>OZ010800.1:48444057-49792223 GCA_963932465.1 Maratus speciosus
CAAAATATATATTTCTTTTTAAAAAATTAAAAGAATTTAAAAATAAAGTTATACAAATTTAGTTTGAAAATAAATTATAAAAAATAAACATATGAAAATTGACACTAAAATTTATTAAAAATATAAAAATGCATGAAAAACATTATTACAAACATAAATTTATGTAAAAGTTTATTACAAACATTTAAAAAAACATTAAAAAGAAATTTATATATAAATTTAAAAAATTTGTATAATATATAATGTATATAAAAATTTATATATAAATTAAAAAAATATATACAAAATGTATATAAAAATTTATTAATAGCAAAAATTTATATAAAAATTTATTAAACATTTTTTTTAAATCAATATAAAAATTATATAAATTTATTTTAAAAAAAAGTATAATTTTTTTTTTTAATATATGAAATCTAGTATATAAAATATATATGAAAAGAATCCACTTTACTTCATTGTATGTGAGTATAGTTATGGCATTAAAAGATGAGGCAGTTTTGTCCTGAGTCTGACTTTATTTTCAATATTACATGATCTCGCATGAAGTCAGGGCCAGTGACGTGGGATCTGGTAGGAGCAAAAGCTCTCTAATTCATGCGTGACATTCAAGAGAGGATCACATCATAATCTGTTTCCTTTTTCCTTCTGTACTCTGCTTTTCATAAGCTAGTTTTTACTTTTTCCAGCAGAGGGCAGAAGTATCAAAGTGGGGGGGGGGGGGTTCTTTCATGATTGGTGCATTATCTTTTTTACAACTCTATTTTTTTATATATGGAGACGAGTCTTGAATTATGATTGCACCACCGAGATCTAATTATAATTTTAATGTTAAACATTATTTATGAGGTAATCATAGTATGAACTGTCAGAGAAAAGTTAATTATGATTTATCTCCTTTAATGTAATCAATATTTTATTTTGATACTCATTTAACTTTGTACTTCAAACATATTTACTTTGATTTATAATCCTTTGTTGTTTATAATTCGATTCTTAAATTATCTATTATAGCCTGAAAAACTCGGTTTGTTTATTCTATAAATATAATGGAGCTTTACTTCCTTGATCATGAGATTTATTACTTTTATAAGGATTTTAAGATAATTTAATATCTTTTATGATGACTGTGTTTTATCAACAAAGGATAATTTCTTTTCCAAATCTGTTTCATAAATACCAATTAGTGTCAAAGATTTTTATTAAGAAAACCTTTTTATTTATTTGACTTAAGTCTACAAAAAAAAAAAAAAAAAAAAAAAAAAATAAGATGGGTTTCCTGATTTAAAAATTTAATTTAAATTTTGATTTTTAAAAAGTGGTTTATTTTTGTTTATTTTTATCATTTCACATATATTTATATTTAAAAATTTCTATAAAAATTTATAAAAAGGAAAATTAGTATAAAAATTTAGTAAAAATATAAAAACTTGTATAAAAATGTATTAGTTTTTTAAATAATTTGTTAAAAATATAAAAAATAATATAAAAAAATACAAATAGTAAAATAGATGAAAATTAATATAAAAAGTTATTAAATGTAAAAGTTTAGAAAATATATTAATATCTAAAGGATATAAAAATTTATGAAATATATTAAAAATATTTTAAGCATATAAAAATTTAAATAAATATTAAAAATGTATTAAGGATATAAAAATTTAAATAAATATTAAAAATGTATTAAGGATATAAAAATTTAAATAAATATTAAAAATGTATTAAGGATATAAAAATTTAAATAAATATTAAAAATGTATTAAGGGTATAAAAATTTAAATAAATATTAAAAATGTATTAAGGATATAAAAATTTAAATAAATATTAAAAATGTATTAAGGATATAAAAATTTAAATAAATATTAAAAATGTATTAAGGGTATAAAAATTTAAATAAATATTAAAAATGTATTAAGGATATAAAAATTTAAATAAATATTAAAAATGTATTAAGGATATAAAAATTTAAATAAATATTAAAAATGTATTAAGGATATAAAAATTTAAATAAATATTAAAAATGTATTAAGGGTATAAAAATTTAAATAAATATTAAAAATGTATTAAGGGTATAAAAATTTAAATAAATATTAAAAATGTATTAAGGATATAGAAAATTTAAATAAATATTAAAAATGTATTAAGGATATAGAAAATTTAAATAAATATTAAAAATGTATTAAGGATATAGAAAATTTAAATAAATATAAAAAAAATTATTAAGGATATAGAAAATTTAAATAAATATCAAAAAAATTATTAAGGATATAGAAAATTTAAATAAATATCAAAAAATTATTAAGGATATAGAAAATTTAAATAAATATCAAAAAAATTATTAAGGATATAGAAAATTTAAATAAATATCAAAAAAATTATTAAGGATATAGAAAATTTAAATAAATATCAAAAAAATTATTAAGGATATAGAAAATTTAAATAAATATCAAAAAATTATTAAGGATATAGAAAATTTAAATAAATATCAAAAAAATTATTAAGGATATAGAAAATTTAAATAAATATCAAAAAAATTATTAAGGATATAGAAAATTTAAATAAATATCAAAAAAATTATTAAGGATATAGAAAATTTAAATAAATATCAAAAAAATTATTAAGGATATAGAAAATTTAAATAAATATCAAAAAAATTATTAAGGATATAGAAAATTTAAATAAATATCAAAAAAATTATTAAGGATATAGAAAATTTAAATAAATATCAAAAAAATTATTAAGGATATAGAAAATTTAAATAAATATCAAAAAAATTATTAAGGATATAGAAAATTTAAATAAATATCAAAAAAATTATTAAGGATATAGAAAATTTAAATAAATATCAAAAAAATTATTAAGGATATAGAAAATTTAAATAAATATCAAAAAAATTATTAAGGATATAGAAAATTTAAATAAATATCAAAAAAATTATTAAGGATATAGAAAATTTAAATAAATATCAAAAAAATTATTAAGGATATAGAAAATGTAAAGTGTACTCTTTTTATGTGCGTTCGTAATTGTATAAATACGTAGCATCTATAGTCGTCGTCTGGTTCATCCGTCTGTCGTATATAATAGCGCAAAACTACCCAACCGAATGGTTTGTAATTTAATATATATAATCGTTACGGAATTTTGTCGCGTTAATCCAAATTATATGAAAATCTAATCCAAAACTAAAAAAATAAGTTTTCTTCATCCTATTAATTACCCCATGATACCCTGTATACCCCATAAGTAATGATTCTAGGTTGCCATGGTGATTATTCTATTAAATCCTTTCATATGCAATTAATTCAATGCTATCCCAAGATAGGTCATGATTCTAGATTGCTAGGGTGATGACGCAATATTGAAAATGGAGTCACATTATTTCCGTATGGCTGAATTTAATGTATAGAATCGTAACAAATTTTGTATTCATGCATTTTTGAATAAGAGTGCAATAGCTATTGCACCAATATCTGACTATTTGTAAAACTAGTTTTAGAGCAAATGCATCTCATTGGCCACGTTTCACGTACAATTTCCGACTTGTTATCACTATTAACTGAAACGAAGTTTGATTCAATTCCGTGCCTTAATTCTTGAGATCGAGCGCCAAAAGTATTTGCGTCACATACAGACTCGCGGGCAGACATTTTCTAAAAACCATCAAATAATGTTCTAAAACGTATATAGATCAACCGGAAGTCGAAAGTTTCCAAGAATCCAGTACTTTCTTTTTGCAAAGATAAGTGCAAGTTATATACAGGGTGTCCAAATTAAACGACCCTACTTTAAAGTTGTCTGCCGACGAAACTGTTGGTCAGAAAATTGTGAAATTTTGTGACGAACATAATGAAGGAATATGAATTTGAGCAAAAGAAAAAAATTTAGTTCAAAATTTCGCCACCAGGTGGCTTTTTTAATGAATTACACATTTTAAAAAGATTTTACGCTTTATTTTTCTCAGATTAAATAAGACAAATGTACAAACCGCCCCCTGAAAAAAATAAAGTGTAAAAACTTTTAAAAATTATTGGTTTTCGAACTGAACGAACCGTACAAACTCTGAAAGAAAAAGATCCCCCTACAACAGCCGCCATTTTTTTCACAGAACTCGGGTCTAGTATTTAGTGGGCGGTGACTTAATGCGTAATTTATTTTAAAACGCCCTCTGGTGGTGAAATTTTGAACTATTTTTTTCGTTCAAACAAATTCCCATTTTTTATTATGTCCGACACAAAATTTCACAACTTTTTGACCAATTGTTTCGCATTTAAACAACGGTAGGGTCGCTTAATTATGGACACTCTGTATGTATAACCACTACAAACCAATACAAATTCTGAACAACTAATGTGAATGTATAAATAAAAGAATTTATTCAAACATATGTATATATACAAGGTGTGTCCATTAAATTCCTGGAATGCACATGTAGTTAATGAATGAAAATGTGTAGGAACGCGTCATCATGCAGATGTGATAGCGTAACCAATGTGGTGCGAAGGTGGAACAAATGCGCAGTGATTGCGTCAGTATTTCCGGTTTGGAGAAGGTAAACGCAGGTGGTTCATTAGGTGTCACGGTTGGTGATGGATCAAGTTTTGTTTCAAAATTGGAAAGAGCACTTTTTAACCAAACATGACATCGTAGAGGTTAACCCTCCTCCACTTTCTCCTGATTTGACACCTCCTGACTTTAACTTGTTCCCAGAACTTAAGACTGCTCTGATAGGACATCGATTTCAGGACGTAGACGACATAAAGAAAAACGTAACCGCTCAACTTCGAAGCAAATATTTTGAGGACTACGAAGCATGTTTCCAGAATTTGTACCGCCGTGCACAAAAAATGTGTGAGTGCAGGAGGTGATTATTTTTAGGACTATTAAACGTATGTTTGTTTTTTATTATTCATTGCGTTGTATTAGCTCCAGTCCTGGAATTTAATACACACCTTTAAAATATAGCCTAACCTAACCTTCTGTTTGGAGGATCTCTCATTTTAGCTTTTATTATCCATCGGAGGAAATTATGGTGGCATTGAATGTTATGGCTAACACTGAAATTTCATCTTCGGACTCAGCTATGGATGACAAAGTATGGCCATCGACCCCCCCCCCCCACACACACACACACACTATCTCATACATGCTAATACAGTAGAACCTCGATTATCGGAAATAATTGGGACCCCTCTTTCGGAAAATCGACATTTTCGGATAATCGAGAATGCTTCCATTTTAAGATTAAGGATAAATAAATGCAATATTTCTCATTGTGGTAACAAGTGCTTAATAATATAAACAAAGCAATAGCGAAATACAAACAAGGATAAATTACCTGAATTTTAATTTTGAAATCAAGTACCTTTTTACATTTATCACAAGCGTTTGATAAAATTGTTTTGTTGGTCGCAGTTTCGATTGCCTTTGCTTTGAAGCTCTATCACAGTGTTTTTTGATATAATTAGTTCACCAGTATCAGTCTTTCTGCTGCTCCAGCCATGCTAAACCGTTTGCAAAATATTCAGATGCTTCAGAATTGCTAATTTGTCCGTTTTCTTCGTTCCACTCCGCAGCTTACGGGATCTCAAGTTAAATTCGAAGGAAGTCTAAGAAAGGGGATTGAAAATGTTTATATGTACTCGTAGTTCCGAAAGGACCGCTTGCACACAAGTAATATGATAGTTTAAAGAAAAAAACTTTCAAAATGTATTTTGCACGCAAGGAATGTGATAGTTAAAAAAACTTTCAAAATGGATTTTGGTTAATCGAGAGTTTCGGATACAAGAGGATCTACTATACTTAAAAATTCGCCATCACAGCGCCAAAATTAGATGATGCCCGTCATGAGGCTTGTAAAGGATCTGTGAAAGTGTAACAGAATAGAGGTCTGCACGGGCCGACATTTCCAGGCCCGGGCCCGGCCCGACTCAGAGAAAAGAAAATTCGGCCCGGCCCGTACCAAACAAATATTGGCCCGGCCCAACCCGGTAAAAAAGTTAAAAGTTCGGCCCGAGGCCGGCCCGGTATAACAGTTAAAAGTTCGGCCATGGCCCGGCCCGAAAAAAAGTTAAAATATCGGCCCGAGCCCGGCCCGGCCCGAGTGAATTTCTACAAAACATCGATTTTTACGTCGATTTGGTTAAAAGTTCGTCTCGTACAAGGAATTCAAGCCAAAAATATTTATCTTAACTTTTCTTTTCATGTTTATAATCTTCATTTTTATAGTACCGTAGGGTGCGATATTTATTTTTTTAATGAATCTCTATTTCTTGTATGTAAATGTTTCAGTTATCATTAATATTGTTAATCCATATTCCATGTATTGAAGTGTTAAAAATCTGAAAAATGCTATACAGTAAAATCTAAGACTGAATTGCATAGAAAAGAAAACAAAAATGCGTTATAGACCAGTTCCCTTCTTAGCAAGTGTAAATGTATTGTATATTCTTTTCTTATGTAGTAGTAAATTAATTTTGCATGTATCAACATATTTTTCAGTTTAAAACACGATTCCGTCATACACAGGTTCTTTTTCACACGTTTTACTATATTTTAATTTAACTATATTTTAATAAGTGTAGAAATCTTACTATTCTTTAAAAAGAATGAATTTGAATGTTTAATTGTAGAATGATGTTGATTTAAAAATGTATGTATTTAAAAAAAAAAAAAAAAATTGTGCCAAGCCTAATTTTACTGACCTTTGAACGGACCAGGCCACGCCGAGACAATGATTTTCATACGGGCTGTGTCAAAACTAGGAATGAAAATTTTGGGCCGTGAAGATTAGGAATGAAACCAGTACCCGGGTCTGTGCAGAAAAAATAAGTTAGGCCCGATCCTTAGGAAGAAAGGTCCTTGAATGAGAATAGGCCCCGGACTGCGGTCGTGGCCGGGCTCGGGCTTCGGGCCACTGGCCGGCCCATGCAGATGTCTATAACAGAATAATATGAACTGAATTAGTTTTTGCGATAGAGCAAAAAACGCGAAAAATGCAGCATAGCAGCGCCATCTGTTAGGCGATATTCAGCAAAACCTAAGTAGCAACAATTTATGTCAATGTGTAACTGAATTTGAAGTTTGATGAAAACCCGTGTATTAGTTCTTGAGATAGAGCTATTGGGGAAATCGGGGAAAATGCAGCATAGCAGAGCCACCTGTTGGCCGATTTACGCGAAAAGTTAATCAGCCCCAATTTATATCAAGTTGTAACTGAATGTAAAAATCTGTTAAATTCCGTGCATTAGTTCTTGAGATAGAGCGCAATTTTTCAAGATTCGGATACCTTTTTCTTGCAAGGATAGGAGAACGTAAAAAGGTAGTCAAGATTTCATTTCTTTTTTCTAAATATTTAACAAAAACCATCTTGCATTATCTAAATTTTAAGCTCTAAACATTTTATCCTGTGAGACTTTTATCGTATTTTGAATACGTCTAGATAGGTAAACGCACAGACTATTATTGAATATCAATAAACGAAATGGACAACTAAAACTACAAAATAAACACAAATAATATCGAAGGTGGTGTATCTGTTCAAACGTTATATTTGACCATTTAAAAAAATCTAATTGAGCAAATGTCTGCTTTTCTTTTGAAATCTATTAAAAAATTTCTGTAAATAGTTTAAACGAAAAATTTCTAAGTAAAAAGAAAAAAAATCTAACACACAAATGGAAAATTATATTGGTGTATAGTGGCTTATTTACGTGCATTGCTTAAAAACTATTTTAGCATAATTTACAGATAGGCAATTTAATTAGGGTCTACTTCTTTGCTAAAATTTTCTATTTTCATTAAGCGTGCAGATCCATAAAGTGGTTTTGTGATATTCAAATCCCGTAAATCCTTTTTGTTTGTTGAACGTAACGTTATGGTAAAACATTAACCTTGTTTTCTCGAAACCCAGGTTTGTTTTTCAAACTGGGCGACCCTTATTTTCGAGAACTATTCGACCTATGTTCTTCATTTTTTTAAAGAAAGATAATCGTTTTTGCTGGGCCTTATACCACAGAAACGTATAATTTTCATTGATTATTCTTTCCAGCTTGTAAGAGGTGGAAAAGTGAACTTTTTTGTTCATATGACCGCTAATTTGGCAAAAATTAGTTTTTTTTTTTTTTTAAGCTAAATATTAGTATAGGCTCCAAAGAATTAAATGCCTTTTTTTAATGGGGCAACCCAATATTTTTCAGATGTATATGACCGGTAAAAAAAGGGTCACCCGATTGAAAGTTTACGGCGCGCACGCGCGGGTATTCTTCGTCGAACAAGGCATACCACAGAAAAGTATAATTTTTATTAATTATACTTTCGACTTTGTTAAAGATGAAAGAAATGTGATAGTGATCTTTTTTGCTCAAATGACCGCTAATTTGTCAAAAACGAGCGTAAAAAATTACCTCAAATGGCCGCTATTTTGTAAAAAAATATTTTTTTCACACACAATTTTTGTGAAATGTCAATAAATAGAATGTGCAAAGAGTCTTGTGCAAATTTGCTTGTCGTGCCAATGCTTTACTTACTGAGCTATCCGGACGGTACCTTAATAGATAAAGCATTGGCGCGGCAAGCCACGATATCCATGTTTGACCCCCCCTGGTCTGGACATTTTTCGCTCTGTTAAAATAAACATCAACTGTGCTATTCTAGCCTTCATTATGATTTATTCCAGTTTAAAAAGAATATTGCATCTTTTCATTAGGACCTAAAAACACGGTATACAAGAGTTTCCGTGTTACAGGGTCTCTCCAGTAAGTAATGAGACTGAATCCATAAAATTCGTTTATTTCAAGATAATTTTAAGGACACTAAATGTTACTCAAAATAGCATTCTCCTGCATTAATACACAGTTGCCAACGACCCTGCCAGTCATTTATGCCCGCCTGGAAGTCTTCAGCTAGAATGGTATTTAGAACGCGCGTAGCGTTTTTCTGAAAGTTCTCCAAATTGTTAAAACGATGACCTTTCAACCCATTCTCTATCAAAGGTGCGTAAACGCACCATTTCAATAAATAGTTTTTTATTAACACTGTGACGAATATGTTTCACTAATTTTATTATTATTATTATTTTGCTATTTTAAGGGTTCTGGAGATACGTATAAAATATCAGTAATTCAATTGGAGCAAACACTTTCTGTTGAGAAAATTTCAAAATACGCTAGTTTTTTTTTTTTTTTAATTGAAACTGGTATTGACAAATTCGACTTTTTGAAAATGTATAATTATTCCACTTGAGATTAATCATATGTTTTTATAATGGATTGCAAGTTATGTAAATAAAATAATGAAACAAATGTAAAAAAAAAAAAAAAAAAAAAAAAAAAATATTAAATTTAATGGTGCGTTAGTGCACCATTGACCGAATGTATGAAAATGCCGAATGCATTTTATTTCACAAAACATGCACGAAACTTTTTTTTGTCTTAATGAATGAAATTTAAGCATATTTCAATGAAAATACCACATTTTATAAAATTTCTATGCTTGTCCTAAAATGGGTTAAGATGGATTTTGACCGAGGGAATAATAAAGTCCGGCGGTGACAGATCGGGGCTATACGGTAGTTGGGGCAGCGTTGCTACGCTGTGTTTTGCCAGGAATTGAGTCGCTTTGAAGGATGTGTTGGAACCAACTTTCCACAAATTTTCCGCATTTGAAGATTGCTTGACGATTTTATGCACAATCGAATTTGTAAATCCAAATGTCTCCGCAATCATTCGGGCACTCCTCCGACGATCAGGGTGCAAAAGCGCTGTAATTTTAGCCACATTGTCTGGAGTTCTAGAACTTGATGGACGCCCAGCTCGTTGTATCAACGTCCTCTCTTCCGTCTTTGAAGGCTTTGTGCCACCTGAACCTAAGAATTCTAATCCTTCCCGTAGGTTTCTTATAACATGTCAAGTATCTTAGTAGCTGATTTGTTTAGTTTTACACAAAAGACGTATCGCTGATCGACACTCCACTGCATTCTGAAAAAGTAACGCCACTTTCAAACACGGGTCTGCTTTATAAGCGATCTGTGTGCTGCAAAAGTTCGAGGCCAAATGACTTCCACCAGACTCTGTAGATGGCATCCCCCACCGCACGTACCGCCCGCAAACACTGCTCCTTTGGCCTTTTGTTTGGCGAGAAAAATTCAGTCTCATGACTTCCTGGACAGACCATGTATCGCACAACTTCATCATGTAAATGCTATAGCTATACCTCAGATGAATGAAAATGGCGCTGCATTTCGCAGCCATGTCCAACAAAAATAAGAGTTAATTATGTCTTAATAGGCCAAAGCATTGGCACGGCAAGCCAAGATATCCAGGTTCGAACCGTGGTCCTTACATTTTACGCTCTGTTGTAATAAATCTTAACTGATTTACGGCAAGGCATTCGGGGCATGGGCCCAGGGTCCCTGATTTTAAGGGGCCTTCAAATGCTGCTGAAGGTTTTTCTATTTCCGAAACTCGTATGTAATTTTACATTTCATTTTATATTCTGTTGTGTTCCATATTGTATTTTTTATACAGTCGTAAATTTTGTCTGAAACATCCCTATTTACATTATTATAGTAAATATTTTCTTTTATTGCTTTAAAAAAATATTTTATTTTTAATTCTTATTTAATCCCGTTCCTGTTCTCATCAGATTATTAAGGGGTTGGTGAGCGTAGTTCGTAAGCGGCAGAGGTCTCTAACATTTTAAATAATTGTAACTTGGTATTGTGGGAAATTTATTATTAGTTGTTGCATACTTTATTATTCCATATCTATGGACCTGCATAGGAAAAGATAATCAGCACCACACATTTTGTTATAAAAACTCATTTAAATTTCATAATTATAAAATATTTAAATTTAATGATTATCAACTTTAAATGGATATTTTAAAGTAATTATGAAAGTCAATAGTGATTATCTTAATGAGTACCGTTTTCCATATATATACATATATATATATATATTGTTACTCAAGCCTCCTGTGGAAGGGAGCCCCCCCCCCCCCCCCCCCATAAGCTTCGATGCTTAAAATCCCCAACTTTGTAAATCGGTCCCTGCACAACTGTGCTACTCCAGTCTTTATTATATTTCATTGATTATTCTTTCTAGCTTGTAAAAGGTGAAAGGTTATAAAGTGACCTTTTTTGTTCAAATGACCGCAATTTTGACAAATTATCTCAAATGGCCGCTATTTTGTAAAAAAAAAAATTACACGCAAACTTTTTGTGAAATGTCAATAAATAGAATGTGCAAAAAATCCCAAAGTGATATTAAAAAAAAGTAAAAATCACGTGACCTTGAGGCCAAGAAAGTAAACTTTTCCCCTCTAGGTGAGTTAAGTTAAACTTTTAGTACTATTTCATTTATATCGTTGGAACGCAATGCGAAAAATAACTGTTGTACTTTAAAAAAGGATTCATTTCACTTGTGATTTAAAGTATAATATTGACGCTTTATTAACGACTTTTTTTTTCTTTCGCATGCAGTGTTTACAATTATGTAATCGAGTTGTTTTTTTCTAAAAGAAAATTGACTACTAGTTTTCTGCGCAGAATTACAATAAAAGCTTCGTAACGGACACTTCCCCGAATAAGGGAAGGCCATGTACCTCTGTTCTATTATGACATTTCGATTTTTCTTTCAATTTAAATTATATATAAAAAAGCGCTAAGTATATAACAGTTCCGGAAAGAACTCATCCGGATCCCGATAATCTTTCGTTAAAATGGGCCGTTTTATTTTAATTTCCAGAGATTTAATTTCTTCCAAAAAAGCTGCATAAGATTAACCTTTTTAGAAAGATTTTAACAACTTGAGTGATAAGCTACATCGAAATATTCGTTTTTCGATGTATCTTTCGCTGACAATCGTATCACCCAACAATCAGCGATGGTAAATAACATTAGATTCATTCCTTTGAGTTTCATTAAAATATAGAACATGGATGCAATAATTTTGCTCATTGGCAATATAAAACATACAAAGCTAAAACCATTGTACTGCTTTTTGCAATCATTTCACGATTTCAAAAACAATGTTTAATTATGAATGTTTCCGATTAAAATATATCCGAATAAAATATAAAGATAATTGCTAACTATTTATGTTGTTCTGCTTTTATCGTAATTTTCTTGGATACTAATATTAGACCTATCAGTTTTTTTTTCCTTTAATTAAAAAAAATAGTATTCTTAGAAACAAGGTACGACACCCATGTTGTACTTTGACCCTAGGCATGTTGTACTATAAATCACTTTTCTACGGGAAAAAAAATTAAACTCTTTTATAATGTATTTAAAATGAATTTCAAAAGTATATTTAATAAAATTTGTCAAAGATGTCTACTTAAAGTTGTTTTAAATTAATACAAAACAAAAGGTGTAATTAGAACGAGGAAGAGGGATAATTCCAACCGCAATAAACATAAACTGTTTTTTAATTGTTTTATTGTATTTTTACTTATTGTTAATATATGTATGTTTCATCACGATGCAAAATCACCAAAAAACAGTTGCATAAAAGCAAACAGTTAAGATTATTTATCAAATTTTATATTATAAAGGTAAAACACAAAGAAATCTTCTGTTTCTTTCAATAAGACTAGGTTCTGGCAAAATGCTAATAATTTGCAACTGACTGAAAAATGTATCATTTTCTTCAAATATGAATTGAAGAGCTAAGTGGAAGAACATGCTAAGTAACAAAAATTACATTTGAAGAAATTTGAAGTGAAAGTTTTTGCTGTCAATTTTAATGATTTATTTTCTAATTGATACCATGTGCTTAAAATATTAACAGGTACTGATTAACAGGTACTTTAACTCTCTCAGAAACTTATTCATATTTCATTTTTAAATATGAAAAATTATTAATATATTATTTACATTATTAAATATTAATGAATAATGTCCTAAATCTTCAAGACTAAATAGAATCTTAGTATTTTAGCTTCACCATGTGATAGGATACCTCATAACGCTTTCATCCAAAAGATAAAATTTTTTTTTTAGAAAATGTAGCCTAACATGTTCATCCACTCAGCTCTTCAATTCTATTCCAATACTATTAAAACATTTTATGGACATAACAATAATCTCTTCACCGTTGTCATCGTTTATGCATATTTTTTTACAGAAGTGGTGAACATATGGGGCATTCTTACAATCTTTTAAATTTTATGTCCTTGAATAATAATTTTTATTTTACTATATGTTCTTGTGTTTTTTATTTCATATACTGGAGAACACCCCATTGCATGATTGCATAACAATATTAACGAGATAAATAAGCTTTGGACGATGTTGGGGGTTCAAATACCAGGAAAACTCCTATAATGTCCCTGATGCTGATTTTTAAGTTTGGAGCTGTCTGTATAAAATTGTTTCGATAAAAGTAATTCGATGTGTTTTTTTTCCCCGAAACTGGAACTATTGTTTTATATAAATAGGTAGCAAAAAAGTTAACCTGCACGCATTTTTAGGATTGATATTGATTTTTAAACTCTGTCCCTGGGTTTTAGATTCCTTACCATCCCTCTTCTAAAATGATACAGAAAATCACTTCAGATGCAGCCACAGAATTTTTTTCAAGTTTTTTCTCATGCAGAAATATGCTAGAGAAAGCCTGTCTAAAATTCTTTGACAGTAAATTGACTGCAGAATTTAAATCAGCATTTAAATATCAATTTCAAGATCGTGGCTTTATGGGTACTCTTACCGTCCCCAAGGTTTATTCCTGCACTTTTCGAGGTATTTTTTTTTTATTTAATCCAGTGCAAATAACTGTTTTTAAAAATCAATGAACATTGTGGCTACCACTTAGTCTTAAGAGGGCTGGTCACTCATATTCGGAGTTCTCCTCCGTAATGTTACGTCTATGGGCATTGGATGCATTCGTATATTTGAAATATCTCCTACGGAAATTAATTTTTTTAACTTCTATTTTTTGCGTACACTTCCTAAAAGAGGTCTCTTTTTTTTTCTTAGTTCTGAAAATATTTCTAAAGTATAAACTTAATTTTATGGGAGGTGTTAAAATCTTACTCGCTGTTCGCCCGCTTTTAACACATAAAATATTAAATTCAGCATAGGTTTTAGAAATAGTTTGAAAACTAAGAAAAAAAGAGACCTTCTTTAAGAAGAGTACACAGAGAAAAGATGTCAAAAATATGAATTTCCCGAGAAGATATTTTAAATAGACGAATGCATCAAAAGTCCGTTGACTTAGCATTACGGAGGGGAATTCCGAAGCTGAGTGATCAGCCCCCTTAACATAATTTGCCTAAAATAGGTGGTCATTTTCCTTACCGTTCCATCCTTATCGTCCCACTTTTTTACCTTATCGTCCCACTTTTTTACCTTATCGTCCCCCTTTTTTACCTTATCGTCCCCCTTTTTTACCTTACCGTCCCTTCTTTAACGCTGCTTTAAGACAATGTTATACCAAAATTTTGTACTAAAAGTACTACATTGTTATTATTTCTTATTTGAATGTCCTGTGGGTACTATGCAAATTCATAAGTAAAAATTTACAAGAAAATAAAAATTTATTGGGTTAAAATGGTACGGAAAATTAAACTCGCAAGTTTAACTTAAACCTCTGTTAAATAAAAATATTTTCGCTGCTGACCTTTTTTTCTTTATTTTGAATCATTAAGGCATTCGTCTATCAGATTTAAAATGTTGTTTTAGAAAGTTTAATTTCGCCAGATTTTCATTCCCGAAAGTCAAAAGAATGTGAGAATGCCCCATATACAGAATTGAGTCTTCAATACCTTCCATTATTGAGACGAGGACAAACTTTCCTGAAATAAAATTTTCATTGGTGGCTTTTTAACAGAATAATATGCAATTGTGTTGTCAATTGGGCACAGGCACTATTACTAGGTTCAAGGTACAAAACTTGGCGACTTGAAAAATTGCTTCTTACCATTTTCTAGTTAGGCTTAACATGATTTGAAACTAATGTTCATAATGCACAATAAATACTCTTTTATGTATAACTTTGAATTTAAAACAAAGAATTGTTGATAACGAGGTGTAATGAAAAGTTCTCTTTAAAAAAATATATACTTTTTGATGATCAATTTTTTATTATTTTAACACGTCTGTGCAACATGTGCTGACTATATTGAACAGACCCACTGCTAAGTGACAGGTAGTGACAGTGATTAGTTTTATAGAAATCCAATAGATATAGCTAAAATTTGTATGTTCAAGGTACACGTTCCTTCACATACATATCTGTATATTTTTACCTCTAACTAGCTGACACCTCCGAATAGCGAGCAAATTGCGCGGTACCGAAGTGTCCGATATTAAGAGAATTTTATTCGCTTGACATAATCGCAGATTTCAGTAATTAAATAAAGCATATCTTTTTATTATGAATTAGTGGTAGTCAATTATCGGGATACCTGGCAACTAGGCTATTCTAAGGTATTTAAGACAATTCATGTCTAGTAGCAATTTTATTTAAAAGAAATTAATTTTATTTATGAAATTTAAAAAAGTATGTGAGAAGAACGTAAAAATTTTGTATGCAAGTATACTTAATATAATTGCAAAACGCATACATCGTAACAGCGGAAAAAACATACTAGAAAAAAGTTTAAATACAATGACGAACAAAAGAAACACTTATTCGAATTGTTTTTTGATTCAATGAATAAACTATTATTCGATAGACGTGCACCAGATTAGCTAAGATGGAAATAAATATAAAAGTGCCCAGTTAAACTGATGGCACTGAGCTCACTGGCTATTCACACTGATTGTACATTATACTCTTATTTCAAAAAATGTCCCTCGAAAATAAATTAAGGGGATTCCCCCCCCCCTCATTTTCCCTCTTCATACTTAACCAATGAGCCTCCAAATGTCATCAGGGAAGCGCCTTATCGAAATAAATCGGTATACTAAATTTGAAGTGAATCAGATAGAAAAAATCATCTTTCTAAATAAGCGGGTATTAGTCCGCCCCCCTGTTCCACCCTTTAGACTTAAACAACGAACCTTCAAATCTAATCAGGGAAACGCCTTATCAGAATTAACCAGTATACGAAATTTGAAGAAAGTCTGATAATTCTGCATGAAAAACCATTTATGTTAAGGGGGCGGGGGATTATCCCAGTACCCCCCACCCCTTTATACTTAACCAATTAACTTCCAAAACTAATCAGGGAAGCGTCTTATGAGAGTGAACCTAGAAAGAAAATTGAAGCAAATCGTATATTTCTATCAAGAGTTAGCGCGTTACGTACGTACGCACATACATACAGACCCGGCAGGCACATTGGCACTCAGGCTTTGATAACCTGTGAGCTAAAGGGTAGAAATTCACCAAAGGACCTCCTTTGTATCTAAAAGTTTAATAGCTGAAATTTGTCGGTGCACATTGTTCCTACCACTTGTTTTGGGCAGTTGGAAATTGATAAAATTTCCTTCGGATTTATTTCGAAAATACCTTTCAAATAATAAAATTAATGAAGCAGAGGATCCCTATTACGCAAGAAATACTTTATTTGCCAGGGAGTAGGAAAGAGAGGTACTCATGGTCTCAAGTACTTCTAATTAAAATGAGGAATTTTTATTTATTTTTTTAAGCTGTCTAAAAACTATTTTCGTTTGATCTTTGATAATTCATCTCTGTAAAAAGTTCTGTACATAATGAATCGCTATAAATACAGATTACATTTTTAAAATATAAATCTGCAAATCAGGAACACAGTGTCAGATCTGCTAGTCTCATTTTTATTTTGAAATCGCACTATTTAATATTTCAGATTCTGCCCGCATCTTTACTTTTTTCATAATACTGAGTTGTTTCATAAGATTTTAATTGGTTTAAACTTTATGAAATTTTCGATATTATTCATTTGATAATCGAGATAATTAGTCATTATTATTACTACATATAAGTCAAAATCTTAAATATTCTATCCAGAATAATTAAAATATAGAATTTGTGATAATGGCAGTAATAACAAATTTGAACACTTATTTATTATCAAACTTTTCATTAATTACCATCTGACCCACCCGGCGTTACCAGAGCCCGTGGTCATTATCTTAAATGAAACTCAAATTTGTATATTTTATAATCTTTACCTCCATTTTGTCGGATTTAATATTTAAATGGAAAAATCGCAAAAAACAATATTCAATTGTAAGTATATACTACTTGATATTTTCTTTTCTGCAGAATTTGATTTTTGGAGTTTGTGTGTAATTTTAAATATGTCGGAAAAGGAGCGGGTGTCTTCCGGTATTTCAAATGCTTAGAATTGTCGCTATCGCCAAAACTCTTTTGAAAATTTTAGGAATTAAAACATGTTATCGTAGACTAGGTGGAAATAAAAAACATGAAAAAATATTGATATTTAGTAGTATGGTTTTACTTGGTCTATTTCAGTCCCGTCAACTAGGGTAACTGGCCAAATTTCTGTTTCAAGGCGCGTTCAGCATCTCCATTCTTTTATTTTATTAAAACAATGAATATATTGTTACTTTTGCGCTTGCTAAGAACATTTGTAACCACACCACTATCATAAATTTGTCGGCATTATTTTTTCTTTCTCAAAAATGTTTTTGAAAATTTGGGCCAAAGTTAACGAATGCTATAGGGCCTAGAGATGAGTTCGGGCTCGTTTTTTGGAGCCCGGGCCCGACGATTTTAAATCCGAGCCCGAAAGATTTTTTGTCATCAGAGCCCGAGCCCGCTCTTTACCGATACATCTTTAACTATAATCGATTCCTTTCTCATAAGTCTTCCGTGATTGACGTGAACCGGAAAATCAACGTAAATTACAAAATTGACACCGTTATCTTAAAGGTCAGATGCCTTTATATTAAAAGAAGGAATACTGATTGCTTCCTATCGAATAATAAAGTAATTATATTTTATATTTACTTACGAAGCAAAGTGATCTCGTAAAGCTACTACAGAGTCCTTAGCACGAGCAGAGTTCATGACAAATAGATATAATACCCAGTAAAGTTATTTCCATATGAAGAAATGATTATGACTCATGCGGAAATATAAGATTAAATAAATTTGCAACGTTCAAGCTAATTCTGGTCTACTAAAAATCGAAGAAAACATTCTCTTTGTGTTAGATAACTAAATAAAAAATAAACGATCGGATTAAAAAAATATCTTCTGTCACAAACGAAAATCCTAATAAAAACAAATTCATTGCTTGTGTTTGTGTTGATTGGCGCCATACTAATTGATCGTCGTCGAAAATGCCGTACACATAAATCTGAAAACATCAAAAATTTTCTTTTGAAACAGCAATAAAATACTAAAATAAATAAACACGATTTTTGTTACCCCTTCATTTTGATCTAAATAACATTGAAAAGACTTGAAAAGTAATTTTAAACGGGGAAAAAAGTTCTTTCAATCTTTTCTATACATATAGTTTTCCGGTTTCAGAAAGAACGAGCCCGAGCCCGAAGGCTAGAATAAAAATAGAGCCCGTGTCGGGTTCGAGCTTTCGGACTCGGGCTGAAGGGCCTACAGCATATGGGTTAATTTTACCCATTGAAAAAGGGCGAGGGAGAGAGGGTAAGAAGGGTAAACATGTAAAAAGACAGTGAATTAGCATATATTTTAATTAAAAAAAATTACTACAAAACTCATAAATAGTGCTTAACGGGGATTGTCCAGGTGTTGGATTGAATATTGGTTTCTCTTCGACAGGGGTTTAGGTAGGCTAATTTTTGCCACGATATTCCTACATTATCGAGTCAGGTCGCTGTGGCCAACGCCAACACTTCTTCCCCATTCAATCAACAAGGAATTAATCTTTTGATTTCAATGTAATCCTTCCTGGATAGTCTGCCAATAAATAGCACAAGTACAGAATTTACAATGTTAGTCAACACAAATGTCTATTTTCATAAGTATATAAAAAAATAAACATCAATTTGCAGATTAATTTTGAAAATAGTAGAATAATTTACCCATCAAGATTTTACTTGCCATCCATTATCCGTGAATCAATAGAAATCTTCTTACGCAGTGAGAATATATCCAATTACTCAGCCTCCATGGAACTTCCTAAAATTTAGAAAGAGATGCTCTACAGAAAAATGAAACAATTATACTAAATAATTCACGTTCACAAATTTCCATTTTTAATATTGCAGTTAATTTAATTATGCTTGAGTTCACATGATTTTTGTTTACCTGTTTTAAATTAAAATAATTTTTGCGAAAATATTTCTATCATTTATTATTGAGAATGTTACCGTCGAAGCAATAAAACTTGTCTAAAACGAATAAATAAAGGTAATTTTTTGAATGTTAAAAGTATTTTATCACTTTAAGTAAATATTAATTTAGTTCGATTAATACTTATATTCAACAAAATAACAAACTCTCCTTCAAATATAACATTTTTTATGCATTGGCAGGAAGTATATACAAAAATTTAGATAAAAATAGGTTGGGCCAATGTTGAATAATTTACCCATCAAGATTTTGCTTGCCATCCATGCGTAAATGTTGGGCCAAAGTTACGCTTTTATTTTATCTCGAGATAGACAACACATAATCCTACATTAGGCCTTGATCTACACTAATGAAGTTATAACATGTACTTACTAAGGTTCAAATGGATTAATTTACAGCTTGGCTGACAAACGTTGTCAGAGCAAAATTCTCACCGTCTTCACACGTTTGTGTTTGACTGGTGCTTCCACAGTGGAACCTTGGCAAATTACATACAATGAGCTGCCTTTTTTAAGCTAATGCTGCTACATTACGTTTTGAGACCAAAACTTTGTCGATAACTAGTAGAAAATGTAGCAGATTTAATATTTTTTCTCTTGCGGGACAATATTACCGCATGGTAGTTTAAAAAAAAAAAAAAAAAAAAAAAAAAAATTCTTGTTGAAATTCTTTATTTTCATCGGTTATAAATGCGACAGTTTGGCACTCCATGATAAAAATTCGTGAAAAAATATTGATATTTAGTTGAAAAGGAAATTTTTTTAATACCTTTAGCATCTTTACCATTAACATAACAAAATAAATATTTCTTACAACCCGAATTCTCTAAAATTTTATTAGTTCATAAATATAACTGTATCCGAACGACTTTAAAATTTCGTGGGGGGGGGGGGGGGAGTATTCAGTAGTGAAACTTCAGACAAAAGCGATCGAAACCGTGACGAAAGACTGGTTTTAACTGATTTTCGTTGAAATTGTCACGCATTTTGTAAAAAATATTTATCCTCGTCAGAACGTTTAGAAATTTTTGTAGGTGGTGTAAATATGGTCTATTGCTGTGCTCTAAAAAACTGTTTAACCCGTCACAGCACCACGTGCCATATCTGGCACATACCTAAAATCAGTATAATTATCAATATGTACCATGAATTTGGGCAGTGTGATCTCTGTCCCTGATCAAGAACGGTACAAAGGATGGAATAACTTATTTTGTCCATGACAGATGACTTCATTTGACAAAAAATCAGAATTTGTTTTTCGGAAACAAAACAAATTTCGATCAAGCTATTTAGGTAAGATTTACTTTCATTATTTTTACTGAATACATAAAAATATTAATATAAAAAAGTTTCGGAGTATTAAGCAGATAAAAATTATTTTAAGCTCATTTAATTGTAAAATATAGCAATATATTTTACAACCCTAAATGTGATATGGCACACACCATAAAATAGCAAGTTTTAGCTGAAAATTGGAAAATTATTATTTTTTTTTTTTACTATTTTTCCCATTATTAGACCGATGTATAGCTTTCAAATATTTTTTTTTTTCATAAACTAAGAAAAAATCGTGCAGTGAAGGATTATATATGGACGTTTCCTTTTAGCGTAAAAAAAAAATAGTCTGCTTGCGGCGTAAAGTGACCTCCATTCGCAGGTGTTTTTGAAAGAGTTATTTTTTTTTTTCTAAAACAATTACACAGTCGATTAGAAGAAGTTTCCAGCTTTAGGACCATATATTTTGTTTGTCAGTTCCTTTAAAATTGCGCTCTACAGGGACGTTTCAATAAAGAGGAAAAATGACCCTTTATGAAATTTCTTTTTTCGGAAGGTTAACTGCGAATTTTTTTTTCGAATTGATTGCGGCATTTAAGTTTATTTTTATTATCAGTTTAAGTTAATTACCAGAAAAAACAGCCAACTGAAATCAAAACTAAAATACACTACTGCTGTCTGAAAACCCTTGTTTTTAAGTAAATAAAACTACCATTTTTATATTAAGGGGAAAATGGGACAACTCTCTATTTTAATATTGAAAATTTCACTTTAAATAATTCATTAACACAACGAAAATTAACCAGAGACAAGAAAAATGTGCTTACGTTCGGTATTTCGGCTGCTCTTGTTCTTAGTAGAACTAACGCACAAAATAATCACGAAAAAGTTGCTACAACTATTTGTATTCATCACGAAAAACGGCTAGATTACACTGCCAAGGGGACTTATACAAAAAACTTCGCCCATCTTTTTACCTGCCTATTTACATTTTAGGTAGTTTCATTACAAAAAGCTACCTATTGCAGCCGTTCGGAGGAAAGCGATTTCAAATTTACTTTCAATCTTGAAGTTTCCGATTCATAAACAATTGCTACTTTTCTTCTACCATAGCTTAAAAGTGTAATAGAAAAAGGAAAGGTAAAAATGGTTTTGCTGCTGGATTTTTGAAGTTGCCGAATTTCTGAATGGCGGGTTTTTGAAGTCTGACTGTATTCATTATGCGTTAAATCTAATAATAAATAATTCTTCCATTTAAAAAAAATACTAAAGGTTACCATATACAGATCAGATTATTCGCTCAATCGCATCCCTCGGGCAACACAAGGAATTGTTCCCCAAGCACAGGGTTTAGAGAGCCTCCACAGAGTTACGATACAAGCGCCCCCCTGTTGATAGGTCAGAGCCAAAATTGAATTAGCATCTGTGAACGCAGACTAAAGTGTAACGCAGAACGCACACATTAACGAAGAGGAATGAACTACGTTATATAAAATACAGTCGGACCTCGTTATCCCGACACCGTTTTCACGTCACTACGCTTATCACGTCAGGTTTTCAAATTCCCGATTTTCTGTGTATGATTTTAATGTAAATAAACTCCGGATTTTACGTCGTTGAATAATTTTTAACTACGGATATCCTGACGGTTTAGGAAAATGGTCCATTTTTCATAATCTATCTTATAAGCACGGAAATTAAGCGGTAAGAAATGTCTGTCTATAATACCCATTGAGATGAATGAGAAATTTTACTTCAATCCTTTATCTGAATAAACCCATACTCTACTCGCGGTCTTTTTTGTTCTGGTCAGGCGGCGCTTTCTTGTGTTTACGCGGCGTTATTCATCCGACTAAAACGGAAGCATTGAATTGCATTGAAATGATCAGAAAGTATCTAACATCCATTTCTGAAAGAACGAATATTGATTACAATTCATTCTATAATATTGAAAAAGGATTATAGGAAGCACATCTAGGGATAAGCAAACCTTAATCAATGCTTCTTCATGTAACAATAAAAAAACAAGTCATAATAAATCTGTTTTTTATACTTTTTGTTTGTGTTTATTTTGTTTAATAAATGTTTTATTGCTTAAAACTGCAAGAACAGTTATGAATTTAAAATTCTCTTAAATTAATTAAAAATACAGCTTTTTATAAACATATTTTTCTCCTCCTCCGGTTTCCGCGACACTCCGCTTATGACGACACATTTCTCTGCTCATTAGTGCGTCGGGATAACGAGGTTCGGCTGTATATTTTTCATAATACGGAGATTAATGTACATGTTATCGGCGTTCAAAGTCAAGGTTCAGCTGAAAATTTTGTTAAGTAGAAAACTTCGTTAAATAGGAACTCGGTTAAGGGGGAGTTTCACTATATTATCTATTTGATGTAAAAAGTTAAATGGTAACATTGGCTTAGAATTGCCCATATCTGTTCCTTTCAGTGTGATTTCGGGCGAGTTGGGTGGAATTAGAAGAAATACTCCTTTTTTATCTAACACTGTTTTCTCTCAGCGATAAGGTTTCTTCATTACAACTGTCTGTTCAAAATGAAGCAATTTATCAGTTTTACTAGGTATAATTTCCATCTTCAAGAATAATCCCCATAACCACGACCACCACCGAAGAAAATAAAATTGACTGTGGTTTTGAAAGAATGAATGGGGTGATCAGAACATTTCAAATAAGCCTTTTAATTACAATTGAACCTTTTGAAAGGATTTAACAAAGAACACTTTTTTTTAATCCGGACTCTGGGCTGGACTAACCAGCCTTTTTATATTGAACTTTAAAAGATATCATATAAAAGATGTCAATAGCACGTAAACCGCTGTAACTATTGAAATGTTGGCCGAGTTTTTCCAGGAAAAATTAATGTAATTTAGGCATCGAGTTAGTATTTGTAATCCATCGAGTTAATGTTTTCTAATCCACTGAGTTACTGTTTTCTAATCCACAGAGTTACTGTTTTCTAATCCACCGAGTTACTGTTTTCTAATCCGCCGAGTTACTGTTTTCTAATCCGCCGAGTTACTGTTTTCTAATCCGCCGAGTTACTGTTTTCTAATCCGCCGAGTTACTGTTTTCTAATCCGCCGAGTTACTGTTTTCTAATCCGCCGAGTTACTGTTTTCTAATCCGCCGAGTTACTGTTTTCTAATCCGCCGAGTTACTGTTTTCTAATCCGCCGAGTTACTGTTTTCTAATCCGCCGAGTTACTGTTTTCTAATCCGCCGAGTTACTGTTTTCTAATCCGCCGAGTTACTGTTTTCTAATCCGCCGAGTTACTGTTTTCTAATCCGCCGAGTTACTGTTTTCTAATCCGCCGAGTTACTGTTTTCTAATCCGCCGAGTTACTGTTTTCTAATCCGCCGAGTTACTGTTTTCTAATCCGCCGAGTTACTGTTTTCTAATCCGCCGAGTTACTGTTTTCTAATCCGCCGAGTTACTGTTTTCTAATCCGCCGAGTTACTGTTTTCTAATCCGCCGAGTTACTGTTTTCTAATCCGCCGAGTTACTGTTTTCTAATCCGCCGAGTTACTGTTTTCTAATCCGCCGAGTTACTGTTTTCTAATCCGCCGAGTTACTGTTTTCTAATCCGCCGAGTTACTGTTTTCTAATCCGCCGAGTTACTGTTTTCTAATCCGCCGAGTTACTGTTTTCTAATCCGCCGAGTTACTGTTTTCTAATCCGCCGAGTTACTGTTTTCTAATCCGCCGAGTTAAAATTTCTTCTAAATCCTTGAGCAAATAATTGTAGTTCATTAAGCAGTAATAAATGTAATTAGCATATTTGTTTAAGATTTTTATTATCTTCACAGGTGTTACGACTACAAGTTTTTTATAATCCCCTTGCTTCTCGCATTAAAAGTTCGACTTACATAATTACATATAAAATAAAATATGTATATTTTCTCTACCATATTCATAAGTAACCTTTTCCTAGGTAATTTTAATTTTCTGGCGCCAGAATTTGTGTCTGTGTCCTCTATCAATCTGTCTGTCATTTTGAATGTATCTCCATGTCCCTGTCTTTCATTCGTTTTAATTCAATTATATCTATTTTTCATTTATTCACTCGTTCATTTGTCTTCGTTCGGTTTTATTCGTTCATCCCTTCGTTTGGCTTTATTCCTTTACCCCTTTGGTTTGCCATTATTCGTTCATCACTCCGTTTGCCTTTTCGTTCATTCCTTCGTTTGCTAGATTAATCCGCCACTTCATATGCCCTTATACACTCGCCACTTCGTATGCCCTTATACACTCGCCACTTCGTATGCCCTTATACACTCGCCACTTCGTATGCCCTTATACACTCGCCACTTCGTATGCCCTTATACACTCGCCACTTCGTATGCCCTTATACACTCGCCACTTCGTATGCCCTTATACACTCGCCACTTCGTATGCCCTTATACACTCGCCACTTCGTATGCCCTTATACACTCGCCACTTCGTATGCCCTTATACACTCGCCACTTCGTATGCCCTTATACACTCGCCACTTCGTATGCCCTTATACACTCGCCACTTCGTATGCCCTTATACACTCGCCACTTCGTATGCCCTTATACACTCGCCACTTCGTATGCCCTTATACACTCGCCACTTCGTATGCCCTTATACACTCGCCACTTCGTATGCCCTTATACTCATTTGCTCTTGCATACTCACCCCTTTCGTTTTCCATTACACACTCGCCCCTTTCATTTGCCCTTACAGCCTCGTCCCCTTCATTTGCCCTTACAGCCTCGTCCCCTTCATTTGCCCTTACAGCCTCGTCCCCTTCATTTGCCCTTACAGCCTCGTCCCCTTCATTTGCCCTTTGCACACTCGTCCCTGCTTCATCTGCCCTTTGCACACTCGTCCCCGCTTCATCTGCCCTTTGCACACTCGTCCCCGCTTCATCTGCCCTTTGCACACTCGTCCCCGCTTCATCTGCCCTTTGCACACTCGTCCCCGCTTCATCTGCCCTTTGCACACTCGTCCTTGCCTTTATTTACTCGCCACTTTCCTAATTTATTCATTCCTTCCTCCCTTCCCCTCGGTTCCTTCCTCTGGGTTCCTCAGTTTTAGTTTTTTTCCCTCTCGGTTTCTTTCTTTTGAGGCCTTCTCATTCGTTCATTCATACTTCCATTTTCTTTCATTCATCCCTTCATTATTGTCTCTTTCTGTTGTTTTCATTTTTGTTCATTTTCATTCTTTTATTCATTTGTTTTTCAATTGTTTCTTTTATCCATTTTTTCATATTCTTTCTTTCATCCCTTCATAATCTTTTATTGATTTATCGCTTCATTTCTCTTTATCTCTGTTTCTTTCCCTGTGTCAATGAAAATTAAACATCATTCAGAGAATTTAAGAGTTCAACAAATTATTCATATATTCGAATTCATCTATTAGTCGTTTCATAAAATCAGTCTTTCATAAAATTGTTACGCAAATTCGTTTCGTTAGGATTATGTACAGTCGAATTCTTTTTATACCAGAAGCAAGGGTATATAGAAGCGTATTAAGCTTTACTTGTAATACCCGTGAATGGAATAAAAATATTAACACACATAATTAAATTATTACTATTCATTGCCTAATTATCCCAACTTTAAAATTAACTTAATGGCAAAATCACACTAGTGAAATTGAAAGCCTCTAAAGTAGTAGTAATTCCAAAGAAACATGAACGAAGTACTATATTCTTTGCAAGTGTCGCTGTAAATTTTCGAGCAATTGATTTCCCATACACTGTTAAAGTTGCAAAACGGTTGCATAACCGTAATTTAACGCTATTCTGACCATATTATTCTCCATATTATCCATCTTGTAACATTGCGAGTTTCACAGAAATTTCACATTTTTTCATACTACAGTAAAATAAGAGAACTGAAAAGGCTGGTTAATATGGCATTGGAGCTCGGATTTGAAGAAGAAACAACGGTTTCTTTCTATGTTCCTTCATTTCCTTGTCTCAGTTGTAAATCTGCCATAGTAGGTGTATTTCAAATGTCCTTATATCTCCCTTCTCTTTCTTTCAAGACCTCTGGTCATTCCTTTTTCTTTTCTTATGTGAGAATCAACTTGAAGCTTGGAATTCTGTCTGATAAAACTTGTAAATTACTGATTTGATCGACATTTGTAATGTAGATATAACTAAAAGAAAAGTTCACAGAAAAAAAAGTATTGCTCCAAATTCTGTTCTACTTTTCGCCAAAAATATTCAAATGAACAGACAGATTGCTCATAAAAGCCGTGTTTCTTCTTTTCCAGATCTTAAAAAAGCCTGAAAATCATCATATAGACTAACCCCTTTATGCTAAAGTACCATTAAAATAACTTGTAGTAAAATTGGTTACATCGATTAGTAGTAATACAGATTAAAATGAGTTGGACACTTTACTTTATCTTGTTTCAAAAGTATTGGTTGCACGAAACAAAAATATTTCTAAAAGAGTGATTTCTTTTTTTCATTTGAATCTTTTCTGCTTTCTTGAACTTAAAAGATTGTAGGAGAAAAGTTTGTTAGGAAATATTTCTATATTTCTATTGTACGAACATTATATTTGCACGTTTCCTAATTCTATAAAATACTCAAAAAATATTTTAAATAAGATTTGGGTAGAGCTGTAAATATTGCACACAATACCTATAAATTCAAATTTAATAATTTATATTTAATTGGCAAAATCATTCTAAAATTTATTAAATGATTATGTAAATCTTCTAAATGTAGTTTCAATAATTCCCGAAAAATGCTTTAGAAGATGAAATTTTCATGAATTCATAGTTTGGGATTTGACCCTTTCAGGGGCGCCGTTTGCAGTCTGCAAACGGTTAATTTTAATGCCCAAACGGCCAAATGGCACCAGTAATATTTTTAGTACAATTTCGATTTCATAATATACGTTATGAAATGTTTTTTTTATTTTCAAATAAATTTATTCATAAATTGCGGTGTGAATTATTTAAAAATTTTTAGAACCGAAATACCTTGCCCCTGAAAGGGATAAAGGGTCAAAGGGCGAAACCATTCTTGACATGCGAATAATTCGCCTCAACCGTGTACTCCCTTTCAGGCGGGTTCTTGTTAAACAAGTTCGGCTGTTTATATGTATCTATATTATTAAAAGAAAAAATAGCTTTGTGCGTTTATGTGAGCGATGACTAGTAAAATCTATCGCCCGTAGAAGTCTGAAAATTTGTGTGATTACGACATGTTTTAATGCATTTAAAGCTAAGATTTTTAGTTTTTGATAATTAGTCGAGGTACTAATTAAATTTTTTTTGCAAATCGACACAGGTGTTCTCGTGCATACTTAGGTCCCTCCTTTCCCGAGTGCGTAGAAGTAACGAACAAAGTGCTGCAAGGGTGTTTGCCTTAACTTAGTATGGCCGAACCATTCATGATACGGAAAAAGACATTCTTGAATTTGTTGCTTTTATGTATTAAACGCCGCCGTCAGTTCCAAAAAATATTGTTGTTTACCCTTTGAAAATAAAAATTCAAAAACTGTTACTTTTGCGATTGACTTTCTCGCTTTCTGCAACACTACCCCAGCGCTTAATTTCGGAGGTACCGATTAACAATAAGTATGTATTTAAATCTGAGGCCTTCTTTTCGATGAAGCAACCAATTTTCAAAAATACAAAGTTTACCCTTTTAAATAATTCGCGGCCGCAGGTCACTTCGTGCCTCCCAGCGACTATCTTTTATACGCTAAAAGTAACTAAACGTCTATATTTCAGCACAATCATTTTAGAGAACTGCGACAAACAGAGAATTACATCTCCTACAAAAATTTCGAAGCGTTCCGACTCGTAACGTATTTTTAAAAAAAAGAAAAAAAAAACTGAGGAATTTCGGAGGAAAACGCTAAAAAGCGAGGTGTTTCGGCGTGGCTTTAGCTCATGTTTTCGCTACTAATTACGCATATTTTTTCACGAAATATTAAAGAGGACTTAGTTATATTTGTAATCGATTAAAACTTCAGAAAGTTCAGATGAGAACTATTTTTCCTTCTTATGTTAATAGACCCGACGTGAAAACAAAATAAAAAGTGTAGAAAACATTTCTTTTTTTACAATTAGCTATCAATATTTTTCACGAAATTTTTATACGGGCTGCAAAACTATAAGATATAAATTACGATGATAAAACTTGCGATTATAAACGATAAAAATTTGAATTTGGACGACAGGAAATATATATTTTTTAAACTATGAAACGCGATCTCACGTGAAAAACAAGAAAATCACTTTTTTCGAGTGCTTTAAACTACTGTATATCAATATTTTTTTCTCGCGACTTTTTCATTTAAAAATAGAAGTTCATACCAAATCGAGATAGACTTAAAACCATGAAATTTGAAGTTTATTTAAGGTTATCATGGGCCCGGGCAGCTACAAATGAAAGAAAGTTTCGCTTTGTCAGAGTGGGTGTCTTGGCGATAGCTAGGTCCTGATGTACCTGAGGCTCGGCTTTTTTAATTTTTAATAATCAGCCGAAATATTAAACATTGGAAACTCATTCTTTTTTTTTCTTCTGAAAATCGACAAGCGCGCTTGCGAATGCTTGGTTCTGAGATTCGCGAGGCCCAATAGCAACGAAAGAGTAATTTGAGAGATCGACCAGAGATTGCGGCTAAACCGCGAAATCTATGAAAAGAAACAGCTGACATATTCACTTTTACGTTTTAAATGCCGCAATCGGTAAGAAAAACATCACCTCCCCCCCCCCCAAAAAAAAATGCAGTCTCTAATCAATGTCTTTTTTCCCCGTTTTTATTAACCTTGCATCCGCCGAAGTAACCAAAATACGGAAAACCGATAATACCAAATTATACAATAATGACTAAAACACAGCATTCAGTTTTTAAAAATATTAACCATTTAAAAAAATATTTCCTGTACTCAGTTTCGCAATTTCTACAACATTTAAAAATCCTTATCTACCCTATCTATATTATAAAGGACAAACATATCTGTGCGTAACGCATACGTCATTTTGCGAATGGCAACACTTTGAAATTTGAAATAAAATTTTTGTTTTGCAATTTCCTCTACTGCAAATTTTTAAACTTCTAAACATCGCACATTTTAAGTTTTTACACCGTCGTGTAAGGAAAAAAAAATGCTCTCTTAAATGCAATTTATTTGAAAGCTGTACCTCAATTTATTTTTGAGATACTAATTTTTTTGTAGTTTTTAATACCATTTTTCTTATCGTGGCAACAAAAGTACCCCATTTCTATTGAAAGTCATTGAAAGTAAACGGAAAATAGTCGAAAATAGGAGATACCGTGTCTTTCTGTTGCCATTTTTTTCATAAAAACTGAAAAAAAAAGTTGAAATTAAAATATGGGCTATGTCAAGAATATTATCTGTTATTCCGTGACAATCACGTCATATGCATAGTTTTCTATAGACGAATTTTATGTCTGGATTGAGAAAGTGGTTTGCTTTAGCGGATGCAAATGACGTCATTTTATAAAAAAGCATGTATTTTAATTCTTAAACCTGAATTATGTTTCATAGAAGTGCGTCATTTTCAAAGCCCAACTGCTTTGAAATTCTTCACAGGTAAAAATGCTTCATTTTTGAAAATAATTTAATCGAAATCACACACTGATAAAACGCAATGTTTTTCAAAAATTTAAAGTGTCTTTATAGAAGAGAGGTGACATGCAAATAACAGCGATTTATATTTCAGAAATTGATGATTCTCGCCTGGATGGATTTGCTTCGCCAAATTAGACAAGCAAACAAATAATTCGTGGTTTAAAACAATATCATGTTCTTGAAGTTTTTGTCCAAAATTCTCTCGAATAATGAAATTTTAATACTATTTTTTAGGAGATTCTGCTATAATTTTATCAAAATAACATAATACGCTTAATTTAACTTTTCCTAATTTTATATAATCTATATATTTAAAACACAAGTGTGTTTTTTGGTCATCTCCCCTGATCTTTCTGCTGAACCAATTTTACTATTTTTTTTTTAACTGAAAGCTATTCATTTGTAGATCACTAACTGCATTTTTTTTTCTTTTTTTTTTAATTGCCCCACTTTTATAATTTAATTTTAAAAGCATTTTATGAAGTTTCTTCAAAATGGTGAAAATTAGATAGCTATTGCAGACAAGAGAGAAATAATGAGGTATTTTTATCTTTATTCATGCTATTTTCTGAAAAAAAATTCAAAATTGTCGATAAAAATTGTTGTATAGGGTTTAGTGTCGCAAAATACTTTAGGAGCAGAATATTATGTTGGGGGCATAATAACGGAAAATGGCATACTGCTTTTGAAAACACATATTTTTCCTCATAAATTTTCTTTATTGTTTTTCCTTCTGCATGTGTACTGATACTAAGTTTCATACACTAGGCGAAATGCTTATTTAAGTGAAAATGAAGTCATACTTAAATGTAAACGATCATTTTCTTAGATAAAACTAAACATTTTAACACAATTGCGTCTAAAAAGCATAAATTGCGGAAATTTTTATTCTCCGGAATTGAGATTAGAATCTGAAGTAAAGGGTGTGCCTGTTCACATAAAAGATGTTGCTGACAATCGTGACTTCAAGTTTTGAGTTAAAATTATTTTTAAATGATCAAACAAAATACATTTTTTTTAAATGATGAATATGGATAGGAGAAGTACGTATGCAAATTTTGAGAAGGTGAAAATTTCTGTTTTTCATTCCGGAATACCAAGCATAAAAGCCTCAGTTGATAACCACATCCTAATAACTTATCTTTAATATATTTTACTGATTAAGTATCTATATTATAAAGAACAAACGTATATGTGCGTAACGCTGACGTCATTTTGTGAATGGCAACACTTCACAATCAAATTTCGCTCTTGAAATTTTCGCTATTTCAATTTTTTAATCTTCTGACCATCGTACATTTTCAATTTTCGTCGCATAGGAAAAAATTTACTTTCAAATGCAATTTGTTTAAAAACTGTATCTTAATTGACTGATGTATTATATTTTCTAAGATAATTTTTAAGCATGTTTTTTTTTTTAAGTTTATCTTATCAAGTGCCGGTTTCAATACATAATAACAAACATTTGCGCATAAAGCAATAAGCATTTTTCAGCATTTGTTTCTGACTAATTTTCCATAACGAAATTAATATTTCCTTTATAAACAAATAAGAGAATAATATTTAAAAAAAACACCAAACTAACATATTTGTGAAAGACAAATTAACGAAATTAATACTTCTTATATTGTAAAAACACCAATCTAACATATTTGTAATCGTACAGTTTAAATTTTTAGATCACCAAATAGGATTTTTTTTTTCAAATGGAATTTGTTTGCAAAGTTCATCTCAGTTTACTGATTGTCTATGGTTTTAAAAACAATTTGAACGCATGAAATATTTTTTTATGTATATCGCGCGGAGCTCGATTACGAAAGATTAATCGGTTTGCCCTTAAAACAACATGAAGAGTTCATGATTTTCTTACGGCTAATATCCATTAAAAAAAAACTTCCCTATGAATAAACAAATAAAATAATATAAATAAAGCAGAAATTTAACAGACATGTAGAAGCTCTGAAATTATCAGAATATAAAAGGATGCAATAAGTAGCAAAATCTTGGTCAAATAACTCTTAGCATGCGGCTAATAAGAAACTATAGCTTTTGATAAATTTCAAAAATTTATTCTGTTGTATAATTCGTATTTTCCATATGAAAAATGTTTTTTTTTAATGTAAGTGGGAAATCTAAAAAAATTATTGCATATAAAAAATTATTAGTTAAAAAAAAATGTATTTACCTATATTCTTTAACCCGGGAAGCCCGGGTACGATCCCCTAGTATATATAAAATCCTAATGAAACGAATATATGAAACGGCTAAAATGTATCGATTCTTTGAATCGACTGATTAAACAACTGATTTTGTTTCACGGCGATTTCTCCTAAAATATGGGATACTTTGCGATGAAATTAATACCAAAAATCCGTGTTGATCCACAGATCTCAAAACTGGTATTAGAATTTTTAAATTCGAATTAGTTTTCGAAATATTAATTTTTTTCTAATTTTAAATAAATTTTTTATAATAATGGCAACTCAAATTTTAATCATAACAGAATTTTTTTTCATAATTCAGAAAAGGGGACTATTTTAAATTAATTTGGCGACCAGTTTGGCCTCCTTTAAATCTATGCTAAGAACAATGCTTTTTTTTTGTATTTCGTTATCATTTTATTAAATACAAAACTTTCATTTAAAAATGAAACATTTAAATTGATGGCTTTCACTACTTAAAAAAAAAAAACTGAAATAAAAATATTAGGCACAGATGTTATATACGCACCGGGGTTCCTAATTGGCGCACAAATGGCATTATTTTGACAGACATGGTAACCCGGCTATTGTCGTTTATTTAATAATAAATGTTTATTAACTTTTATTTCTTTTTTAAATTTATATAAATTATTTTTTTCTATAGTAATTATTTTTTTGCTATTTCCATTTGAAAATAATAGAAAATAATTAAAAATTATGGTACAATGTAGTAGTTATTCAGTTTCCGTCAACCAATTTCGCAAATTATATAAATCGCCAAACCACTCGCCAAATTGTACAGATTGACAAAATTTTTATTTTAAATAATGAAAGAACAAATAGATTAGTATAATACTAAAAAATACAAAAAAAGCAATTTAACAAATTACAACGACCATTTGGAAGATGATTTTTTCAAAGACTAAAATTTAAGACATAAAAAATCGCACGGAGTTGATCATACATTACGTACGCCATAAACTAAACATTGATAGTGTTATTGCCCGTATTGCGTCTCGTCAGATTTCCTGAAACTTACGTATTATCCACCTGAAACTTACGTATTATCCAAGCATTTCATTGGCTGTTCGATAAAAGGCTTTTCCGTCAGATTTCTTGGAAATCTGACGACCCATTTTAAATGAAACTTCATTCTTAAACTTCTAAACATTCCACATTATTACTTTTTACACCGCCGTATAGAGAAAAAAAATGTACTTTCAAATGCAATCAGTTTGAAAGCTGTATCTCAATTTGTTTCCGAGTTATTAATTTTTTTGTAGTTTTTATTACTTTTTTGTCATAGTGGCAACAGAAGTAATCCATCTCCGTTGAAAGTAAAGGTTAGTGTATAGACCAATCAAAAAACGAATAAAATGCGGATTAAACCAATAAAAAGCTTCGGATATGCTTTGGATTTCCTACCCTGACGAGGATAATAACCATTTTTCCAAATGGTTAATAAATATAAAAATAAAACGTCGAAATAAAAATCACTTGATGACGTAAACACGTGTAACTTGCTAAAAGTGAATGTGACATTTACGATCAAGCATTATTGGCATTTAATCTAATAGATCGCGATAGATTTTTTGTCGACCGGATAACTAAGTAGTACCAAAAATACATATGTAACTCGTATTCCAAAACGAGGTTTTCGCCAAATTTTCGTAAAAAAAAAAAAAAAAAATCATGCCAAATATGCGGTGCGTATGACATCTGGCGAAATATTAAATTATGTAACAAACCATGACATTTAATTTCAACTTCAAATCAATGTTTTAATTTACCACTCGAACAATAAAAAAATGCTAACTGGCGAGTTGAAAAAAAGATACTGGCGAGATTTGCACCCGGCTTTTTTTCTTTCGGCACAGATGTCATATACGGACCCATATTGGCACGATTTTTTCTGACGCCAATGTCATATACGCAACGGGTACTTAACTGGCGCCGAAGTATCGTTATTTTGCTTGATATGGTAAGCCGGATGTTGTTGTTTATGCTGTTGATGCGTTCCCCAAATTGGCATTGGAAAAACATCGCGCCAATATGAATACTATAATATATGACATTTGTTCCAAACCTTCATATGAAAGGCGAAGGGATCAGATCGTATTTGTTTATGGCATGTGATGACTTGAACAATTATAATATAGATGAAATGATGGGGATAGAATAATATTTGGCGGCTTATCACCTGTGCCTGGATAACATTAAAGTATCAAAATGGCACCTAGAGTATAAAAAGCAAAGTGTTCCCGCCCGGAACTGTTGATGATAGTCACATGATTTAGGCTATTGTTATAGAGATTGTTTTAAAATATCGGTTGACATAGACTCTGAATACTTAATTCATTTTATTTTAGCTTCTTTTCAAATGCTTAACTGATTCTCTTTGATCAAAAACGAAAAGAACCATTGGATGTCTTAACAGCAACTGATTCTCCGTTAAATTTTTGCAATCAAAGGGAATTGAATGGGAACCCGTTTACAGGGAGATCTGCACAGCATTTTCAGTATAATTTAATCTTCTCTAATATTTTTAAAACCCATTAGATTAGCATGTTTTTAGATTTTTAGATTATGCGGTGTCTGAACGGTGGTTGGCGAGCGTATCTTGCAGGGGGCAGAGCCCCCTAGTCTTCCTATATCAAGATAGGAAAAAAATAAATACCAGGCCATATCTCCATTCATTCCCGTTTTGAAAAATAGATATATTAATCTTTTGAAAAATTTCTTTGCAAAACTAATTCCTTTTTTCTGCGATTTTAAAAATTGTACATTGGCATCGGAAATAAAAATACAAACAAACAAGACACCTAACCACATCTAAGCTCATTTTTGTTTACGACGAAGTTGTTAATTAGAAAAAATATCAACTCTTAAAACTTTCGTTTCGTTAAGTCATTTCGCTATCTTCGCGATTTCTGCAATCTTTAAAAATTCGAATCTGCCTTTCTAAACAAGCTACGAAAAAATTAAAATAACCAGATCATATTTAAATCCATTTGGAAATCTGAAGTCAGTTTGAAAAATAAGAATATTAACCCTTAAATTAAAAAATTAGTTTCCGAAAGTCACTTAACGAATTTCATGTTTTGTGCCATTTTTAAAAATCAGCATTGGTTTCGGAAATCAAACTATGAAAAAAAAAAACTAAAAATACCAAACGTTATCTACATTCATTTTTATCTTTACAACGCTGCCTTCGATTTAAAAATAAAATATCAACCCTTTCAAAAACGTTCGTTTCAAAAAGTCATTTTTGCAAATTTCGTATTTTTTGCAACATTTTACATTCTTGCCCGGAATTTTTAATAAAAAAACATACCCTTAACGAACGTCCATGCAGCTTTCACCTTCTCTTAAAAAAAAATACCAATATTAAACCTTTGAAACAAATTAGTTTACGAAAGTCACTTTTGCACATTTTTTTTTAGCTTTTGTCTATAGGATTTACAATAAGCTCATTTTTAGTTTTTTTAAAAAATTATACAATCGTTTCGAAAATTTAATACGATATCAAAAACCTTAAAATAATGACCCAGTTATTCTTCTGTCATTTAATTCACATCTAATAATTCAGAATCGTGGATTTTAACACAAAATACATTTATTGGACGATCACTAATGCAAAAAACAGGTAGACATAATTCTTTTTCTTCAGACAGCACTACCCTTTTCATTTGCATTCGGTCTCTGACTGTGCCGGGGGAAAAAAAGCGGGAAGTGCGCATATAAAAATGTCTCGTTCGCTTCAAACCCAACAAACTTCTCCTGCGAGAGACTTTCATTTCTTTAAACTTTTCTAAAAACATAAATACATATACTTAAACAAGTGGATAAGTGTGATCACAGATCGCACAGAGGGTTTCGTTTAATATCCCTTTCAAAACACTTCATCGTTTTACAAAATCTGTTAGTTCCACATTTCGCAACCAGGGGCGCGCTCTATTCTAAACAAACCTCTATCCGAACGAAACTCAGTTTTACAACATTTCCATAGATATATTAGTCGAGGGAGTCGGGCCCATAGCACTCGAAATAGGTAGGAACCCCCTGGGGGGGGGGGTAAAAAGTGGAACTGAAATATGTAAGTCTTCGGTGCATAGTATGAAAGAGTCGGCAAAAAGGGAGCCAGCAAAAGTTAGAAAAGTACACCCCTGATGAAAAGGTTGGTGGCTAAAAAAATTGCTAAAAATACGGAAGTTAGAGCCCGGAGGTGTAAATAATATAAGGCTTTTTGGAAATTTTATGATTTTCCGTGTGATCGCAAGTGTTCTGCTATAATTATGGAAAATTTCATGTCTCCAACTTAATTAGGAGCTGAGTTAGAAAAATTGATTAAAATACAAAAGCTAGACTTGTAACACAAGCAGAAGGGTATGTATAACTTTTTTTAAATTTTATGATTTGTCGTTTGAAATGAGGTGTTCAGCTATAAGAATTCAAAATTTCAAGTCTACAACATATATATTTTATGAGAACGGGCTCTGTGGCAGACAGATGAGCGAGACGAATAAGGTTTCGTCAGATAAACAAAACCCTAAAATTACATGAACTACACATACCATATTAGTGAAATACGTTTCATGGTATATACCAATTTGTCTTTATTCAGCTTTTGTGAGAAAATAGCAATAATACACATTCACTTTGGACATATTCCAATGAAATGACATTTTCTGATAACAAATCTTTGACAAAGTGGAATCTTCATTTAAAGTCTTGATTTATATGAAGATTTAGTACATTTCTTCCATTGAATTGCTGCTTAAAGTTATGATCATTTATAAATTGTTTACACTTTAACGCCGGTAATAAATTTACAGTCCATATTATATCTTTGCAAATTTCGGGAATAGAAGATAGTTATGCTTCACATGTAGAAATATTTTTTTGATAGTGACATTTCCAAGATACTAATGAATTTTCTAACAAGACCACCCCACCTGAAAAAGATTTTCCATTTTCCCCTACTAGCGTTTGAACTACTATTTAAATATCCAAATCGTTGCTGTAAAACATTTTTTTCTTTTGTAAATTTTTAAATATCTCAAATCTTTTAGCCAAAATGTCTTTTCTCTGGTTTATGATTAAATTGAGACAAATAAGTTGTGACAAATGATATGTCAGTACGTGTTGTATTGGCTAGATATAAAAGTTCACAAACAAATTTCTGATGCATAGTTATATCAATCAATTCTTTGGTCAGAGGGGTAATTTTTATCTACACCTTTTTACGAATAGGTGTTTTTACAGATTAATAATTTTCTAAATTAAGTTTTACCAACAGTGATTCAATATATTCAACTTGTGACAAATTGATATCATGTTTCTCAATTGACACACCTAAAAAAATTAGTTTTATTTTCATACAATTCAAATACATTTTTAATTTTAGAAACAATCTTCATACATTGCTTAATTATTACAAAAGATAGCTAAATCATCGACATACACAAAATAAAAATGTTATCATTCTCAACTTTAATTATCAGAAGCCAACTGATTTAGTCCAATATTCTCAAGTTCCATTTTTATCTTAGAATACCAATTTCTACCTGATTGGGGTAAACCATAAATACTTTTTTTCAATTTACAAACTTTATTAATGTTTAGAAAAAGTGTTGAAAAACTAACCATGACAGCGTAGAAGCAAAAAAAGAAATTCTCTTCCGGCTCTGTCTACAGGCACTGGTAGATTTCGAAGTTAAGTTCTAATTTCGCCAACAAAAACTAAATCAAGATGGATTTAACCATTTTATCTAGCTGCTTTTGACGAGTTTTAAATTTATCTGTATTTATCAGAATTAGTTAACACTGTAATTTTTTTCTTCAACCCCTATTTTTTTATTCTTCTTTGCTATAAGAGTTGGTCCTACCAAAAACTTGTCAATATAAAAGTTGCAGATAATATTAAGAATTAAATTTAAGTGGATTTGACATCTTGAGAATTGACGAAGTTATGAATTGATTTCTTTTGCCCGCTCCGACCCACCTTTTTTGCTTTTTATATTTTTTTTGCTGTAAGAGTTGGTTCTATAAGAAAACTTGTCAATGTAAAAGTTGTAGATAATATTAAGAAGATTTATAATAAAATTAAGTGGACTTGATATCTTGAGATTTGACGAAGTTATATATTTTTTTTCTTATAACACTATCTTTTACGCCCCTTAAACCCTTTTCCTAGAAGTCATAAAAACTTTAAACTGATTTCATATGTATTATAATTAAGAAGTTAAGGGTTTTTCGGTTTTCACAAAATTTCTCCCTATTTCCACCCACTTGGTCCGATTTTGACCATTAATGAACTTGGCCGAGATTTTCTGCCCCTTGATTTTATGTATCAGTTTGAAAGACTCGTGCAGAATTATGGAAGTTTATAGTGTCCGTAAAAATGTGATACATAGATATATAAAGTTTTGAACTGAGGGAGGTTTTTGGTTCTACGTGTCATGATCGGCGTAGATCTGCAAAAATTTTTTAGAAATGTAATAGGTAGTATTTCATACGAAATCTATCTAAAAAGGATCAAAATAAGTCATATTTTCAACATTCTAGTTAATGAATCTTCTCGAACAGTTCAATAAAAAAATCCCTGCCGGATTGAGATTTCAAAGTTAAGTACTAATTTCACCAACAAAAATTAAATAATGATTTGAGATAAACCCACTTCATCAATTTTATCTGGATGCTTTTGACGAGTTTATTTTATTTTCATATAAGAGCTGGTTTTATCAGAATCATGTTAAGGCAGTATTTAAAAAATATTTTTCTATGCTCAACAACTCTAAATTTCTTGACACATTTTGAGATTCATTTTTAAAAGAAAAAACATGAAACTTGCTGACGTGATTTTTTGAAGAGATTTGTCAGTGACCAGCGTTTTTATTTTTTGTTCAATTAATTAGAACTTGATTGATAAACAATTATTTTCTCAGTAGGAATATATTTTTCGTTTCCAACACAATCGCTTAGAGAATTTCGGGTCAAAATGCCCTCTTTGATATCATTTTTTTTAAATATATTCTGACTCTATCACAAAACAGACCATTACGGTACATTATATAGTTTCTGAATAAGAAAACTTGCCAATTGGATGCGTTTGAGAAAAAAAATGAATTTAGAAATGAGTCAGAAAATAAGCAGTTTTGATTTTAGTACGTCCTTAATACGATATTTTTTTTTCTTCAACCTCTATGAATTTTCAATTTGTCTTTGCTGTAAGAATTAGTTCTATCAAAAACTTCTGAATGTAAAAGTTGTAGATAATGTTAAGAAATATAATAAATTCATGCGTATTTTATATCTTGTGAATGCACGATGTTGTGGAATTTTTTCACCCCCCCCCCCCCATCCCTTTTTCGTTTTCGTTTTTTTCGGGTAAGAATTGGTCTTATCAAAAACTTGTCAGAATAAATGTTGTAGATAATATTAAGAAAATTTATAATACATTTAATTGGATTTGATAGCTTGAGAATTGACGAAATTATGAATTTTCTTTCCTCCCAAGACCCTATTTTTTCGCCCCTTGAGCCCATTTTTAGTTTTATCAAAAATCTGTCCTACATAAATTTTCGGTCATTTTTTAGACGTAATAAGTTTAAACTAAGTCGATATGTATTATTATTAAGAAGTTATGTGGGTTTTTTTTTCGTTTTTCACAAAATTTCTCCCAATTTCCACCCATTTGGTCCGATTTTGTCCATTAACGAACTTGGCCGAGATTTTCTGCCCCTTGATTTTATGTATCAGTTTGGAAAAGATTTGTGCAGAATTATGGAAGTTATCGTGTCCATAAAAAAGTGATAGATATATGAAGTTTTTTACTGGGGTTGGTTTTGGGTTCTAGGGGTCATGATCGGTGTAGATCTGCAAAAATATTTCCGAAATTCCAACATAGGGAAGGTCCCAATAGGTAGTATTTCATACAAAATCTCCCAAATAACTTTCTTGTTTCATTCTCATTTATATCTAATCTGTTATTTTAAACCTTTTATAATGATACATTCATTAAAAAAGATATTTAATCTTCAGTTCCTGACAGATTTATACGGAATGTCTATATTTGGGCTAATGTCTCTCTGTGCGTTACACAATTTTTGAAGACACATTAACCACTCTTTTCCTCAGAAAATCTACGCTGTTAGATTTTCATTTTTACTTCTGTAAATCTGAATGTGTTTCGCTTTGAAACAGGACCAATAAATACTAGCACTGATGCCTGTTTCTTCATAAAAGAAATGTTTTAATCTCAGTTTGGACAAGTTTAAAATTGTACGCCAAACAGGGTAAATGATGGACGTTCGTACTAGTTTTAGAAATATTCAGATCTTGGTGAACTAGCTCTTGCACTCTTATGCAAAAATGCATGAATACAAAATGTATAACGATTTTATAGATTAAAATCAGTAATACGGAAATAGGACGTGGCATCAACATGTCAACTTAGAATCATGACCTATCATGGGATATGATTGAATGAATGATGTAGGATGGGATTTAATAGAATAATCACCATGGCAACTTAGAATCATTACCTATCAGGGGATATCATTGAGTTAATTACGTGTTATAGGATTTAATAGAATTAAAAGTTTTATTAATATGTTTTAAGTTTTGATTCTATCTATATTATAAAGGACAAACATATCTGTGCGTAACGCATACGTCATTTTGCGAATGGCAACACTTTGAAAGTTGAAGTAAAATTTTGGTTTTGCAATTTTCTCTACTGAAAATTTTTAAACTTCTAAACATCGCACATTTTAAATTTTTACACCGTCGTATAAGGAAAAAAAATGCTCTTTTAAATGCAATTTGTTTGAAAGCTGTATCTCAATTTATTTTTGAGATATTAATTTTTTTGTAGTTTTTAATACTACTTTTCTAATCGTGGCAACAAAAGTATCCCATTTCTATTGAAATAATTGGGAAAATAGTCTAAAATACGAGATACTGTATCTTTGTTGCCATTTTCTCATAAAACCTGAAAAAAAGTTGAAATTAATATGGGCTATGTCAAGAATATTGTCTTTTATTCTGTGATAATGACGTCATATACATACTTTTCTATAGACGAAGTTTAAGACTGGATTGTAAAAGTGGATTGCTTTAGCGTATGCAAATGACGTCATTTTATAAAAATGCGTGTATTTTAATTCTTAAACCTGAATTACGTTTTGTAGAAGTGCGTCATTTTCACAGCCCAGCTGCTTTGAAATTATTCAGGGGGGAAAATGCTTCACTTCTGAAAATGTTATCGAAATTACACATTGATAAAACGCAATATTTTACAAAAATTTAGTCTTTATAAAAGAGGTGACATGCAAATAATAGCTATTTATATTAGAGAAATTGATGATGCTCGCCTGGATGGATTTGCTTCGCCGAGTTGGACAAGCAAACAAATAATTCGAGGTTTAGAATATCATGTTCCTGAATTTTTTGTCCAAAATTATCTCGAAAAATAAAATTTTTGCTATTCTTTAGGACATTCTACTATAATTTTATCAAAATGACATAATTTGCTTAATTTAATTTTTCCTAATTTTATATAATCTGTATATTTAAAACACAAGTGTGTTTTTTAGTCATCTGTCCTGATCTTTCTGCTGAACCAAATTTACGAATATATATATTTTTTTAACTGAAAGCTGTTCTTCTTTAGATGTGATCGCACTATCTGTTTTTATTTAAATATCCCCACTTTCATATTTTAATTTTAAAAGAATTTTATGAAATTTCTTCAAAATGTGGAAAATTAGCTTTCATTTTTGCAGCCCCCCCCCCCCATAAGCTTCTGTGCTCAAAACTCATAACTTTGTAAATCGGTCCCTGCACAACTGTGCTACTCCAGCCTTTATTATATTTCATTGATTATTCTTTCTAGCTTGTAAAAGGTGAAAGAAAGGTTATAAAGTGACCTTTTTTGTTCAAATGACCGCAATTTTGACAAAAATTGTCTGAAATGGCCGCTATTTTGTAAAAAAAATACACGCAAACTTTTTGTGAAATGTCAATAAATAGAAAGTGCAAAAAATCCCAAAGTGATATTAAAAAAAAAGTAAAAATCACGTGACCTTGAGGCCAAGAAAGTAAACTTTTCCCCTCTAGGTGAGTTAAGTTAAACTTTTAGTACTATTTCATTTATATCGTTGGAACGCAATGCGAAAAATAATTCTTGTACTTTAAAAAAGGATTCATTTCACTTATGATTTAAACTAATATTGACACTTTATTAACGACTTTTTTTTTTCTTTCGCATGCAGTGTTTACAATTATGTAATCGAGTTGTTTTTTCTAAAAGAAAATTGACTACTAGTTTTCTGCACAGAATTACAATAAAAGCTCCGTAACGGACATTTCCCCGAATAAGGGAAGGCCATGTACCTCAGTTCTATTATTATGACATTTCGATTTTTCTTTCAATTTAAATTATATATAAAAAAGCGCTAAGTATATAACAGTTCCGGAAAGAACTCATCCGGATCCCGATAATCTTTCGTTAAAATCGGCCGTTTTATTTTAATTTCCAGAGATTTAATTTATTCCAAAAAAGCTGCATAAGATTAACCTTTTTAGAAAGATTTTAACAACTTGAGTGATAAGCTACATCGAAATATTCGTTTTTCGATGTATCTTTCGCTGACAATCGTATCACCCAACAATCAGCGATGGTAAATAACATTAGATTCATTCCTTTGAGTTTCATTAAAATATAGAACATGGATGCAATAATTTTGCTCATTGGCAATATAAAACATACAAAGCTAAAACCCTTGTACTGCTTTTTGCAATCATTTCACGATTTCAAAAACAATGTTTAATTATGAATGTTTCCGATTAAAATATATCCGAATAAAATATAAAGATAATTGCTAACTATTTATGTTGTTCTGCTTCCATCGTAATTTTCTTGGACACTAATATTAGACCTATCAGTTTTTTTTTCCTTTAATTAAAAAAAATTAGTATTCTTGGAAACAAGGTACAACATACGTGTTGTACTTTGACCCTTGGCATGTTGTACTATGAATCACTTTTCTACAGAAAAATAAATTAAATAAACTCTTTTATAACGTATTTAAAATAAATTTTAAAAGTATATTTAATAAAATTTGTCAAAGATGTCTACTTAAAGTTGTTTTAAATTAATGCAAAACAAAAGGTGTAATTAGAACGAGGAAGAGGGATAATTCCAACCGCAATAAACATAAACTGTTTTTTAATTGTTTTATTGTATTTTTACTTATTGTTAATATATGTATGTTTCGTCACGATGCAAAATCACCAAAAAACAGTTGCATAAAAGCAAACAGTTAAGATTATTTATCAAATTTATATTATAAAGGTAAAACATAAAGAAATCTTCTGTTTCTTTCAATAAGACTAGGTTCTGGCAAAATGCTAATAATTTGCAACTGACTGAAAAATGTATCATTTTCTTCAAATATGAATAGAAGAGCTAAGTGGAAGAACATGCTAAGTAACAAAAATTACATTTGAAGAAATTTGAAGTGAAAGTTTTTGCTGTCAATTTTAATGATTTATTTTCTAATTGATACCATGTGCTTAAAATATTAACAGGTACTGAACTCTCTCAGAAACGTATTCATATTTCATTTTAAAATATTAAAAATTATTAATATATTATTTACATTATTAAATATTAATGAATAATGTCCTAAATCTTCAAGACTAAATAGAATCTTAGTATTTTAGCTTCACCATGTGATAGGATACCTCATAACGCTTTCATCCAAAAGATAATTTTTTTTTTTTTTTAGAAAATGTAGCATAACATGTTCATCCACTCAGCTCTTCAATTCTATTCCAATACTATTAAAACATTTTATGGACATAACAATAATCTCTTCACCGTTGTCATCGTTTATGCATATTTTTTTACAGAAGTGGTGAACATATGGGGCATTCCTACAATCTTTTAACTTTTATGTCCTTGAATAATAATTTTTATTTTAGTACATGTTCGTGTGTTTTTTATTTCACGTACTGGAGAACACCCCCATTGCTTGATTTCATAACAATATTAACGAGATAAATAAGCTTTGGACGATGTTGGGGGTTCAAATACCAGGAAAACTCCTATAATGTCCCTGATGCTGATTTTTAAGTTTAGAGCTGTCTGTATAAAATTGTTTCGATAAAAGTAATTCGATGTGATTTTTTTTCCGAAACTGGAACTATTGTTTTATATAAATAGGTAGCAAAAAAATAAACCTGCACACATTTTTAGGATTGATATTGTTTTTTTAAACTCTGTCCCTGGGTTTTAGATTCCTTACCATCCCTCTTCTAAAATGATACAGAAAATCACTTCAGATGCAGCCACAGAATTTTTTTCAAGTTTTTTCTCATGCAGAAGTATGCTAGAGAAAGCATGTCTAAAATTCTTTGACAGGAAATTGACTGGAGAATTTAAACCAGTATTTAAATATCAATTTCAAGATCGTGGCTTTATGGGTACCCTTACCGTCCCCAAGGTTTATTCTTGCACTTTTCGAGGTAATTTTTTTTATTTAATCCAATGTAAATAACTGTTTTTAAAAAACAATGAACATTGTGGCTACCACTTAGTCTTAACATAATTTGCCTAAAATAGGTGGTCATTTTCCTTACCGTTCCATCCTTATTGTCCCCCTTTTTTACCTTACCGTACCTTTAACACTTCTTTAAGACAATGTTATGCCAAAATTTTGTACTAAAACTACTACATTGTTATTATTTCTTATTTGAATGTCCTGTGGGTACTATGCAAATTCATAAGTAAAAATTTAGAAGAAAATAGAAAGTTATTGGGATAAAATGGTAAGGAAAATTAAACTCGCAAGTTTCACTTAAACCTCTGTTAAATAAAAATATTTTTGCTGCTGACCCTTTTTTCTTTATTTTGAATCATTAAGGCATTCGTCTATCAGATTTAAAATGTTATTTTAGCAAGTTTAATTTCGCCAGATTTTCATTCCCGAAAGTCAAAAGAATGTGAGAATGCCCCATATACAGAATTGAGTCTTCAATACCTTCCATTATTGAGACGAGGACAAACTTTCCTGAAATAAAATTTTCATTGGTGGCTTTTTAACAGAATAATATGCAATTGTGTTGTCAATTGGGCACAGGCACTATTACTAGGTTCAAGGTACAAAACTTGGCGACTTGAAAAATGGCTTCTTACCGTTTTCTAGTTAGGCTTAACATGATTTGAAACTAATGTTCATAATGCACAATAAATACTCTTTTATGTATAACTTTGAATTTAAAACAAAGAATTGTTGATAACGAGGTGTAATGAAAAGTTGATCGTCAAAAAGTATATATTTTTTTAAAGACAATTTTTTATTATTTTAACACTTCTGTGCAACATGTGCTGACTATATTGAACAGACCCACTGCTAAGTGACAGGTAGTGACAGTGATTAGTTTTATACAAATCCAATAGATATAGCTAAAATTTGTATGTTCAAGGTACACGTTCCCCACATACATATCTGTATATTTTTACCTCTAACTAGCTGACACCTCCGAATAGCGAGCAAATTGCGCGGTACCGAAGTGTCCGATATTAAGAGAATTTTATTCGCTTGACATAATCGCAGATTCCAGTAATTAAATAAAGCATATATTTTTATTATCAATTAGTGGTAGTCTATTATCGGGATATCTGGCAACTAGGCTATTCTAAGGTATTTAAGACAATTCATGTCTAGTAGCAATTTTATTTTTAAAAAAATTAATTTTATTTATGAAATTTAAAAAAGTATCTGAGAAGAACGTAAAAATTTTGTATGCAAGTATACTTAATATAATTGCAAAACGCATACATCGTAACAGCGGAAAAAACATACTAGAAAAAAGTTTAAATACAATGACGAACAAAAGAAACACTTATTCGAATTGTTTTTTGATTCAATGAATAAACTATTATTCGATAGACGTGCACCAGATTAGCTAAGATGGAAATAAATATAAAAGTGCCCAGTTAAACTGATGGCACTGAGCTCACTGGCTATTCACACTGATTGTACATTATACTCTTATTTCAAAAAATGTCCCTCGAAAATAAATTAAGGGGATTCCCCCCCCCCCCCTCATTTTCCCTCTTCATACTTAACCAATGAGCCTCCAAATGTCCTCAGGGAAGCGCCTTATCGAAATAAATCGGTATACTAAATTTGAAGTGAATCAGATAGAAAAAATCATCTTTCTAAATAAGGGGTATTAGTCCGCCCCCCTGTTCCACCCTTTAGACTTAAACAACGAACCTTCAAATCTAATCAGGGAAACGCCTTATCAGAATTAACCAGTATACGAAATTTGAAGAAAGTCTGATAATTCTGCATGAAAAACCATTTATGTTAAGGGGGCGAGGAATTATCCCAGTACCCCACCCCCCCCCCCCTTTATACTTAACCAATTAACTTCCAAAACTAATCAGGGAAGCGTCTTATGAGAATGAACCTAGAAAGAAAATGGAAGCAAATAGGATATTTCTATCAAGAGTTAGCGCGTTACGTACGTACGTACGTACGCACATACATACAGACCCGGCAGGCACATTGGCACTCAGGCTTTGATAACCTGTGAGCTAAAAAAGTAGAAATTCACCAAAGGACCTCCTTTGTATCTAAAAGTTTAATAGCTGAAATTTGTGGGTACACATTGTTCCTACCACTTGTTTTGGGCAGTTGGAAATTGATAAAATTTCCTTCGGATTTATTTCGAAAGTACCTTTCAAATAATAAAATTAATGAAGCAGAGGATCACTATAACGCAAGAAATACTTTATTTGCTAGGGAGTAGGAAAGAGAGGTAGGTACCCATGGGTCTCAAGTACTTCTAATTCAAATGAGGAATTTTTATTTTTTTTTTAAGCTGTTTAAAAACTATTTTCGTTTGATCTTTGATAATTCATCTCTGTAAAAAGTTCTGTACATAATGAATCGCTATAAATACAGATTACATTTTTAAAATATAAATCTGCAGATCAGGAACACAGTGTCAGATCTGCTAGTCTCATTTTTATTTTGAAATCGCACTATTTAATATTTCAGATTCTGCCCGCATCTTTACTTTTTTCATAATACTGAGTTGTTTCATAAGATTTTAATTGGTTTAAACTTTATGAAATTTTCTATATTATTCATTTGATAATCGTGATAATTAGTCATTATTATTACTACATATAAGTCAAAATCTTAAATATTCTATCCAAAATAATTAAAATATAGAATTTGTGATAATGGCAGTAATAATAAATTTGAACACTTATTTATTATCAAACTTTTCATTACCATCTGACCCACCCGGCGTTACCAGAGCCCGTGGTCATTATCTTAAATGAAACTCAAATTTGTATATTTTATAATCTTTACCTCCATTTTGTCGGATTTAATATTTAAATGGAAAAATCGCAAAAAAACCAATATTCAATTGTAAGTATATACTACTTGATATTTTCTTTTCTGCGGAATTTGATTTTTGGAGTTGCTGTGTAATTTTAAATATGTCGGAAAAGGAGCGGGTGTCTTCCGGTATTTCAAATGCTTAGAATTGTCGCTATCGCCAAAACTCTTTTGAAAATTTTAGGAATTAAAAACATGTTATCGTAAACTAGGTGGAAATAAAAAACATGAAAAAATATTGATATTTAGTAGTATGGTTTTACTTGGTCTATTTCAGTCCCGTCAACTAGGGTAACTGGCCAAATTTCTGTTTCAAGGCGCATTCAGCATCTCCATTCTTTTATTTTATTAAAACAATGAATATATTGTTACTTTTGCGCTTGCTAAGAACATTTGTAACCACACCACTATCATAAATTTGTCGGCATTATTTTTTCTTTCTCAAAAATGTTTTTGAAAATTTGGGCCAAAGTTAACGAATGCTATAGGGCCTAGAGATGAGTTCGGGCTCGTTTTTTGGAGCCCGGGCCCGACGATTTTAAATCCGAGCCCGAAAGATTTTTTGTCATCAGAGCCCGAGCCCGCTGTTTACCGATACATCTTTAACTATAATCGATTCCTTTCTCATAAGTCTTCCGTGATTGACGTGAACCGGAAAATCAACGTAAATTACAAAATTGACACCGTTATCTTAAAGGTCAGATGCCTTTATATTAAAAGAAGAAATACTGATTGCTTCCTATCGAATAATAAAGTAATTATATTTTATATTTACTTACGAAGCAAAGTGATCTCGTAAAGCTACTACAGAGTCCTTAGCATGAGCAGAGTTCATGACAAATAGATATAATACCCAGTAAAGTTATTTTCATATGAAGAATGATTATGACTCATGCGGAAATATAAGATTAAATAAATTTGCAAACTTCAAGCTAATTCTGGTCTACTAAAAATCGAAGAAAACATTCTCTTTGTGTTAGATAACTAAATAAAAAATAAACGATCGGATTAAAAAAATATCTTCTGTCACAAACGAAAATCCTAATAAAAACAAATTCATTGCTTGTGTTTGTTTTGATTGGCGCCATACTAATTGATCGTCGTCGAAAATGCCGTACACATAAATCTGAAAACATCAAAAATTTTCTTTTGAAATAGCAATAAAATACTAAAATAAATAAACACGATTTTTGTTACCCCTTCATTTTGATCTAAATAACATTGAAAAGTCTTGAAAAGTAATTTTAAACGGGGAAAAAAGTTCTTTCAATCTTTTCTATACATATAGTTTTCCGGTTTCAGAAAGAACGAGCCCGAGCCCGAAGGCTAGAATAAAAATAGAGCCCGTGTCGGGTTCGAGCTTTCGGACTCGGGCTGAAGGGCCTACAGCACATGGGTTAATTTTACCCATTGAAAAAGGGCGAGGGAGAGAGGGTAAGAAGGGTAAACATGTAAAAAGACAGTGAATTAGCATATATTTTAATTAAATAAATTACTACAAAACTCATAAATAGTGCTTAACGGGGATTGTCCAGGTGTTGGATTGAATATATTGGTTTCTCTTCGACAGGGGTTTAGGTAGACTAATTTTTGCCACGATATTCCTACATTATCGAGTCAGGTCGCTGTGGCCAACGCGAATACTTCTTCCCCATTCAATCAACAAGGAATTAATCTTTTGATTTCAAAGTAATCCTTCCTGGATAGTTTGCCAAAAAATAGCACAAGTACAGAATTTACTATGTTAGTCAACACAAATGTCTATTTTCATAAGTATATAAAAAAAATAAACATCAATTTGCAGATTAATTTTGAAAATAGTAGAATAATTTACCCATCAAGATTTTACTTGCCATCCATTATCCGTGAATCAATAGAAATCTTCTTACGCAGTGAGAATATATCCAATTACTCAGCCTCCATGGAACTTCCTAAAATTTAGAAAGAGATGCTCTACAGAAAAATGAAACAATTATACTAAATAATTCACGTTCACAAATATCCATTTTTAATATTGCAGTTAATTTCATTATGCTTGAGTTCACATGATTTTTGTTTACCTGTTTTAAATTAAAATAATTTTTGCGAAAATATTTCTATCATTTATTATTGAGAATGTTACCGTCGGAGAAATAAAACATGTCTAATACGAATAAATAAAGGTAATTTTTTGCTTTGTTAAAAGTATTTTATCACTTTAAGTAAATATTTAGTTTGATTAATACTTATATTCAACAAAATAACAAACTCTTCTTCAAATATAACATTTTTTATGCATTGGCAGGAAGTATATACAAAAATTTAGATAAAAATCGGTTGGGCCAATGTAGAATAATTTACCTATCAAGATTTTGCTTGCCATCCATGCGTAAATGTTGGGCCAAAGTTACGCTTTTATTTTACCTCGAGATAGAAAACACATAATCCTACATCAGGCATGTCAAACTCATTCACCGCCGCGGGCCAAATTAAGCATAATATACAAAGCCGCGGGCCACATAAAAAAGTAGATAATAAATATTATTACCATTGCACAGAATAAAATTTGTAAATACAAAGCACACCCGTGTTAATGAAATATCCATCGTAAATTTCCAATGTTCATAGTTTATTTTATGGTATTCTTCGAAATACTAATCGACATTACTTTCAATCAACCAAATCTACAAAATTTATTTAAATTTGCTACATAGTATTCATTTCAAACATTGATTGTACACGTTGATCTGTTAACCTTTATTTAACAAAGGCATAGGTGTTCGTCCTCTGGATTTTTTTCAAAGTAAAAAAACAAAAAGCAAATTTTGTATCAGAAAATTTATTTAAAAAATTGTCTTGGACCTATGTGCTATTTATTTGGTTTTATTTATACAAACATAGCTAAAATACACCTAATTGCACACTTACTTTAAGAAATCGGCTCACTAAGAAATAACTGCAGAATCTTGAAAGATTCATATACATATATTTTCGCTCTGATATGGAATCGAAATTAATTTTGATTATCTGCAGTTATAAATGCTGAACAACAACTTCAACATCAATCATTAAAGATAAAGTAAATAGATTAAACTGATTTTCATATTTCTTGAAATTTGAAAACTTCTTTGAATTATTTTTAGTATTTTCTGAAAAACGGGTCTAAAAACAAAGGTAAAATTGCAAAGGCTTGGCGGGCCACAGAGAAGTTGTCGGCGGGCCAGTTGTGGCCCGCGGGGCACGTCTTTGACATGCCTGATCTATACTAATGAAGTTATAAAATGTACTTACTAAGGTTCAAAGGGATTAATTTACAGCTTGGCAGACAAACGTTGTCAGAGCAACATTCTCACCGTCTTCACACGTTTGTGTTTGACTGGTGCTTCCACAGTGGAACCTTGGCAAATTACATACAATGAGCTGCCTGCCTTAAGCTAATGCTGCTACACTATGTTTTGAGACCAAAACTTTGTCGATAACTAGTAGAAAATGTAGCAGATTTAATCTTTTTTCTCTTGCGGGACAAAATTACCGCATGGTAGTTTAAAAAAAAAAAAAAAAAAAATTCTTGTTGAAATTCTTTATTTTCATCGGTTATAAATACGACAGTTTGGCACTCCATGATAAAAATTCGTGAAAAAATATTGATATTTAGTTGAAAAGGAAATTTTTTTAATTCCTTTCGCATCTTTACCATTAACATAACAAAATAAATATTTCTTACAACCCGAATTCTCTAAAATTTTATTAGTTCATAAATATAACTGTATCCGAACGACCTTTAAAATTTCGTGTGTGTGTGTGTGTGTGGGCGGGGGAGTATTCAGTAGTGAAACTTCAGCCGAAAGCGATCGAAACCGTGACGAAAGACTCTGGTTTTAACTGATTTTCGTCGAAATTGTAGCGCATTTTGTAAAAAATGTTTATCCTCGTCAGAACGTTTAGAAATTTTTGTAGGTGGTGCAAATATGGTCTATTGCTGTGCTCTAAAAAACTGTTTAACCCGTCACAGCACCACGTGCCATATCTGGCACATACCTAAAATAAGTATAATTATCAATATGTGCCATGAATTTGGCCAGTATGATCTCTGTCCCTGATCAAGAACAGTACAAAGGATGGAATAACTTATTTTGTCCATGACAGATGACTTCATTTGACAAAAAATCAGAATTTGTTTATTGGAAACAAAACAAATTTCGATCAAGCTATTTAGGTAAGATTTACTTTCATTATTTTTACTGAATACTTAAAAATATTAATATAAAAAAGTTTCAGAGTATTAAGCAGATAAAATTATTTTAAGCTCATTTAATTGTAAAATATAAAAATATATTTTACAACCCTAAATGTGATATGGCACACACCATAAAATAGCAAGTTTTAACTGAAAATTGGAAAATTTTTATTATTTTTTTTTACTATTTTTCCCATTATTAGACCGATATATAGCTTTCAAATATTTTTTTTTTCATAAACTAAGAAAAAATCGTGCAGTGAAGGATTATATATGGACGTTTCCTTTTAGCGTAAAAAAAATAGTCTGCTTGCGGCGTAAAGTGACCTCCATTCGCAGGTGTTTTTGAAAGAGTTAATTTTTTTTTTTTCTAAAACAATTACACCGTCGATTAGAAGAAGTTTCCAGCTTTAGGACCATATATTTGGTTTGTCAGTTCCTTTAAAATTGCGCTCTACAGGGACGTTTCAATAAAGAGGAAAAACGACCCTTTATGAAATTTCTTTTTTCGGAAGGTTAACTGCGAATTTTTTTTCGAATTGATTGCGGCATTTAAGTTTATTTTTATTATCAGTTTAAGTTAATTACCAGAAAAAACAGCCAACTGAAATCGAAACTAAAATACACTACTGCTGTCTGAAAACCCTTGTTTTTAAGTAAATAAAACTACCATTTTTATATTAATTGGAAAATGGGACAACTCTCTATTTTAATATTGAAAATTTCACTTTAAATAATTCATTAACACAACGAAAATTAACCAGAGACAAGAAAAATGTGCTTACGTTCGGTATTTCTGCTGCTCTTGTTCTTAGTAGAACTAACGCACAAAATAATCACGAAAAAGTTGCTACAACTATTTGTATTCATCACGAAAAACGGCTAGATTACACTGCCAAGGGGACTTATACAAAAAACTTCGCCCCATCTTTTTACCTGCCTATTTACATTTTAGGTAGTTTCATTACAAAAAGCTACCTATTGCAGCCGTTCGGAGGAAAGCGATTTCAAATTTACTTTCAATCTTGAAGTTTCCGATTCATAAACAATTGCTACTTTTCTTCTACCATAGCTTAAAAGTGTAATAGAAAAAGGAAAGGTAAAAATGGTTTTGCTGCTGGATTTTTGAAGTTGCCGAATTTCTGAATGGCGGGTTTTTGAAGTCTGACTGTATTCATTATGCGTTAAATCTAATAATAAATAATTCTTCCATTTAAAAAAAATACTAAAGGTTACCATATACAGATTGGATTATTCGCTCAATCGCGTCCCTCGGGCAACACAAGGAATTGTTCCCCAAGCACAGGGTTTAGAGAGCCTCCACAGAGTTACGATACAAGCGACCCCTGTCGATAGGTCAGAGCCAAAATTGAATTAGCATCTGTTTATGTGAACGCAGACAAAAGTGTAACGCAGAACGCACACATTAACGAAGAGGAATGAACTACGTTGCATAAAATACAGTCGGACCTCGTTATCCCGACACCGTTTTCACGTCACTCCGCTTATCACGTCAGGTCTTCAAAGTCCCGATTTTCTGTGTATGATTTTAATGTAAATAAACTCCGGATTTTACGTCGTTGAATAATTTTTAGCTACGGATATCCTGACGGTTTAGGAAAATGGTCCATTTTTCATAATCTATCTTATAAGCACGGAAATTAAGCGGTAAGAAATGTCTGTCTATAATACACATTGAGATGAATGAGAAATTTTACTTCAATCCTTTATCTGCATAAACCCATACTCTACTCGCGGTCTTTATTGTTCTGGTCAGACGGCGCTTTGTTTACGTGGCGTTTATTCATCCGACTAAAACCGAAGCATTGAATTGCATTGAAATGATCAGAAATTATCTAACATCCATTTCTGAAAGAACGAATATTGATTACAATCCATTCTATAATATTGAAAAAGGATTATAGGAAGCACATCTAGGGATAAGCAAACCTTAATTAATACTTCATGTAACAATAAAAAAACAAGTCATCATAAATCTGATTTTTATACTTTTTGTTTGTGTTTATTTTGTTTAATAATAATGTTTTATTGCTTAAAACTGCAAGAACAGTTATGAATTTAAAATTCTCTTAAATTAATTAAAAATACAGCTTTTTATAAACATATTTTTCTCCTCCTCCGGTTTCCGCGACAGTCCGCTTATGACGACACATTTTTCTGCTCATTACTGCGTCAGGATAACGAGGTTCGACTGTATATTTTTCGTAATACGGAGATTAATTTACATGTTATCGGCGTTCAAAGTCAAGGTTCAGCTGAAAATTTCGTTAAGTAGAAAACTTCGTTAAATAGGGGCTCGGTTAAAGGGGAGTTTCACTATATTATATATTTGATATAAAAAGTTAAATGGTAACATTGGCTTAGAATTGCCCATATCTGTTCCTTTCAGTGTGATTTCGGGCGAGTTGTGTGGAATTAGAGGAAATACCCCTTTTTTTATCTGACACTGTTTTCTCTCAGCGATAAGATTTCTTCATTACAACTGTCTGTTCAAAATGAAGCAATTTATCAGTTTTACTAGGTATAATTTCCATCTTCAAGAATATTCCCCATAACCACGACCACCACCGAAGAAAATAAAATTGACTGAGGTTTTGAAAGAATGAATGGGGTGATCAGAACATTTCAAATAAGCCTTTTAATTACAATTGAACCTTTTGAAAGGATTTAACAAAGAACACTTTTTTTAATCCGGACTCTGGGCTGGACTAACCAGCCTTTTTATATTGAACTTTAAAATATATCATATAAAAGATGTCAATAGCACGTAAACCGCTTTAACTATTGAAATGTTGGCCGAGTTTTTCCAGGAAAAATTAATGTAATTTAGGCATCGAGTTAATATTTGTAATCCATCGAGTTAATATTTGTAATCCATCGAGTTAATGTGTTCTAATCCATCGAGTTAATGTGTTCTAATCCATCGAGTTAATGTGTTCTAATCCATCGAGTTAATGTGTTCTAATCCATCGAGTTAATGTGTTCTAATCCATCGAGTTAATGTGTTCTAATCCATCGAGTTAATGTGTTCTAATCCATCGAGTTAATGTGTTCTAATCCATCGAGTTAAATTTCTAAGTCATTGAGCTAAAATTTCTTCTAAATCATTGAGCATATAATTGTAGTTCATTAAGCCAGTAATAAATGTAATTAGCATATTTGTTTAAGATTTTTATTATCTTCACAGGTGTTACGACTACAAGTCTTTTATAATCCCCTTGCTTCTCGTATTAAAAGTTCGACTTACATAATTACATATAAAACAAAATATGTATATTTTCTCTACAATATTCATAAGTAATCTTTTCCTAGGTAATTTTCATTTTCTGGCGCCAGAATTTGTGTCTGTCTCCTCTATCAATCTGTCTGTCATTTTGAATGTATCTCCATGTCCCTGTCTTTCATTCTTTTTAATTCAAGTATATCTATTTTTCATTTATTCACTCATTCATTTGTCTTCGTTTGGTTTTATTCGTTCATCCCTTCGTTTGGCTTCATTCGTTCATCCCTTCGGTTTGCCATTATTCGTTCATGACTCCGTTTGCCTTTATTCGTTCATTCCTTCGTTTGCTAGATTAATCCGCCACTTCATATGCCCTTATACACTCGCCACTTCGTATGCCCTTATACACTCGCCACTTCGTATGCCCTTATACACTCGCCACTTCGTATGCCCTTATACACTCGCCACTTCGTATGCCCTTATACACTCGCCACTTCGTATGCCCTTATACACTCGCCACTTCGTATGCCCATATACACTCGCCACTTCGTATGCCCATATACACTCGCCACTTCGTATGCCCATATACACTCGCCACTTCGTATGCCCATATACACTCGCCACTTCGTATGCCCATATACACTCGCCACTTCGTATGCCCATATACACTCGCCACTTCGTATGCCCATATACACTCGCCACTTCGTATGCCCATATACACTCGCCACTTCGTATGCCCATATACACTCGCCACTTCGTATGCCCATATACACTCGCCACTTCGTATGCCCATATACACTCGCCACTTCGTATGCCCATATACACTCGCCACTTCGTATGCCCATATACACTCGCCACTTCGTATGCCCATATACACTCGCCACTTTGTATGCCCTTATACACTCGCCACTTCGTATGCCCTTATACACTCGCCACTTCGTATGCCCTTATACACTCGCCACTTCGTATGCCCTTATACACTCGCCACTTCGTATGCCCTTATACACTCGCCACTTCGTATGCCCTTATACACTCGCCACTTCGTATGCCCTTATACACTCGCCACTTCGTATGCCCTTATACACTCGCCACTTCGTATGCCCTTATACACTCGCCACTTCGTATGCCCTTATACACTCGCCACTTCGTATGCCCTTATACACTCGCCACTTCGTATGCCCTTATACACTCGCCACTTCGTATGCCCTTATACACTCGCCACTTCGTATGCCCTTATACACTCGCCACTTCGTATGCCCTTATACACTCGCCACTTCGTATGCCCTTATACACTCGCCACTTCGTATGCCCTTATACTCATTTGCTCTTGCACACTCACCCCTTTCATTTGCCCTTACAGACTCGTCCCCTTCATACTCCGTTACACACTCGCCCCGCTTCATCTGCCCTTTGCACACTCGCCCCCGCTTCATCTGCCCTTTGCACACTCGCCCCCGCTTCATCTGCCCTTTGCACACTCGCCCCCGCTTCATCTGCCCTTTGCACACTCGCCCCCGCTTCATCTGCCCTTTGCACACTCGCCCCCGCTTCATCTGCCCTTTGCACACTCGTCCCCGCTTCATCGGCCCTTTGCACACTCGTCCCCGCTTCATCTGCCCTTTTCACACTCGTCCCCGCTTCATCTGCCCTTTTCACACTCGTCCCCGCTTCATCTGCCCTTTTCACACTCGTCCCCGCTTCATCTGCCCTTTGCACACTCGTCCCCGCTTCATCTGCCCTTTGCACACTCGTCCCCGCTTCATCTGCCCTTTGCACACTCGCTTCCTTTCATCTTCTATTGCACACTCGTCCTTGCCTTTATTTACTCGCCACTTTCCTAATTTATTCATTCCTTCCTCCCTTCCCCTCGGTTCCTTCCCCTGGGTTCCTCAGTTTGTTTTTTCCCCTCTCGGTTTCTTTCTTTTGAGGCCTTCTCATTCGTTCATTCATACTTCCATTTTCTTTCATTCATCCCTTCATTATTGTCTCTTTCTGTTGTTTTCATTTTTGTTCATTTTCATTCGTTTATTCATTTGTTTTTCATTTGTTTTCTTTTATCCCTTTTTTTCATATTCTTTCTTTCATCCCTTCATAATCTTTTATTGATTCATCGCTTCATTTCTCTTTATCTGTCTCTTTCTCTGTGTCAATGAAAATTAAACATCATTCAGAGAATTTAAGAGTTCAACAAATTATTCATATATTCGAATTCATCTATTAGTCGTTTCATAAAATCAGTCTTTCATAAAATTGTTAAGCAAATTCGTTTCGTTAGGATAATGTACAGTCGAATTCTTTTTATACCAGAAGCAAGGGTATATAGAAGCGTAATAACCTTTACATGTAATACCCGTGAATGGAATAAAAATATTAACACACATAATTAAATTATTACTATTCATTGCTCTAATTATCCCAACTTTAAAATTAACTTAAAGGCAAAATCACACTAGTGAAATTGAAAGCCTCTAAAGTAGTAGTAATTCCAAAGAAACATGGACGACGTACTATATTCTTTGCAAGTGTCGCTGTAAATTTTCGAGCAATTGATTTCCCATACAGTGTTAAAGTTGCAAAACGGTTGCATAACCGTAATTTAACGCTATTCTGGCCATATTATTCTCCATATTATCCATCTTGTAACATTGCGAGATTCACAGCAATTTCACATTTTTTTCATTCTACAGTACAATAAGAGAACTGTAAGGCTAGTTAATATGGCATTGGAGCTCGGATTTGAAGAAGAAACAACGGTTTCTTTCTATGTTCCTTCATTTCCTTGTCTCAGTTGTAAATCTGCCATAGTAGGTGTATTTCAAATGTCCTTATATCTCCCTTCTCTTTCTTTCAAGACCTCTGGTCATTCCTTTTTTTTCTTATATGAGAATCAACTTGAAGATTGGAATTCTGTCTGGTAAAACTTGTAAATTACTGATTTGACCGACATTTGTAATGTAGATATATTATAACTAAAAGAAAAGTTCACAGAAAAAAAAGTATTGCTCCAAATTATGTTCTACTTTTCGCCAAAAATATTCAAATGAACAGACAGATTGCTCATAGAAGCCGTGTTTCTTCTTTTCCAGATCTTAAAAAAGCGTGAAAATCATATTATAGACTAATCCCTTTATGCTAAAGTACCATTAAAATAACTTGTAGTAAAATTCGTTACATCTATTAGTAGTAATACAGATTAAAATGAGTTGGACACTTTACTTTATTTCATTGTACGAACATTATATTTGCACGTTTCCTAATTCTATAAAATTACTCAAAATATTTTAAATAAGATTTGGGTGGAGCTGTAAATATTGCACACAATACCTATAAATTCAAATTTAATAATTTATATTTAATTGGCAAAATCATTCTAAAATTTATTAAATGATTATGTAAATCTTCTAAATGTAGTTTCAAAAATTCCCGAAAAATGCTTTAGAAGATGAAATTTTCATGAATTCATAGTTTGGGATTTGACCCTTTCAGGGGCGCCGTTTGCAGTCTGCAAACGGTTAATTTTAATGCTCAAACGGCCAAATGGCACTAGTAATTTTTTTAGTACAATTTCGATTTCATAATATACGTTAAGAAATGTTTTTTATTATTTTCAAATAAATTTATTCATAAATTGCGGTGTGAATTATTTAAAAATTTTTAGAGCCGAAATACCTTGCCCCTGAAAGGGATAAAGGGTCAAAGGGCGAAACCATTCTTGACATGCGAATAATTCGCCTCAACCGTGTTCTCCCTTTCAGGCGGGTTCGTGTTAAACAAGTTCGGCTGTTAATATGTATCTATATTATTAAAAGAAAAAATAGCTTTGTGCGTTTATGTGAGCGATGACTAGCAAAATCTGTCGCCCGTAGAAATCTGAAAATTTGTGTGATTACGACATGTCTTAATGCATTTAAAGCTAAGATTTTTAATTTTTGATAATTAGTCGAGGTACTAATTAAATTTTTTTTGCAAATCGACACAGGTGTTCTCGTGCATACTTAGGTCCCTCCTTTCCCGAGTGCGTAGAAGTAACGAACAAAGTGCTGCAAGGGTGTTTGCCTTAACGTAGTATGGCCGAACCATTCATGATACGAAAAAAAGACACCTTCTTCAATTTGTTGCTTTTATGTATTAAACGCCACCGTCAGTTCCAAAAAATATTGTTGTTTTCCCTTTGAAAATAAAAATTCAAAAACTGTTACTTTTGCGATTGACTTTCTCGCTTTCTGCAACACTACCCCAGCGCTTAATTTCGGAGGTACCGATTAACAAAAAATATGTATTTAAATCTGAGGCCTTCATTTAGATGAAGCAGCCAATTTTCAAAAATACAAAGTTTACCCTTTTAAATAATTCGCGGCCGCAGGTCACTTCGTGCCTCCCAGCGACTATCTTTTATACGCTAAAAGTAACTAAACGTCTATATTTCAGCACAATCATTTTAGAGAACTGCGACAAACAGAGAATTACATCCCCTACAAAAATTTCGAAGCGTTCCGACTTGTAACGTATTTAAAAAAAAAAAAATGAGGACTTTCGGAGGAAAACGATAAAAAGCGAGGTGTTTCGGCGTGGCTTTAGCTCATGTTTTCGCTACTAATTACGCATATTTTTTCACGAAATATTAAAGAGGACTTAGTTATATTTGTAATCGATTAAAACTTCAGAAAGTTCAGATGAGAACTATTTTTCCTTCTTATGTTAATAGACCCGACGTGAAAACAAAATAAAAAGTGAAGAAAACATTTCTTTTTTTACAATTAGCTATCAATATTTTTCACGAAATTTTTATACGGGCTGCAAAACTATAAGATATAAATTACGATGATAAAACTTGCGATTATAAACGATAAAAATTTGAATTTGGACGACAGGAAATATATATTTTTTAAACTATGAAACGCGATCTCACGTGAAAAACAAGAAAATCACTTTTTTCGAGTGCTTTAAACTACTGTATATCAATATTTTTTTCTCGCGACTTTTTCATTTAAAAATAGAAGTTCATACCAAATCGAGATAGACTTAAAACCATGCAAATTTAAAGTTTATTTAAGGTTATCATGGGCCCGGGCAGCTACGAATGAAAGTTTCGCTTTGTCAGAGTGGGTGTCTTGGCGATAGCTAGGTCCTGATGTACCTGAGGCTCAGCTTTTTTAATTTTTAATAATCAGCCGAAATGTTAAACATTGAAAACTCATTCTTTTTTTTCTTCTCAAAGTCGACAAGCGCGCTTGCGAATGCTTGGTTCTGAGATTCGCGAGGCCCAATAGCAGCGAAAGAGTAAGTTGAGAGATCGGCGAGAGATTGCGGCTAAACCGCGAAATCTATGAAAAGAAACAGCTGACATATTCACTTTTACGTTTTAAATGCCGCAATCGGTTAGAAAAACATCACCTCCCCCCCCCCCCCCAAAAAAAAAAATGCAGTCTCTAATCAATGTCTTTTTTCCCCGTTTTTATTAACCTTGCATCCGCCGAAGTACCCAAAATACGGAAAACCGATAATACCAAATTATACAATAATGACTAAAACACAGCATTCAGTTTTTAAAAATATTAACCATTTAAAAAAATATTTCCTGTACCCAGTTTCGCAATTTCTACAATATTTAAAAATCCTTATAAACCCTGTATATATAAAATCCTAATGAAACGAATATATGAAACGGCTAAAATGTATCGATTCTTTGAATCGACTGATTAAACAACTGATTTTGTTTCACGGCGATTTCTCCTAAAATATGGAATACTTTGCGATGAAATTAACACCAAAAATCCTTGTTGATCCACAGATCTCAAAACTGGTATTGGAATTTTTTAATTAGAATTAGTTTTTGAAATATTAATTTTTTCTAATTTTAAATAAATTTTTTATAATAATGGCAACTCAAATTTTAATCATAACAGAATTTTTTTTTTCATAATTCAGAAAAGGGGACTATTTTAAATTAATTTGGCGACCAGTTTGGCCTCCTTTAAATCTATGCTAAGAACAATGCTTTTTTTGTATTTCGTTATCATTTTATTAAATACAAAACTTTCATTTAAAAAAAAACATTTAAATTGATGGCTTTCACTTCTTTAAAAAAAAAATGGGCATAGATGTCATATACGCACCGGGGTTCCTAATTGGCGCACAAATGGCATTATTTTGACAGACATGGTAACCCGGCTATTGTCGTTTATTTAATAATAAATGTGTATTTACTTTTATTTCTTTTTTAAATTTATATAAATTATTTTGTTCAATAGTTGTTAATTATTTTTTTGCTATTTCCTTTTCAAAATAATAGACAATAATTAAAAAATATGGTACAATGTAGTAGTTATTCCGTCAACCAATTTCGCAAATTATATAAATCGCCAAATCACTCGCCAAATTGTACAGATTGACAAAAGTTTTATTTTAAATAACGAAAGAACAAATAGATTAGTATAATATTAAAAAATACAAAAAAAGCAATTTAACAAATTACAGCGACCATTTGGAAAATGATTTTTTCAAAGACTAAAATTTAAGACATAAAATAACTATTAAATTTTAAATAAAATTCCCATTTTAAAACCAATAAAAATTTTTCCCAATAAAAACCCCATTTTAAATAAAACTTCATTCTTAAACTTCTAAACATTCCACAATATTACTTTTTACACCGTCGCGACGTATAGAGAAAAAAAAAATGTACTTTTAAATGCAATCTGTTTGAAAGCTGTATCTCAATTTGTTTCTGAGTTAATAATTTTCTTGTAGTTTTTATTACTTTTTTGTCACAGTGGCAACAGAAGTAATCCATCTCTGTTGAAAGTAAATGTTAGTGTATAGACCAATGAGAAAACGAATAAAATGCTGATTAAACCAATAAAAAGCTTCTGATATGCTTTGGATTTCCTACCCTGGCGAGGACAATAACCATTTTTCCAAAAGGTTAATAAATATAAAAATAAAACGTCGAAATAAAAATCACTTGATGACGTAAACACGTGTAACTTGCTAAAAGTGAATGTGACATTTACGATCAAGCATTATTGGCATATAATCGTATAGATCGCGATAGATTTTTTGTCGACCGGATAACTAAGTAGTACCAAAAATACATATGCAACTGGTATTCGAAAATGAGGTTTTCGCCAAATTTTCGTAAAAAAAAACAACAACAACAAAAAAAAAACATGCCAAACATGTTTTACATGTATGATATCTGGCGAAATATTAAATTATGTAACAAACCATGACATTTAATTTCAGCTTCAAATCAATGTTTTAATTTACCACTCGAACAATAAAAAAATGCTAACTGGCGAGTTGAAAAAAAGATACTGGCGAGATTTGCACCCGGCTTTTTTTTCTTTCGGCACAGATGTCATATACGGCCCCATATTGGCGCGATTTTTTTCTGACGCCAATGTCATATACGCAACGGGTACTTAACTGGCGCCAAAGTATCTTTATTTTGCTTGATATGGTAAGCCGGATGTTGTTGTTTATGCTGTTGATGCGTTCCCAAAATTGCGTTGGAAAAACATCGCGCTAATATGAATACTATAATATATGACATTTGTTCCAAACCTTCATATGAAAGGCGGAGGGATGAGATCGTATTTGTTTATGGCATTTGATGACTTGAACAATTATAATATAGATGAAATGATGGGATAGAATAATATTTGGTGACTTATCACCTGTGCCTGGATAACATTAAAGTATCAAAATGGCACCTAGAGTATAAAAAGCAAAGTGTTCCGCCCGGAACTGTTGATGTTAGTCACATGATTTAGGCTATTGTTATAGAGATTGTTTTAAAATATCGGTTGACAAAGACTCTGAATGCTTAATTCATTTTATTTTAGCTTCTTTTCAAATGTTTAACTGGTCCTCTTTAATCAAAAACGAAAAGAACCATTGGATGTCTTAACAGCAACTGATTCTCCGTTAAATTTTTGCAATCAAAGGGAATTGAATGGAAACCCGTTTACAGGGAGATCTTCACAGCTTTTTCAGTATAATTTAGTCTTCTCTAATATTTTTAAAACCCATTAGATTAGCATGTTTTTAGATTTTTAGATTCTGCGGTGTCTGAACGAGGGTTGGCGAGCGTAGCTTGCAGGGGGCAGAGCCCCCTAGTCTTCCTATATCAAGATAAGAAAAAAATAAATATCGGACCATATCTCCATTCATTCCCGTTTTGAAAAATAGATATATTAAGCTTTTGAAAAATTTCTTTGCAAAACTTACTAATTCCTTTTTTCTGCGATTTTAAAAATTGTACATTGGCATCGCAAATAAAAATACAAACAAACAAGACACCTAACCACATTTTTGTTTACGACGAAGTTGTTAATTAGAAAAAATATCAACTCTTAAAACTTTCGTTTCGTTAAGTCATTTCGCTATCTTAGCGATTTCTGCAATATTTAAAAATTCGAATCTGCGTTTCTAAACAAGCAACGAAAAAATTAAAATAACCAGATCATATTTAAATCCATTTGGAAATCTGAAGTCAGTTTGAAAAATAAGAATATTAACCCTTAAATTAAAAAATTAGTTTCCGAAAGTCACTTAACAAATTTCATGTTTTGTGCCATTTTTAAAAATCAGCATTGGTTTCGGAAATCAAACTATGAAAAAAAAAACTAAATACCACACGTTATCTACATTCATTTTTATCTTTACAACGCTGCCTTCGATTTAAAAATAAAATATCAACACTTTCAAAAACGTTCGTTTCAACAAGTCATTTTCGAAAATTTCGTATTTTTTTGCAACATTTTACATTCTTGCCCGGAATTTTTAATAAAAAAACATACCCTTAACGAACGTCCATGCAGCTTTCACCTTCTCTTTAAAAAAAAAATACCAATATTAATCCTTTGAAACAAATTAGTTTACGAAAATCACTTTTGCACATTTTTTTTTTTTTTTAGCTTTTGTCTGTAGGATTTACAATAAGCTCATTTTTAGTTTTTTTTTTTTTAATTATACAATCGTTTCGAAAATTTAATACGATATCAAAAACCTTAAAGTAATGACCCAGTTATTCTTCTGTCATTTAATTCACATCTAATAATTCAGAATCGTGGATTTTAACACAAAATACATTTATTGGACGATCACTAATGCAAAAAACAGGTTGACATAATAATTATTTCTTTTTCTTCAGACAGCACTATCCTTTTCATTTGCATTCGGTCTCTGACTGTGCCGGGGGAAAAAAGCGGGAAGTGCGCATATAAAAATGTCTCGTTCGCTTCAAACCCAACAAACTTCTCCTGCGAGAGACTTTCATTTCTTTAAACTTTTCTAAAAACATAAATACATATACTTAAACAAGTGGATAAGTGTGATCACAGATCGCACAGAGGGTTTCGTTTAATATCCCTTTCAAAACACTTTATCGTTTTACAAAATCTGTTAGTTCCGCATTTCGCAACCAGGGGCGCACTCTATTCTAAACAAACCTCTATCCGAACGAAACTCCGTTTTACAATCTTTCCATAGATATATATTAGTCGAGGGAGTCGGGCCCATAGCACTATAAGTAGGAGCCCCCTGCCGGGGTAAAAAGTGGAACTGAAATATGTAAGTCTTCGGTGCATATGAAAGAGTCGGCAAAAAGGGTGTCAGCAAAAGTTAGAAAAGTACACCCCGGATGAAAAGGGTGGTGGCTAGAAAAATTGCTAAAAATACGGAAGTTAGAGCCCGGAGGGGTAAATAATATAAGGCTTTTTGGAAATTTTATGATTTTTCGTGTGATCGATAGTGTTCTGCTATAATTATGCAAAATTTCATGTCTCCAACTTAATTAGGAGCTGAGTTAGAAAAATTGTTTAAAATACACAAGCTAGACTTGTAACACAAGCAGAGGGGTAAGTATAACTTTTTCAAAATTTTATGATTTGTCGTTTGAAGTGATGTGTTCAGCTATAAGAATTCAATATTTCAAGTCTACAACATATATATTTTATGAGAACGGGCTCTGTGGCAGACAGACAGATGAGCGAGACGAATAAGGTTTCGTCAGATAAACAAAACCCTAGAAATTACCTAAACTACACATACCATATTAGTTGAATACGTTTCATGGTATATACCAATTTGTCTTTATTCAGCTTTTGTGAGAAAATAGCAATAATACACATTCACTTTGGACACATTCCAATGAAATGACATTTTCTGATAACAAATCTTTGACAAAGTGGAATCTTCATTTAAAGTCTTGATTTATATGAAGATTTAGTACATTTCTTCCATTGAATTGCTGCTTAAAGTTATGATCATTTATAAATTGTTTACACTTTAACGCCGGTAATAAATTTACAGTCCATATTATATCTTTGCAAATTTCGGGAATAGAAGATAGTTATGCTTCACATGTAGAAATATTTTTTTGATAGTGACATTTCCAAGATACTAATGAATTTTCTAACAAGACCACCCCACCTGAAAAAGATTTTCCATTTTCCCCTACTAGCATTTGAACTACTATTTAAATATCCAAATCGTTGCTGTAAAACATTTTTTTCTTTTGTAAATTTTTAAATATCTCAAATCTTTTAGCCAAAATGTCTTTTCTCTGGTTTATGATTAAATTGAGACAAATAAGTTGTGACAAATGATATGTCAGTACGTGTTGTATTGGCTAGATATAAAAGTTCACAAACAAATTTCTGATGCATAGTTATATCAATCAATTCTTTGGTCAGAGGGGTAATTTTTATCTACACCTTTTTACGAATAGGTGTTTTTACAGATTAATAATTTTCTAAATTAAGTTTTACCAACAGTGATTCAATATATTCAACTTGTGACAAATTGATATCATGTTTCTCAATTGACACACCTAAAAAATTTAGTTTTATTTTCATACAATTCAAATACATTTTTAATTTTAGAAACAATCTTCATACATTGCTTAATTATTACAAAAGATAGCTAAATCATCGACATACACAAAATAAAAATGTTATCATTCTCAACTTTAATTATCAGAAGCCAACTGATTTAGTCCAATATTCTCAAGTTCCATTTTTATCTTAGAATACCAATTTCTACCTGATTGGGGTAAACCATAAATACTTTTTTTCAATTTACAAACTTTATTAATGTTTAGAAAAAGTGTTGAAAAACTAACCATGACAGCGTAGAAGCAAAAAAAGAAATTCTCTTCCGGCTCTGTCTACAGGCACTGGTAGATTTCGAAGTTAAGTTCTAATTTCGCCAACAAAAACTAAATCAAGATGGATTTAACCATTTTATCTAGCTGCTTTTGACGAGTTTTAAATTTATCTGTATTTATCAGAATTAGTTAACACTGTAATTTTTTTCTTCAACCCCTATTTTTTTATTCTTCTTTGCTATAAGAGTTGGTCCTACCAAAAACTTGTCAATATAAAAGTTGCAGATAATATTAAGAATTAAATTTAAGTGGATTTGACATCTTGAGAATTGACGAAGTTATGAATTGATTTCTTTTGCCCGCTCCGACCCACCTTTTTTGCTTTTTATATTTTTTTTTGCTGTAAGAGTTGGTTCTATCAGAAAACTTGTCAATGTGAAAGTTGTAGATAATATTAAGAAGATTTATAATAAAATTAAGTGGACTTGATATCTTGAGATTTGACGAAGTTATATATTTTTTTTCTTATAACACTATCTTTTACGCCCCTTAAACCCTTTTCCTAGAAGTCATAAAAACTTTAAACTGATTTCATATGTATTATAATTAAGAAGTTAAGGGTTTTTCGGTTTTCACAAAATTTCTCCCTATTTCCACCCACTTGGTCCGATTTTGACCATTAATGAACTTGGCCGAGATTTTCTGCCCCTTGATTTTATGTATCAGTTTGAAAGACTTGTGCAGAATTATGGAAGTTTATAGTGTCCGTAAAAATGTGATACATAGATATATAAAGTTTTGAACTGAGGGAGGTTTTTGGTTCTACGTGTCATGATCGGCGTAGATCTGCAAAAATTTTTTAGAAATGTAATAGGTAGTATTTCATACGAAATCTATCTAAAAAGGATCAAAATAAGTCATATTTTCAACATTCTAGTTAATGAATCTTCTCGAACAGTTCAATAAAAAAATCCCTGCCGGCTTGAGATTTCAAAGTTAAGTACTAATTTCACCAACAAAAACTAAATAATGATTTGAGATAAACCCACTTATCAATTTTATCTGGATGCTTTTGACGAGTTTATTTCATTTTTATATAAGAGCTGGTTTTATCAGAATCATGTTAAGGCAGTATTCAAAAAATATTTTTCCTTGCTCAACAACTCGAAATTTCCTGACACATTTTGAGATTCATTTTTAAAAGGAAAAACATGAAACTTGATGTCGTGATTTTTTGAAGAGATTTGTAAGCGACCAGTGTTTTTATTTTTTGTTCAATTAATTAGAACTTGATTGATAAACAATTATTTTCTCAGTAGGACAATATTTTTCGTTTCCAACACAATCGCTTAGAGAATTTCGGGTCAAAATGCCCTCTTAGAGTCAGAATATATTTAAAAAATATATCAATCACAAAACAGACCATTACGGTACATTATATAGTTTCTGAATAAGAAAATTTGCCAATTGGATGCGTTTGAGAAAAAAAATGAATTTAGAAATGAGTCAGAAAATAAGCAGTTTTGATTTTAGTACATCCTTAATAGGATTTTTTTTTTCTTCAACCTCTATGAATTTTCAATTTGTCTTTGCTGTAAGAATTAGTTCTATCAAAAACTTCTCAATGTAAAAGTTGTAGATAATATTAAGAAGATATATAATAAATTCATGCGGATTTTATATCTTGTGAATGCACGATGTTGTGGATTTTTTTCACCCCCCGCCCCATCCCTTTTTCGTTTTCGTTTTTTTCGGGTAAGAATTGGTCTTATCAAAAACTTGTCAGAATAAATGTTGTAGATAATATTAAGAAAATTTATAGTACATTTAATTGGATTTGATAGCTTGAGAATTGACGAAATTATGAATTTTCTCTCCTCCCAAGACCCTATTTTTTCGCCCCTTGAGCCCATTTTTATTTTTATCAAAAATCTGTCCTACATAAATTTTCGGGCATTTTTTAGACGTAATAAGTTTAAACTAAGTCGATATGTATTATATTTAAGAAGTTATGTGGTTTTTTTTTTCGTTTGTCACAAAATTTCTCCCAATTTCCACCCATTTGGTCCGATTTTGTCCATTAACGAACTTGGCCGAGATTTTCTGCCCCTTGATTTTATGTATCAGTTTGGAAAAGATTTGTGCAGAATTATGGAAATTTATCGTGTCCGTAAAGTGATATAGATATATGAAGTTTTTTACTGGGGTTGGTTTTGGGTTCTAGGTTGTCATGATCGGCGTAGATCTGCAAAAACATTTCCGAAATTCCAACATAGGGAAGGTCCCAATAGGTAGTATTTCATACAAAATCTGCCTAATAACTTTCTTGTTTCATTCTCATTTATATCTAATCTGTTATTTTAAACCTTTTTATAATGATACATTCATTAAAAAAGATATTTAATCTTCAGTTCCTGACACATTTATACGGAATGTTTATATTTGGGCTAATGTCTCTCTGTGCGTTACACAATTTTTGAAGACACATTAACCACTCTTTTCCTCAGAAAATCTACGCTGTTAGATTTTCATTTTTACTTCTGTAAATCTGAATGTGTTTCGCTTTGAAACAGAACCAATAAATACTAGCACTGATGCCTATTTCTTCATAAAAGAAATGTTTTAATCTCAGTTTGGACAAGTTTAAAATTGTACGCCAAACAGGGTAAATGATGGACGTTCGTACTAGTTTTAGAAATATTCAGATCTTGGTGAACTAGCTCTTGCACTCTTATGCAAAAATGCATGAATACAAAATGTATAACGATTTTATAGATTAAAATCAGTAATACGGAAATAGGACGTGGCATCAACATGTCAACTTAGAATCATGACCTATCATGGGATATGATTGAATGAATGATGTAGGATGGGATTTAATAGAATAATCACCATGGCAACTTAGAATCATTGCCTATCAGGGGATATCATTGAGTTAATTACGTGTTATAGGATTTAATAGAATTAAAAGTTTTATTAATATGTTTTAAGTTTTGATTCTATCTATATTATAAAGGACAAACATATCTGTGCGTAACGCATACGTCATCCTGCGAATGGCATCACTTTGAAATTTGAAATAAAATTTCGGTTTTGCAATTTCCTCTACTGAAAATTTTTAAACTTCTAAACATCGCATATTTTAAATTTTTACACCGCCGTATAAGGAAAAAAATGCTCTTTTAAATGCAATTTGTTTGAAAGCTGTATCTCAATTTATTTTTGAGATATTAATTTTTTTGTAGTTTTTAATACTATTTTTCTAATTGTGGCAACAAAAGTACCCCATTTCTATTGAAAGTAAACGGAAAATAGTCTAAAATACGAGATACTGTATCTTTGTTACCATTTTCTCATAAAACCTGAAAAAAAGTTGAAATTAATATGGGCTATGTCAAGAATATTGTCTTTTATTCTGTGATAATGACGTCATATACATACTTTTCTATAGACGAAGTTTAAGACGTAAAAGTGGAGTTTAAGATTGTAAAAGTGGATTTCTTTAGCGTATGGAAATGACGTCATTTTATAAAAAAGCGTGTATTTTAATTCTTAAACCTGAATTACGTTTTGTAGAAGTGTGTCATTTTCACAGCCCAGCTGCTTTGAAATTATTCAGAGGGGAAAATGCTTCACTTCTGAAAATAATGTTATCGAAATTACACATTGATAAAACGCAATATTTTACAAAAATTTAGTCTTTATAAAAGAGGTGACATGCAAATAATAGCGATTTATATTAGAGAAATTGATGATGCTCGCCTGGATGGATTTGCTTCGCCGAGTTGGACAAGCAAACAAATAATTCGAGGTTTAGAATATCATGTTCCTGAATTTTTTGTCCAAAATTATCTCGAAAAATAAAATTTTTGCTATTCTTTAGGACATTCTACTATAATTTTATCAAAATGACATAATTTGCTTAATTTAATTTTTCCTAATTTTATATAATCTGTATATTTAAAACACAAGTGTGTTTTTTAGTCATCTGTCCTGATCTTTCTGCTGAACAAAATTTACGAATATATATATATTTTTTAACTGAAAGCTGTTCATCTTTAGATGTGTTATCTGTTTTTATTTAAATATCCCCACTTTCATATTTTAATTTTAAAAGAATTTTATGAAATTTCTTCAAAATGGTGAAAATTAGATAGCTTTCATTTTTGCAGACAAGAGAGAAATAATGAGGTATTTTTATCTTTATTCATGCCATTTTCTGATAAAAATCCAAAATTGTTGTATAGGATTTAGGGGCGCGAAATCCCATACGAGCATATAATATTAGGGGCATAATAACGGAAAATGACATACTGCTTTTGAAAACACGCATTTTTCCTCATAAATTTTCTATATTGTATTTCCTTCTGCGTTACTGATACTAAGTTTCAGACACTAGGCGAAATGCTTATTTAAGTGAAAATTAAGTCATATTTAAAAGAAAACGGTCATTTTCTTAGACAAAACTAAACATTTTAAAACAAATGCGTCTAAAAAACATAAATTACGGAAATTTTTACTCTCCGGAATTGATATTAGAATCTCAAGTAAAGAGTGCGTCTGTTCACATAAAAGATGTTGCTGACAATCGTGACTTCAAGTTTTGAAATAAAAGGATTTTAAAAGGATCAAACGATATACAATTTTTTTGAAAATGATGAATATGGATATGAGAAGTGCATATGCAAATTTTGAGAAGGTGAAAATTGCTGTTTTTGATTCCGGAATACCAAGCATAAGTGCCTCAATTGATAACCACATCTAATAACTGATCTTTATTATATTTTACTGATTAAGTATCTATCTATATTATAAAGAACAAACGTATCTGTGCGTAACGCTGACGTCATTTTGTGAATGGCAACACTTCACAATCAAATTTCGATCTTGAAATTTTCGCTACTGCAATTTTTTAATCTTCTGACCATCGTGCATTTTCAATTTTTGTTTGCATAAAGAAAAAATTTACTTTCAAATGCAATTTGTTTTAAAACTGTCTTAATTGAATGATTTTTATGTTTTTCTAAAATAATTTTTAAGCATGATTTTTTTTTTTTTTTAGTTTATCTTATCACGTGCCGGTTTCAATACATAATAATAATAAACATTTTGCACATAAAGCAACAAACATTGTTCAGCATTTGTTTCTGACTATTTTTGCATAACGAAATTAACACTTCTTTTATAAACAAATAAAAGAATAATATTGAAAAAACACTAATCTAACATATTTGTAATCGTACAATTTAAATTTTTAGATCACCAAATAGGGTACAGTAAAACCTCGATCCACAGTTTTTCAAGGTGTGCGTGAAAAAAAAAAACGATGAATGCGGGAAAACGATAAATGCGGGTTAATGTCAAAACACGAAAAAAAATGTTTATCCTTTACTAATTCATTCAATGTATGTAGTATACTAATAGATACTAATTTCCTATTAACTAAACTGTAAAAGAAATAAATCGAAGTGTTCGAAAATTGATATTTATTTAAAAAGAACAGTATGTGGGGCTTTTCGATCATTTTTAAAATTAAGCAACAAATTTTCAAGATGTACAACATTTTTCTGGTCATTGAGTGTGATTTCATGTGCATATATATAAGTTCGTACAGCTTCAAATGCCGTAATTACATCTTGGCACTGGTGCGGGCTCAGCTTCATCGGCATGAACATTATCCTCTGCTTCTTCGCCATTATTTTCATTTTTACATCATCACACATTTCTTTTGTGCTTAGGACACCACATGTCGCAACATCTTGATCAATGAAAATGTAATCGCTAAATTGACACCATATACATGCTCTGCTACACGTAATCGCACTTCATATGCATTTATCGTCACCATCATCATTATTTTCTTTCTCTTCTGTTGAGCATTCTTCATCAATATATCACACAAAACCGCATTTCACGAAACAATTCTGGATTGCTTAATAGGTTACTTCATGCCATGCTGAATGTACGAAATGAATAGCCTGCAGGAGGTCTATTTTTGGAGTAGGTTCTTTTGCTTGTTCCCTGAAACATAAAGATCTTTTCAATAGCTTTCTCCTACAAAATTGCTTAAAACAGTTGATTATTCCGGCATCAAGAGGTTGTACGACAGATGTACAATTAGCTGGGGAAAAAACTGACTTTTATATTTTTCAAAGACAACATATCTGGTGAATGAGCTGAACAATTGTCAATAAATAGAATGATTTTCTTTTTTTGGGCGCCGATTGATCTATCAGTCATGAAGAAATTTTGTAAAAATATCATTTTTCATCTAAGCTTTGGCATTCAAATGGTAGACAACTGGCAGTTTCTTTACATTCATGAAGCATCGAGGTCTAAGAGATTTACCAATAACGGGGGTACTCGTTTATCAAAACCGTCCTTATTTGTGCATAGTAGCACTGTAAATATTTCTTTGGAATGTTTATCACCATGACAAAACTCTCCTTTGAATGCTAGCGTACTCTCTGGCAAGCATTTATAAAAGAGACCAGGTTTTTTTTCTGCATTATAGAGATCACAATCCTTGTAGCTTTCTAGTAACTTCGGAAGCTTTTAGAACCACATTTCTATGACATCAGTAATTACTACTAAAGTACTTTCGCCACATAATTTCCTGGATACCAATTCATGGCGAATTTCAAAACGCAAAATCCACCCATTTGATGCAGAAAAAGTATCCATGCCATATAAGGCAGCTATTTCAAGTGCGTTCTCTCGAAGAATATTCCCATCCACAGGAATATTTGAGGCACGAGCCTACTCGTATCAAGCGAAGAGAAGTCTTTCCAACTCGCTGTAAGTAGACATTTTGCTAGTTTTTCTCTTTTTTGTAGAAGTTCCATACTTATTAACTTGCTCTCTAATTTCTTTCTTTTTCGAAATTATCAAATTCAGGGTTGACGCCGGTATATCTAAATGTTTAGCGATGTTAATTTTTTCTGAAAAGGATTCTTTTCACCTCATCTATGATGGGAAGCTTTTTTTTCCAAGGTTCGGATTTGTTTTGCCATTCTTAAAATTCACAGAACGCATTAAATTTAAAGCTGGTATTCTTGAAAATAAAGGTGCACCGCACACATTAGATTAGACAGGATTGTGAAAAAATGCGGCAGCTGGCCGAAGTGAATCCATCCATCCTCCCCCTTACGCAGAATAGAATAACCCATTCTCCAAACCTGAACACCTATCCGCATTCAGTTATTTACACATACATACATGCAGTGATGGAACAGTGGCGCAGCAATTGAGCGATTGTTAACACTAAATTTTTATAGTATTCTTCGCCTTCAAAAAAATCTCATTCTGGCCAGAAGTTAAAGGAAGAATACTAATAAAATTTTGCGGTGTCAATTAATTCTCTTCTGCTACACTGTTCCATCACTGTACATGTCACAATATCAGAGATAATCCCTGTCCTCCCCCTCACGCTAAAACAGCCCAAGTGAGTTATTTTAGCATAAAAGAAGTAATTACAGTTTGTATGTCATATGGATCTGCTTGACCTCCAATTTCATTTCGATGAGGAGAAAAATTTTACAACGATGAATGCGAGAAAACGACTTTTCGAAGAACGATGCATGCGGGTTTCGTTAATATTATTCAAATATAATTTGTGCAGGGACCATAGAAATAAAACGATCAATGCGGGAACGATAGATCGGAATTTCACTGTATATATATATATTTTTTCCAAATGGAATTTCTTTGCAAAGTTCATCTCAGTTTACTGATTGCCTATGTTTTTAGAAACAATTTCAAAGCATGAAATATTTTTCAATTTATCTATATCGCGCGAAGCTTGATTACGAAAGATTAATACGTTTGCCTTTAAAACAAAATAAAGAGTTCATCATTTTCTTACGGCTAATATCCATTTAAAAAAAGTTCCCTATGAATAAATAAATAAAATATTATAAATAAAACACAAATTTAACAGACTTGTGCAAGCTCTGAAACTATCAGATTATAAAAGGATGCAAAAAAAAAAAGTATCAAAATCTTGGTCAAATAACTCTTAGCATGCGGCTAATGAGAAAATATCGCTTTTGATAAATTTCGAAAATTTATTTGATTGTATAATACTAATTTTTATATGAAAAATGCTTTTTTAATGTAAGTGGGAAATCTAAAAAAATTATTGCATATAAAAGAAATATTAGTTTTCAATTTAAAAAAATTTTTCACCTATATTCTTTAACCCGGGAAGACCGGGTACGATTCCCTAGTTTTCATAAAATTGAAAAGACTCTAACCAATTCTGCAAGGATTTTATAGATTAAATTTCAAACCATACGGCTGGGTAGTTTTTACGTTGTTCTACGTAGACGGACGACGACTGTACGTGCTACGTATTTATATAATTACGAACGCACCTAAAAAAGAAACTTTTAAGGGATTAAAGAACCTTCAATTCGTTATTGCGTGAATTTAGGTTATTGATAATTAAATAGATAATTTAAGGGGGCTATTGTTCCCATATTTGTGAACCTAAATTGCCAGTCACCTTAAAGTACCCATTTCAGAAAAAGCGCTCTTTCTGTCATCTATGCTTTTGTATTGTATTTGTGTATGTGATGTATTTTTAGTGTTATTTTAACTTAATGTCTCAAGAAGTGGTCGTAACAAATGAGTGTATTCTATTGTGTATGTGATGTATTTTTAGTTTTATTTTAACACCAGGTCTCGAGGGGATCTTAACTAATGAGTGTATTGTATTTGTAGTGTTATTTTAATTTCAGATCTCAAGAGGTGGCCGTAACTAATGGGTGTATTGTATTTGTATTGTATTTGTGATGTATTTGTAGTGTTATTTTAACTCCAGGTCTCAAGAGTTTGAGTCGTAAACGAATGCCTAATGAACCCATGAACAGGTGATTTATATTAAACTTCATTTTTTGATAGACATTTCATTCAATTTAATGCTGACTAAATTTTGGTACAAATCGACCAATAGGTATTGCTTCGTGTACCATAAAAACCTTCAGGTCCTTTCATGTCTATAAAGTCCATAAAACAGTGCCCCAGTTTCAGTGGCATATTAAAATTGTTTAATTTAGACATTACATCAAGTCATACATCCACTTAAAGGTAAACTAACCTAGTTTTTCTTACAATTGTTCAATATGTACACCCTTTGTGATACGGAAATATCCAACCTAAAGTCCAATTCTTCCCACTCCGCCGTTAACAATTTCAAAGTCACAGAAGCAATAGTCTCTTCCATTCTGTGTCTCCACTCTCGCAAATCATTAAGTAGCGGCGGAACGTAGGAACGATCTTTTATAAAGACCCAAAGGAAAAATCTCATTGGTTCTAATGGCTTTTAAATCTTCTGCCCAGCAGTAACGCTTAACGCTCAAGAGTGGCCACTTTGCATAAGTGTCACTGCAAGCGAGTCAATAACGGAGCAGTACTCGCGCATGCGCTTATGTAAAACTGTTTGAGTGACTCTTTGTGTCCTTGAACCAACACGCTACACACTTACAATTGATATTATTAATTTATAACTGCGGCATTCTTTTATGGGCGTCTAAGCATCCATAGCGCAGAATAGACGGCTTGCATTGACGTCACGTTGCTATTAGCAACGACTAATGGCATTGCATCTGGCGCCCACACAGAAAGTCAGAACTCCACGATTGTCGTTAAAAGCACGTGTTGTATTTCTGTTTAATTTAGATTTTTATTATTATATCGCTAATAAGTACCACATTCGCCTTATATTTGGGTGTCATATGAAGCGATGTCAGGCATATGACGTCACGTGCAAGCCGTCTATTGAACTCATTTGAATGATAAGACAGCTGCCAACCATTCCGGATTTGGAGTAGTGTTTTTGAATAGTAATCTTCGTCTTAATTGCAAATTTCTTATTAAATGGAAATATTCTTATTAAGAAGTAGTGGTACTCGGAGATCAAATGCTTGGAAGAGAAATTTTAAGAAAATGAAAGTACGCTGATTTCTCTTCGGTTATTATCCTTCAACAGAAGTGTTCCTTTGCTATGCTTTTTGCAACGAATATCATAACCGTATATCAGCTATTATGTAAAAATGCCCCGAATTTTATAGCTGGTATTGTTAACCCTTTGTGTCTCAACTTCGATTTGAAGAATATTTACTCGGATGTTAGAATACAACAATTAAAACATATTAAAAAAAATACAAAAAAATAGAGCATAAATACCAGAAAAAAATATCGACTTTGATAGGTTTTTCATATCTGCAATAAACAGAAAAAATAATTTATCATTGACAATTTTCTAATACAACATTGTAAAAACGATACGAACTTTGTAAAAACACATTTTTGAACGTTATTATTCTTTATAAATTTAGGTGAAACAAAAAAATTGTCCTTTTCACATCCACAATTAGTTTTTTCTTTTCTGGGTAAAATGGGAAAAAACTCATTTATTTATTTATTTAATTTTTTTTGTTTCCATTAAAATATTCAGCAAGGTCTTCATTAGAAAAAATGCTTAAAAATATATATTTTAAAATATCCGTTTTTATTCTTCTTCATTAACAAAACAGTCTGTCCAGATAACTGTAGGCATAGTTTTCATATTAAGGTTTTAACTAATAATATTTGAAATCTCATTTTTAAGTGGTTTTATGTAATCATAAAACCTAGTATTTTAACTAGTTAGGACCGAAATATTAAAACACTTATTTTATTATATTTTAAGATTAAATTTTTTACACCGAAGTTGTAACCTCTGTTACTGTAACTTTTCTTAACAAAGAAATGTCTTCCACTGTCCCCAACAGAGGGTACTGTTGAGCTTACTTGTAGGTAAAAATATTACAAAAAGATATGCTACAGCCATTTTGAATGTGTTCTGCGCACATGTGGTCAGTGAGCTGAAACATTAGAATTCCAGGTTAGTGTTTTCTGTTTGTAACATCTGCTACATGAATTTTAAATATTGTCATTTTAATTAAAGTTTTACTTTTATTATCGGAAACTAATTTAAATAAATGTGATATTTACATATTTTTTATAAAACTATTGAAAATAGAATTTTTTTTCTCTTAACACTATTTCTACTAACAAAGAGAGGGCCAACCTTGTTAATCACAGATTTTGATTATTTTAATATCTGTTGTAGGGTAGAGACCCCTTAGTGTCAGGGTCAACGGATTTTATACAACGCTCCTTAGTTCTTGAGAAACCGTGGGGGGGGGGGGGGTCTAATAGTCGTACAAAACTTAAATACTTTCTTTGCAATCAAAATGATAGGTTGGTCGTAGCTCAGTTGGTAAGGGGCTTACCGACTGATCCGCGGGCCCAGGTTCGATACCTGAACGCGCAACATTTGTTTTTCTCACTTTTTGTATCATAAATATACTTGCAAGTATAACTTAATAATCTGATTGTCAATTAAAATTTATAATAATGTATATCATTATAATTTTAACCTATTTAATTTTTTACTTTTAATTAAATAGTTGTGTAAAAATTAAATAGTTCTGTAATTTTTTTTAATCACTTTTAAAATGTATTTCATATTTATCAATGCAATGATGTTGAGCAATTGTGTCAATTCGTGATTTTAAAGAAACATAATTTACGCATTGCTTTAACAAAGGAAGTCAATGCGATAATACTATTATACTGTTTTTAAATTAACAAGCATAATTATATTAAAAATTAGCATCAGAATTAAATTACAACCGATGTTTTGCATATTAAAGATTTTTAAATTTGTAATACGTATGCTTGCGCTTTCAATTATTTTACTTTCTGCTTTTATTTTTATTTTATTTGAATATTCTTTTATTTTATCATAACTAGATGCCGCCACAACAGGTTTTGTCACGATTTTGGAATTTTTATCATCCAATAATAGATCCAATTTCTTTTTAAACCAATATAAATGATGAGAAATAATAGTTTAAAAAATGATAAATTTAAAATTGTTAACATTATAATTAATGTATGATATTAAAATTTTTAATTGAAATTATTAAATTATAATTACAAGTATATTTATAAAACAAAAAATGAGAAAAACAAACGTAGCGCGTCCGGGTACCGAACCCGGGCCCGCAGATCAGCTAGCAAACGCCGTACCAACTAAGCTACGATCAACCTATCCTCTTTGTTACAAAGTAAGTATTTAAGTTGTGTATTAATATTAGACCCCCCGGTTTCTCAAGAACTAAGGAGCGTTGTATAAAATCCGTTGAACCTGAGACTAAGGGGTCTCTATCCTACAACATATATTAAAATAATCAAAATCTGCGATTAACAAGGTTGGCCCTCTCCTTGTAAGAGGTGTCAAGAAACCTTTCGAATTTTCACTTAAAATTATTTTCTAAGTTTAATCATTTCTCCACAATTAATTTTTTGACTTTTCATACAATAGTTGCTAAATTAATTCAGTGGTATCATTTTCCTCCAGCTCATCCTGGATATTTAAATATGCCACGAGGTGTCTTTTGACACCTTAAGGATTTCATAATTTCTAAATTCTAAGGATTTCATAATTTCTAATATTAAACAATTGTACCCATAACTATAAACACCATTTTACAGCACCATATCAATTATAATCAGATTAGAGAATCCCGATTTCAATTGTATCGGAAAATAAAGGAGTTCCTGCATAATTTTGATATTCGCTTGTTTTCCGCCAAGTTGCATTTTAGTGCAGTAGATCGTTGCAGTGACTAGTTTAAAAAAATTGAATAACGCGTTGTTCTCTATTTCTGATAGTGAGTTCAATATACACGAATTTTGTTTTCATTCGTCTAAAACTGTGGTATTTAATAAGGAAAGAATTTTATTATACTGCTGTTTTTATCGTAAAAATGCTGTTATTGTTACAAAGATTGAATTTTTATGCATGAGATAGAAAATTTGTTGAGTTAATATTATTAAAATGTTTGATATCCTAATGAAAATTTAATAAATGAAGATATTTTTTAATTGTTGTTTCTATTGACTAAAACATGTTTGATTACATTTGTTTTTTGTAGATTATTGAATTAAGCTAGAATTATAACCTGATTAAATATTCTCTAATAAATATGCATCAATGTAATAAATTTATTGCTCAAATTATCTATATTTAACTGATTATTTGAAATCCCAAAAATTTTGGTAATTATTTGCATTTAAACGCAAAGGTGTCAAAACACCTTTTAGTAGAAATAGGTATACAAAAAATCGTGGTAGAAATAATGTTAAATCTAACATCTGTTACTACATATTTGTAACAGAGGTAGATAAATAACAAAAACCTAGTGTAAAATTCATATGCATAATAAAAATCCATCAAAGTGCTTCAGTGGTGTCATTGTTTTTAGATTAATGTAAATGCACTTCTATTGTCTAATTTGTAATGCTCAATGTAACTTACGTTACAAAAATGTAACCTCTGTTACTATGAATAATTTCTATTACTCGCACTTTTGTTATATAAATTAATCTCTATTATTGTTTTCTTTTGAATATAAAATTACATATTGAAGTCTAGTACACTAATGATGATATAATACGCTAGAAATAACATTTTGATAGGAATATAAATGTTGCAAATTGAGTGGATGTTCTCCAGTAACGGAGGTTAAAATATTTACCTTTAAAGCATTTTCAAGTGACTGGATTTTTATCCTAACTATAATTTTTTTTTCTATGCTGGAACTGACTTTTTATAGGTTGTATACATATAAACACAGAAAATATACTATATTTGGTGAAAACTGCATACTTAAAAAATATATATGTATTGGGAAAAAGACAATTTTTTTTTTTTCACCCATTTACAAAAAGTTCATTTTATCGATAACGATGTTAAAAGAACTTAAATGTTAAATAAAACATTAAAATGAAAAATAAACTCAGTGTCGCCATCTGTTGACAATTCTATGAACAATTTATATTAACTGCAGTGTTGGAAGATAGCAGCGATTAATAAAATCGTTTTTTAAAGCCCTGTGTTTAGGTAACATCGACTTCTGGGTATGTTGCAGATATGCGACACGGGTGATACAATAGGTTAATATAGGTATGTGTTGGTCCAATTTTAGTTTTGAATCTCCAGCAGATGGTGTTTAGAGCTAGGAGTTTCTTAATTCTCAAAATTATCAATAACTCCTTTTTACATTCGCAGTAATGACGCATATTTCACAAATGCCGGCGTGTAATTGTTTTATTTAAATTATATTATACGAATGACATGAAATTATGATATTGGAAATGAAATTAACAAAAAAAAAGAATGAAAAGAAAAGAATGATATACACAATAATAATAATAATAAAAATCCCTCCGACTCGGCCTACAGGCGCAGGTAGATTTCGAAGTTAAGTGCTAATTTCAACAACAAAAACAAAATCATGATTAGAGATAAACCCACTTTAACAATTTTATCTGGCCGCTTTTGACGAATTTTAATTTCATTTTATATAAAAGCTGGTTTTATCAGAATAATGTTAAGGCGGTATTTAAAAAAATACTTTTCCATGATCAACAACTCTAAATTTAAAGGCACATTTTCAGATTCATTTTTAAAAGGAAAAATATGGAACTTGCTGACGTGATTTTTGGAGAGATTTATAAGCGACCTGTGTTTTTATTTTTCGTTCAATTAATTAAAACTTGATTTATAAACAATTATTTTCTCAGTAGGACAATATTTTTCGTTTCCAACACAATCGCTTCGGGAAATTCGGTTCAAATGCCCACTTTGACATTTTTTGGAATATATTCTGCCTCTATGGAAAAAATCGGCAATTACGGTACAATACAAACAATATAATGTATTGTTTCTGAATAAGCGACTATACCAATTGGATGCGTTTGAGAGTAAAAATGAGTCGGAAAATAAGCAGTTTGGATTTGAATACATCCTTAATACGAGGATTTTTTTTTTCTTCAACCGCTATGTATTTTTTTATTTGTTTTTGCTGTAAGAATTGGTGCTATCAAAAACTTGTCAGTATAAATGTTATACATAATATTTAGAAGATACATAATAAATTTATGCGCATTTTATATCTTGTGAATTGACGAAGTTATGGATTTCTTTTTCTTAAACCCCTCCCCCCCTTTTTTTGTTTTCGTTTTTTGTACGAATTGTTCCTATCAAAAACTTGTCAATATAAAAGCTGTAGATAATATTAAGATTTATAATAAATTTAATTGGATTTTATATCTTGAGAATTGATGAAGTTATGCATTTTTTTTCTCCCTATAATGTTTTTGCGCCCCTTGAGCACATTTTTAATTTTATCAAAAATCTGTGATACATAAATTTTTGGCCCTATTTTTAGAAGTAATAAAAACTTTAAACCGATTTCATATGTACAAAAATTAAGTTATAGGGGGGGGGGGGGTGTTCGGTTTTCACGAAACCCCTATTTCCATCCCCTTGGTCCGATTTTGCCCATTAACCGAGCTTGACCGAGATTTTATGCCCTTTGATTTTATGTATCAGTTTGGAAGAGAATTAGTGTGCAGAATTAGACAACCCAAAATTCCTTAAATTTAAAACCAAACATATAACTAACCTAAAACCACACCATTAACAAATGAACCCAACAGAAAACATAAACGAAAGAGAGATTTATACAGCCGTCTAAAACAAAAATGAGAGACAGGCGGCTTGGCGTACGACAAGCGCTGCGGATTTAATCTAGATTTACATGCACTACGTTCCCCCTCACCTGTCACAACCAAAAAAACTAACTTCAAAGCAAAAAAGAGATGAAACGTAAACCAAGCAATTAATTTCCACCATGTCCAATCGACACACGTCTAAAATCGAACACTGAATACAACTCAAATTGATAACTCTTACTTTTGCTAAATTCATAAACTAAACCATTAATAAATCTCGGAGGATATCCTTACGAACTGGCGATATTATAATATTCGAACATTTCACCAACCAACCAATCCATCCAAACTTGAAATCAATCTCTCTATGCGATTTAAACCATTTACAAAGATGTTTCTAAAAATAGATATGTGCACATTACTTTGACAATTCAAAATTTTCAAAGTATCACGGGTCAAACTATTTTTTTTTATCATATACACTTGTAACAAGACCCTCTCTATTAATTTCCAAAAAGGTATCTAAATAATTCACTTTTTGATAACTATTATAAGTATATTTTAAAATCAATGAATTATGATAAAAATCAAGAACACATTCGTTTTGAATATTATTTGTTTTAACATATAAAATGTCATCTATATATATGTAAAAATATAAATCTTTATTTAGCTGTAATCCATCTTCATACATAAATGGATAAATATAGCCAGTATAGAACTGCAACTACCCCTCCCCCCCCCCCATAGGTATTCCTCTAATCTGTTTATAAACTTTTTTCCCCTCAAAGTCGTGCAGTCGGGTAAAAACGGCAAAATTAAACAGATTGGTAAAGTGATCGATGTCTGTATCATATACATTATATTTCTCATAAAACACCATTAATTTGTTCTTTAAATCTATTAAATCAATACTATTATAAAGATCCTCGAAGTCATAAGTGTATATATACCTGTAATATTTTTAAGTTTTTTTAAGTGTTTTAAACGTACATAACTGTTTTTTATTATAAATAACTTTTTTTCATACAAAACCCAATTAAACATCTTTAACTTTTCCAACAGATTTTTATTAACCCCTTCCAAATAAGTATTAAAATCACAGGCGACTGCTCTAAATTTTATAGGGGATTTGTGAAATTAAGGTATCATTACTTAATAGGGAAAATTTGTACAAGTATGTTTTAACTTCACCTTTTTATGCAAAGCCTTGACTCTGTTAGTAATAAACTGTTTACTAGAATAACAAGTTCATAGTTACCATTTTATAAGCCTCTTATAGCATATTGCCATACATTTTCTTACAAATTATAGCGTCAGCCTTGTCAACGTATCTAACTATAAAATTATCCCTTAAGTTCTTGATAGAATCAATCAAATTTTTATAGCATTCCACATTGATTCTCTCATAATTTTTGTTGTATGCTCCAATTAGATTTTTCAGAACATGGTATCTCCATTCTTCAAATACTTTGATTGGTAATCCAAATTGATAGATCATTTTCTGTATGAAAAGATCTATATTTGTTGTTAAACACTTTATTGCATAGCCCTTTGACACAATTCTCTTCAATCTAAATTTTGTTCCATGATTCATATATTCTCTAAGATTAACGTCAGAAATAATATCTAAATCACCCGTGATAATAGGGGAGACCGGGGAAATGGCGCCACTCGGGGTTATGCCTCCACCCCACCTAGTTAAAAACTAACGGCAGTCTGAGATAGTGATTGCGCCTGCACTATAGTAGCCAACAATAGAAACGGTGCCTAGGGTGAGAATGATTTTGCTGTGCGTCGTTCGCTTATTCTAATGAAAATTTTAGTTTTCATCTAGTTGCTTCTTATTTTGGAGCTTCAAAAGAGTAGAGGTAAACACCTTTTTATTGTAACATTAGGTACTTAAGATAATATTACCCGTAATCTACATGCATTCGCCGACCTTTTGATATAATTTGTTGAACAAGATCGGTTCTTCTATGGCTTATCTGCGGGGATTTCCGCTATATTGTCCTATCGGGGTAATGCCGCCACCATGGCAAAGGGTGATTTTTTTAAACTTGAGTTAAATTGTAAGCTTAGCACATTAAAAAATCTAGCTTAAGAAATATTGTAATTATCCATTATTTTAATAAATTATTGCTTTCTAAATATTTTCAGTAGGTTGTGTGTTTCTTAGTATCTATTTTATGTATTTACTAGGTCATTAAAGAGTGGCGTCATTACCCCGATATAGTGGCGGAATGACCCCAGTATCCTGGGTAATCCCGCCACTGTACAGAGGTTGAAAGAAATTTTTTTTATGTGTACTTTCTTTACAGTTATGATTGCGGTCAAATTTATAGAGATACTAAAGATCATGATTCAGCTTTACAATTTTTATTATTAAAAAATAAACATTTTTTTGAGGTGAAAAAAATTAAACTCCCTTAATGTGTCGCCATTCCCCCGGTCTCCCCTATGTCTATAGTCTGAATTCAAGAATTTGTTAAATCTTTCTTCAACACAACGACACATGCCATTCTCAATACCATATTGTAACTCCTTTGCTAAACTATTGTAATTAAAAACCGTCCTACCCAAAGGTTTATCATATTTAAAAGGCTCTTTTAATCATAGTATTTTTATCTGGAAGATATTTGTTATATTTATTTAAAATGTTTTTAAAATTTACACCTTTTTGATATGCTCTCCCATATCTATTACAAAATAGATTTTATTATCTATATTATTGGATTTTGAATGCAATAATCTTTAAGTTCTGCTCTTTAACTCTAAATCTCAACAAATTTAATGCCATATCCACATTACTATTCCCGTTATGTAGATATAAAATGTTTAATAAATCTGAAATTAACCTTCTTTTTAAATTGAAAACAATATACTTAATGACTTTTTTGTTGTTACTTGAGTTAAGGTTAACGATATATTTTTCAATGTCTTTGGCACAGTTTAACTGATCAAATGTTGTTATATGATCTTTATAAACTACCACTTCATCACAAAAATCATGATTAATTCTTCCGTATATTGAATCTTCATATAAATTATTCCTAAAACTTCTAAGCACATCAGTATGATCGAACAAAACGTTTAATCCATATGGATAAACAGTACCAAACTTTACCATCATATATCTTTCCCATACAAGTCGCTCTTTTTTATTTGTTACAATCTGTAATATTGAAATTACGATATTATTAATCCCACGTTTTGCAAAATGGGCAATTTCTATTTCCTGTTCCTTCTAATCCCTTTTTAAAGCACGAATATCCGATTTATGATTGTTAAATCTTTTATTGAATGGATCGGATGTCTGTTCAATATAAGCCATATTAAAAACGTTACATTTTAATCTATCTATCAATCTATATCTCTATCTATACAGGGTGTCCGGTCTCACCGGTGTCCAATGGCTAACTCCTAAACCGTTAGTCATAGACATATAGTTCCAATTACAAAAATGTTTTAAATCAGGTAAAGAAACATTTTAAAAGCTGATTTGGGTCAATAAAAACATTTCTTAAAAAATTACGAAATTTAAATTTTTATACGGTCCCCCGGTCCTATAAGTTATATTTAGTAATTTTTTTCCTATTACACTGACAAGTAAGACAAAAAAAGTCCCATTCATATAACGCTAAAATTGAGCGAGTTATGAAACTTTAAAAATGCATGACTTATGCCACTTTTCTACTCTGAAAACAAATGAGTTCGGCTTGGCTTTGAGGGATCATATGCCAAGTGTTTAAAGTATTCGAAGGTCTTACTTCATTTGTATCTGCGCTTTGAAAAAAAAATCCTACAAGTATCATGATTAAGTCTCAAATTGGCTAAAATAACATAGGTTTTATTTTGTCAGGATTTGAGACTGTTTCTCTTATGATTTCTTTTAACAAAAATTATGTTTTTTTATAAGTTTTTATGTTACTTCAACAATCATATGTATGTTTTTCCAGTTCAAAATTTGTACTCTAACTTTAACCCACTTATAAATATCCGATCGAGATTGCATTTTACATACTGGCGCAAATCGGATAACAATCTAATATTATTAAGATTTTCGGTGGTTACCATTTATACTTATTTTACAGGATAACACAAAAAAATTTGGATAAATTTCTGCCAAGGAGTTTAAGAAAAAGTTTTAGATTGGATAATACAAGACTGCGATTGTTGAGTTTTCACATTTATGTATTTTTTAGCACTGAATCCGAAAATTACCTTAATTTTTAACCGTCATGTCAGGATATTTCGCAAATCATAAAATTTCAAATTTAAAGAATAACAAAAATCGAATACTATAAAGCAGCGGAGATGGTTGTGTTTTTTAACTTTTGATAATTGATTTTTATGCACTTTTTAGCACTGAATCTGAAAATGACCTTCATTTTTAACCATCACGTTAGAATTGTTTTTGCAAATCGCAAATGTGTAAATTAAAATATAGCTAAAATCTCATACTATAAAACATATGTAAAACATTTTTTTATTTTATTTGATAAAAAAATTTATTCGATATTTTTGCTTATCCTGGGATTCTTACAGCTAAACAGCTGAGTGGTCCGATGAGATAGGGGAGGAAATTCAATTTTAACATTGAACTCCTTAACTTTGAAATTTGCAATTTGCAATTTGCGAAAAATCCTGATATGATGGTTAAAAATGAAGGTCAATTTCGGGTTCAGCGGTACAGAACATATAAGAATCAATTATCAAAAGCTAAAAAACATTACATAACCCAACTTTTGCAGGCTTGTGCAATCTAATAATATTTTAAAATACGTATCATTTTGTAAAGAATTGAGGCTGTTAATTTAGAATCATTTTATTTAACAAAAATTCTGTTTTTTCTTTCTTCTTAAATGTTTATTACAAATTGTATATTTTCCATTAATATGCCAGAATGATTAAAGATTTCAAATTTATATTGCAATGTTAATTTTTCTCCCAAACATTTTTTATATCTGACGAAATTATATTTCGACTAAATTTGTGAATGACCCCCAATTTGCAGCAAAAAATATGCTCCAACTTTAAACAGCTATTACTCGCTCAATTTTAATCGTAGAATAAAGGGACTTTTTTTGTATTACTTGTCAGTGTAAAAGGAAAATTTCACTATATATAACTTATAGGACCGGGGGACCGTATAAAAATTTTAATTTCGTATTTTTTTTAAGAAATGTTTTTATTGACCCAAATCGCTTTTAAAATATTTCTTTACGTGATTTAAAACATTTTTGTAATTGGAACTATATGTCTATGACTAAAGGTTTAGGAATTAGCCATTGGACACCGTTGAGACCGGACACCCTGTATAGGGAGAAAAAGTTTTTTGCTGAGGGTGGTTTGGGGTTCTAGGGGGTCATAATCGGTGTAGATCTGCAAAATTTGTTCAGAAATTCCAACATAGGGGAGAATGTAATAGGTAGTATTACATACGAAATCTTCCTAAAAGAATAATAATAGTGCATGATCGATAAAATATTTGAACAGTAAAAAAAATAGATTAAAAGCATAATAGGTATATTTCCAGTATAGGGCTTTGGAGGGATAGTGATAAGGCTTTTGGCGAGAGAAGGAAAATTTCATACATATTTTCATACATATTCATATATACAAAAGCAATTTTTTCAATATCTATACAATTTATTTAAAAAAAACAAGCCTCTTATCTACTTTTATATGCAAAGAGGAATAAACGTCGGAAAACGTGTGTCAAATCTGGCCAATGAATTGCGTTTGTACTTTAACTAGTTTTATAAGTATCTTGGTGCCATAGCTGTTGCACTCTTTTGCAACAATTGTTATATCACCGGGATTATGTATCATATCTTTACTCATTTTAGGTCATGCGTCACAATTTTACTTGCAAAGGAGGGCGCGGAATTAATTTTTGCTTGGGACATTCTCTTGGCTTTTCTTTTTTTCGTTGGGCGAAATGCATTTTACGTCATGAGTCTCTATTATTTTACATGCAAGGAAGGCAGCGGAATTACTTTTTCCTTGGTATATTCATTTGATGTTTGTTTATTTCGTTGGGCGTAATGAATTTTGCGTCATGTGTCTCTATTATTTTACTTGCAAGGGAGGGAGCGGAATTACTCTTTGATTGGGACATTCTGTTGATTTTTGTTTATTCCGTTATGCGTAATGCATTTTGCTTTGTGCGTCTCAATTTACTTGCCTGGGAGGGGGCGGAATTAATCTTTGCTTGAGACATTCTCTTGACTTTTCTTTATTTCATTGGATGAAATCTACAGTGGTGGTCAGAATTATAAGAACAATTGAAGATTGCACAAAAAAAAAAATATTTCTGAACTAAATAAAGTGAAATTCATACATAAAATTTTTTTTATGCTAGAAATCATTGTAAAATTCAAAACATTGGAAAAGCAAAATGTGAATGTTTTTGCCATAATTAACAAAATATGTCATTGTAAAAATTGGACAAAATTATAAGGACAATGAATGTTTTTTCCTGAAACACACTAATAATTTATAATCTCCCCCTTTTTCTCAATCACTTTTATCAGTCTTGACGTCATGGAGTTTCACATTTTAAGAACATTCTTAGAATTTCACCAGGCTTTTTCGATGGAGAACATGACCTCTTGCTTGTTTTCATATTGCATACCATTTTTGTATATTTCGTGCGCCAGAATACCCCACAGATTTCCCATTGGATTTAGATCAGGGATTTTGTCCGGCCAATCAAGTAGTTTCGCGAAATTAGCATCAAACCACGATTTCGAAGTATGGGAAACTTGTACTGAGGCCTCTTGCCCTGCTGGAAAAATAGTCTCAACTCGTTATTAACGGTGCTTCCGATAAGATTATCGCCCAATACATCAACATAACTCTCAGAATTCATTCTACCCTGCACAAAATCTATTGGAGTTCCACCTAGTTCCACCAGTTCCATTCTAGTTCCACCAGTTGCGAAACATCCCCAGACCATTACTGATCTACCTCCAAATGCACGCTTTGATAAAAATTCTTTTTCTAAACGGAGATCATACCATAAGTAGCAAAAACGTCTGGTCCATCCAAATTAAACTCTTTCTCATCGGAAAAGACAACATCATCCCACTTTTTTTCCATAATAATGCATTTTTTGGCAAACTCCATCCTCAAACTCTTATGAATTTTGATTATGAATTATGACTCTTATGAATTATGAAGAGACGGTCGTGACATCTGTTTACCATAGCGGACCTTTTTTCTTTTTGTAAAACGCGTCGAACAATTCGAGCACTGCATTCTAAGTTCAATTCACGTTTTATTGCTGTTGACATTTGTTTTTTCTAGCAAGCTCACCTTATTATCATACTTTTCTCCTGTACAGAAGCAGAAGATGGCCTATCTGTATGACTTTGCCGTCCATATTTACCGGGATTTTTAAGATAATTTTAAATAACCGTTTTTGATCCATTAAGCTTTGTCGCAGTTTGGCGTACAGAAAGTCCTGAACTTTTAAATACATCCACTTTCACTTTCTCCAACTCCGAAAGCTTTATACCTAGCGGCATGATTGAAAAACAGAATATGACTATCCCAAACGCTTACTACGCATTTATATCGTCAGGGATTTCCGTGTGCAGAGCAAAAAACATCCGAAGTTTACTTTTTAGAACAAATACAGTTGTTCTTATAATTTTGTCCATATCAGTGGCTATGTAAATCCATAGTACATTTTATGAATATGAATTTTCCACATATTTCCATAAAAACATATGCAAATTTAATGGCTGGAAACGAATGAAAAATGAAGAATATTTTTATAAGTTTCCGGCCAAATGTAGCCAGGATTTGGCGATCTTTGTTTTGTCCTTATAATTTTGACCACCACTGTATAACTTTAATTTTCGTTTAGCGGCTAGCGACCTGAATTTTTTTTCAGATTACTATCGTGGATTACTGTTTCCTTGCGAGGACAGCTTGGGGTATTGTTATATTACTGGGATAATCGTCGCATTTTTACTCTTTGCGTCATGCGTCTCATTTTACTTCCAAGGGAGGGGACAGAATTAATCTTTGCTTGGAAAGTTTTCTTGACTTTTTTTTTTGGGGGGGGGGCGAAATACATTTTATGCCATGCGTCTCTATTTTACTTGTAAGGGAGGGAGCCGAATTACTCTGTTTGGTATATTCATTTTTCTTTTTGTTTATTTCGTTGGGCGTAATGAATTTTGCATCATGCGTCTCTATTTTACTTGCAAGGGAGGGAGCAGAGCTACTCTTTGTTTGAGATATTCATTTGATTTTTTTTTTCGTTGGGCGTAATGCATTTTGCGTTATGCGTCTCAACTATTTTACTTGCCAGGGAGGGCGCGGAATTACTCTTTCATTGGGACACTCTGTTGATTTTTGTTATTTCGTTAGGTGAAAAGCACTTAGTGTCATACGTCTCTATTTTACTTGCAAAGTAGGGGGCGGAATTACTCTTTGCTTGGTACATTCTCTTCACTTTTATTTATTTCGTTAGGCGTAATGTATTTTGCGTCATGCGTCTCTATTTTACTTGCTGAGGAGGGGCGGAATTACTCTTCGCTTGGGATATTCTCTACTCTTTCCCTTTTTTTTCGTTGGGAGAAATACCTTTAGCGTCATGCGTCTCTATTATTTTACTTGCAAGGGAGGGATCGGAATTAATCTTTGCTTGGGACATTCTGTTGATTTTTGTTTATTTCATTGAGCGTAATACATTTTGCATCAATCGTCTGTATTTTATTTGCCAGAGACGGGGCGGAATTACTCTTTAATTGGGATATTCTTTTGAACTTTTTTCGATAGAAGAAATGTATTTTGCGTCATGCGTCTCTATTATTTTACTTGCATGGGTGGGTGCGGAATTACTCTTTGCTTGGGACATTCATTTTATTTTTGTTTATTTCGTTGCGCGTAATGAATTTTGCGTCATACGTCTCAATTATTTTACTTGTTATTACTCGTTTCTTGGGACCTGCATTTGACGTTTATTTATTACGTTTTGCGTAATGTATTTTGCGTTGTGCGTCTCAATTATTTTGCCTGCGGGGGCGTAAGAACTATTTTCTTGGGACGTTCTTTTGAATTTTCTTTATTTCGTTGGGCGAAATGTGTAACTTTTATTTTTCGTTAGCGGCTAGCGACCGAAAATTTTTTATGAATTACTATCCTGGATTGTTTTTCCTGCAAGGATCGCTTGGGATATTGTTATATTAATGGGTTTATGTATCGCCATTTTAATAATTTTGCGTCATACCTCACAATTATTTTACATGCAAGGGAGCGAACGGAACTACTTCTTGCTTGGGATATTCCTTTGACCTTTTTTTTTTGGGGGGGGGGGGGGGCATAATGCATTATGCGTCATGGGTCTTATTTATTTTACTTGCTAGGGACAAGGCAGAATTACTTTTTGCTTGGGACATTCATTTTACGTTTCTTTATTTTGTTGGGCTTAATGCATTTTGCGTCATGCGTCTAAATGCGACGTTCTTTTGACATTTCTACATTTCGTTGGGCGAAATGTATAATTTTAATTTTGTTTAGCGGCTAGCGAGATGAATTTGTTTTCAGATTACTATCCTGGATTATAAATTCCCTGCGAGGACCGCTTGGCGTACTATTACATTACTGGAATAACCATCGAATTTTTACTCATTTTGCGTCATGCGTCTCGGTATTTTTACTTGCCGGGTAGGGGGCGGAATTACTCTTTGCTTCAGACGTTCTTTTTACATTTCTATATTTCATTACTCCTTGCTTGGGATATTCCTTTGACGTTTCTTTTTTTCTTTTTTGGCGTAATGCATTATGCGTCATGCGTCTTATTTATTTTACTTGCTAGGGACGGGGCAGAATTACTTTTTGCATGGGACATTCATTTTACTTGCTAGGGACATTCATTTTACGTTTCTTTATTTTGTTGGGCTTAATGCATTTTGCGTCATGCATCCAAATGCTAATTTCTTTTGACATTTCTACATTTCGTTGTGCGAAATGTATAACTTTAATTTTGTTTAGCGGCTAGCGACGTGAATTTGTTTTCAGATTACTATCCTGAATTATTGTTTCTTTGAGTGGATCGCTTGGGATATTGTTATATTACTGGGATTATAAATCACATTTTGCGTCATGCGTCTCATTTTACTTGCAAGGGAGGGGACAGAATTACTCTTTGCTTGGGACGTTTTCTTGACTTTTTTTTTTTTTTTTTTTGCGAAATACATTTTATGCCATGCGTCTCTATTTTACTTGCAAGTTAGGGAGCCAAACTACTCTTTTTTGGTATATTCATTTTTCTTTTATTTCGCTGGGCGTAATGAATTTTGCGTCATGCGTCTCTATTATTTTACTTGCAAGGGAGGGAACAGAGCTACTCTTTGTTTGGGATATAAATTTGATTTTTGTTTATTTCGTTGCGCGTAATGCATTTTGCGTTATGAGTCTCAACTATTTTACTTGCCAGGGAGGGCTCGGAATTACTCTTTGCTTGGTACATTCTCTTCACTTTTCTTTATTTCGTTAGGCATAATGTATTTTACGTCATGCGTCTCTATTATTTTACTTGCTGAGGAAGGGCGGAATTACTCTTCGCTTGGGATATTCTTTAGACTTTCCTTTTTTTTTTCGTTGGGCGAAATACATTTAGCGTCATGCGTCTATTATTTTACTTACAAGGGAGGGATCGGAATTACTATTTGTTTGGGACATTCTGTTGATTTTTGTTTATTTCGTTGAGCGTTAATCGTCTGTATTTTATTTGTTAGAGACGGGGCGAAATTACTCTTTCCTTGAGATATTCTCTTGAATTTTTTTCGTTAGGAGAAATGCATTTTGCGTCATGCGTGTCACTATTATTTTACTTGGCTGGGTGGGTGCGGCATTACTCTTTGCTTGGGACATTTTCTTTTCTTTATTTCGCTTTACGTAATGCATTTTGCGTCATGCGTCAATTTTTTTACTTACTTGGGAGGGTGCGGAATTACTCAATGCTTGGGAAATTCTGTCTATTTCTGTTTATTTCATTGGGCGTAATACATTTTGCATGATGCGTCTCAACTATTTTATTTACCGGGGAGGGGGTGGAATAACTATTTGCTTGGAACGTTCTCTTGAAATTTCTTTATTTGTTTGGGCGAAATGTATAACTTTAATTTTGTTTAGCGGCTAGCGATCCGATTTTTTTTTTTTATTACTATCCTGGGTTACTGTTATTTTGAGAGGAAGGATCCTTTGATATATATTGTTATTACTGGGATTGTTATATTACTGTATCTCATTTTTACTCATTTTGCGTCATGCGTCAAGGGAGGGGGCGGAATTACTCTTTGTTTGGGATATTCTCTTGACTTTTCTTACTTGCGTGGGAGGGGGCGGATTTACTCTTTCATTGGGGCACTCTGTTGATTATTGTTTATTTCGTTAGGTAAAAAGCATTTAGTGTCATGCGTCTCTATTATTTTACTTGCAAGGGAGGGACCGGATTTACTCTTTTATATAGACACTCTGTTGATTTTTGTTTATTTCGTTAGGCGAAAAGCATTTTACGTCATGCGTCTCTATTTTACTTTCCTCGGAGGGTGCGGAATTACTCTTTGATTGGGACATTTTGTTCATTTTTCTTTATTTCGTTAGGCGAAAAGCATTTAGTGCCATGCGTCTATATTGCAAGGGAGGGGGTGGAATTACTCTTTTGGGACATTTTCTTTTCTTTATTTCGTTGTGCGTAATGTATTTTGCATCACGAGTCAATTTTTTACTTGCCTGGGAGGGGACGGTATTACTCTTTATTGGGACATTCTGTTGATTTTTGTTTATTTCGTTTCGCGAAATACATTTTGCGTCATGTGTCTCTATTATTTTACTTACCAGACAGTGAGCGGAATTACTCTTTACTTGGGATATTCTCTTGACTTTTCTTTGGCGAAATGCATTTTGCGTCATGTGTCTCTATTATTTTAATTGCCTGGGAGGGTGTTGCGTTACTCTTTGCTTGGGACATTTTCTTTTCTTTATTTCACTGTGCGTATTGTATTTTGCGTCATGTGACATTTTTTACTTTCCTGGGAGGGGGCAGAATTAGTCTTTGATTGGGACATACTGATGATTTTTGTTTATTTCGTTAGACGAAAAGAATTTAGTGTCATGCGTTTCTATTATTTTACTTACAAGGGAGGGGTCGGAATTACTCTTTGAGTGGGACATTTTGTTCATTTTTGTTTATTTCGTTAGGCGAAAAGCATTTAGTGTCACGCGTCTATATTGGTCTACTTACAAGGGAGGATGTGACATTACTCTTTTTTGGGACATTCTGTTGATTTTTGTTTATCTCTTTAGGCGAAAAGAATTTACTGTCATGCGTACCTATTATATTACCTACAAGGGATGGTGCGGAATTACTCTTTGATTAGGACATTCTGTTGAATTTTGTTTATTTCGTTGCACAAGCGTCATGTGTCTCTATTATTTTACTTACCAGAGATGGGGCGGAATTACTTTTCACTTGGGATATTCTTTTGACTTTAAATTTTTTGGTTGACGAAATGCATTTTGCGTCATGCGTCTCTATTATTTTACTAGATTGAGAGGATGTGGCATTACTCTTTGCTTGGGACATTTTCTTTTCTTTATTTCACTGTGCGTATTGTATTTTGCGTCATTTGACTTTTTTTACTTGTCAGGGAGGGGGGGAATACTCTTTAATTGGGACATACTGTTGATTTTTGTTTATTTAGTGTCATTTAGTGTCATGCGTTTCTATTTTACTTATAAGGAACGGGTTACTCTTTTGATTGGGACATTATCTTTTCTTTATTTCGCTGTGTGTAATGTATTTTACGTCATGTGACAATTTTTTTATTTGCCAGGGAAGGGGCGGAATTACTCATTTATTGGGACATTCTGTTGATTTTTGTTCATTTCCTTAGGCGAAAAGCATACAGTGTCATGCGTCTCTATTATTTTACTTATATGGAGGGGGCGGAATTACTCTTTGATTGGGACATTCTGTTGAATTTTGTTTATTTCGTTGCGCGAAATACATTTTGCGTCGTGTGTCTCAATTATTTTACTTACCAGAAAGGGGGCAGAATTACTCTTTACTTGGGATATTCTTTTGACATTATTTTTTTTCGTTGACGAAATGCATTTTGCGTCATGCGTCTCTATTAGTTTACTTGCGCTGGAGGATCTGGAATTACTCTTTGCTTGGGACATTTTCTTTATTTCACTGTGCGTATTGTATTTTGCGTCATGTCACATTTTTATACTTGCCTGGGAGACGGCGGAATTACTCTTTTATTGGGACATACTGTTTATTTTTGTTTATTCAGTTAGGCGAAAAGCATTTAGTTTCATGCGTTTCTATTTTACTTATAAGGGAGGGGTCGGAATTACACTTTGATTGGGACATTTTCTTTTCTTTATTTCGCTGTGCATAATGTATTTTGCGTCATGTGTCATTTTTTTTACTTGCCTGGGAAGGGGTGGAAATACTTTGATTGGGACATTCTGTTGATTTTTATTTCGTTAGGCGAAAAGCATTTAGTATGCCTTTCGATTATTTTACCTCCAAGGGAGGGGCCGGAATTACTCATTGATATGGACACTCGGTTGATATTTGTTTATTTCGTTAGGCGAAAATCATTTAGTGTCATGCGTCTCAATTATTTTACTTGCAAGAGAGGGGGCGGAATTATTCTTCGATTGGGGCACTCTGTTGATTTTTGTTGATTTCCTTAGGCGAAAAGCATATAGTGTCATGCGTCTCTAATATTTTACTTATATGGAAGGGACGAAATTACTCTTTGATTTGGACACTCTGTTCACTTTGGTTTATTTCGTTAGGAGAAAAGCATTTAGTGTCATGCGTCTCTATTATATTACCTGCAAGGGAGGGTGCGGAAGTACTGTTTGATTGGGACATTCTGTGGAATTTTGTTTATTTCGTTGACGAAATGCATTTTGAGTCATGCGTCTCTATTATTTTACTAGCCTTGGAGGCTGTGGCATTACTCTTTTCTTTGGACATTTTCTTTTCTTTATTTCACTGTGCGTATTGTATTTTGCGTCATGTGACATTTTATACTTGCCTGGGAGGGGGCGGAATTACTCTTCACTTGGGACATACCTTTGACGTTTATTTCATTGGGCGTAATGCATTTGCGTTATGCGTCTCAACTATTTTACTTGCCAGTTAGGTCGCGGAATTACTCTTTGATTCGGACATTCTGTTGGTTTTTGCTAATTTCGTTAACCGAAATACATTTTGCGTCATTCGTCTCTATTTTACTTGCCAAACTTGAATTACTCTTTGCTTGGGATATTCTCTTGACTTTACTTTTTTCGTTGGGCGAAATGCATTTTATGTCATGCGTCTCTATTATTTTACTTTCCTTGGAGGGTGCGGAATTACTCTTTGATTGGGACATTCTGTTGATTTTTGTTTATTTCGTTAGCCTAAAAGCACTTAGTGTCATGCGTCTCTATTATTTTATTTGTAGGGAGTGGGCGGAATTGCTCTTTTATTAGGTCATTTTGTTGATTTTTTTTTATTTCGTTGCGCGAAATACATTTTGCGTCATGCGTCTCTACTCTACTTGCCAAAGAGTGGGCGGAATTACTCTTTGATTGGGACATTCTCTTGATTTTTGTTTATTTCGTTAGGCGAAAATCATTTAGTGTCATGCGTCTGAATTATTTTACTTGAAAGGGACGGGGCGGAATTACTCTTCGCTTGGGACATACTTTTGAAGTTAATTTCATTGGGAGTAATGCATTTTGCGTTATGCGTCTCAACTATTTTACTTGCCAGGGAGGTCGTGGAATTACTCTTTGATTGGGACATTCTGTTGATTTTTGTTTATTTCGTTAGGCTAAAAGCATATAGTGTCATGCGTCTCTATCATTTTACTTGCAAGGTAGGGGGCGGAATTACTCTTCGATTTGGACATTCTGTTGATTTTTGTTCATTTCGTTAGGCGAAAAGCATATAGTGTCATGCGTCTCTATTATTTTTCTTGTAAGGGAGGCTGCGGAATTATTCTTTGATTGGGACATTGTTGATTTTTGTTAATTTTGTTACGCGAAATACATTTTGCGTCATTCGTCTCTATTTTACTTGCCATAGAGGGGGCGGAATTGCTCTTTGCTTGGGATATTCTCTTGACTTACTTTTTTTCGTTGGGCGAAATGCATTTTACGTCATGCGTCTCTACTTTACTTGCCAAAGAGGGGGTGGAATTACTCTTTGATTGGGACATTCTGTTGATTTTTGTTTATTTCGTTAGGCGAAAATCATTTAGTGTCATGCCTCTGAATTATTTTACTTGCAAAGGACGGGGCGGAATCACTCTTCGCTTGGGACATACTTTTGAAGTTTATTTCATTGGGAGTAATGCATTTTACGTTATGCGTCTCAACTATTTTACTTGCCAGGGAGGTCGCGGAATTACACTTTGATTGGGACATTCTGTTGATTTTTGTTAATTTCATTTCGCGAAATACATTTTGCATCATGCATCTCTATTTTACTTGCCAAAGATGGGGCGGAATTACGCTTTGCTTGGGATATTCTCTTGACTTTACTGTTTTTCGTTGGACGAAATGCATTTTACGTCATGGGCCTCTATTATTTTACTTTCCTTGGAGGGTGCGGAATTACTCTTTGATTGGGACATTCTGTTGATTTTTGTTTATTTTGTTAGGCTAAAAGCACTTAATGTCATGCCTCTCTAGTATTTTACTTGCAAGGGAGGGGGGGGGGAATTACTCATTGATATGGACACTCGGTTGATTTTTATTTTGTTAAGCGAAAATCATTTAGCGTCATGCGTCTCTTTTATTTTACTTGCAAGGTAGGGGGCGGAATTGCTCTTCGATTTGGACATTCTGTTGACTTTTGTTCATTTCGTTAGGCGAAAATCATATAGTGTCATGCGTCTCTATTATTTTACTTGTAAGGGAGGGTGCGGAATTGCTCTTTGATTGGGACATTCTGTTGATTTTTGTTTATTTCGTTAGGCGAAAATCATTTAGTGTCATGCCTCTGAATTATTTTACTTGCAAGGGACGGGTGGAATTACTCTTCGCTTGGGACATACTTTTGAAGTTTATTTCTTTGGGAGTAATGCATTTTGCGTTATGCGTCTCAACTATTTTACTTGCTAGGGAGGTCGCGGAATTACTCTTCGATTTGGACATTCTGTTGACTTTTGTTCATTTCGTTAGGCGAAAAGCATATAGTGTCATGCGTCTCTATTATTTTACTTGTAAGGTAGGGTGCGGAATTACTCTTTGATTGGGACATTCTGTTGATTTTTGTTTATTTCGTTGCGCGAAATACATTTTGCGTCATGTGTTTCAATTATTTTACTTACCAGAGAGGGGGTGGAATTACTCTTTATTTGGGATATTCTTTTGACATTAATTTTTTTCGTTGACGAAATGCATTTTGCGTCATGCGTCTCTATTTTGCTTGCGCTGGAGGATGTGGAAATACTCTTTGCTTGGGACATTTTCTTTTCTTTATTTCACTGTGCATATTGTATTTTGCGTCATATGAAATTTTTGTACTTGTCAGGGAGGGGGAGGGGCGAAATATTCTTTATTGGGACATAATGTTGATTTTAGTTTATTTAATTAGGCGAAAGCATTTAGTTTCATGCGTTTCTGTTTTACTTATAAGGGAGGGGTCGGAATTACACTTTGATTGGGACATTTTCTTTTCTTTATTTCGCTGTCCGTAATGTATTTTGCGTCATGTGCCAATTTTTTTACTTGCCTGGGAAGGGGCGGAAATACACTTTGTTTGGGACATTCTGTTGATTTTATTTCGTTAGGCGAAAAGTATTTAGTATAATGCCTTTCGATTATTTTACTTGCAAGGGAGGGGCCAGAATTACTCTTTGATTTGGACACTCTGTTGATTTTTGTTTATTTCGTTAGGAGAAAAGCATTTAGTGTCGTGCGTCTCTAATATTTTACTTATAGGGAGGGAGCGGAAATACTGTTTGATTGGGACATTCTGTTGATTTTTGTTCATTTCCTAAGGCGAAAAGCATATAGTGTCATGCGTCTCTATTATTTTACTTATAGGTAGGGGGCGGAATTACTCTTTGATTGGGACGTTTTGTTGATTTTTGTTTATTTCTTAGGCGAAAAGAATTTAGTGTCATGCGTCTCTATATATTACCTGCAAGGGATGGTGCGGAATTGCTCTTTATTGGGACATTCTGTGGAATTTTGTTTATTTCGTTGACGAAATGCATTTTGCGTCATCGTCTCTATTATTTTACTAGCCTGGGAGGATGTGGCATTACTCTTTTCTTTGGATCTTTTCTTTACTTCACTGTGCGTATTGTATTCTTCGTCATGTGACATTTTTTACTTGCCTGGGAGGGGTCGGAATTATTCTTTGATTGGGACATTCTGTTGATTTTTGTTTATTTCGTTAGGCGAAAATCATTTAGTGTCATGTGTCTGAATTATTTTACTTGGAAGGGACGAGGCGGAATTACTCTTCGCTTGGGACATACTTTTGAAGTTTATTTCATTGGGAGTAATGCATTTTGCGTTATGCGTCTCAACTATTTTACTTTCCAGGGAGGTCGCGGAATTACTCTTTGATTGGGACATTCTGTTGATTTTTGTTAATTTCGTTTCGCGAAATACATTTTGCGTCATGCATCTCTATTTTACTTGCCAAAGGGGGGGGGGGGCGGAATTACTCTTTGCTCTGGATGTTCTCTTGACTTTTCTTTTTTTTCGTTGGACGAAATGCATTTTACGTCATGCGCCTCTATTATTTTACTTTCCTTGGAGGGTGCGGAATTACTCTTTGATTGGGACATTGTTGATTTTTGTTTATTTCGTTACAGAAGCATGACACTAAGTGGTTTTAGCCTATTATTTTACTTGCAAGGGAGGGGGGGGTTTCCTCATTGATATGGACACTCGGTTGATTTTTGTTTATTTTGTTAGGCGAAAATCATTTAGTGCCATGCGTCTCTATTATTTTACTTGCAAGGTAGGGGGCGGAATTACTCTTCGATTTGGACATTCTGTTGACTTTTGTTCATTTCGTTAAGCGAAAAGCATATAGTGTCATGCCTCTCTATTATTTTACTTGCAAGGGAGGGGGGGGGGATTACTCATTGATATGGACACTCGGTTGATTTTTGTTCATTTCGTTAGGCGAAAAGCATATAATGTCATGCGTCTCTGTTTTACTTGCAAGGGAGGGTACGGAATTATTCTTTGATTGGGACATTCTGTTGATTTTTGTTAATTTCGTTACGCGAAATACATTTTGAGTCATTCGTCTCTATTTTACTTGCCAAGGAGGGGGCGGAATTACTCTTTGCTTGAGATATTCTCTTGACTTTACTTTTTTTCGTTGGGCGAAGTGCATTTTACGTCATGCGTGTCTATTATTTTACTTTCATTGGAGGGTGCGGAATTTCTCTTTGATTGGGACATTCTGTGGAATTTTGTTTATTTCGTTGACGAAATGCATTTTGCGTCATGCGTCTCTATTATTTTACTAGCCTGGGAGAATGTGGCATTACTCTTTTCTTGGGACATTTTCTTTTCTTTTATTCACTGTGCGTATTGTATTTTGCGTCATGTGACATTTTTTTACTCTCCTGGGAGGCGGCGGAATACTCTTTGATTGGGACATTCTGTTGACTTTTGTTTATATCGTTATGCGAAAAACATTTTGTGTCATGCGTCCCAATTATTTTTCTTGCAAGGGACGGAGCAGAATTACTTGTAGCTTGGGACATACTTTTGACGTTTATTTCATTGGCCTAATACATTTTGCGTCATGCGTCTAAATTTTTTTTTCTTGCCGGGAAGGGGGCGGAATAACTCTTTGCTCGGGACCTTCTTTTGACTTTTCTTTATTTCATTGGACGAAATGTATAACTTTAATTTTCGTTTAGCGGCTAGCGACGTGTATTATTTTCAGATTTGTATCCTGCATTACTGTTTCCTGCTATGACCGCTTGTAGTATTGTTACATTTCTGAGATAATCATCGCATTTTTACTCATTTTTCGTCATGCGTCTCATCTATTTTATTTGCCGAGTGGGGGCGGAATAACTATTTGCTTGGACGTTCTTTGACATTTCTATATTTCGTTGGGCGAAATGAATAGCTTTAATTTTGTTTAGCTGCTAGCGACCTGAATTTTTTTTTCAGATTACCATCCTGTGTTATTTTTTCTTTTAGAGTATCGCTTGTGGTATTGTTTCATTTCTGAGATAATAATCACATTTATACTCATTTTGCCACACGCATCTCATTTTACTTGTAAGGGAGGGGGCGGAATTGGAACATTCTCTTGACTCTACTTTATTTCGTGGGGCGTAATATATCTTGCGTCTCAATTATTTTATTTGCTGAGAAGGGGGCGAAATTAATCTTTGCTTAGGTCGTTCTCTTGACTTTTCTTTTTGTCGTTGGGCGTAATGTATCACTTTAATATTCGTTTAGCAGCTCGTGTAGCGACCTGAAATTTTTTTCAGATTAGTATCCTGATTTACTTTTTTGTGAGGATCGCTTATGGTATTTAGTTTTACTTGGTTTATTTGTCACCTTTGTTGATTTTTTTTCGCATTGCCTTTAGAATAATGTTTTTTTACTAGCTAACCTGCCCTCCAAGGGCCGATCCAGCTCACCATTTGCAGGGGGGGTCATGGATTTCCTGTTTTTTGGGTGGGAAGAGAACACATCTGTCTACGAGAATTTTTTATATTGAAAGCTATTTTCAAATCCTAACTAGGTAATTTTCTGGTACTTTCGCGTAGTCATTTTCATTCATAAATAAAAAAATTGCATTAATATTCGTAAAAATATAAAATTTACTCTATTTTTTCAGATATCAAGAAATTAGTTTCCCATTTTCTTATAAAGGTAAAGATTCATTCAGAAAATTTTGTCAAAGTTACCATTTTTTGCCAAGTTTTAAGAGTTGACAGCCACTGAAATGCCGTCACAAGGGAACAATTGGCTGTCACTTCCGGAAATTCAGTTTAAAAAATCTAACATTTGTCAAAGATTAAATATGGCAAAAATTTGTATTCAATTTTAAATGTAGCAAAAACCGTTCACGTTTACAACTACGGGATTCTATTAGTGTCATGAAATTTGCAGGAGTAGCCTCGTCTTTCTGCTCGAAGTATTAAATTGTTTTTTCAATTCAACTTATACCATTGGAATGCCTATTTTCTTCTGATGGACTGATGGCTTCCATTATTATGAAACAGCCATTATAAGTGATAGGTGAAGATGAAAGAGCAACCGTAAAAAGTTAGAACTCTGATTTTCTGATCAGAATGAGGTGAAAAAATTGCCATAATTTTTTGGGGGTGGGAGGGGGCATTTTTTAAAAAGAAAATAACAGGGTTAAAGCCGTTAAAGTAGAGCTCTGTTAAGCGGGGCTCGGAAAATCGGGACTCTACTGTATATTTCCTTTTAAAAATGATCTTTGGAATATTTTTGTTGGTGTTCAGAGGGGGTCATGACCTCCGTGACCTCCCCCTTGGATCCGCCATTGCCGCCCTGTGTTTCCCGTGTCGGTCAAAAAACAGCACGAATTGCGATAAAGCTCTGAAAATAAAAATAAAAATCGCAAAAAATTCAAAAAATGCTGTGTAGATTTTCAATAAACTTTATAGAAAAAAGACATAATTTACTATATTGGCGCAAATAATCAAAATCAAATTCCTTTTACTAATGTGTAAAAATCTTGACAAATTGAGGGGGATGTGGAATCTAAAATCGCGCAAAAATTCAAAATTTTAAACGACAAATTTTAGTATAAAGGGCTAAAACATTGTAACTGAAAATCATTCACGACCAAAAATTTGGACTGAAACTCTAAAAAATCACGAAGGTCAAAATGCACTGTAGGATAAATGTTTGAAACGAATTCTTTTTACTCATATCAAAAAATGTCCTCGGAACGCAAACAAATTTAAAATTGCAAAAACTTCAAAAATCGCGGGAAAAAAAAAAAGTATTCGGGTTAAGAGTTTTGAACTTACTTTTTTTTTTTTTCAAATTCTTTATTTTACTCCAAAATCTCAATGTTTCTTAATCAAAATTTTACTCTCACAGTTTCAGGGTTAGTTTAAGCTTTAAGGTATTAAAATTTTAGAACATTATTGCGAAATTAAGTTTACCTAATAGTTTAAGTAAGCCTTTTTTATATTTTCAAACTGATTACTTTCCACCTAAAATCCACCTAATTTCATATCAAATTTATACTCGATCGAGTGTGTTAAAATGTTAATGTATATTGTATAAAATCTTCAGGGCAATTGTATGAAATTAAGTTTATTTTTTTAAACGTTAACCTTTAAGGAGTAAAACATAAGCTAGACATGAGTTGGATTATTTATTCTTTTTTTTTTAAAGGGTTAATATTGATTGAGGGGAAGATTTTTTTTATGGTGAAAAATGAGTATTCTTTTAAGTATGAAACATAATTTTATTTGATATCGAACTTTTTTTTTTTTTTTGATAGATTGTGTGTAAATTTTCACAAAATTGTGTGCTAGGGATTAATTATTTCTATGTAAGAAGTTGTTTTAAAATGAGATTGTTTTCGAAAGTATGTTTAAGGGGTCTCAGGACTCTTAAAGATTTAAAATTTTCCATTTTTTTTAAATTTTAAACTCCTATCTTTTCTTAACATTTTGATATACTTGTTTTCCTGAAATTCCCATTACAGCGGAAGTTATGGCTTTTCGAATCATACCCTCTTAATAGCTGAAGCGGAGTTTCCGAAACTTTGAAATAATTTTTCTTCAAATAACGTTTTTGGACATAACGCGCAGCATTTCTCAAACTTCTGAATATTTTTTTCATGTTAGTCTGTATAAACTGAACCTAAAATTACCTTTTTATTGTTCAAAAAAATATTTTTTTATGCTTTTCTTTTTAAATTTTGCATCAGAAATACAAAATTTAATTTTGCATTAGCTAAATACAAATTGCATTAAAAGTATGAAAATGCTTTAAATACAAAGTTATTAAGATTCGTGGTAATTATTACAATCTGAAGTATAAGAAGGCATAAAAATTTTCTTTCTAGTTGCGAAACTTATTTTCTAATCCTGCGTGTAATCTGTTATCCCAATTTTCTGCTCGTCAAAAGCCTGACAGTTTGGAGCCCCCTGTAAATGCTAATTCTGCACCTTGTAATTTTTTAAATGCATGAAATGAAAGAGCATATCTTTCATTCCAATAAAAATAGTCTTAAAATCAAGTGTATTTTAAGATATTAAATGTTGAAAATTGTCCATGATAGGATCTGAATATTTATAAAACGAGTTATAGTAGGAACACACCAAATTGGCCAAGTTTGACGTACAATTTTCGACTTGTTCATTCAATTTCTCGAACCATTTGTGTATGTTAGCAACTTTTATTTCACTTAAAATGATTAACTTAAATTTCATCGGTCAAATTAATATGCGATTACTGTACTCAAGCATAACGTGCTCTTTCTAATCATTATTCTCAACAATAAACTTTACTTTATTGGATGTTGAAGAATGACTAAATCAAATATTATCTGGAAAGAATGGTGGAGAAGAGCAAGCTCAGTTTGAACAATAGAATATCATTCCTAAGCTGGTATGTGTTATTATTAGAACACGAAAAAGTTAATCATTCTGTCTGTTATACTGCATAACACGAATTCTTTGAATTTCTGATAATGAATCACGTACTTTTAAGATGTCGACATTCGATACTCCTGTTATAGAAAATATTAGTTTTTATCTCTGGGATAACCACGTTGTTTGTAGGTATGATACAAATAACTCTAAATTGAAACAACATATAGTGAAACCTCTCTGTGAGGGAGGGGGGGGGAACCCCTGCCGTTCCATTGAAAATTGACCCTTATGAGGGATGGCCCTTGAATAGGGGTGACAAAAACAAGGAAATCAAAACATATATAGGTGAAAAAACTGTTTATTAACATTTTCAAACTCTATACATGATTGAAAAAAATTTCTATTGAAGTTTGTTTACTTTTCATAATTTTTTTCGCAGACAATTTTGGTATCTAATGATTCTTTTACTTTATGGAGCAAATTACTTAAATTTGAATGATTTATTAATGCCTTAGAATGAGATATTAGTTTATTTCTGTTAGCGTTTCCTGACAGGTATAAGAATTGTGCCTCAATATTCAGTTTTATTAAATGTGAAATAATTTTTTCTGGAAAACCTGTTATCATTTGTGTGCCCACAACAAAGGGTCAAGTTTTCCCTTTAACTCAACCCCTACAGGTTGAAAGGTCAAACTACGGAACACGTTTGTCTCACTTGTGGAAAAGTTTGTGGTCCTTCATTGTGATTCTAAATCCTCCCCATCTCTTCCTGCCCTTTTTGTTGCAAGTGCAGTTGTTTGCTGAACTCTTATCTTTCGGTTCAGGAATTCAATATACCTGTTAAGGATTTAAGGCACTTGTGGGAAAAAAAAAAAAAAAAAAAGCATTTATGAAGGGTAAGGGCGGCCCCTAACATGAGTAAATTTAACATTGTCTATGGGAAACTTTTTCGTTCCTAAAAATATCGGTCCTTAATAGAGATGGCCCTTGAATACGGATGGCCTTTAAAAGAAATTTCACTGTATTAGATTCATGAAAATAATCTATATACATACACAATTCTAAAAAATAAATATACCGATCATATGACTCCTAGAACCCAAAACCACCCTCAGTAATATATATATATATCACTTTTTTATGAACACGATAACTTCCATAATTCTGCACAAATCTCTTCCAAACTGATACGCAAAATCAGGGGAATAAAAGCTCGGTCAAAGTCGTGAATGCGCAAAATCGGACCAAAGGGGTGAAAATAGGGAGGGGTTTTGTGAAAACAGAAAGAAACCCCATAACTTCTTAATTATAATACACATCGAATCAGTTTAAAGTTATTATTACTTCTAAAAAAGGGGTCAAAAATTTGTGACAGATATTTGATAAAATAAAAAAGGGGCTCAACGGGCGTAAAAAATAGGTTTTTTTTTTTTTGGGGGGGGGGAATTCAGAACTTCGGCCATTCTCAAGATATCAAATCCAATTAAATTTATTATAAATCTTCTTAATATTATCTACAACTTTTATATTGACAGGTTTTTGATAGGACCAATTCGTACCGAAAAATAATAATAAAAACGAAAAAAAGGGGAGGTGAAGAAGAAATAACTTCGTCAATTCACAATATATAAAATCCGCATGAATTTATCGTGTATCTTCTTAATATTATCTACAACTTTTTATATTGACAAGTATTTAATAGGACCAATTCTTACAGCAAAAACAAATTAAAAATGCATAGCGGTAAGAAAAGAATACATAGAGAACATAGCGGTTGAAGAAAAAAAATCATCTTATTAAGGGTGGACTCAAATCCAAACTGCTTATTTTCTGACTCATTTTTAAATTCATTTTTAATCTCAAACTCATCCAATTGATAGGTTTTCTTATTCAGAAACTACATAATGTACAGCAATGGTCGATTTTTTGATAGAAGCAGAAGATATTTCAAAAAATGTCAAATTCGGCATTTTGAACCGAATTTCCAGAAGCGATTATGTTGGAAATGAAAAAAATTGTCGTACTGAAAAAATAATTGTTTGTAAATCAAATTCTAATTGAACAAAACAAACAGGGTCGCTTATAAAACGCTTATCAAAAATCACGTCAGCAAATTTCTAGTTTTTGCTTTTAAAAATGAATCTGAAAATGTGTCGGAAAATTTCGAGTTGTTGAGCATGGAAAAGTATGTTTTTTTAATACCGCCTTCACATCATTCTAATAGAACCAGCTCTTATATAAAAAGGAAATTAAAAACTCGTCAAAAGCGACCAGATAAAATTGTTAAACTGGGATGTATCTCTAATCTTGATTTAGTTTTTATTGTTGAAATTAGAATTTAACTTCGAAATTTACCTGCGCCTGTAGACCGAGCCAGCAGGGATTTTCTTTTAATTCCTGTATCCTTGCGGTTGTCAACCTGTACCTCTGGGTCACAAAGCTACCTCTATTTTAGAATAGCAAAAAATTGCCTTAATGACAAAGTCTGCGATTAAAAAAAGGTGAAGATTACATTTTAGAATACGTACTTAAACATTTTTTTTTGTAAAGGATTTTTGTTTCGTGAATCGACATAGGTATCGGTATCCCCCCCCCCCCCCAATCTTGATAAACACAGTCCTAATGTGTTAAATTAAGTTTCTCAAATAAGAACTTTCTCTGCTGCTTGTATTTTTGTCGTTTCAGGTTTTCCAGTTACTCCCACCAGCGGTCACCAGTACAACAGTATTTTTATCGGTCGCTGATGGCAATGTATTTTCTGGAAGCGAAGAGTTGTGGAGTCCATAGAAGCTTTCAGTTAATCGCTACAGATGGCAGCATCACATCAGGTTACGATCAGACATCAGAAGTACGTCAGATGGAACATTCTCGTTCGATGCTACGGAAAAAACGAGTCTGAGACAATTTTACTACAGTGTAATAAATTAAAAATATTCTTTGAAAAGATTTGTTACATGTCGAGGTTAAATTGAGATTATTATTTCAAGATGTGTGTTAATTTCTTTCACATAGTTTCGTGTACATAGTGTTAATATGAGAGGTTCGCAGCCATAATAGACAAAGTTCATTTTGAAAAAAAAAAAAAAAAAAGATGCTTTAAATCTGTTTTTATTCACTCTCGCAGTGAACCATGTCTGTAAACAGATGCCATATACCGGGTGCCCCAAAAATGCCTGGTGGGGGTGATACGATGAGGGTGAAACTATTGCTTAGCAGGGGAAATCGGGTGTTGTTTATCTGACATAGTTGATTAGAAATAGTTTACTATTTAAGATTAAGCGTTAATTGCTCCAGATGAATATTAGACTAAGACTATTCGGGGATGGGGGCGCTGGGCCTTTCCCCGCGGTGCGTCCTCTGGGGCGCGGTGAAGGGTGTAAGAGGCTGGAGATGCATTGGCTCTTCATAAAAAGAGGGAGGGGGTAGAGATGAGAGTGTGGGGGATGGGACCTATAGGGACTGTCATTGGCTAATCTGATGTTACTATTTCCTTAGATAATTTGTTATACGCAATTGATGGTTAGCCTAAATTGTCTTGAATTATTTATATTGACCTAAGTTAATCAAATTACCTATTATGGTTTACTTTAATTAAATTTGTTACAATATTTATAATTTACTTACCTAGTGATCTTACTTTTCTTGGGTGACTTGGTTCGTCTTATTTGGGGTATGTTCTCATATTTCATGTATTCTTCTCTGTGGTGGATTTTCTTTGTCTGTATTCATGGGAGCTGACACTGTGCGATCTTATCGCCTTTTAGTTTGACTCACTTTTCACTTTGCGAGTTTGTCGCTGATGTTGACACATTGCGAACTTGTCGCTGGTGGGTTCTTGTTTTGGTCGCATCTTGGTTTATGACATTTTAGGATATTACTTAGGTACGTGAGTGCGCTCTTTACGATCAGTCCATTCGAACAATATGGCTGTTTTCACGATTTATTGCAACATCGTTGCGAGCTTTGTGGATACGCTTGTGCACTACTGCGGTGAAGCATTTTCCTTGGCCTTTAGTCCGTCATTATTATTTTTTTATTTTTTTTTATTTTCCCTTCACAAGATGTATTTTTGAGTTTTCTCCTTTATTTTTATTGAGTTATTTTTCTTTGTTCATGGACATGCTTTGTTTTATTTGGATCACATCTATTCCTTAAGGCGTCTGAGGACTCTTAAAATTGGAAAAATATAAAAAAAGGACCATTTTCAACATTTAATATCGTAAAATGTATTTGATTTTAAGACACAATTTTAATTGGAAATAAATATATAAGTATGTTCTTTCATTTCATGTATTTAAAAAAATATAAGATGCAGAATTTAGCATTTACAGGGCGCTCCAAACTGTTAGACATTTGACGAGCAAAAAATCGGCATAACATATTACGCGCACGATTACAAAAATAAGTATTACAACTAGAATGAAAGTTAAGGTGGCTACTTACACTTCAGATTGTAATAATTACCCTGAACCTAAATACATTTGTATTTAAAGCTTTTTTTTACTTTTAATACAAAGTTGTATTTAGCTAATGCAAAATTAAGAAAATTTCAACAGTAAATTCACCTAAAAAATATTGTTTTGAACAATAAAAAGGAAATTTTAGGTTCAGTTTATACAGACTAACATGAAACATATGTTTTGAAAATTCTATGAAAAAATATTCATAAGTTTTTGAGATATCCTGCGCGTTATGCCCAAAAACGTCATTTGGAGAAAAATGTCTTCGAAGTTTCCGAAACAACGCGTCGTTTCGCGTCTCGACGCTTCAACTATTGAGCGTGTATAAATGGAAAAGCCATAACTTCAGTTCTAATAGGAATTTCAAGGAAACAATTATATCAAAATGTTCAGAAAAAATAAGAGTAACATCTAAAAAAATTAAAATTTTGAAAATTTTAAAAATTTACGAGTCCTGGGACCCCTTAAAACTTGGCTATCTATGTTGATTTGGTGGGGTGGAGTGAAGGAGCCGAAGCTATCAGTTCATCATAAATGACTACCAACTCTCAGCAGTGCAAGAATACGATTTTTTCTTTTTTTTGCGGGTGAAAGGTTCCTTCACCAGCGGCCGCGGTTAACTTGGTAATGCAACTCGGGCCTTTTTTCTTGTAATTAAGGGAGTTAATTAGTTGGGGTGATGATGTCCACTGGGTTGGTTTGATTTTAACTTTATTCGTTTTTCATTGTGATATTATATCTATGTTTTCTGTCAACCATCTGATGACTGCTTTTCCTTTGTTTTGTATGTATTTATTGCTTGCTAGTTATTTATGCCAAAGTTCTTCATCGTTTGGTGTGATTTGTGCCAGATAGTGTGTTTGTGTTAGCAGGCAGGATGTTAAGTAGTTTTGTTGGGTTCCCAATTTGCCACATGCGCAATCTGGCGAATCTTTGCGCTTGAATTTTTTTTAAGTATTTTAGGAAAGCTCCGTGTCCTGTGTAAATATGTCTCAAAAGTTTCAGCTGACTAATCTATCTATACTTACTTTTGGGAAATATTTGTGTGTAGTCTTACCCTTTTCCCCGTAATCCCACTCGAACTGCCACTGTTTGATTATTAGCTCTTTTATTGTTCTTTTAAAGTTTGATATTGGTCTTTCTAGGTCGTATGGTATTTGTTTTATTTTGTTTTCTGCTGCATGTTTGGCTAATTCGTCGGCATCCTCGTTGCCTTGAGATGCGCACGTGTGCTTTAACCCAGCTAATGTTCAATCTGTTGTCTGAGAGTTTGATTATTTTTAGTATATCGTTTACTAGTTGTGTTGTGTTAAATGGTTTGCTTAGTGCTTGAATTGCTGACATGCAGTCTGAATGGATGCTGTATTCCAACCCTGTGCTGTTACCCCATTTTGCTGCTTTTAGTATAGCCAGCAGTTTGGCTTGAAAGACACTATTGTACTTCTTTAGAGACGCTGACAATGTTTGAATTTTTTTATCGTTTTTGAAAGCTACGAAAGCCGAACCCGTAGCGACTGATTCCAATTTCGAGCCATCTGTGCAGATGTTTATATCTTTTGGGTTATGTCCTAGTCTTGGTTCAATTGTGTCTGCTGGATGTGTGGTCCACACGTTTATTTTTTGCGTAGTTTGTATGGTTGATTATTGACCTGTATAATTTAACTGATTCACTCAGCCTTGATACTGTACTATATATGGCCTCATATTTAACTTGTAGGTGAATTGGAATCAGGCCCGCAAGAGCCTGGAGGGCCGCGGTTGGGGCAGTTTTATATGCCTTAACAATGGGCAGCAGGAAGTGTCTCTGGCAGGAGGACAGTACCTCCTTGCTCCTTGTGTTTAGGTTGTGACCCCATATTGGAGCAGCATAGGTTAGTGTCTTTTCAACTAAGTCCCCAGCTCCTAGAAGCCATTTCTCCCATCATTTTAAATGACTTTCTTACTTTAGTTGCTTGTGCTTGACAGTGTGCTAGCGAATTTAGGTTTTTATGTATTATGACTCCTAGGTATTTTATTTGCTCTTTTCCTTCCAGCTCTTTGCCATTAAATTTTATTCCTTCTATTTTATAAGAGTCCTCTGTTGGAAGGTTCCTAGTGTGTGTTCTGTTTAGGTACAGTAGCTCCGTTTTGTCCCAGGTGAGTGTTAGTTTGTTTTCTGTTATATAGTTGTTAAATTCCATGATGATCTTATTGGCTAATTTAATTAGTTTAGTTTTAGTTTTTGCTCTTAGTATTATCATGAAATCATCCACAAATGCCTGCATTCTTACATTTTCCCCCCATTCTTTTTTCAGCGCAGTGTCTGCTATTATGAGCCATAGAAGGGGCCAGAGGCAGCTGCCTTGCGGGCAACCGCCGAACGTCTGTTTAGTTGAGCTGATTCCATTTTCCTCTATTGTGAAGTACCTATCATTAAAAAAGCTTTGTATTCAGTTCGTTAAATATGTGGGATTTGGTGACCGCTTTCAGTTTTCTGACATGATGGGCCATCTGATGTTGTCGAATGCGCCACTAATGTCCATAGCTATTAGTAATGATTGATATCCCTCTATTTTATCCTGTTTTATTGTTTTTATGAGATTCTTTAGTGCATGTTCGCATGAGATTCCTTTTTTGAAACCATATTGTTTTTTCTTCCAGTATTTATTGACAATTAAGTGGTGGGATAATCTTCCGTGAATTACTCTTTCTATGATTTTACTAAACACTGGAAGTAGGCTATTTAGTCTAAATTTTTTAGGATCTTTAGTGTCTTTACCTTTCTTGTGAAACAGAACCACTGTACCGATTTTGAAAGATTTTGGAAAGTAATTATAATTTAGGCAGGTGTTGTATAATGTTAACAGAAGTTATGGCGCTGCGTTGTGGATTCTTTTTATTAAGTTATAATCAATGAAATCAAATCCGGGGGCTTTGTTTTGTTTTATGTTTTTAATTATTCTGTTTAGTTCTTGTTTCGTTATTGGGGGTGGGGATTCTTCCTTCTCTTTTGGTTCTTACGGTATTAGTTTGTGTTCTATTGTCGGGTTTGTTAGTTAGAGGTTGTCAATAAAATGATTTAATGTGTTTTTAATTGTGCCTTCTTTGTTATCTGGCATGATATTGACTAGCCTTGAAGGGTTTGTTTTTTACCTGAAACTATCTTGTACTGTAGGTCGTAAGTGTCGGTGATTTCACTGCAAAATTTTTTTCCAGGAGTCTCGTTTAGCTTTTTGTACTTTCTTTTTTATATTCTATGTGTAATTTCTGTTTTATTTCCCCGTCTTCTTGTTTTTGGAATCTTCTTCTAAACGCTCTGACCCTATTCCCTGCTATTTTAAACTCTTGCGTCCACTATTGTGGTATAGTTATAGCCGGTATTTTCCTTTGTTTGTAACATTTGAAAGCTATTGTTTTAATTTCGTTTTGGAATCTTAAGGTTATGCTATCTCGCTGGTTTGTGTTAGTTATTCTTTTAAGTTCTTTGATGTATTTGTTTCTTATTTGTTTTATTGCTTTCATAAATTTTGCGTGTTTTTCATGTTTAGTTTCTAGTCTGTGTCTTTGGTAGTTAGTGTTGTCGTAATGTACTTTAAATTTAATGAATTTATGGTCGCTGCCCGATTCATCATCACTCACATTCCAGTCTGTTCTGTCTTAACTTTGTAGTCGCTATCGTTAAGTCTGGCCATCCTTCTATTTTCTTTTTTTCTCTTACTGTGCTGAGCGATGCCGGTGTTCCTGGTGGGTTTGGGACGAATAGTGAATTTAGGAGAAGAAAGTCTGTAAGCTTTTCCCCCCTGTCGTCTATGTTCGCATATCCCCATTGTTGTGAATGCGCGTTGAAGTCTACCGCCAGTAGAATTTCGCCCTTTGCTAATTTCAAGGTGTCTTCCACTTCCTGAAGTACAATTGCGAAGTCTGCTGAAGGAGGGGGCGGGGCGTATATGTTTATGATTGTTATTGTTTCTTTTTTTATTTTCTATTTTTATTGCTGTTGTGAATTCTTTTTCTGCTATTCTTATTGGGTTTGTACCTATGTTCGTTACTATTGCTGATCTGTTGTTTTTGGTTTTAGTTACTTTCCACATGCTATTTTTGTTACTGAATGCTGTTATTTTTTCTGTTCTTTTATTTTTGTGAAAGTCTTGAATTAGGCCTACATTTATCTTACTTTCTCCCATATAACCTTTTAGTGAGTTCGTAGCGTTAAAACGGTTGTGTAAGTTAATTTGTATGAGATTGATGTTATCTTTCTCTAGTGTGTTTTCTTTTGCGTTGGAGCTTGCTGTGATTTTTTTTCTATTTTTTCCCTTTTGTGTGTTTGATACTTGGGTGCCTGTTTGACACTCGTTTTCTTTAGTGTCGTCTCGGAACATATTGTACTCTATTTAATTCACGTATTCCTCGTTCCTGTGTCCTTATTTCTGCACTACTACGCCTATACACCCGCCGGACACCCCTATATGTTTTGATAGTTACTATATTTTTTAGTACCTCGTCCCTGTTGTGAGTTTTTGTTTTCCCTGATTCTAATTCTGTCTGATTGACATTGGCTTTCTGTAGATCCTGCACCGCCCGTTGTGAGCCGTGTAATCCACTGGAATGTTCGCTGTCAGGTGTGCTTTGTTCCAATCACTGTATGTTGCAAACATGATGCACCTCTTGGATCTCTTGGGGCATTCTTCATATTTATGATTGCCTGAGCAAGTTGGGTACTACTCATTTTGTTCTGTGCACTGGCTAGCGATATGATCGAATCCCTGATATTGATGGCAGCGCGTGATTGTCACATAATTTTTTATTGGGCATTCCCTGAGTCCCAGCCATATCGCTCTTTCTTTGAGCATGTGATCTTCCAGGGGCTCGGGGAGCGATACCGGTATGTGAACCTTCCCCACAGCCGCCCGTAGATGCCCGAGAATCCGGATTCGTTCTGTCTTTGCTTCTGGTGCGATGCCTAACTTCTTGCATATCTTTGTTTTGACGGTTTCTTCAACGATGCCTTCAGGTGCATGGAAGATTATTCGTTTCATCTTCATGTTGGCGGTCTTGATGTTTAGGCTACTGCTGTTTTCCTCTTCTTCTGCCAGTTCATCCTTAATTTTTGCGGCTTGTTCTGCTGATTCGCCGGCAATTTTCATAACGTCCCTGATTTTCTTCACATTCTTTACTCCGTCTTGATTTCTCATCTTACTGGCTACTTGTCTTTCAACGTCCTCTGCCGTTCTGTCTTCTTTCGCTTGTATTATAACCGTTGCGGTGGCTTCTTGTACTGCCCTTGCGTATGTCTTCGCTATGATGATTTCTTATTTTTTTTCCTCTTCTGTGATCATTGTTTCTTCGTTTGCGAGTGTTCGTATGATTGATGACTGCTCCATTACTTCTACACTGGTTTCGGCGTGCACAGCCCTCGTCCCCATTTCCATTAGTGAACCTATCGCAATTATGAAGCGCTCGTTCCACTGCTGTGCGCTCAGTGGCTGTGACCTTTGTTTATTTCATTGTAGTGGACTTTGTGTAACTGATTGCCAACGTCGCTCTTTCAATTTCTATTTATCTTCTTTTGTTTACTTCACTGTAGTTGATGAGTTCTTTCTTCACCCTTTCTTCTTCTGCATTTTCCATCTTAGAAGTATTCTGGGGAATATCACCATCTGATTCGTATTCTTCTGATTCTACTTCGTTACTCATATCAAAATATTCTTGAATGCTCTTCAATGTTACTGTCGTTTTTCTGGGAGCTCTTCGTTTTTTGTGGCATTCTTTTGTTTACGACCTGTTGGCTCTGTCCGGGTTGTGCCTGATTCACCTGCAGCATGTGGTACCTTTTTTTTTAATTTTTGGAGTATGTGTGGTTGTTTTTTATGTTATTTTCGCTAGACTGGGTATGTTTGGAGGCGATAATGAGCTTCTACTCGACTTGGATGTGGAACGTGTTGAGTGTTTCATATTGTTTGTGTTGTGAGGATTTCGAGGTCCGTGTTATCTATTTATTGTTTTACCACCCAGCGGATATTGGTGGGGGGGGGGGGCACAAATGCATAATTAACGTTACACAATAATTAATAATAGATTATATTTTGCAATCTAATTGAAGAAAACAATAAATATATTAGAGAATAGTAATACAAAACAAAAGAAAGAGGGGGAACTTGTAGGTTGATGAATATGAACCAGACTCTTGTGATATATAACTTATTCAAATAAGAAACTGTATACAGTAGAAAATACTTTCAAAATAAAGCCTTGATAATCTAGACCAAAAGAAGGGGGAGCCGAAATTGAAAGGCTAAATTATCGTGCAGTTGTACGCAAACTAATGCATTGTCTAGATGAGTTACCTCTTGCAGATGTTGGGAGCTCCTTAATAATCTTTATTTGTAGAAAATAGGGGATTTATGGAAACAAAAGCTCGGGCTGGGGTGAGTTCGAAAAGTACAAAAGAGCGGATTACGGGTTCTTCAAATAATCTCTACTTAGTGATTTTGTCTGGTAGATGATTGACGCACCCTTTTTTTCTACAAAACCTGGTTTTTATCTCTACGCTAATAGTATGCTAGCTAGTTGCTTGCTGCTCTACAGGTGAATTGAAGTTTTAAGTTGATTATAAGTTTGTTAAATCTTGTGGCGGCTAATTAAACATGTGCAATTTATTTTCTGATATGAAGGAGAATTGGTGGCGTGATAATTGGAAAGCGGTTATTTATTACTACGTTAATTTAATTTAATGAACTAAAAGTGAAAAATTTGGGAGTCTTTGTAAATTAAGATAGAATTAGAAAGTGTGGAAGGGGGGGGGGGTAAACATAATATGCTGTAATTAAATTATAAGTTTATTAATAAATTAATTTCTATTTATTATTATTAGGTTGCATAAAGGGAATGAAGTTGATTACTTGGTTGTAGAATGAAAATGAGTGAGTTAGGTTGACTAGGGTAACTAAAAAAAAGTATGTGTGTGTGTGTGGGGGGGGGGGGGGTTAAGTGGTTGAAAAGTAAAAGGTTGTGAGGACTGATTAATTAAAATAGGGAATTCTTTAAAAAAAGGCTGAGATTGGGGGGAAGGGATATTACAATGTATATAACAAAGGAAACAGTGTTAATCGAAAAATGTTACAGTATTAAAATGGAAGTTATTTGCGATTTATAGATTATTTAATGTTTAATTTCCAGTGTTTGTTAATTGTTTGTGTGCCAGTCCTACGCCGCGTATATTAATTTGGATAGCCAATTAAATAGAAAATAGCTAGGATGACACCTTTTTAGGCTTTGCAATGGAAAAGTTACAATAATGGGACGTATCCCAACTTGCCAATTCCCCATTACTCCCCACAGTCGCTAGTCGCACAAAGAAGAATATTGTTTAAATTTGAAAATATACTTACTTTTTGTTTTTCCCCGCCAGGACTTTTATATCCTCTAGAAGATGTTGTTTGAGACAAGATGGTGTCCTTCTTTTACCTCTGGTTAGCGGGGGATGGAGAAAATGGCGCATGGGAGAGCTAAGTCCATGATCAAGGTAGGCGCTTTGCAGGTAGGGGGTTCTTTTTTCGACGGATATTACCTTCCCTCTACCGATCCTAACCTCAAGCGTCGTACCGCTCGCTGCTTGCTTCGCTCTCGGTAGATGGCTTGCACGTGGTCCCTGCTAATTACTTATTAGTAAATAGGTAATTAAATATACTTGTCTTCGTTAATTTAAAGATATCTTAGTGTTCCTCTATTTAAGTACCATACGTGGGTACAAAAAGCGTTAAATTGGTCACGGAATTTCCGCAGCTAAAAGCAAAATGGCGAAGCCCAAAAAACGCGTGCGTACTTTGCTTATCCGTAGCGTCCAACCGTCCACTAATCTTCCGTAATGTCTGGATTAATTTGACCCAGGTTAACCACATTTCGAGCCATAAAATTTATTTCATGTATGCTTATTTATTTAATTCCAGGTTTCTACAAGGAACATATTAAATTTCATTTCTTATAAAAAATATCTGGTTCGAAACGTATTAAACCAGGGTCAAATTAACGCAAGTATTACGGAAGATTAGTTTGAGGTTGGCACCTATGCTTATCTACTCCAGAAAAAATAAATCCGTATATCGAAATTCATGCCATGACTAACGTCATATACATTACTTTAAATGAGTGCAAAAAATTATAATTTGCCACAAAGCTTTATATAATGAAAGCGAATTTTTATTTCAGAATTCATATTTATACAGTACAGTTAATATTCTTTTGTACCAAATAATATCTCCCCAGTTAATAAAAGTATAAGCTAAAAGGAAGACAGTTTTATATCTTCACTAAAAATATTATTACTGAAAAAGCAAATTAAATGTGGGAAGAATCTCGTATAATTAATCTTTTTAATGTGCTTTTAATTACTTTGAAACAAAAATTATTTTCTAAAGAAAATACGAATTTGTCTCAAAGCTTTCTTTTATATAATAAAGACGGACTGTTATCGAAGAACTCCTGCTTATAGAGAAGTACAATTATATTTTTTCGTTAGAATTATATAACCTCATTTAATTATAAAGAATTAAAATGTCGGGCACCTTAAATTCTTACAAAAAAAATACGTTGCGAAAGAAATGTTGAAAGAAAAATTAAACATGCACTTAAAATTAAACTTTTTAATGGGCATTTAATTAATTAGAAAAAAGAATTCATCTTTAAAGGGAAAAAATAACAGCAATTCTCTAGATATTCTGTTCAAGAAAACTGCATGAAAAAAACCCCCTCTGAAATGAAACAGAGAAAAAAATAGTCGAGGCTATAAATAATTAAGTAGCTGGAGAAATAACGTTTTTTGGCAAAATTCTACTATCAAAATTATGATTAAACTTGCTCTTTAAAATGATCGGAATCGATAAACAAAAGTACACAAAAAATCATTATTATAATAAAATTAACACTAGATTTCTGGAATATAATTTAATGAAAGAAGTTAGGATAATCTATTAATGACATTGAAGGTCGTGGGCGACACGTTTTTATAACAATCGTGATAATGCTTAAATTATTCTCAAAACCGGAACAGAAGCTATCTGTTGGTCATCGCATTCTCTCAATTAATTATTTTATTTTGAAATAATACCGATTTATCCGGTTTTCGATGATGTTTTGTTTGTCTTTCAGGAAAATTAAAACCGCAAATGCAAAAAAGAATCTCCGCATTGGTGAACGTATTACAATTCAAATGCAGACGGGCATGAAACAAACTACACCTAAGTGTGTACCTAACTGATTCAGGCGGTTTTTGACAAGAAAGACGAAATATATAACATAAAAAAAATATACGAAATACTGCCATAATCTTAAAGAATTTTTCATTTCTCGGCCAGAATATCCCGTTTTGGTGAAAGATTAAGTAAATAAATTAAATTATAAATAAAAGTAACAAGTTGCAATTCTTAGCATACACGTAAGGGTGACCAAACTCGTCGCCTATATATATATATATATATATATATATATATATATATATATATATATATATATATATATATATATATATGAAAATATATATGAAAATATAAATAATATATATATATATATGAAAATATAAATAATATATATATATATATGAAAATATAAATATATATATATATATATATATATATATATATATATATATATTATATATATAAAGTTATATATATAACCAATAATTAAACATAACCTACCACCATCAAAAACCGTAATATTATGAATTAAAGCTGTAAGTATATAAAAAAAAGATTAAATTATTTATAAGAATTATTATGGAAGAAAAATAAGAAAGTGGACACCGACAAATAATGGAAATGCTTATATATTGAATTAAGTTTTCAAGGGCACAGAATTCAATGATATAAGCAAAATTGTTGTTTTCTGTGGGAAAAATAAGCTAAAGCAAAAAGTTATTTTCCCCTGTGCCCAAACAACCATTAAAATCAAGTGAATTGATTAAAAATGAAAACAGAATAGAAACAAATAATATGAAATGGAAAAAACAATAAAACCTATTTAAATATTTATAGGATATAAAATGAAATAATAAACACCATACCGATTAATATTTTAGAATAAATCCACGCGCACATGGCACCCATATCGTAAAGATTAAGGTTAATAAAACAGTTAAGAAATCACAGTAATTGATACCATAGGATGCAGTTAATACATATTCAAATAAATGTTAAATAACTTTTAATATAATATAAAATAATATAAATAGAAAGTAATTACATAATTAAAATGCACTATTAAATTAATTAAAAACCGTTAAACAATATCGTCAAAATTTAGATATATATATATATACACACATATATATATATTGCAAAACACGCCCTCATTTAATCTCACTTTTTTTTAACTTAAAAAAATGCCGTATTATTTCCTATTCTACAATTAGAGCTACACGTAAAAAAACTATTTTTGTAACATCATAGAAAGCTAAAATAACAGTGTATAGTTTAGATTTATCTTTATTTTAAATTTAACTACGGTAGCACCCACTGCACATATGTAGTATGTATTTTTTCTAATTCTTTCTGAAATATATCTCATATCATTTTGATATTTGTTGCTTTATTCAAGATTTGCTATAAGAATGCTTTACCAAAAAATTTTTCAGCAGATCTACGAAATTATATAAAGACTTACAGAATCTTTAACTAATAAATTAAATACAATCTTTTTTGTGAAACTTTGCAGGTGTGTTTCTTGCAGTTCAAGCATCACATTTGCTTATCCTGTTGACAGATATAGAAATATATATATATTTTTTACGCGTGTAGTGTTTCTTATTTTTTAGTTTAGTTGTTATTATAACAGTCACTTATTTATAAATACTGTTTTGTGTCAATATATTTTACATTTAATTTTACATTATTATTACGATTATTTTTATTTATAAATTATTAATATTGAATTATCTCTCTACTCTAAAAAAAAAGTAACTACCGCTGTCACAACCGCCGGTTTTGAATTTTTTGTGACAGGAGGTCGTTCTTCGTTAATTTTAAGAAAAATAATGCATACAAAAATAGGAAATCGGTAGTATGATACAGAAATGTTTGATAAACACGCTGAGGCAGACAGTTTTCAAATCGAAGAATTATTTTAAGAGATATTTAATGCTAAAGTTGGACAAAATCGTTCCATTAAAAAATCAATTATATTGTTATTTATAGGGAGATCGCCACTGTTTTTTAAATTATAATTCAATCTTCCGAAATCTTTTTAAAGCCGATCAAATTAGCGTACATTTACAGCCTGCGGTGTCTGAACGGGGGTTGACGAGCGTAGTTCGTAAGGGGCAGAGCCCCCTAGTATAGTTTAAAAATTATATTCGAAAAAATATTGCAAACTTATAACAGTACAGAATAAAGTTAAATCAAAATAAGAACGTAAATATAATTAAACATTGATTTGAAAGATCCAAATTTGACCATAATTTTAGGTATTATATATAAAGTAACGGAATTTCATATTCTATGGAAGAGATGTATATTTACTCTGATACGTCACCACTAGCATAAAAATTTACTATGATATATTCAGTAATATGGTTTTTGGCTTTGTGAATATCACATGATTTAATCAGTGTATACATACACGATTTTTTTTAATCTTACAGTGTGCTGTCGATAGACTTCATTGATTGTGTAACACTATAAAATTTTGTATATTCATCTAATTTACGCGATGAGATTCCTTTTATTTAAATATGTACATTCTTGTCAATACTTGATTTAAGGGGGTAGGATACCTTTGAATACGTCGAAAAAGGAAAAAATATCACTGTGTTCCAAGCTTCAAAACTTATATAATATGTCAAAAATAAAAATCAAACTTCATTTAAATATAAAGCTCATATTTACATTTATATTTAAAAATATATATATACTTGTAAATTCATAAAAAAATATTGAAATGATAAGTTTAAAAATATAGGATAATAAGAGAAAAAAATCTTGCACGCATCATAAATCTGAAAATATGCATATAAGGAGGAAGTTTTGGTGAAAATAAATACATAATAATGTTACCTTTATACTAAAACCAGAATATTTGTAACAAATATTGACTAAATTAAAAAAATTAAAAAAAAATTCACTTTTAAAAAAATGTTTCAATGTAAAATACTAAAAATGAAATAAAATCTTACATTTTTTCTGGTTTTCAGTTGTAGATAATGCAGTAATGACTATGTGGTGAAAAGTTTTTTTGATTGTCATGCATAGTATTTTAGTAACACTGCGCGCAGTATCAAAATTCATCGTTTTGAATAAACGCAGTGCAAAGTTTAATTATCCGATCTAGTCTTAATAAAACTGCCCTAGTTAGTAAACTAATGGAAATTTTTTAATGCGGTTTTTTTGCATATTGTTCATATTGTTTAGAAATGACTACGGAACCAAAATATGTACTAAAAATTTTTCGAAAATTTTGCAGGTTTAAAGGTATCTTACTCCCCTTAACGATGAATGTATATCTAAAAAGACTTACAATAAGTGTAAGAGATTATTAACAATATCATAGCATTAAAATTCATGCATTCATACAATATTGATTCATAAGAGGCATGTGAACTATCAATTTCCAAAATGTGCTAAAGTGTATGGAACTTAAAAAAGAAAAATCACATTTTCTAAATTACATATTAATTTAATTAAAATTTTAAGAAATTGATGAATGAACGTGTTTCTGTATTACTGCCTTGTGTAAATCTGTTTGTTACCTATAGATAATAAATGAAGTATCTATAGCTATTAGTATTTCACCAAATTTTAATAACGTTGTTTTTTACAGGATGTGCACTATACTTTTGTGGCGTACTATTACATTCAGCAATATTATTGGAAGTTAAGCTATAGTTACAATGATACTAAATTTGTCTGTTAATGATTTTTTTACATATAATGTAGATAGTCTGCATATGTTTTATTCAATAACAAAAATTTGTTTTGTGAGATCCTTATATTTTAGAATATTCAAAGCAAAAGCACAATTCAAAGCAATGACGCCAACGACATTCAATTTGTACATGCGATATAAATCTTTTTTTTTCTATTTTTAAATTTTCTATAACTGAATACATATTCATTCATAAAGTTTGCTTATTTTACAGAAAATTACGTTCATTCCTTGCCTTCCGCCTGCATTTTGAAGTTTAACAGTTAGTAAAATTTGATCAGTATTTAACTTTTAAAATGAAGATAAATTGTGTATATATATATATATATATATATATATATATGAGAGTATATTGTGTGCTTTTTGCGAATTAGTATCCACTGATAAAGATTTCACATCTGCTCAAAGATTACGTTCTCGAATGATTACATAAATTGTAATAATATTTAAAATAATCATTTTTTTTTAGTCCACGGGGAAAATATCAAGTAGCTGATACTTTGTAAGTTTACCTAATTTTGAAAGCAAATTACCTAGATAAAGTTGAACTTTGTCATGCTGTGCAAACTGCAATAAACATTTTGGGTTTGGTGAAATTTCATTGATGTAACCAGAAAATTTACAAAGCTATTGTAATTTTACTTTAGATCTTTTAAAATAATGCAATGTCTGTTTATGTTGCATATAAAGCATTGGACGTAAACTCTTTTCATTTCAATGACTCCCCACTATCAATACAGCAGTATATTAGTGCAATAAACATCTTTTTAACGTTATTTCAAGTCTGTTCATTTAATTAGGTCGAATAATCATACCGTTGCCAAAGACTGGATCCAAGTAAATTCTTTGGTTGGAATGTGATAGGGAAATAAAATTTTATATCTTAAGAACGTCATTGAAGTCTGATATTCCAGTTAAAGATATTTTCTGTGAAAATATTCTATATGTTCCTCATTAAAAGAGTATTATTAATTCTGAAAATTTCACATTTAAATTAAATTCCCTTTTCCAAATTTGATGTCATAAATGAAAGAGATTTTATAAAGCGGGAAACATAAGTGTCATTCCATGTCAATTCAATCAGACATTGTAACCCGACCGAAAGAGCTTTGGGTGAAACTTTGTGTACCTTCCTAAACCTCATAGTTCGTGAGATATGGGAGTTCCAATTTTTGGATGTATCTCAAATCGCACATTTCGGAGTCTGTATTTGTAGACTGCGGTTCCGTCTTCGAAAAATTGTTTCTCTGGTTCTAAAATCCAAATGTGCTTAAAATGTCACTGTAAATACATCAAAAGATGAAGATTCTAATAAAAAGTATGTAAAAAATTAATTTGTAATTTTTAAGGCAAATTAAACCAAAATTGAAAGTTAAGGTTATTTTTCTGAATTTTTGTCATTTTCCAAAATAAGTCCTCAACAAAAAGGCAAATAAATTTCCAATTTCTTTTCGCTTTAAATAAAAGTTTACATTTTGGGCTTTCTAGTTATGAAATAAAATTGGCCTTTCTCATGACTTATGCAAAAAGTTTCACTTATTTGATACCTGTACCCAACAAGAGATAGATTTCTAACTTTGCTTATGTGACCTAAATAATTGCTGCACATTTTAAGTTTAATTTTATTAATTATTATGATTTATTTGCTAAAATGAACCCTTAAAATCAGACTGATTTATTTATTTTTATAACAGTAGAAAATTTGTAATGTATAGTATTGGTACCGCATTATCTGAAACTGTGTTTTCAATCTCATCGCATATGTTTGTCACATAAATGTATATCTATAATTGGATTTAGTGGTATCTTTCTATAAATGCCTCCACAATGGTAGTATGTAAGGAATATCTACAATAGTTAATGGAGGGGAGGGAATATTGAAATTCATAGATTTTTTTTCTCATTTTACTCAGAATAAACAAAGCAAAAACTTTACTTTGCAAATAAAAAAAGAAATACTTATTAAATATTTTCAACAAGTTGCAGGAACCACTTATGTCTACATTACAAATATCGGTCAAATCGGTAGTTTATATCACTAAAAGAGAAGTTTTCAAAAAGAAAAGTATTTTTCCTAATTCTGTTCTACTTTTCGCCAAAAATATTCAAAAGAACAGATAGGTTGCTCATAAAAGCCGTGATTCTTCTTTTCCAGATCTTAACAAGTTGGAAATTGCTCGTCAAATGTGACAAATGATACTATAGATTCGTACTATAGTTTTATAATATTTTATGCACTGCATAGTGTACTGAATGTATATTTTAGTGCACTTCATAAGTGCATATCCATTTTATTATGTTCGAAAGACTGTCACATCCTTAAAGTGCACTTGAAATAATTTTTTCTCATTGGCCGTCCTGTAACGGAAAACTTTTGACTATCCCTGTCATTAAACTATGCATCCGATTTTCATCAAATTTGAAATGGCTGGCCAAAATTTTGCAGCAATTATATATTTAAAATTTCAGAATGGGTTGGGTAGTTTTTGCTCTGTTATAGGCGGACGGACTGAACGACGACTATAGGTACTACGTATTTATATAATTACGAACGCACCTAAAAAGCGTGAATTTTATATTAAAGTTATTTATATGCGGCAGCTTAAATTAGGCACAGATATTTTTTTTTCCTCGATTAGTGTGATTTCCCAAAACAGGGCAAAATTTTTACATAAGCTAGGAGAAAAACATATTTTTTATTAAAATTGAAATAATCATTAATTAAATCTAATACATTAAATGAAATTGTTTATAAACATTTTAAAAATGTAGATTGTTGTAATTTTTTATGTAACAAATAAAAATTTTTTACAACTTTCATTCTTTGTACAATTTAATTTATATTTATTATGAATAAGCAACATTGAAAACCTTCTAATATATATTTCAGTTTTCCTATCCAAAGCCATAGTAACATAACAAAAAACATCGGTATATCTGAAGATCTTCGTAATTTAGTATCTAAAACACTATTGTCTTTGTATTTCAAAATTGGTGGCTATCTCCCTTCCTTCTCCCCACCAACCCCAGAAAATAAATGCTGTTAAATATCTTAAGGGGAAATTCTCCATTCATTCAATTCATTTTCGTAAAGGTTTATGAAAATTTGCAATTTTTATAATGGCCATAGCATCTATCACTGAAGTAAAAGTATTTCTTTGCATCAGAAAATATCTCTTTTTCAAATGCTATCGCTTCCTTCTGTGTTAAACACACAAGAGTGACATCATGTTGCATATCATAAGATAAAATGTGTATATTGCTTGCTGATAATCTAATACTGAGAGATTGAGTGTACATAACAGTTGGATCAAGAGTGCAGCTCCTTTAGTCCAATGGTAACTTTGAATATCATCTTGAATTAGAAAAGTAAATTTTTTGCTGAAATTCAACAAAACAATAGCTTTATGAGGGCCAAAGTTTGCTTTAGTTTCTTTTATGAAATTAGATTTAGCTTTAGTTATAAAAAAGTGGAATAACATTTTCCTAATATTTTACTAAGCTTGTCACAAATACATTTAAAGGTACCGCTAATACGGTATTAAATGCCTAGAGTAATAATCATCAAGTTTTTCGGAAATTCCTGTTTAAAAAGAGAATACAACTCATGCAGATACACACAATATCAATCGCTTTTGTGCATAGTACATTCTTAGCAATGCTAACTACATTTTTTTCCAGCCACGATTCTTCAATATTCATTACAATTATAAAACTCTTCAATTAGTTCAATTGTTTCTGGACCTGTGGCTGTGGCTTTACCTTTTCTTATGTTTGGCATTGACAAGATTTCTCTTATCTCTCAGACGTTGTCATGACGGTCTTGAGGGATAATTAGTTACTTCAAATTCATCTATTATTTTCTTTTGCAGCACAAGGTAAAATAGATCACCCTTCCATTATGAGAAACAGCAGGCTAATAATTCGATTAACGAATTCGAAAACACCTGCCATTTCAAAAATCTTTGTCCTGCCTTTGTCAGAATGAATTTATACAAGGCAGGTGTAGAAATGTATTTCATCTTGTAAAAATGAATTTAGCTTTTTAAATAATAGGTATTTAAACATAAAACCATATTTAAAAGGATTAAAATTATCCAAGATAATAAAATAGAAAGTTTAATTTTTTTTAAAAATACAAATAAAATATTTTAATTGACACACTGGAAAAAACATTTTAAAAATGTGATTAGTAAAAAGTCATTCTTGTATTTTCTTATTTTATACCAACAAAAGATGTTATTTGCAGTTTAAATTTTAAAAACAAAATTAAGAGATTGTTTAAATTTAAAAAATGCTTATAATAAAATAAAATATATGAATGAATAAACAAATGAATCATAAGGATCATGCATTAAATTTAATGGAGAGGGGGGGGAGAGACTGCAGTCTTAGACTTTCCCACCTTCTACACAGAAAAAAATAACAAAGCAAAAACTGTACTTTGCAAAAGAAAGGAAGAAAGAAACATTGAATAATATATTCAACAAATCATAGAAACCACAGTAGTTATTTAGGCACCTTAGCTGAAATTAGGCAGAGCTTTTTTTTTTTCCTTTACTGCTTCGGTTTTGCAAAACAGGACAAAATTTTTGCTTAAGTCATGTGAAAGACATCATTTTTATCTCATAACTAGAAAGTTCAAAGTGTAAACTGTTATTTAAAACAAAAAGAAATATGAAATTTTTTTTGCCTTTTTGTGTAGAGCCTTTTTCGTAAAATCTTAAAAAATTTGAGAAATAGCCATAACTTTCAACGTTGGTTTAATTTTTTGGCACTAAATATTTAAAATTTATTTTTTAAATATTTTTTTAATAATATCTGCATCTTTTGATGTACTTACAGTGATACCTTTAAGATCATTATAATAGAGAGTCAGAAATGTGCGATTTGAGAAAAATCCAAAACAGACCCCCATCCCACCCACATATCTCATCAACTATGAGGTCTAGGAAGGTAAAAATCCTGATGGATTCATATCAAGATAGAATTATGTAGTATGTACTCAATGTTTCACCCCAAATCCCTGCCAGTCGGGTTACAAACCAAAAAATATTGGTTGAATTGACATGGAATGACCCATAATTTAGGATGTGATTGTGATTTTGAAATGTTTAAAAAGTATGTAACTTTTCTTCTGTATATATATATTGCTTTCGTATACCAAAATAGGTAATATAAAAATATTGTTTATCTTAATCTCCATAGTTAATTTCTTAAATGTATTTATCTTTTATTATAACTTTGAAAAATTTTCATCATGTTGTTTCCGGTTAGTATATCCTTTTAAAAGCATATAAAAGAATTATGTTGTAAATGGAAATATTATTTTCTTATAATTTGAAGATTTCTTTTACTTAAACTGCCTTATTTACGAATTCTGTCGTGATATCTTCTACAACTGAAAAGAGAAGTAAATCTAAATATGTCTTTTATCTGATTTTATAAGTTTTATAATATTGTCGACTAAATTGTTGAAATATATCACTAAAAAAATATGTGTACCTCATTTAACAATGGAAAAGAAATCAACATCATAATTAGCAAAGGCATTTTTATTCATGATAAACATGTATTTATGTAACAGTATAACAAGTATACACGTGTAGCTGTACGACGTAATAAAAGTACGAAAAATTATAATCGAAGGTGGAAATCATGCAGGGTGGTTAGAAAACAACTTCCCCGATATATGTACCCCTAGCGACCTAACTGCTGAACCAATCGAAAGTAATATTCAGATTTAATTACTTGAAAGTATGCGATCGAGATCGTGATGATTAAAGAAAAAATAGAGCTCACACGGTTATGGTTACATTGAAAAAATTTCGAAAATTTTGAATGTCAGCACCCTTTTTTCCTCGGAAAATTCATTAGCGCATTTAAAAACCATAAATGGCGTTGGAACGATACACGTATGACTAAAATAGCCAGTGTAATATCGCGGCACTCAATCCTAATGAGTTCCTATGTAACGTAATATTCAGCACACAAAAACAAATTATTACATTTTTTTAATTTTATTTATGTGTACAGAAACACAAATCAAAAACACATTTTAAAACAGATATTACATCATTACTCAGTTCACAATTGAAAAAAATAAAGTGTGCTACTAAAAAACATGTCTTGTAGCCACTCCCTCGTTCATCGCAATGATCTTTTTTGCAAGTGTTTTACGCCGTCAATTTTCACCGTACGTATATCATTCCAACGCCATTTATGGTTTTTCAATGCGCTGATGAATTTGCGCATGAAAAAAAAATGGATATTGCCATTCAAAAATTTCGAAATTTTTTCACTGTAACCGTAAACCTGTGAGCTGTATTGTTTTAAATCATCACGATCTCGAGGGCATAATCTTCAAATAAGTATATCTTAAATTTCATTTCGATTTGTTGAGCGGTTAGGCCGCTAGGGATTCATATATCGGGGACGTTTTTTTATGACAACCTTGTATATGTAGTATATATTTTAACATTTTAAACACAATCCCCAATATATTACCAATACTGAGATTTTTGTGTACATGTTACAGATTTTATTACACGCCTTATTCATGTAGTATCAATTCACACAACTCAATGAATATTATATAATTATTCTTGTAATTAACAAGCTCTCGGCGAAAAAAAAAATATTTAAATGAGTTCAAATATGCTCTAATATATTGATTTTGCGTAAATAACGTGATAACTATAACGAAATAAAAAGTTTTTTAACTCACACTATTGAATAAGTGTGATTTTTAATAAAGACTTTTTTTCTTCTATATTGATATATTTTTATAAATTAGAGCAGCTCTTGCATATATGTTATGGCAACACTAATTATGTCTCGAGATTAAAACGTTTCGTACACGTTTTATGAGTTATTCAATTTTATTTCTTGTCTTATTAGCGAGAATGCTTGTCTGCATTTTATCCTTACTTATGAAATAACTGAAGAATTGTTTCTATAGAAATGCCATTAAATATATTCAAAATAATGTATAGATGTGAAGTTTAATGTAAAAATATGTTTAAATTGATAGTTATATTAATTTGATATACTAAGTTATTGTTATAACTGAATTTATTATCCTATGGAAGTTTATGAAATTTTTCCTTTAACGCATAACTCAAGTTTATTTATTTTTGGCGTCGTAACCCATTGTATTAAATTTGTATTTTTGCAGATATTTGGAGCTATACTAACCCAATTTAAAAAATAAAATCAAAAGTCATAAGCTAAAAAGGTAAATAATATCATTTATAAGTTTTAATTAGATCTTCCATTCACAATAACATTCAATAAAATGTATTAACCCTTTCAGGACAAAGCATTTTCATTCCTCAAATATTGAAATAAATGATTGACACCGGAATTTACAAAAAAATGTATTTGCGAAAAAGAATGAGCTACATTCCCCTCACATAATAAATCTATTTTTTTAACCAATATTCTTTTTCCATTGTGGCGTTTGGGAATTAAAATCATGTGGTTTCATAAATATACACCTTTCCTCAAAGGGTTAAATATTTCCTGAATTTTTAAGCATTGGCTGGTTGGTTGGTTGATTGATTTATTCTCTAGCTTTTTCCTGTTCTAACAAATACTATTTTAGTCATCAGATTTAAAAAAAAGCAGAAAATTATATTAAAAATTATTATATAAAAATCTTATTCAGACCTTTCAATCGCCGCACAGTGGAGTATTTGAAGATTAATTTTGGCCAAATTTATTTTTCGTGTGTTTAACAGTTAAAATCATTGCTGCTGATTTTCTGTTAGTAAATACATTTAATTATTGTTGTATGCGCTTGAAAGTAGGCATTTAATAATAAATAGATAAATATATGTTAGAATGCTTGCTGTTGCTCCATTTACTGTTTATAAGAGGAAAGTAATTGTTGATAGAGTTGTTTTACTTGCAAGTAATGTTTAATTAAATGTGGCTAATTTTATTATATATGCAAACTTTTAATTATTTATATAAACCAATGTGTTAATATGTGTATTTTTTGCATTTATTATTTAACAATGTCTTTAAAATTTTGTTGTAGTATAGACACTCTGATTTACGAGTGTTATTAAGAGATTACCAAAATAAAACATATTATAAAATGGCAACGATACGCGGAAGAGATTTTTATTTTATAATTCGGCCTTCAAAACTATAAGCAATAAAACATATTATAAAATGGCAACGATACGCGGAAGAGATTTTTATTTTATAATTCGGCCTTCAAAACTATAAGCAATACAACTATACTTAAAAAATGGTCCGGCAAACACCGGCACACTATTAAAAAGCCATCATTATAAATGAATATCTCTAAATTAGAACTAAAAAAAAATCAAAAATAACTAATTTTATATTTAAATTGTTTTTATTATATTAAAAAGAAAGCTATTGAGCTCAAATACAAAGCCACATAAATATTTATTTAACCATAATTAAACGATATAACACAGTTTAAAAGTAAAAATAAAGCACGTCTCTTCACCTGATGCTAGAAGCCACCGGATATGCTTCTGAAATACAGATAGTCCAGGCAATAGGGAATTTTACCTAGAAAAATTAATGGTAGTACTGGAAATCGGCTTTCTAGATGTTTTTTGGGTCGCTGAATTCGAATTTGTAACTTTCCACCAAAATTCCCCCCGGCAACTTCCCCAAATTTTGGTAAAAAGCCCCCCCCCCCCCAAGAAAGGTTTTTATTAACAAACTCAATTTTTTATTGTTTTAGAGAAAAAGTATCCAGAAATTCAGAAAGTAGACAAAATTTCCAACAAATTAGATATATTACATTATGACTTAGGATGAAGGGGAAGAGGGGAACATGCGCGCGGTGTTGCGTAAACTAAGTTACCCAATTCCACTTAACCATTCACACGTTTACTTTCGCCCTCCCATCTCCCTTCCGAACTTTCTCTATAAGGTTTACCTTAAGATTTTTGGGTCGCTGAATCCGAATTTTTAACTTTGCCCCAAAAATGTCCCTCCCGAACCCTCTAAATAGTTGTTTTTAACTTAAATTTCTTATTATTTTAGAGGAAAAAGCATTACAAAATTCTGAAACTAGACAAAATTTGCAACAAATAGGATATATGACATTATGAATTAGGATGAACGGAGAGGGTGAGAGGGCTGCCTCTGAACATGCACTGCGGCGCTACGTGCACTAAATTATGAAGTCCAGGCAATAGGGGATTTTATCTGGCAAAATTAATACTAGTTCTGGATTTCGACTCACTTTATGTTTTTTGGGTCGCTGAATCCAATTTGTAACTTCCCACCAAAATTTCACCCGGCAACCCCCCAAAAAATTGTTTTTTGAAAAAAATTGTTTTTTGAGAAAAGCCCGCGGGGAGTGTTAAGAGGCAGCCCCCTCTCTCCCCGTTTATCCTACTTCATAATGTCATATATCCTATTTATTGCAAATTTTGTCTAGTTTCTGAATTTTGTAATGCTTTTCACCTAAAACAATAAGAAATTTAAGTTAAAAACAACTATTTGGGGGGGGGACAATTTTGGGGGTAAGTTAAAATTTCGGATTCAGAGACCCAAAAAACTTGAAGTAAACCTTATAGAGAAAGTTTTGAGAGAAGAACGGAGGGCTAGTGTAAACGTGTCAGTGGTTAAGTGGAATTGCGCAACGTAGTCCACGCAGCACTGCGGCGCAAGTTCCGAGGCAGATCCTCCCTTCCCCTTCATCCTAAGTCATAATGTCATATATCTGATTTGTTGCAAATTTTGTCTACTTTCTGAATTTCTAGCTACTTTTTTCCCTAAAATAATAAAAAAATTGATTTTTTTTTTAAATAAAAACCTTTTTTTTTGTGGGGCTTTGTACCAAAATTTGGGGGGGAATTTTGGTGGGAAGTTACAAATCCGGATTCAGCGACCCAAAAAAACATCTAGAAAGTCGATTTAGTGTACTACCATTAATTTTGCTAGGTAGAGTCCCTATACGGTCTCTATTGCCTGGACTAACATAGAATGATGCACCCACATGATAGTTAGCTAATAAAAAATACCCTTTTAACAATTGTTGAGCAAATTTTAATTTTTGCATTTTTGGCCATTTGTTTGTGTCAAAAACTCTATTGTAAGATTACTTAAAATTGACCAATTTGCTTCCTAATTTTTGAGTAATGAAAGACTCGTTGATTGACTGATTGTTCCACCTTCTTTTTCCCTGTTTTTTCAGAAATTATTTTAAATATCGAATGTTAAAGCTGAAGATTTTAGCTAGACATATTTTATATCTGTCCATATAAGTTTAGTGTTTACTAGGCAATCAATTCTGACCATATTTCAGACAAATAGTCACACAGACAAAATAATTTTAAATATTATTTGTCACTATAAGTCTTCTTACTAGTCAATTGAACATAGTAAAAGATGTTTTCGTAAAAATCTATGGCAAACACTTCAATTATATACATTACTATAGGTAACATTAAAACAATTTTTATAACATTTATCTAAGCATCCGTAGCTGAAAAACAATCAATCTTTTTACGTATATTTAAGAAATTTTGTTACTATTTTCAAAACTAGAATAAATAAAAAAAGACAAGCATTAAAATGACTGACTGATACTTTTGAAATTTCTTTTGTTTCAATATATTAGTAAATATTGGGAGTACAAATTAATTCGGTCCGTTTTCAATAGATGGCTCTGGCTGATTTGTTTACTGAATAATGATAGATGTTTTTGGCATTGTTAGAAAGGTTTGACATTTGTCAACCATATTCAGTCAACGAAGCTTCGAGTTTTATACAACAAAATTGGTTTTCTGAGCATTCAATATGTCGAGTTTTGTGCTAAATAAACAACATTTGCGGGAAATTTGATTTTCTTTTTTAATTGGAAGAAAAGTGCCGCTGAAGCGCATCGATCGCTTGTGGAAGTATATGGTGAATCTGCGCCATCTGATAAATCATGTAGAGAGTGGTTTCGACGCTTCAAAAATGGTGATTTTAGTGTCGAAGACAAGGAGTGCCCGGCCCAGCCGAAAAAGTTCGAAGACGCCGAATTGGAGGAATTGCTCGATCAAGATCCGTGCCAAACGCAACAAGAGCTTGCAGGATCGTTGGGAGTCACTCAGCAAGCAATTTCCGTGCGCTTAAAAAACATGGGAATGGTTCAAAAGCAAGGAAATGGGGTCCCATACGAGTTGAAACCGCGCGACGTTGAAAAGCGATTTTTCATCAGTGGGCTGCTGCTCGAACGACAACAAAGGAAAGGTTTTTTGCATCGAGTTGTTACCGGAGACGAAAAGTGGATACACTACGATAACCCCAAGAAGAGAAAATACTATGCTCGGCCTGGTGAATCATTGCCATCGACGTCAACATCAACGCCAAAGTCGAATATTCATGGTCTGAAGGTAATGCTGTGCGTTTGGTGGGATCAGACTGGGATAATGTACTATGAGCTGCTAAAACCTGGCGAAACAGTTACTGGTCAACGCTACCGACTGCAATTAATGCGTTTGAGCCGAGCATTGCGTGAAAAACGGCCAGAAACCAATTGGCAATTGTCGTTAAAAATAACTTGGAAACGTTGAAATGGGAGGTCCTACCCCACCCGCCGTATTCGCCAGACATTGCTCCTTCTGATTATTGGTTGTTCCGATGGATGCATCACGATTTGGCTGGACACCGCTTCACTTCTTCCGAAGAAATTCAAGAATGGCTCGATTCATGGTTTGCGTCCAGAGAGGACTCATTTTTCAGAGATGGAATCCGAAAATTGCCAGAAAGGTGGGCAAAGGTTGTGGCTGCCGATGGACAATACTTTGAATAACATGTTTTTTCATTTTGATAATAAATAAAATGTTTTTTTAACGAAAAAAAAAAACGGACCGAATTAATTTGTACTCCCAATAACATAAATGTAAGAAGTAAAAGATTAATAGTTCTAATACATGAATTTTAGAAAACATGCGTTTCAATAACAACAGTGTAATTGGTACATAAATTACTTTAAACACAAAAATTGGTAATAAATAATTCACATATATTAACGTAATATGGTAATTTTTTGTTAAGATATTTAATAGCTTTTAAAAAATAATTAAATACTCAAGAAATAATGCATTTTGAAATTTTATGATAAATAAAAATAATTCCATAAATAAAGTATAAAAAAATTTATTGTTTTTACCTGTAAATATAATGTAATATGTATTTTATATATGCTTTTTTAAAGTTTTGAAATATTTTTCTCTTAACAAAAACTGTACAGATAATTAAAAAAATCCCTGCCGGCCCGGCCTACAGGCAGAGGTAGATTTCGCAGTCAAATATACTAATTTCACAAACAAAAACTAAATCATGATTATAGATAAATCCACTTTAACAATTTTATCTGGCCGCTCTTGACGAGTTTTTATTTTATTTTCATATAATAGCTGGTTTTATCAGAATCATGTTAGGGCGGTATTCAAAAAAATACTTTTCCATGCTCAACAACTCTAAATTTCCTGGCATAATTCCAGAATCATTTTTAATTAAAAAAAAAAAATATGAAACTTGCTGACGTGATTTTTGAAGAGATTTATAAGCGACCTGTGTTTTTATTTTTTGTTCAATTAATTAAAACTTGATATATAAACAATTATTTTCTCAGAAGGACAATATTTTTCGTTTCTAACACAATCGCTTCGGGAAATTCCGTTCAAAATGCCCACTTTGACATCATTTTTTGAAATATATTCTGCCTCTATCTAAAAATCGATTATTACGGTACATTATATAGTTTCTGAATAAGCGAATCTACCAATTAAATGCGTTTGAGAGCAAAAATGAATTTAAAAACCAGTCAGAAAACAAGCAGTTTGGATTTAAGCGCATCCTTAATACAATGATTTTTCCAACACAATCCGCTTCGGTAAATTCGGTTCAAAATGCCCTTTTTAACAGCATTTAAAAAAATATATTCTGCCCCTATCAGAAAATCGACCATTACGGTACATTATATAGTTTCTGAGTAAGAAAACGTACCAATTGGAAGCCTTTGAGAGCAAAAATGAATTGTAAAATGAGTCAGAAAATAAGCAGTTTGGATTTGAATACACCCTTACTAAGATCATTTTTTACTTCAACCGGTATGTATTTTTAATTTGTTTTTGCTCTAAGAATTGGTCCTATCCAAAACTTGTCTATATAGATGTTGTAGACAATATTAAGAAGATATATGATAAATTCATGGGGATTTTATATCTTTTGAATTGACGGAGTTATGGATTTTTTTCTTCTTCAAACCCCCTTTTTGTTTTTGTTTTTAATTTTTTTTTGCGGTACGAATTGGTCCTATCAAAAACTTGTGAATATAAAAGTTGTAGATAATGTTAAGGAAATTCATGATAAAATTAATTGGATTTGATATCTTGAGAATTGACGAAGTTATGGATTTTTTTCTTCTTCAAACGCCCTTTTTGTTTTCGTTTTTAATTTTTTTTGCGTTACGAATTGCTCCTATCAAAATCTTGTGAATATAAAAGTTTTAGATAATGTTAAGGAGATTTATAATAAAATTAATTGGATTTGATATTTTGAGAATTGACGAAGTTATGAATTTTTTTCTCCCAAAAACCCTATTTTTTGCGCCCCTTGAGCCCATTTTTAACTTTATCATAAATCTGTGATACATAAATTTTTGGCCCTATTTTTAGAAGTAATAAAAACTTTAAACTGATTTTATATGTACAAAAATTAAGAAGTTATGGGGGGTTTTCTGTTTTCACAAAACCCCTCCCTATTTCCCTCCCCTTGGTCCGATTTTGCCCATTAACGAACTTGACCGAGATTTTATGCCCATTGATTTTATGTATCAGTTTGGAAGAGATTGGTGCAGAATTACGAAAGTTATCGTGTCCAGAAGAAAGTGATATATATAGATAGATAGATAGATAGATATATATATAAAGTTTTTTACTGAGGGTGGTTTTGGGTTCTAGGGGTCATGATCGGTGTAGATCTGCAAAAATTTTTCAGAAATTCCAACATAGGAACGATCCCAATAGGTAGTATTTCATACGAAATCTACCTAAAACCAAAATTGAAAAACATTAAATTTGTTGAGTGTATAACAAAATTTATAAATAAAGATGTAATTATGCATTTTTTTAATTGAGGAAAGAGGCACTTATAATTCTTCTTCTAAACATTTTATTACAATGTATTTATCAACTTTTTTTTTGGCCACCAAATTCTCTTTTTTAATTAATTATTCTCGAGATAAAGAAAATCTTTAAAAATGCCTTTATTTGAAAGGTTTTTTATTGTTGTTGTTAGTGAGATTTCAACGCATAAGAACTTAAGCTGCTTCAAAATGATGTATGAAATTTTTGTTTTTCCCCAGTTATAATAATAGCTCCAAGAATTTTGTTTTTCAAGTAATCAAAATCACATTAAAAAGGTTAATTAAAAGAAAGATTTTATACACATAATCTCCTCCTTCATTATGACAAAACTTATGCAACTAAAACACAATGGGGATTCTTTCTTTTTTAATCTTTTCTCCATATGAAGATTGTCTAGAGACAATTAAATGAGGATTAATTTATCTAACCTAACGGGAAAAGAAAAATCTGGATTTTTCTGTGTTAAATATGAACGCTTTGAAAGAGCAGTATAATTCTGTGTGTAAATGGCTAATTTTGCAAGGTGCACCTGCTTAACCCATTAAGGACCAGTATGTTTTATAGGAATTTTATTTAGTTCACACCACTTTTTTGGTAAACACGTACTTTTAATTTATGAATGACTGAAATGTGTTAATTAAATAAGGGAAATTTTACTTTCCCTTTTTACTGGTATAAAAAAAAGTGCAAAAATCACAAATACAATGTTGAGAAAACTCATCGTCAGTCTTTAATGGGTTAATATTTACCAATAGATAATTCATAAATTAATAGATTTAGATATGTATTTTTAATTCCAGAAATGTTTCAAATATTGTTCTTTATCATATGAAACGCCTTTAATTACAAATTTGTTATTTTAAAAACGCTTTTGCGAGATCAAAAATATTATTTTCGCAACTATTTCCTTTTTTGATATTCCATAGTCCACTGAATTATAATTTTTCCTATTAATTCAAAAATATCACTCCTGTTATAACATTCCACAGTCAGGATAATTATTTAATAAGATAGGATATAAGTTTATTATGTTTATTAAAATAAGTGTGATGTAAGTATGATATAATCTATGTGTTACATTAAGTTGGGATGAAGTAGTTCTTTGGTGTTATATAAATGAGAAAAAAATTATACACAATTTAAAAAAATCAAGAAATGTAGAATGAAATCTATAAATCAAGAAATCTATAGAAATGCAGAAAGCAAAAATTATAAAAGTAGTCAATATTAGTAAAATGTTTCAAGTTCATGAATGAAAGTGTAATATTTTTAGCATCACATTATTATTACAAAGGATAATTTTTATTTCGAGTAACAAGAGTATGTTTAGTTTCAAATGAAGATACTAGTTTAAATCTACTGATTCAAATGGAAATGGAATATAATCATTTTGTAAAGTAAAATTTCTATTCTATTTTCTGAGTATTTTTTATGTGAAATTTTATTTAATTTTTAAAAAAGGAATTGAGGGATTTCGTTTTTCAAAATAACAAAGAACTAAATCAATTACGGACAAATGTTTTTGCGTCCAAAAACTATTCTAAAAGTAAGCTTTTTAAAAAATAAATAAATATTATTAAATTTAATGTATATTTTTTATTTGTACTATTATGATAATTACTTAAAATAGTGAATAATTACATGAGTCATTGTTATTTTTTAAAGATAATTACATTTTATCTTCCTTTAGAAATGTATTCAAAACTGGAAGACCAGACCATTAATAGTGTATAATCGTGCTATCTTATGTCACGTACTATCTTCTGTTACATTAAATCTTATGTCACCTAAAGCAAGTCCGTTAAAATTAAAATGAAATTCCAACGCATGAGATTGGAGCCTGATTATATATTTGTGTTAAAGTAAATAGTTATAAAACCTTTTGAGTATCCTTTTGATCCCTCTCAAATTGCTTTAATTTTCAATATAAATGGCAACAATTACCATGCGGCCAAATTTTATGCTTTTATACTTTCGTCGTATGTAATAATATTTGAAATATCTTTAATCTTATTAAAAAATATATGCGAAAAGATTTCAAAATTTTCTTTTATCATGTTAAAAATCTTGGAGATCACATTCAATAACAAAGAAAATATTACACCGTTAACTGCAATCTTTAGATAATTTTCTTTGCCATACTAAAAATGTTTAGATCATGGAATTAATTATCATTATCGTCATAGCAAATCATCATATCGTATTTGTTGTTTTTTAATATATAAAAATTTCAAATAATATTTCATTGAGATATTATAAATATTTCACATTTTAATCTATACTTAATATTATAAAGAAGTAAAAATTGTTTGTTTGTGTTTTTGTTCGACCCAGGTCCAAATTCATGCTGGTATTTGTTTGCTAAACAAGTATTAAATGCTGTATCCCAGCAAAGTAAAATATCATAAACTACCATAATACATTTGCTGGTTACACCATAATTACTAGCAAGTCATGGTGTGTATTGGAACACTTTACGGCTTGGACAGCATACATAATACAGCTTGTGTTGCTTGAATATGTTGCTGGCCTAGCAGCAACCAAGACCACCACTTGCTTATAATTTCTGCTATTCTAGCAATAATTCACAACAGATACTTTTTTGTTACTATTCTAGCATTACATTTCTACCATCAATTGCTATTAATTTTCTAGCATCACTTGCTATTAATTTTTGCTATGCTGGCATTACTTTTCTAGCATCCCTTGCTTTTAATTTTTGCTATGCTAGTATTAATTTTCTAGAATCACTTGGTTTTATTTTTTGTTATTCTCCCAGTTAGAAAAAAAGACACTGGTACCGCCATCTTTGGAGATTTTCTGAAGTACCTCAATTCTTAGAAGGAGAAACTTACATCTAATTTTCTTTTCCTCTGAGGAGGATTGAACGCACTACCTCATGTTTGGGAACAGGTTGCTCTACTGACTTCGCTACTGGGGTCGTGTTCGTAAACGATTTTAAATGCGGGTAATGGGCGATGAGCTAATTCTGCAGTGTGTTGATATTTTTATAAGACAGAGGGTGAATTTATCGATGTGTTATCCTCCAAATTTCAACTAAGGTTAATTTATTATGTTTTTTCTATGTTTAATGGATAATTAGAATAAAGCTTGATTAATATAAATCATTAGTGGAATTTTCTTTGCTTAATGAATGGTTTGAATATGGTCATAATCTTTTGTTGCAGAAAAATAAAAGATTTTGAAGTGTATTTAGGATCGATTTCATGTATCAATTTCAGGTGGGTGTTAAGATGTTTAAACTTTAGTCCTTATTGGAGGGGAGGGGGGTTAATTGTACATATTTTCAATTCGATCGTTATGAACTTATTTCTTAAATGAAACAGTGTTCCTTGAATTTAGAATTTAACTGACTAAATTCACTTTTTGAAAAGCATGGATTTATTTTTATTTATCTTTTATTTTGTATAATTAAAATAAAAACACTAAGAGAATGAACAGCTGAGAATTTTATGATGGGAAAGTGGAGGGGAGGCGCTTTTTTCCAAAAAACCTTCATGGAAATTAATTTTCAGTTTTTTTTTTTTTTTTTTTTTTTTTTTTTTTTTTTTTTTTCTAGATTTATGTGTTAAATTTGATCTAAACCGGGGTTGGGGGCAGTTTTTCCCATTAAATCCTTTATAGAAATTAATTCTCAGTTTTTTTTTTTTAGATTTAAGTGTAAAAAATTTATCTAAAACGGCTGGACGAAGGCAGTGCTGAATTTACGTTGCAGTGATTGGAAAAGGAAATTCTACCGCCCAGGATTTTGAAATTAAACAAACTAATATTTTTTCTGATTTTAATAAACACAGTAAAATTAATCTTTTCGAGAAACTTAAAAGAATTAAATACTAAGAGAAAATGCAGCTATGAATTTTCTTCCAACTCAGGGGAGGGGGGGTGACTTTCCCCTTTAAGTCTACCATGGAAATCATTTGTTATTTATTTTGTTAAAAAATTGTCTCAAACGTGTTCAAGGGGCAGTGTTTAATTCAGTGGCGATGACATAGCCCTCCCAATCCCATCTTTTGAAATTTAATAAACAAAATTTTATTTTTCTCCCATTTTTAGGGTTTGGTACTTAAAAAGTTTAAACGGAACCATTATAAGATCACTTCTGTGTCTGTGTACGGAAAACTGCGTGTTTTTATCGAACTAGTAAATTAACATGAGATGTAAATAAAATTATATATTGAAAAAAACATATTGATATCTTCCTGCAGCTACAGAAATGCGGTTTGTTAATGTTGATTTAACAAGAACCGGGCTTTGTGAATACCAGAGTGCGAAATTAAAATATCACAGCTACAGAATGAGTTGCTGCATGCGTTTAGCTTGAAAGTTCAACTCCATCTCCGTCGTCTAGTGTAGTTGCACTGGGAAGCAGTCAGAAACAGGAAGTGTCCTTGAACAAGGTATAAATAAACCATAATAGTCATAAGCAGTAAAGATAATGTTTTTAAGTAGAAAGCTATTTCAGATGATTTATAGTTTCAAAATTGTAGTAATTGCTAAAAGAAAATTAACAAACAGTTATCTCACAAAGAAATGATGAAGTTGTGGAATGTTTATATTTCTATCACCACAGGAAATGATTTATGATTGGTTGATTACTTTTTCAATAAACGTCAAATAAAGTTTATCCTAGATTATAATAATTGATAATCGCAGTCATGAGCTGTCCAGACTAATAATGTTTATCTAAACATAACTCGTTGAAATTATGCCATTTGATGATGAGTTATTCACTTAAATGTTTATGTTACAGAAACATACTCCCTTCCTATCAGGGCCTTAGTGCTTATATTGAGTGAGTAATGCGATTTTGTGTACTGGGCGTTTGAAAAATGAATTTCCACGCTGCAGAGTCACCACTTGCCCAACAAACACAGAACTTACGGACCACTGATGGGTTCGTTAGCCTTGGCCGCAAGTGTTTGATTAGGGCCCGCTATCATTGTCCGTTACGGCTCCGTCAAAAAAGTGTCACGCCGGACACAATATGGCCACAAGAGAATTGGCCGTAAATACAAGAAGTTGCCCACAAACGCGCCATCAACGGTCAGCCAAAACTGATATTTAACCTCAAACTGGCCACAATTATACATTTAATGGCATTCATGAATAAAAGCTTGCCACAGTTATGCCATTAAGGGTTATTTTACGTAAAAGTTGGCCACAAGAGAAACACACTTATGCCATCAATGGGCATCATTAACGAATGCAAGCCAGAAGCTAGCCACATTCATACCATCAATGGGCATAATTAACGAATGCAAGCCAGAAGCTGGCCAGAATTTTACTTTTTAAGGCCCTCAGATTAGTTCAGTAAATGAGGTTTTTTTTTTTTTTGGAAGAGGGGGGGGGGGAGGAGCAGAGCCAAAAAAATTTTCTTTTAAAAAATATTTTGAATCTAAATAATAGATTTTGTAATTTTTATCTGAAAAAGATTTTAAATATACTACGTAAAATTTGGAACAGGCCTAGGAAATTTTAACATTTCAATTTTTTAAAGAAGTGCTCATAACACCAGCCTGACTTTTATAAATGTTTTATCATATACTTCAATTAAAAACGTTACGGTATTATAAGCACTTCTTATTAAAAGTTAAATATTAATTTAAAAAAAAAGTTATAGAACAAAATGCATTTAGATCCTAAATTTTATCAGAACACTTAAAAAAAAAAAAAAATCCAATGGAGCATAAATGAGCCTTATCTATTCATCTCCCTTAAACAAAACAAACTTCAACTTAAGGGGACAAGGGACCTTAAAATCCTTAAAAATAATTTTTTTTATATTTTGTAAATTTCACCTAATTATAATTCAAGGGTACATTATATGCATTTATCACAAAAAAAATTATTTTTATGAAAAAAATGGAATTTTACGCGTTGTCTTAGAAATCTTCAAAATGCCCCCTGTGTTCTTCATATCAATGAAAATCCCCAATATTTTTTTTACGTAAGTTTGGTTTATATATATAAATGAAATGGGGCATCGAATTTTATATATTTGAATTAAAAAAAAAAAAATTAAAAATTTTTTCGAAAAAATTTCAATTTTTTTTTAAATTTGTAAAATTTCATTCTTTTCATTAAAATAATTTTTTTTTTTTTTTTGTGATAAATGCATATAATGTACCCTTGAATATTATTTAAGATAAAATTTACAAAAAATAAAAAAAAAATAGAAAAATTAAAAAAAATTTCAAAATTTTTAATTTTTTTTTTACTTTTAATATCAAATGTATAAAATTTGATGCTCTAATTTATTTATATATATAAATCAAACTTTTATAAAAAATATTGGGGATTTTCATTGATATGGAACGTGCAGGGGGCATTTCGAAGATTTCTAAGTCGATGCGTAAAATTCCATTTTTTTTCCCCTCAAAAATATATATTTTTTTTTTTTTTTTTGTGATAAATGCATGCCATAATGCAACCTTGAATAATATTTAAGATAAAATTTACAAAAAAAAAAAAAAATGGAATTTTTTCAATTTTTTTAACCTTTAAATTCAAATATATAAAATTCGATGCTCTATTTTATTTATATATATGAACCAAACTTCATGCAATTTCTTACCTGGATGTTTCTTCCAATTATCCAGCTGGAAAATAAAACAAAATACGAGAATACATTTTAACTTTTGTAATCTGGGAAATTGTTTTTTAACATTTATTGATCATTAGAATTTAACAATTTTTTAAGATAAATTACGTATGTAATTTGGTCATTTAAGTCTATTAAAAAAAGCTACTTTCACATCGTCATTTCTTTAATGTATAATAGAAAAAAATGCAAGTATTTCTATAACGTAATGCTGCTGTTGTATTCAGTCTTCTTTCCACCACCTCCCTCTTATACACAAAAACACATCCTCGTCATACCTCATTTCATGAACTATGAAACATATTTTCAACATATATTTTTTTTCCCTTCAAAATATGACTAATTGCCAGAAAGCCAACTGCCACCACTTTTTTTTTTGCCTTTTACATTCAAAAAGGCACTTTGATAATTTTCTGAAATATTGATGACAACGGGCACTAAACACACATGTTTGCCAGTCATGTATTAGTCGTTCATGTTTTCTGAAATGGACTAAAACATTATTCATAATAAGAATATATTTTTACTTTTCTTACTAGAAATTTTGATTGGAATTATAACAGTCTTTATACAACAATGAATCTTTAATGCATCGTGTTCAAGCAGTGTTAATTTATAGTTAACTAGCATATTAGTATGATATATCAGTTTAACAAAAATGAAAAAATATAATTTACATAAATCCACATTTTTATTGAATTATATATTATATATATAAAAAAATATATTAATTTTTATTTAACCTCCCGCTTTTATTATAAAACAGAGAGACAGCTTTTCTTAGGAGAAAACATATAATGCATCACTTTTTTTCTGTTATTTCACATGACTTACCTAAAAGAAAATATATTAAACTCTAGAACCAAATGTCATTTTTTCACAATTTTATTTTTCATAATAAATTTAAAACAAAGTAAAAAAAAAAAAAAAAAAAAAAAAAAAAAAAATTATTTGTTTACAAGTTGATCAAGTTTAACACAAATATTTTACATGAAAAATTATTCCTGTTATAATTATGCTATTTGTCCATAAAAGTTGGTAAAGAAGAAAATCCACAGCCATCTTCTTAGAGAAAAAATTTCTTTATAGATTTTTATAATTCTTCTGTAACAAAAAACAAAAAAAATTAGTTTTGCAGAAAAAACTTCAAATTTTTAAAAAATCAAATTACAGAGATACAATTAAAGTTGTTTATTATCAAAACAAGCCATTAGGTTAGCATCAAAGAATATAATATCCAGGAATATACCCCCAAATGACATGCAAATGATGAATAAGACAGATGACAAAACATAGTTGTGAGTCTAAACTACAGCAATCCCTAAACGTTCGCGGAAACGTCTGCGAATGTTGAGACTATATTCCTGTGCATAAAAGGGGGTTAGGTATTATGATTTTTTTAAATAGAAAAAGCAACTGAAACACAAAAATATATTTATTAAAGATTAAAAAGTATATGCTGTAAATAAATTTGAATAATTATAAACATATCGTACAAAGTTTTGTTCCTAGTTCATGGCTGAAAATATTTTTTGATATACGATTGTTTGGAAGAACAGAGCTTTGGTTTATGAATTTCCATATAAGGAGAAGTTGCAGTCTCGATTTCTCTTTTAAATTCAACTCCTCACCAGTTAAGGATCACATTCTATTGCTTTCTCAACAAGTTGTTGCTGAAGCTTTAAAATTTCCCATAAAATTTTTGTAGAAACATTTTCACTTGCAATAAAAATATTGAATTTTAGAAAATTTCGGATTTTTTTATTGTTAGCATCAAGTTATGTTTCGAGTTTCTAGGAATTACTGATCTATATTTTGCTTCAATACGAGGGTTGAAATTCTCAATCAAAAACCGCAACTAGATTTCAAAAAAGGAAAAAAAAAAAAAGTGAGAATTGACACGGCAGTACTTGCTAATGTTGCTTCCTTCAACCAAACAGATCTGTCTTTCGATAGCCACTATTCTTTTTAAATTTGATGCTCAGATGCAAGAAATTTTGGAGGCTCTAAATTCTATTTTTTTTTAATTTAGTCTTTTTAGGGAGCCTCATATAAGTGTGAGGGAAAAGAGAACACAAAGTTCAAAATTTTAGGCCCTTTTACTATTATTCTTATTAAAAGGCTTAGAAAATGTTTTTTACCACATTAAAGGCCTCTACAAGCGGGGCCTTGATGTATTGTATTTGTCATATATCCCCTTATATTCAGCCTGTTTCTTTTTTATCAGTTTTTGTTTCCATAAAACACTGATGTTAATTATATAAGTTATATTTTGTAACTATTTGCTCTATTGGCAAATTGATCTTTCTTCAACAAATTTCAAATTGAAATAACCTGGAGTTGGAAAATCTATTGCTTTTTCAGCATAACCCATGCTATTCCCACTCCAGTCTCTAACAAAACAAACTTGAATTATGGTGATTTTTTTTTCAACCCAGATTAAAATAAAAATTTTCAGCAACATAATTCACATTGGCCATAGAAACCGATTTGATAGTGTTGCAACTTGAGTTTAATCAGGGTAGCAGCAAAATTTAACGGAGAATTCTTTTATTTCAGAAAATTTTTTTGCAAATGCTGCTGAAATTGCATGAAACTGAAAATCGCATAAAAAATTTGGAAGAATTTCACAAATTACAGGGAACAAAATTTACTATATTGGGCTGAAACCGGGATTCCTTAAAAAAAAAAAAAAAAAAAAAATAGTGCAAAACGTGGAAAATGCTAAAAAGTAGCATTAAAAATTAAATAAAAAAAATTCTTAAAAGAAAATTTAAACAAAATCTTGATTCAAGGTGCACAACTTCAGATAGACAGGTAACTTGCTGCCAAATCATGTAGCTTTACAGTCTCTCCAAGAAAATCCTGGAGAGAGAAACACCTGACTTTATCATTCTAGTCTAATAAAGCCGTTTGTGCCTGACATTGCACAATTCCACAGAAAGGTAGTATCTACTTGTGGATGTTCTTTGTGTTTAAATATTTACATCCCAGCTACATGGATGACAGCTTTAAATTGTAGAAAAATCACAGAATATGAAGACATTTTTTTTTTTAAATTAAGGCCCTACTTCAGTCAGGCGAAAAGACCCGTTCGCTAATGCTATTCCTATGGAAGAAATTTATAAAGATATCTCGGTCGCATTTCAATATTTTTAGATGATTTTTTTTGCAGTGGCTAGCTGAGGTCGATCTGTATGCAGGACATTTTCTACTTTTTTAATTTCGTTTACAAGTATTTTTAATCAGGACACTTTCATTTTCAGAACCGGTTCCTAAAATGAAAACATCCTCTTGAAAAAAATCACCGATGAAAATCGAAAAAGTAAAAAACGTACTGCATACAGATCAACCTCAGCTAGCCACTGCAAAAAAAATCATCTAAAAATATTGAAATGCGACCGAGATATCTTTATAAATTTCTTCCATAGGAATAGCATTAGCGAACGGGTCTTTTCGCCTGACTGAAGTAGACCGTTAATATTATATTTCTGTAAATGAAAGGTACCACTGGGGACAGAAAAGAATTATGCTATAAGTGTGCATTTTTCCCCTCTATCTGTGATAAGCGGATGGATTACACACACAATAATAAAAGGTTCATTAGACTAGAGATCAGAGCGGGCATAGCCCACATAGATACCCGTTGTTGAAGGCAGTGGAGTTAAGAAAAAAAACAGCAAAACTCAGCTGGTTTTGTTATAAAATGAAACTCATGGAAAATCCAATATAAACATTTCTTCAAAATCAGAGGGGCCATGGAAAATAAAATTCTTTACTATGTCTCTGATGAAATGAAAAAGAAAAATTGATTTGAGTGTTAAGTTTAACTCTTAAAACCTTGTTTATCCATGATGTTTTGAAATTCACATATATAAAATAGATTGGTATTATAGATATTCATGCAAAAAATGAGGTATTTTTCAGATATTTTAATATATAATTGATTTTATATGCTTTGCATTTACTGATTTGTTGACTGTTGTTATACTGATTTTATATTAATTAAAAATAGATAATGCATGTTCTTAATAAAGTTTTTTGTTTAAAAAATAATAACGATTGCAAAATACTTCCTCGCCTTTAATATATCTTAACCTAAAAGAATATAACATATCTTAAAAATAGAATTTTTTTTACTTAATAATGTTTAATACTTTCAATAAACAAAATAAATGCTTTTAAAAAGCAGATTTATTCAGAAATGAAAATAGCAAAATAAAACTTAGAAAGAACCAGCTGATAACACTTATTATACGTAAAACTAGCTGACTTTTCCCACTAGAGGGAAACTCCTTTCATTGGGGCCTCTAATTTATTTGTAATCTTGTAATATAAAATCTCGAACAGATTATAGCATGAATTTTTTCCAAAAAAACAATCTCGAATCGGATGAACCTTGAACCTGACCCCCCCCCCCCCTGCCTGTGGTCCTATATAGCAGATTTGCTGCACATGCACAGCAAAATTTTATAAAAAAAATAAACAATGTAGAGCCGATTGAACCACAAACGAAGAGACACAGTGTGAGTACACCTTCCCATTATTCCTTTCCTTGAAGAGTGGCACATATATGATTGGTACTACTTATGTAATGGTTTCCCAGCTGGCATGTTTCCAATGTGACTTCTTTGTATGAATTTGTAGCATCACTTTTGTTGTCTACAGCAGACTGTGAAGGGGGATTCAGTCTCATGAATATAACAAAAATTGACTTGAGAAACAAACTGGCAATCAAGAATTTAAGTAACTTAATAATGATTAATTTGGAAGGGGAATTTTGAAAAGAAATTCCATTAAAAAAAGAATTTGCTGTGTGGTATACAGCCAAATCTCGAAGGGTCAATCTTACAGAGTGATGTATTTGTTTGTATATTGCATAACTAAAAATAATACTCATGTATATAGAAATTTTGTATAACTTTTTTTTTTTTTTTTTCTTGGCTAAAGCTATTTTTATTTGGCTAGAAGTTATTATTGGCTGCAACTAGCCCAAAAGCTAAAAATCCCTTTTTCCTAGATTAAACCCTATAGGTGGGATATAATATATCCCACCAACCCTCAAGGGTTAAACAATATATTTTTCTGGTACGAAATTTTGAATATTCTGAAACACATATGAAGCCGATCGCTGTCTCATAGAAACATGGAATTTTTATTCAAACCGTTCGGGATCTAGCGTCCTATAAAATGAACATGTCTTTTCATTGAGTATTATTTTGTCTTTAACAGGTAGTTTTGTTATTATCTCCATGTTATAATGATAAAATCCTAATCCTATTAATATTATAAATGCAAAAGTGTGAAAAAGTTTGACTGAAGTCAACTGCAAAACTGGGGATTAAATAACTTTTGTCATATCCATTCTATTCATTTTTTTTTTTTCGAATGTGCAAAATTTTTACTTAATAAATTTTACATATTTTAAAAAGTGATTGTGTTTCTGAATTTTTTTCAAACTAATATTTCATCTAAATAGTAATATTTGTAATATAAATTCTGAGAATAAATAAGGCAATGATTATTATTTGGAAATAAAGATTATAAAAATACAGAAACGTAATTACTCGAAAAAACAGTATCAGCTATATTGTGCCAACATTTGTAGTGAAATGTCAATATTGCACAAATATTTAATTTATGTTAAAAATATTAATAGAGAAACTTCAATATATTTTCTGGAAATATTGCACAAATATGTGCAAAATGCAAAATTTGACTGAAAGCGTGTTTTATGTTTATCTATAATTTTTATTTTATGTATTAGAAACATATAAAATTGTAAATTTTATTAACTTAGGTGAAAATGTTGCATATTGAAAAAAAATTAATATGGTGGATAATGAATGAAAAGGCTGATTTAATGCTGACCTCAGTCAAACATTTTCACACTTTCACATTTATAATATAATTAAGATTAGAATACTGTCATTACTAGATGTAGATGATAATAAAACTAATAAGACAAAATAATATTCAATGAAAACATATGTTCTCTTTATAGGACGATAGATCCTAAAAGAGTTAACCCTCCAGCCGTGGACAACTTTTTAATTTTCTTGGATAAAACCGTAGCATATTTTTAAGTTTTAAAATTAAGATTGCTTGATTCCCACACTTTTTTGAAGTAGAAATAGTCACTTTATTTAATTACAGATTAAATAATGTGATAATAAGCTGAAGTATAAAAAAATCGTTTTTAAAAAAAGTGGTGGGAATCAAGCAATCTGAATTTTTAAAAAGTAGCCCACTAGAACACAAAAATAGCATTCCCTGTGGAATTGTATAGAATATGTGAAATGCGATATGAGCGTTGCCAGCGGCTGGATGATTAAATAACAATTCCATTATTCTATTATATAGCGATCGGCTTCATAATTATTTCTGAATATTCAATATCTTATACCAGAAAAATAAAATGAGAAATACCTGTGGTCAATCTGAACCGAGTAGGTATTGTGAATATGCATGCTACTGCAGACACACAGCAAAATCTTAAAAAAAAAAAAATCTCTAACCAGGTCCCTACTGTCTATGGTACCATAGAGCAGGCGTGCTGCACACACACTGCAAAGTTTTACAGGGGAAAAAAAAATCTGGAAATTGAAAAAAAAAAAAAATTATTTACTTATATGAATATATGTAGTAATAAAAGGTATTCAGGGCTTGAAATTCAATTTTTCATAGGAAGGGAGTCTCCCTACCAACATTTATAAATGGAGGGAGTTGAGCTATTTGGGAGGGAGAAAAAAAATATGAAACCCACTGTTATTTTACGTGCTTTTTAAAGATTTGCATTAATTATTTTGTCATGTCTGTATTAATGCAGGCAGGACAGAATACCATTGAAGCAATTTAAATCAACAACTCAGAATAATGATGCAAACTGTTTTTTATTTAAAAAAGTAAGAAAGCAGGAGTGATTCTGAGTAAAAAAAAAAAAAAATTCTGAAACTGACAGCAAATTTTCTGAAAGGTTACAACAGAGGGGATGAGGGGGGGGATCACTCCCACCACTAGCTATGACTTTTTTCGTGCCCCTTTGACGAAATTTCCGTTTTTTGCGATCTTTTGACAAAATTTGCCATTATTTCGTGATCTTTTGACAAAACTTGCCGTTTTTCTGCGATCATTTGATAAAATTAGAGTTTTTTGCACGATTCTTTGACGAAATTCAATTTGCGGGGGTTTTTTCGTGATATTTGGATGAAATTCACGATTCTTTGACGAAATGCGTGTTTTTTTTGCGATACTTTGACGAAAAGCGTGTTTTTTTGCGATACTTTGACAAAATTCGTATTTTTTTTGCGATGCTTTGATGAAATTCGTGATTTTTTTCTCAGCGGCCGTTTGGCTAAACACTAAATTCGTGTTTATTCCACGATCCTTTGACAAAATTAGCTTTTTTCCGCGATCCTTTGACGAAATTAGTTTTTTCCGCGATCCTTTGACGAAATTAGTTTTTTCTGCGATCCTTTGACGAAATTCTCTTTTTTCGCGAGCCTTTGCCGAAACTCGCATTTTTTCCGCGTTCCTTTGCCGAAATTTATGATTTTTTTGCTATACTTTGATGTAATTTGCGTTTTTTTGCGATCCTTTGATGAATTTCAAGTTTTTTTCCCCGCAATCTGACAAAATACACGTTTTTCCGCGATCCTTTGACAAAATTTGTTTTATTCGCAATCCTTTGTGACGAAATTGGCGATTTTTTCCTCGAACAATTGACAAAATTGATTTTTTCGGCGATCATTTGTCGAAATTGACGATATTATTCTGTTGAACTGATGACCAATTTTTCACAAGTTTCAGAACCTAATGCCTTAAATTTTTGGAAAATTCGTAACGCGGATTTTCGTATTTCAGAAAATTAGTTCGTGTTTCGGAAATTTCGTTCACCCCTGAATTCGCCACTTGGTTGCGGAAAAAAAATAATGAAATTTGTCTGTCGGTCGCATAAAAAAATCGTGAGTTTCAACGATCTTTCGCAGTTAAAAAAAAACGCAAAATGTGTCAATTAGTCACGCGAAAATATCAGGAAATTTGCAAGGCGTTCGTGGGAGTTATTCGTAATTTCAAAATGCAAAATTTTCAGGAAAAGGGTGACATTTTTTGGAGGACAGTCTCCCGCCTGCGATATTATTTTGGGCGGGATTTCAAAATTTTGGGCGCGAATCCCGCCCTGGTATTGAATAATAGTGAGTAAAACAGAATAAAAAATTAAATATACCTTTAAATAAATTTTATTGCATGTGACAGTTTTAGGATTCTTAAAAATATTTTTGGGTTTGGTAAATTCTAAAACAACTTTCTACACAGAGACCCAAAGTTTTTTTCAGCTTTTAACTGTGCAACGGAATTTTCTGCCACAAAATAAAATTATGAAATAAAGCCTTTAGAGAAAATAGTGTTTGTGGTTGAAAGCAGTGTAGTGTTTATTTCAAAATAAAGACAAGATGAAAATTTTTATGCCTTTAAATGTCAAATATAGCAAAATATTAACAAAGAAAGCAAATGGAGAAAAAAAAAAAACACATAAAAAGCATTCAAAATTCATATGCTTGCTGTATGTGTTTGTGTTAAAGAAGTTTTACTTTTTATAATTCATGGATCTAAAGCAGAACTAAATGATACACTCAGGATTGATAAATTCTAATTTATAAGATGTCAACTAAACTAATTAGTTTTAAATCGGAGTTAAAAATAACTTGATTATATCTACCACCAATATAACATAACAAAAACGCATATAAAGTTCACACAGATGAAGTGACAGACTAAATCGGGATTCACAACCTTTTTTCATCATTTGACAATACTAAATAGTCCCTCTCCCTCATAATAAGTATTTATTTTTATTGCAAACGACTAAAAAGTAATTCATAGTATTAAGGGGGGGGGGGGGGTGAAGCTTGAGAGAAACTTTGCAAAAGAGAGTTAAGAATAAGTATTCTTATGGTCTAAGAAATGGTCTAAATGTGTAAATTTAAGTTTGTCAAACATGTTAAAGAGCCCCAAAGTTCGCAAATAACGTACAATAATACAGTTTTAGATGCAAAAAATTCAATTTACATTACAAATACAGCAAATTAACAGATATTTACCTTTGCTTGAATGCCAAAATGAACAGAGTTAAGGTGCACAACTGTCTCCTTGAATTGATGTAACATCACTACACTCCCCTGAAACTCATGAAAATAAATAATTTAAATAGGTTGTAATATTAAGTATTTATCATATTCAACTAGAATTTTTTAAATATATAATTGAGCACTTAAATGATACCAGTGAATTGGGTTTTTTAATTCTTTTGGATTTGAGAACAGCCTTAAATATAAAAGGAGTCGACGCAGGTTTTTATTCTTGGGGCCCATTTTCTGAAAAGTAAGTGATTTTTGTATAACATTTTGTACCTAAAGTTGACATCCAGTTACTCAAATTCGAAATAAGAATTTATTAACAAAAACTTCTTTAAATCCTCTTGCTAAAGTTCGTTTTTCGTGACATGGTTTTATTTACAAATTACACATTTTAAAATAGTTTTTATGAAAATGAATGTTACAAAGGGAGCCTATTTTATTAAAAGGAATTTTGTGAAGTGGCCTGTTTTATTAAGTTCATTTTTGTAATGGGGCCCGTTATAAAATTTATTTTGTGAAGGGGCCAATTTTATTAAATAGATTTATGCAAAGGGGCCTTAAATAGGACCCAAATTGTGCCAGGATCGACCCCTGATAAACCAAGAAAAATCTTACTTATAATACTATTAGTATTTACACTTAGTATTTAGAACTTAAACAACTTAACATTATAGTGTTGATTTTATGCCAAATTGGCAAGGCAAGGTGCTAGGCAGCCCTTTCTCACAACTTTATGCACCTGGCAAGCCCTTTTTAAACCACTTTATGTACTCAGTGGTCCCAGTAGCAGAAATTTCTCCAAGTGTTTGCGACAGATACTTTAGGGCCAAAAAATAATCTGAAGGTAAAATATTTTTACAATTAAAGCGCTAATTAATTAAGCATTCACTTGCCTGTAGCGTTTTTAGGCATTTTACAGCTTTTTATTAATAATAATCTTAACTTTTTGTATTAAGGAATAAAGAGCTGAACAAAAAATATGAAGCAAAATAAAAGTTCGATGAAAAAGAGTCTGCAAAAGAGAAAAAAAAGTCTGCGACGTCCGTCTCCCGTCTCAAATTTTCCAGTCAAGAATATCGTCAAAAATTGCACATTTTGCCAAATGATGGTAGGAAAAAAACATGAATTTTATCAAAGATCGTTGAAAAAACTCATGAAATGATCGCGGAAATAGATGCAAATTTCGGTAATTGATTGCGAAAAAAACTTTAATTTTGTGAAACGATCATTGAAAAATAGCATGAAATAGTTGTGGAAAAAAAACTATAAATTTTGGCAAATAATCACAAAAAAATTGAGAATTTCGCCAAATGACCTTGGAAAAATATTGCGAATTTCGGTAAACAATCGAGGAAAAATATTGCAAATTTCGACAAAAGATCGCGGAATCACAGGGAATTTTGCCAATCTGTCGCGGAAAAATATTGCAAATTTTGGCAAGACACGGAAGAAAAAATTGCAAATTTCGTAAATTGATCGTGGTAAAAAGCATGAATTTTGTCAAAGATCGTTGAAAAAAACATGAACTTTGGCAATTGATCATGGTAAAAAAAATTTCATAAATATCAAATTATCAATGTATTTATTACTCTTTAAATATATAATTTCTTTACTAAAAGCACTTGAAAAATTGCATTTTATGAGATAGCAAATTAAATTATTAGATTTCATATTTATCTTATACTATAACAGAATATGGTATTAAAATGATCTCCAGAAAAAATAAAATGTCTCATAATCTATATTACTCTATAATCTGCACAACCTTTGGTCCCAGCTTGTGCGGATTAGTGTTGATTCTAAGTCGCTTTAGCAGGGCGCAGCGCCCGGCGGCTCTTTTAAACCCTTCTGATGCGCCCGGCTGCCCTTTTTACATTTCCTATGTGTCCCGTGGCAATTCAATTGATCTTGGGAAAATATCGCAAATACTAGGGCTCTAAACAAACCGGTTCAAAATATTTTTAGTGAACAAGGTACAAGTGTGCCCTTTTTGAAAAAAATAAGCCTTTTTTTAGAATAGTATTCCCTTTTTGAAAAGATGTACCCTTTTTTAGAATAGTGTTCCCTTTTTTAAAAAATTCCACCCGGCAGCCCTTTTTTTCTATAGTAGACACTATGGATTGATGAACTTTGCATGTATATCAAATTTCAATGCATATATTATTCTTTAAATATATAATTTCTTTTATAAATGAGCTTTTATGGGATAATATATTACATTATTAGATTTCATATTTATATTATATTACACTAAATATGGTAACAAAATGTTCTTCAGAAAAAACAAAATTACTCATAATCCACACAACATTCTATTAATCTGGAGAACGTTTGGTCCCAACTAGTACAGATTAAAAACTTGTAAAGATATTTGCCTGTAGTACTTAAATTATAATACGACAATTTCCAAATAACTCTTGCATTACTTTAATAAATTCCAGAAATTTCATATTAAATAAAGCCAATATTACTATATGGTAAAATGATTCTCAAAGAAACAAACAAGATCTGTGTAACTACCCAGACAAGATCTGTGTAACTACCTAGTGAAACACTCTGTATACTTAAAATAAAGTTAATCTTTCTGACATATTGGCAAAGTAATTATTCTGTGTGCATGAAACCTGAAGACATTAATATTCAAGTAGTACAAATTATTTTGGTCTGTTTTATTGTGTTCAAATATGCATTTATTTCAAAACAAAATGAATGAACAGATTAATCAAAGTATTGCTTATCGCTGGCTACTACTTTTTGCTACCTCTGAGGCAATTTTTTAATTCCATTTCAAAAAAATAACTTCAATTCCTTCTTCTTTTAATTCAGCAGCTTTTCTAATATTTTCCCATTTCTCATAAGGCTTTTATTTTTTTTTTCCTATCTATCTTGCCAGTCTTTTCATTTACTACCTTTTTTCTTCTATTTTGTGCTTATTTTCCAAATCTAATTTGTATCGTTTACAGCTACTTTGCACACAAGAAAGAAGTTTTTAGTTAATATCTATATATAGTATCAACAGCTCCTGATTTTATGACAGTATAATAAACATGTCTCTGGTTAACTACAGGGTTCTCAGCAAAACATGTCTGCCAATTTGCCTGGTCAGATCTCAAAAAATTCGATGACCAAACGGGCTTACAACAAAATTAGCTATTTATTTCCGCAATCATTTGACAAAATTAGCAATTGTTTTGCAGTCATTTGACGGATGTCACACTTTTTTTTCCAAGAACACCCCGCTTTATTTTTGTCTTCCATGACTTTTTAGAAAATATTTGTAAAATCCCTGATTTTTCTTATATATTTTAAAATTTCCCCAATTACTTTCCAGATTTTCCATGTTGCTTTGAACTTGCATTAAAAAAATTGCTACCATAGTGAAAAATGACTTAATTCGGGTTTCCAGCAATATATGTCTGGCAATTTCCATAATTTTCTTTGACCAAATCTTTTAAACTTAGGGGAAACTCGGATATAATTTCAAAATAAAATTGCAGAACTACTGTTTGAGGCCACATTACATTTTTTTTTTTTGGGGGGGGGGGGGATTAATAAGTAAACATTTAAGACAGAACATTTTAACATTTATTTTTAACAACTTCTGTAACTTAATTGTTTTTATTTAATTGGGGAGATATTAAACCCTATGAGCCCCTCTTTTCTCTATGCCCTAACAATATTCTCCGCTTTCTGATTTATTTTATTGATTGCCATATTATAAAATATGCAAGGCAAAGTAAAAAAAAAATTAATTTGATTAAAATAACGAAAATTTTATTAATCACACAAAATTAATTAAAAGCAGCTATTTATAAAAAAATTGGTTGGTGTTATTACATTCCTTAGGTTTTGAGTTAAGTCAAAAGATTTTTATGAACGTATGAACATTACTGAAATTGCATTTTCAGCAATGTCTGCACGGCGATGGGGTGTCCATTACTGGAAATTGACCAATTGCACATGGGTCATAAAATCTTGACAATAAATGAAATTTTCTAAATGGCCATTAGCATAGTATAAAATTCAAAGTTTTCTATTACTACCAGGGTTTGCAAAGCTGGACCCAGTCGGAAAATTCCCTGTGGCTTTTTTCAGACTGGGCCCCACTTGAAAAAGCCCACCAAAAAAACTAAAATGTGGATTTTTTCAATTTTTAGCAATATTTAAAATTTTAAACAACATATTACATTTAATGAATTTATGTCATTTCAGGTAATTTTGAAAAAAAAAATAATACATAAAAGCCATATAAACAACTGAAGTAAAAAAAAAAAAAGTATTTTAGCACATTAAAATATTTGGCAGAATCCCAAAACAGGCGAGACACCCCCATTTGGCGACTTTTCTGACAAGCGCCAAACACCCCACATACGCCAACCTAAAAAGTAACGTGATTGGTCCACTTTCCTCAATGCTTCCAGACTGTTTTTTACTGCGTCATCACCTGGACTCATAGGAAATACAACATTTATAAATAACAACAATAGAAAACACAGGAAAGCTGATTTTTATGAGATTCAAAATAAAACAAATGATTTAAACAAAATTTGTTGAAAAAATGTGAAATTTTTAAAGTACCTTTCCAAATCAGAGTAATGATTTAATGATTAAAATTTTCATTTCTCAACAACTTTCAGAAAAAATCATGGCATCATTTAATATTTTAAAGTACATGCCTATATCAGAGTAAACACTGAACAAATCATTTCTAATTTACGGAACTTTGAACGCTTTGCGTTCATAAAAAAATAATATCACTCAATACAGCAGTTCTCGCTCTGTAGCAATCAGATAACTCGTTAAAGTGGTAATCAGTAATCGTGTATGAACACTTACGCGTTCATTAACCGAAAAAAAAAACATCACTGGATTCAGCAGTCTCAAAATACAGCAGTTCTCGCTCTGTAGCAATCTCAAAATGTACAAAACTCATTAAGCAGCAATCAGTAATCGTGTATGAACGCTTACGCATTCATTAACCTGAAAAAAAAAAACATCACTGGATTTAGCATTTCTCGCTGTGTAGCAATCTCAAAATTCAGCAGTTCTCAAAATGTACAAAACTCATAAGGACAGCATACATGAGAAATATACAATAAACGGCTAATATAAAACGTTACAACAAAAAGTGCATAAAATTATTAACATACCTTAACAGACATCTCCTTTCTTGAAAACCAACTCTAAAAAATGTTGAATTGCCATAATTTCGTAAATTTTTAGTCAAACTTCATTTAACTTCCCAGCAAAAAAAAAATGAACAAATACTCACAATTTCAAATTAAACTACACAGGTACTTTAACTTTCAAATTTTACAACTAAAAACAGCAAAAAAAAAAAAAAAAAAAAAAAAAAATCAACAACAACAAACTTTTGACTTGCCGACATTCTATTTTTACAAATGCAGAGTTCAGTTGTCAAAACACCGCTGAGCCACAGATTATATATCTCATACAGATATGACTCTTGCATAAGCTCAATGGTAACCGAATCGCAACTTCAGAGCCTCTAGTGACAACAGTCGCAAACGTTTCGGGAGGGTCGCAACAGGTAGTTGTTACTTGTCTTGTTTGTATAGTATCTATCTTTTATTGATGCGTCGCTAGCCGGTTCTGTATTTGTTTACGTTTGTTTTAAAACATAAGACATGTTTCTTTTTATCAAACAGATACTAATAATCAAGCAAATAACCTCAGAAAATATGCACTTACACGTTTCTTCTTAAAGATTTGGCTTTTTTTTTTTTATATGTAATCATTTAAACAGAGAAATTTTCAGATATTTAAATGGTTTCACTTGATTGAATTGATGAAATTTGAATACCGTAAAAACACTTTTACATTACTGTTACTATTTACAAGAATAATAAATAAATAAATTAGCACGTTTTAAAATACTATTTACTGGCTTATTCCAAAAAATTCGGTTTTAAACAATATTATTTTATACGATTTACGCACTTTTAAATTGTTCAATTTTAATATCTGCAGTAAAACGTTGTATAAGGTTATTTTTATTATTATAAAATAGTTTTAAGTATGATAAAACAAAGATAATTTAAAAAATAAAAATTTATTGCACATTTTGTAGAAAAAATACAACATAATACGATAGATTTATGAATATTTTTCAGATAAATACAAAATTTCATGCATTAAAAAAGTAAATACATAGAATGTAAATTTTCTAACAACTTATGAATCATCAGAACATATTAAAATATTTTATGACATTTATTTTACATAAATATTTTATGACATATCCATGATTTTTATGTTAATATAAGTGTTACAAACATCAAAATTAAATAAGCTTTGAATAAATCATACAAGTAAACAAATTGGGAAACTGACAAAGATAATAGTGGTAGTATCTCTTTCAGTTCCATTACTCTTACATTCAGTTCTAAATATTGCATAATTTCCATTTCTAATCTTTAAATATGAAACAAAATGCACTTTCAAATAATATGTTGCAGCTCAATTTACTGATTTTTTATAAATTTACAAATTATTGGCTATGTACTGATTTTTTATAAATTTACAAATTATTGGCTATGTCTGTGGTTCACAGAAAAAAAAAAAAAAAAAAAAAGAAAATCACTTATGATATGGTATGTTTTAGAAAATTTGTTTTTCCATACAAAAGCAAAGAAGAGGAAGAATTTATGGGCTGCATGCGTATTTATTGACCACATGGAAAGTAGTAAAATATTTTTAATTAGTGCAGGGGTGCATTTAAATATTTGTTGTGAAGAATATTATTTAAAGTAAAATAGGAAACACCAATTTATTTAGACTTCTGCCATATATATATATTTTTTAATCAGAACTTTTTGAGAACGCTTGAGTGCCATGTCAGTCACCAGTGACTAACACTTAAACTTTCCGTTTAGATTCCACCAGCCATCGGTGACTGACACTTATAGGTTGTGTAACGGGAATCTTATTTCGTGGCCCAAATGGAAAGAGAGGCAAAATAGACTTGGCATTCAATGTGTTAATAGATATAAATTTTAACTACTCTTATTAAAGAAATTTGTTGTAACATTAACCCTTTCAGGGAAAGGGTTAAAAACAAAAACCTTTATTTTAAATTTGAAAATATGCTATTTAATGTTATGCAGACTTGTATAAAAACAAAAAACTTTCCGCGCACATGAATATTAGGTCAAAAATTTTCCGCAAATTAATTTGATCTTTAATAAAATTACGTGTTATATTATTTTGACGATATGAAATAAAAATCATAGTTTAAAATAATTGCTATTTAAATTTCAAAGATAATTAATATTAAGTAAAGAATAAATTTTAATTTAAAAATAATAAAGTTAAAATCAATGATAGGAAAGTGAATTCTTGTCAATTATTTTGTCAATACATTTAAAAACAACCTAATCCTTAATCTTGTGATCTCTTCGCACAAAATGCCAGTCACTCTTATAACACTACGAAATTATTCAATTTAACAGCCGTTGCCGAGCTAAATTGTCACTGCAGCCACCGCCGGAAAACCGATTGACAACAAGTTTTAGTCTGCGGAAAATAGAAATAAAAGGGTCTGTGTATCACAACAATGTTTTGAGTTTTTAAATTTTGAATTGTGGATAAACAATATATAAATCGTATATAAAATTGGGGGATATTTTAAATTTTTGGTATTAATAAAAGTTACAAAAACAAAACATACATTTTCTTTGCGAAACTTTTTTCCGCAAAGTTCCGAATTTTTCGGAAAATTTTCCGCGCATGCGTCTATATCAGGCACAGCGAACCTATGGCACGCGTGCCACTTTTGGCACGCGAAAGAATAATTTTGGCACGGCTTGTGGCTCTAAATCAAAATAAAATGGAATTTCACAAAATCACAACTGATTTTTTCTAAATTCGATTAAATGGAAATTGAAAAATTTTAATTGCTGCATATTATATTCCAATCTAATTAATTATGGTCTCAAGAATTTTCCAAAGAAAGGCGATATTTGAAAACTATCGGAAAGAATTGGTTATTAGACATTACTTAGTTCCGAAGGTAAAGTTATGGCAACTTTGAATTTATTTCAGAACTATTCAGAGAAACTGGCGTTTGACATTTCAATTTTTTTTTTTTCTTAAATATATTTGTTTCCATAATTATTATAGTATAGCACCTACATGTAGGTTTCTAATATTTTTTTTAATCTTAATAGAAAATTTTGAATAATTTTAATCCATTATTTTTCCATCTACTAAATTTGTTTTTTAGTTGGCACGTCCTGGTCACGTAAAATATTTTTGGCCAAATTTGGCACGCAGCAACAAAAAGGTTCGCCAACCCTGGTCTATATTATACAACTCTGATGTTATGTTTAGTGAGTACTACCTAATTATTATTTTTTTTTAATCTGGATATGACCATTTGGAAAGCAAATTTGGTTTTGCAGGATAGAAATAGAGTACATTTTCGAAACATTTTTAGAAATGTGACTGTGAAGTGGAATTTTTTTTTTGGGACAGAGTGCTTGTTTCCTATATTCAAAGCAAGATATTTCAGTGTTTTCTACTAAAATGGAAAGTAATTTCAGTGCTGCTAAACCTTGAAATTTCATAAAATTTCAAATGCCATAATTTAGTCAGTTTTGGTAGTAAAAAAATTTGGATTTTTTAAATTTTCTTTCTAGACATGGAATAATATATTTTTAAATACAAGTTTTTAACAACCAGGGGTATAAAAAAATAAAATTTTGTATTTTAACATACATATCTTTATAAAACAAAAGTTGCACTTGATATGCATATTCTTTTAGAATTGGAAGAATGTTTCTATCATCAGCAGTTTAAATGATAATCGCTGTAGTCTTTATTTTGAATCACCCAGTATGATGCAATTCTGAGAGCACTTCTGAATATCTTGCATACATATATATATATTTCCCCTCGAATGGATTTACAGTACATTTAAAAATAGAAGTATTTTCACAAAAACATTTATGTGGAGTCTCTAACCTCAAAAGTACTTTCTTAGTTTAAGAATGAATTTTACAAAAGTGGAAAAGGTTGGGCGATTGTCTAGGGGGCTAAATATAGACAAAAAGTTACAGTTAAAGTACTTCAAAATGTGTTATCGAAATTGATCGCAATTATAAAAATGATGAGGGATTTATGGTTTTCACTATCGCAATCTTTCAATTTTTTGATAAAAATTGCTAATTTTGGAAGTAACTGCTACATTTGTTTATCTTGAGGTTTCAGATTGGCGATCATTTTCGAAAACAGCATTTAAAAAACAAAAAACCTACCAAGTTCATTCTACAAAGCACACGGGCACATCTGTTCCCATTTATTTTACAATAACAGTTTTCACTACATTTAACATTAAAAAAAAAATGTGATGATGAAAAGAAAAGGGCATTTTTTAGATTCACAAAGACATTTTTATCAGGATTTATAAATATATCACTATACCTTATATTTTCAAAATAGACAACTTATTGATGATATATATCATCATGATAAATATTCAGACTTAATATGAATTAGAAACAAAAACATACTGAACTCAGCATGAAAACCTAAGCAATATTCGGTACTACTTAGTTACTCCGTCAACCAATTTCACCAAACCACTCGCCAAATTATGCAAATTGACATAATTTCTTCAAAACATTGCATAAAAATACGAATTTCGTTAAGGATCGAGGGAAAAACGCATAATTACTGTTGAGGGGTCTCCCCCACCCCCCCCCCCCTTCTGTAAACTTTCAAAAAATTTGCTGTGAATTTCAGATTTTTTTGTTTGTTACTCAGAATCACCCCTGATTCAAGTAACATAATTGTGTCGCCACAATACTTTGTCGAAATGAAATATCTGATGATAAAAAAAAAAAAATCGTAATATAAATTAATTTTAAACTAAAATTTGACAGAAAAATGACTTTTTTCTAATTTCGCGGGTGGGGGGGGATGTAACATATTTTAGTGGTTACATATTCCAACACAATAGACAAAAAAAATTAGGAATCTGTAAAATTTTCGAAAAATTTCAGAAATTACAAAATTTTAGTAAAAATTTACAAATTTAGAAAATTTTCACATTTTTTTCTTCCGGATTTTGGGTCCTTCCAGATTTTGGAATTCCGGATAATGGGTCCTGTACTGTACATACAAACTTTGCAAAGAAAATGTAAGCAAATCTGTGATAAATCTAGTTGAAAACAACTTTTAAACACATGGAAAAATCCACCTGTTTTAAAAGTTTCATTAAAAAAAAAATATATATTTTTTTCAATATTATGGATCTAAACCTTACTAAAACATAGTTTGTGTTTAATGGTTTAAAACCTCCCTATTCAACAGTATTTCTAGATCATGTGCCCCAAGATCTTGCAAAAATAATAGAACTTTTTTTTTCTTATATCATTACTAATATATTTCCTCATGAAATAGTGCCCTTTTTTTAAACTAGCATCTTACCCCTTTTCCTTTCTAAAATGAATATTACTTTATTTATTGTTTTTCTTTTAATAATTAAAGCTTAAAAATGTATAATATGTTGCTAATCAGAGAGTTAATTGTTTAATAATTATTAATTTGAAGTAATGTTAACTATTTAATATTATCTTACCCCTTTTTCTTTCTAAAATGAATATTACTTTATTTATTGTTTTTCTTTTAATAATTAAAGCTTAAAAATGTATAATATGTTGCTAATCAGAGAGTTAATTGTTTAATAATTATTAATTTGAAGTAATGTTAACTATTTAATATTAAATGCAGTTATTAATAATTTTAATAAATAGTAAATATCACCAGTATTTAATAATGCAAATCTTGCCAATAAGTTTTTTTTTTATTATTATTGCATGTGTAAACTAATGTGTAACAGCTTGTGTATTATGAGCAAATATGACAAAAAAAAAAAAAACTGCTATTGTCGAAGAACAAAATTTGCTATTAGCATAAGTTATATCTAATAAAGTATTAAAGAAAAAACATTTCTTACAATAGCAGAAGAAATTCAAATTTGCCAACTCAGTTTATAACGCAATTCACTTTTAACACACAATGTTTGAGATATAAAAATGAATATTTCAGTGAAGAAGCATCTGCAATCTACACCGTAGAAATATTATTACACTTTACAGGACTAAGTTGCATTGTGTTATTTAATCTTTATTACCTTATTTCACAGATTTAATAAAAAAATTGCTATTAGCAAATTAAAAAATTTTGAAAATGAATATTATCCCTGTCATGGAAATGTCAGAGAATTGACATAAGAATAAGATATGTGTTACTTTGCATAAACTCAAGATGGTAAGATAAATATAGAAGGAAAAAAAACACCTACTTTTTTATAGACTTTGATTGAAATTCTATTTTTAAATCCTCGTTTACTTTTTTAATGTGTTTGTATATTTGAATTTTTGAGATTATTATGCTAATAATCTTTTGCACTTTTTCTTTGTGAATTTCGTGAATATTTAAATTATTGAAATTGATCACATCTCCGTGAAATTTTACCATGTTTTGTATCACATCTGTAGACCAAAACATATGAGCTGTATCAACATCATACATTTTATGCACTATATTGAATAATTCATTGCTCGGTTTTTTCAAACTACTACCTGAATAATCTTTATATTGAGTCAATAAAGAATTGTCATTTGCAGCATTTGTAGTATCAAATAAAGTATTTTCACAATGATCACAGTTTAATTTTGAAACTACTTTCCTTCCAACATATCCGGCAATATAATAAATGACATTTTGTCTTACAGTATCAGATGGCAAGCATGGAATTTCATTCAGTGGGACATCTGGATTTATTTTAACATGGTCACTGAATAATGATGTTAAACTGGAAAATTTGGAAGGACTCCTATCTTTTAACGATACAAGAACTTCATCGAAGTCTATTTCACAGTTTGTATTTTTAGACATGGTAAAAATGTTATTTACCATAACTGCTTGCAAACAACTTACTAACTGCGAACAATCTGGATTTTCATCGTTACCTCTTTTCGATCTTATAATAGAAAATGTATTTTCCAGTGCATCCTGGTTAAAACGTTTAGTTAAGATGTATGCATAATCATGTTCTTCGAATAAATTTCTACATAAATTTATTGCAGATTTTAATGTCACAATCCATCCGTTTTTACAATGAGTGTGAACAGTTTTGTCATCATCCTTTTTGAAAGCCCAACTTTCAACAAAAGGAAGCATTTCTTCCCAAAATGTTAAATGAGCAGAGTCTCTTTTTACAGCACAGAGCATTTTCTTTTTACCGTACTCTTCACTGCTGTTGAAACTATCAAACAGTTTGTCCATAGTATAAATCAAATGAGCTGTGTGTTGCGCTGGTTCATCAAATTTGCCAACTGATTTCAGTAGGGAAATACCAGCTGCAACAGACGTGCTGAGTGCCTGTGCAGCATATTTGACCTTCATTTTTGCTCGGCCAACAGGTTCAATATGTGTTTTACTCAGTTTTGGTGTTACTCGTGGATCATTTTTTTTTATCTATTTCATAATAACTACGAATATACTCCCAGTCAGCTGTAACTCTTCCAAAAGTAGGCCTTTCAAACTCCAATTTATATTTCATCAAATTGTTCCTGAAAGATTTGAGTAAATGAGGTGGATCAAACATAAAAAAGATTTTTTGATTATTAACTTCAAAACTGGTTTGATCTATCGACAGTCCAAGTTCATTGAACAAACATATATTATTAGGCCCTTGATCACAAACCGTAGATACAACTTTGAGTCCTATTTCCTGGAGTTTAGAAATACAAGAGACCACAAGTGTTTTTAGTGATTTTCCTGGCATACTGCGGTGCACTAAAAAATATCCTAAAATTTGTTTCCATTTAGTGGACAAGCCTCTCACCATTAAAACCAAAGCATTAGTGGCTATTTTGATAGGTGAATTATCAGTAACAGATATATCATCTTGATAACCTATAACAACATCTTTTCTCGGTGAATAATGAAGAGATGGTCTTATTGCCATCTCATCAAAACTCAAAACACACAGTCGTTCTTTTTCATTTAAATGGCTGACTTTCTTTTCCAGTACCTTAAATATTTCTGTACAAAACCCTGTATTTTCACAAAGACCTTGTACAGAACGTTTCAATGTTCTTATACATGGCAGTATAAGAAAACGTTTTAAAACCTTGTATGCTGCAGTCGATGCTAAATAAATATTAAAAGCAAATGCTTTGTCAGAAGCTGTCCAGCGCCTTCCTTTTGCAGGACCCGTATTCCTTAACTGTGCTTCCAGAATGCTATACAAAGAAGGCCGTAAATGTTTCCGAAGCACGTTCAAAGCAGATGTTTTGGATATATTAGGGGAATTCGGAGAATTTTTGAAATATAGTCGTTTCTTCAACCTGTAAATTAAAGATTTGTATCTGTTCAATTTTCTGCTTTTCGGCGTAAGTTTGAAAGGAAAACTCGATGTACTCTTGGGTGTTTTAAATGGTATTGGAGATGAAGGTGCGTGCAGCTGGACTGGAGATGAAGGAGCGTGCAGCTGGACTGGAGATGAAGGTGCGTGCAGCTGGACTGGAGATGAAGGTGCGTGCAGCTGGACTGGAGATGAAGGTGCGTGCAGCTGGACTGGAGATGAAGGTGCGTGCAGCTGGACTGAAGATGAGGGTGCATGCAGCTGGACTGGAGATGAAGGTGCGTGCAGCTGGACTGAAGATGAGGGTGCATGCAGCTGGACTGAAGATGAGGGTGCATGCAGCTGGACTGAAGATGAGGGTGCGTGCAGCTGGATTTTTCTATGAACATCAACTACTTGAATGGTAGGCACAGATTCTGGGAGAAGCCGCCTTTTCAAAGTATTTGTAAATGCTTCCATTCTAAAGTGATCGGAGCATAAGTATTGACGAGTTCTAGTAATCGGTTTCATCTGAATGTTAGCCGTCCATTTCTCCAATCTAGGAAAATAAATGTACATAAATATATAAACATATCTGTTTTAAATAATTCTATTAAATTGAGTTTGTAATTTTTTATTGACAGTTGCAGAGGAGTAAATTTAGAAAATTTATTTGTTATAAAGAATGAAAGGAGGGAGAGCAGTAATTCAAACAAAGTTATTTATTGTTAATAGAATTATAAATAGAATTTTTCTTTTAATTAAAGAGGCTTAAAAGTTTTGTGCACAGAATGTGCAAAATGATAAGTGGAAATTGTGAAAAAAAAATAAAGAGTGGGGGAAAATAAAAATGAAAGACCAATGCAAGAAAAGTTTGAGGACTTAAAAACAGTGCTGTAGTTGGATGGCAATGCTGTTTCCAGAAATATTTGGTTTGTAACTATAAAAAAAATAGCATGCAGGAACACAAAACTTTTCTTTTTTCACAAGCAAAAAAAAAGTTATTGTTATTTATTATAACGATAATTATCAAATTTATTGATACTAGAGATGAGCCAAGAGAGCCAAACCCTCTTCCCCAGATTGTGGAAACTATATCCATTTTAATGTCTGAATGTGAAAAAGTATTCATTGTAAGTATTGAAAGTGCAAAGTTCTGTATGAATAACATGACCGATGAGAGAAATTCATTCCTTATTGAATAAGTCAGTTCACTTATATTCATAAGCCATGTAGGAGCTTCCTTGAAAGAATCTCATTATCGTTCTTTATGGAAACTTCTAGGATAGATGTGCTAGTACATAATGTATGGATTTATTTGTTATTTCAAATAAATTTTAATCCATGATGGAAAATGTTACTATGCGATTAAATATTGATTTTAGTTGAATACCATACAAATACAATACTATAAATACTAGAATATAATAATTATAACTGTTAATTAAAAAAGTCAGCTTTTGGCTAAATGTTTTAAATTGGCTTTTTGCTTAGTAAAAATCTGGTAGCATCAACATCTACTCTATGAAAAGTTGAGTTCCCACAAATATTTTTTTTTCCCCAACTACAGCACTGCTTAAAAGTTCAGTTTTGTAAATAGAACTTTTAAACATTCAAATGGCTAAGGGGGGCGGGGGGGGGGAGGTCAGATTTTGCCATGTGGCAGTAGAAATTTAGGATTATTATTTATAATTATTTCAAAACAACTATTATTTTACTTATTTATTGTTTCGGACGAATACGGCACTTGTTCCTGATAATTATTTCAAAACAACTATTATTTTATTTATTGATTTGGAGGTGGGGGAGAAGTTGATTAGATGATTGGAGGTATGGAGTTTGATAGATGATTAATGATTTATTACTAAATATTGATAAATAGGACAGAAAAAAATAAACTGAACAGTTTTAAAGATTTTAGATTTTGTGCTCTTGAAAAGGGACCAAAGGGAAAACGCCACTTAAAAATACGGGGTACGGGGAGTGGCGAGGAAATTTTTATGATCGATTATTTATTGTTAAAATGCAGAACAATTTTTCACAAAATAACAGAAAATGTAATGACTTTTTTCTTAAAAATAAAGAACAATTTTTTTTTAAAGTTTTAAATACAATACAAAATGCGTGTGATTAAATTTTCGGAAAGAAAATGTAAATCGAAATGCCAATCAAAAACACGTATTAAAAAAAGACACATGGAAATGGATGAAAGATACGTAAAAAAGAAATCTACAAAAAAGTAAAATAAAGCTAGATTTCATGCATTTATAATTTATAAATACAGAAATTACTCACCTTCTTTTATTTCCTGTAGGAAAACAAAAGAACGACAAATTGCTGTTCCTGTTGGTGTTTGCACATGATTGCGCTTGACAAAACACCTGATTTTTTGACATTTTGCAATAATTAATTGCAAAAAAACAGCTCTAAAAAGAGCACTTGTAAATATATAATTTTTATATACAAGAAAAATAGCTCTGAAAAGAGCTTTTGCAAAATTATAAATCTCTCAAATAGATCTCTCAATATCAAACTTTACAACACGTGAAAGTGACAGTAACAGTTTATGTTTATAAAATTCCGCGCTCGCGCATTTGTTCCCGCCTGTGCTCAGTAGTGGCGCTAGAATCGCGCCGGTACGGGTTTTTGCTCCTCTTTCATATCTGTGAGATATATAATCTGTGCGCTGAGCTAACTGTGAATAATGGTTTTCATGAAGGCGTAACCATCCAATACACAACAAATGAACCAATCCCAATTCAAGATCAGACCACTGTAGGTGTGGAAAGAATTTACGAAACGAACTGGTAACAAGAAAAATCCATTTATCGCCTCGCCAAATTGAACGCTGTCAAGTGTCTAGGCTGTTTTGGGATTCAGCCAAATATTTTACTAATATAGAACATAGTACACAGGCAACATACAAAACATTACATAATTATAGGTACAAGCATATAAGAATGTCTTTTTCTTTACAGCATAAAAAATTCAAATAAACTTCATGAAAGTAAAACCTCTAACTACAAAATCATTTTTTTTTTTTTTTTTAACTATCTTCATATAAAAAAAGAAAATTACAAATTTAAGACATTACATGTAATGAGTTGTAAACTTTTACTAATTTCATTGCTTTTTGGACTCTGAGATGGATTTGAATTCTGAAGCAATCATAAGCTTAAAAATAAAAACAAAGAATAAGAGATTCTTTTTGTATTTTATTCCATTATGCTTGTTTATTTATTTATTTTTTTATGCATTTGTAAAAAACATAGGTACTACTTAGTTATCCCGTCGACCAATTTAGCCAAATTACATAAATTGAGATAATTTTTATTTTTATATAACAAAATAACAAATAAATTATCATAACATTAACAGAAATACAAATAAAATGTCAAAATAAAAATCACTTGATGACGTAAGCTCGTGTAACTTGCTTAAAGTCAAGTGAATGGGACATTTACGATCAACCATTATTGCCATTTAATCTTACAGTTTGGCAATAGATTTTTGGTCTACGGGATACCAAGTAGTACCAAAATATATATATACAGAAAGAATTGGTTTAAAGAGTTGGTGAGAATCCATACTACATACAATAGAGTACATTAGATAATATGTATTTTTTACTCCTTTTCTTCCTACTTATAGCTATATTTTAAATTTTAACAATCTATTCATTATTTGATTTTCAAAGCAAATTTTGTAGGTGGAGCAAATTAACAATTTATATTTTATTTTATGTTAAAAACTAATTTGTGAGAAACACTGACATTCAATCAATTTATAGAATTTATAATTTGTAAAACAGCATTACAATTAAACTGTATAAGGGAACAATATATTTTTTTTGCTGATATATATAATATGTATAACGAATATAGTATACAATAATGTAATATCATACATATATTACACTTTTGATAAAACCCATGTGGGTTGGGTTTTTCAAAAAAAAACAAAAAAAAAAACGAGTTTTTGCGAACTCTGATTACCAAAGCAAAATCATGCAAATTTTACACGAAAATAACGAATTATAAATATGTCAAAATGAATTAAACTCTTAGTATATTCATTAAGACTTTCACTGAAAAACAGTGGAACTTTGAAACATTATTTTTTGCTCCCCGATTAGTTTGATTAAGAGTGTCAACAATATGCCTGGTTATAAGACATGCAAGAGGGAGTTATGAAAAACAATAAAAGCTAATTTTTTATCAACCAAAAACATTCAAGGATGTCCACCTACCCTATATAATTATATACTATACAAAGTTAACAACTTATTAATAGCATATTCGGGGACAGATTTAAGATCAATACGAAACTAAACTAAGGTTGCTGGTTTGTTTTTTAATGCAGAACCACATGGCATAGATCACCGTATGCCGCCGGCATACGGGCTGTGGGTATGCGAATTTTCATATTTCTTTAGCTTAACCTTAAATCTGTCCCTGAGAATGATGAGAACTAATTCTAATAAACTGATTGAAATGATATATAAAAAATAATCTTACCTAATTTGTAAATCCAAGGCGATTCACGATGGCGAAAAAGAACAAGAAGAGTGCACGTTGTCGATTCAATCTTCAATAATCGTTCAATTCTGTAAACACGCCAAAAAAAATCCCTAAAAGTCCTCAGAAAAGGAAAATCCTACACTTTTTTAAAAACTATCTTTTAATAGAAATATTTTTCAGTATATTTATAACTTAAAAATTTCTCATACAATATTGAAATAATTTTTAAAATGCTAGTTTTGAAATGTTGTTTATTTTAAAAGTTGAAAATATTTTAAATGCATCTACGAAAATTTCCCAGTTGGAAAAAAACAAAGGAAACGCGTCAGAAAAGGGAAATTTTCATTTTGTCTTTCCCTAGCTGTATTTCCCTGCAAGGAGAGGCGCAAAGCCACTTTGGCAAAGCAATGAAGTGTGTTGTTTGAGTGTGTGTGTGTGTGGGGGGGGATTGAGGCTGTACATTTGCTATATATTTTTATTTTAATCTAAATTTTGTTAATGTTTGAGGGTTTTGAAACATGTAAAATAACTTATTTTTTGCGACTGACAAAAAGTAGTCAAAGTCACTTTGAGAACAAAATAACAATAATAATAATAGTAGGTGTTGATTATTCTCTGATCATACAGAAAAATTTGAAACAAGCATGCGTATTTACACATAGACAACCTTAATAGCAATGTTTACTTTTTTCTTGCCCTCGCAACACCCCCCCCCCCTAAAATCAATAAGGATTTCATGGAACATTTATGAAACACTAACAATAAATTTAACAAAGTTTTGTTTTTGTTTTATGCTCTTTTTATTAGGAATTTAAGGTGTGCTGTATATATTTTTTAAGCATTTTGATTCAAAAAAAAAAAAAAATATTTTATTTATTTATTTATTTTGTCACATTTTAGTTTATAATTTTTCTAAATTTTGTTTTGAGTATTGTACTTTAGACTAAAAATGCCTCATATGATACTGAATAGAATTTATATTGAGGCTGTACATTTGCTATATATTTTTATTTTAATCTCAATTTTGTTTATTTTTGAGGGTTTTGAAACATGTAAAAGAACTTATTTTTTGCAACCGACAAAAAATAGTCTAAGACACTTTGAGAGCAAAATAATAATAATAGTAGGCGTTCATTATTCTCTGATCATACAGAAAAATTTAAAACAAGTATGCATATTTACACATATACAACCTTAATAGCAATGTTTACTTTTTTCTTGGCCTTGCAAACCTCCCCCCCCCATTAAAATCCATAAGGATTTCATGGAACATTTATGAAACACTTTAACAAAAAAATTAACAAAGTTTTTGTTTTATGCTCTTTTTATTGGGAAATTAAGGTGTGCTGTATATATATTTTAAGCATTTTGATTCAAAAAACATTGTACTTTATTTATTTATTCATTTATTCACATTTTAGTTTATAATTTTTCTAAATTTTGTTTTCAGTATTGTACTTTAGACTAAAAATGTCTCATATTATACTGAATAGAATTTTAGCAACCCAAGGTTTATTTACATTTAAAAATTTATTTTGGCAAGACAAAAATTGTTTCAGATGTATATTCTATTAATTAGTTGTCTGTTTGTTTTGGCTATAAGATCAATAGAAATTGAAAAATAATACAGTCATTGTTTTTAGTGTGGCCATAAAAAATGTAGCACATTTTGAGGACTTTTTTATATATAAAAATATTTTAAAACTAAATGAAAATGTGTAATTTGTTTTACTGCTTTAAATATAAATCTCGCAACGTATTTATATATTTACTATAAGCCAGATTTAAAATAATTAAGTTTACTTTTTAAAAAATGAAGAAAAAATACATTTTCTCTCTTTAATTAAATATTCGGGTTAGTTGATATTAGCCCTCTACTTTCTAGACAATGACGGGCCATTACATTTTTTCCAGAAACCGCTCCTTAAGAGTTGCCTGGCAAAGTAAATGCAACCGTTCTCTCAACGCTGAAACATTAGCGGTCCGGCAATAGCTGCCGCAACTAGCGGCGGGTCATTTACGGTACAATACTGTTTGGTTACAAATGGCCTTAACTCCTTTTGGCCGCGATATATACGTCATTCGGCCCTAAGTCGAGTGTTTGTTGGGTGGATAATCCCGTCACTGCCTGGGTGGACCTCTGTAATACGGCCCAATGGCTAAGTTCCCGGTGGTTGATTCGTGCCTATTAACAACACTACCTGACCCGCCTGAATGTTAGGCATGGCAATCTTCCACTTTGATCTTGCTTGCAGCGAGGCCAGGTATTCACTGCTCCAACGCTTGGCAAACCCAGATCTCATGTTCTGGATCAGCTGCCATCTATTCTTTATATTGCTTGTAACGGTTGCTGACTCCTCCGGTATGAAATGCAAGACATCCCCTTTAAGAAAATGTGAGGGAGTGAGGACATTTATTGAATCAGCATCATTATCGTTTAAATGCATCAACGGCCGCGAATTGAGCAACGCTTCAGTTTGGGCGAGTAATGTATCGAGCTCCTCAAAAGTGAGCAATGCCTCTCCTATTACTCGCTTGAGGTGATGCTTCATCGATTTTATGGCAGCCTCCCAAATCCCGCCAAAATGAGGGGCAGAAGGAGGGATGAAATGCCATTTCAGAGAGTTTTCTGTTAGATAATGTGACATTATTTCATCTTCCGTAAATTAACACCGTAGTTCATATATTTTGTCCAGCTTTCTAGACGCACCAACAAAATTGGTGCCATTGTAACTATAAAGATGGCGTGGGGCGCCTCGCCTTGCGCTAAAACGTTGAAGGGCGGCTATAAATGCCTCAGCTGTCATATCACTCACAGTTTCAATATTCACAGCTTTTGTAGCCAAACAAATAAATAAAGCTATATAGCCCTTAGTTGTTTTTGCACCCCCACCCTTACTAAATTTAATAGATATAGGGCCTACGTAATCAACACCACTGGAGAAAAACGGACGTTCCACGGTTACTCGATGCTTTGGCAAATTCCCCATTAGTTCAGGGGTTGAAATGGACCTTTTATATGGGTAGCATTTCAAACATCTATTTATGCATTTGTTAATGACTTTTATTCCACCAACTATCCAATAGGATTGTCTGAGGATGTGGGATAACAGTGAAGGCCCAGCATGCAAATGGGCAATGTGTTGTTGCTGTATTAATAAGTCAGCCATTTAGGATGTGAGGGCAAGATGTTTGTGATTAAATGATAATTGTGAATTTTGTAAGCGTCCTCCCACCTGTAACAGACCCTTATCATCAATAAATAGGTGGAGGGCGTGTAACGTACTTTTCTTTGAAAAAGCCTTCTGTTCTCGGATACATTTAAATTCTTCCTGAAAGTAAGAATTCTGTATCCAACGAACAATATTTTCGTCGGCAGCTTTTGTTTCTTTGTAAGTAAGATGCGGCGAAGAAATATCTGTTTTGTTAGACTTCTTGCATTTTTTTGAAAAATCTTTTGCAATATGTCAAAATGCGAATAATTTTGCAAGCGAAGAGTGCTTTTGAAACAAAGTATCAAATAGATCATTTGATGTGCGGGTGTGAAATGAAAAAAAATTGATCAGATCTTTGTTCCGCTTTGATTTGCTCATCAAATTCCTCAGCGTTTGAGTCGTCTTTTGGCCAATTGGATGGGTCCGAAAACCAGTCAACTGGGCCCCTTCCACCACAAATCGCAACCTGGAAGACATTTAGGATCAATACCGCGTGAAGCGATATCTGCGGGGTTCTCTTTGGATGGGACATGTCTCCAGTGCTTTGTATATAGAATTTCGGGGATTTGAGACGTTCTATTCACGACAAAAGTCTTCCATTTACGCGATGTGCAGATAGCCAAGGAAGGACGACTTTTGAGTCAGTACAGGCGAAAATACCGAACTTGTAACTCTTTAATGTTTCCATGACGGAATGGAACAGCTTGGATAGTAGGTGCGCACCGCAACGCTCTAATTTTGCACCGACATCAGTTTTATTGGAACAACTTTGGTTTTAGAAACTAAGAGAAAAGAGTTTATTTTTCCGTTATAAGTTTGTTGGCAATAAATTGCGGCAGCATATGCCAGTGTTGAAGCATCAGAAAATCCGTGTAATTCAAATGGGTTACCGGATGAAAGCGTGACACATCTAGGAACAGAAAATTGAATTAGTCCGTTAAAGAAAATTTGAAATTATAGCAATTCGTCTGCAAGATGTTGCGGTATAATAGAGTCCCAGTCCCCTTTTGTAAGCCAAAGTTTCTGACAAAAAAAACCTTTAAAGTTACAATACAGGGCGAAATTAGACCTAGCGGGTCGGAAATCTGTGCAGACACAGCTAAAATATGCCCCTTTGTAAGAGGTGGAGTGAGTGTTAGTGCAGTTATGAAAATAAAACTATCTGATGAAGAGTTCCAGCTTAAGCCTAGTACTTTGGAGCTTCCGTTGTCGCTAGCAATTATTTCAAAATTTGATTCAGTGCTAGAAGAACCTATAAATTCATTAAGAAATTCCTGTGAATTTGAATTCCACTTCCTTAAGTGGAAACCATGCGCGTCTAAACAATCTGTAATTTCTTTGCAAGTTTCTATTGCTTCCCTAACAGTATTTGTACCGGATAATAAGTCATCCATGTACATATAATGGAATTCAAGGAAATACCACTTGAAGTTTTGCATGAAGCGTCAAAAAGTACTCTTAATTTAGTAGTGATACTAGAAGATTTAATAACCGCATAATGAGAAAGAAAGTAGTGGTCATTTTCATAATTATTAATGTCATTTTGTGCAGCTAATTCCATGTGATCTAATTCTTCATATTCGTACATAAACTGTTTGAACTGATTTTCATATTCTGGTTATTCTCTAAATTTCCTTTCCATAGCAAGCAAGCGACAAATTGCGGCAGGTTTAGAATTACCTAATTCTGATTTAGATTGAATAAAAGGTAACTTAACCAGAAAACGACCTCGGAATTGAGTAATTTTCTTGAAAATGTGATTCAACAAATTGCTCTTCAGGTGACAAAATTTGAGTATTCTTATTAAATTATTCTTATTATTGAGTATTCTTCTACTTCCCAAAAACGCTTCATATAATTCTTTATCAATATTAATGTCATAAATATGTAAATTATGTATCGAATTTTGAGATGTACTAGAATGTGGCATTTTCCCCGATACGAGAAAGCCAAAAATTTAATTTTGAGCAATTAAATTGCTCTGCGTATCTGTTACATGACCAGGAAGCAAAATAGAAAAGAAATAATCAGATCATAAAGTAATGTCTATTTTATTTGGAGTCTCGAAATGTGGATCCGCTAAGCTTATATTCTTTAAATGCGAAAAATGCTTCTCATGTATTTTTTCCGCAGGTAATGTAGCAGTTATAGCATCTAAAATAAATGCCTTCACAGACAACTTGGTGTCAGCATTATAAACTGATGTAAGATCAAATATTACGTATCCCTTAGTTACTGCGATCTTTGAATTAGACAGACCTTTTACGGGAACCTAGCATTTTTCCTTTTAATTCCTAACATTTTCATGCAGGATTCAGAAACAAACGTAGACTCTGATCCACTATCACACATGGTTCTTAAAGTGTGTTTTTGACCCATGCAATCATTAATATATACACTAGCAGTGGGCAAATGTGCGAAAGATGTTTGAACTGCATTTATGGAAGGAGAAATTTCCTTTTTATTCTCATCGGGAATCAAACCGGCTTCTGAATCAAGATTGTTTTTGTGTCTCTGTTTTTCATTTGAACGAGAAGTTGATATCGCGTAATTTTGCAGCTTATTTTCGCATAAACTAGTATGATGTTTAAGCTTGCAACTGTGACAAAAGTAAGAGGAATTGAATTGTCAGGTAGTATGCTTGTCAGATAAGCAATTACTGCATAACTTGTTTTTCTTAGCAAACTGTCTCCTATCCCTGATGCTTAATTCCTTAAATTTAAAGCACTTGTAAACTGAGTGATTAAATTTACAAAGTAAACATTTTCTAATGCCACTGGAATAAGCTCTATTGATGTTATATTGTTACTCTTGTTTATACGAACCTTCATTTTCACTTTTATACAACTCTAAAGATGAACATTTATCATTTATAAACTGAATGAATTGATCAAAAGACGGACAGTCTTCGCTTGAGGTCAATTTTGCCCATTCCTCCCTTGTTTTAAAATCAACATTTTGTAATAAAATATAAATTAGCCATAAGTCACGGCCAGATGCCTTTTCATGGATTGATTTAAGGCCTCTAATTACTTCATCTGATACATCTGATAAACAGCGTAAGCTAAATGCGTTCACTTGAGTAATGGGGGAATGTCCAAGAATGTTTTAACTAAAGTAGAAACAATTTGTTTTTTCTTATCATATCTCGACAGAAATTTTTCCCAAGCTTCTGAATAACTGTTTTCAGAAATAGGAATGTGTTTTATTATAGAGGCTGGCTCTTCCCCTAGTAACCCTCTTAAATACTGAAATTTCTGTATATTACTTATTCTGTCATTATTATGAACTAATGATAAATATAAATCTTTAAATGACAAACAGTTTTTTAAATCACCATTAAATTGTTCTATGTTTAGCCAAGGCAATATAAAATTGTTAGAAATAGTAGAACTAACAACTGGATTCTGTTCATTTATCAATTGAGATTGTGCATGCACATTTACAGTAAATTTTTCAAGTTCCGTTTGCAGTTTCGCTTTGGTTTTATAATATTTTTTCTCAAATTCATCAATTTCAGATGCTTCAGCTGGTAATTGAGCATCATATTTGTCAAAGTCTGAGTAAACTGTCTCTAAATTTTCTAATTTATTGTATAAATCATTCTTTTGAAACGTTTGCTCAGAGTTAATGAACGTGTTTATTCTCGCGAGAGCAGTTTTAGCTCTGCCACGTAAATTTATGGCTATTTTTTCCAATTCTTCAGCATCTTTTTTTGCGGCTTCTAAGTCGGTACTCATTATTAAAATAATGAGGTGAATAGCGTAAAAAACAAAAGCCAAACCGATAATAATAATAAGCTAAAATGTACTTATCTGTGGTAAATGTGATGCGGGGTGCTCCGTCGGCAGTTGTAATTCCACATAAGAATGGTGAAAACTTAATTAAAACATTGCGGTAAGATAATGATGTGATGCACAGCTCTCCATTCCAAAATTGCATTCTTAAGATGTGGGAACACTTCCAATGATTAGGGTACACTTCCAATGATGAGGGTACACATCCAATGATGAGTAATAATCCAAACTTGAGAAGATCTCGCCGGTACCTCCAAAAAACTGATGTACGGACAACTGTGTGTGTTTATCGAACTGGTAAATTAACACGAGATGTACATAAAATTATATATTGAAAAAAACATATATTGACATCTTCCTGCAGGTACAGAAATGCGGTTTGTTAATGTTGGTTTAACAAGAATGGGGCTTTGTGAATACCAGAGTGCGAAATTAAAATATCACAGCTACAGAATGAGTTGCTGCATTTGTTTAGCTTGAAAGTTCAACTCCATCTCCGTCTTCTAGTGTAGTTACACTGGGAAGCAGTCAGAAACAGGAAGTGTCCTTGAACAAGATATAAATAAACCATAATAGTCATAAGCAATAAAGATAATGTTTTTAAGTAAAAAAATATTTCACATGATTTATAGTTTCAAAATTGTAGTAATTGCTGAAGTTGTGGAATGTTTATAATTCTAACACCACATGAAATGATTTATGATTCATTGGTTACATTCTCAATAAACGTCAAATAAAGTTTCTCCTAGATTATAATAATTGATGATCGCAGTCATGAGCTGTCCAGACTAATAATGTTTATCTAAACATAACTCGTTCAAATTATGACATTTGATGATGAGTTATTCACTTAAATGTTTGTTACAGAAACAGTCTGTCTGTCTGTCACAGGCATTTTACTCGTAAACTATGGAACGTGGAAACTTCAAATTAGGGGAAGTAATAAAGACAATTGACCAACATAATTTCAGATCATTATACATTCATAAATATATTTAGTAAAAATGTATAGGGGCTAATTAATGTACTTGAAAAAAAAAACTGTTCTTTTTATATCGTGTGGGGTATCGTGTGAAAGCATTCACAACGCTCAAATCAAAAATACATTCCTTTTAATTTTAGGTATTATTTTTTCAAAGTTATCGTCGAAAATGTAGCGCCAATATATGCCCCCCCCCCCCCTCATCTAATTCCGAATCTACTGAAACTAAAATTATGAAAAAATTAGAGGTAGTAGACGCTAACTTGTTAAATTGTAAAATTATGCTTTAAAATCGCTTTAATTGTAAAATTATATCGTCACATAATTTTTAGATAGGTCACAGAGTTTTTGAGAAAATCGCATTTTTCTGTTACACACAAATTTCGATTTACGGGCATTCAGCAAAAGTGTTAAGCAGCACTGGAGATACCTATCGTAGCAGAAGTATAAAAGCATTGTTGATAATGTTTTTTGGAAAAAAATGTCAGTAATTAGCCGAGATACTAACCCTTAAACATACGGACAGTTTGGACATACATAATGACAGGGGTGGCGTACTCTATGCCCAGTTAACAACTTTTAATGATATGTAAGTGTAATGTAATGTCCAGTAGTAGTATAAAAGCAATACATTGATAAAAACAATTAAATTGTTAAAAACAGACTAATTTAAGGGGTCTCAGGACACTTAAAATTGAAAAAAAATGAAACAAAAAAAGACCATTTCCAACATTTAATGTCTTAAAATGCATATGATTTAAAAACACAATTTTTATTGGGATGAAAGGTATAGATATGTTCTTTCATTTCATGTATTTAAAAAATTGCAAGATGCAGAATTAGTATTTATAGGCGGCTCGAAACTGTTAGACATTTGTCAAGCAGAAAATTGGCATAAGATCTTACGCGCAGGATTACAAAATAAATATTGCAACTAGAATGAAAATTTTGGTGCCTTCTTATACTTCAGATTGTAATAATTATCCTGAAGTTAAATACATTTGTATTTAAAACATTTTTTTTATATTTTTAATGCAAAGTTGTATTTAGCTAATACAAAATTTTGAAATTTTCAACAGTATAATGACAAAAGAAAAAAAAATTTGAACAATAAAAAGGAAATTTTAGGTTCAGTTTATACAGACTAACAAGAAATATATATTTCGAAAATTTCATGAAAAAATATTCAGAAGTTTCTGAGGTACCCTGCACGTTATGCCCAAAAACGTGTTTTGCAGAAAAATGACTTCAAATTTTCGGAAACGCCGCTTCAACTATTGAGCGGGTATAATTCTAAAAGCCATAACTTCTGTTCTAATGGGAATTTCAAGGAAACAATTATATAAAAATGTTCAGAAAACATATGAGTTTAACATATAATAAAATTAAAATTTCTAATATTTTGAAGAGACCTGAGACCAATTAATTAGAATGAATCGCATAAATACTATGGGATTCGCGACTAGTTTGCATTGAGTGGATCTCTCAATGCGTCTCGAGTGACTTTAAAAGTCAATTAAAAACCTATCTGGAAAAACGCGGCACGGACCAAGGCGTCTTTGCAACTTTGCGACCTCCTTTTGAAGCGCGCTTAGCACAATGCCAAATTTGCACTTTGAAAAAATGTTTTGTTTCAGCTACATCGTAGAAAGAAAGGTTATTACTAAGCTGAATTTAGTTTTATGAAATGCCAAATCAAGTTTCAGAAATGCCGAATTCAGCTCATCATAAACAGATTAAGATATTATTAAAAAATGAGTTGTACAGAATAGCTATATTTGATATTGGTTAGGTTCCACGCTCGATACCTCTTTGAACTTTCATGGTGCTAGTATATACAGTTATACCCAACACTATGTTGTATAGTTTTTTACAAAGTCTTAGTATTTTTTAGCAACAATTACAAATTCATATATTTATTCTACGGAACACTTTGTGCGCGAGTAATACTCGCACTTGACTGTTTATTTATAAAGAAACAGAAAATTTATAATTTACAGGTAACTTAAAATAATTTAACAGTAAGAGGAAGATCAGTTTAAAATTTTCCGTTGGGGTGGGGGGGGGGGGGTTACACTTCTATATCCGCTTTGGAAATTAATTTTTAGTTCTGTTTCTTTTGATGTTTAGGTGTTAAAATCTAATCTAAAATGGGTGGTTTAAGACAGTGAATTCAAGAAAGGGCCAGCCCCTCCCCGCGGATTTTATATTTTAATGAACAAAATTCTGCTTTTCTCCGTTTTTTAAAGACATACGGCATTTTTTTCGAGTTAGTTAGAATATTTAAATTCTAAGAAACAGAAGAAAAAAATTATTTTATAGGCGAGGGCGGGGGGGATGCTCCCCTAGAAGATTCTCATAGAAGTTAAATCCCTCACAGAATTTGACCCACCCCATAGAAGTTAATAAAAAAATAGAAGTTATATTTTACATCTTGCAATATTTTGCACCATGCTTAAATTGCAATGTACAGTCAAACCTCCATAACGCAAACTCCTGAATATTCCGTTAAGAGAAGGGGGCTTAGGTGATCCATTAATCCTCCATCGAATTTGAAATTTAACTATTTTTTTTCTCCGATTTTGGAAAACAAATTGAAAGCTTAAAATAAAAGAGAAAGTAAGAATTTTCTGTTGTTGGGGGGGGGGGGGGTAGGTGGAAAAGAGCTAGTCTCTCCCCAGATTTGAAAATTTAATTTATAATTAAAATTTCATTTTCTTCTATTTTCAAAAGCATAGTCAAATTTATACTTTTCGAGTAACTAAAAAAATAAACATTTGATACTTGCAAGCATTAACAAGCACACAATGCTTCATTGAGGTACCTCACCATTACTGGGAAGAGACTTGTGTAGCAAATTAGCGCATATTAGTAGCACATAGTACGTCATGCTGTTTTCCATCAAAGTTGGTTTCATAGCATATTATGCTGGCATGCATAAAAAAGCATATAATATCATGTAAAGATACCTTATCTTTCCATGCTTTGACAGAAGCTTAAACAGCAAATAAGCACATAAAATGCTTGTACATAGCTTGTCATGCTACTTCTCCATGAGCTGACTGCACAGCATATTATGCGGTCAAGCATAAAAAAGCACATAATAGCACGTTAAGGTACCCACTTCTTCATGCTTTGAAAGAAGCTTAAACAAAAATTAAGCTTTACATGCTTGTACATAGCATGTCATGCTATTTCTCAATAAGCTGGCTGCATAGCACATTATTCGGGCAAGCATAAAAAGTAGCACGTTAAGGTACCTACCTCTCCATGCTTTGGAAGAAGCTTAAACAGCAAATAAGCATAACATGCTTGTACAGTCGTGGAAAAAAAATTATCACGCCCTATTAACTTCACAACAAATTATCGTAGGAGAAAGTTACTGGCACCGATCGATCGGAAATAAAGTCTACTTTTAAATTATGTATATAAAATTTGCTTAGGGGGTCATCTACATATTAAAACGAACCATAACTTTGTTTATTTAGTTAGCAGTACACAATTCTGACAGCATAAATGAACTCTACACCCTTAAATTAACCTAAAAACAAATTTTTATGCAATTCGTACCATAAGTTACCGAGAAATTAATTATTTTAAAGCCAGGGTATTTTAAGGGCTGTATCCAAATTGAAGTTCCGTACTCAATTGTTAATAGAGGGAGCCCCCTTCTTGATCGAGGCACCTTAAGTGCCATTCAATGAGTCAATGAAGCTTGTTAGATTACAAGACAGCAGAATAAATTTCAAATATCTACTCACTTATATCATAGCCGGTCCCTTAAACCATCGTTTTATCGTTTTTTAAGCATGATTTGAAAACTACTTGGAAGAAAATTGTAAAATTTTGGATTTCCATAAAACAAGACCTAATAAATCTAAATCCATAAAAAAATTGCAGGTTGCAATTCATATTTTTTTCTAATATTAATTTCATAATTCATATCATAAAATTATAAAAATTGCAAATTTGACGTATTTATGTTTGGGTATATTAGTATTATTGCTACACAAAAAATTAGCACATTTGGAGCATAATTTTAGGAGATATAAAGAAAAATATGAAAATGTAATTTAAGCACTAAATTTTGAATGTTTATAATTCAAACACCCATCATTCAAATGACTTGGAATTTGGGGTCTGGGCATAGTTTGAACCGAATATTTGAAATATCTCGGTAAAATTGGGTATTGCCATTGAAAAAAATGAAGTTTGGATTTGTTTTAATATGTAGATGACACCCTGAGAAAATTTTATGTACATCATTTAAAAGTAGACTTTATTTACAATCGTTCCGTACCAGTAACTTTCGTCTACGATAATTTGTTTAGGAGTTAGTAGGGGGTGTTTACTTTTTTTTCCACGACCGTACATAGCTTGTCATGCTATTTCTCCCTAAGCTGGCTGCATAGCATATTATGCTGGAAAGCATATAATAGCACGTTAAGGTACCTGCCTCTCCATGCTTTGGAAGAAGCTTATACAGCAATCAAGCATAAAATGCTTGTACATAGCTTATCATGCTATTTCTTCCTAAGCTGGCTGCATACCATATTATGCTGGCAAGCATAAAAAAGCATATAATAGCATGTTAAGTTACCTACCTCCCGATGCTTTGGAAGAAGCTTAAACAGCAAACAAGCATAAAATGGTTGTACATAGCTTGTCATGCTATTTCTCCCTAAGAAGGCTGCATAGCATATTATGCTGGCAAGCATAAAATAGCATATAATATCACATTAAGGTACCTAGCTCTCCATGTTTTTGAAGAAGCTTAAACAGCAATCAAGCATAAAATGCTTGGACAAAGCTTGTCATGCTATTTCTCCATATGCTGGCAAGCATAGGAAAATCTTATAATAGCATGAATATCTAGCAGACAAAGCAATAACTGGCATATTTTTAATGCTGGTACTAGCAAGAATTTTGGCCTGGGGAGGTAATCTCTAGAGCTGACGAAAAATTTCAAAAGTATTGGTGTCAAAAGGAATGTGTTAATCCCACATGGAACATTGGCTATATCTTATATCCGCTCCGCTAACCCAAAAGAAGTGCAGGAGCAAAAAACGTACTAAAAATACGATTTTTGTGATATTGAAGGGCCTAGAAACATGGAATTTTTAATCGTAGTTCTCTAAAACGATCTCTAAAAACATTTCTTAAAACTTTCGAAATTTGTAGGGGCATTGAAAGGGCAGTGAAAATGCGCAAAACGAGTTATAAGTAAACGGTCAAGTGCAAGTATTACTCGCGCACAGAGGGTTCCTACAATAATATATGAGTTAGTAAGTGTATTATTAAAAAAATACCGTTGCTAAAAGAATAATAAGACTTTGTAAAAACTATACAACATAGGGTTGAGTATAGCTGTATAGTAGGGCGGAGTGAAAAAGACGAAAGTTGGAATTTTGATTTCGGATAGCAGCCAAAAGTTGCCTTTTAGTACCCCTAATAAACGTGCAAAATTTCATGAATTTTGAAAAACTCCTTCAGGGCTCTACCAGGACCTTCATATTTTCAATGTTTCACACAATAGGTTCTTACCATAAATTGTACATTTACAGTGTTTTTTGGTAATGTCGTTTAACATTTTAAAATTTATAATGTTTAGTGTAACTTCTTTTATAATTTTTAAACTTTAAGTCTTTATTTTAAAATATTTGAAACATTTTATTGAGTTTTACAAATTGTTTGTTCTCATTTTTAGAGTCAAAATGAGTGCGAGTGGAGAAAACCGAAGTTTACCATTAGTAGAAGTGCAGTGGAATGTCCACTATTTGGTGCTCCTTCAAAACTAAATGAAGTTGTTTTGAAAAATATAGCAGACGTTATAAAATATTACTTACATACAAGAAAATAATTAAAGCGAAGCAGGAATAGTTAAGATCCACCGAGGTAATTAAAATCGAAGAAATTTGAAAAAAAAACACCAACTATTGTAGTTTCCTTTTTCCAGAGGCGTATTGATCAAATACTGGACAACAATTTTTTTGAATGCCAGAAATTTATTCGATTCCTCTAATCCAAAAGAAATGATAATTACATGAAAAAGGCTCAGTTTTACAAATCCGAAGCTGTAAGTAAATTTCTAGACATATCGGTGTGCAAATGCAAACCAATTCCTAAGTGCACATGTAAAAAATCAAAGAAGGTATCTTTAAAAGAACAAGAATTTCTTCTTGACAAAGGTCGACAAGTAAGAGGGTTATTGACACGCTCGAAGCTAAGCTAGAATATTAACCACTGCAAGGGAAGACTAATCTTTGTTTCAAAAAATCTAATAGCACCATTCTTTCCCCCAGTGTTTACAGATGTTCCGTCACAACATATGGCCATTATTTTATCAAGGTTTAAGTTGTTTTCAGTGCAGTATTTTAAAATGCTTTCTTCAATATGCTTTTATGATCCAAAAGATTGTGTAATGAGTCCCAGATACAGTGAATTTGGCTCTTCAATCAGGCATATATGTTCTTCACTATTAGTTTTTCGATGCAATTTATCTCCAATACTCCTGATGTAATGTTTTACATTTTCTTTCATCAAAATATATAATTTCGATTCCTCTTCTAAAACTTTTAGATCACCTTCTTTAGTACATTCTCTAGTTTTCTTTTGTTCTCTGCGTACTTTGCGTCTGTCAATTATATGTGATGAATCGTTTTCTGTTACAATGCCAACATTTCGCAGAATTGTAGAAGTTACTGCTGCCACACATCTATCAGAAACCCGATAGTGATCTGAGACCCTTGAAACCGTAGGTAGATGTGTTCTCATTTCTCTTTGTGACTCTTCCTTATAAAAGATTCTTGTGATACGGATATTAATTCTTCACACCCTGATGAAGTGCTACTACTTCTTTCTTCATCACCACTGTCAAAATACATAACTGTACTGTCCTGATTAGCCCTCATCAAGTTATTTTTATGTCGTCTCTTTGTTCCAATTTACTTGTTTTGGCTTTATTGAGCGTGGCAATAATCATCTTTCTTGGTGACCGTTGGGTAAGAAGAAATTCTTGTTCTTTTAGAGCGCCTTCTTTGATTTTTCGCAGGTACACTTAGGAATTGATTTGCATTTGCACTCCGAAATATCTTGAAGTTTACTTACCGCTTCAGCTTTGTAAAACTGAACCTTCTTTATGTAATTATCGTTTCTTTTGGATTAGGGGGATCGAATACGTTTCTGAAATTCAGAAAAATTGTTGTCTAGTATTTGATCAATACGCCTTTGGGAAACTACAATAGTTGATGCTTTTTTCCAAATTTCTTGGATCTTTTCTCTTAGGATTTTAATTACCTCTGACATGGTAGATCTTCTCCATTCCTGCTCTGCTTTCATTATTGTCTTGTATGTAAGTAATATTTTATAACGTCTGCTATTGTTTTCAAAACAAATTCATTTAATTTTGAAGGAGCACAAAATAACGGACATTTCACTGCACTTCTAGTAATGGTAAACTTCGGTTTGCCTCCAATCGCATTAATTTTGACTCTAAAAATGAGGCAAACAATTCGTAAAACTCTATAAAACGGTTCAAATATTTTAAAATATAGGCTTAAAGTTTAAAAATTACAATGGAAGTTACACTAAACATTTTAAATTTAAAAATGTTAAACGAGATTACCAAAAAACACTGTAAATGTACAATTTATCGTAAGAACCTATTGTGTGAAACAATGAAAATATAAAGGCCCTGGTAGAGCCCTGAAGGGGTTTTTCAAAATTCATGAAATTTTGCACGTATATTACAGGTACTAAAAGCAACTTTTGGCTGCTATCCGAAATGAAAATTCCAACTTTCGTTTTTTAAACTCCATCCTACTGTATAGTATACAGGGTGCAAAGGAAAGTCCCTTTAATTTGAAAATACTTGCGAAAGTGGAGACCTACAGCTGTACAAGTGAGGTAACGGTACAGTAAAGCGACTAAGCCCGACCTAATGCAAACGACAGCAGCACTCCTAGTAGCGAAATTTGGAAAATAGCCATTGCAAATCGAAAACGAAAAGAAGTAGAGCAAATTTTCCAATTAGAAAGTTTTAGAGCATCAATTAATTAGTACGAAACGAAATTTGGTTCACACGGATAAGATAAATCGTCGCTTGCATACCCAAAAATGTCCGAAATCGATGAGCGATTATTATACTTTGCATATTCACATTTCGGAAATGTAGTAGTGCAAAATTGCAGATTGTGACGTTGTACTGTGCTGTAATGTCTATAATGATTTAATTTCCAATGCATTTAAAATTTTAGAATAACCCTTTCAGGGCCAGAAGAATTCTGTTCGTAAACTTACGAAAAAATTGACTGGCACCAGAATATTCAAACGAATTTCTTATAAAACAAAAACCCGCTAATTTGCACTTTCATTACCAAAGCAAATTTTTTTTTTAAATATTCCTGCTGCCATTTGTCAGTTTTGGAATTAAAATTAGGTGGCTAGACCGTCCAGCCATCGCCCGTGAAAGGGTTAAATCTGTGTCGTCGTATTGAAGAGGCTTGCAATAGACGTTCCATGCTGAGAAATGTGCATGCAGAATTAATCTTACGAATACAAACGTGCATCGTGGGCAATGGCGAACTTTTCGAACATACTGAATATTAACTTTTTATCACTGTGAGACAGTTTGTCTTTTTTGTTGTGTGTGTAATGTTATCAAAATGTATTGTGATAAGTACATATTTAAGACATAAATTGTGCGTATTTCTTCATACTTCTGAATTTTCCATTCAAACGTTTATACAAAATGGAGTGCATCGATTTCGGACATTTTTGGGTAAACAGGCGAAGATGTATCTTATCCATGTAAACTAAATGTCGTATTCTATTAATTAATTGATGCTCTAAAACTTTCTATCTGGAAAATTTTCTCTATCTCTTTTCGTTTTCGATTTGCAGTGGCTATCTTTCAAATTTCGCCACTAGAAGGCGCTGCTGTCGTTTTCATTAAATCAGGCGTAGTCGATTTACAATACCGTTCCCTCACTTGCATAGTTGTAGCTCACTCCGTTCACATGTATTTTCAGGTTAAAGGACTTTGCTTTGCACCTGTATACTAGAAAAGTATAAATGGATATACCATGAAAGTTCAAAGATATTTGGAACATAAATAATAGCAAATATAGCTATTCTGTATATTTGTTATTCCATATAGGTTTTTCGTTAACCTTTAAAGACATAGTAGATGTATTGAGAGAGCCACACAATGGAAACTAGTCGCGAATCCCATAGTATTTATGTGATTAATTCTCATTTATTTAGTATGTTTTAAAAATTTGACGTTTATTGCTTTTATACTGCTACTGGGCATTGCATTACATAAATATACCCTTACATAAATATATTTGTTATCTAGGCTTTAAAAGCCGACAGAGCATAGATTACGCCGTTCCTGTCATTATGTATGCCAAAACCGTCCGTGATAATATCTCGGCTAATTACTGACGATTTTTTTCGAAATTCATGATTAACAATGCTTTTGTACTTCTGCTACGATAGGTACTTCCAGCTCTGCTCAACACTTTTTCTGAAGCAGTAAATCGAAATTTGAGTGTAACGGAAAAATGCAATTTTCTCAAAAACTATGTGACCTAGGGTAATCGCTATAATTTTCCTGAAAGGTTTAAATTAATGTCTACTACCTCTAATTTTTCATAAATTTAGTTTCAATAGATTCGGAATTAGATGGGGGGGGGGACATATTTTTGCACTACATTTTCTATCATAACTTTGAAAATATATTACCTAAAATTAAATGAAATATATTTTTGATTTCAGCGTTACGAAAGCTTTCACACGATATACAAAGAAAAGTTGTTGTTTTTCAAGTAACTTAATTAGCCCCTCTTCATTTTTCCTTAATATATTTATGAATGTTTATTAATCTGTAAATATTTGGGTCAATAGTCATTATTATTTCCCCAATTTGAACTTTCCACGCTGCATAGTTTGCGAGTAAAACAGCTGTGACAGACAGACACAGTAGTGATCTTATAATGGTTCCGTTTTTACTTATTCAGTAAGGAATCCTAAAAACCGGTCTAAATGGTGATTTCTATGCAATCTCAGGAAGTAACGAACCGATTTAAAAAATAATGGTGTAAAAATGATGGTGACAGCCATTCCTCCAATATAGGCTATATTTTATGTCGGTGTCATTACCCCAAAGGCGGTGCAGGAGCAAAAAACGTTATAAAAATGCGATTTTTTTGCTACTGAATGGCCTAAAAACATGAAATTTTGAATAGTAGTTACAAGACACAAATTATCTTTAAGAACATTTCTTTAAAAAAATCGAAAATTACAAAGGGTGGTGATGCGCGAAAAGCGTTCTAAAAACGTTTTAAATAGCATTTTCTACACAAACCCAGAAAGACATTCGCTGCCACATTCGTTGGCAGGAGGAACAACAAATGTTCTAAAAAAAGCCTTTAAAAACTTTCTAATTTACCATTTCTATGGAATATTAGGAAATACCAAGCCGATTTCAAAATTAATGTTGTCAAATTAATGGTGACAGTTTGTGTTTCAACATAGGCATTTTACGTTAGTGCCACTGCCACCAGAGAGGTGGTAGACCAATATAAAAGAAGCTTGGAATTTGATATCAGAGTCATTTTTTAGATGTAAATGCGTACTAAGAACGGTTTATTCAAAACTTCAAGTGAATACTGAAATGAGCATAAAAGCTTCAAAATTTTTTGTAAATTACCATTTATTTAGTTTTAGTTCTTTCTATGAATTTAAGTCTAATTCCTGCCTAATGCAGTGAAATGATGAGGTTTAGTTAAACTGTCTTTTAAATAGTAATCTTTTAATTATTCCTGAAAGTATAATTTTTTTTTTTAGTAGAAGTCAGACATATGGATATCACTTGGCATATTTCTACTGTTACGCGAGCAAAGCAGCGGGGTTTGCTAGTTTAGACCTATAAAGAAAGAGAAGATTACCACATTTCCCTAATTTATGGCACATACTATTGAGTAAAAAATTAAGGAAAAAATCTACATGTTTTTTAGTTTTCTAACAAAAATGTATATTTGTCCTAGTTTATAATTATCGTATGAATGGATAGGGAAAAAAATAATTTTTTACTAAATTTATCGTTATATACGAAAGGGAACGTTGAAGCAACATATTTTCCGTTAACGTTTAATTTCAAGTATAATTTATAGATTGGTTTTATAATGAATCTATTTCAGATGAAAAGTAATTTGTAATTTGTCCTGGGGAAACGAACTGAAATTTAATGTGAAATGACAGAGTTGCGGGAACAATTTAAATTAAGTTAAGCAATTAAAAATATATCTTACAAAACCTTGCTTTGAAATTGTAATCATTATTTCATATTGTATTAAAACACAAATGAAGATTTTCCTTAAGATAAGGATTTCTTTTAATTTTTAGTTAATGATTTTATAAATTTCAATAGTGAATATAGTCATTATTATAACCTATTTTATCTTTTATTATGAGATAAAAAATCAAATACTTAAAAAATATCCGTAATTATAATACATAATATTAAATGAAGACATTTAGATTTAGTAAAAACACTTTGGTGTTTATAAATGTACCAATATGTTCGTGGTACAAAATCGCAACATGACAAAAAAAAAAATAAAGGAGTGCATTTGTGAAAATATTACTGAATTCTGTTCATAAGTTTCAGTTTTGTTCATAAATGTCCAGATACATTTATAATCATAATATACCGAGTGTCCGAAAATGACTGATGGATTTTAAAATTCAATAATTTGCAAACGGTGACAGATACTAAAAATAATCTTGCAGAGTATTATGTATGATGTAATAAGATTTTATTTCTATAATTCTTTGATATTAGTTCGAATTTCAAACAACAGATGGCGCTGCGAGAAGTAGGTGCTAATTCCAGACACGATTCTTGGTACTTCGGGATTCGTTCAAAACATTTTATCTCCTTTTTTCGCATGGGAGAAGAGAGAGGCTGAAATATCGAGCCTTGAGCCTATTGCATGCTATCGCTGCTATTTGTAACTAAAATTTGGAATCGCGGCATAAAAACTCCTGACATCTTACATAACACTCCTGCAAAATTGTTTTTAATATCTGTCATCGTTTGCATGTTTTAGAATTTTAAAATCCATCAGTCTTTTTGGTACACCTGGAATGCGTAGATAGATATTAGGGTGGGTCGAAAAAACCGAAATTTTTATAATCAAAATGTAATAGCGCGGAAAAGTTGCCTTTTGTAATAAAGAATAAATTCGTAAAATATTACACCGATCAGTTAATATCTTTTACCGCCGCAAGGGGGACAAAGTTTCAAAAAATCGCAAGAAACGTGTTTTTTTCAACATTTTTTTTTAATTATCCGAACGTACGAATACAATTTCTAATAGGACGCAATAGCTACATGATGAAATAAGAAATGTCTCGGCAAATGTTCCTTATGATTAAGTCATATCTTTTACTGCCGCAAAGGGACCATATTTAACAAAAAAATTGTAAATATTTCAAATTTTCATTTTTTTTACATTTTTATAATTTCTATAATATGTCTAGAAGTAAATAAATTTACTTCATACCTATTAATATGTAATAATTTTTTTTAACTATTTGTTAGTCTGGAAAATGAAAACGGTATTCATTCATTTGTCTTGACATCCACTGCTGTTTTGCTGCATATCGGCAGTTCATATAGCTAAAATTACAAAAATGATATAAAATGAACAAATTATTTTACTATTTTATTAATTAAAATACAGACATGTTTAACCGAAATAGATAAAATAGACTTAAAATGAAGAAATATTTAAAGTAATTGAATTTTATAAGATGACTTGCTTCCAAATAAAAGCCATTGTTCCTCGAGAGGCCGAAATTGATCATATGTGATCCTCCCTCTGTTCTGGTCCACAAACTTTACCAGCACGTCAGAGACTAATTTCACGCATCTTTCTGCTGATTGAGCGGTACAAGAAAAATTATAACTGCTGGTATCTTTAATCGAACATTCTAAACTCACCAGCGTCGTTAAATCGTCAGTCGATAGACAAACCATAACAGGTGGTTTCGTTAGTTTAGTTTTGCCACTCGATTAAATCCATACAATTTTAAGCTTCAAAGTTCAAGTCTGGAATGACGAAGTGACGGATGGCACTATTCGTGTCGACAGGGCTTTGTGCTTTGTCAATTTTCTTTATGGCTGGTGTCCTGATGTCCTTTCCTCCATATGCTATCATTCTAATGAGGCTATTTTCATGATTTGCGAAAAACAGGCATTTCGTGAAATTACACGAACTATAATATTTTGTAGATGATATGGCAAGTAACGAGGGTAACTAATTATAGTCCACAGATTCTGAAAAACATGATGGATTCATTTTAATTGTGAACCAACTGACAAAATTAAACATTGCCAAAATTAAACATTGCCAAAACACGAAGTTATGTGGACACGAATAGTGCCATCCGTCATTTCGTCATTCCAGACTTGAACTTTGAAGCTTAAAATTGTATGGCTTTAGTCGAAAGGCAAAACTGTAAACTAACGAAACCACCTGTTACGGTTTGTCTATCGACTGACGATCTAACAACGCTAGTGAGTTTAGAATGTTCGATTAAAGATGCCAGCTATTATACCTTTCATTATCCCACTCAATCAGAAGAAAGATGCGTGAAATTAGTCTCTGAAGTGTTGTTAAGGTTTGTGGACCAGAACAGAGTGAGGATCACATATGATCAATTTCGGCCTCTCGAGGAACAATTGCTTTATTTGAAAGCATGTAATATTATAAAATTCATTTACTTTAAATACTTCTTCATTTTAAGTTTATTTAATCCGTTTCGGTTAAACGTTTCTGTATTTTAACTAATAAAATACTAAAATATTTTGTTCATTTTATGTCATTTTTGTGATTTGTGGTATATGAACTGCTGATATGCAGAAAACAGTTGTAGATGAAGCAATCGTCCAGAACAATGAATGATTACCGTTTTTATTTTCCAGTCTATGACAAATAGTTAACAAAATTTATGACATATTAATAGATATAAAGTAAATTTATTTACTTCTACACATTATAAAAAATATAAAAATTTAGAAAAACTGAAAATTTAAAATGTTTACATTTTTTAAAAAAAATATGGTCCCTTTGCGGCAGTAAAAGATATGATTTTATCATAATGACCATTTAACGGGACGTTTCTTATATCTTCATGTAGCTATTGCGTCTTATTAAAAATTGTATTAGTACGTTAGGATAATTAAAAAAAATATATAAAAAAAACATGTTTTTAGCGATCTTTTGAAACTTTGTCCCCCTTGCAGCGGTAAAAGATATTAACCGATCGGTATAATATTTTACGAATTAATTTTTTACTACAAAAGGCAACTTTTCCACTTTATTACATTTCGATTGTAAATATTTCGTTTTTTTCGACCCACCCTAATAGATATGCAGGGATATACAGAGTGTAAGTTCAAAAGTACCTTATTCCAATATATCACAACAAGATATATATACACAAATAATTGAAAAACAGCAATGGCATGAGAACGAACAACTCGCCGAATTAAATATAGCAGATAGTATACGCATAAACATGGCATTCTTTCTCTGAGACGCAGAATTTCAAAGCGATATGCAAGTTCCAGCGAAATGTTCTGAAAATTTCAAAGATTATGGATAAAATTGGATATGGATGAAGAGCTATAATTGGAGTCATTAAATCGTCCCCAAAAATTTTTTTTGCGGCACCCATTACAAAAGTCAAATGTCTGATAAACGACGAGGGCTTATTATATCTAGCTTCTCCACCCGTAATATTCCCAGTCTATCTGCCTGAGAAAATCACATTTCACGCTTTCATGACTTGTAAATTTTAGTGAGGTGGAGCACTTGTTGAAAAATATTTGACTGGTGTAGATGATCAAGGCGGAAAAGAAAGATTGTACTACAACACACACATACACGCACACATATCTATCTATATATATAAAAGCCGTTCTCTGTGTGTATGTCCTTTATACAAATCTTAAATTTTAGACCGAATTGCACGAAACTCGATGTACATACGTTTTAGAACGTGGAAAAGATCACCGTCTACTTAAAAATAATTATCAGATCAGACCACTATTTATCCCTCTTTTCTACCACTTCCATAATTTAACATTATAGAAATATCTCTTTTTAAATCTTTTTTAATTCAAACGTTTTTTTCCTGTTTCCAAACCCTAAAAAATGACACAATGTGATAAAAATAAGGATAACGCGTGTATTTTGTTTCTATTTGCCAAAAAAAATTCAGATTTTCTTGCTATATTTTTACGTGTTTGATATTGACGTCATTCTAAACGAAAATTTACATTTTTTTGTGCCCCACCAGTGGCCGAGAGGTTCTGCTCTCGAAGATGGTAGACGGGAGGTGCTGGGTTCGATCCCAATCGCCCCCGTCGGCCTAATCGTTCGGAGTTTTCGTGGTTTTCTTCGAACCTTGGTCTCCAAGCGTTAATACGGGTTAGGTTCCCTTAGAAAGACCTCCACGGGAGGCACTCCCCCCCCCCCCTTAGGGCCTATATCCCACGTGCAGATAATTGGCCGACATAAATACAACCAACCAACCAACTACATTTTTTTGTATATAAAATAAAAACATTAACTATAAGAGTGGGAAAATAACGCAGTACCTCAGTTTGAATGTTTTTTTTTTAATTAAAACATCTATTTTATTACAAACAGTCAAATTTCATGAAAACAATTTAAGAAAAAGAAAAAAAAAAGATAGACATGACGTCACATTCTATCAAATCTTTTAAGCCCGTAATTAAACTCATTGTAAACATATGACTCCTATATTTTGCTTACTACTTCGATTGCATACTACAGCCATATTTTATAGCTATACGTCATCGCATTTGTTGTTTTGGTTTGGATTTAGTGCTAACATTTTCTGTGATTTATAGCAAAAAGACAGCGGTTATTTACATTTTCAAAAATAATCTTGACATATGTCTTGATTTTAAATTTATGGAAAATGACATCATTTCATCTAATCGTTGTAGATTTAATTTCAATAAAATTTCAAATTTTCCAAATAAAATTTTGGTAGCTACTACCTCATTTGGATGTATTTTTTTGCATTTTCCCCCGTATTGTGAAGATATTGTATACGTCTGTTACGCGCGCCAAAGAAAAAATGTATTTTAATTTAAAAAGTTTAAAAAAATTACCACAATCTGTCAAAAGAACATCCTTTTTCTGAATTTAAATTTCGCAAGTTCCAAAATTAAAACTAAAAATGTGAGTTTTTTCATAAACTTCAAGTTAAGGCTGTTCATAAAGTTAAGGCTGTTCTCAAATCCAAATGAGCTATTTTCTGACACATTTTTTAATTAATTTTTGTTCGGAAACGCGTGAAAATGACAGGAGTTCTTATTTAGAAACTATATAATCGAAAGATAGTTTCCATTTGTTGGTAAAGATATAAGATCTTTCAGTTGGTGTTTTGAACTGAATTTCGGACGCAACAGTGCAATAAAGGATAAAAACCGGCCGTCACGCAACCACAATTGCTCATAACTCGATAAGTAATTTATTTAAGAAAAAAGGAAAAACTCATTTCAATTCCAAATCGCTTTAATAGTCAGGCCTACAAATTTTAAGCCTTTACGTTTAATGAGTCAGAAAATGTGTCAAAAAGTTTCTCGTTGTTGAGCAGGGAACTGGAGAAGTACCTTAAGCATTTGCAGGTTAGTCTTTTGTAATCAAGTTGCATGCCAGATAGTCGCTTAAAACATAAGTCATTCTATATTGTTTTAAACAAAGGTGCATGTCATAATAGGTGTCAGGCACACTCATTAAAATAAGAATACCCTGGAGCACAGCCCCATTACCGAAGATATACCCGTAAATATACTTAAAGAGATAAAAATAGTTCTGCATTTTTCATTCAGCTAATAAGACTAATTCTTCATAATTGGGTTCACATGATTATATAACTTTCCCCTATAATTCTATGACTAAGCAACGGAAAACAACATGTTACGCACGAAAATCTTCCCTAAAAAACTAATAGTGCAAGTCGCATGGAAATCCGTTCTGAAGAATTCAAGTTATGTGCACCCGGAACGAAATTCCCATTTGAATTTTATATACTTATCAGGTTATTTTGAATAGTTTGATTTGATATCTGTTAAATTCGTGTTTTACTTTATTTTATTTTTGGCGTTTTAATTTCGTTTGCCAATTTAATTATTGAATATTACGCGAAAGAAAACTAATTCTGAATTATTTACTATGTTTTTGAATAATTGAGTTAATCTTTTGTATTTGGATTGCAAGCGTATTTAAAAAATATGCATGCTTAAAAATTATTTTAAAACCCATAAAAAATTCGTAAATTGAGATAAACATTACAAACAAATATCACTGAAAGTACTTTTGTTTTCTATAATACGTTGGAACAATCGAATGTACAATGTTTAGAGGTTAAACTGCAATAAAAGGGAAATTTGTTGTTAGGTTGTTGCCACCGAAAATATGATACCAGCGTTACTCACAGACATGTCTTTTCTTTATACTATTGCATTAAGTGTAAACAGGTTCATCTTTCGTAATCGGGTTGCACTCAACTTTAAAAATATCCATGCTTAAAAATTACTTTAAAATCCATTAAAATCAGAAAACTGAGGTACGATTTTCAAACAAATTTCATTTGAGAGAACTTTTTCCTTTTCGACATTGTAAAAATTGAAATTGTGTGATGTTTAAAAGTTTGAAAAATTACAGTAAAGGCACATTTTATGGGTTACAATTTATGGGTCACAATTTATGGGCACTGACATAGTGTTTTTACTTCATAATGTAGATAATACCTTACAAACGAGAATTTCACTAAGTGCTGCGCGATTTGGAGGAATTGTATTTGGAGGAGGTTTTTTCGTATTGTCAGGAAAATCACATATTTTTCTCTTATACCCGCCAAAGAAAACGTGCATTCTGTTATTTAAGCTCAGGGATTTTACTATGGTTGCAAGACAATAACGCCATGTTTTTGTCTTTATAATGATTTGTGGATGGGAATGCACAAATTTCAGTTATTGTGATTGCCATATTGTTTCGTTTTAATTTATTTTACCTGGAAGGCTTCTTATAATTGACACGGGCGAAACCGGGTAGTTCTGCTAGTATATGTATATATATGTGCAGATATAATGTTATACATATGTACATATATGTACATATCTACCCTATATATATAAAATCCTAATGAAATGACTGAATTGAAACGAATTTATGTAACGATTCTATGACACGACTGAGTAAACAACTGATTATGTTTCACGGCGATTTCTCCTGAAATATGGAATACTTTGCGGTGAAATTAACACCAAAAATCCGTATTAATCCACAGATCTTAAAACTGGTATTAGAATTTTTAAATTCGAATTAGTTTTCGAAATATTGATTTTTTTTCAAATTTTAAATACTTTTTTTCTAATGATGGCAACTCAAATTTCAATCATAACAGATATTTTTTTCAAATTTCAGAAAAGGTTATAATTTTAAATTAATTTGGCGACCAGTTTGGCCTCCCTTAAATCTCCTTAGAAAAATGTTTTTTTTCCGTTATCATTTTATTTAATACAAAACATTCCTTTAAAACTGAAACATTTAAAATTAATGACTTTCACTGCTTTTATTTTTTATTGAGCGAAACGAAAAGAAAAATATTAGGCTCAGATGTCATATATACGCACCGGGGTACCTAATTGGCGACAAAATGGCGTTATTTTGCCTGACATGGCAACTCGGCTATTGTTGCTTATTCATTAATAAGTGTTTATTTATATTTATATTCTCTTTATTTAAAAAAAAAGTTACAAATTGCTTTGTTCTATAGTTATTATTATTTTTTTTTATTTATTGTTATTGCATTTTAAAAATAATGGAAAATAATTTAAAACAATAGAAAATAATTTAAAATAAATAATGTAACTGGTATTCAAAAACGAGGTTTTCGCTAAATTGTCGTAAAAAATATCACGCCAAACCCGGTGCTTATATGACATCTGTGTTAAATATTAAGTAATGCAAGAAATCATAACATTTAATTTCAAATTCATAGCAAATTACCAATATCGCAAAATTATATAAATCGCCAAACCACTCGCCAAATTATACAAGTTACGGTAATTTTTATTTTAAATATCTAAAGAACATATAAATTAATATACAAATACAAATACAAATAAAGCGTCGAAATAAAAATCACTTGATGGCGTAAAACATGTAACTTCCTTACAGTCAAGTGAATGTGACATTTATGATCAACCATTATTGGCATTTAATCTTATAGTCTGGCGATAGATTTTTGGTCAATGGGATAACCAAGTAGTACCGTTTTAGTTTATCACTCGAAAAATAAAAAAATGCTAATTTACGAGTTAAATAAAATAATGAGTTTTCGTTATACGGACACCATTGTCGCCAAGCGCCATAGTTAGCGCAAAATGAAAATCACGTGAATTGAAAAATTTGAAAAAGAAAAGAAAAGACACTGTCAATAGTAAAGTGAGCCTTTTATAAATACAACATTTGGAAACTACAGATTTTTATGAACTAATTTACTAAATCACAAATATGTACTTACAATAAGTAAACAAATAACTGTTATAAAATAAAGCATAGCAAATAATAGCAAATCACAATGTTTCGCATGGTTTACAATAAAAATCCGGTACTACTTAATTATCCCGTCGACCAATTTCGCCAAATTATATAAATCGCCAAACCACTCGCCAAATTAACAAATTGACATAATTTTTATTTTAAATAACGAAAGAACAAATAAATAAGTATAGCATTAATAAAAATACAAATAAATCGTCCAAATAAAAATCACTTGATGTAAAAACGTGTAACATGCTTAAAGTCAAGTGAATGTGACATTTACGATCAACCATTATTGGCATTTAATCTTATAAGTTTGGCGATAGATTTTTGGTCGACGGGATAACTAAGTAGTACCAAAAATCCTTTTCACGATCAGGGTTGAAATAATTGGTGCGTTAGCATATATTTTGGCATGGTGTCAGTATAACGGAAAAGTACCAAAAAAAGCTATTGGCGAGATTTGAACCCGGCTAACATAAAAGTACCAAGGATTCATTGCGATCATAGCAAATTTTATGTAGTTTTATTCGAAAAAATAACTTTGATTCTTTAATGAAAATGGAAACCTTTCTTATGAAAAGCGAAGGAACTGTTGATGGTATAGTCACATGACTTAGGCTAATATTATAGAAATTGTTTTCAATTCTAAAAACAGCGCAAAGAATATTTCCTAACGATTACAAATTGATTTACACATGGCATAACCAGAAAAAAAATTTAAAATTACTATTAAATGAGTACGTGTTAAAAGCAGGAAAATATTGAAAATTATGTCTTGAAAATTGTATTTATACGTGAATATTAAAAGAGAAAGGAAACTTTAAAATAATAAATACATTAATATGCGTTTAACCCTTTCAGGGGCAAGGTACTTCTATTCGTAAAATGTTGAAATCAGTGAGTGGCACCGGAATTTACAAACAAATTTCGAAATGGAAAATGCTTTTGTTCACTTACTTATAAAAGAAAATTTTTCATTCCAATACTCTGGTGCAAATGTTGCATTTAAGAATTAAAATTAAGTGGTCCAAAAATGAACCACCCTTGAAGGTGTTAAAGCAGTAAATTTCAGTAATTGTAGTAAATTGTATTATATCAATCGTTTTAAAACGCTGTTAAAAAATACCGGTCGGCAAAGACTCTGTTTACTTAATTCCTTTTATTTTAGCTTCTTTTTAAATGTTTAACTGATCTTTTTTAATCAAACACGAAATAACCATTGGATGTCTTAACAGCAACTGATTCGGCTTAAAATTTCGCAATCAAAGGGAATTGAATGGAAACCCGTTTACAGGGAAATCGCTATAGGTTTTTTCATTATAATTCAATCTACTCTAATCTTTTAAAACACGATCAAATTAGCGTGATTTTAGATTCTGCGGTGTCTGAACGGGGGTTGTCGAGCGTATCTTGCAGGGGGGAGAGCCCCCTAGTATATACAAGGTTAGCGAAATTAAACTTCCGCTACTCAAAGGGCCCTGTAGGCCGTTCTACTACTCCGAAGAGAAAAATATTTGGACAACAGACACTTCGGAGGATGCGCTCGAGATTTCCGAAATAAAAAAAAATAGTTTAAAAAATCGCTACCAGATGGCGCAGCGTAGCAGCACATTGCATCAGCATATGCAAATGTCACGCACGATAAAAGAAAGAAGTTGGTTCCCCAATCAGACGAGCATTCAAAATGCCGACATTGCCGGAGAGAGCACTGCTAGTCAAACTGTACTACCGCAATGGGGAGAATGCAGAGGCAGTCCTGAGAGAGTTCTACCATCTCAACAACCAACGACGTGGACTAATATCGGAGCGTGCTCTTAAAGACATGATGGTGAAATTCGGGCGAACAGGTAGTTAGGCTATTTGCCGGGAAGTGGAAGTTAAAGGGTACCACCACCGTTGTAGATGATATTGCTACAGCGGTCGAGGAAGCAAGCACTGAATCGCCTCATGGAATTGTCAGTATACCGACGATTTCACGTATCTTTGATATGTCCTACTCCACTGTCCGTCAATGCGTAGAATTCTGAATTTCAACCCGTATAATATTGAAGCGGTTCAGCAATTGGAACGACAAGACCTAGACACTTGCAAACCATTCACGCTACAATTTCTCGCGAGAATGGCAGTTGATGATTCCTGGCCATGGAAATTCTGTGCCCACGTTTTGTCCTTATTGTGTTCCTTTTGTGTAAGACCATTGGTCCTTCGGTGTTTCGGGATCTCAGTTTGTCCTCTGTTCACACGGTAACTCGTAGCGCCATCTAGTGGCGATTTTTTAAACTAATTTTTAATTTCAGAAATCTCGAGCGCATAATCCGAAGTGTCTGTTGTCCAAATATTTTTCTCTTCGGGCTAGTAGAACTGCCTCCAGAGCCCTTTGAGTAGCGGAAGTTTAATTTCGCTAACCCTGTATATATAGATACAATTATAATATATATATATAACAGCCAATCACGGCTTTGTGTGTAAAAATATGCAAAAAAGCATTTCGTATAAGAAGCCAGAATTTTGAATGGTAGGCCATGTACAGGATTTATGTAAGTGCTGATAAATTTTTTTTAGAAATTTCGTACTTTTTTCTAAAGACAGACGTGATTGGAAAATTCTGAGCGTTGGCGTGCTGCCGGAAGCCTTCATGAGTGTCAATAAATCAATGATTTTGCTGTTTTTTTCTGCGTTCATCATTGCGTTATTTAAACATTATGGAAAGAATCCCTAACCAGCCAAAGAAAACACGTGGCTTCGTCCGAGACTTATGAAACCACGGATGATCAATATATTGCTCCTGAAATTAAAAGGAATCGAAGAGCGACCTCCACACATGTGGCATCGATCATTGCAGCGTCATTATGTAAGACGATATCTTCCACTACTGTGCGGAAAGGTTAGACATGAATAGACTGTGTACCTGTGTACCCCGCTTTGGTGCCAAGAAAAGAAAGAAAATTAAAAATCCCAGAAACATTTTTATTACTAAATTCATGACTTTTTATTTCCTATTAAAATTAGCGTATCCGCAATTATTTAAAAGAATACATTTGAATACGAAAAAAAAAAAAAAAAAAAAAAAAAAAAACTCCGGTAAATGCGTTGCATAAGTAAACAATATGAAAAGCCCAAAATATTTTTGGCTTCTTACATTATCGGTATCGAATTTTATAAAGACGAAAACGTGTATTAAGGGCTATAGCGTGTAAATCGTGTGTTTTAACAGCACCAATACAATAAAGTTTATAATAATACATTTTGTATGTGAAAATGAAACTGAAATTATTTTTTTTTTAATTGGGAAACGTATTTTCCCTTTCGTTACAACAGAATCTGCGGTTTATCGGATCACGCTAAATCAGGGTTATATTATACAGTGTGATTCCAAATTCACTATTGATAGCCCTATATTTTTTCCTTGACGTTTATACATTATTATTTAAAGCTTTATTTCAATCATTTCACATTTTTACTTCTCAAATAAGTTTGTTCTAACGTTATACTTACGTTTCGTTACTTTTGTTTCCTTCATTCAAATATTCATTTATATTTCACTTCTTGTTTTTTCCGTAAACGTGGTTTGCTTATTAGTTTCACGATTCGATTGAGAATCGATCCACGTCATCCAACTATTTCTTTTTCGATCGTATATCCGTTTTTCACTTGGTTCGTTCACGCAACTCCAACGTATTGCGATCGCATTTCCCGTTCCGGAGTCGAAAAATTGTTTCTTCCGTACAGCAGTACGTGTTCTACTCAACTCCGCCGAACGTGGTAGGCTTTTGCCGATACACGTGCTTGTATTTTGGATGATATTTAAAGGGACGTTCGTCTCTGCTTTCTGTCTGTGTGCGGCAGCAGTTTAAGCTGTGTAAAGACGGCACTTAAGCAGAAGTTGAAGGCAAGTTGGAAATGTTTTAGTAGAAGTTGAAAGCAGTAATAGTAATGTTTTAGTTGTGTTGTTACGAAGAGAGCGTTGCTGGCTGGTATAGCTCGCTCATTATCTGGAGATATGTGTGTTTATTTGCACATTAATCTTCGTTAGGTTTTCGTCTGTTTATTCATCGTTTCAATTGATTATGACTGTGATATCTTTTAGCGGCATCTTAATATGGCTTCGATAAAATTTTGAACCGTATTTTTAAAGAAGTATTATGCCAGTTATTGAGTTTAAATATTTGAGCGTTCAAGTCATCTTTAAAAACAGCGGTCTCCTCAAATATGAGAGAGTTGTCTTTGAACTTAATTTATGAAATATCATTAACCTTTTGCTGAATATATTATGAATTTATTTTGAAGACTCTATGCAATTTCTACGTTGGTGTGATGAGTTGTCTGAAGAATAACGTGAGTTATTTTTTTTATTTTTATTGCAAATTTAAATACTGTACAATATGGTACACTTACTGCAGTATAAAGGCAACATCCTGAACTATGTTGTCATTGTCATTTAATATATCTTTAAACTTTAACTTTGATTTTACTTTTGACATATGTATTTGTTTATTCTTTGTTTATTTCTGATAAATAAACGTTAGTTTTATGAAAAACTTAAATACAGTTTATCATTTCTCATCTACCATTACACACCTTGTCATTTACTTTTAGTTTTAGGTCTATGCCATACTTTGCCCAGCTTTATCTTTTACTCTGCTACTTAATTTTAGACCTGTTTCAGACCCTGGTTCGATATATATACGGACCAGGAAAACAACTATGCATTTCAGTAATATATACTTAGTTACAATGCGTTTCAGTTATATACTTACGGAATATTTTTTTCTACGACAGAATTCTAACCAAAGAAGAAATAATCGCTGTTATTTCTGCTCTTCTTCATGGAATGATGTATAAATAAGTGCGAGCAGACTTCGACCGTATACTTAAGAAACCAGGAACAACCAGGCTGGCTATAAGGACACCATATCCCTTCGTACTGGTAGTGTTGCATATGAAGATGGTACAGGAATGGGATAACTCCAGACATTGTGCAAAGTGTGCAGGATGCAACCTCACGTAGCCCTTCTACATAAGCCAGGTGACTTAGTAGAGAGTTTGGTATTCATTAAAGCAGTGTGGGGTGAACTCGCCATTAGAAATTGCGGAACCGTGCATACAACATCCCTGTCCTACATAGCCTTGAAGCGAAGGGCTATGCAGTCAGACCGGTTATGTGTCATGACCTGCTAGATGCTTTGGAAAACGGTAATTTATGCAAAATTTCTTGTTCAGTGATGAAGCTGCATTTCATACTTATGGACATGCGGACTGACACAACTGTAGAATCTCGGCAGACAAACAACCAAGTGTGATTCAGGGGTGTAACAAGTGTGACAGAGAGACACAAAGTGAATATGTGGTTAGGTATAACGACGTCAACAGTTTACGAGTCCTTCATGTTCGCAGAACAAACCGTTACTGGAAACACATGCCTCGATATATTTGAAAAGTTTTTGGTTGGTTGGTTGTATTAGCTTTTATTGCGCAAAGGGAATTAAGGGACATGCTGCGCCAAGGAACAGTTTTTGAAGCATCAGTTGATATCTGATGGGATTTCGGATACTGCTGTTTTTCAACAAGATGGAACACCAAACCATTTTGACCTTATTATTCAGGATGATCTGAATCAAGCTTTTCTTATAAGATGGATTGGTCGTTCTTAGCAAATTATGTGCCCCCCTCCCGCTCTCCTGACCTGACGCTCATAGGCTTTTTGCCTCTGTGTTTTTAAGTCTAAGTTTTACCAGGTGAAGATCCGCAGCATTGAACAATTAACACATGGGATTCTAGCCGCAGCTGATAAGATTACACAAGATCTTCTTGGGAAACTTTTTAGGTATATAGTGGAACACTGGGGGTTGTGTCTAGACATGGAAGGTGGTCACATTAAAATGCATTGAAACTATGTACTATTTTGACATAACTTTCAATACTATTGCATATTATATAATAAAATATTTGTAATCATAAAACGTATAGTGAATTAAGAATTACCATGTATTATAAAAAGATGTTCAAATATTTACAAAAATATTTTATTTTATTAACCTTGACATCACGCTAATATTAAAAATAGCCATTTAGATTTTTTTTTTTTTTTTTTTTTGCGTGCGTGCGTTTTAAAATTAAAAGAATATTTTTGTAATTGGGACTTTGTATTGGGTAATTGGGACCCCTATATTATAGGGGCCGCATAAAAAAACAAGTGGGTAAGTGTGATCACAGATCGCACACAGGGTTTCGTTTAATATTCCTTTCAAAAACATTTAACCTTTTGGAAAATTTGTTAGTTTCAGATTTCGAAACCAGCGGGCGCACTCTATTCTAAACAAACCTCTATCCGAACGAAACTTCGTCTTACAAACTATCCGTAGATACATTAGTCGAGGGGATCGTTCCCATAGCACTCGAAAAAGCTAGGCGCACCTGGCGGTAAAAATTAGAACTGAAATATGTACGGCTATGGTGCATAATATGAAAGAGTGGCCAAAGGAGTGTCGGCAAAATTAGAAAAGTGCACCCCGGGTGGAAAGGGTGGAGGTTAGAAAAATTGCTAAAATACAGAAGTTAAGGGTCGGAGAGGTAAATAAAATAAGACTTTTTGAAAATTTTAATTTTTTCTGTGATCGCAAGTGTTCTGCTATAAATATGCAAAATTTCACATGTCTAACTTAATTAGTGGTTGAGTTGAAAAAATTGCTTAAAATACACAAGTTAGAGCCCAGAGAGTAAATGTAAGACTTTATCAAAATTTTATGATTTGTTGTTTGATGTGAGGTGTTCAGATATAAGTATCCAAAATTCCAAGTCTTCAACTTAATTAGGGGCTCAGTTAAGAAGAAAAAAAAAAGAAAAGAAAAAAGCTTAAATACACAAGTTAGGACCCAGAAGGGTAAATATAAGACTTTTCAAATTTTCATTATTTATCGTTTGATGTGAGGTGTTCAGCTATAAGAATAAAATTTCAAGTCTCCAACATTTATAGTTTCTGAGAATGGGCTCTGTGATAGACATACAGAGGTGTGAGACGAATAGGGTTTCGTCAGATGAACGAAACCCTAAAAAAATATTTTCGTGTAAAAAACACCCGATAAAGATGAAAGATACACTCTAACTTCCTATAAACATTTTTAAATTTTAAATTATTTAACATTATCGTATACTTTACAAAATAAAACGTGCGACCACCTTTTTTCAACATCCTGTATATATATGTGTGTGCGTGCGTGAAAGAGAGAGTTAAAGGGAGAGAGAGGGAGAAAGAGCGCGTGCATGTGTGCGAAGTCTGCTTCAAAGAGAATTGCGTTAAATGAATATAAAATAGTTAGTTATTTCTTTATTCTAAAAATGTAACCAACGCTGTCAACACTGCTGCCAATGAATTTTTTGTGACCGAAGGTTTTTCTTCGCTAATATTAAGAAAACTAGGCATACAAAAATATGTAAATAGGTGATATTATACAGATATGTCTTATAAACGCGGTGAAACAGACAGTTTTTAAATCGAATAATTAAAGAGATTTTTAATGTTCAATTTGGTCAAAATCGTTCCATTAAAAAAGTTTTATAGCAACAAAAACTATACAAAAGATTTTTTTTTAAAGAGGATATTCATTAGGAATTCATGGTGTGCAGAATGTATTTACAGTATGGGACCTCAAATCCGGACTGGCCGGGGCCGCGATCGTTCCGGATTTCGGAATTTTCCGGATTTCAGGTCCTTAACCAAAACAATAAATAAACAGATACAGTAGATGCCCATGGCAAAATTTTACATGCTGCGAAGCAGTCTATATCGCGAATTGCCATGTTTGGCTTAGAGTAAATAAACAGTCAAAAATGCAAATTTCAAAAAATAATTGAAAATAAGGATAAGAATTTTTTTTTTTAATACTGCATATTCTTAGGAATATTAAAACATCTTTTAGAAAATGTGTCGTTGTTCGCGACAGCCGAGTTAGGCCTAGGAATCCATATCGCGAATTGCCGTGTAGGACTTAGCTTAAGTAAACAGACGAAAACATAAATTACAAAAAAAGAATTTAAAATAAGGATAAGATTTTTTTTAAAATCCTGCGCATTATTAGCTACATTAAAACATCTTTTAGAAAATGAAAATGTGTCGTTGTTCGTGAGAGCCTAGTAAGGTCTAGGAATCTATATCGCGAATTGCAGTATTAGACTCAATGAAAATAAAGAGAAAAACATTTCAATTTTTAAAATAAAATGTTTTAAGAAAGCTTAAAAATAAACAAAAACAAGAGGAAATCTATTCAAACTCTATTCTTTTCGTATAAAAAGGACTTCGTAAATGTGTTATTAAGTTCGTGTTGTTTGATTGCTCAAGAAAGAAATTATTGAGCTGCAAGCAAACAGAAAAAAAAGCAAAACCCTTTTATTTTCTCTATTTAAAAAATAATTATCTCCGGTGCTAATTGACGAATTTCTTTCAAATTTTCAGCAAGTTGCAATAATAGTAAATTAGCCTGTATAACAAATTTTTATTAAAATATAAGGTACCCCTACAAAAACGCCACTAAAGAGTAATGGCAAAGAAAAATGAGATATCTATCTGTGGTTTGTTTTGTTTATTTAACTCTGTGAAGTGGGAAGTCAACGTTATCAGAATGAGATCATCAGCTGTGGATGGATAGTATGTTTTGTTATGCAGAAAGAAACCTTGCATAGATTTTTTTTTCTTTGAGTTAAAGAAAAAATATTTTTAGTACGGTACTTACAAGCAGAATATTTTCGAAAAATGATATTTGGAGAGGGGGGGGGGGGATTTTAGTAAAATATCTCTACATATAAATATTGTAAATATATTCTACGCATCTTTTAAAAATAATTCTTTTTTGTGGTTATTTATTTGTTCTTTTTGTATTTTCTATTAAATGAAGAAAAAGGTTTCTTTTTAAAATAAATTTAAAATGTGTGCCCACACTAACTTCGCCTAATTCTGTCAGCAAATAGTATTTGGATTAAAACTATAATATAAAAACATTGCAACAAACTTATTCAGTTGAGAGCAATTGTTTAGTCTAGCTTAGTTGGAAACTGTGTTACGCACGCACGTAGCGCCATCTATGGGCGTTTTCCAAAATTAGTTATTCCGGATCATCGCAGAATTTCAGATTTCTTTATTCATTCCGGATTTTGGGTCTTCCGGATTTTAGGATTCCGGATTTGAGGTCCTGTACTGTATTTGGTTTTAATTTGACTCATTTTTGAGTGTTTATTTACATTTCAAATTTTTACATATTTTAGAAACTGTTATTATTTTAAATTGTTGCCGAATTGTAAAAACAGCGCAAAGAACTACTAAATTAAAAAAAAAACTACTTTGTTCTACTAAATTAAAAAAAAAAATATTCATATCTGACAATTATACAAAAAAAAAACTCTTTCAAATTAGAACTAAACGATTACGTGTGTAAAAACAGGAAAAAGTTGAAAATTACGTCATATATATATATATATATATATATATATATATTTTTTTTTTTTTACACAAACCTATTAAAAAGGGAGAAAATTATAAAATAATCAATTATTTAATATGTGTATAAGCAGTAAATGGGTGAAATGATGTCCTATTTTAAATGCCCAAATAATAACCTTGCCAAACTGTGTAATTAAAAATAACTTTACACATATGATAGACTTATTTCATGTTTCTAGATCTTTTTAGCTATTGTTGCCAATTCTAAGACAGTGCTTATGCTAATATGATATTACATCCCTAACAATAAAAATATTAGTTGAATATTACAAACTGAAAGAAAAGTTGGATGAAAATTACGTCAGATTTAAAAGATTACATTTAAAATCTCTTAATTAAAATCATTTTCTTATGGATCCCATCAGAGGTGACAAACATAGGAAACTTAACTGCGAATATTAACCGTAAATTGGATCTACCAAAGACCGGAGTTCAGACTGCATTAGAGATGCGCTATAACGTAACGGCTTGCAATATGAAGCCTTATCGCTCAAATCATTCAGCCCAAACAAGGCAAGCACGTGGAGCAACGGTTGAATTCGCTGGATGGAGAGTGGTTTTCAAAGCGAGCCGAAAGTATTTGTGCTGAATTGTGACCGATTTTAGCAGGCTTCAGGCTGAATTTTTAGCTTCATGCTAAACTTCATATTTATCATTCATATCTTTCTCTGAAGTCTGTGAGTTTGTTTGGTTCAAATTTTATGTTGATACTCGGAGTTGAATCACCTGCTTTGGCACACTGATGGTGCCCTTTATATTAGCTAATTTTCAGACATTTAACTAATTTTATTTACTTAAACACGAAGACAGCAATTCAGCCTTAAAATACCTCAGTGAAAGGGATAAGCATAGAAACCCTTTTACAAGCAGATCTCCACTATTTTTTTTATTATAATTCAATCTTCCGTAATGTTTTTTAAAGCAGATCAAATAAACGGATTTGTAGAGTTTGAACGTGGATTAGCGAGAGTAGCTCGTAGGGGGCAGAGCCCCTTAGTATTACAAAGAAATAGAATTTAGAATATAATCAGGTCTCTTATTAATATTGTTTTAATAGTATATATTATCAATAAAGATATCATTTCAAGTAACTTCATATCCATCAATAGCACTTTGTTTAAAATTTATACGTAACATAGTTCTTCCTTTAAATATAAAACCAACTAAATTTCATTATATCTATTGAAATCATTCTTTATTAAACTTCTGGCAAGTATTTATTACAGTGAATTTACTATTTAAGTGTGTTTTTTTATTATCTTAAACGCGAAAAGTATGAAAATTAAATGATAATAATTAATTACTAAACTCTTTAAAAAAGTGTTTTCTAAATTCACTTGTAGAAAGAAGAAGGAATCCTTTTAAAAAAACTTAATAATTAAACTTCGGTGTTTGCTTTATATAGAAATTTATTTAACTAAACACGATGTGGAAACACTTTTATCTTTATAATATAAATTAGATTTTATATAGTGAACATCATGCAAAAAATATAATTATATAAAAAATAATTATCTATTTCGATAATAGACAAATATAGTAAATATTTAAAAATAATTTAAATACTTATTTCTTAAAATAAATTTTTGGTTGTTCTAATAAATAAAAACATATATATTTAACCTTAAATTTTTATAATTAATCTTAAATGAAAACGTATCTGAAACTGTATTTATTTAAAATAGAAATTGTGAATTAAAACGTTTATTATTGAAAAAAAAAATGAAGATTTTGTCATTTTATTTCACACCATACATTTTTATTTAACTAATATTAACTTCAGGTTAATACCTGAAGTTAAAATAACACAACAATTACACATTTATTGCTTTTGAACAAATAAAAGGTACAACATAGATGACAAAAAGAGCATTTTCTTGAAGTCCCCCTTTTAGGGGACTGGTAATTTAGACTCACAAACATGGATCTAAAATTTGTAGCCTTCTTAAAATATCAATTTACTTACCAATAAGGTGAATTTATACAATACCAAATTTAAGGTCTTTTAACAGGTAAATAATATACAAATCCTCTTTTTCCCACAGTAAAGCGTTTAAGTTAAAGACTATTAGAAACTGATTATGAAGATTTCTTACTTTCTAGTCCATATAGTCTCCAATACATTTTGGAAACTTAAATGAAAACATCATTTAGTATGAGGAATCTAGGCGACCCTTCTCTGATAACCTTAAATGAGCCTTTGATTTGTATGATTTTGTATCTTTAACTCGATTTCGTCAGAATTTATATTTTTAACTAAAAAATTCTGTTTTAGTGCGAACAGGGCACTCGTAAGAAGATTTTTCATTCGAGTAATAGGATTTCACCTATATTTATTTGAACGGTTTGATATTTTCCTCGGTTTTAAATATGATCGTTATGTAAGGTTAGTTGGGGTAACTGGATCCACGAGGTAACTTGGCCATAGGCTATTTTATAAAAAAACTGTTGATGTTTTTTAAGTTTTAGCTTTTCTGAACAATGCGACTTAATCTATACTTCCTAAAACAACGTATGTTAACTAAATCATAACTCTCACTTTGCTGTGATAGGTTGTCAAAAAATTACGTTTCTTTTTTTAAAAACGTCAGTATGGTTGAACTTCTTCGGCTTTTTATTAAAATACTGTAAGTACTTTTATTAAACAATCTTTTTTTTTAAAAGATTAGGCATATAACTATATTAATATTATTAGTTAACTATACATATTTGTTTCATGTTTCAAATGTAAGCCCGGTGTCCAAGTTACCCCATAAATGTTTCAAGAATGGGGTAACTGGGACATGTATCCGGGGTAACTGGACCATGCTGGATCCTGTTACCTCAATAGTTATAAATAATCTTTTTGAGTTTCTCTTATTACGGGAAATAAATTTCTCCATTGTTTTTTGCTCACAATAAAGAAAATTATAGAATACGTCATTAAAATTGCGTAATAAAATTTAAAAAAAAGCATATTGCGTGGTATTAAACCAAGTTTCTTGATCCCTTGAGAGGCGGTGATGCCGTTATGGCATCGCATAATTTTAATACCTAATTGTCATGTTGGCACCGGAATTTTACAATGAAAATTACACCTTTTACTAAGTACGCGAAAATATACTTTTACTTGTTTACAAATAGATTCTCTTGTAAATACTAGTGTCATTAAATTATTTCAACATTTTATGAATGCATGCACCTTGCCCCTGAAAGCGAGATAGCCAAAACTTGAAATTGTACGAACAGGGGTCGCATTCTATAGGGAAACTTTTATTGTTCCTACCACCATTTTGAAATTAATATCTTCATCATTTTTTTAAAGTTGTTTACACTTTTTCAAACCGGACCTGATATCCCATATGGAGAAAAAAAAAACGAGTGTGGAACATAAACCCTCCTGTTCCACTTACCCCATTTTTATGGGGCAACTGGGTCCATGAGAAAAGAAAGATGAACTGGGCATATTTTTATATTTTTAAATATTAAAATGTAATTTTGAGCATTTCTGTCTGATAGAAGGAACCTAACTGAACACATTTACAGAAGTTCAGACTTTAATGAACATTAGCTTTCTGAAGCTGAATTGTCAGAAGCTCCAGAGTCACATTTTAAAATCATGGTCCAGTTGCCCCAACAAACCTTACCTTCAGACAAAAAATCGTGAAGAAAAGCGATATTTACTTAAAAAAGAAATACCTTTTCCTCTTCCTTTTTTCTTGTATTCGGCTCGGTTCCAACAACAACAAAAAAAAAAGATAGTTCATATAGTCTCAATCTTTTGAAATTTTTATTAATTATAAATATAACTGTACTCGAGTATTCCTTAAAATGTCGTGCATATTTAGTAGTGAAAACTTTACACGGAGGCGAGCGATACCGCGCCGAAACCATTCGTTTTTCAGTGTTTTCCTCGACATTTTCCACATTTTATTTTGCAAAAAATCTGCTCTTCCCAACATTTCGAAAAAACTTTAAGTGATGTAATTCCTGTTTTCAGAGATGCTCCGATAAAGTTGTGTGGAAAAACGAACTTTTAGCATTTTAACGTAGAAAAATTATCGTCTTTTAAAGGCGCGAAGTTGTTTAAATGGTTAATTTCATATTTTTTGAAAAACGATTGCACTGGCAAAAAAAAGTTTCTGGTTTACACACATTTTTTTTTTTTTTTTAAATCAGTACCTACAAAATTGAGTCATAGCTTAGATTTTTTTTTTTTTTTTTTTTTTTTACTTTGGAAAAACGAATAAACTTTTCTTTGCAAATAAACACAAAAAATAAAAACATTTATTAAATATAAATGCAAATTTTTATTTCTCGGTTGGTGCAGTTTCCTAAGCAGGACAAACAATTTTACATAAGCCCTGCAAAAGATGTCATTTTTATTTCGGAAATAAAATGTCTAAAGTGAAACAAGTTATTTAAAGGAAAAATTAATTGGAATTTTCATTTGTATTTTTTTGGAGAGCATTTTTCTTAAATGCAGAAAGATGAAAAGAAATAACCAATATTTTTATTTATTTTTATCTAAAAATTATAAATTATTTCTTAAATATTTTTATTATAATATGCATGTCTATGTATGTATGTACTTACAGTATATTATTATTTTCATACCGATTTTAATTCCAGGGACGCAGTTTTTTGAAGTTGGAACAGTAGTCTAAAAATATAGACTAAAAAATGTGCGACTTGAGAAAATTGAAAAAAAATCAGCCCCATATCTGAAAAACTACTAGGTGGAGCAAGACAAATTCTTTGTAGGTTCATATTAAGGTAGGATTCTATGAACACCAATTTTACCAAAAGGTCTATCGTTCGGGTTACAAACCACTAAAAATTAGTTTAATTGACATGAAATGACCCTACTATGCATTGATGCAAAACAATTGCGTATTATACAGTGAATGAAACTCCACAGTGTGTATTATGATGACATTGCAAAACATACACCCACAAAAAAAAAGAAAATAAAAACATATGAGATGGCGCATTAGCTTTTGTATTGATCACGACTTTAAACTCAAAATTTTGAAAAGCCACATTCAAAGAAGACTTCTAAACCAATGAATATACCCGCAGAACTCGTTATTGGGCGTATCTTTGAAAATTAAAAATAGGATTACAGTGGTTTTTTTTCTAATGGAACAAATGTTGATTCGAAAAAACTCAGTTACTAGGCGTAACAACGATTAAAGTTTCTTTGGAAAATAGAAAACAAAAATTATTTTAAGGTGCTTATAAATAAATTATCTGAAGAAATACGCAGAATTTTAAAATATTTTGCACGTGGGTGATTCAATAATTACGGTCCTTAGTGTATATAAAATAGTTGTACTGCGATTGTTGTTGTGGAATATCGAAGCCTAATGTCTTAGATCCCTATATGCTCAATTGCAATGCAGTAGTTGCTATACTCACATAGTTTTGGAGGGAGGAGTGAAAAGGTGGGAGTGGGGTTTAAAGGCTGATTTTTAGCTTATGGGGCTAGATTTGTGACAGTGGATGAGACGTAACTACTGTCGTTTGGATTCGGGATCATAGTGATGTAGCCATATCTCATCCACTGTCACAAATGCAGCCTCATAAGCTCCAAACCTGAATTTCACCCTCAACCCCCTCCTTAAAAACACCATCAAAAATAGGTCTGTAAAACTTCACGCCTCCCTCCAAAACTATGTTAATATAGCAGCTACGGTTCTGAAATTGAGCTAATAGGCATTTAAGACATTAGGCTTCGATATTCCACGTTAACTATCACAGTAAAAATAATTTATATATCTAGGGACAATAATTATGGAACCACCCCTGTATGCGTATATAAATAGGAAGTATTTCTCTTTATTATATTCTGTGAAGTACATGACTTTCATTTGTTGTTAACACCAGGAAATTTCATATATAAGAAATTAAATGTATTCTAATTAGATCATGGTCTTTTATTTAATGTATTTTCAGCAATATTGTTATTCTAATGTTGAATAATCTCAACGTTTTCGCTAGCGTTAAAAATTACTTACCTATAAATGTATTATTTACATGCAAATAAATAAACTACTTGCACACTTATAAAGACACAATTTACAATTACACAATTTACACACCTGAACTCTACTTCAGAGTAAATATTTGTGTACTTTGTTATTATTAAAAAAAAAGACTAAATAGCAATAAAAATATGAAAGAAACTTACAAAAGTGTGATAGCAATAAAAGCAAAAAAATGCGAAAAGTTAAAAAGAACTGCAATTTTAATGCAAAACATAACTTGAATATTGCATTTTTCTAAATACGTTTTTAGTAAAATAAATATAAGGAAGGAAACGTGAGCATTTACGATACACGAGTATCATGTTATATTACTCATATATCTAAATTTGACAATTCTAGTCCTGAGCAAGCTGTTCTCCTTGATTTATATACATTTCCTTGTCGAGCATTTCTTGTTATTAAACTTTTTTCAAAAATGTGGCTTTCAGATGTTGTTAACATCCTTGAATTCCGTGTACAAAAAGGAGAAATTTCTTTTGTTTTACATATGAATAGTTATTTAACACGCTTTTAGAAAATTTTCGTCCCAAAATTGGAAATTTTGTTCTCCGTTTTTTTTTTTTCTTTTCCATTGAAAATTACTTTTAAAAAATATATTTTTTAATATTGCATGGCAATCACTTTTATGATTTCGATTTGGATGTAGTCAAAATGGGTTTTTATTTATTTCTTTTTTCTTTTTATATGGAGAGTGGTTAGTTATTTTTTTATGAATTACTGTTATTTTATACAAACAATTTTTCTAAGAAGCACATACAATTATTAAACAGTTTATTTATCCATTGCAGTTTTCTATGCTAAATAAGTCACTAAATTGTGCATGCATAGTATTAACAGCATGGAAAATCAAGCAACTTCGAGTTCAATTCGACGTAACAATAAATTATCGCTGTACTATTGTTATAAAGTATTTTATTTCATAACACTATTATTTACAGAAACAATCAATATTAAAACTATGTGCATACTTCTAAATTTTACATTAGTTGCATATTTACAATGGAAGGGTACCCTTCCAAACTGCACTTTTAGTTGAACTCTGACTGATTGAAACATGTATCTAGACTACTATTGGGAATGTCTGCAAAACTCCTTGAGATCCTGAAAGCCTTTTTTTTTTTTTTTTTTTTTCTTTTTTTTTTTTTTTTTGCTATATACCGTCAAATTTGGTGACATTCTTTTATTTGGTGCTAAGCATGTGTTTTACCATTGATAATTTTTAAAGTCGATTTCCTTTCAAAACCTCTTCAATGTCGAAAATATTTCTTGAAATATCTCCAAATTTGGTGAACTGTTGCCAACTTTGCGAATTTGCATGCTGCTTACTGTTGCACAGTTGACCAACATAATAACAATTCAAAAGTGCATTTTCATTCAAATGCTTTGACCAGTAGTTACCGCAAAATGATGCACCAATACAATTTTCTGAAATATATGACCTAATACAATGTTATTCTAGTACCCGAAAAGGGTAGGATACAAAATTTAGTCAAAGTTTTTAAAACCATTTTGTAGATATAGTTTACATATACACAGCACCACACACACAAGATTTGCTCGTATTATAATATAACTTAGATTAATATTGCATAAATTATTATTATTTGCTTCGTGAATGGGAGGACTAACAAAATATAATGAAGCTTTGCTTACTTAAGATAAACGTGTTCTTAAAATAAGAGCATTCTTGAGTGAACGGTTTTTTTGTAATTTTTTATGAACCAATGCTTTCTCGAAAAGCCAAATCCTCCAGTTAGTCAGTGGAGTTAGCGTAAAAACATTTCACTTCCGGTACCAGTATGAGTTGTGGAGCATTGCTTATATATATTTTAAGAAATAGAAAACTGCCGGGAGGCAATCAATCAGAGGTCAAAACCCTCCATAATGACGTCATCAAAATGGCCGCCGCGACGATGGACATAAGTTCCTTAAAATGCTCACATCTTCATTTACAATTATAATATTATGATATTGTAATATATCATTTAAAAGCTCTTGAACTAAGCTACAAAACAGTTCTTACAAATTTGTTCTGCGACAAACGGTTTAGACGTGTTTGCGGCGACAACGTAACACTCAGCCAACTTTTACATTAAGATGTTTTCCGGTACTCATTTTGCACTGGGTGCCACTTGTTGAATTGTTTTTCACTTTTTTCACTTCTAAACTCTTCTCCCTACCCCCTCCTAGATATATCTTAGAGAGCATGTTTATATAATTGTTCGTATGAATATATTCCCTGTAAATCTAATTTCCATAAGAAGTAGCAAAATTAAAAAAAAAGCAAAGGCATAACCGTGACTCTGAGCTTAAACAAGCCACATATTTAAAGCAAGTTCGTTGTTATAATGTAAAAAGTTTGCAAATTTGCAAAATAAAACCATTTTATTTACTGCATTGTCCCTCACAGCTACAAAGTAAAGTGCAACTTATACCTGAATTTACACATCGACAACGTGTGCACATCTCTTTGCATTTGCATGCAGTCAGTTCTTGTAGCTTTCCATGGTGATTTCCGTGTTTGAAGACTAGAGGGGCTCGTAGCCATCGTCCACCTTTTTCCATCCCCATTGACACGGATTCAAACGTGGAAAACTGCGTTGAAGGCAGTTTGTCCACAAAGAACACTGCAGGATAGCCCTCTTCACGTGCGACACTTTCAATATTCCTTCCGCTCTTCCTGATGTTGTTACATTAGCTTCTGCACGGTTATCAGCCTATCCACTTCCTTCAAGCCATATACCTATCGCAGATGCAACGGCCATTTCTATATGGAGGCCACCTAACATAACTACGATTTTGTCTTCCCCATATTTATACGGCATATCCCACTGAAGAGATTTCAGCAAGGCGTAGACAGGTTGGTCAGCTGTGATGACAGGGATTTGGTTAATATTAACTTTGCGAACAATAGCACACACATTATTTGTTACATGTCGGACAACCGATGACGAGTTGATGTTTTCATTGATCACTGGGAGCAAGATTGTCCTGCATTTGTTTATTGTTGAATTCATTTGTTCTTTTTTGGAAAAGTAGGAAGCACACGGTGTTACAGCTTCACATCCCGCAAATTTCCTACCCTCGTTCAACCACTCGGCGAGTTTAGGTGAAAGTTCAACACTTACATTCTGCAGCTCAATGTTCACTGTACTCATTGGAACCTCGCTTCTGAATTTTAGAGTTGGTGGCAAAGTCGTACAGTTTTCTGGGAGTCGTGCTGCCTTGGAATTGTTCTTCAAGTCTAGTTTCACGGACTTTGAAATTTCTGTGTTCTCGGATACATATTGAATCAAAGAAATGGAAGTACCGTGAAAAGCATTTAGTGAAGTGTTCGACGAAGTGTCATGATATATATTATCTATTGCTGCACATGTGAAGACATTACTTGCAATATTTGGGGGACAAACACAATCTTGTTGTTCAAAATGCTCGCAAATTGAGCTTGTTACTGAGTTCATCACAGTTTTCACTCTATGGTAAGAAACGCTCAATCCAAGGTGAAAAATCTTGTCATTTACATCGGCGCCACCAGTTTGACTATGCAGCATGAGGCCAACGTAGATAGGTAAAAGTGTTTCTCTCTGGAGAGGATGACGATTTGAAGTAGTAGAGCTCTTTCGTTCTCTTTGTTCTTCTGTTCTTTTTTCTTTTTGGTTCAGACAGTTACAGTCGCGATTAAAGAGTAAAGAGTGCGAATTGGCAACACTTGCGAAATCGGATAATCTTTTTTAAATCTGTGGCAATTAGACTGCTTAGAGCCTGCATGATCTAGACAAGGGTTAGTGAGCGTAGCTCGTAGTGAACAGAGTACCTCTGAGTATTAAATGAAATAATTTGTAAGCAGGTGTAAATTTGTCAAAAGCGAAAATATTCAACCGATCGCTTTATACCCTAGAAATCATCGTAAATACACCAAAATTTAACACTGTGAATATAAGAATGATTTACTTAACATATAAAAATTTCAAAGCTTTAATATATACTTTCAAGTTATTGGGAGAAAAAAAGGATTTTTGAAAAATACAAAAAAAGTTTTGAAATTTGTTTTTTCAAATAGGCCATTTATACCCTAAATATCAATATTTCTGCAATAAAATCTTACATGGTCATTGTATACATATTTTACATAATATACAAACTTTTTAAAGCTTTATTATAAAGATAAGTATTTTTAAAAAAATAAAATGTGCTCAATATCTGTCACATGACATTCAACCGCGCCCCCTCCCGGGAGGGATCTTGACACATGTTCGATTGCCTCCCGGTGATTTTTTGTTTCTTAGTATGCATATAAGCACTGTGCGAAATCTCATACTGGTATCCGGAAGTGAAATGTTTTGGTGAAATTTGTCACTAACTCCACTGACTAAGTCTTATCCGATCGTAGGGAAAAACATAATACATATATTTATCGTAAAGGAAATGACAAAGTTAATATTTTTATTATATATTATTTTTTCTAGTTTACCTAAAGAATTATACTATCATTTTTCATATACATGTCTAATGATTTAACATTTAATAAGAATTGTTTTCATTAACATTTCACAAATTGTACAAAAGCATTTCATTCATCTCTCAATCTTATAAACACCATAATCATTTTTCTCGATGCAGTTGTGACTGCATTTTCATCCAAAGATGTTTTCGTTCTCTTTAAAAGTTGTTTGTCCGTGTATATTCATTTTGTTTAGAATTAAGTATTCCATCATTACCTGATAAAGAACTATTCACTTTGTGTCAAAAGTGAGATATCGCATTTCAACAGAATCTTATTTCCATTATTATTTCAAAATACGTGAAAATAACGAAAAATGTTTAGATAAGTAAGAAAAATCAACGAAACCTCATTCAATTGTATTAAAAGAGTCTAACATTAAATGATTATTAAATGATTACATTATGATTTAAAAGAAATATTATCAAATAAAACACTTTTTGAAATGCACAGTAATTCGAAAGGTGTAGTAATCTTAAAATTAATTAAATTTAAAAAAGAATCATGTTTAAATATTTTGAAATATGTCCAAAGAATTAGGATTTCAAGTAGAACATAAAATAACATTTTGATAATTATTTATTTTTAGTGATAAAATTTTAAAAATGTATAAATGGACAATTCTAGCATTGTAAAAATAAAAGGGATTTTAAAATGTATACCAGAATATTGTTTAAGTAATCGTTTAAAAATAAATCTTCTTTCCTTTATATTTCTTTCGTTTTCTCGCAATAAAGATCTTTCTTTGCGAAAAAGATACTTTTGAACTTTCTATTTTATACATTTCTTTGAATATTTTATTATTCTAGCTCTTATTAGCTCTTTGAAAGTACTCAGAACAACTCAGTTTTCGAGTTTTCTCTAGTGACTCTTTGGATTCGTATTTTATTTATCAGATGAGGCATAATGCAAAGTTTTTTAGAAATTGTTATCGCTAATAGAAAAGGGAATTGGTCATCTTCGAAAGAAATAATTTTCCATTAGAAACGCATTTAAATTTTATGAAGTAAAATGGATTAAAAAATGCAAAAATGCGTAATTATTAAGGAGGCAGGTCTCATTATATTTGATAAACAAATAAATCTTTTAATCGCTTATATAAAAATTAGTTTCTTTAGAAATATTTATAAAATTCCAATGCATAAGTTAAACCCAAAACAGTTTCAACAGCTTTTATATAATAAAGCGGTAATTTGATCTTTAAAATGTGTTATTTGGTCAATACCTGCATCGTTCTAAGAAATGTCTGAATAGATTTTGACTGGCGGTTCAAAACTTATGCGTACATAAAAATGTCTATTATTATGTGCATTGAGGCTGGATGACATCTAAAAATTCATGTCGCAATATATCAACGATTTAAGATTGATATTGTTGATATATCGCAAAAACTACCTTAAAGTATTTGGGAATGGAAATATTGCTATTTTTGAAACATGCTATACGAACTGTTCCCTAGAAATCCGCACGAACTTTCCTTGACTGGAAAGCGTTAAAAAACGTGACAAAGAAGAGAAATGGGCACTGTAAGGTAACCACATTTCTCTGTGAAACTGTTATCCGGTTTTAATTAAACATTTTCGTCGGACATTATCGATTTTACTTTTGGTGGTACTTAATAGACGTTGTACGAAATTTAGGTCCATGATTTTTTTGCAGTACTTGAGTACTTGATTAGATTGGTCAATTTCTGGATGTTGTCTGGCTTTCCAGTCTTTATCATTAACTTTGGACATAAGATCTCTCTGAAAAGCTCAACTGCTTGAATTTCGGGAACGTTAGCTGGGTTGTTTTACTTCTCAACGAAAGTGATGTTTTCCTGGCGGAAGTGGGTGAGAACGATTTTGCAGTAATGGCTGCTGGACTATTCTAGCCAGAAGGCGTAATCAACGCCGTTATAATTGCTACAGATCTAAGGGATGATACGACGATAAAGAAAGTGTTCAAGTGACGTTGCTCATTGACAGTGAACACAGACTTTCGGATGAACGGACGACTCCAGGCTTTCGGATGAACGGACGACTCCAGGCTTTCGGACCCATCGCAATCCAAATGAGGATCTTGCCTTCGAATTTCACTTTAGTAGCGAATTTCATGATAGGTTGTGCCGTAGAGACATCAGATGTGTAGTAACCACAATTAGTGTTAAAAGGGGAGTGATAAACGTAAAATGACTCGTAATCCAAAATGCTCGATCAGAGAATTTTCTGAACAAGCGACCACACTACATTTTAACGGCGGCAACCATTTCCTTTTCTATTCTTTTTCTATGACTCTTTTCTTGGGATATTTGATGTTTTGTTTCTCCGTAATTATCTTATGTAGGTGGCCGTGTGAAACATTGAATTTGACAGGCTTTGGGTGGATTAATACACTGTCGTTTTTGACAAACAGCCATTTAAACTGCTGCAACTTTGCCTTGGTGGGGTTTTGGACATTGAAACCTGATCTCGGTTGTCTTTCGGTCGGAGTCCCTTCTTGTAACGTTGTAGAACATCATAGATAGTTCATTAGTAGATTTTTTGGCAAAAAATGGTTCAAGATGAGTTTGTTCCCATGATGAATATTGCCTTAGTAAAACTTGTAAACAGGCGTACGCAGACACTCCTCTGTGAACTCAATTCTTGGAAAAAACAGATTAATTAGTGAACTTTCGTCTAACAGGCGTGCCCTTATATATATATAATAATGCGATATTTTACTCGCAGGTTTTGGCTGATTCGTATTCCTTTGTTATTTACGTAATTACAAAGTTTGTGCGGAATTCCAAGAAGCAGTCCTTAGTATCTGCGATTACTGTACAAACAGTTGCAGAAATCAACAAATCAACGGATTAGACATGTTTGATCACAATGCATCTTTAAAAATATAAATATATATTTATACAAAATAAAAATATTTTAGAAAATGGAACTAATGTTCGATATCGGTTTGCACTTATACCATTGTTTGCATAGTATTGTTCTTTAGGAATGGTATGTTTCCTATTCATCTTATTTTATGCATTATTTATTCATAACATTTTAAGTGTTTAATGTCTTCGCGTATAACTGAGAAAATGTATTGTTGGAATTAAACAACTTAAGTGCAAAAAGATGTTGCAATTTTTAATTTCAGGCAACATACAGGACGCCAGGCGTATTAAAAGGCAGAAAACGGTGGGCAAAATATTGAACATTTCTTAAGCAAGTAGTAGCCGTCTTTTTTCTTCTTTTTGGTTTAATCAGTTTTTGCTTTTTCTTCGATTTTTTGAATAGTGATAATAAAAAATAGATTTCGTTTTTGATTTTTCTACAGTTTTTGGCCTAGGGACAGTTAAAAATCGATTTTGTTTTTGCTTTTTGTACAGTTTGTGGCCTAGGGACAATAAAAATAGATTTCATTTTTTTTTCTACAGTTTTCGGCCAAAGTACAAATAAAAACCAATTTCCGTTTCGCTTTTTTTACTGTTTTTGGCCTAGGAACTATTAAAAACCAATTTTCTCCTATACGCTGTGGCACCATCTTGTCGTGGTGGATAGGCTTTTAACAAAAAGTGCCACAACGGCATGTTACTTCTTTTAATTGGCATCTTATAACGATTACAACGCCGTCTATCGGTTGACTTTTGAACTTTTGTTTTCTTTCACAAAACGAATTTCCATTGCTTTACATATACTCAACTGAAATATCAGGTCATTCTGACCAGTGGTTTTTATTTACGGCGTTTTGAAATTGCAACTTTAATTATAATCGCTCTGTACTTTAAATTTATGATGGGTGTCATTGAATTAACTTTAAGGGGGTCAGGGACACAAAAATCTTCAAAATTTCAATTTTTTTTTATTGGTTTAAAAATTTCTCTGCCGTCTTCTGCTTAAGATGATGTTTAAATCATGTTTCTCTTTTAATTAGAACAGGAAATATTATTTTTTTCGTTTACGTTTGTTTTCAAAATCTGCCTTTCAAGCTATGGTTGTCAAGGAAACGAGTTCTTGTGAAATTGCGTTTTTTTCACCATTTCTCATATTTAAATTCTTATAACTCGAGAAGAACCGTTAAAGATACAGGGTTGAAACTCGGGCCATATCTTTTTCAATTATTTTACTTTACTTTCGAGCCAGCATGTTTGAAAAAAATATTTACTTTTGAAAATATGATTTTTTTTAAAAAAGGTGCACCACTTTTTTTGTAATTTTCTCGTTAAATATTTTAATTTTTTTTTTTTAAATTAATATTTTTTAAAATGCTGGCTCTAAATTAAAATATATATATTTCTGTTTATTTAAATGAAAAACAATTTAAATTCTACAAATAATATTTCGAGTTATAACGATTTTAAGTTATACCACTTTTTTCATAAATTTTAAATTTAAATTTTTTTTTAAAAATCTATGAGAAGTTTTATCATTTGATTTTGTTTACAAATGATATGGTTAACCATCACAAAAAAAATTCAAAATTTTAACTCTATAAATAAAATTTTGTTGAAAATGTGTCCCGGACCCCCTTAAAAAGGCTTTCCGATACTATACTTTTGAAAGCTTGTTCAGACATTACAAAAATGCGTCTTTCCGTCTTTAGCGCCAAAAAAACACTGACAATTCATAAAGTTCAAAGTAACATGCCTAGATAAATTTAGGACATAAAAGACTGAAATTTTTTAATATGCTAACATGAACCAGAACGTTTTTAAAAATAAATTATAGGGAAAATTTTTCATATTTATAAATCAACTTTGTATTTTAATACACTTTATTTTTAAAAAAAAACAAAAAAAAAACATATACAGTGTTTGTACAAAATGATATGCTCGAAATCTTCTATCATGTTTGGAATCCTATCAGGTTTGCTAGTATGTTTATATATCATTAGTGGTTTTAATGATAAACGCAATTATATCCAATATGAATACGTGGTATAATAGGATAGTAACTTGTAAAAATAATTTATATAGAGAAATATATTGTTCTTAAATATTACACGTAGATATGATGCGCATAGAGCTAATACTATATTTATTTTATATGAAGGAAAAATAATAATCCATTTGCAGGAAATGAGGAAACTTATTAAGAATTTAAAAAGCAATTACCGTTACAATTTCGAAAGTTTCAGTATAACCATAGAATTTTATTGAATTATCAAAGCTTTATAAAACAAAATTAGCCCTTTTTATTTCCTTTCCATTAAACATTCATTTAAAAATTATGAAGAAAACATAAATAATGCTTATTATATAAAAACAAGTATAGAGATTTATTTATACATTATTATTAAAAATAAATTTTCAATATAAATAATTTTAAATAAATAAGCGTTCATTGCAATGAAATTAAATAATAATGTCGAATACAATTTTAAAAATTGAAATCTTACAATTTTTTTTTCATTACAAATACCTTTTTTCTGTCCTTTAGTCGTACTCAAATTGGAATTCACTATATTTTTTAATTCTATTTTTAACTTTCGTTTTTCTGAAGAGTAATTTAGTAAAATTTTTATCATGTTGATTTCGACTAATGTAATATATATTCCAAACATAATTTGATAAAATAATGCATTTGTGTTTCAATTACAGTTATTTTGATTTTAAATTTTTATATGGGCTTTGAAATAGATTTTATTTTTATTTATCTTATGAAGATTGAAGAAAAATAATTTGAAAATCGATTTCTTCCTTAATTATTATTTTTATGTAAAATGTTTAAATGTTTTACAGAAATAAGTTTAAAAAAACTTCGTTTTGCAGAAAGTGAAGTTATTTTTAGATTCTTTAAATTAACAGAGTGTTGTTCTGTATGTAAAGATGGAACTTTGTAATTGATTTTTTACACACTCCCACACATCCTTGAATTATACAAAATACGTTCACAGGTATGTTTCGGATGTCAATGCATCATTTTATTATTATAACTTAATTATAAATTCATACACAAATTTTAGGTCAGTTTTTTTTTCGCTAGCTCGCCATAGTTGGTAAATTGCCAAATATACTCTTTAACGTGTACAATTGTACACGTATATAAGTTGAAACACCAATTGATATAACATTACGCCAATAAAGACTCTCCAAAATACGTGAAATGGCTATGAAACTCCAACAATGGAACATTTTTAAGGGAAAAAAAGGAGAAAATGAATTGTAAAAAATGACGAAGTGTGTAATAATTTTAAAAAATAACTATTTTTTATATTATTAGCTTTTTATTAATTTGCGAATATATTTTGAGAAATAAATTTAGAAATCCTATTCCCTTTTTTCATATCTTTTAAACTGGAATCATGTCAAAAATTATACATTTTTCAATAAAGTCACTTGTTTGAGCTTCTAAAGGATTGAATAGACGTAATTCATCGTCAAACGAATTTCAATAAATGAAATAATTGCAATGTTAAAAGAAGTGGACAAAAAACTTGGAAGTCAAAAATGCTTAGCATATGGATTTGAAATTACAATTTCAGCATTTTCGACTATTGTAAAAAATAAATTCAAGAATGCTATGTAAACTGTGGTACGAAATGTGCATTGCAGAGAAAATTTATGAAAGCTAGCTGTTACTTTGATGTGGAAGAAAAGTTGATGTCTTGGTTTCTTTAAAGCACGCGACTATTTAGTTCTGTAACTGGACCACTACTGCAAGAAAAACAGCTGCAAATAGCAAAAGAAATTGATGTGAAAGATTTCACAGCCTCAAGTCTCCGGCTTGATTGATTAAAATAAGACATAACGTTGTTCAAAGTTGTGTGTGTCGAAAAAAAGTGTTGATACAGAATCGTGGCAAAATGAAACTCAGAAACATTATCTGAGCTAACTAAATGGTATTCGCCTTTCAATGTATTTAATGCTGATAAAACAGGAATTTTTTATGTAATTTACAGACCGATAGAAAAAATCGTTTTCGAAATGAGAAGTGCCACACCAGGAAAAGAAATAAACTCCCCATGACAGTGTTCCTAGCAGTGAATTCCAATGGATTAGAAAAAAATGCCACTTTACGTTACTGGCAAATCATCGATGCCAAGTTGGATACTTTGAAAGAGTATTTGATGGGTCAGGACGTCGTTGACACTATTTTAACAGCTTTGAAAAAATCGGTAAAGAAATTTGGAATACAAAATCGAAACAAAGCAAACAAGCGTCTATAAACATTTATTTTCTAAAAAATAATTTATCTATTAAATGTGGATAAATGAAAATATTTCTTAATTACAATGCTTGTGATTTATAGTAGTACATACAAAAGACAACTTTATTTATACAGTGTATTTTCTAAAGCAACATATGCTTAACATCAATATTAAAGGAAGTTCTTAAGGTAAGTTCTTTTTATTTCTAGAATTTTTTTTAACTTATTCTTTTGTATAAAAATGCCTTCTAATTGCCTCGATTTAACAAATAATCTCTAATTAAAGTTGCTGGTAGTGAACGATTCGTTAGTTCCCCATTCAAACATCTGTTACGTGAGATACCATAATTGCACTTTGAACAACAAAGAAAATAACACAAAATGCGTGTTTTAGATCCAATTTGTCTGACCGTTATGGCATAATTTACAAATATAAATGATTCTGTAAACAATTTTAATTAAACAATTTCTGTCATGATTTTTTTTCTTTTAATTTCGATAAATGTCCCCTGGAAACTACATCCTCCCAACCCAATTTTCTCTCTTTGCTCGACAATAAAATATTCAGAATGCTAAAAACTAAAATTTCAAATAAAATTGGAACTTCAAGATTTTCGAGTATTTTTAATTTAAATGTAATTAAACACTTTTTAACACTTATCAACAAAAGTGAAAAGAGTTAATAAATTCAGTTTTTCTAACATGTCAGTAAGTTTTTCCAGTCTGTCTGTCTACCTTGTGTCCGTACTCTCGTAAATCTACTCGAATAGACATGTAATATTCATGAGTTCTTTATATACACCTTAGAATGGTCGCTATTAAAAGTGAGGATTAGTATTTATAATTTGTTTTCAGCGACACATAAAACATTTCCTTTCCATTATGTATTGTAGGTAAAAACCGTTTCTGATGCATTTGATAATTATACGATAGCTGATTGTTATAAGCTGTTCTTATTGTCCTATTGTTATAAGCTGTTCTGTTATAAGCTGTGCTTATTGTTATAAGTGTTAATGTTATATCAATTGGTATTTCAACTTATATACGACACAATAAAATTTATACGTATCACTTAGGTCGACTGCAAAATGCTTTCTCTATAGTATAGAAAAAGTAGCATTTGTATACCTTTACGGTGTAGTTTATTGATGTTACGTAATTCAAACATAATCAAATTCATATGTTTTACTGGGATGTACTACAATATAATTTCTATTAATTATAGAGAGTATAACATTTCTCGTTCAATTACTGTGACATTAAAAGACATTCCGTTATAAGGCCTTATGTATGCCGAAAGTGCGTTTTCAGTTGCGGTGTTTATTTTTGAACTTAACAAATATTTGTTATATTAAGGGATGTGTATAAATTATATAGGGGAGAGTCGCCGAACTTGGACCACTTCACTTATTTTCAGGTGTAACTCACTTAATTTTTTTGAATATCTGCAAAAGATCATTACACAGGGTCAATCTGTTCATTTACTAACTAAATAAATATTTAGATCAATTCCTTATTGAATATCTGAAATTTTATTTTTATTTGAAAAATTTGTCAAAAGTAGTCCAAATTCAGCAACTGGTCGCCTAAGTTGGACCTCCAGTCTCATAAATTGGACCAAATAATATCAGATTGTTTTAATGACTAGGGAATATAACTAATTTTATTAAAAGCAAAGTTTGCGATTAATGAAACAATCAAACAAAAAAAAAACAGCAATGAAATATAATGAAATCAAATATCTGAAAATAAGAGTAATTGATTTAACCTTTTAACCGCCGCACCATGAACTACTTGTCAAATTAATTTGAAAATTTTTTTGAGACGATTTAGATTAATTCTAAGGTTGCGTGCCAAATTTTGGGATGTTATGTAAAATAGAGGTGGAATTACAACTATGTTCCACTTGTAGAACGTTGGCGGTACGAATAACATTTGTACATTTTGGCGAATTTTTCTTTCGAAATCATACCAGCACTGCACACATAACAAAACAAAGAAAACAAGGTAAAGTAAAAAATGTTTCTATTTTAGGAACATGTTAACTAGTCACTAACAGCAAAATGTTTATGAAAGGCCTGAAAACATTTTTTCATGCATACGCTTTCCATCATATTCACACCATTTATTCATGTTTTTCTGTCGTTTTGAGAATCTTCTTGAGTAGTAGACGAAAAACAATAGCTACTGAATGAGGTGATAATGTCCATACTTACTGGAGCAGTAGGACTTTCTATTCCCTTTCTCAAACATCAAATCGTAATTTTATGGCAACAGTCGCAATTTCACGACGAAACTCAAAATGGCTTAGGGTTTCTTTTGAACCTACTGCATGACAAGTAACAACAGCCATATTTAGTTCATTTGCAAACAGATTTCATCACCATTTTTATCATCGAAGTACTGGACGATATGTTCCAAGCAAAATAATCCAAAAATTCTACACTACCCATATTCTAATTATACAATCTAATCAATCGAGGTTATTTGATTGAAACTTCTCGCTTCAATTTTCGAGAATATTGTGTTCCACTTTGAGTTAGCGATGTATTAGCTTCCCAATTTGATAATAACAGTAACGACACTGTTGACACTCCATCGTACACAAACAACTTTGCCATCACTATAATAATAAAAATCTCCTTCTTTTTGCAATTCTTTTACAGATTTTATTGGCATTTATAGGTTCAAAAATATTTCACAGACACACTGGCAACACGTGCAAGATATATATATATATCATAAAATGTATTCTTTAATGATACTGGTACGAAAATAATAAAAAAATAATCGCTCGAGGGAGCCCAGTAAAAATGATCAAGATCCTAAAAAAAGGAACAATAAGATAATTTTGTACTCTGAACCGCCAACGTTCCACATGTGAAACATAGGTATTCAAATGACCATAAAACAAAAATGAAATAAGATAAAACATTCACTTGTGCATAAAACGTAATAAACAAGACTAAGCAATACAATAATAATTATCACAGAACTCACATTTGAATTCTAAAGTTATAGATAGAGTAAAAAGCACAGTTTACTACATTTACATTTTTTGTTACATTTCTACAAGCTCCAAAATAGAAACCATAAAAAGTTATAAAAAAAAAACAATTTTTAATCCATTAAAACACGTCTTTTAAAAAGATATGTTAAAAATTTCAAACAGATTAAAAAAAATTCTTAAAAAGATACAGCACCACATAGTTTATGTTCCACTTGTGGAACGTTGGCGGGTAAAAGGTTAAATCAAAATATATTCAAAATATAAATCAAAGCTATCTGTAATTAAGAATAGAAATTATGGAACTAATTGTCAGTTACGTGAATATCATGTAAGGAGTGATGGGAAGCTTATTCATGAATTTTGTTTATTGTTTTTGTTTTCCAGCGCACACAACATGGAACCATATATGGCAATCTGAACACTGAATCATTTCTACTATTTTATTTTTCTTACAAATTAGGCAAAACCAATCATTAATGTCTAGATTTTTCTTTTTAGATTCTGAATTATCAGACTTTTTTTGCAACAGGTGTTTTCTTTACATTATATTTGTAGTTCTTTACGATAAACTCGATGTTCAAATTGCTTTTGTGTTGTGAAAGCTTCCTTTTTGTCTTTTTTTTTTCATTTCAAAGTTTAGTTTACATGGCGATGATGTTAACACAACTGTCTTTTGGCTCCCTCAGTACTTTGATTTAACTGAATTTAGCAAGGGAAATAACATTTCTAATGATTTTTTTTTTGCTTTTGGGGAGGATTTGTAGCTGCAGCCTTGTTGCAGGTCAATTTCTTCACAACTTACTGCCTGCTTTTTGTTTCTTATATCTTTAACAGCTTTTGCTGTCACGGGTGTTTTTCTTCCAGACAGTTTGTCTATGACTTTTTCAACATTTTCAACAAGTTTTGAGATTTGATGCGTTTTAATGGCAAAAAATGTATAATTTTACCCTCCAGAACTGTATAAAGTCTTCCATCACAGATATCCTGCAGGAGGAAAATGTTTGAATTCAACTCTGTAAATCAAATATGCCGTAGGAATAAAGAATTCAAAGAAAATAAATACAATTATATACAAGATAAGACATCGCAAACAAAATTTATTGCATAGACATGTAAAATATTTTTATGTTTATATAGGCCTAAACTGTATAAAAAAAATAATTCATATATACAAAAAAAAAAGTTGCATGGATATAGTATTCCATTATAAAATATAAAAAAAAAATAGTATGTAAAGCGTACCGTCCACGAAATTCATTACTTACTTTTCAAATTTATGATCGCATATCTGGTCCAATTTAAGCAACCGAAATTGGCCCAATTACGGCAACTGCGCCATTTTTTAAAACAGATAATTTCAAGACTAAGAACAAAAACGAAGTCAAACAAATCCGCATGAAATATATGCGCAATAAACAGACAAATTCATATATGTATACGAAAACATAACAACTTACCTCAGTTTTAAAATATTCACTTACGTTTAGTAGGAAAAAATTAGATCAAAACAGCTAACTTTAAGTTTTTTTGAAATTGTCTGAAAACATCACGTGGTAGGCGGTTGCTTCATCTAATCACGAGTGACGTCATTCTGATGAGTAGGATTTCAGCGGTAGATGGAGTCTCTTCCTGTAATTAATGGCAGATTCAAAATGATCCAATTAACGCGGCGGTCCAAATATGGCTACTCTCCCCTACAAGACATAGAACACGAAAACGTTAGAATACATTACCTGATATAAACAGCGATATTAGATGATAAAGTTTTACTCCGATGTTTCTGAAATAGTTTATTTAATTAGCCCATTCATTCTAAGAAAAAATGAAATTTCTTTACAAAATTTTTATTTTGTTTTAAAAAGCACTTTATAATCAACGCCGAATGCATGATTTTTCTTCTTCTTCATTTTATGATGTAAATTGAATTAAATGTTATTAAATTGTTAATTGAATTAAATGTTTATTGTTTATTTTTGTGATTTACTTAACTTTTTGCATTATTTCGTTCTTTCTTGTTTATGTCAAGTGAAATGTGTCCCAGATACTTTATTAAATAAAGGTTATGTACACACTGATAAAACAAATGAGGGAAGCAAGCAGAAATGTGAAGACAACAGTGCAAGACAGCCATGTATGGGCATAAAATGGATAGTACACGTGTATCACAGTGCGCAATACAGAAAAAAAGAGGCAAAAAAATTTGTAAGGGAGCTTCTATTCTTTGAAATGATAGAAAGAACATGGAAGGTAGTTTAAGGCTACAATTTAGTTTCATGTAAATGATAAAATAAAGTATTGTTTAGATATGATGCAAGATCTTTAATATGGCGTGTGGTCTCCTCGAACAGCTAAGAATGCTGCACACCTATTTTCCATGGATACGATGACGTTGTCGATAAGATTTTAGGGAATACTGTTCCACTGCTCAAGAATTGCAATCTCCAAGTCCCGGACAGTAAAAGGAGGCCTCGGTCTCGCAGCAATGCATCGTCTGAGTATGTTCCAAACATGCTCGAACGGATTTAGGTCAGGAAAGCATACTGGTCATTCCATACGCTGCATTATGTTGCTTCAAGCATGTTTTCCAAAATACGAACTATATGAAGTCTAACATTATCATGCATGGAAAAAAAGTAATCGCCAATTACTGCAACATAAAATATGACATGAGGTATCAGTATCTCGTTGGTATAACTTCGGACCGTCAAAGTGCAATTACGAATGATATGCATCTCCGTACGTCCACCTATGCTTATTCCAGCCCATAGCATCAACCCACCTCGTCTGTAATGTGGTCTTTCACGAACGAATGTGAGATTATTTCGAGTGCTTCTTTCTCTCCATGCCAAAACACATAATGTGTCACATACAGACTGAATTGGGACTCGTCTGTAAACAGAATTTGACTCCCACAACGTAGCCCCCAAACTTGATGGTCATATGCCATGTTCTTTGGGCCAGACAGTTGCTTGGGATTAACAGAATACAGACCATTGACTTACGTGCATAGAGATTACCCTGATGATGCCTATTTCGGACTGTTTTGCTGGACACCTTTCGTCCTGTGGTCAAGAACTGTGTTTGCAGCAGAATATCATTGCCCGTTCCGTCTCGATGAGCTTTAACGGGATATATCGGTCATCAGTTTCAGTGGTAGCACATGGTCGACCATGCCCTTGTCGGTGTCTACCATTCCATGTGTCTTGGAATCGATTCCACAGCCTTGCATTGACACTTTTTGCGACCCCAACAGCGTTCGCTACACTTCGTTGTGTTTCCACAGATTCAACAGTTCTGATAACACGCCAAGCCATAGATTTCGTTAAATCACAGTTTTGTGACATTTTCAAGTCACCTTTTCTCAAAACACAAATTAAGCAATTGTATTTTACAACTGAGATAGTGAAACAGACGTTTTTACAAAATCCCGCTTCCAATACTTATCTCGATTTTATACTTTTTGATGTCATAATCTTTAATTTGCATGTGAAGTTTTTTTTTTTTGTTTGTTTGTTTTCTTCTACGCTTTAAATTTTGGATGTTTTATTTTACATTGCTTATCGGTATAAATACTTGCGTATTTTTGTTAAAACTCTGTGCTTCCCTAATTGTTTTGAGCAATGTATATATGTGTATGTTCTAAAAGGGGGAAAAGTAGTAATTTCAATATAAAGACACTGTATTCATCAACAATCAAATTCGTTAAAATTTAACGTTAACTTATTTTTTTAAACATTTGAAAACCTAAAATAATTAAAAAGAATAACTTTCATATTAATGTAAAAAGTTATCAAAACATAATCGCTAGATTTTTAATGAAATACATTAAATAATAACTTAATAAAAACTACTATTCGGAAAGCATTTTACTATTTTGTTCTATGTTAGCTTATATGCAAGTATATAAATATTTCAAATAAAAAATAGCTAAAAAATGCGTGCCTTTTTATATATTTATTTATATATTTTTAGCAATTTTTGTTCAATAAATCGTGATTCTCTTTCATAAATGAATATCACATTTAAGTATTAAAATTTAACGAAACTATATTGTAATAAAAGAAAAAAGAAATTTAAACAATAAGTGGCATAATTTTAAATATTATGTTTTATCTTTTTTATCTGTATTTGTAGGAAACTTATTTACTTTTCAATTGTACGGAAAACTTACATTAACTATTTTAACAACAGAAACAGGTATTCATGCCTTTAGGGTATATAAAAAATACGCAACAAGTCCTGTGGGTTGTTTATTTTTTCTATTAATCCGTATTGAAATTTTTATTCAAAAATGTAATGCTCAGGGAATTTTAAGCTTTATTTTTTTCGAATTGTTTTAGGTAGAATTAAAGTAAAGTTGCTGTATTAAAAAAATACGTTAATTCAAAAAATGTAAAAATCTTACATTTATTTACTAATTCTAATGATAAGGATTGATAATATTCCTTATAGAAGAGTATTGTTGACTCTTATGAAATGTTAAATATAAGTCAAACTAATTAGTTCTATCAGATATTTTTTATATAAAGAAACATGTTAATATTTCTATTGCTTTATTTTTTATATTTTAATAATAAATCTCCTAAAAACAGATAAGTAATTTTATGTTTCAAATTATTTTGCGATATGTATCTTTAAAAGAATATATATTCATAAAAAAATTGCAGAGTTATGTAAAATGCTAGTTCTAAATATAGTTTAGAAAAATGTATTTTATTCTAAAAATTGGATTTTAAATAATTTTTTCTTTTTCATTTTATTGACATAAGGTATGACTTAACTAGCTTACTGAACTTAGCACGACTGGCATATTTTGAAATTTCTAAAATATTGCAGAAATATAAAAATTACAAGACAATAGTTTTCGATAAATAAAATATTGCAATTTAAAAGAAGTGGACAAAAACAATGCAAGTCATAAATGTTTAGCATATAGATTTAGAATTACAACTTTAGCATTTTCGACTACATTAAAAAACTATATATAAACATAAGAATGCTATGTAAACTGTGGTGAAAAATCTGGATTCCGAAGAAAATTTATGAAAACAGAAAGTTACGTTTATGTAGAAGAAAAGTTTATGGCTTTGTTCTGAACAGCTAGAGGAAATAACGCTGCTATAAGTGGGTCATTATTGCAAGAAAAAGCGCTGCAAATCAGCACGTGATGTGAAAGATATCACAACTTCTGAAGGCGTCGTTATTGATTTAAAGAAGCACAATGTTTTTCATAAAGTTATTTGTGGCGAAAAAAGAAGTGTTGATCCTGAATCTGTAGCGAAATGGAGGTCTGAATCATTATCTGAACTCATTACAGAATGTCCCCCCTTAATATATTTAATGCTGATGAAACTGGAATTTTTTTATAAGTTACAGCCCGATGAAAACATTTGTTTTTGAAATGAAAACTGTCACGGAAGGAAAACAAGTAAACTACGCATGACTGTCCTATTAGAAGCGAATTCCGATGGATTGGAAAAAATGCCATCATATGTTATTGGCAAATCAGCAAATCCAAGATGTTTCAAAAACGTCGAAGCACTTCCCACAAAATAAGTCGTGAGAATTCTCGGAAGACTGTGGTATCTAAAAAACAGCTCTAACGATTTTGGCTAAATTTTGTATTTTACCGTTTTGGATTACGAGAGGACCATTGAACTCAGTCACATATTCTAGAAAATTCGATAAGTGGGTCGTTGTTGAGTCACTAAGAGTAAAGATAATTTATCTCAAAAACAGCTCTAACTATTTTACTAAATTTAGTGTCCAACCGTTTTAAATTATGAGAAGACCATTGGGCTAGATCAGATGTTCCAGATTATTTGATTAGGGGGTCATTTCGGGGTCACTATTGGTGAGTACATTCTAATGGGAATAAAGGTTGAAACAGTTATTAAATTTTTAAGCAGTGGCGAGGACATTAAACAAAAGCGCCAAGTTGACAAAAATTTTGACAAATTTAAATAAATTCGACATCATGCTAATGACATTGGCAAAATTTGGTCGGAAAAATGGACTTTATACCAATGTCCAAATATATGCTTGGTGACGAATGAAAGGAAGTCACCAAGTTTAAAAGATTTTGCCAAATTTTGACGAAAAGTTGGCTTTTTGAAATTGAAGGAATTTTTCAAAAATTCTCAATAGGAGCAGATATACTTAATTCAACCAATCACACTTCATAGACCGTTCTAGAAAAAAAGTGACGTTGTTCCGTACAACGCATATCTGCTGAAGAAATTAAACTGTCACATCAACGTTGACTTTTTACCGAGTTGATTACAAAAAATTTTTAACCGAGCTTAGCTCGATCTTCCCTGCTAGTGATATCTTTAAAAAGAGAAGTTATTTTATAGATCATTATACTTCTCATCCCACATATTATGGTTTTCCGAATCTTAAAGTGTTTTTCTCCCTGCAAATTTTGCATATGAGTTACAACACATGGATATGCGAATTGAAAGTTCAATATCGATGATTTCATATCAAGAAAATTCTTGAAGAAAAATCACAGAAAGAAAGGTTAAATTTTCAGACATTTCTCGAACCGATAAGTTTCATGCGACAGGAGCAATGAGTTTCATGAAACGCTGTTACTAGAAGTACCTGTACATGTTAAAAATATTTATGGGCAGAGTCCGGCAGAACAGATTCCAGTCATACACCGTATAAAAAACAATCCGTGCCCATCATTTTGTGTCAACGTGTACACACTAGCGGAGTAACATGTATAGGGTCATACCGTATTTGATGGTTTTTGTTTTTACCGTTCACGTAACAGACGGGATAGAACTGCAAGAATATGTGGATTGCACTTAATTTTCTATGTATCTAAAATATCTCTGTAAAATTACGGGCTGAGGCCAGCAGCAGAGATTCGAGTCATATCCGTGAAAAAAATTCCATGCCCATCATTTTGTAAAATCCGTAATTTTACGGAGCAAAGATATAATGCACTTCAAAACACAATAACACTTCACTTCCTGTTCTGTAGTACGTAGCACGTTAGATAATCATCACAGAATCGCGTTTTTGGCGGGTTAAAAATATGTTACGTTCGCGGTTAACTGACATTATTTTTGAAACACTACTAAAACGAAAGGTTACACCCTAGAGGAGGAAAATGTATGGCGTCGTACCGTATTGTTTTAGTGGATCAGACCGTTTTTCATTAAATAAGGCTGTTGCCAGTGAAAATTGAACAGCAAAGGCTCATAAATTTACAGTTTTTTCCTACAGTGTAATTCCTTTTCAGAAGCAGGTTTCCAGTTTTAAAAATCTACATGATATCTGTGAAATAATGTTTTATGATTTTTATCTGTCTCTTTAGTAAAATATCTGCATTCAACTACTTTGACTACTTTACAATTGTATGAAAAATTGATATTAACTATTGTAAACAACAAGGGGCCTTCAAACACATTTTTTCCCTTTAAATACTATTGAAGTGCATTAAAACATGCACTATATGCATTATGGCATATCTGTATCGCAAAAAAATTTAAATAAAATAAAAAATTCTGAAAAAATTAAGGTATTTTCTTGAATATTTTAAGCGTTATTGAGAACTATTCAAAATTCCCGATACGCGTTAACATATCAATTAAAATTCAAGCTATTTTTTATGCAAGTTTGTTTTATATTAAATAATTTTATGAAATTAACATTTTTGCATCATATTTCTGCAATTAACTACCTTTAACCTTTCCAATTATTGTTAGTTTTTAAAAAAAGATGTGCATATTCATGACATGTACGATAACAAAAGGCTATAAAGATATTATGGATTGTGATTGATATCGAATGCGCATGTGGTATTTTGCAAAGTTCTTCATAACGCTTAAAATACTCAAGAAAATGCCTAATTTTTTTCAAAAAAAAAACATTTCTTTTATTCCTTGTGTGATAAAGTGTGTATATAAAGTGAATTAAAAAATGAGTTTGAATATCGTTTGTCTCATTAAAATCTAATACAAGTTTTCATACCTTTTAGGGTGTAAAGTTCCCGCTTTTACCCCAAAAGTCTTTAAAGATTACTGTATCGGAGAAAATATTTAACACATTCCGATTACCAAGGTTCTTCCAAGGACTAACGGTCAGGTCGAGCGCCTAAATTTTGTTATAATATCGGTCCTGTCCTCATTATCTGTAGATAATCCAGTGGCGGGTTATACTCATGTAAAGTGATGTCCAACAAGTGATAAATTCGACTTTTCAAAGAGATATTAACACAACCCCTTTTGAGTCACTATTCGGTACTAAAATGAAATTAAAAAATAATGTTAAAATACTGATCTCTTGAACGCTGTAACACAATCCTAATTTATCAACAGTCTTAATGAGTTGAGAAAAGACACTAAACAATAAATTTTAAAAGTCCAAGATAAGAATTGTAAAACTTATAATGTCAGATGAAAAAAAAGCCTAACAAATTTAAACTCAACGATATAGCTGCTAAAAAACGCACACAGCAAGCTGAAGGTTTGAAGTTAAATCAAAATATGTAGGTCCTTACAAAGTCACAAATGAAAAAATTAATGACACCTGCGATGTGAAGGAACTTGGATTTACCGAAGGTCCATTGGTCAAGTACTTGCGCCGAGTACATGAAGCAGTAGACTGATAAAGCTTCACGTCGTTTAAAAAAATGAATTTTCTCGATTATGACGCAATCACCGGACTGACACTTAAAACTGGTTTTGACAAAATTAATTCGGAATAAACGAGAAATCATTCGTGGAATGCAAAAGAGAAAAAAAAAAAGACGGATACGGCGAAAAGACGTAACCAGAAAAATAAAAGAGGAAGAAAGAAGAGTTGCTTCAAGTAATATTTTGTGATAATAGTTTTACGACGCGAGGAAATTTATGACGAATATTCTTCTTGAAGACGAACTGTGAATTTTTAACCCTTGGTTAAACAAAGAACTTTTTTTTTTTTTAGACGACGAACTTTCACGACGATGTTTTCAGACGAATTGTGTTTATTTACGATGATCTTTTAGGAGCTGTAAATTCTGCTCTCACTTTTTTTATTTTTTCATGTGCTCCTGTTGTTCCTTCCGGCGAACAAAACTGTCACTAAGGGCAGTGGACCAGTCAGTTTGGCCGTTGTTTCGGGATGCATTTAGTTCCCCAAGTACATCCTCATGTTCAAAGCGCTACTCCGTGCCTACTTTTTCAGTGTCCAACGATTAAAGCGCCCTCATCTGTTTGATTTTCCCCCCAGACCAGATCACCTGATATTCACGAATGAGATATCGTGCATCCGTATGACGTCACAGCTGCTCGTCGTAGAGGCAGAAGGTGATATGTTTTTACGAAGAAGTGATGGAAAGATGTTTGAAGAACTATGTTTTATTTGATGGCACGGAATATCTCGTTAAAATGGTGAAATAGTTATGAGGAGTTGAAGTTTTTAATATGACACTCTTTCAAATGTAAATAATACAGTAAATAAATTGTACAATACATATAATATTCAATTGACATCTAAAGTGTTTGTTTTAATGAGTGGTGTGACGGCACTATCTACATAATTATGCGATATCTTACGAGTAAACGATATCCCATCAAAAACATCTCATGTAAAATATAAGCCAAGTCTCCTGACTCTTTGACCATAAAAAGTTCTGAGATCATGTGTAGAGCTAAGCTTAGCTCGCTTATTAACTCTGATATTTTAAATAACAAATTACTTAATTACCTTAATTAATGATTATTTTGAGATTTAGCAATTACGCAGCACTGGAATGTTATTACGTAAGGACTTTACTATATTTTGAATTGGGATTAGATTATTTGATTAAGGCTGAAATTGAGCGTGAGGGATAGATGCCTAAAGGAGGTATGCACAGATTGGGGTCTTTTTAAAAGAGGGGTCTGTCTCGTATTCACGTTACACAGGAAGAAAATCACCCAAAACTCCAGACATAAAGCTTGATCTTTAGAGAATTTTCGCATCCGGGGTTACAATGTAATGTAAAATTATTTCCATGCTACAAATACGTATACGTTCAATGCTCTTATAGAAACTATTTTATGCAATACTTTATAAATAAACGTTAATATTAAAATGTAAACAACAGCCTTTGCATTCTCGTGCTGCGTCATTGCCAAGTCACAAAATTATCATTAACTAAAGGTGTAGAGAGTAGGAGTAATTTGTGAATTAAAATATCAGAGTTAATAAGAGAGCTAAGCTTGGCTCTAGATCTCAGACCTTTTTTCGGTCAAAGAGTCGGGAGACTTGCCTTATTTTTTACATGAGATGTTTTTTATGGGATTTCACTTCTTTTTGAAAGGAGAAAGCCAAAAGAAAACTTCTCCAGTAGCGTCGATTTCAATTACACTATCTTTAACTTCATAGACTTTGTAAGGTTCACGTGCATAAAATGGCTCCTGATTGCTTCGATGTTCCGCTTTTCCTAGAAAAGCGAACTTGTCATGTGTGCTACTGTTTCAAATCCATTCATTATATTTTTCTAGTAACTATATTAGTTTTTGTTTCAATTTATCAGCTGTTCAATAAAAGTCATCCAAAGTTCATTTTTTTTGTGCAGAGTCCATTTTATAACTTTGCCTGCTTCCAGTCTATTTCCCATTTTTTGTAGTTATAGCTCTCATAATGTTTTCTAAAGTGTTTATTTTAAACTGCAGCTTATCTCTAGATCTTTTTCATCAGTAAGCTCCAATATTCATACCAGGGTGTGCAACAGAACAGCGTGCAACTGCTTAGCGAGCTACGGCTTCCCATTTCAGGGTGTGAATCGGTGTAACGTTTTAATGTGCTTTTTGTTTTCGAAAATGATTTTAACGGTAGACTAGCTTCTTGGAGCTGTTGAGAACGTGATTCTTCGGAACGATTAGACCTTCCCCTTTTGACTTCAATAGGTCTTCCAATTTTTTTCTGTAGCAGATTTCTCTCCGTGATAGGTATTCATTTGGAAAAATAATAGGTTCTTGCTAGCTGTTACGAAGAGAAAGTAGAACGTTAAAGTGACCTCCTAAGAAACTATCTGAAAAAGTAAACATTTCACTAAAGTTTAAGAATTATCACCAAATGATTCCCTGAAGGCCATTTTGATAGACCTCGAACGTATATGGATACAGTTTTATGGCTACCATGAATTTCTAGACCGACCCATACGTAGTAGTATTCAGAATACGCTTCAATTACAGTTCAGTGTTGTGGGAAACATTTCCATGCTTATCACAAGTGTACTCTTCATCTAATCCCAGTGCGCAATCACATACTCAACAATAGCACGTCTGATATCGTACGACGAGGCTATGTTACCTAGCACAGAAAAAAATACATAGAATGGAATAGACACGAACCATCTCCAGATGTAGGAAGTGCTCGATGAGGACTTTCTTCGCTGTGATCAAAATATAATCAGTTATAATAAAATCATTTTTTTCCTTTCCAACTTTCTTCGATCAACAATGTCTTTCGTTGGAATATCATACAATTTCGCGTTTCCCTCCGTCACCGCGTCTTTTCAGCAATTTTGCAGATGCACACTGACATCTAGAATTCAAATTTTACACAATAAGAAAACTGTGTCGTCAAAATTTGAAATTCAGTTATTTCTCTTTTTGATATGTAACACTTACAATCAAGTTATTTTTAGAAACGAGTAGGTAAAAGAATTTTACAATAAACATACAAACCTTCATACTTTTGAACTTAAAATAAATCGTAGTATTTTTTTTATTTAAATGATTTTAGTAACAGTAGATCGAGCCTATCTCGGTAGTTTTTTTCAATATTTATTTTGTTTTAGTAAATGTCGGAAAGTGATAGATAAAATCCGTAAAACATCAATAAGTTGTGGAGAATATAGCGGAATTTTCGTTAATTCGTCTCCTCTTAAGACGTATCTCCGGATAATGCGGACTGTTTCAGTTCCCCATCATATTTTAATTAATGTTAAAGGCATCGTTTATTGCGGATTTCGGTTAGTGCAGATGGAAAGCCTCCCTTGGAAGTCCGCACTAACGGTTGTTCAATGAACATTTATATCTACCGCTAGTAGTCTCAGCACGGAGAGGGAAATGTAGAATTTTGATTTTGAATTCCAAAACGATAATTTGAGTACCTAAAAAACATATTTTAAAAATTACTCAACGCAGCGAGTTTGTATTGACATTAAAGAAAAACATTACGTATGCAATTATGTTAGTCATATCCTTTGTGACACTCTCCATGTTTTATAAAAAATAAATTTAGTATTCGTCAACAATTGTTGTCTATGTCAATAGTTTGGCAGAAATGTGAACTATTTTGTAAATATGAGGTAAGTGTAAAAGCAAAATTCTCTTGCTTTTAAAACTGCTGCTAATTTTGCGCCATGGTCTATTGCCATTGCATCAAACTATAGCAATATTTAAAATAATATGGTAGTGATGTTAAATATAGCAAAATTATAAGAGCAGCTATCTATCAATAAATGTTAGCATATTTTATAATATATTTAAATTCACCAAATTAACATTTGGTAAAATAAATTTATTTTATTTGGGTACTACTTGATTATCCCGTCGATCAATTCACTAAACAATTCACCAAATTATACAAATTGCAGTAATTTTTATTTAAAATAATGAAAAAACAAATAAATTAATAAAATAACAAATAAAAAGTCGAATTAAAAACCATTTGATGACGTAACAAACACGTGTATGGTGTTTAATGTCAAGTGAATCCAACATTTACGATTATCCATTATTGGCATTTAATCTCATAGTTTGGCGATATGTTTTCGGTGGACGGGATAATCAAGTAGTATCTTTATTTGTTCAAGTCAATTAAAACGAATTTTACTGTATTTAGGACCCAGCTATTTCGTGCTCGATCTAATATTGTTGACAAACCAATGGTTTAGCTGAAAAACTGCGTTTTGTCGGGTTGATAATGAGTCAGGAACAGCATTCGCAAGAATTCCGATTACGGAAGATAAAGGATTTTCGATTTTTTTTTTTTAATTTTTCGATTTTTTTAATTTTTTCTGTTTTTGTATCCCAAATACTACCTTCTTGCCAAATTTCAAGTTTCTAGGGGAACAGGATGTACCTCGGATTTTTGATGATCGGTGAGTCAGTCAGTCAGTCAGTGTCAAAAAAGCGAAACTTTGAGTTCATATATTTTTTGAACTGGAAAAGATAGAAACGTGGAAATTTAAATTTGCTTCCGCTTGAAGAGTACTTTTAGAAAAACAAATTTTGAAGTTCCTGGGAAATTCCAGTGCAGGGATATGGGGCTATCAAAAGTACCCTGAGTTGCTTCTAGAAAAGCATGCTTAAGGCTGTGCTTTCTCGACTTGGCAGGTGCACTGCCGTGCCCCAGAAAAATGGAAGCTATAAACCAGGCCGTTGCTAAGATCCTTATGACAACGGCAGACCATACATAATTTTTCATATTAAGAGGACAACACTTTCTGATGACAACGAAAAGGAATTATTAAACGATTTAAGTTATCGCACTTTTAAATTCTAAATATCCAATTATATACTGTTAATTTGGTTTATCCAGCTGTCTTCATGCCGATAACTTTATACTTTTGACCGTAATCAAATGCATTGTTAGAAAATTTTAGATTTGGATATGGAACTTTAAAGGTAAAATTTTATACATAATGCAACAGAAATGATATAATGATATTTTTTTATTTATTTAAGTGGTTATTTAGTGAAGATATAGTTGTTAAATTTATACATTAAATTTTGTAAAATTATACTTTTATCCTCAACGTCAACCGTTTTCAGTTAACTGAAGCATCCTTTAGTCATCCAATTAACACCAACCACTTTATAGATTTCGTCGCTCCACCTTACTTGAAGTCGTCTTTTTGGTCATTTTACATCTCTGAGATACCAGAGTAAAATGTTTTTCTACTTATAATGTACCCTGCCCGTTTCCATTTTAGCCGTTTAATGCTCTCGAATATATAAAAATCATTCGTCTCTCTTCTTGTATAGGCTTTTCTCTTTGTCTCTTTTAGTTAAGCCTAGCTTACATAATTCCATACTTTGCTGTGTTATTTGCAATCTTTGTATATTCCGTTTTGTCAACATCCATGTCTCAACTCTTTAAGTTAGTGCAGGCAAAACACATTAGTTAAACAGCTTTCATTTCCAGCAAAGAGGAAAATTACGCTTCTGAAAACATTGTTTTTTCCCAAAATCACTTCTATCTTTTTTTCCTATTGATTTCTGTCATGATGCTGTTTTCCAATGATATATCATGTGCAAGGTACACATAAGTGTGTACCTCTTTAATTTCGGTGTTGTAGACGATATTCTTTTTTAGTGCAAATGAATTCAACACAACCTTCACATTTTCTAAAATTTTAATCCCACAATAACAATAGCTTCAACCATGTCTTTTAACATATTTTCTAATTCTTCAGGACTATTACTACGATTTAAATATTGTCAGCAAACCGCAGATGACTTAGATGTTCCCAAATTTTTCTAACATTCTTGTTTTCCCAATCCAGCTTTTTAAAAATATTTTCTAAAACAGCGGTAAAAAGATTAATCGAAATCGTATCTCTTTGCCTTACAAAATTTCCAAGAATGATCTTCGCTTTTCCTTTCTCCAAACGAATAGTTGCAGTTACTTTCTCGTAAAAGTTCACGATACTGATGAGTTCTCTGTCTATACCGACGTCTTCTAAAGATTGTATGATTGTGCTGTGTAGACAGAATCAAATTCATTTTTATAACCATCAAAGGCGAAACAGAGAGTTAAATTATATTCCTTATGTTTCTTTATGAGTTCGGTTACAATTTTAATATGATCCATTATGCTAAATACACTTCGGGAGGCTTCTTTTTCTATAGGTTCGCCAGATTCTAGAGCTTATTCAAGTCTTGTCGATAACAAATAGGGAACATTTTATAAATCACTGACAGTAAGCTGATCGAACGGTAGATTTTAATGTTTTTCATCTCACCTTTCTTGTATATTAGAATCATCACGGCATTTCTCAGCCTTTAAGTATATCTGACTACTCTAGATGTTTGAAAAACACTAAGGTAACCATTTTAACAAATTCTTCTTCTGCTTCTTTGGTTAGGTCAATTGTAATTCGCTCTTTGCAGGGTATTTACCTTATTTCATACTTCGAAGGGCTTTAAAAACTTCATCTGTCATCAATGAAATTATCTCTTCAGTTTCTCTTATGTTTTCTCTTAGATGAGGTAGATTTATTTCACTTTCATCTTCGCACTTATATAGACCGCTATAGAATTCGTTCGAAAATATGTTTCTATTTAGTTATTGATTTCGTATATGTATGCGCACATATGCATTGTGTATGGATGTGCATATGTATGCATTGAAATCTATAAGACTTTTCAAAAATTTATTAAACAAAAACATTAAAAAAAGCTATTTTTTAAAATGTCAGCTGTTTTACACTAAATGTGGGATCAAAATCCGGTTGCCGAACCACGTTTACAAATGTGTTTCTAACATACTTCAGCCACCGGGGTCTTAAATTTGAGTTTGGAAAATGATGACAGACGAAAAATGATGTCATTTGACCCAATCATATTAAACCTTAAGTTCTATGAACGAAAATGAAACTTTCTTTTTTTAAGTCATTTTTATACATGTTTTCTAAAATAACGACCTGAAGAAAATCCTCAATATTTTTTCGGGCAATCGAATTAGTTTTTTAGTTTTTAAGAATTAAATTAACGATTTTCTCCTAATCATGACATATTTTCGACATAGATTTCGGTGCATATTATCGACATTTAATACCAATTTTCTATTCAAACGTTTTTTACTTTTTTCAATTTTCAATAACAAAATTAAATTTTTTGTCACCCGTGCGCAGACGATAAACAGTCATATATTGATTATAATTTTCTTTGTGTAATAAAAATTAATACCATAACCTATGACCATTTTATTTCAACATTAAAGAATATCTGTTTTATTTTCCATATATGGCGTCATATTCGCCTGTTTTCTGTACATTCTCATATTCATGATATTATATAATTAAGGAATACTTCAAAATTCGTTTTATATGAAATATGATGTAATATTCATCTTTTTAATTCTCATTTTTTTATTTCTATTTCCGGTTTCACACGTGAAAATGTTTCAATAGAAAATTAAATGGAGAGGAGAGAATATTATTCCACGTATTGCTTTTTAAGCAACTATAAAGGAAAATAGTTAAATTTTGTATTAAAAAAAATAAAAGTGCCAATTGATTCTCGGTGGAAGTAGTGGAATTTTTAATTATAAAGAAAGTATATTTGGATAAAATAAATAAAACATAGCCTATGTCAATGTCTCGGTCGCAGTCCATCTATATGCAAATATAGAAAGACATTATATCATTCATTTTGACTTCAACTTGACTCAAACGTTCACATACACTTTCACATTTATAATACAATTTTAGAAGTAAATTTAACGATGGAGACATTACTGTATTAAACACAGTTTTAAAATTACTTTAAAACTGTTCTTACAATATAGGTTTTTTGCGAGTTTTATGCAGGGTCGTGTGCGCATAAGCAATTCATCTTTTTTAATGCGATACCGAAGGCTCACAGAATAAATATATATCTACTTATAGCTTTTCAATTTAGTAATCGGATATTTCATGATGTGTTAAATGTATTAAGATCTCTCAGTTAATATAACTTAAATATAGGATAATACTGTCTTAAAGTATAGCAATCGGCGAATTCTTTTTTTCTATTACACGTGTCTTTTATTATTTCCTGTAATATATATTTTTTCTGTTTCTATTTCTTTTACTATCATAAGGGGTCCGAGAATACTTTTAAGAAGATTTTAGATAATGAAAATTATTTTTTTTTTATTCTCAAGATTGTATTCTTAAATATATATATATATATATGAATAATCATATATTTTTGGGAATGTCACATTCACCTTGAAAATGTATCGAAATAAAATAAAAACTTGCTTAAAAGGTGCATTTTTATACAACAGATGTCACAATATAAAAGATGTTAACACATATTACACTTTTTAAAAACTTAAAAATAGTTTACAAATATAATACACGCGCCGAGCGCTTTTGTCGTTGATAAAATAGTCCATTGAAATCTTAATATTGAATAATAAAGCTATTAATGATATGTCATATAACATTCCAAATATATGGTTAAATCTTTTGAAATAGATGTTGTTTTGGTTTGTAACGCTCAACTTTTTGTCCGTCTCACTTCACCCCCCCTCCCCCCTCCATTTTTCGGAACTGTTTTGCTGTCTCCCCTCCATTTTTCGGAACTGTTTTGCTGTCTCCCCTCCACTGTAAAGTTGACTTGCCCAGTTGTCCGACCGAGGATGAAAGTGCGTTAGAGACGTATCAGTTGTACTCAAAGCGGCCCAGAAGGTGATCAAGGTTTTGATCGAAAGCGCTCGGCGCGTGTATTATATATTTGTAAACTCTTTTTAAGTTTTTAAAAAGTGTAATATGTGTTAACATCTTTTATATTGTGACATCTGTTGTATAAAAATGCACCTTTTAAGCAAGTTTTTATTTTATTTCGATTATATTCTTTATATACATAAATATTTACCAGATACTAATTTGTTTTTAATTATGAAAAATATTTTTAAGGAACATTTTTATATACTTCATGTTCATTTTTTAATTAAATTAAATTATTTTTCATTTGGAGATGTCTGTAATTTATGCATGAGATTCTGATAATTAAATTCAAATGAACTGCATTAACTAAATTCATTTTTTTTTTCTCTACAGCCTGGATTTGAAAAAAAAACTCAACTTGGGAATTCATCCCGAGTCATTTACATAGTAAATTAACTACCTATTATTTTAGTATTATTAGAATATTTCGATAATAAAAATAAATTGCTCTTTATCCTTAAAAATTTTAAAGTAATGAAATAACCATACTGAAAAAAAAAATTAAATGATCGTGTTTGACGCATACTATAATTATGTTGAAAAGCAGGTAACGTCCAACTGAATGCTTGTACCTGTCACGATGTATCACAAAAATGACTCGAAGTCTTTTATTAATGAAGTATTATCTTTAACAAGCACGGTGCGAAAATGTTTTAAGGAATCTGGTTACTGCCGCAAGGCTGCAGCGGGCTCCCTCTGAAAAAATATTATTTTAAATTGAGATACACTATGTTCATAAATGTTACCGATTTTAGACATTTTGTAAAATATTTAATGCTATAGTTGGCGAATTATTATAGAATTTCGGTTAAAAAAGAAAACGCTTGACTTAATATTTCACAGTGAAGGGTAATTCCTGAAGCAACCGAAAATTTAATAAAATAATAATATTTTCGATCACTCTGTAAATTATAATACTCAATTAATCTCTAGCTATAGCTCATGACTATACGGATCTTATACAATATTTATGTATTTTTGAGTAAATATTGCACGTATTTTCTTGAATATATACGAATGTTTATTTCAAAGATTTAACCCATAAATGCCTGAATATTTGTTTTCTCAAATTTGTTCGTAAAATCAGTTTAAAATGTTGCAAAATGAATTGGAAAAATAAAAAAAAATACACTAAAATATTTTTGTATTTATTTGATAAAACGTAAACGTATTAAATATGGGAAATCCATATGTGGTACAATGCATAAGTATATGTTTTATCTAAATTTATCTAAATTAAGCTTTTATATTGTACATTACATACTATAATTAGTACTTTTATGAACTATTAAAAAATATTTATTTCTTTAGAGATACTAATAACATTATATTTTTAATAATAAATTAAGAATAATCGTATTTGAGGCTAAAAAACCTTTTATTTCAAAATCATCTTGAAAAGGACATTGCATAAATACATGTCTCCTAAATGGCTTATACAAATATGTACCAATTTGCGCATAGCGCCCTATACTTTGTACGTTACCAACATGCATATGAGGCTTGAAAATATAATTTCTTAATTAAAAAAAAAAATATGTATTTCAAATAAGTCTACAAGCTAAAATTATGACGTATTTATTTGGATCATAAACGTAACAATTATGTTTTCATTTGGATGAAAACATAACAAATAAACTTACTTTTTACATTTCGCTATTTTGAAAAATGAAAAATCTATAAACACCGAAAAAGGCCTTCATTTAAGCAAATAAATATTAATCGTATGCTGTCATCTCTCGCTAATAGATAAAGACATTTATAGACAATTACGTCATACAATTTGCATGTTCTAAAGAAGAAGAAAATTATAAAAAAATATTAAAATAGGAAACGTCTCAAAAATGGGACCCTAGGTATAAATAGTCTATTTTTGTCTATTAGGCAAATATCGTACAAAAAAATTTTAACAATACGAAAAATTGTTTTTTCAAAAGTATCTAAAAAACAGACTAAGATGTATCCAACAGTTTTAACTTTCTTCTATCTATAATAGAAGAAGATGTTGTAATGGAAGTTATTTCGACTTCCGGTTTTCGACGGATTTGCGCTTGTTAGGAGTCAGAGACACCGAAAAATATGTTTATTCAAAATGTCTGTCTGTCCCTGTGTCACCATTGTGCCAGGGAAAAATGCATGAAATTTTGCAAAGAAAGGATCCAAATTCCAGCTGTAGGGTAAGGTGCCCTATTATCATCCACAAGTCACTTTTAGGCCCTTGGAAGTGGTAATTTTCAGTGAAAAGCTACCAAATTTGGATTTTATATAGACTAACTACCTACGCACATAGAAACATAGGCAAATAACGTACAAAAAATTTTTAACAATGCGAAAAATTGTTTTTTCAAAAGTATCTAAAAAAATGCAAAAGATAAAAAATGTCCCAATTTCGCCCCCCCACCCCCCCAAAAAAAAAAAAAATCCAAAACACCGAGGTTTAGCTTATAAAGAAATCAAAATGTAATTCTAAATGGGTAAGTAATTTAATTTACATTACAGTAAGGCACAAAGAAGTGTACAAATTATCAGTGGACGAATAACATAACGAAACATTAGACATCCAAACATGAGGAAAAATGTCATGAAAAAGCATTCCTAATTTCGTCCACAGGACGAAAATAAGAACTGCAAGGGGGACGAAATTGGGACCACGCTACTTCCCAATATGACGGAGCTTCAGTTAGCGTAAGATGAACTGAGCGTCTTAAAACTCACTGTATTCTACTGTCAGCCTTTTAGCAACGTAAAATACGTGCAATGAATAAGAAATAAATACTTGCAGTGCAGTAAATAACGTTTTACAAACGACGTAATAAGAACTCAGGTTTTCTAAAAATGGGAAATTCTGCGCCTTTAATTTATGTATCCGTCTTGGCGAACGAAACTTTCAACAGGGACCCCTTTTACCGCCCTCCCCCTGATCCTTCGGTCATAAGTGGTGCCACTTTCGCGGAAGCGGAGAAGTTAAGGGGGGCGAAATTAGGAGAGGGGACAAAATATGGGCACTTTATCATATGTTTTTGGATATAGCAAGCAGGTCCTCCTTGAGTTTGGAAATATTCCGTCCAAAGGAGGCACTGTAAAAGCGATTTTTGTGTAATTTTCTCGATATTTCGTAGATCTGTTGTACATTGGCTGCTCCTGCAGAATTCTTTATCCTTCTAAGCCGTCTATTCGAAAACTGTTGACGTATAGCAGAATAATGAAAAATATCAAGATTATCACGTTATTACTCCGATGAATTGGCTCAATGAAAAATTTAACATGAAAATCAAAGTTGGTATAGTATTGAACTAGTAATATTGAAGTAGTAACATTTGTAGCTACTTTTTGAAGGAATAAGAAGTATGAGAGAGAAGATTGTTTTGGGTTCTAATTCGTTTGTTTATAGTATACATGACTTTCCATAAAATGTAACGTTATTTTCAGGAAACTAAAAAAAATACTGTAGAAACAATTTAAACTTTTACATGCCATAAAAGTTGATGTTCCATAATGGAAACATCAACTTCAAAATTCTGCGAAAAATACAATTTTTATTCGTATTGTTCTATAAAAATTATTATTTAAAAAGAAAGTACAGGTTAATTTTTTGGCGATGATAGTGCGTTAATACAATAAATAGTGTCTAGGGGAAAAATCGCAATTTCTGTCTTTTTCTTAGACTTTTCGTCAGACAAAATTAAAAAATTCATATAAAACTCAAAATTCAACAAATTATTTTATAACTAAATGAGGATAATTAAAAATGATCATTTTATTCGTAGAACATAAGTTATAACAAAAAAGATTAATTTTATTGTTTCTTTTAGCTAACAAATTTGCATGTTCTAGAAATGGAACATTGGCGTGTAAAGGTTTATTTTTTAACATGATAAAGTTCTTTGATTTACACTGCGTATAAGTATTGATAAAAAGTTTCCAAATACGTGAATTTTGGTAAGTGCGACGAAAGATGTGTTTACGACTTTGATCTAGTTTATTTCCTTAGACATCCCCAACCCTTTCTCCCTCCTTTCACATACGTTCTGGGATTGCAGTGGATTTCTCACAGCTGCCACTGAAAAATACGACTGTTTGTTGATAGTTGAACGTTGTTTATGACTCAAATTGAGTGCCAAGATAGGATTGGAGAGTTGATATTGGAAAATAAGGAAATCTTATTCTTTTACTTCCATCTGTGATTTTTTTCAGTTAGTCGGGATACGTCACACATATGAGATGTCTCACTCAAAATCATGTCGTACAGTAGAAGAGACACTTGAATACTTTTACGAATTATCAGATGATTCTGAAGAAGAATGCATTGATATTTGTCAACTACTTTCAGAAAAAAAATGGATATTTAATAGATGAGGAAAATATAAATGGGGATGTTTCTGAACCTGTTCTGCCTGCAGTTTTTTGTGAAATTCAAATAGGTACAAAAGTACATGACAATGAAATTTCTAATGAAGACTGATTTGATCCTGAAGTATCTTCATAGTCAAAAGGAAGACTGAATTTGAAGCGAAAACTAATATCAAAAGATTAAAATATCCAGCATCGCTGAAAAAAATGCATGTCTTAATAAATTTCTAAAAAATAATTGCATTGCAATTATTTCTGAAATGTTTCCTCAGTTAGTTACTTTATCTCCAGTTGAAATATTTCACTAAGTTTTTTCCAATAGAATATCGACTACATTCAGCAAATATAACAACACTTTATGCATTTTATAAGAAATAAGAAAAAGTTCTACCTGTAGATGAAAATGATATAGGCCAATATTTAGGATTATTCTTGTTTAGCGGATGTCAACAGGTACCCGGAGAATATTTATACTAGTGGACGCAAGAATATCTATCGGTTCTGGAAATAAATTTAGAAAGCTAAAAAAAACATGTTATAGATAATACCACCTTTAAATTAGGAGATAAATTGTGAAAAATATCTCCCTTTTATGCAAATTGGAATAACTTTCAGCAGTCTTGTATCTTTCATTCAAAATTGAGAATAGATGCATCTCTGGCACTTTATTACGGTCATCATTCAGTTAAAATGTTTATACGGAGCAATCCAGTACGACTTTGTTTTAAAATATAAATATTGAGTTCTAGCAGTGGAGAATGAATGAATATGCTTCAAGAAAAACCAAAAGTTCTTAAACCTCGTGCACATTGCTCTGAGTCTTTGTGACAATCAGACGCACATTGTCTTGTGCAATCAACATAAGGACAAAGTGCTATGTATGCCAGAAGAACACTAAAAAAATGATTTGAATGTGAGAAAAGACTGCAGGAAAAATGCTTTCCTGCCATGGACAATAGAAGATATGTAGAAGATAAAAGCTAAGGACAATAATAGTAATTGTTTTTCTTATTTTAAGAAATTTTTATTATTTTCATTTTATTTTTTAGACTTATATGATTATTGTCTGTACTAAAATTCATAACAAATTTTTATTATTTCCTTATTCTATTTATATATATATATATATATATATTACCATTCTGATAGAAAATGTCATTTTTTTTTAATGCAGTAATTCCTGCTCATCACCTAAATCTATATTTTTAAATTTATAGCAAAGTTTTTCTCAGTGAAAGTTTCCTACAACTTTATGACAATTTCTGCCGGAATTTTGAGCACAATGAAGGCTCGATGGGCAAAGCACGGCTGTTTTTCTCTTTAACCTGTGTTATTCCTGAATAACGTTTATAATAAACTTTATATAATAAACTTTATCTGTCTATATAATATATATCTAATCTAACTATATAGTAAATTTTATCTGTAATTGTTAAAAGTATTGGACATAAAAATAGAGATTTTAACTTCATTATCGTTAATCATATTTTATAAAAACATGTGAAACTAGACGGCAATCCTATATCTTTCTTCTATCTCGTACTTGTTAATACTTACTAAAAAATGCAGCATTATCAGAGCAACCGGTTAGGCACTAATTTATATCAGGTACTAACTGAATCTGAATCTTTGTGAAATTCCATGCATTAGATCTTGAGATATAGCAATGGCGAATATCGTGAAAAAGGCAACATAGCAGCGACACCTGTTGGGCGATTTACACCAAAAACTAAAAAGCACTAATTTATATCAGGTACTAACTGAATATGAATCTTTGTGAAATTCCATGCATTAGATCTTGAGATATAGCGGGTATCATGAAAAAGGCAGCATAGCAACGCCACCTGTTGGACTATTTACACCAAAAATTAATCAGCACCAGTTTATGCCAAAGTCTAAATGAATATAAAGTTTTGTGAAATTCTGTGCATTAGTTCTTGAGGTAAAGTTTCAGACTCGCAGAGTGACAGACATGCACTTTCTAAAAACCATCAAGTCGTGTTCAAGAGCTTCTAAAGCGTATAAATCCATCGGAAACCGGACGTCCACATTTTCTTCTTGTAAAGATAGAATAAAGTAAAAACTAAGTGTTTTCCGCAAATGTTCCATTTCTGGAACATATTATAAATCCTATAGAATTATTTTTTTTTAAACAAAATACCCATAGTGCTTATGTTTGAGTTTTAACCCGAGTTTGCTCGCGCTGGGTATGTCACAGCCAGTGCTGCTTCTTTTCAGTTTTTCTCCCTAATCTTTCTTTAGAAATGGATGAGCCTTTGTGTAACTGCCTCGAAAGTCATAATCTTAGTGGGCAAAAAGCGGTTAAATAATTCAAAATATAGATCTATCGTAATCGCCACATATGGGTACCTCACACCCAGCGCGAGCATTTCTGTAACAGATCTTAGTAGAGATAGACGCAGGAAATTTGCAGAATAAATTTAAATAACATTTTTAATATATCTTTAAAACTATATTATCCTTTCCTTTTTCGTAGTGTTTTATGTAGATTTTAAAGCAACAATATTGGAAGAAACGCCTTGGGTATGACATACCCAGCGAGAGTAATCCCGTTCGTTTTTCTGGCGTTTGCATTCAATATAGATAGACGCAGCTAATGTACAAAATAAATGTAAGCAACATGTTTAATATATGTTTAAAATTCTACTATCCCTTCCTTTTTCCTAGTGTTTTATGTTTTATACAGATTTTATGATAAAAAATTGGAAGAAACCGCCATGGGTATGAAATACCCAGCGCGAGTAATTCCGTTCGTTTTTCTCGCGCGTGTAATGCCGGGTTAATGCGATTTTTACCAATAAATAATTTGTGTTATCTTTCAATTATAGTGTGGCGTTTAAAAAGTTAATACTGTTAACTAATAAATATAATATTTGATTAAATCTGTGCAATTGTATGATTTAATTTTAAACTACGCACGCGCAAAAGATTGAAACAGATTTTTTCATAATTAATATTCAAAGATAGTCAAGTCTATCTAAAGTGCATTGAACGTTTGTTTACTACTGTTAAGTGATAAATATAATCAAATATTTGATTAAATATGGGCATTTGTATGATTTTTTTTTAATTGCGCAAGCGTAAAAGATTAGAAAAAGATTTTTTTCATAATTCGTAGTCAAATATATACATTATCTGTGTTATCTAAAGTGCCTTGATTTTTATTTTAACGAAACAATAAACTACTATAATAAGAGAAATAGTTTTTTCATCACCAAAATAGTCAAAGATGAAAAATATTCCGTAAAATATTTTTCAGAATAATAATAAGAATTTGAAACTAATATTGTAAAATAAAATGTAGATTTATTTTTTAAATTCATGCAAAATAGAACTTCATAATGAATTTTATTCCTAAAGTGCGAATCTCAAAGGAATTTTTAGAAGTTTTCTGAATTGTTACATTTATTTTTCGTAAGCAGGCGTGCGTGACAAGATTTCTAATGCAGGATAAGTTATTCTACAAGATTTTTTCAAAATTGATAATATTTTTTGTTAGTTCTGTAATTTTGTTTAACCACCTCTTTAATAATATTTAGAGCCTTGAGAGATTTTAATTGAATTGAAAGAAATCTTTGCAATTTATTTTTTTATTTCGATGTAAGATGCATTTCCCATATAAATTAAAAGGCTTTTGAAATTGCATTTTCTGTAAACTAAAAGTAAATGCATTCAAACTTTACTATTTGAAATAATTTAAAAACACGCGATATAATTCTTCAAATTTTCACGAAAAAAAATAATTGAAAATATATTTTATCTAATTGTTTTACAGCATTTCCCGTCTTCAAAGAATACATGCATTGTCATCAAAGTATGGACATAAACTTTTCATTTTCTCTTTTTATCATTCTCCAATCTCATATATATCTTTCCACACTCTTGTTTCTTGGCTACACTTATCTTTTACGTATTTGTATATGTTTTATTTCTCTCCCCCTGTCTCACATGCTTTTTTTATTTATCTGCCTGCTATTTAAATATCTATAACTATACTAATATGCCTTGATAAGAAATATTTAAAATATCATTTAAATAACAAGTTAAAAATTATATTTACCTTTTTCAAACTAAAACAGGAATCTTTAAAATACAGGGTGTTACATCGTCCAAACTCTGACCAGCCAGATTCATCACTTGGAGTACATAAAAACTCACCAAAAACGATAGAGCTACAACCCTTAGTTTTCTGGAAAATGCGAAATGAAAGTGTATGACGTCATATCCGGTAGAAAGGGGAAAACTTTATAGGGAACATGAACATGGGTATTTACATATGTTTAGGTGGGAAGATGCCAAAATGTCCACCGCGCATATTGCGGAAAACATGCATTCACACGTTGCAGTAGAGTGACATCCACAAAAGTACGCGAAGCATGAACAGGACTAACTAAATCACATCCTGTAGTAAATGTGTCTGGATGTATAAATTCGTCCAAATGGCCCCGTAGGCCTGTATATGCTTGGTGGCATTTTGCATATCTTCATCTGTAAAAATATGCAAATATATTCTTTGGAATTTTCTTATATACTCTACGCAAGGAATTTGTCTGTGCAGAGTTCGGACGGTTTTGATGGGACATCATGTACAGGGTTATTATAATTAAAGCTCGCCTATTCAGAAGGCTCTAGAGCCGGTTCTATGGCTCCAATCGAAAGAAAATTTCACTAGTACGTAGTTGAAGTGATGCGCTCTGCGAAAATCGAAAAAAAAATTAGTTACATGTTTCGTCAGTAGGTGGCGCTGCGCCAATATTTAAGGTGATGTTTGCAGATTCATTATATCAATTTCAGCCAATCCAGACGAAGCACACCAATTTAAAAGTTTCAGAAAACTTCGAGGAACTGCGAATTGTTATAATTAAATCAACTAAATCAAGTTGTTAATCATTGTGTAATCTGTCCTGTGAGACTGAGCGAATATGAAGTCTAATACTGTCTTTCAGATCAGAGATTGTCTGACATATGTCTTTAGATACAGAATCTTTCAAAAATCCCCACAACCAAAAATCGCACGGTGTTAGATCAGGCGATCGTGGTGGCCAGACTGTTTGAAAATAACGACTTACGATGCGGTCTTCCGTAAAATGGCTTATTAAGAAAGTCCGAACTGCTCTAGTAATGTGCGGTGGTGCACCGTCTTGCATAAACACGATATTTTGAAGGCAGCCTCACTGTTGCAGCTCGGGAATCAGAAAATTTGACAACATATTGAGATAACTTCTTCCATTTACGGAACATGTAATGGGTCCTGTGGATGTTAGTTCCTCAAAAAATATGGCCCTGTCATAAACGTAGCAGTGAAACCGCACCACATTGTCACTTTAGCTGCATGCAATGGAACTTCTTGGACAACATTAGGATTCTCTTTCACCCAGATTCAATAGTTGTGTGTGTTCACTTGTCCGTTTATATAAAAATGCACTTCATCAGTCCATAGAACATTCCAGGGCTGAGAATTGTCCACATTCATTCGTGCAAGAAACTGTAGTGAAAATGATTGCCTACTTTTGGTATCACCCTGTATTAGTTGTTGCACCTTCTGAATCTTGTATGGGTAGTAGCGCAAAATTTGACGCATCACTTTTCTCACAGTGGAAACCGGCATATCGACTTCATTCGTAATAGCTGGCACACTTGCATTACCAAATGATGACTGGCTTGCTACATCCACGGCAGCAGTAGAAATATCTTCAATACTAGAAATGTCTACTTTTTTTGTCCTCTGCCAGGAAGAATGTCGAGTTTTCCTGTTTCCTCGAACTTTTTAATCATTTTGCGAACTCCACGATCCGACATTGGTCCACGTCTAACATATTTTAGTTTCCAGAATTCTAGAAGAGCTGCAGCTGCGTTGCTGTTATTTTGATAAAATAACTTTACAAGAAGTTCCTTTTCTTTCAAAGTTACCATTCTCCACAAAGTGTAGATTCAAATGCTTTACCGAAACAATCAACTGTTCCAGTGTCAAAAAAAAAAAAAATCACAGACACACTTTATCAGCAAGTTTTAAATCGTCAGGTGGTTAGAAGGGTATTTCAAGTTTTCGAAGTTGCGACGTCACTTTGACGTCGTTCGTCGAAAATTTTAATAAAATGTGATATTTTTCAAGCGTTGGGTGAATTTTTTTGATTTTGTGTGTTTCATCTGGATTGATCGAAATTGGTATAACGAATCTGAAAAAGTTTACTTTTTCCAACTGTGAAATAAAATTTCATGTATTTTGTTTTTTACAAAATAAAGGATACTGCAAATATCGGCTTAAATATTGGCACAGTGCCACCTATAGACAAAAATCTTAACTATTTTTTTTTCGATTTTCGCAAAGCACATCTCTTCAACTACGTACTAGTGAAATTTTGTTTCGTTTGGAGCCATAGAACTGGCTCTAGAGCCTTCTGAGTAGGCGAACTTTAATTATAACATCCCTGTATATTCCTGTGAACCAATCGTGCTTTCTCTTTTCTCTATTTGTCTCTCTCCGTGCGCATAATTTTTCTTTACTCTGTATTTATCGTTCTACTAGTATGTGCCTCTATATTTTTTAGCATTATTCGCATTATTCTTATTATTCTTACGTCGTATTCTTATTGTTATTTTATTCTTATTCATATTCATATTCTCTTTTTACTTTTTCTGCTGATGTAATTGTTTATTTTCGTCTCTGTTTAAATACCTATAACTGCACTTGTATGTATGTAAAGTTATATTTTTTAACTAACAAATATTTTATTTTTCCACAAATACAAATGAAACGTTTAAGAATATAGTACAGGGGAAATGTACCAAAAAAGGGGGTTACATTGCAAACGATCGGGCAGAAGATTTTTTTCTGAACTGTTTATAATGATGCTAACATGGAAAAACCAAGTTTTCTAACAAAATTACTTAAGGCTAAATTTTCTGTGGCAAAAGCAACAAAATATTGGGACCTTTTTTTATTTTTTTTGAAATATCTCGTCACTCGTTGCCGTACCATATTTTTGTCAATTACAATATTAAAGAAGATAAAATTCTCTACAACATTCATTTTTGAAAAATTTTTATTCACTCAATAGCAAGCGCAGTACGCCATTTCAAAAATAGGACAATTTTTTCATTTTTTTTAATCGTGAAAAACTTAGTTCTGCCCTAAATATTCAATTGTTTCCCCCGTATTTAATCGTGTATGTCAACTTCTGTATATTGGTATCAGTACATTATGTGATTCAGGCCAAAACTAACCTTTTTTGCGCCCGTAAGAAACGTGGATCCCCCCCCCCCCCCACGCTTAAAAAGAAAATTTACCACAAGAATTTTAATAAATCTCTAATAGCCGAATTTTGAAAATTTTAGGTGTGTAATCAAAGAAATACGTAATGTGAACTACGTAATCTGCTTCGCCGAATATTGATTCATTAAAACCTTGAAAACCGAACGAAAAGGAACCGAAATTATTCCGCTTTAAACAGGTTTCCATCTTAGCAGGTATAACTGCTCATATTATCTCTCTTGAAAATATATATTTTTTTCTTTAAAGACCAGATTCAGTATATACAGTTTTCATTTTTAAAGATTAAACGCCTGAATACTACAACTACCGTAAAAAGTTACATTTATATGATTTATGAGACTAAATTAGTCACACGAAGGCATTCGCAAGCCTTTTTAACATAGCGCATGTAAACAAAAGGAATGCCCTTGACAAATATCTCGCTTGCATTTTATTTTTATTTTTTTTATTATTATTATTATGGGATACCTGAGATCAATATCTAATGTTGTGCTTTTGTGTTTTTTCGGGTTTGGTTCTATTTTCTGCTGTTAATATTCGGACACTTACATTTTTGGAAAAATGTTTGGAACCCATTCTGAAATTTAAAGTATTCTTATTAACAAAATGCAACCAAATTCGAAAAATTAAAAACGCACAATGTTAGATATCGGCCTCAGTTATCATATGAAAAAAAAAAAAAAAAAAACAACTAATTATTGAAATTCCAGCGGTACTAGAGAAAGCCTAGGAAAATGCTTATGAATGAGAAGTATCAGGCTTTATACCTCCTAGATTATCCAGATATCTGTTTTATTCAGATAACGATATTCCTTCGAAACGGGAGGCTAATTATCCTACAACAGTGCCATCAAAAAGAAAAATATATTGTTAAATAGCCTCTAAAAATTTTTATTATTAAAATACATTTTTCCATTTAGCTTATGCAGTCGTATTGCGTACCTTAGTTTGTGTTGGGAAAGTGAAGTTGAATAAGTGATCATTGTAAAAAAAAAAAAAAAAAATGTTTATATGGTCTACAGTCATAAATAAATTGGTGTTTCGTTTCATAAATAGTATCATTGAGATCATTAAACAGATATAGTTTCAAAACAGTACATGTTACAGAAGATTAGAATATTCCACAAAGTATATTTTTCAACACCAAAGTAAGTTTTCCTGTTTGAGCTGTAAAGCAATTAATAGATAATCTCAAAAGTTTTATATATTTTTGCATGCTAAAATGATATAATCTCTTGTTATATTTATTGATATAAGTGGAAAATATTGACAATTTTTTTTTAAACTAATCTTTTAAATATTTTTATGAAACCAGTGATCTCAAATATTTTATTGACAGAATTTTAAAATTATACAAGAGATAAATACATAACATTAGTTAGTAAAATAATCTGTTGTCATTTGTATTGTAGCTATTTCATAAGGTAAAAGTATTTCTTGTATAAAATATTTGTATTTTTTGTCTCCCCTTTTATACGGAACTACAACCCAATGTTTGCTATATTTAAAACATTAAAACATATGTTATCATTAATTTGTAAATAAAATATACTATTGTAATTTTTAATAAAATATGTTTTTCGCAAATTTTCATACCCTTCCCATTGATACCTGAAAAAATATGTATTCATTATAAAAATTAAAAAAAAATTATTAAATTATTAAAAATAAACAAGAATTCTTTCTTAATTGAAACTATTGTGAAAATAAGTTACTAAATATTGAAGCATTCTTTTAAACAATGCTTTGAAGTTGAACATTGTATGAACATGAACGTTGTATACACTTAAAGTTATTGTCTAAATATGGAAATTGTCTCATTCATCAACACCCTGTCCTACTTTTAAAATTACATAAATTTATTGAATGTAAAATGACTGTTGATATGAAAATAAAGACGTGAGTGAGTAAATAATAGCTAATTTACTGCTTTCAATTGTTAAAAGTCAACACACACGATTAAATCCTCGAGGAACATTTGAATAATCGGGACAAAACTGTGTTTTTCCAGGCTTTTAAGAAAATTGTAAAAAATGTCTAATTTTTGAAATGGTGTACTGCGCTTGCTATTGAGTGTATAAAAAAATTGTAAATATGAATGCTGTAGAGAATTTTGTCCTGTTTAATATTGTAATTGACAATATGCTACGGCAACATGTATCGAGATACTTAAAAAAATCAAAAAAGGTCCCAGCATTTTGTTGTTTTTTGGCCACAGAAAATTTAGCCTAAAGAAATTTTGTTAGTGTAATTTGTTTTTCCATTGTTGGCATCATTATAAATAATTCAGAAAAAAAATCTTCTACCCGACCTTTTGCAAGGTAAAATGTACATTTCCCCTGGATTAATATATTTTAATATATAATTTACTATATATTTTTTATGTTTTTCATGAATACCTCTATATTTCTACATTTTTTCTTAAATTCATAAGATTTTTCTCCACTATATTAAAGAAATAAAAAGCTATTTCTAAAACAATTATGTCTGCATATTTAAAATAAATAGCAGTTAAATTTAGCAAACAATATATATCATTTAATAGAATTTTTTGTGATAAATAATATACAAAATAACGTGTTTTTTCTTTTCTCTTAGCAAAAGAAAAATATCGAATATTTGTTGAGATTGTACTTTAAGGAGATTTTATATCAAGAAAAATATTTAAAGTGAATTCAATTAAATGCATAATGATGAAATGTACATTCATTTAATCCAAAGGATACGAAAAAACTTTAAGAGACTATTTCATCAACTTGAAAACACCGAGTCGCTCATGTTAAACTTTGGGAGATTCTTTTTATATCTTGTTTGCATTTTTATATTTTTATGTTTTTTTTTCCCAATTGGACAGCAAAGGCCGTTTTTTGTATTTTTCGATTTTGTTTACATGCTTTTATATTAAGGTGGGAAAAAAATGGGGCTTTTGTATTACAACTACATTTCTAATACGTATTTTATATGGATGTTGATTTGATGTTTTATATGTAATTGGAGACTTTTCCTCTTTTTTTCATATTAAATTTAACTTATATAATCAAATTCAATATTAACTTATTTTTAATTTAGTCTACTCAGGACAATGTCATATTAATTAATAATAGTATACCAACTGTTTAGTGCTTATTATGCATATTGGTTTATTTGATTAACTAATGTTATACTGTATGTATTAAAATTGGGTAAATAGTTTTTTTTTATTATTATTATTCCTCTATACTATTTAATATTGTTTTATTTTCAACATTGTATTCCATGATTAATTATCGGTTTATATGTTTGATTGGCACAATCATATTTTTTTAGCTTTTTTATGACTAATATTAGTATAATTCACACACTATATATGTGATCTTTAGGCTATTTGGAATTTTAGTATCTGACAATCTTATATAAACATCCATTTTTATTTATTTATGATTTAATTTTTTTTTCTTCTTTCCTGTTCATTTTTTATATGTAAAGGTAATATGAAGACTATTATATTTTTATAATATAATTTATTATTTTATAGCTTATAGCCTATATTCTATGTATTATCAAGTTAAAAAAGTTTTTTTAATTTCTCAGTGTAGATTTAATGGTATGGTAATAGAATATATTGTATTAACATTTAATTTATTTTTTAAAAAAATTCTGAATAATGAAATACAGTATGGTATTGTTTTTATTAGGATGTGTGTAGGAATGCAGTTGATACATTTTAATTCATTAGCATGTATTAGGTTCTACTTATTGTGACATTTGTATAATCATAATAGTTTTTAAAATAAAATAATAGATGGCAGCACTATAAATTTTGTATTTTTAAATAGCCTCTATTAAAGTTATAATTTAAATTTTTTACACTAGGTGGTTATTAACGCAGATTTTTCGCAATGTTGTAAAATTGTTATTATACAATTTAAAATTGTTTTTTAGGTATTATAAATAATGTAATTATTTTTTATTTATATTATATTAATGATATTTATCACAATATTTCAACATGAATTAACTGACTCCCTAGCTTTTAATTTCTGCGTTAACTTAACTGTTTTATTCACCTTAATCTTATCATGCTTTTCGGATTCCATGTGCGGGAATATATTTTGAAAATCTACTGGGAATTAATACGTTATGTTTTGTAAGATTTCTATTGCTATAAATTAAATATTTAATGGGTTGTAGTTTTTTTTTTTCATTTCATGCCATTTGATAATGTTCTGTATTCATCTTGAAACTATTATTTTGATTATATTGGTTGTTTGAGTACAGGGAAAAAAAAATTCAGCTTATAGCTTTTTTTCCTACAGAAAACAACCGATTTGCTTCTATCATTGAATTCTGTACTCTTGAAAACGTAATTCAATATATAAGTTTTTCAATTTTTTCGGAATCCATATTCTTCTTTTTTTCTTACATGTTAATTCTTGTAATTAGGTATACGGTACTTTATTTTACACATGCAGTTCTATATTGTTGGTTTATGGCGTATAGTCAATCATTCACAATATTGCAGATTTTATGATGGTCTGTAATGTTTAATTAATGGTTATATATATATATATATATATATATATATATATATATATATATATATAATTTTTTTTTTTTTTTTTTTTTTTAACTTGAACTTTAAGCAAAATGTTAAAAAAATTTTCCAACTGTTAAAAAAATTATGGAAACTGTAGATTTTTTTTCTGTGCATAAGAAGATTATTGGTTCGAAGTTAGACAAAATCAACAAAATTTTACTTCAAGGAAAATCCAGCATCAATGAAAAAGATTTTACGTAAAGATCAAATCAGAATACAAACGAAAGAGATAAAATAATAATAATAACAATAAAACATTACATTTAATAAATCAGGTTAAAACAAGCCAGGTATCATCTGATATTATTTTTATTACTCTAAAAGTACTAGCCTACAATGAGTTTAATTAGGATTTGGACCTTAACCTATTATTTAGTTACTAGAGACCTAACGATTAAAGAATACACGAAAAAATACCAATGTAATCATATTAGGATATCCATGCTTTCAAAGCAATAAATTAATCATCATTAACTATATCAATATGAAAGCATTTTTTAATATATAATTTTCAGATTATGTTTGTGTTAAAGTAATTTCCTTATTTATTATGAAATACATAATAAACAAATAAAATACTAATAACTTTGTGTTCAAACTGATGTTTTTAAAAAATTACATTTTTGAATAGGTTTAATGGGTATTCAGTTTGTATTAGAAAATAAATTTATAAAGTAGTACATATCTATTAATATAACGTTACATGTGCAAAATATTTGAAGACATTCTCACTTTATTTACTATACAATACACTAAGGAATTGGCTATAGAGAAAGTTCGTAATTTAGTTTATTTAATAATAATTTTATTTATATAATTTATTTAATTATTTCACAATTAGTCCTTGAGTTATTAGCCCCAAGTAACGAATGTTTGCTACAGTACGTAAATTTAAGTCGGAAATTTGAATGCATTATAGATCATTTTGAATTATTTATTTTGTATTTGAATTTTAAATGCGTCTAATATTTATAATAAACGAAAGAGAAATTTTTTACCATCTAATAAAACTATAAGTTTTCTAAAATCATAATATCGTTGAGAGTTTTTCAAGTAAGTTTGTAATGATGCGCGGATTGTACACAAAATTGTCAAAAACTTTAACATTACATTATATACATTATAAAGACTTTAAATACAAAAAAAGATATGAGATACATTGCAAAATTCTCTTAAAAGGGAGACTTTTGGAAATATTTTATTGACTTTATATCTTACTGATAATAACTTAGCTCATTAAAGAAAATGATATACATACAGGGTGGTCATTAAAAAAAAAAAAAAAAAAAAAAAAAAAAAACTTTGCCGATATATGGACCTCTAGCGGCCGGTCCGCCCAACCAATCGAGAGGAAATTTCAGATATAGTTATTCAAAGGTATGAGCTCGGTATTCTGTGATGGGCAACAAAGTGACGCTCACGGTTACGTTTATAGGTACAGAAACTCGAAATTTTCGAATTGCAACGCCCATTTTTTCTTGTTTAAAAATTATCAACGTAAACCCTAAAGAGCGTTGGAATGGTACGTGTATCACAAGAAACGAGCGCGCTATACACGCACAAAAAATGGCTCTCCGAATGGCTTAAAAAAACACACGGTGGAAATTTGATAGAGGCAAGACATCAATCACAGAACGCCATTTGACAGATATTCAACGTAGAAAACGGATAAAAAGCGGGGTGGGAATATTGATTCTTCAGTCGGGAGCGAACACATGCCGATGAAATGTCTCTGCCAGCGAAAGTTCGTGGTGAATTGGTAAAACTCTATTATCAAAATGGAATGAATGCCGCGGAAGTCTCGAGTGTTTACCATCAAAACCATCACCAAATACGTATACGATGTACCCCGCAACCTCTGCGCGATTTAGAAAAGAAATTTGAAGAAACTGGCTGCACCAGTGATAGACCGCGATTCGGACGGCCAACTGTTCGTGAGGATACTGTTATGGAAGTGCACCGCATAGTATCTTTAGGACGCATGCAAACTTCAACAGGTGCAGCTCGTGTATTGGATATACCGAAAACCACGGTTCTAAAGCCTCCTGCGCTCTGTATTCCACATGTTTCCATGTCGGTACCACCAAGTCCAGATGTTGAAAGCGAGAGACCATCAATAAAGTACGGACTTTGAAAATGAATTTCTTATTCTATATGATGCGATAACGACTGACCTCTTCGCATATTATGGACGGACGATTTCACCTTAACTGGCAATGTCAATACCAAAAATTGAGTGCACTGTGCAGAAGCGAATCCGCACGCGGATGTGGCACCATTATCTTCATACGACGCCAAAGTTACTGTGTGGTGTGGCATTGCAGACACAATTGTTTTCTACCCTTACTTCTTTGAGGAAGCGACATCAACGAGTTTTCTAACGTGCTCTGTGACAGGTTCTCGCTATACAGATATGCTAAAAAATTACATAAAAACAGAACAGATGCAGCGAAATCCACTGAATGATATTGTTTGGATGCAAGATGACACATATCCAGATACATCGAAGTCTGTTCGCAGGTTCCTGGACCAGCATTTTGGCATTCGCGTCATCTTACGCCATCTTCCATTTTCGCAGCCTCCACGATCCCCAAACCTCACTCCTATGGATTTCTGGTTCTGGAGATATCTCAAATTTAGAGTGTACATGTGCAATCTGAAAACTTCACCGGATTTCAAAAAATCTATCAAATGTGAGATTGCAAACATCCCTCATGCTATGTTACGTGAGGCTTCATTGAATACAGTCTTCCGCTTGCAATACGTAATTACTTGTGATGACACCCAAGTGGAAAATGTGGAATACAAATAAGAGTTTTCCCTACTCGGATCTGTGTAGCAATCAGTGATTAGTGCCTTGCCTCTGTCATATCCAAATTTCCTCCGCTCGCTCCAATCGTGTTTTTTGCTCATTCGCAGAGCTGCTTTTGTGCGTGCATAAAAGCGTCCGTTTTTTTGTGATACACGTACTGTTCCTACGCTCTTTTGGGTTTTCGCATGTACTGAACATTTCGCGACTGGAAAGAATGGGCGTTGCCATTCGAAAATTTCAAGTTTTTGTACCTATAACCCTAACCGTGAACGCCACATTCTTACCATTCACAGAATCTTAAGCTCACATATCTGAATAACTCTATCTGAAATTTCATCTCGATTGAACGGAAAAGATGCTAGAGTTCCATTTATCGGCAAAAAAAAAAATTATGACTACCCTGCATATGTATCACTTTATAGTTATAGGTTTTTCCCTAAAAAATTCAAGAAAAAGAATAAAAGATAAAAATTTTACTAATGAGAAATTGGAAAGGTATGGCAGATTTGTTTTAATTTTAGTATATATAATTAATAATTCACGACTTCTCTTACATATCCAGGATCATCGATCATTAAACACAATTACTCGTACATTGTTTACCGCTGTGCTTTATTACCAAAATGTTAGAGAAGGCATACCTTCACTTTTTTTTATAATTTCTTAGACAAATTCAATGTTATTTATTGTATTCTTAATCTAGTGCGTTTTTTTTTCCTAAATGAAGAAGACTCCTAGAGATAATTGATTTTGCTAGGGAATTGCTAAAATAAACTGTAAGAAATTATTGCTATTACTTTAGCATAACTATAATATAGCTTTATTATATAGCTCTAACCGTTAGCATAAACCCTGAAATATTCGTTGAATTTTGATATGCAATCGTTTTTAAATCTTTTCTAACAACGCTGAAAGAAAAAAAGAAAGTTGATGCTGAACACAAAAATTAGGTTCTTTATTATTAGATTTACATTAGGTAATACATCGAATTTATCTCATAAAATGTTATTTTCTATTATTGCATTGTCATAATGCTATAAAAAGATAAATAAATAAATATCACACTTTACACAGCACGAAATTTCTACTGAACTTAATATTTTTTAATAGTCTAGCTTTACCAGTCCAGAAAAAAAACAGTAAAATTTGCATTTCGAGCTTTGTTATGCGTTTTCAAACTAAATTGACTTATATTACCAAGATAGCATGAACATTAGCAGCACGTTTGATTTTTTCTGACACTATCTTGTCGTGAGAAATTTTAATTGTGAAATTCGCAGCAAAATCGCCGCAAGGTATACCAGCCCCTACTTGTATGAGAAGTTTGTTGTGAATCTTATGGCAAGGCTGTCTTTAATTCACGAAAGTGACAAAAGCAAAAAATCCCCCTGTTGAGAGAATAGTCAATCAGCCCATACGCAGAAATTTCAGAACTTTTATTCGGTTGTCGACGCTTTTTCTAAATGCTATACTTATCAAATACGATAAAAGGCACGTACTGAAAAGTACAAATATTAACATAACTTCTTTATGGTAATGAAAACGTATGCATGCAACTTCTGAAAGTTTGTTGGCATCAATAGACATGATCAGGTCTACCCCTCCGAAGGGATTAATCTTATAATGTAACAGTTGTAAACAGATAGTGGGGCGTGGAAAGTTTACTACTTTGCAGTAAATTTGCTGTATTTTTGATTACTTGTTTGTCGTTAATTTGGAATGAATTTGAAAAAGCGTGAATTTAAGTTGCACGACAAGTTAGCTGCATGTTCAATGTATGGTAACTTTGGCGTTTGCGTTATCTTGCTGCAGACTTGTTATGAACTTTCAGTCTTGTCATGCTGAGCTTGCTGCAGCTTTGCAGGTTTCAAAGCAAGACTGCTGCAAATTTTCTGAAAATTAAAAATGCTCTGGGTATATTTTGTAAATCAATTCTACATATTACACTCAGGGTTACCCAAGAGAATTCGAGTAAAATAAATTATATTTACGCAAATTTCAGAAAGTGCATTAGATGTTATTTTCGACAGTGTTTCTCAAGTTTGAACTTGTGTGAATTTTAGAAACATATGTGTTGTGACTACACTGCAAATAAATTATACATGGCTGCATAAAAAGCTATGGAAATATTTTCGTTCAATGTATTGTAAGTTAGAGAGCAAAAATCCTTTATGTTATGTGCTTTCCAACTGAATAGAAATTTATAGATCTATGTGGTATGTATAAAAATTAATAGATCATATACAGAAACAGGCAAAAACTTCAAATATAGGGTAGGTAAAATTTGGTAGAAACCTTAAAAATTCTTAAAAACAGAGAAAATAACCGGAATAAAAAACGTTTTGCTGGTTTACTATCGCTAGATCAAGGGAATATAAAAAATTTTCAAAAAAAAAAAAAAGACTGATAGTGCTGATACAAACGACTTCGTCGGAAATATGCAAATGAACGGTTGGAAGATTTTGCACTCTAATTCTCAACATGTTCGCCGTTGTAACTGCTTATGTGAACAAGGATGTTGAGTTCGAAGGATAAAGCTTTTCTTGTGAAGTTGTTTTACTTAAACCAAGAATCAGCGACCATTGCCTTGCGTAAATTCAGAGTTTAGAAGAATGTACGGACTAAAAAGGAACTTTATCAGCAAAAGGCCTCATAATTCTTGTTCGGTGGTTTGTGGAAATTAGAACGCTGGAGGATCGTGAAAGATCACGAAGTCCTTTTTTATGGAAGGCACGTTCGCCGCGTGTTGTAGCCGAAATGGATGCGTTAGCGTCTGATTTAGCGGCATGGACCAACAGTGCGCGTAAAGCTGGCAGACACTCCGGTTGACCCCCCTCCTCCTTAGTACGCAATATTTTTCAAGGAATCCTTGATCTGTACCAATTGCAGCCGTGCGATCAACTTTTACTAGCTGGTACTGTACACAAGGAAGTATTTGCAAGGTGGACAATCTACAGAATCGAACAGAATCTCACAAGGATCTTTAACATCTTGTGCACAAATGTAGCTCATTTTTTGCTTCATGGCAACGTTAATACCCATAACTATCTCATATGGGTGGCGTCTAATAAACGTGGGTGCATATGGAAACTATTGCATTCCCAAACAGTGACAGTGTGGTGCACATTCACAGTTTCGTTCGTTATAGGATTCTACATGTTGGAATCGCAATGCCCAGTAAATGAGTTTGAAACGGCTACTGAAAGCGCAGCGTTGTTTAACGCTTCTGTGCTAGAAGGTTTCATCGTGTATCCGTGAAAGCGACTCGCTTTATACCGTCATATTTATACAAGAAGGAGAAACTAGTCAAACTGCTACTCCGGTCAAGGCATTCATCATACACACATTCGTGGAAGACAAAATCGTTAGCAACGGTTGCAGATTCCCATGGCCTCTTCGCTCTCCATATTTGACACAAACAGATTTCTGGTTATGGGGATAATTAAAATTTTGAGTGAATCCATCCGGTGTCACGTGCATTTTTTTGTAATTTTTGTTGTTTCGCACTTAAAAAGTACAAACGAATACATTATAAAAACTCTCCTGTATCTGTGTGCCCGTTTTTAACAGTCGTTGTTCTGGGAAACTATATAATGTAGAATTTTCAAACTTGGCATAATTATAAATGGTATTAGCCCAAATAAGATTAGACAGCCATTCACAAACATATTTAGCAAACATTTAGTGGGCTTATTAAATAACTTGATTTTTTTTTTCTTTTGTATATCGAGTGGGGTACCTTTCGGAAAATATCGTAACACCAAACTTAAAAATAAATAAAATAAAAGCGTGTATTTTAAGTCTTAATGTATTTTGTTCCTTCCCTCTCTCTCTCTCTATATATATATATATATATATACCGGGTGTCCCAAAAAGGACTGACTGATTTTAAAATTCAATAACTTGCAAACGGTGACAGATATTAAAAAAATTCTTGCAGGAGGGTTATGCATAAGGTCAAAAGTTTTATTACAGTGATTTTCAATTTTAGTTCGATTTGCAAACAATAGATGGCGCTGTAAGCAATAGTCGCTAAATACAGGCTCGATTTTTGGTCCTTTATCTTGTTCCATGCAGAAAAAGGAGATGGAAATGTATTATACGGGCCACGAAGTACCAAAAATCGAGCTTGAATTTAGCGTATATTGATCGCAGCGCCATCTATTGTTTGTAATTCAAACTAAAATTGAAAATCACTGTAAAAAAACTTTTGACCTTATGCATAACCCTCCTGCAAGAATTTTTTAAATATCTGTCACCGTTTACAAGTTATTGAATTTTAAAATCAGTCAGTCCTTTTTAGGATACCCGGTATATATATTGCATTAGGGCGACACTAAATTCTGAAAAAGCAGAATTCCTATTTTCTAATATCTGTTATTATTATTTTTTTTTTATGAATTCATACAGTTTCTAGAAACATCTTGCACACACTGTACATTACTGTTTGCAGGTGGTACCTGTTTAAAATTGGTTTTTAACTGTATTATGTGTATAGTAAATTGTCTTTGTAGATATGTGCAAATATATTTTGAAAAAAAATTGTAAGAATATTCGGACAGTGATGGAACACGTTTCATAATCTATGTGTGACATGCATTTTTTTTTGTAACTTTTGTGGTTTTGCACTTAAAAAGCACAAAGGAATCCATTATAAAAATACTCCTGTGTTTGTGTGTCCGTTTGTCACAGCCGTTGTTCTAGGAAACCATGGAATGTGGAAATTTCAAACTTGGCATAATTATAAATGATATTAACCCAAATAAGATTAGATAGCCATTGAAAAATATTTTTAGCAAACATTTAGGCGCTCATTAAATAACTTGAAAAAGTTGTTTTTTCTTTTGTGTATCGAGTGGGATACGTTTCGGAAGATATCGTAACACCAAACTCAAAAATATATAATTGTTTTTATTTTAGGTGTTATATCGTCAGAGATATCGTAGAAAATGTACTACAACAATATGCCCCCTCCACACATACTACCCTATTTCCCAACCTATTGAGAGTAAAATTATAAAAAATAGGGGTAGTAGGAGTTTATTTAACCATTTCAGGAAATCTATAGCGGTTATCCCGTGTTACGTTATTTCTGAGAAAATTGCATTTTTCCGTTACACACAAGCATTACTTTTCGGTCACTCACCGGGATAGATGAGAGACGATCGAGGCACCTTTCGACAAGGAATCATTCAAGGATTGTTGTTAATGATTTTTTAAAATATTATCAGTATTTATCAGAGATCTTAATTATAATCATATCTAGTAAAACACGGCGCAGACCAAAGCGGCCTTTCAACTGTGCGACCTCCTTTCGAAGCGTGCTGAAAAATGCCAAGTTTAAAGGTCTGTACAAGGTCTTTTCTTTTAGATAACGTGAATCATAGTGATAAATAGTCAAAGTTTTTTTATTCCCAACGAATCTGAATATTCATGATACATCCATCTACTTTTTGCTAGTATATATAGCACAGCCCAACGTTGTATTTTATTAATAGAGTCTTATTATTCTTTTAGCAAAGATTTTTTTGTAATATTACATTTAGTAAATAGTAAATTTATTGAACAGAATCCTCTGTAAGCGAATGAAGTTTGCACTTGAACAATTATTTTAATTACTTTCAAGTTAAAATCTTCATACTTGTTATTTGTTATACTTTCAACAAAAATGTTTCTTACACTATTAAAAATAATAAATAAATAAATCTTATCGTAGCATGATTGTTGGAAAACTATAATATTGTCAGTTTTAAGCTACCCACGGTCTTGAAAAGGATTCCATTATCATCAAAAATATCAGAAACCACTTGATGAAACGAGAATTAAATAGCATATCGGAAAAAATGTTATTTTGCTGATGGTAACTTTCGAAAACTTTTACGAATATCATTATAGCTAATTAGCTAACTACAGCTTTATTTTCTAATATATAAAAATGAAAATTTGTCTGGCTGTAATTCTCTACAAATCCACAGTTTGAAAGCCAGAAATGTGAAATATTACGCACATCTGTATTAAAGCACAGCCGAAGTTACTAAGGTAGTACGAAATTTAAAAGAAATTATTGTTAATTTTTAATTAATAAAAAACCACTCATTTAAAAGCAATTTCATATCAAATTTAAATACTTTTCGTTATAGCAGTTGCCAACAGTTAAAAATCCACACTAAAATTCTTACCGCAGCAATCACTTTTCTATTGTAAGATTTCGCGTGAAAAATAAAAATGAAATAAATAGTTTCATGAATTAAAAAAAAAAAAAAAAAAAAAAATAATACGTGAGATTGGTAAAGTAATGGACATCAGCATGTGAATATATAACGTCATATGAGTTTGAAAAATGTATTGGAACATAATAAAAACCCGATTATGGAAATATTGGCATATTTTAACATTTTGATGTTCACTGAATTTGTGTTCCCCATTTTAAATCTATTCCATATATACGTGTGTGTATTCGTGTCTATTAGAATTTTTACAAAGGTTTGGGTCCATAGAACTCATTCTTAGTGAACATTTGAAATAAAGTTTTCAGATTTTTTAAAAATAAAATTCATAGAATTTTTGTAGTTGCCATTTTTCTTTAATCATGATCTTTTTTTAAATAACAAAATACTCGGAAACAAAAGGTTGATCAAAGGTAGTTAGGTAATCTCGTAAGAGGTAAGTAATTTATCTTCCGAATTAAATGAAAAAAAAAAAGAGAGTGAAAATTACGCAAAAAAAAAAAAAAAAAAAAAAAAAAAAAAGCATTTTTAAAATTCCGGGCAACTCCGGGTACTTTAGTTATTACTTCATAAAATCAATTTTCTGAAACCAATATCTACAGGCATGATGTTTATAAAACATTTATTATATATAATAGACACGAAAAGTTGACAGCGATATTTTTTTAAAGATAAAGATGTCGAAATGAAGCAGAAACAGATTTTCTTCTAGAAGCCATAAATATTTATTTTCTATAGCCAGGGGTACCATTATAATAAATAATAAGAATTCATTTCAGAGTTTGAAAGTCATAACCTTTATTTTGCATGATTATAATATTAGTTACTATTAAAACTATTATGATCTAGAATCATAAAGGCACACATTCTATAGCATCTGTTTAACTCAAAATTTTATGCATTTACATTATTTTTATTTTTATTTGCAATGTGTTTGTTTTTTAACTTTTATGTTGTTGTTGTTTTTTTAATCTGAATTTAAAGTGACCTTTATTTTTAACTATCATGGCCGGATTTTTTCGCAAATCGTAAATTTCATAGGTTTGAAGTAAAAAAATTGTGAAAATCTGTTAAAGAAACAACCATTTTTAAAATTTTTTATTATGTTGATAAATTGTACGTATTTTTTAATGATGAATTCGAAAATTACCTTAATTTTTAAGCATCATTTCCAGGTTTTTAAATGTTACTTTTAACGTTGAATTTTTTATTTGATTTAAACAAAAGGACTACGCCTGAATTCATTCATATTTATAAAAACTTTTCAAAATAAAAGACATTACATTACATTACAAGATAAAAACACTAAAAACAATATAAAAGGACGTTTCGGATTCATTCTTAATCCCTCATCAGCTAATTTCTAACGTAAAAGTCACACTAGGTTTTAAAGTTCAACAAATAGAAAAACATTACATCAAGTTGCCAAAAAATTATAGTAAAAACAAAACTGAATATTCTATTGGTAGAGATGCAGCCTCGTTAATTGCTTTATCAGCAGTTCTCGTGTACCAAGCTTCCAAAAACATACGACTTTCATAAATGCTGCAGCCTGATCTAATTATGTAAGCATTCTCAAACCTCGGAAAATGATCAGTTTTCATGGCGTGGTCAACAATTTTAGAATTAAAATTTTTATTTCTAAAAGCATGTTTATGCTCCTTAAGTCTAGTTTCAAGTGTACGGCTGGTTTCACCTATGTAGACTGCATTACACTGTTTGCACGGAATTCCATAAATAACATATTTAAACTGTGAGATTGGATATCGATGCTTAAGATTGCTTAAGAGATGCTTAAGTGGTTTTTGTGGGAAGAAGGACGTGTGAATTCCAAGCGGTTTCAAAAAATGTAAAATCTTCTCTGAAACACCTTTGTAATACGGAATGTTTGCGAATTTATTAACTTTCATACGTTGGAAGGGTGGAGGAGCATCCGTCTGTGCACGAAGAAGTTCCATAAAAATGCGAAAACAAAACCTTTCAGGGTAACTATTCAACGATTTATTACAATTTATTAATTAACGAACTATTAAGATTTATTCAACGATTATACGGTTTAAAGTTGAATAGTTACCCTGAAAGGTTTAGTTTTCGCATTTTTATGGAACTTCTTCGTCCACACACGGGTACTCTTCCACCCTTCCAATGTATGAAAGTTAATAAATTCGCAAGCATTCCGTATTACAAAGGTGTTTCAGAGAAGATTTCGCATTTTTTGAAACTGCTTGGCATTCACACGTCCTTCTTTCCGCAAAAACCACTTAAGCATCTCTTAAGCAATCTTAAGCATCGATATCCTATCCCACAGTTTAAAGATGTTATTTATGGAATTCCGTGCAAACAGTGTAATGCAGTCTACATAGGTGAAACCAGCCGTACACTTGAAACTAGACTTAAGGAGCATAAACATGCTTTTAGAAATAAAAATATAAATTCTGAAATTGTTCACCACGCCATGAAAACTGATCATTTTCCGAGTTTTGAGAATGCTTACATAATTAGATCAGGCTGCAGCATTTATGCAAGTCGTATGTTTTTGGAAGCTTGGTACACGAGAACTGCTGATAAAGCAATTAACGAGGCTGCATCTCTACCAGTAAAATATTCAGTTTTGTTTGAACTATAATTTTTTGGCAACTTGATGTAATGTTTTTCTATTTGTTGAACTTTAAAACCTAGTATGACTTTTACGTTAGGAATTAGCTGATGAAGGATTCAGAATGAATCTGAAACGTCCTTTTATACTGTTTTTATCTTGTAATGTAATGTAATGTCTGTTATTTTGAAAAGTGTTTATAAATTTGAACTTTTTAACTTTGAAATTTGCGAAAACTCCTGACGGGGTGTTTAAAAATGAAGGTCTTTTCGTATTCAGCCTGAAAAGAGATATAAAAGTCAATTATCAGAAGTTCAAAAACACAACAATCACACCTATTTTATAGCTTTACATATTCGTTATTATTGTTTTTTTTTAATTTGGAATTTACGATTTCAAAATATCCTTACGTGATAGTAACAAAACAAAACAACAACAACAAAAAAAAAACAACAACAACAAAAAAAAAAAAACCAATGTCATTTTCGGATTTAGCGCTACAAAATAGATAAAAATCAATTGACAAAAGCTAAAAAACATAATAATACCCAAATTTCGCAGACTAGGGTTCTTTTTCTTAAGTTTCTAATTATATATTTTGTTTCACATAGAGTTCACAAAAATAGGTGTACATGTTTTGGAAGATAATGAGAAGCATATGGACAGAAATGTCAATATCTATTTGAATGCAATCGTTTCGCTTTCTTTCTTTTAAAGATCTGTTTTGATATTTTAGAAATAAAAAAAATCGATTGATTTATACTTAGAAAATGCTAACGACTAAAGTGATCAGACACACCGTCAAAATACGATGCTTCATCGATCTTCTGGGTGCGGTACTTTGTTCAAAGTTAATGAAATATTACAAAAGACTGTATGCTTTAGGATAAAAATATTTAAATAAGATGTTTAATAAAGGAATATCACCAAGCAGATTATTATGCTCAGCTGAAACTTGAAATTGCAAAAACGTTCTATTTTTACCTTTAAATCTATTACTTCCAACGTTAAATCTAATTTAGAAAAGCAGGAATAATTTCTTGATAACAAGGAAAATAAATGCAAACACTGTGGGATTCTTTAAATTTTGTTTTCTTAAGAAAAATAATTTACACCATTTCATTTCTGATAGTTGCAATTAGTGGGATCAAATGTAAAATTTTCTTTTTCAAAAGGGAATATTTCATAAGCGTTGTTGAAAAAACTAGTGTTGTCAGTAACTTTGGTTTGTGGTAATGCTGGTATCTCAAATGTTTTACATATATTTGTATAAAATTTCCTACATTCATTTATACAATTCTATACAGTTAAAGTTAAGCTGTATAAATTCTATGATTAAAGACAAAAATTGTTAATCTTTAGTTTTCGGACAAAAAACTTATATCGCACTTTGTTTTTGTAATAATTTGTTCTGCTTATTTCGTGAAAAAACGTAGAATAGCATTCTTATTAAGACATTTTGCAATTACATCCAATAGAGAAAGGGATGCAGCTTTACATGCAAATAAATGTAATAAATGTCATTATGATAAAAATAAACTAAACTTAATATTTCTTGAAAGCTTATTTTTTCATGCTCTTATTTTTCAAATTTAAATTAGAATATATGGAAGTACATATTTCACATATATATATTGAAGGACTATTACGTCTTGAGACTAAAATCACAGAATAAATTAAACTTTTTTACTTAAAGACGTATACTATATAAAAACGTTTTTAAAACATTAATAAACATTTTAAATGTTTAAAGACCAACAAGTTTCGACCACCCTATGGTCTTCATCAGGGTCATATTCCAGTAAATGAGAGAAAGAAACTAACAAGTTCGTAAAAGTAAAAAAAAATATAGCCTTTGTTGAGCACGTCTCGAAACAGCATCATTTCAAAATATACCTAATATATCTAATTTGTTGCAAATTTTGTCTACTTTCTGAATTTCTAGATACTTTTTCCCTAAATCAATAAAAAAATAGATTTTTTTAATAAATACCTTTTTTGGGGGGCGGGTTGCCGAGGGAAATTTTGGTGGGAAGTTAAAAATTCGGATTCAGCGACCCAAAAAACATATAGTAAGCATTTTTTGCAGAACAACCAAGATTTTTGCTAGGTAGAGCCCCTATACAGTCTCTATTGCCTGGACTAAAATACTCAAAATCAATACGAGATATCGCGAAAGATGAATTATAACTTTTTTGTAATCATGAATCTTCTGTAAATAAATATATCAAAAAATACTATTCAGATATTCTGAATCTAAAAATAATTCCTAAAATGCGCACTAATTATGCACTTTGTTACGTGTGTGTGGCGAAGTCTATAAATATTTTGATATAAAATGTATGATCGAATATATCTAGACTTCACAAATGTTTTGTTATAAAAAGTTTTAAGCAATTTAAGAGAAACGTAAATCTCACTTATGTGAGAATTTTTTTCGTCCATACATCTGATTTTACCTTGGTCCATTTTGAAAAATTCCATCCATTTGCAAGTAACAAATTTAACGTTTTCTAGAAGGATTCAGATGTATAATTAGATTTATTAAACAATCAAATAAGAACTATACAGTCAAATATAAAAAATAGAGTATATGAGATTACGCATATTGTTAGTACATTATTTACCGGTTTTCGTTACATAGTGAAACTTTATCGATATTATTGTTTAGTTCTAGAGTCTATTATGGATTAACATTCAACGTGGCCTAGATATATCTTACTGCTGGTAATTTAATCTCTTGAGACTTGAAGATAAAACAAAATCACAAATGCATATTCATTGCTTTTGCTAAACAAAAGAACACCATAGGAGGTGATATAAAGAGCCCTTTTTCTGAAATTGATGCATTAGGGCAAATGGGCCAGGATTTTACAATGTGACTCTGCAGATTTTGGCAATTAAGTTTCCGAAAGCTGATGTTCATTTGAATTAAAGTCTGAGTCTTTGTAAATGTGTTCATTTAGGTTCACTCTATAAGACAGAAATTTTCAAAGTTACATTTTAATGACCAAAAAAAAAAAAAAAATGTTTATTTCATCTTTCTTTCTTCATGGGTCCAGTTGTCCCCCCCCCCCTCTAATGTGTCATCATCACCAGGTAGGTCTGTGTTCCACAACCGTTTTCTTTAATATGGGGTTTCGGGTCCTGTTTGAAAAATTGTAAATAACTTTAAAAAAATTAAATCAGTCAGATTATTTGAATAATATATCAAAGAGCGTTGTAAGGGAAATCATTGGTGTCAAGGTGTCTAAAAAAGAACCAAATGTGAAATTATAAGATTCATTTATACAAAAAAAATAAGAATTCAATAAGTACTTATGTACTTTAGTAGAGGTAATAAGTATAAAAGATACATGGGTATTTTAGGAAAAAGAAAGATACATGTATCAAAATACGGGTTCGTATGCGAAAACATACTTAAGTATCTCATTCAATTTTTACTTTCTTCTATCTTTACAAGAAGAAAGTATTGGATTCGTGAAAAATTTCGACTTCCGGTTTTCGACGGATTTATACGTTTTAGAATTCCCAGAACACGATTTGATGGTTTTTAGAAAATGTCTGTCTGTGAGTCTGTCTGTCACTCTGTCACTCTGTGAGTCTGTATGTGACAAACATTTTGTGGGCGCTCTATCTCAAGAACTAATGCACAGAATTTCACGAAACTTGATATTTAGTTAGACCTTCATATAAACTGGACCTGATTCGTTTTTGGTGAAAATCGCCCAACAGGTGGCGCTGCTATGCGGCATTTTTCACGATTTCTGTAATAGCTATATCTCAAGAACTACTGCACGGATTTTCATAAAACTTTAGATTTAGTTAGTCCAGGACATAGATTGGTGCTGGTTACTTTTTTGTAAAAATCGCCTAATAGGTGGCGCTGCTATGCTGCATTAAGCATGAGTATTGCAATAGCTCTAACTCAAGAAAAAATACACGAATTTTCATCTAACATCAGATTCAGTTAGTCCCTCATATAAATTAGTGCTGTTTAACTTTTGGTGTAAATCGCCCAACAGGTGGCGCTGCTGTGCTGCATTTTTTACGATTCCCGCAAGAGCTGTATCTCAAGAACTATTGCACGGATTTTCATCAAACTTCAGATTTAGTTAGTCCTTGACATGAACTGATGTATAAATTAGTGCTGTTTAATTTTTGGTGTAAATCGCTCAACAGGTGGAGCTGCTATGCTGTATTTTTTGCGATTTCCGCAATATCTTTATCTCAAGAACTAATGCTTGGATTTTCAACAAACTTCAGATTCAGGTATACCTTGATATCATTTAGTGCTGCTTATTTTTGGTGTAAATAGCTCAACAGGTGGCGTTGCTATGCTACATTTTTCAGAATTTCCGCTATAGCTCTATCTCAAGAACTAATGCACGAATTTTCATCCAACTTCAAATACAGATATACTTTGATATGAATTGGTGCTAAATCATTGTTATTTCTTGTACTATTTAAATGATTTAATTGATGTGATTTATATAGAAGAAAGTTTTGTGATGGCCACAACATACTAGTTTATTTATCTCAATGAAAGTTCGATAAGTCTGAAAAATCTGTGGAGAATGTAACGATGTTTTTATATCGAATAGATTTATTTTTTATTTTTTTTTATACTTTTCTAATAATGACGCTTTATCTAACGTATGCCTCTTCATCTGTATCATAAAATTTCGAGTTTTGGCTATCTCGATTAAGAAATTTATTTTGATACCGCCAGCATGCTTTTTTAAAATTTTAATAAGGTATTGCGTAATTTTTCTTTATTGCAAACAAAAAAAGAATAGGGAAATTAATTTCTCATAGTAAGAGAAACTCCAAAAAATAATTAAAACTGTTTGTGTAACTGTATCCCACATGGTTCAGTTACTCCTGACACATGTTCAAGTTACCCCATTCTTGACAATATCTATTTAATTATGAATAATGTAAATTCACTAAAAAACAAATTGAACACATTTTTAAACAAGTGGATGATCTACAAATCATCATTTGTTTTTATTGTAAATGATTTAAGTTAAATAATAATGATTTTTTTTTTTTTTACTTTCTGCCTTGAAGGCATTTTGCAAACTCTGATGATAGTAATGTTTATTTTATGAAGAAATAAGTGCCAGTGCTGTCATATATTAATTTTCTTTTAAAGTAAAAATCATTCAGCAGTATAGAGATAAAGTAAAAATGCAAAGAAAAAAAAAAGTATATTTTTTGTTTGGAATAAACTGGAGGTAAACATTTGCGAAACTCAGCTCTGAAAAGGATAATTTTATTTAACTTTTTAATATTTAGGATATATGATTTCATCTCAAATTTATTGTGAATGATATTTAAGGTGTTGAATGCCGCTTGCCATTATTTTATGATTTTTATATAATGATCGGAATGTGAAAAGGTTAATTTTGTAAAGATGCTTATGTTTATAAAACTTTTCTCTGTAAATGTATAGTTTTGAAATAACTTTTTCTATAATATATCTCCAGTCCCCCTAATTCACATATTCAATATTTAAATCTACGACATATTTTATTGTTTTGATTTGTGTGTTTAAAACGTAAATAAAAATTCACTAACGTAGATGAGTAAAAATATATGGGTATTAAGAAAACATTTTTAAGTTAAGCGATTTGATGTTAAATATATGTAAAGTCGACTTACGAATTATTACATGGATTATACAGGGTGCAATATGTTATCTATCGCCGACCTTTAATTTCTCAATCGTTGGTCGTAGACATATAGTTCCAATTACAAAAACGATTTAAATAAGGTAAATATTCAATCTGTGGCATTATTTAAAGTAAAAAATCAATTTTATAAAAATTGCGAAGTCTAACTTTTTATACGGTCCCCCAGACCCTATAGTTATATTTAGTAAAAGTTTACACTTATCATAACATATATAACATAAAAAGTTTGACATCTGTACTACAAAAATTGACAGAGTTATTAAATTTGAAAGTTTGAGATTTTTTCGCATGATTCTGTCTTTCAATGAGGGATCAGTTAAAAGATTAATTAAAGTAATTCGAGATCAAAATCAGGGTGCAATGTCCTTTTTACGGCGAAACCACCTTATCCGCTATCGCCAAATTGGGGTATCGCCAAAGAGGTTTATTTCATTTAAAAATTTTAGCTGACTTTTAGGGGTCGTATACAAAACGAAGAAAGAAATATTGAAATAAAACTGAAAAATAAATATCAATTTATTGTAGTATCAGAAAACGGTCTACTATAAAAAATGAATATGTCAAATGACGGAAGCTACTAGAGATACTGCTCATGGTGTTCTCCATTGGTGGCAATGCACAGTTGAATGCGTGACAGTACTGAGTCCTGGACACGTTACAGTATAGCAGTTGTGTAAACTGTGCGACAATCAAGGATGATGCGTTGCTTCAGATAAACCAGAGAAGTGTTCTCAGTCGCATAGACCTATACCTTGATTTAACCCTAGGAAAATCCGCCATTCCTTTGTGACATTCTGTGTGATAGATTTGTCAATGTTTATACGGTGTGGCATTGCGAACGTGCACAGTGTGGATTACTGGTCTCTGGAAAACCTCCACATCGCCCGCAATGTACGACACGTGCGGTGCGGTATATGCGGAACCCAGATTGTTTGACTCATCTTCTACGATGGGACCTTAACGGGAGATCGTCACCTGCATCTGCTACAAACACGGTACATGATTGGTATGAAGTACCTCTCCGACATGCATGCCGAGTGTGGTTTCAACATGATGGTGACTTCTCCACACAAAACAAACGTCCAGGCGTATCTGGCCACCGAATTAGGTCAACAGATCCTTGGATATGATGGTCAGGTAGAGTGGCCACCGCGTTCGCCGGACTTGGCACCCATGGACTTCTACCTCTAGGGTTACATCAAGGCATAGGTCTATGTGACTGAAAACTCCTTCTCTGGTTTATCTGAAGCAGCGCATCATCCTTGATTATCGCACAGTTTACACACCTGCTGAGCTGTAACGTGTCCAGCACTCAGTACTGCCACGCATTCAATTGTGCATTGCCACCAATGGAGAACACTATGAGCAGTATCTCTAGTAGATTCCGTCATTTGGCATATTCATTTTTATAGTAGACCATTTTCTGATACTATAATAAATCGATATTTATTTTTCAGCTTAATTTCAATATTTCATTCTTCGCTTTGTATACGACCCCTAAAAGTCAGCTAAAATTTTAAAATGAAATAACCCTCTTTGGTGATACCCCAATTTGGCGATAGCGGCTAAAGGTGATTTTGCCGTAAAAAGACATTGCACCCTGAGTTTGATCTCGAATGACTTTAATTCATCTTTTAACTGATCCCTCATTGAAGGACAAAATCATGCGAAAAACTCTCAAACTTTGAAATTTAATAACTCTGTCAATTTTTGTATTACAGATGTCAAACATTTTATGTTATATATGTTATGATATGTGTAAAGTTTTACTAAATATAGGTATATGTACTGGGGGGCCGTATAAAAAGTTAGATTTCGTAATTTTTATAAAATTGATTTTTTTTTACTTTAAATAATGCCACAATATGAATATTTACGTCATTTGAAACGTTTTTGTGATTGGAACTATATGTCTACGACCTACGGTTTAGAAATTAAAGGTCGGCGATAGATAGCATATTGCACCCTGTATATAAAGCCGGAAAAATTGCAACTCAAAAAATGTTTGAAGCATGATTTTTCTTTAAAATATAGTAGTCGTACTTCAAGAATTACTACTAACATAAATCCAAAACTTCCGTTAAAATTCCATGCCTGAAAAAAAACAATGTTCATCATAAGAAAAAAGGCGAAATATTATTTTTTGAGAGTCAAAAGGAATTCTGTATGTTTACCTTATTTTATAATTGTTTCACAATTTAAAAAATTGCGAAGTCCCAGTTTTTTATCTGTATTTCCAGAGGTGATATTAAGTCAAATATTTAAACTAATGAAACATTTTATCAATTTGTATTTATTTTTTCAGCATACACGAATCAATAAAAGCATGCTAATGATAAAAAAAAGTGCCGTAAATATCATTTAATAGCTTTAAACATAATTTAGTCGCAAGATATCTGAAGCGTTTTATTGGTTGAATCCGCATTTTATTCGTTTTCTGATTGGTCTATACAGTAATCTGTATTTTCCCTTTACTTTCAACAGCGATGGATACTTCTGTTGCCACTATGGCAAAAAAGTAATAAAAACTACAAAAAAAATAATAATATCTCAGAAACAAATTGAGATACAGCTTTCAAACAAATTGCATTGAAAATTACTTTTTTTTCTCTATATGACGGTGTAAAAAGTAATATTGTGAGATGTTTAGAAGTTTAAGAATGAAATTTCATTTAAAATTGGTCCAGGAATGTTAATGTTTAATCCCTGGCTTACGTAATGTATGATCAACTCCGTGCAATTTTTTATGTCTTAAATTTTAGTCCTTGAAAAAATCATTTTCCAAATGGTCGTTGTAATTTTGTTAAATTACATTTTTTTTCTGTTGTATTGCTTTTTTTGACTGGTCTTTCTTTCTCTTTTATTAGACAATAAATTGCTAAAATACGCAGTGAGTTTTGTTTTAAGTATTAAGGCTGTTCTCAAATGAAGATCTTATTTTGGGCCGTATTTTCTGACATATTAACGAAATATTTTTTTTACATTTACATGCTCTAAAAAATTTGTTATGGTAATTTTGTTTCCTTAAAATTCCACTTTTTTTTAACTAATACCTTTGACCAAGAAAAAAAAAAAAAAAAGTCTGACTTTTGGCCAATTTTTTTCGGTACATTTTTACATAACCGACAACGTAAAAATATACTTTTTGCAACTTTCACAAACTCATCAAAATCTTTTTGATTAACTGATTTTTCGAAATTTTGAATTAACCTTTTATTTATTTTTTAATCTTTAATTTAGCTGAAACTATCATTTTAATGCATTTTTCCAATGGATAATTAGTTCGCAAAGCACAAAATAGATGTCAGCACCAAAGTTATGACGAAGTTTACAGTTGAGACGTGATTGAGATGCAAATGAAGTACTTTTCTTTTAGCTAAAATACACTGCTCAAAACAATTAAAGGATATTTGAAGTTTTATATAAAATAAAGATATAAACGAAATTTTTTTGCCGAAAATAGAAGAAGAGAATCACAAATGCAAATTTTTCTGGTTTTCAAACTGTGGAGTATGCAAATTTTGAGTTCGACGTCAAAAACGTCGCTTCAGTGGCAGCGAATGAAATTTGACTTTCAACTGGAGAAAAAGAGAATGAAGACAAGGATGATCGGCATTCAGTGATTGCTTTGTTTCGATGAGTACGATGTCTCAGCGAAGTCATTTGACAGATTCAGAAGCTTTGAGAATTGTTGGTAGGTTAGAAGGGGGCCAAACTCAAGCCGAAGTAGCGCAAGCCATTGGAGTGTCACAAAGTGTCATTTCCAGGATCTGGAACCGTTTTTCGGAGAGTGGATGTGCAGGCCGAAGACCAGGGCAAGGTCGTTGACGGGCAACAACGCCCAATGAAGATCGGTATTTAGCGTTAACAGCTCGGAGACACCGAACCATGAACGCTACTCTTCTCCAACAACACCTTCGCTCGGCTACAGGCACCACGATTTCAACTCAGACTGTCCGAAACCGGCTCCATGCTGTAGGTCTGTATGCTCGCCGACCGATGGTATGTGTTAGATTAACATCAAGGCATCGTCGCAACCGCAGGGAGTGGGCAACCGAGCATGTCAACTGGAGGAAAAATGAATGGAGCAATATTCTGTTTTCTGACGAGTCCCGTTTTTCTGTGCATCCGGATAATAGACGTATTTTCATCTGGGGGGACCGTGGCAGTAGGAATAATCCTGCGTTCGTGCACGAAAGTGTCGGATTTGGCGGTGGAGGAGTGTTGGTGTATGGTGGCATCTCCATTGACGGGCGCACTGACCACTACATCATTCGAGATGGAGCTCTGACTGGTCGCCGATATAGGGATGAGATCCTCAAACCTATTGTAGTCCCTTACGCTGCAGCAATCGGAGATAACTTCATTTTAATGGACGATAACTGCAGGCCACATCGTGCAAACCTGGTTGAGGATTTCCTTTTCGAGGAAGGAATCGTTCGAATGGAATGGCCAGCGTGTTCTCCAGACATGAATCCAATCGAGCACGTTTGGGACGCTCAAGGAAGACGAGTTTCTGGCCGCCAACAACCCCCACAAACTCTCCAAGAACTGGAAAGAGCTCTTCTGGAAGAGTGGGGCAGAATACCCCAACTCGTCATTAATAGCCTCATTGAGTCCATGCCTCAAAGGTGTTCAACGTTGCTGGCCGCCCGTGGAAACCATACCCCCTACTGAAAATGATTTTCTTTGAAGAAAACACCTTTTCTTATTCTTTTTTTCTCATATGCAAAAATTGTGTTTTTTCCTTTAGTACACAAATGCGCAATAAAATACATTTTTTTCTGCCAAACATGTGTAATTTATTCTCATATAACCTACTATGTCTGTCGACCATGTATCAATCAGCTAAACAGTTTACCAGATACAAAATCCACCTAAAACTGCAATATCCTTTAATTGTTTTGAGCAGTGTATTAACTATTAAAGCATAAAAATGTATAACATGAAAACAATTACTTATTTCATTTATTTTTGCATAAATATAATGTATTTTTTCTTTTGATTTTGTTAAAACAATTTATTAAGTAGTCTAATTACCTTCCACTTGTAAAATGAAGGTCCAATCATTGTTTAGATAGAGGTTTGCCATTCATTTATTATCTCACGCAGAAAGAATGGCGCCAAATGGTTTCTAATGCGCCAAAGCTTTTCAAAGAATTAACATATTCTGTCTGCGAAACAATTTAATTTAACATAATTAAGATTGGTGATAGATTTTTCTTTCTTAACTTCTTTTCTTTTTTCTATTTTTCACAGTTATCTATCGATACAATGAAATTTTGCTTCATTTGGAGTCCAAGTAAAATTGTTTGAAATGTTTGAAAAAGCGAAATTTTATTAGAAATAGTACTTAGTAATAATAGTAGTTTAGTGCAAAAACAGTAGTTTATGATTAATCGCGACCTTTATTCATCTTTCAATCGAATGGTTTCGCAGACCGCTTACATTTCTTATGTGGCAATTTTCTGCAACAGCATTTAAGGGTTCAATTAAATTTTTCAGATGAATTGTCATGTGTAAAATACATTATCATATTTGGGACTATGGGCGTCTCATTTAGGTTTTAACTGCCGCAAATGCGATAAAAAATCCTAAATGCGACAATCGTATACTGTGGTTTTATACTACAGATGAGTACTACATTTATACAAAACAAGTTAGTTTAAAATTATAGGTACAGTATTCAGTAATTTGTTGCTTAATAAAATACTAGCAGGAATGACCGAGCTGAGCTCGGTCAAAATTAGCTTTGTGTTTATCTCGATATATTATTCCCACTAAATCAGTGAATTTAGTGAAAATCGTTAGTCGTTTTCTAGATAAAATAAGCTTGACCTACGTTGATTCAAAAACCCAATAACCGAAATTTATCTAACATGTAAACTATTTCAATGGTCTTTTTGTACTGTGAAACGGTATAACAAAAAAAAAATGACAAAATTGTTTGAACCTTTTTGTTATGCCGTTAGTTTGATCCCGACCATTATCACTAAAATGACCCACTAATAGAATTTTCTTGAGAATGCGACTCAGCTTTATCTTGTCCAGAAACGGTGTAGTACAAAGTTTTGTCAAAATCTTTTGAGCCTTTTTTTAGATAGTTAGCTTTTCCTGATCCATTAGGACCCAAAATGACCCATTGATTGAATTTTCTTGAACATGCGACGCTGCCCAATGGTCTTTTCACTCCTGCAAACGGTATTATACAAAATTTTGTCAAAATGTTTTGAAGTGCTTTTTAAATACAATTAACCCTGACACATTGTGATCCAAAATGACCCACTAATCGAATTTTCTTGAACTATGCGATGCCCAATGGTCTTCTCGAGCCCGAAAACGATAGAATACAAAATTTAGTCAAAAGCGTTTAAGCCGATCTTTTAGATACAATTAGCTGGACCCTGAAACATTGTGATATAAAATGACCCACTAATCGAATTTTCTGGAACATGTGACTTAGCCCAATTCTCTTCTCATGCCCAGAAACGGTATAATATAAAATTTGGTCAAAATGTTTTGAGCATGTATTAAATTCAATCAGCTTGACCATGGCCAATTGTGACCCAAAATGACCCACTAATAGAATTTTCTCGAACATGTGACTTAGCCCAATGGTCATCTCATGACCAGAAACGGCCGTATATTAAAAAATTTTGTGAGAATATCTTGAGCCGTTTCTTAGATATAATTAGCTTGACCCTGACACATAATGACCCATAATGACCCACTAATCAAATTTCTCAAACACGTGACCCATCCCAATGGTCTTTTCGTGCCCGGAAACGATAGATAACAGAATATTGTCAAAATCGTAAAGCCGTTATCTAGATAAACTTAGCTGGACCCACGGTGATCCAAAAATGACCCGCTAATCAAATTTTCTTGAACACGTTATCCATCTCAATGGTCTTTTCGTGCTCGAAAATGGTTAGATACAAAATTTAGTCAAAATCAATTGAGCCGTTCTCTAGATATAATTAGCTTGACCCTGACCCATTATGACCCAAAATGACCCACTAATCGAATTTTCTCGAACACGAGACCCATACCACTGGTCTTTTCGTGCCCGAAAACAGTAGGGTGCAAAATTTCGTCAAAAGCATTAGAGCCGTTATTAGATAAACTTAGCTTGACACACGGTGGCCCAAAAATGACCCTCTAGTCAAATTTTCTCGAACATGTGACTTAGCCCAATACTCTTCTCGTAATCCAAAACTGTAGAATATACAGTTTAGTGAAAATCGTTAGAGGCGTTTTTTAGATAAAAATAGTTTGATTCACAGTGACCCAAAAATGACCCACTAACCAAATTTTCGCGAACACGTGACACATCGCAATGGTCTTTTCGTGCCCGAAAATGGTTAATACAAAATTTAGTCAAAATCGATTGAGCCGTTCTTTAGATATAATTAGCTTGACCCTGACCCATTATGACCCAAAATGACCCACTAATTGAATTTTCTCGAACACGAGACCCATCCCAATGGTATTTTCGTGCTCGAAAATGGTTAGATACAAAATTTAGTCAAAATCAATTGAACCGTTCTCTAGATATAATTAGCTTGACCCTGACCCATTATGACCCAAAATTACCCACTAATCGAATTTTCTCGAACACGAGACCCATACCAATGATCTTTTCGTGCCCGAAAGCAGTGGGGAGCAAAATTTCGTCAAAATCGTTAGAGCCGTTATCTAGATAAACTGAGCTTGACCCACGGTGACCCAAAAATGACCCCCTCATCGAATTTTCTCGAACATGTGACTTAGCCCAATGGTCTTCACGTAATCCAAAACTGTAGAATGTAGAGTTAGGTGTAAATCGTCAGAGCCGTTTTTAGATAAAAATAGCTTGTCCCACAGTGACCCAAAAATGACCCGCTAATCGAATATTCTCGAACACGTGACCCATCAAAATGGTCTTTTCGTGTCCGAAAATGGTCAAATACAAAATTTAGCCAAAATCGATTGAACGGTTTTTAGATATAATTAGCTTGACCCTGACCCATTATGACCCAAAATGACCCTCTAATCGAATTTTCTCGAACACGAGACCCATCCCCGTTTTCAAGATAAAATTTATACACACACACACACATTTTTTGCTCGCATTATAGTATAAGATATATTTATATAATAAAATGGCAAATATACCCTAAATATGACAAAAGAATGGGAATCGCGTTTCATTTAGGCAAAATGACATAGGAATACAATTCAATACATGTAAAATTCAATTTCTAAAACATAATTTACACAAAAACATTGCCAGATATAAACATGTAAAATTGTGTGTTTATATCTTATCATAAAAAATATTTTTCGAATATGCGCTTTTTCATATTTCCTGTTACAGATATTTTTCTCTTTGATATTCTTTTACTCTGAAGAGACAAAAAATAAAAATATCTTTAAAGGTACTTTGAAAAATGAAAATTAATTTTGTTTATTCCCAAGAACATATTTTTAATATAGTGCTAGCCCAAAATTAATTTTCTAAATGAATTAAAATGTATTTTTTAAGAAACACATATAGATCGTATTTATTAATTTTTTTTAATTATTAAATTTAATTATTATTGAACTGGAGAATTCGATAATATATGCATAATAATCCATTAATTAAACAAAAATGAAATGTTTGTTTGCATTTTTATTCAGAAAGACTGGATTTGAAAAAATGCAACATGGGTATTCCTTACGAGATATTTTCAAAGACATTTAAATAACTTTTATCTCGGTATGGTTAGAATATTTCTACATAAAAAATAAAATTATTTTTATCGTTTTTAGTTTCTAACGTAAGTCAATATCGTATGTAAAAAAGTACAAAGTCCGCATTTTACGCATTTTGTAATTATGTTGAACAGCAGATGATGCACGATAAAATTCCTGAATATATCACGATATATCACAGAAACATATCGAAGAGTTTGATTTCTGGCGGTTTGGCTACTTTAAAAGTGCAGGGTGTCGAAAATGTTGTAAAGCGTCTTGTTACTGTCCGATAGACTGGTGCCAAAGAAAAAAAAATGAAATACAATTTATGGCCAAAGTCACCGGACCTTTTCTGTTTTAGACATTTGTCAAGTATCTAGAGAAATATTTAAGGAATTTTTCTGGAGTTTCATTGAACATAGATCAGGTTTCCTTTCATGTATATCACTGATGATTTAGTCACCAGGGTAATCACGTGAACAATTGAAAGTTAAATAGAAAAACAATATTTGCGATCATAATTTAAATTACAATGCTCAACAAAATTATAGCTGTAGCACATGACTATCTCGATTTTATAGAATATTTTTCGTAAGTCGTATATTCATGAAGATATACGAATTTCTTAAAAAAAATTAAGCATTATCCGTAAGTTTTTTGTTTATAGCTTACAGGGCTTTAAATAAAATTCCACGCTACTTTCAGAAACTTTACAAATTACTGTAGAAAAAATACTACAGTTAGGTTACAAATTAAATATCTGTACGATTTAACCCTTTAGCGTGCTGCAGAATTTTCCATTCATGCTTAGCGATTCGTAAAATAGTTGCTATGAAATGTATTGGTATAAAAAAATTATTTGATAACCTTACATATTTATTTGTCTTCTTCAATTAAAAAAAGTTTTAATATCATTTTTGTGTTGAATCAGCCTTCCATTCCAAATGTTACGAGACGGAAAAACACGGTTAGGACACTTAAAGGGTTAATTTTTAACTGCTCATGTAGGAAAGATTAAAGTATCTCAGGACTCATAAAATTGAAAAAAAGAAAGAAAACGAAAATGAGGATTTTCAGCATTTAATATATTTAAAAGTATATTTTAAAACTCAATTTTAAGAGGTATCAAAGACATGGAAGTGCTCTTTCGTTTCATTTATTTATATAATTGCTACATAACAGAATTAATATTTATAGGACTCATCAAAATGTCAGACATTTTTCCAGTAAAACATTTACGTAGTAGCTTAACAGCAGGATTACAAAATAATCTTTTCATCTCGAATAAAAGTTTTGGTGCCTAATTATACTTCATATCACAATGATACAACTCTGAACCTAAATAAATTTGTATTTAAAGCATTTGTATGTGTTTAATATAAAGTTGTATTTAGCTAATAAAAATTCTGGAAAATTTCAACTGCATAACTATCTAAAAAAATATTCTTTTGAATAGTAAAAAGAAATTTTAGCTTCTTTTTATGCAGGATAAAATTAAACATATTTTTTTTCATGAAAAAATATTGAGGTGTTTCTGAGATTCTCGTGTTATGATGTAAAACGTCATTTTGAATGAATTCGAGAATGAATTCAAGAATGAATTCGAAATTTCGGAAACACCCTTTTAGCTTTGAGCGGATGTAATTCTAAAAGCCATAACTTCTGTTCTAATGGTAATTTTTAGGATGTAATTATATGAAAATGTTCAGAAAATATAGTTGTTTCATATAAAAAATAAAAATAAAAATTGAAAATTTTGAAGATTTAAGAGTCCTTTGTAATTTGATCCTTATTATTATTACCCTTATTTGATCCTTATTTGATACCCTTGATATGCTTATATGATACCCTTATTTGATCCTGAGTAATTTGATCCTTAAAAAAAGATTTTTGTATAGTATAGCAGTCATCTATATATACAGACTGTGGAATCTGAAATGCAATGACGTTTTTGCATAACAAATCAATAAACAACAGAATGGTTTTTTGAATGCCAAAATAATCAATGATGAAAAACTTTCAGTAAAATGTCTTTCAGAAAATGATAAGAATTTGAAACTGGCAAAGTAAAATGAAGTGTTGTATTTTTTTATAAACTGGCGTAAAGTGGAAATTTTATAATGTATTTCATTCTTAAAGTGCGATACTCAAAGGCACATTTAGACATTTTTTCGAAAGTTACGTTTATTTTTCTTTCACAGACGTCCGTGACAAGCCTTCACAAGCGATATTTCTTATCCTAAAATCCTCCTTCAATATTGATAATTTTTTCATTGGTTCTGTAATTTTTTTTTTTTTAAGACACATCCTTAATCTAATTTTGAATGTTGAGAAAATGCAATTTAATTTGGAAAAAAAAAGCATTTCAATTCGTTTTTTTATTTCTAGGCCTGATATATTTATCTTAAAAATTGAAAAGTATTTAAAATCATCTTTTCTGCAAACAAAAAGGAATGCATTTAAAAATTATTATTTTCAACAATTTATAAATACTCAATATAATCCTTTACAATTTCTCACAAAAAATTATTCATTTGAACGTGTTAGCGTATTACAACTGTTTTAGAACGGTTAAAGAATGGATTATCTTGAATTAATGTACACATACAAACTTTCCTTTCTATTCTTCTTCCTATTTATTCTAAACATTTTTGTTTGATGCCCGTGTTTATCATTTTATATATATATATATATATATATATTGTTGTATTTTTAAATTTCTCGCTGTTTTCTCTTTCTTTCTACAAAAAACATCACATTGTGTTTCCATATCTGAATTTTCATCATCTGAGTCTGAGGTTGCATGAAAAGTGTCATTACTTATATAATTTTCTGCTTCCAAAGCATTCTCGTTAGAGTTGGATTCATTCACTATTACTCCCACCTCATCCATAGCTCTTTTCCGAGATGCTATGATAACTACTAGCCGAAAATATAAGATAGTGAAATACCGACACACTATCTCGATTTCTATTGATTTTACAATGTTCTGGGTTCCACTTCTATTTACAACTATACAGCTAGCACAACGCCATATGTAGCCTTTCCATTGGCTAATGAGATTGCAAGTTGGGAACATTTCTTCTCCTACTAGGTAATGTGACTTTAGAAGTGTGTTAGGAAAAACAGTTGGCTGAATTTCAGATAGTCCATAACATATTAGAACCGTATCATTTTGTTCCAAGGATTACAAATATAAACATTTCGATTTTACAACGTAAATTACAATACTATTTTATATTGAAGTTTTACGACTATTAGACCTAACGAGAAACAGTATTTTGAGTAAATTAAATTAGTAGAAAAGTTATGAGCAAAAAAAATATCATCTCTGGTCTTGTACACCGAAGGAAAACAGTAGAGATAAGAAATAGACAATCAAAGACATCTACCCATTGCTTTCTTTAATGAGCCATTCGACATGTGAATAAGACTTTGAAGTTTCATTTGATTATTTATATATTCAAAAACGTAAACAATGTGAAAATATATTGTATTTTCAATCAGACGCTACCACTAATTATTCTTCCCGATAATTAAGATTATTAATTAAATTTCCCGAGGATGTCGGAAAATCCTTATCGAAATCATTTAAGTAATACTAAAACGATTTTAGAGCAGAGAAAAACAGTTGTTTTTTTTCTTTTTTTTGGGGGGGGGGGAGTTAGCGATTAATTGTAAAATGCTCAAAACATAATACCCTGATAAATACTCTAATATGAATCAATAACCTTTGGCGAAAAGTTTAATATCTACAGAAAAGAATATTAAAGGATTATGTTTCTTCAAATTCTAATATCCTTACGTCAAACTTCATCGACAAAATACAATATCAGAATTGTTTAAATAAAAGGAACATTCTTTATTTTTAAAAAAAAAAAAGTTCTTTTCCCATCAAAAGGCACTAACTATGTTTTCTCTTACTATATTCTACAAGTTTAAAAAATCGCTAATTTATTTTTTTATAACTTCTATTTTCAGATATACTAACATATCAAATTCTTTATTGTTTTATATTTTTCGTATTTTTGTTTTTCTTATAAATCTTACATGGATGAATGAAAATCTATGGACAATTAAAAAGAAAAATGGTGTTGGAAATTTAAACTTAAAATAGATTTATTTCGGAAGTTAACACTTTATTTATTCTAAGTAATCTGATTTTATCACTTTAAAATTTTAAAAGAACTTATACCGATGTGAGATTATCGGGCTTTATATTTTATATTTATTTTCATAATTTTACTTTTCAAAGTTCATGTTCCATTATCTGTGCAAATATCACTTATCTCATTATGTAAGTGTAAGATAAAATGAAAGAAAATTGAAATCAAACTGAATATTATCCCAAACGACAATAAAAAAAATATAACCTCTTCGGTCCCCGGGTCCCCATACGGAACCTCTGTTCTTTTTCTTATAAAAACTAAAATGTGCGATTTTTTTCACATTTTCACACCACTTCTTAATAGCTTAATGTTTTTTGCTGTTAAAGCAAACGAATAAATGGCAGCATCTAAGCTGATTCCCACATAAAATAAATGGTATTTTCTTCTGACTTTGCAAAATGCCTAAAAATGCCCAAAAGACAGTATGACCAATAAATGGAAAGAGTAACTTAAATCTTTTCCAATAAAAAAAATTGAGTATTTGTAGATTATTTACTTGTTTAAAGCTCTTAAATTTTTGATTGCGTTAATTTAGGTTAATGGTTATTAAATTGATGTTTAAAAGGTGTTTGTAGTTTTAGATCCCCATTTTAGAACCTAAATTGCTAAGCGCCTAAAGGCTAAATTTCAGAAAAGATATTTTTCTGGTATTTACGATGTCATTATGTTCGAAAAAAACCCCAATGAATAAACATTTGATTATTATTTTAGCTTCGGAACTAAAGAGGTTAAATTAACAGTTTGTGTTAATATGAATATAATAAGAAACATTGAAACAATCCATTCGCAACTTTAACTTATGTTATGTGGTGTTATATTTATGTTATGTGGTGTTATATCATTGGCAGCGTCTATTACAACACATATAAGCATCCATTATTGGATTTATTGTATTTAATATTATTCAGAACATTAAAACCCGTATCAGAAATCCACATTGAGTCAATTTTTACTGAATGTAATCCATAAAACGTCTGTCAATAAACAAACGAAAAAATACTACTCAGAATTTCTAGTATGATTTCGAAATTTCTGTTTAAAAGAAAGGAAATCCTTGAAATGCTTGCTAATTATGTACATGATCTGCGAAAAATGTTAAATTATTTTAATATATGTATAAGTCTGTGTGGCAATGTATACACTTGTTTTAATATGTACTATATGATCAAATATGTGTTGACGTCATAAATATTTTGTTTAAAAAGTTTTACGGATTTTAATCGTAACGTAAATATTACTTATGTGAGGTATTTTAAACGCATACCTCTGATTTTATTTTGGTCCGTTTTGAAAAATTATACCAATTTGCAGCTATCAAATCTAACTTTTTCTAAAATATATCATAGAAATTTAAGTAAGTAAGTTTTAAGTAATGCAGAAATATCGAGCTTTCATTCCAGGCATAAAGATTGTACAGTAAGTTCGGCTTAACATAACAATTTGGTATTGTTTAGAAAATGTCTGTGTAGGGAGGCTTGACCAGATGCTCAAGCCTACCATAATTAAGTGGTTTTTGAAATATTTTTGTTGTACACTGTGCATAAAGAAAAGTTAATGTTATATATATATATATAAAAATGTAAATTTATCCTGTAAAGATTCATTAAAATGGTGTGATGGAACAGAAAATTTTTAAAACTGACTAGAGAAATGTGAAAAAATTGCTAGAAATGGGAAAGTTGATAGGAACTTTTTTCCATTTAAATATTGCTTACAATAGGTAAATAAAAACAGTGGGAAACGCTAGAAAAGGGCTAGAAATGATGAAAGCAGCAGTTTTAACCCTTTGATGGACAGTGGTATATTTATAAAATCACTTAATTTTAATTCCAAAACATCACAATGGTTCCAGAATTCTGACGAAATCTTTTCCATTTAATATGTATGTGAAATATAGCCATTTTCTTATTTCCAAATAAATTTGTTCTCAAATTTCGGTGCCAGTCTTTTATTTCAGCATTTTAGTACTGAAAGTACTGTGCCACTTAAAGGTTTAAATCATGTTAATGATAAGTTAAGTGCTCATGCGTTTGTAAAAGAACATAGCATCGATCGAAAACTTTAGGAAGGTATGTAGAAAAATGTCACCAAGGTGAATACAGTGAGATAAAGCCTAACTATGTGACAACTAGAGTTGTCTGATCGAGTGTCACAAAAATGAAACCAGGAGATAAAAAAGCGGGATATTAACTCCTAAATCCGGACATAATAACATGAAACACTATGAAAACGGAACCTGTCTCTAACAGAATACTGCCTTAAATGTTAAAATTTCATTTTCCTTTCTATACAATTATACCTGCTCAGACAAAATCCTGTTTAAAACAAAATTTTTCTCCTCTGACTTGCGATTGCGTCTTAACAGGTTTGTTTAAGCCTCATATTATTTTTTTTATATATAATAATTAAAACATGTAGAATAAAGTTATTTTGTTTTTTTTTAACTGATTTTATTTATCTTCACAATTAGTGCAATATAAAACAAAGTGGGTCAAGCTATTGTGGGTCAATCCTCCCATATATGGGGAGCCTTGACCCACTATTTTTTCATCATTAAAATCAATCATTTTTAAAATTTCTTATATGTTACACTTATGTAGCAATTTTATTTTGATAACTGATTGTATAACGAATAAAATCATATATAAAACTGTATTATATTTTCAATATTTAAAAAATAAAAAATCATTTTGTAAAGAGTGGGTCAACCCTCCCAAGTCTCCCCTATATTAACAGCATTATGTAAATTGTAGATGGTTTTCACTTTATATTCAAAAATATTATTTTCCTTTATCGATATTATTGTCTAAGTTCTAAGTGACATTAATGATCAACTTTCAACCTGGTATAGATTTTTATATTGCTAGTAATATAATTTTCTCTATCTTTAAATGTTTAGATAACTGATTTCATCACAAACTTATTGTAAATGCTATTTAGTACTTAATGTCAGATGCTGCTATTGAACGACATTTATTTAATTATCGGTATGTGAAAAGACTAATTTTGTGACAATTTGTGCATTTATAAAATTTTCCTCTGTAAAGGCATGGTATCGATGGAATATTTTCGGTATTAAATTTTCCGCTGTACCCTTTTTCATATATGTAAGCAAGTCTTTGAATCTACGACAAAGATTTGTGTTTTGCTTTGCGTATTTTAAATTCAAAGCAAAATTCACTAATTTAGATAATTGATTATCTCCGAAAATTAAAAATATGAAGTTATTTATTGCTTTGTTTAGCGTATTTTAAATGTAAATCAAATTTCACTAATTTAGATAAGTAAAAACTGATAGAGGAATTAAGACAACATTTTTAAATTAAGTTATTTAATTTCATAAATATGTGAAGGGAGAAAAGAAATTTCGAATTTTCATTATAGATTAAGTATTATTTTATGTACAATATGTCCTAAATTTTTAACGCCTGAAAAATTTCTGCGTAAAAAAATGTTTGGAGCATGATGTTTCTTAAAAATATAGTAATCGTGCTTAAAGAATTATAAATAATGTAAAATAACAAAATTCTCTTAACGCGTCAGTTGTTTGTAAAAATTATTATTAAAAAAATCGTAGAATGTTAATTTTTTCTCTGTCAGAAGGAATCATCTATCTTTTCTGTATTTTACTATAGTTCCACAAATTTTAAAAACTGCGAAGTGCCTTTTTCAGTTCCATTTTCATTCTTTCTAATATGTAAAATATCTTAACTTAAGCAAGATTTTATAAATTTGTCTGCTCTTTTTTTAATCATGATTTTGAGTCATTGGCTTCGTTAACAAACACACAGATATACACAGATTCACAGATATACACTGAATATGTATTGTTTAGCAAATCATTTTCTCAGTAAATGAAATTTTCTCATACCACCATACAAAATATGGCCTTAGGCAGATAAATAGTCTGTTTTACGAGCGGGGTTTTTCCTTTTTGATATATAAACACGGAAAATAAAAATAACACACAGTTTTCAATCTAAGATTTAAAAAAAAATAACTTGTTTACTTCGATTACTGACTTACTTCGGTAGTACGAACATGGGATATTAATTACGGACACTGTTCTAACTGGACACTGTTCTTCTTCAATTAAGATACATGAATTTGACTCAGTTTTGGTGAGTTTTGAGCTCAATCTTGATTAATGTTGCTGAATCTTATGGTACAGTGCATCTCATAAGTATATGGGCAAGCGATTTTTTGAAATAGCAGCTCAAAATAAGAAGTCATAATCTCGAAAATAATACGCATATGAAATCATAATATATGTTTGTTACTATAACGACATACTGTATGTATAGGTTTTACAGAATTTTTGTAAAAAAATAAAATTCAAAATAATCTGTTCCAAAAATATATGGACAATGAAGATAATTGCTTTTATTTCCACCGTATCAAAAGAATTTGCATTTTCTGCGTTCTGAACATGTGAAGTACCCATTGCTAATTATAAAATCACTGCTCATTTTTCAATTATAGAACAGTGAGAAAATGTCTCGCAACGTTCACTTCTCTGCTGCTGATATAGCTAAAATTTGGCGTTTAAAGACTCAAATGTTAAAATTTCTGATATTGCTAAACAAATAAAAGTAACAGATCCAGAATTTATGAAATTTTATCAAAATTGACAATGAGATTGCAAAACAACGTTTAGGTTGACCAAAAAAGGCAACTCTGCAACAAGACAGAGAGAGTTTTCGAATAGTTTCAGCCCAAAATAAGTTTGTTCGTGAAATTTCGAAGAATTTAGCGTTTCCGGTTACAAGATCTACTGTTCACCGTTGCATACACGCAAACAAAATTCATAAATATTGCAGAATGTGCGCGGAATCCATGCTGACAGTGCACCATAGAAATGAATGCGCTTTTTGAACTAAAAAATACACGCCTTGGGAAGATGAATTGCTGAGTGTTTCTTCAGGGACCGAAAAAAAACACCCAATTTGGATGGCCCTGATGGCTGGGAATACCATCGGCATGATCTGTGACTAGCATCCCGTGAATCCTTTGGTCGACAACAAGGAGGAGAATCTCACATGGTGTGGGGCGCGATTTGTTTCAATGGAAGAGCGGATATTGCTTCTCTTCATGGTCAGCAATTCTTTGAGGATTATTAAAATGTCTTTAAAAGCAATCTACTTCCATTTGCAAACATTTTTGAAAGAGATAACTGAAAATTCAAAGAGGACAATGTGTCTATTCACATCCGTCCTTCAACAACAGCTTGGTTTATGCAGAATCAAGTGGCTGTTATAGACTGGTCAGCTATCATCCCAGGCCTCAATCCAATTGATAACCTTTAGGGTGTACTTTCACGAGATGTATATGCTCATGGTCGACAGTTTTCTACTATTCAGGGATTAAAGCAAAACGTAGAGCATAATTGGTTCTCTTTACAGCCACACATTCTCCAAACACTAGCTTGAAGCTTACTTCATACGGTTTTCAAGATAATTCAAACGAATGGACCCAAAATTTTAATTTTAAAACAAAAAACTCGATAAGTCCATACATTTTTGAGACAGCGTATTTTGAATTTAAATTTTTTACAAAAATTCTAGTTGCCATAAACTTGTATTAGAATTCCATATGCTTATTATTTTTTTCGTGATCATGGCTTCATTTTTTAAACTGTTACTTCAAAAAAACGCCTGTCCATATACTTTTGAGAAGCACTATATTATGAGCTAGAAACAAACTAATTTTTCTAGGACTTGGGGTTAAATTACAACTCAAATTCAGATTATTAGTTTTTTTATATAGTGAAATATTGTCATTTTAAAACGTATTTCTGATTTTCGACAAATGTTAATCGGATGTACTTTGATGAAATCTCAGATAAAGAGAAGGAAAGGTGATTAAACTAGCATTAACCTAACATTAAACTAAACCTAACGTTAGATATTGACTTCGGCGATTTGAAACTGAAGATTATCTCATCTTATATGAAAAAACATAATCCGTTTGCTTTTCTTTACAAATATTATCTTTGGTTATTCTTTTACTAGGGACGTCTTTAACTGGATGTTTGATTGTCTAGTCTCTGAACTAGATTCGCTCGCTTACTAGATTCACCTCTGTAATCTAAAGTTTCGTGCTCTATATCTATAAAATTATCCATGCCTTTTCAATAATACCATAACTGGATAATAATTACCGTGATAAATAGCCAATTTATTTTACCAGTTATTTGAAACCTTGAATTTATATCTCTGAAAGGATACATTATTTAGTAGCTACTGACACATTTGTTTTGTTTTATTGCACGATACCTATAAATAAAGGCAGGTGTTTTTATTTAATATAAGCATATTTTTAACACAGATTGTATATAAAACAGTATTTGAGTTTAACAGACATTTAACACCTTTTAACTTTGTGTCACAATAATGAATGAAAAACAAAATAATATGAAAACACTACGTGTTTTTCACCAAATGTTCGATTCTTTCCATACATTTTTTTTACATAATCATCAGGTCGTTTCTCACTGCTTATTCCATTGAGGAATGTTAATGTGCCGTAGAAGATGAAAATAAATGAGTTCTGAAAATTTTATTGACAGTTATTGATGATTTTGGTAAAGAAACAACACACCAAGGATAAACTAAACTACGGCAAGATTAGTTTCGATTATTGCTGCGAGTGTCAAATCTCTCTGAAGATGAATGGAATTTCAATATATCCTGATAGAAAAGAGATACAACAGTTACTGTTGAAAAGTCAGTTTTACTTTTAAAAGAAGAATGTTAGAGAAAAAATAACACGATAAAGAAAATATATTTAAATTGACTAACACTCTTAACGAGATAAAACTGGTTTCAATGCTGTCAGAATTTTAATTTTCATCCATTATAAGGATTTAAATTACATTCATACGGCATCACTTTAGACGTCATGATTCAAACCAAGTATAATAATTTACAGTTAAAAGTGCACTTAACCGACTTACTGAAGAGCATATCCGAATGAGCTGTAGTTTTTCAGCCCATAAATGAACTAGATTACTCATAATTATGTTGAAAAAAAGATCAATATATGTTTCTTAAATTTGAGGCCGCTAGTAATGGCTGACGGTGTCAAAACAACCATTTGAACGGTGCCAAGCATGCTACGAGTAGCCATAAAATGGTGAGTTGGGGTCTGGTCTGATCTTCGATGATTTGAAATTACGCAGTTTGGCGGGGTGGTTGCGCAAGATGCTATAAACCAGGAGTCGGCAGCACAGACAATCACCACATCGAGTTCCAGAATTAGTTAAAACTCGATTCGCATACAAAAACGCAATCGGTCTGCCAAGTGCTATCTTTATGGAAAACACCTTAAAAATCGATTTTTCGCCGTTGACTCGTAGGTTTACCATTGTGTTTTCCTGTTCCCAGTCTCCATGATCTCATAGTACCTTTGGGTGTAGGAAAACACAATGGTAAACCTACGAGTCAACCGCAAAAATCGGGTTTTTAGGTATTTTCCACCAAGATGTGACTTGGCAGACCAATTGCGGTTTAATATGGTAATCTAATTTTAACTAATTCTGGAATTTCAGCCGTGAACTCGATGTGGTAATTGTGTGTGCTGCCGCTTCCCGGTCTATTAGGGTGATTTTATTGTCGGTTCACTTTTCCTTCAAATTCGTACTTCCGCCTATAGAATTATGATAAAAATGTCTGATGCTTAACAACCCCCCTCTCTCCCTTCACTTTATAAAAAAAAATAACACTGTAGGATTTTAATATGACTTTAGTAAGAAACAAAGTTGAGAAATTAACCGTTCAAATTTCTGCAAAAAAACATTTTTTTTTTCAATTGATACAAAATCTAAATATGCCATTGAACATGTGATTTCCTTCACTTTTCGCAAAATGTAAGCAACCGATCTTCCTATTTCTTCTGACAAAGCAAATTTAAACTCATGAATTTATTAAACGATTTTATAAAGCGACTTTATGAAACGAATTTATGAAACGACTTTATGAAACTATTTTATGAAACGACTGATTAAACAACTGATTATACGGCAATTTTTCCTATAATATAGAATATTATGTGATGGAATTAACACCAAAAATCCGTATTGATCCGCAGATCTCAAAACTGGTATTAGAATTTTTAATTTCGAATTAGTTTTCGAGATATTATTTATTTTTTCTAATTTTAAACGCTTTTCTCTAATGATGGAAACTCAAATTTTAATCATAACAGATATTTTTTTTAAAGTTTTTAAAAAGTTTTCATTTTAAACTAATTTGACTAATTTAACCCGGCTATTGTTGCTTATTTATTAATAAATGTTTATTTACATTTATTTTCTTTTTACTTAAAAATAAAAGTTATAAATTGTTTTTTTCTATAGGTATTAATTAAACTTTTTTTTATATATTGTTATTTCATTTTAAAAACAATAGAAAATAATTTAAAAATACAGTTATAACTCGTATTCGAAAACGAGAGTGTTGCCAAATTGTCGTACAAAAAAAAAAAAAAAAAAAAAAAAGGGAAAAAAATCACTCCAAACACGTTGCGTTTATAACACATGTGCCAAATATAAAATAATGAACAAATCATGACATTTCATTTAACTTGGAAGCAATGTTTTAATGGTACTTCTTAATTATCCCGTCCAACAATTTCGCCAAATTATATAAATCGTCAAATTATACAAATTGACATAATTTTTATTTTAAATAACGACAGAACAAATACATTAGTTTAACATAAATAAAAATACATATAAAACGTCGAAATTAAAAAAGTTGATGGCGTAAGCATGTATAACTTTCTTAAAGTCAAGTGAATGTGATATTTACGATCAACCTTTATTGCCATTTAATCTTGTAGTTTGGCGATAGATTTTTGGTCGGCGGGATAACCAAGTATACCGTTTAAATTTACCACTTAAAAAATAAAAAATGCTGACTAGCGAGTAAAAAAAAAAAGCTATTGACGAGATTTAAACCCGGCTAACATAAAAGTACCAAGAATTCTTTGCGATCATGGCAACTTTTGTAGATTTGTTTTAAAAAATAATTTTGATTCTTTAATCAGAATGGAAAGCTTTCATATGAAAAGCGAAGGGATAAGCCCGTATATGCTTATGGCAGTTACATGACTTGGACTATTATAATATAATTGAAATGATAACGGTAGAATAATATTTTGCGACTTATCACCTGTGGCTAGATAATATTAAAGTACCAAAATGGCCGCCTGGAATATAAATATCGAAGGGATCAGTCCGTAATTGTTTATGGCAGTTACATGATTTGGACTATTATAATATATTTGAAATGGTGCCAATCTCTATATAATAAATGCAGTGTAACGCATCCGGGGCGAACCCATCAATCTTACCAGTCTCCGATAAGATGGAGCCACATTAGGCTTAATTTTGATTTGAGATGTATATGAGGAAACTTATCTGCCTAAATACAAATCTTTTCTACCTGAAATCCTTTCTGTTCAAAATAATTTTCTATAAAAGATTCAAAATTTCAATGATTTGCGCAGCCATTTCAGAAAACAAACGTAGTGCACTTTATGCGTAAAATGTAAATAAGAAGCTGTGGTAGAGAGTCATTCCTTTTGTGATTCATTGAAAAAAAATTAAACCATGGCGCTATGAAGATTAAAGGACGACATAAATGACATCACTTGAAACTGCCCCACCCCTGCTGCGTGACGTCAGTCGCGGGTAAAGTGAAGAAAAACACCAATAGGCGTGAAGAACACTTTAACAATGCTTCCTCTTTGTTCTTTTGGATGGGGTTCAACCCAAAATACCTATTTATTTATCAATATACATATAAAAAAAAATTGAAGAGAGGAGGGGGTAAACGATAAAAATACAATTTCAAAGTGTTATTAAAAAAATTGTATTATTTCAATAGTTGGAGCAGACTGTTTTAATTATGCACTTTTATTGCATATTTGTTATTTTTATTAAGAAATCTTAATTTTGTTATAGTATATTAGCCGGAAAAACTGGTTTACCCAGAAATATTGTAAATGCTAATTGTGTGTTTATTAGAACATACACTATCCAAACTTTGCTCATCTAAACGCTTCCATATTGTCAATTATTTTTTATCAGTTTTTCAAACTTTAAGTTAAAAACACAGTTTTTACCCGCCGTCCTAGGACGGGCATTTACACTAGTAGAATAATATTTGGTGACTTATCACCTGCGGCTGGGTAACATTAAAGTACCAAAATGGCCGCCTAGTATATAAAAAGCGAAGGGATGGAACTGTTGATGATAGTCACATGACTAGGGATATTATTATAGAGATTGTTTTCAATTCTAAAAACAGCGCAAAGAATAATATTTCACTTAAAAATAAAAATTTATTTACACGTGACTATTAAAAACAGAAAAATAAATTAAAATTACTATTACATGAGTGAGTGTTAACAGCAGGAAAATATTAAAAATTATGTCTTGAAAATTGTATTTACACGTAAATATGAAAAGAGAAAGAAAACTTTAAAATAATAAATTAATTAATATACGCTTAGATCTTTCAGCGGCAAGATACTTCTATTCGTAAAATATTGAAATAAGTGAATGCACCAGAATTTACAAACAAATTTATTTCGAAATACAAAAATGCTTTTGTTTACTTACTTAATAAAAGGAAAATTTTCATTCCAATATCCTGGTGCCAATGTGGCATTTAAAAATTAAAATTAAGTTGTACAAAAATGAACCACCGATCTTGAAGGGTTTAAAGCAGCAAATTTTAGTAATTGTATTATGTCAATCGTTTTATAACGCTGTTAAAAATACCGGAGGTAAAGACACTGTTTACTTAATTCATTTTATTTTAGATTCTTTTCAAATGTTTAACTGATCTTCTTTAATCAAACACTAAAACAACCATTTCATTTCTTAACAGCAACTGATTCGGCTTTAAATTTTCGCAATCATGGGGAATTGATTGGAAATCCGTTTACAGGGAGATCGCTACATGTTTTTTTAGCCCCCGGTATGCTATTTCATTCTCCCACCTATTAATATGTCGTCTCCAAAAAATAACGTTACGCCAGTCGTTTAAGGCAGTCGTAAAACAAAGGAGATGGGTCATTGTACGGAATGATCTCTACAGAATTTTTTTTTACCTTCTAGGCATCGCAGACTTTCAATTTTTATACCGTCGTATTGGAAAAAAAAAGGTACTTTTAAATGCAATTAGTTTGAAAAGTGTATGTCCATTTATTTTTGAGATATTAATTTTTTTTTGTATCTTTTAGCATCATATGTTTGATTTTGCCAACTCAAGTACTCCATTTCTGTAGAAAGTAAAGGGAAAATAGTTGGAAAATAGCAATTATATCTTTTTGCTGCCACTTCCTCATAAGAACTGAAAGAAAATTAATTGAAATACGCGTTATTTAAAAAATAATATATAAATGAATGATTTCTGATAAAACCTAGAGCTGTTATAAGCTATATTTAATTTTAAGTATCTATATTAATATTACGTACACATGAAGGCATATGCATCATGAGAGAGCAGATTTTTTATTCTAGTTTCTTGAATAACGAAATCTCTATTTTTTTTTTTTTTTTTTTTTTTTTTTTTGGATATGTGTATTATTCAGCGATAGTAACGTTCTGTGCATATGTCACTGTAGATGTTGTTGAAGACTGGTTTGCAAATGAAAAATTCTTCAGCGGATGCGGATGATGTCATTTTATATAAATGAAAGCGCGTGTTTTAAGTTCCTAAAACTGCACTATCTATATTTATATACATATTTATTTTTTCATCTGGGGCGACACTAAATTCTGAGAAAGCAGAATTCCTGTTTTATAGTCATTATAATTCAATCTTCTCTGACCTTTTTAAAACCGATCAGATTATCGTGCATTTAGGCTCTGCCGTGTCTGAAAGGGGGTTGGCGACCATAGCTCGCAGGGGGCAGAGCCCGCTAGTTGTTATATAAAAAATAACTCTTTCATGACGCAATAGTTTTTCAAATACGATTGTTAAGAGTGTTAAATATTAAAATGATAAAAGGATAAGTTCATATATACCACCTATAAGTAAAAAGTTAAGCACAAAGCATGCATTTAATTAAAATTAATAAAAAAATGATTATTACTACGATTACCGAAAGATATCAAGCAGTAAAAATATATTTTACAACACTATAAACTAACAACTTTTTAAAAATATATATATATTGTATGTTAAGGCTGCGCTGCACTGAAATTCCACGATCGTGAAATCCCATAATAGCCTATGGAAAACTTTGTACGGCGATTACTCATTATCTAATATAATTATTAAAATACCTTTTTCACAATCAGAAAGTAGACGTCGATGATGTGCGTTTTTAAAAATTATTTCCATAAATTTTAAGTACATAAAAAATTAACTTTGATATTTCCATTTGATTAATATTTTTCATCTTCTTAAAAATACTTAAAATTTACATAGACAGTATTTATGAACGCACATCACCAGCATATAACAACTACTTTCTGGTGGTGAAAACGGTATTTTAACAATTATATTAGGTAATGAAAAATCGCGCTTCAAAATTTTCTCATACATTAACACGGAAATTTGCGATCTGGTACTTTAAGTGCAGAGGCGCCTTAAACAAATGTATTTCATTCCAAATAATCAGTATAATTATTTTAATTCAGAAGAAAGTGTGTAAAAATGTCTATTAAATATTTCTTGGAAGTATTTATTCTCTTTGTTGTCTTATACTATATAAGACATTTTCTTTTGGATCTCTTAAAAAGAAATGGGTTTATTAAATTATTTTCTGATTTACCGTACTGTAATCATTAAAAAATTATCATTAATGATGACTAGAAATTAGGATATTATATTATTTGCGGTCTACATAAATTTCATTCTGTATTAATTAACGAAATTAAGTTCCTTTTCCTTTACCAATATTTACTACACTTTGTCATATTTGTTTGAAATATTAATTAGTATTGTTTACATGAATATTTTTATCGACGTTCTGTAACAAGGTGCTACGTAAATAATTTTTCTCTCATAAAAAAAGAAGGATTTATTTTTTTTTTTATTTCCTAAAATCACTGACCGTAAGCAGGATTAGTCATTTCTTCCAATTAAGGAAAGTAAGTATAAACCATATTTTAATATATTAAGCTTCTTGGATGATGGTATTAATTCTATACTGGTTAATTTAAAATAGTGATTCAGCGGATTTTCTCTTAAACAGCTGATGGTGGAAAGATACTGCCAATTTTTTTTTTTAAGTACACAAATCATGTACAACTTCTATGTATGTCTTTATTTCGGAAGAAAGGCTCTATATATATTGTATTAATGTCCCTTTGTGCCTATATGTTTTATTTAGAAACTTTTGCTCCATTCTACGAAAACTAAAAGAGTACACATTTCATTATTTTATGATCAAAACGCACGAAATTATCATACTTTGAATTTTAGAAATATTTTCAAATATTCTTGGAATAGGAAAACAATGAGTTTTTCGGAACTTTCCGGCACTAAAGAATTAATAGACATTTTAGTGCAGAGCATATCCGAGAGTGCTAAAATTCAAAATACCATATTTCAGTGGATTTTTTCGTGCATCAATGAAATTAGGATTAGTTTCAGTGCATGGAGTAAATATTTCTAAATCTAAACTACTTAAACAGATGAACGTAAATTAAATTTCGTACTTTAATACGTGTACAGCCTTATGTAAAATATATTAAAGCCGTATTTGAAAGCTGCCATTTATTTCTATATTTAAAAAAAAAAAAAAATTCTTTAACTCAACTTCGTTTTTGTATGTATAGATGAAATTGTGTAACCGATTTTTATCAGACTTCCTAGAATTATAGAATACTAGAATAGATATACTAGATAGATATACTAATAGATATACTAATAGATATACCGGGTGTCCTAAAAAGGACTGACTGATTTTAAAATTCAATAACTTTTAAACGGTGACAGATATTTAAAAAATTCTTGCAGGAGGGTTATGCATATGGTCAAAAGTTTTTTACAGTGATTTTCGATTTTAGTTCGAATTACAAACAATAGATGGCGCTGCAATAAATAAACGCTAAATTCAGGCTCGATATTTGGTACTTCGTGGTCCGCTCAATACATTTCCATCTCCTTTTTCCGCATGGAACAAGAGAAAGGACCAAAAATCGATCCTGTATTTAGTGACTATTGCTTACAGCGCCATCTATTGTTTTGTAATTCGAACTAAAATCGAAAATCACTGTAATAAAACTTTTGGCCTTATGCATAACTCTCCTGCAAGGAATTTTTAAATATCTGTCACTGTTTGCAAGTTATTGAATTTTAAAATCAGTCTGTCCTTTTTAGGACACCCGGTACTAGAATTATAGAAGTTATGTACACAGGACACAGTATAACATTTTTATATTTTTAGAACTTAATTATAAATTAATAATTTGATTTTAATGCATATTTTTCCGTTAACCCGCCACGGGCGATAAATCTTTCAACATACTGAAAATTCGTGAAGCATTTTTGCAACACAAACTGAACATAATAATTAACACTTCTAACTAAAATCATTTATAATTGTGTTGTAAATGTTTTGCGAATGTGTTGTGCCATAGAAAGAGATTGTACAAAATGCACTGTTAAAAATTATAAGAGGAGAAAATGTATATTCAAAACATTCATTTAAAAAATTGTGTTATAAATGTTTAATAAATAGTATGTTTTAATTGCGTGCAGCACAACACTATTGTAAGAAAATATTTTCATCAACACTATTTACAACACGTTTTCAACACAATTAACAACACTATTTTAGATCCTATTTTTAGATAGCAACACTTTTGAAACATATTAAGAACACAATCACAACACAAAAAATATTTTGTATATGAAGTTTTCTAATTCACAACACATTAATGTGTTGTTAGTTTAGTGACAAAAAAGTGTTGTAAAATGTATTTATTTTTGTTTTTGAGAATTTGCACTGCTTTTTTTTTACGCAGTTGTACACGACTTAGAAAAAATTTATTAAGCACTAAACCAAGCTCGCCCAAGAAGTTAGCTGACAATGAAGTTTCTGCAGTGGAAATATATTAAGGATTAAAATGTAGAAAATATAAGTAAAGAAAATAGTGTAATAAATTTTCAATAAATGCCGCTTAATGAATTAATAGTTATATATATATATTAATGTGTTATTAAGCGTTGTGAATTCAATTTAGAAATCATAAATGACAGTTTAAATAATGCTTGTTTTTCATTAATTGCCCTATCTAAATAAATAAACATATCAAACATTATGATATTATAACCCTTAAATGCAGGGTGTTGCTTTTCAGCAACATACCCAATTTAGGCTGTAAAATACTATTAGAATAATATTGAAGATATAATGCCTAATGTTGCCAATAAAATACATTCTGAAAATATTATTAAATCGATTTTCAACATGAAAATGGCAACACTTGTGCTGTTTGAGAATAAAGATAGATTTATTTTTTCAATTGTTGCTACTTGCTCTTTTTGTTTTGTTTGGAAGCTTGCGAAAAACCTATTTTGTTCTGCAGTGAGCAAGTAATATTTATTTCTTATTACAGTTCCTAAAATTTTTGTGTGTTTAATATTATAGAATTTTATCAAGGAAAATTATTTTGTCAATTAAAGAACAGTATTGCCGATTAGTAACAAACTGTTTTTTAGCCATAAACCATACTTAAAACAAAATATGATTTTTGATTGATAAGTATTTTTCCCATGATTTATTTAAAACATGAAAGCCGAAAAACATTATTACAATGATTTTTGAAAAATCAGGCATTCAAGGGTTTTAAGTTAACTTCAGTAGCTCGCGTTTTTTGTCCTGCATTAAAAAAAGTTTAAGTTTTATAATCGGGATTTGTGACCAAGCAACATTAACGCATTATAACGTAATATGTTTGGAGAAAATCATGAAATGTTGTCATGAGGCGTTATTTTCAAATCAAATATTTATTGCTTATAGAAAGAGTTTATTTAAAAAGAAAAAAACTATTTTTTTATACCTATTTAAATGGAAGTATCTTTCTTACGCAATGTGACTTTCATCAACTCCAGAATTAGTCTTAATTTTTAGGATGATTTTTAGGATCATTTTGACAATTTATATCGCTAAAAATGTCATCGCTAAAATTTGCATTAAGGAACCTGAAACGATTTACTATAATTTTATTTACTATAATTGCACCAAAATTATTTTTTTTAAATATTTTCATTTAAAATACATTGTTACAATAATATTTTCCTTCTAAGCTTTTAAGAAAATCGAAACCATACAACTTTTCAAAATGCAGAATCGAATTAGAGTACTCTTTTATAATAAAATCGAAAGATCTCATGTGAAGCAAAATTGAACACGCACTTTTACGCACAATATGTAAAATATATTTTTTGTTTTAAAATCTGAGATACATAATAATTCAACAGATGTGATTATTTTCTACTTAATACATTACTTAATAGTGATTTGGTTCTTTAGTCAAAGAGAATAGTTAACATATTAACAACACTCAATCTTCCCAAAAAATTTATTCTTAAACGATAATTTGTACAGCACTAGAAAAATCTTTTTGAATGCATTATTCATTCATTAACAGCTAGAACACTTACATCTTTCCTTTTCCAAACCTTTTCTCAGGTCATGCTTTTGAATTCAAGAAGCTAAATACTTTAAAATAAATGCAGTGCTAAACATTTCGCAAAATTTGCATCTCATATTCAAAAACTATTCGGTTGTATTAAAATGTATGTTCCATTCATTGTATCCTAACTGTTGTTTGAAACATTTCACTTTAAGAAAATAAATCACAAAATTGAGATATTCCTTGTCTTGAAATGTCTAAAAGGAGTCAGTTGTGAGGCAGAAAACTTTCATCTTAAAAGCTGTCATTAAAGTACTACTTTTTTAAAGCATAGCTAACTAACATGTAAATAGAGCGATTACAGCTAGTATTAAAATGATTAGGATATCTACATAATGACTTAAGAAATTTAAAGGGAAATTTATGAAAGGTGTTTAAACCCATAAAAGTGTTCTTGTTTATACTTTCACTTAAAGGGTAAGGTAGATTTGCACTTTAACCAACGTTCATTACATGAGTAAGAAAATGCTCAAACACAAAATCACAGATTTATACAGTACAGTTTTGAATTAAATCAATGAATTATTGCCAAAAATGGTACAGAAATCATTTTGCTTGGTGTTGGTCTCAAACCTGCGTTGTCTACAAAAGTGCAGAGCTTTAATCTGGTGCTTTAGACCACACTGCTAACCACACCTGTTCTACCTTTCCTTTAAATGGAAGATCTAGTAAATTTAACTTCACGGATGAGCAAATGCGTGAATTTTTTAGTCTGATCTTACAGAATTATGTTTACGCTTTAATAAATGTAATATTTATTTATATATTTCTTTTCCCAAAATCAGCACAAAAATGTAACACACTCTTTAGATAATAAGATAAGATAATATAATATCACAATAAAACGACCGTTTCCACGTTAGTTGAGAAATATGTTTAACAAATAATAAATAATGTAGTGTACATTTTAGTTTCGTCTTTTTTTATGTTTCTCGACTTCAGTTCTTCCTTGCTGTTAAAAAATATAGAAAATCTAAAATTTCGTTTGATGCTTCATCTTTAAAAGATACTTGCAACATAAAAATGCCTTTAAAGTCATCAATACTCTAGCTGAGTTTCTGAGGATGATTAAATAATTTATAATATATTTCTTTTTCCAAAATCAGCAAAAAATGTGACACACTCTTTATATAATAGGGTAATATAATATCACTATAAATGGATCGTTTACGCGTTACTTGAAATATATTTAACAAATAATAAATAAAAAAGTGTACAGTTTAGTTGAAGGAATTTCTTTTGATGGTTCATGTCTAAACAATGCTTGCAACATAAACATGTTTTTAAAGTCATCAATACTCTAGCTGACTTTCTGATGATGATTATATAATTTATAATATATTTTCTTTGACTTAATTTATAAATGTTAAAGTAAGTAGCAATGATTAGGCAAAACTTCGTTTACTTCAAAATTTAAAGTGAACGTAAACTACATTGAGGAAAACTATTAGCATTTCATTAAAGGTTGTCATAATTCTCTGACGCTAGGCTACTTTCATTTATTATTTCTTTTTAAATACCAAAAACAACAAATGGAAAAGTACACAAATCAGTAAAAATGTATTTTAGAATTTATTTCACATAAGTCGTTATGGTTCTTTTCACAAAAATCGTATATTTATCTTAAAGATTTATCCTTTTAGTTTTTTTTTTGTTTGTTTACTTAATGCAGAATGATTAATGAAAAATTATTTATCATAATTGTTTGTGCTATAAATACAACATTCTGGCCTGTATATTTTTTTTATGTGAGGGAATACGGATTTGAAGAAGCAGTGTACTTTTCACTTAATTTTATACTAAAATTAACGTTTTACATTCAAAATAAAATATCCTGTTAATAAATTTAATGTATTAGCAGAAGGATTGAAATTGCTCAATAAAAAGTAAGTAAGCTTCTAAATGGATTAATTTTATGTATTATTTTTTTCACTCAACTAAAGGAAAGTAATATCCGATAAAAGAATACATTAGCAACCAAACTACTTGAATAAATCTCGATATAATATAGGATATATTTTCGATTTTATAAATGTTGTACTGAAATGTTCATTTATAGGCATATGACATAAAAACAACAAACTCTGAATAGATTACGTGAGTGTGTTCATTTTATTTCCAGAGGCAAAAAAAAAATCTTTCACAAACAATTTTTTTTCATTCTTAAATTCTCAATTTTACATGAAGGATATATTAAAATTTTAAATACCATGTGTTATTAATATATAGAAGAATAATTATATTTTTTGTTTCATTAAATATCAATTTTCGTTACACACATTGAACATGTTTTGACGTACGAAAGAAGTAAATCATACATGGACGAATAAGACAAATATAAAACAAATGTAAATACTTTATCACATACAAACATATTTTCGATTAACAGTGGAATAATTAATCATGGGTAAAGATCATAAAATGCAATAAATGAAATACTATTTGAGACCAATCTTGCAGTGGTAAATGATGCAAAAAAATATCAAAACAAGTTGAAATAATACAATATATGAATGTTATAGGGAATTAATATTCTTTAAAGAGAAATTAGTGTTTAATTATGATAAATTAGAAAGAAAGAATATGTTGAATTACTATTTTGAATAAGAAGTACTTTGTAAATCTATGGAATTTTTTTATTTAATTCGATTGTATAAAAGAGTTATTATATTATTTTTTTAAATATTAAATATTTTGCAATGTTTAAAAGATTTTGACTACTTTTTTGTTGGATGTTGTACACATTCTTTTTACACGCTCTTAATACATTGGATTTACATCGCCTATAAAAATATGAAACATTCGGACGACTAGACAATAAAATAAAAACAATCTGCAAAATTTGAGCCCAAAACGCATACACGTACGATACATCGGTTCCTGTTTTGACAACTACATTGAATTCTCGATAAGTCGAATTGGAAGAGATCGGCGAAAATATTTGAGTTATCGTAATTTCGACTTATTGAAAATACTTAAATACCTATAGAACATATATAAAAAAATAATTCAATCTTATAGATAGGGTTTACAATTATACTGTAATAACGGAGTCTGGCAAAATGAGCACTAAAGAAAAATACAATTTAATAGTTCATAATATAAGGCACTTACAAACTCAAATTTTGTAAATAAAATTTGTTAATGATGATTGCTTGAAAGAGCATTTTTGTCTTTCATTGGTTAGAATGTTGCTCACATTCTGTAAACAAAGAAAGAGAATCGTCCACACCGTCTCTGCTTTCGAGATATTCCTGTAGTGTCGTCATTGTCGCATGTGCTTCTTGATTATTTGGTGGTGAAACGCAATTTACTTCATCGTCATCTTCTTCAGATTCAGTATCGTTCCAAAACTTTTTTTATTGGTTCAACTACATCTGAATTACTAAGTTCTCCGCAAACTGCAACATTTTCGTCAATATTCAAAAACTCGGTATCGTCAACTCCAGAAATAACTTCATCTTGTAGATTTTCATTCACAACAAATGAATCCGCATTGCTTGGAAAAATGACACATCTACTGAAGCAATTTTTGATAGTGATTTGTTTCACATCGTTATTCCAGGCACTCGAAATTAGTGTAATTGCTTCTAACGCATCACACTTTTGATTTATTCCATTTCGTCATCTTCGATTGCCTTCCGCACTACACGTTTTCTGGAGGAATTCTTTAAACATTTAATTATTCCCTGGTCTGCTGGCTCTACCTTAGAAGTTGTGTTAGAAGAGATAAATTCTAACTTGATAGATTTCAAATTCAAATGTTGAAATGTATTCCACGAACAATATTAGCGTCATCCAAGCTTTGTGATTAGATCTATACTGTACCGGAAGTGAATTTTAATGTTTGAAACAGCGAGGATTTTTGAACTTATCGATGACCAGTAGAGGTAAGTTCTCTCTTCCAGAAGCATTTGTTCCGACAAGGAGAGTTAAATTTTCTTTACTTAGCTTTCCACCGAAATATGAATCCCTGTTAAACATAATCGTCTTGTTAGGAATACATTTGTAAAAAAAGTCCCATTTCATCCATATTGAAAATGTCGTCCGCACTATAACCTGCAAGAAGTTTAGGTAATGAAATTGTCTTCCAATTCAGAAACTATATCATCCAACTGTTTTTTCCGTTTTCTTCCAAACGCAATATAGTCCAGGCAACAGAGACCGTATAGGGACTCTACCTAGCAAAATTCATGGTAGTTCTGAAAAAAGGCTTACTATATATTTTTTGGGTCGCTGAATCCGAATTTTTAACTTCCCACCAAAATTTCCCCCGGCACCCCCCCTCCCAAAGTTTGGTAAAATGCCCCCCCCCAAAAAAAGTTTTTTATTAACCCATTAACCGCCAAAACTATATAGTAGGAATTTTCAAATTTCTTGTTGAAAGTCGTTTGCCACCACAAATTCAGAAAGGTAATGTTGGCTTCATTGAAATAGCAAAATAGCTGCCAATAATTAAGGGAACTTTTTTAGTTCTAAAATAGTGGTGGCAAAGTAATTTATTTAAGCATGGGCAATTCTTTTGACTGTTGCGCGAACGCAACACCAGCGGTTAATGGATTAAAAAAATCACTGAATAAAGTTGCTGAATACGAATTTTTAACTTCCCCCAAAATTTACAACCCCCCCACCCGCCAAATAGTTGTTTATACTTAAATTTCTTATTGTTTTAGGGGAAAAGCATTACGAAATTCAAAAACTAGACAAAATTTGCAAAAAATAGGATATATGACATTATGACGTAGGATGAACGGGGGGGGGCTAAGGCTGCGTCTGAACATGCACTGCGGCGCTACGTGCACTAAATTACGAAGTCCAGGCAATAGGGGATTTTATCTGGAAAAATTAATACTAGTTCTGGATTTCGACTCACTTTATGTTTTTTGGCTCTCTGAATCCGAATTTGTAACTTCCTACCAAAATTTCACCCAGCAACCCCACAAAAAATTGATTTTTTGAAAAAAATTGGTTTTTGAGAAAAGCGCGCGGGGAATGTTCCAAGGCAGCCCCCTCTCTCCCCGTTTAGCCTACGTCATAATGTCATACATCCTATTTGTTGCAAATTTGTCCAGTTTCTGAATTTCGTAATGCTTTTCCCCTAAAACAATAAGAAATTTAAGTTAATAACAACTAATTTGGGTGTTTTCGGGGGGGGGGAATTTTGGGGGTAAGTTAAAAATTCGAATTCAGCGACCCAAAAAAACTTAAAGTAAACCTTTTAAGGAAAGTTCGGAGGGGAGATGGAAGGGCGAATGTAAACGTGTAAGTGGTTTAGTGGAATTGCGCAACTTAGTCCACGCAGCACCGCGTGCATGTTCCGAGGCAGACCCCCCTTCCCCTTCATCCTAAGTCATAATGTCATGTATCTAATTTGTTGCAAATTTTGTCTACTTTCTGAATTTCTAGATACTGTTCCCCTAAAGCAATAAAACAATGATTTTTTTTTATAAACAAATGATTTTTTTAATAAAAACCTTTATTTGGTGGCTTTTTACCAAAATTTGGGGGGGGGGGGGGTTGCCGGGCGGAATTTCGGTGGGAAGTTAAACGTTCGGATTCAGCGACCCAAAAACCATAAAGTAAGCCGATTTCCAGAACTACCATTAATTTTGTTAGGTAAAATTCCCTATTGCCTGGACTATAACACGATACTTAATAAATGAATGAAATTCCTTAACTAAAGTTACCTTTAAAGTAACTCGATTTTTAATTTACGGTTGCAGTGAGTAAAAGTAAGTTGTCGAAAAGGCAATTAATATTCGAAAAAATTTGTAGCCGATGTATAAAGAAGGATCAGACCGAGAGGTTCAGTGTCTTAACAGGAATATAATCGGGTATAAAAAATAGTTTTTTACTAGTTTTAAAGCCTCTAGAGGACACTGGAACTATGTTAAAGTAAATTATAATAGAATCGGATTATTTTTAAAGAAGCTGCAACAAAGGCTCCAAGAAGGAGAATTATATTCAAAGTTACTAATGTCTGAGAAGGGTTCAGTGAGAAACTTCAGTGGACTCTTTACCGGGCACCAAGTGTCCAGTGTATTAACTGGAATATAGTTGTGTATAAAGACACCTGATAGTAGTTCTTAAAATAGCCGGAAGACGCTAGAACCATGTTAAAGAAAATTGCAAGCTATTCGAACCATTTTTTTAAAAAGCTGCTTTAAGGGCACAAAGAAGGCGATTAATATTTAAAATTGGTGGTAGCTTAAGTCTGAGAATTTTTTTGTCGTTCATGTAGCAGCTGTAGAACTAATGAAGTTGTTAGAAAAAAATCTAGTGAATCGGATCATTTCTAAAGTTAGCTATAATAAGTAGTCCGAAAGGGGCCAACTGATAATTGAGAGCAGTGTCCTAACATTAAAATGCCTAAAAATGTCTTTGTACTTGGTATATTTCCCATTGCTTCAATTCGAGGAGTAGAAAAGTGCGATGCCATATATTGTAGAATGTATATTTTTTAGAATAGCTAAAGAGTCAGCGATATTTTCATTCAATGATATCGACCATGGCTGAAAAAAAGTATTATTTTAAGACATTTAAGGAGAATTATGCATAGGGTATACAGAAAAATTGCCATTCACTCAGCCCGTTACCACCGACTCCGTCCGCTGCGATAGAACATAATTCAGCCCTATGAAGAGAACCTGAAACATGGCCTGTTTTCAGAAACTACCACATCATCAACCGAAATCGTGAACCTCATAGAAGAATCCAACAACCTGAGTACTTGTAAGGATCAACTCAATATTACTCAACAGTCAGTTAGAAAAGTGGATCCCCTATAATAAGTTTCGTCTAACCAGCGGTTGGTACAAAACAAACACATAAACAACAACACAAACATAAAAGTCAGTTCAAAAAAAGGATATCATGAAGAAATAGGAAAATTAGTCTCCCCGCTTCGTGGGCAACAGGGTCAACTACCTCTCCTGATGTCAGGTCTACGGGGATAGATGATACCAAAAAGATGGTGCGGCCGTACCTGTGGTAGCGGCACTGTCCAGTTCGTTCATCTGCTGCCAGGGTTTCCACCTGATTTCCTGCGACCTTTTCGCAAGACTCACTGAAACCCCTGTGTGGTATACAAATGGATCTCCACATGATGATACCCAGCCGCACACAATCCAGTTGCACGTTGCACGGATACAGAACCCCCGTTCTAGACGCGGGTTTTCATTGGCGACCTCCACCCGTCAGAGACAGTGTTTAGTCTATTTCCTATAAGAGACTGTGATTGGGTCCTCGGACGGGATCCCGGTCTTCTTGCCTCTAATCATGTAATTCGGGACCACCTAAAGTCAATTAAAGACTAATATTTTAAAATCGTGTAGACAGTTATTACGTATTTAAGCAGGTCCGGGATACAAAAATCTTCAAATTTTCTAAAAAATTTCTATTACATTAAATCTTTTTCTTTTTTTTTCAGCTTAAAATGATGTTTAAATCATGTTTCTATTTTAATTGGAATAGGAAATATTAATTTTCTCGTTTAGGTAAGTTTTCAATATCTAGCTTTTAAGCAATGGTTGTTGTGTAAACAAATTCTTGTGAAAATGCGATTTTCTTCATGATGGGATTTTATTTTCAACATTTCTCGTATTTAAATCGTTATAACTGAAGAACCGTTAAAGATATACGCGTCACACTTGGAACATGCATTTTTCAATTATTTTACTTTAAATATTATTCAGCATATTAGAAAAAAAAATATTTACTTTTGAAAAAAAGATTTTTTGAAGAAAAGTTGGACCATTTTTTTTTCGTTAAATATTTTTAATTAATTTTTAAATATATATATTTTTTAAATGCTGAATCCAAATTAAAACTTATATAGTTCCGTTTGTTTAAATGAAAAAAAAAATAATCCTATTAATAATATTTCGAGTTATAACGATTTTAAATTACACTTCTTTTTTAATAATTTTTAACTTTTAAATAAAAAAAAATGAAATGTTTTGTCATGTTATTCTGTTTACAAATGATATGTTAACCATCACAAGAAAATTCAGAATTTTAACTCAAAAAATAAAAATTATTTAAAAATGTGTCCCGGACTCCCTTAAGAAAGCTAAAAATAAGAAAAAAATATCTAAATGTAATTACTTTTTTAACCAAGTTTTAAATTAATAAAAATACATATTTACAAATACTATTTCTAATAATAAGTATTTACGGAATATTACCAGTATGAATTGCTAAATATTGGAGAAATCGTTAGAGAAATTAAAAAAAAAAAATTACTCTCTAGAAATTCCATAAATTTATAATTTATGAAGGTTTGAGAAAAATGTACATAAATATTTATAAAAACAATTTGTTAATATAACACAAATGCAAAGAAACATTACGCACGCCATTTTATTTTTAAAAAACACATGCTGCATGCATAAACAAAAGATTTATTTAAATATACATTTAAACATTAATGGTCTTTCTTTATTCATTAATTTTTTTAAAGAACATTAAATGATTTTTAATTTCACTTTTTTTTTTTTTTTTTTTTTTTTTTTTTTTTTTTGCCTAGAAAAACATTCTGATTTTATTTATTTATGTAACTAAATTGATATACGTTTTTGTTTTATTATATTTTGGATCAAATACGTTGGAGATGTTTTATTGAAAAAAAATGTATTTATGTTTCATAGTACGGTTCATAGATTTTTCGGTTTTATTACTGTTTTTTCTAATAGAGGAAAAAAAATAGTACAACAAAAAAAAAAAAAAATGTTTTCTGCAAGTTACAAATTCAATAGCTTTTAACATTAAATTGTTTTTAAACAACATTCGAAAACATCTGCTGTTTCACTTTAAGGATTTTTTAAGAATAACTTAAAATTTAATGTAAAAAAGTAAAAAAAAAATTATATGTATAGCTAGATATATAATAAAATACATTAAATTAGCATTTAATGAAAATGTACTATGCCAAAATATATAACAGATATTTTGCATTTGATTTTTTAACGTTCTAGTAGACAAAAATTAAGCATTAAACAATCCATAATAAAATTACTTCTAATATACAGGGTGGCCATAATTAAACTTCCCCTATATACAGCGCAGACGGGTGAACGGAATGCAACGAAATTTGGTATATAGACTACACACGAGATGCGCTCACGGAATTTTGGATTTTTTTTTTTTAAGTTCTAACATGTCCACCAGAGGGCGCCTTTTCCGGGAAAACATAAAATTTAACACAATAAAAGGCCAAAACAGCCAGTTTACATTTTATTACCCATAATTCTTGTTCTGGATTGTTAATATTTTTTCTGTATTCCGTTTCGGTCGTTTATTGTGTTAAATTTGTTTTTTCGGAAAAGGCACCCTCTGGTGGACATTTTGGAACTTTTTTTTTAATTCCGTGAGCGCATCTCGTGTATAGTCTATATACCAAATTTCATTGCATTCCGTTTACCCGTTTGCACTGTAGGATGCTGTTTATAGGGGAAATTTAATTATAACCACCCTGTATAATGCACATGTATATTTAAAAATATGTATTTATGCTTTATTCTATACCTTTTTAAAAATAAACAAGAATAAATTTTTAGACGAAAATTTGATTAATTAATAATTCTACTGATTAATTTTTAATAATAATTGAATAGATCTCTTTTAATATTCAATAAATATTTCATGTTCTGAATATCATCTATAAACATTCGAATATTCTTTGAATTTGTATATAAGTGGAAAATATATTCATATCAGTGTTTCAGAAATATGTTGATGAAAACTTTAATAATAGATGTTAAAATACTTACATTTTTTAATGTAACTGACATTTTATGGCTTTCGAAATATATGCCCCATTATTTAATTTTTAATTAGTTATTATTTATTGCAGTGAAAATAAATTTTAACTTAATATCCAAAATAGATTAAAATTTAATTTTATAGACTTTATAATTGTAGAGCAACTTTTAAAATGACTCTCAATGTGGGCCGATATTTTTTAATTTGATTAGTAATGTTTTTACAGAGAAATATATTTATGACCTTATATAAATATTTTTTTCTTAAGATTTAAAATTGCTAAAAATAAAAGTTAAACCTTCGTAGTTTACTGCCTAAAATTTAGCCTGAATTTCTTTAACATTCTCTAAAAGAGAAAAATAAAAACTAAAGCAGGTAAAAACAGAAAAACAGAGATGAGTTTAGACGTCACAAAAATAAAATGTAAAAGCTCTTTTCACATACATTTTTCTTCGCAATACTCTTGATATCTATTTGTAATCATTTTTCAAAGGCGAAATACTTTCTCACTAGAAAAAATACGGTTTTGTTTCCAGTGTTATTATTATTTTTCCCTTCATGTTGAAATCTAAGGCTGAAGTTAATATATTTCTCCTCTGAGAACTGCTTATCTTTTTTTTTTTTTTTCTCGAACGAATAGAATTAAAATTTCACATATTGAAAATACCATTTTTTTAATATAATTTTAATTTTTTAATTTAGAAAAAGTGGGTGAAATAAAACTTTTTTATAAAATACCTATTATTCTTTTATTTGTGAGCGTTATTCTTTTTAATGAAGTATTACTTTAAAGATTGTCTACAAACATAAATTAATTTGTATAACATTTTAGCGTTAGAAATCTATCATACTATTTATAGTACTAAAATGAAGTATTATTTAGTTATGGTTAAGGAAAAACCTTTTGTTTATTAAGATTTCAAAAATAATGTTCAACAATTTCTACATTTGTATATATTCATTAGTAAAATTCCAAATAGTTCACATAATAATTTAAAATAGTTCAAAAAATGATTCCAAATAGTTCAAATAATAATTCCAAATTGTTCAAGTAATTAAATTAAAAAAACAACATATAAGTAACAAAATGTTTTTTTAAATACAACGTAATGCTTACAGCTCCTCTGTATAAGGACCACCTTAAGGCAGGTTGTCAGGAAAAAGACATAAGAAATACTTATTATTCTAGAATTTTCTACTTATTTATTTAATTACTTCTTCTTTGGATTGATAACACCCTGTAGATTAAATCTGCATTCTAGAACACTAAAATACACAGTTTGAAAATTTTAGATTTTTCTTAAGTATGTAAATTTTTTAAATAAATAATAAGTATTTAGATTTTTCTTACGTTATTCATGACATAAGATCACCGACATACTTCCATCCAGGTGACCAGAGGAATTGATATGTAGACATGATAAGTTATGGGTATTGTTAGGTGTTGTTTTATGAAGGCCAAACATGAACACGAGGGATATAGGCCCAAAGAGTTGAGGGAATCTCCGTTGGGGGCATTGTAAGGGAACCTAACCCGTATTTACGCAAGGAAATCCAAGGTTCGAAGAAAATCAGGGAAAATTCCGAACGATTAGGCCGACGGGCGCGATTGGGTTTGAAACCCGCAGCTCCCATCTACCAGCGTTTGGTATCAGTAAGTTTCTTCTATTATAATTTGTTGCAGAGTTAGTAGAGAGTGTTTATTTTTTTTCCTAAGATTGTACATTTTCGAGTTAAGTAAAATAAAAATATAATATTTTATACGTTATTCATGCGTGAATAAATGGAAAACATTAATAAAATGCCTACTGAAAATGCCATTACATTAACTGTTGTGAAAGAATTAAGTCTTCTTATTATCATGCGACATTGAACTGATTATAATGAGTATCTTGTATTTTTTAGAGTAGTGCAAAATTAAAAAAAAAAAAATACATTTATCCAAATGCCGTCAGGGTCATCAATAGCGGATACTCCGTCATCGCGGGATTTGTCAGATAATCGGATGTGTTTGCTTTTGTGACGTAAAAATATGCAAATAGCGATTGGGGTTCAAAAAGTCCTTCCAGCCAGTGCCAGGAGGAAGAGGTAGCTTTCATATTCCTTATTTTTAAAAAGCCAGCTTGTGTTATTCAAACACACGAAGCTCAATTTGGTGGAAATCGATTATAGAAGATTCAATATTAATTTTTATCAATACTAAATCATTATGAATGAGAATTTCTCGAAATTAGTCAGCTTTATCCAAACTGCTTTTATTTAAAGTAACTTATATTTGGTTGACAAATTTGGCGATATCTTGAAGTGCCTGCCTTGTTAAGACAACATGGTGGATGAGGCATACCCGTGAACTTGATCGAGACCTTAGTAATTCTTGTGCACATGCTCACGCACATCGGAATCGGTTGATATATACGAGTGCTGTCGCAGGCAAAAAATCAGATTTTTCAAAATGTCACACACATAAAGAAATTCAAACTGCTATATCTGAGCCATTTTTTGAGATAAAGACAAAACAAAAAATCTCCGGAATCCTTATATCAAGATCAAATACTCATGAAAGAAATCTTTTTCAATTTCTAATTTTTTGCACCTCACTTTAAATATATATATATTTTTAATTTAATGGCCACCATTTTGAAACAAGATGGCGGATGAAGCTGGCCAGCGAACTTAGTTGAGACATTGCTATATACTATCCACATGCCTTCTTACATCCAAACAGGTTAATAAATACCTGTGTTATAGCGTGACAAATATCAGATCGTTTCAAAATGTCAGCCATGCTAGAAATTCAAAGTGCTATAACTCAACCATTTTTAAGATATAGACGAAACAAAAACTGCTCCTGAATCTTTGTATCAAGGTCAAACGCATAAAAAATCTTTTTCATTTTCCAATTTTTTGATACCTCATTTGAAATATAAAAATTTTAATTATTTTAAATAGCCGCCATTTTGAAACAAGATGGCGGATAGAGCTGGCCAACAAACTCGGTCGAGACATTGGTATGTACTATGTACACACCAAGTTACATCCAAATCGGTTCATGAATACGCCTGTTATCGCGTGATAAAAATCAGGTCATTTCAAAATGTCAGCCACAATGGAAATTCAAAATGCTATAACTAAGCCATTTTTTTAGATATAGACGAAACAAAAACTCTTCCGGAATCTTTGTATTAAGGTCAAACACAAAAGAAAGAAATCTTTTTTCATTTTCCAATTTTTTGGTACATCATTTTAAATATAAAAATTTTAATTATTTTAAATAGCCGCCATTTTGAAACAAGATCGCGGATGAAGCTGGCCAACGAACTCGGTCGAGACATTGGTATGTACTACGTACTCATCTAGGTACATCCATATCTCTTAATAAATACGCCTGTTATCGCGTGACAAAAAAGGACGTTCCAAAATGTCAGTCACGCTAGAAATTCAAAGTGCTATAACTCAGCCATTTTTTAAGATATAGACAAAACAAAAACTGCTCCGGAATCTTTGTATAAAGGTCAGACACATAAGAAAAAAGTATTTTTCTATTTTCAATTTTTTGGCACCACATTTCAAATTTTAAATTTTTTTTAAATTTTAAATGGCCGCCATCTTGAAATAAGATAGCAGATGATGCTGGCCAACGAACTCTGCCGAGACATTAGTATGTACTATGTACACACCAAGTTAAATCCAAATCGGTTCATAAATACGCCTGTTATCGCATTTCAAATATCAGGTCGTTTCAAAATGTCAGCCACAGTAGAAATTCAAAATGCTATAACTCAGCCATTTTTTTTAGATATAGACGAAACAAAACTGTTCCGGAATCATTGTATAAAGGTCAAACACATAAGAAAAAAATCTTTTGCATTTTCTAATTTTTTGGTACATTATTTTAAATTTAATTTAAAAAAAAAAAATAAATGGCCGCCATTTTGAAACAAGATGGCAGATGAAGCTGGCCCACGAACTCGGTCGAGACATTGGCATGTACTATGTACACACGAAGGTGAATCCATATGGGTTCATAAATACGCCTGTTATCGCGTGACAAAAATCAGGACTTTTCAAAATGTCAGCCACGCTAGAAATTCAAAGTGCTATAACTCAGGCATTTTTTAAGATATAGACGAAACAAAAACTGCTCCGGAATCTTTGTATAAAGGTCAAACACATAAGAAAAAAAATATTTTTCCTTTTTCAAATTTTTGGTACCACATTTCAAATTTTAAATTTTAAAAAAAATTTTAAATGGCCGCCATTTTGAAACAAAATGGCGGATGGAGCTGGACAACGAACTCGGTCGAGACATTGGTATGTACTATGTACATACCGAATTAGATCTAAATCGGTTCATAAATACGAGAGTTAGTGTGACAAAGATCATATCTATCTATCTATCTATCTATCTATCTATCTATCTATATATATATATATATATATATATAAACTTTTGAACGGAGGATGGTTTCGGGGTCTGGGGGTCATGATCGATGAAAATATACCAAAATTTTTTGAAATCGCTTTCCTCCGAACGGCTGCAATAGGTAGCTTTTTGTAATGAAAGCTACCTAAAATGTGTTTGCTATCTAGAGGTATCCGGCATTCAGGAGTGTCCGTTAACATCCATAACGAATATTGCCGAACAACTCTATTTAGCGGACCATAACGCAGGGTTAGATTTTTTGCAGATGGACGTGATAAAAACATGGACAAAATGGGCATATTTCCCTCCCCCTACGATTTTAGGTGACCAAATTTGATATGCAATTTTTATAGATCTTATACTGTGAATTTGTTTCGACATTCTACTGGTTATGATCAATATTTTGAGCTTTGAAAGTAGAATAATATTAAAATCTATATAAATAAAAAATAATAATCTAAATTCAGAAAAATACTCGCAATAGCTAGTACCTCGTATACACTGTAAAAAGAAAAAAAAAATCTGTAAATTTACTACAGTCTTTCTTGGAAACTGGGATGCCTAAAACTTTTTATGTATCGGCAGCAACAAAACATCATCTAATAGACACACTTTTGCGCCAAAAATCAAAAATTCTGTAAGGTTACTAAGAATTTTTTTAGGAAACTGGGATTCCTAGAACTTTTCATATAACTGCAACCAGGGTTACAGATAAAATTTTAGTAAGATTAATGTAATTTTAGCTGATTCATTTGTAAAAGTACAGATTTCTGTAGCTTTAAAAAAACTAGTATTGTAGATTTGCAGCTTTTTCGTACCGTTACAGATGAAAGTTTAGTAAGTATGTAACTTTACATCTGTAGAACCACAGATTTTTTTTTTACAGTGTACGTTTAACTTGTTTAATAATAGAATGGGCTCACTATTCTGAGGTAATAACATACATTTATGTACAAGTTATAGAGTGAAAAAGGTGAATGTTTGTCAATTAAAGTTATCTGCATGAAAGTAATGTAGTAAAATTTCCATAACGAAATCTCCTAGATAGAGGACACCACTATTTAGGAAACACATTTTTTGTTCATATCATGCTCATTTTAGGTAGATTTCGTAAGAAATACTACCTATTGCAGTCGTTACCATGGTGCGACTTTTGAAAAATTCCTTCATAACTTTTCATTATAGGACCCCAGGAACCCAAAACCACCCCCACCTAAAAAGTTTATATATATATATATATATATATATATATGTATGTATGTATGTATGTACTAAATTTTGTCCGCACGATAAAAGTCGCAATTATGCACGGATTGTCCTCAAACTCGCCAACAACTTTGATATGGCTAATATCTCGGCGGGGATTGAAAATGGGCGAAATCGGCCCAAGAGGGTGGAAATGGGGAGGGTTCAAAATTTTGAATACTGTCTTAACATGAATCTGATAAACCAGTTCTTACACAACAATGGCAGAAAAAAAATAAAAGTTTTTCGTTATAGCAGTTGCCAACAATTAAAAAAAAAAAAAAACAATAAAATTCTCACCACAACAATTACTTTTCTTTTGCAAAATTTTCACGTGTAAAATTAAATAGTTTGACAAATTGAAAACAAATTGAATATTACGTCATTTCTAGAGCAAGATTTCAGCATGAAAACTCAAAATAAAATAAATAGTTTGACGAATTATAAAAATATGTATATTGCGTCATATTGGAAATATAATGGAACTCAGCAGGTGAATATGTAACGCCATGTAAGTTTGAAGAAAGGTATTAAAACATGATAAAAACCCGACTATGGAAATATTAACACATTTTATCACTTCAAGTTCTCTGAATTTTTTGTAGCCATTTTTTAAACCTATTCCATATACATGTGTGTGTGTATTCGTGTATATTATAATTTTCACAAAAAGTTTAGCTCCCTACAGCTCACTCTTTGTGAAGAAACTGGGTTTTATCTCTAATCTTGATTTAAGTTTTGTTGGAGAATTTAGTACTTAACATCGAAATCTACCTCCGCCTGTAGGCCCGAGCCGGCAGGGATTTTTTTTATATACCCTTTCTTCAGAAAAGCAGACGACTCCGAATGGCTAACAAATACCACGGTCCGGAGGTGTCCGATATTGAGAGGTTATACTGTATTTAGATAAATATGTTTTGTTTTTAATCTTATTCTACTCTACAAGTTCAAAACATTGATTATAATCTGTAGAATTTTGAAAATGATTTAATTTATCATCTTTCGAAAATTGCATATCAAATTTGGAAGCCTAAAACATCAGGCTACATATGGTGGGGAGGTCAGGAACATGACCCAGTTGGTCTGTTCTTTGTTCAGGTTCAGCTTTCTCAACATACGAAATGGTCAAATTTCTTTCCAGGATTTAACGCAGCCAAACACGGCTTTGGAAAATGCTTAAAAACTTTGCTTTTGATTTAGACGCAAAAAGTATCTGAAAAAAAATTGAGGTATTTTAAAACGTCTAAAAATTGAACACTCCGTTTCAACATTTTAATTTACAACACTTCAAAAAAAGCTGTAAATCTACAAAACTAGTTTTTGTAAAAGCTACAGAAATCTGTTACTAAACTGTAAGCTTACTAAAATTTTATCTGAGAAAAAAGATCTACAAAACTAGTTTTCTTAACGCTACAGAAATATGTACGCTTACTAAAAGTTTATCGGTAACGCAGGATAAAGGCATGATTTTTTTTGTTGCAATTACATAAAAAGTTATAGGCATCCAACTTTCCTAAAAAATCCTTAATAGCCTCATAGATTCTTTTTACACACTGTAAAAAAAAAAAAAAAATAAAATAAAAAAAAATAAATAAAAAAAAAATCTGTAAAGTTACTAAAATTTTTCTAGAAAACTGTGATTCTTAGAACTTTTTATGTAACGGCAACAAAAAAATTCACGTAACAGATACACCTTTGCACCGTAAATCAAAAAATCTGTAAGATTACTAAGAATGTTTTAGGAAACTGGATTGCCTAAATCTTTTTATGTAACTGCAACCCGGTTTGCAGATAAAATTTTAATACCATTACAGTAATTTTAGCAGATTCTTTTGTAAAGGTACAGATTTCTGTAGCTTTACAAAAACTAGTTTTGTAGATTTGCATCTTTTTTTTTGTATCTTAGCGATAGTTTTATATCTGTACAGAGGTTTCACATTTATAATGTATTTACAAAAGAGTTATTGATGTTGTTTTCTGTTTTTTTTTCATCTATAATTTTATAAGGGTATACTTTAAAATTACCAAAAATCCATATAAACGCGAAATTTCAAATTTCAAATTTTCTTCCTGTGAACTTGCTAAAATAATAAAATAAAATACAGTGTTTTGTAATGTGCAGAATGCGTTTTTCAAATCCGCGTACAATTCAATAAAAATATCAAATCTTACTTTTTAAGTGAATTTTTCTCACAACAACATTTTCACATCACTGTAAAAAAAACGGAAATACTACTGGCAATCTAGACGCCAGTACTATTTCCGTTTTTTACGGGAATTTTTACCTATAAATTACAGAAAAATTTCCGTTTTTAATCAGAAAAACGGAACATTTTCTGTAATTTATGGGTAAAAATTCCCGTAAAAAACGGAAATAGTACTGGCGTCTAGATTGCCAGAAGTATTTTCGTTTTTTAGTCCGTTTTTTTACAGTATATTTATATTTTAAATATCCCATTTTTTTTTAATACATTTAAATTTTTTTTAAATATATCTATGATAATATCTTGATGCAATACATGAGGTAATAGATGCAATGATATACAGCAAAAATCTAGGTAAATCTAGTCAAGTATGGAATATTAATTTACAATTTTCCTCACACTAGTAATAAAATGTACTAAAATGTGAATATTAATGCAGGTGTTTAAAACTTTAGAAGATAGTTTAAAAGTGTTTATGACTTGGGGTTGTCTGTCTGCCATATGTACTTATACGTGCTCTAATTCTCGTAAATGAACTCCAATTTACATGTATGTGATATACGTTAATGAGGTTTGCCATAGCATGTTCGGTATTTAAAATGAAGTGTGCAGCATTCATAATTCTTTGACAGGGACGCTCAAGGTAATTTTTCACATTTTGGTATATAGAAAAATTCATTTGTACTGTATTTCAATAGTGCCACAAATTTTTAAACATATTTAAACATTTAAACGCATTTAAAACATAAACAGCGGAATACATATGAAATTTAAAAAGACTAGAAAATGTAATTTAAAGACTGGAGAAAGTTTCAATAACCTAAGACCTGAAACGGGAATCTGTCTAAAAGGGATTTTATTTCAGCCAGAAATGTAACAGAACCTTTTACAATATTTGTGTATACATTTCTTGATTTTTCCTATAATGGTAAATTATCTGGCTTGAATTTAATTTCTGATAGTAATATATATTATCTCTCATCTACACATCTCTTTATATATTATGCACACAAAAAACGCTCTACGATGAATGGGGTATCATTCGAAAGGTTTTGGAAGATTAATGGTACAATCATATATCGTTGAAATCAATTATTTAATTAAAAATTGCAGTTAATTAAAAATTGAAGGAAAAACATTTCACCAAGTATTCTCAATGTTTGCAGTACGAAAGTTCCCCAAGATTAGACTGGTTTTGTTAAATAAGTAATTTTCCCGGTTTCCCGACGCGGAAAACAGTTAGTTCGATAATTCTATTTAAAATAATTATTTTCCGTAAAAAAAAAAAAAAAAAAAAAAAAAAAAAAAAAAAAAAAAAATTTTTGGAAAATCTTGGTACTTTCTACATACATAATGGAATATTGTAGAAAAGTATGAATAAAATATTTCATTCATTAGCTGTAGAAGACAACTTGAAAATATATCAATGCATTAGCAAACTTTATAAGACAAACTGTCTCTATTATTAGTCATTAATATGCTCCTTGTGTAGCACCTTACGTAAAATAATAGATTTCCTATATCGCAGGAAATGTTATCACTTTATTGAATGTGGGATTGGAAAAAGGAGATGAATTTTGATGAAGAATGATTCGTGAGTGGTGTCGGATTTCTGGTTCTAGATATTTATGAATTTATGCTATTGTTGAAAATTACTTTGTTATATAAATGCATAAGTAATGGAAATTGCTTTGTTTTTCTACCAATAAAATATTAGTTAGTAACAAAATGATAATAATTACAAAAAAATGGTAGTAAAATAGTAGCGTTTTAATATATATGTCTTATAAGTGAAAATACGTTTAACATTTTTAATTGTATAAATTTAATTAATTTCGAAAACAATCCTAAAAATATTGGCTAAACTATATATTTGACTTTCAAAAAATTAATTTTAGATAGATTTTGTAAGAAATACTACCTATTACGTTCACCCCTATGTTGGAATTTTTGAAAGAATTTTGCAGAGCTACGCCGACCATGATCCCTAGAACTCAAAATCGGCCCCAGTAAAAAAACTATATATATGGATATCACTTTTTTATGAACATAATTACTTCCATAATTCTGCACAAATCTCTACCAAACTGACACATAAAATCAAGAGGCAGAAAATCTCGGTCAAGTTCGTTAATGGTCGAAATCCTACCAAAGGAGTGGAAATAGCGAAAGATTTTGTGAAAATCGAAAAAGACCCATAACTTCTTAATTATAATACGTATCAAATGAGTTTAAAGTTATTATTACTTCTAGGAAAAGGACAAAAAATTCAAATTAATGTATCAAAGATTTTTGATAAAATAAAAAATGGGCTCAAGGGGCGAATAATAGGGTTTTAGGGAGAAAAAAAATTCATAACTCCGTCAATTCTCAAGATATCAAATTCATTTTAACTTATTATACATCTTCTTAATACTATCTACAATTTTCATTCTGATAGGTTTTTGAAAGGACTCTCTCTTACAGCAAAAAATAATTAAAAACGAAAAAAAATGGGGTTTTGAGGAAGGAAAAAATCATAATTTCGTTAATTCACAAGATATCCAATCCAATTGAATTTATTATTCATCTTCTTAATATTATCTACAACTTTCACATTGGCAAGTTTTTGATAGTACCAATACTTACAGCAAAATAAAAAAAAATAAACAAAAATAGGATTTTACGAAAACTTTATCGTATTAAGGATGTACTCAAATCCAAAGTGCTTATTTTCTGACTCATTTTTAAATACATTTCTGCTCTCAAACGCACCCAATTGGCAGGTTCTCTGATTCAGAAATTATATAATGTTTCGTATAGGTCGATTTTTGATAAAGGCAGAATATGTTTCCAAAAATGGTATCAAAGCATTTTAAACCCAATTTTCCAAACCGATAGTGTAAGATACGAAAAATGGTCGTTCTGAGAAAATAATTGTTTCTCAGTTAGTTCTAATTAATTGAACGAAAAATAAAAACACAGGTTGCTTATAAATCTCTTCGAAAAATCACGTCAGAAAGTTTCTTGTTTTTACTTTTAAAAATAAATCTGAAAATGTGCCAGAAAATTTCGAGTTGTTGAGCGTGGAAAAATATTTTTTAAATAGCTCCTTAACATGATTCTAATAAAACTAAGTCTTACAGAAAAATTAATCTGTAATCTTGATTTACTTTTATTATTGGTGAAATAAGTACTTATCTGCAAAATCTACCTTCGCCTGTAGGGAGGGATTTTTAATCTTTTAATTTTGGAGGAGACGACGCAGTTAAATTATTAATAACTAACCCTTTGATCATTGTGAAAGATCTTGTATAAATAATTTAAATTACTATTTCACACTGATGATAAAGCTTAAATAATGCTTAATAGTCCGGGTGCTAAGGTTGAGAAAACTGCAAATAGTGATAAGAATATACCTATTGGTCAGTATCTACTGTATATTAATAGAATGCATTTCAGAGGGTAGGCATCGCGTAAACATGTGGGAATTCAAGATGGCGGCTGTTATTCAAAATGGCGTCATTTTCTGAATTTTCTTAGTATCCATCATATAAAAGTGTATTTAAGGTCGATTTCGATGTTTTTAACGTTAAAAATTTTGTTTTAATACTTTCCGCCATAGTTGAATGAGTTTATGAATTCAGTTTGTTTGTTTGTTTGTCTGTAGGCCTGCTTGCCATTCCATGTTTAACTCGCTTTAATATCGCAACTCGCTTAAATTCACTCAAATTGCCATGTAATTTATGTATGTTATTGAAGTTTACAGTAGCATGTTCCGAGAAAAATGGAGTGTATAGGTTTTATTGTCCGTTTACAGAGCCCTCAAAAGAATTCCATTACGTTATTGTCTATTAATCCGGGTGCTACGGTTGAGAAAACTGCAAATATACCTATTGGTGAGTATCTACTTTATATTAATACAATCCATATAAGAGGGGGAGGCATCACGTAAATTCGTAGGAATTCAAAATGGCGGTTGTTATTCAAAATGGCGTCATTTTCTGAATTTTCTTACTATCAAACATATAAATGTGTGTTTCATGTCGATTACGATGTTTCGTCAAAAAGTTTCTTTTTAATACTTTCCGTCATAGTTGAATGAATTTATGAATTCAGTTTGTCTGTTTGTTTATCTGTCTGTCTGCTTGCCATTCTATGCTCTAACTCGCCTAAGTATCACTACTCGCTTAAATTCACTCATATTGCCATGTAATTTATATATGTTATTGAAGTTTACAATAACATGTTCAGAATAAAAATTCAAGTGTATAAGTTTTATAGTCCGTTCCCAGGGCCCGCAAAAGAATTCCATTACGTTATTGTCTACGGGGGGAAATCGTTTGCAATGTGTTTAAATCATGTTATACTCTCTAAATTCATTCAAATAGACATACATCAGTGAGGTGCACTACAAGATATTTACTATAGAGTAAGGTGTGCATAGTATTTATCGTTTATTTAAAGTGACACACCAAAAACAGAATAAGTGCTTTTGTAACTCGTGTATAACTTCTATAAAAATCATCAGTTAAACCAATTGTTATTAGTGGAGCTGCTAGGTATGAAATCTGAATTTTGTGATAAAGATATCCCGATTGGTCAGTATCTACTTCATATTAATAGAATGCATATAAGAAGTTTAGGAGTCGTGTAAATTCATAGGAATTCAAGGTGACGGCTGTTATTGAAAATTGTTTGCATTTTTATTCCTATACATCATATAAAAGTATCTATGATGATACATTTCGATATTTTTAAACTGAAAAATTCCCTTTTTAATATAAGAAATACGCTTAAAATGAAAATAGGACAATTATTAAAGTATTTTTGTATTTTATAGTGAGGAAAATGAAAGGAATAAATAAATAACAAAAATGCATTTTTATTAATACCTTAATTATAACCAGATATTAAAAAAATTGCATGTTACATTTACAGTTAGAGAATATAAAAACTTGTATCATTATATTTTTCACATTCGTTTTTGCAGTTGCACAATAATTTGCAAGAAAGTCGAACCTTTCTACAGACACACTTACTTTTACAGATTTTTCAGATACATTTTACATCAAACACGCTTTTATACAATGCATAGTATGAAAATTGCAAGAATTCCAGAAAATGACACCATTTTGAATAACAGCCGTCATCTGAAATTCCTACGACTTGACGCGATGCCTCCCTGTCTTACATGGATTGCATTAATATAAAGTAGATACTCACCAATCAGTATATTCTTCTCACGATTTGCAGTTTTCTCAACCATAGCATCCGCACTAATAGACAATAACGTAATGGAAATTTTTTCAGGGCTCTGTAAACGGACTATAAAAGCTATACACTTCAATTTTTATTCCCATCATGTTATTGTAAACTTCAATAACATATGCAAATTAGATGACAATTTGAGTTAATTTAAGCTAGTAGCGTTATTTATACGAGTTAGAGCATGGAATGGCAAGCAGACAGACAGGCGAACAAACAGAAAAACTGAAGTCATAAACTCATTCAACTATGACGGAAAGTATTAAAAACGAAATTTTGGACGGTAAAAATATCGAAATCTACCTGAAACATACATTTATATGTTGGATAGTAAGAAAATTCAGAAAATGACGCCATTTTGAATAACAGCCGCCATCTTGAATTCCTACGACTTTACGCGATGATTCCCCCTCTTATGGATTGTATTAATATAAAGTAGATATTCACCAATCGATATATCCTTATCACGATTTGCAGTTTTCTCAACCGTAGCACCCGCACTAACAGACAATAACGTAATAGAATTCTTTTGAGGGCGCTGTAAACGGACTATAAAACTTAGACACTTCATTTTTATTCAGAACATGTTATTGTAAACTTCAATAACATATGCAAATTAGATGACAATTTGAGTTAATTTAAGCGAGTAGCGATATTTAAGCGAGTTAGAGCATGGAACGTCAAGAAGGCAGATAGACAAACAAACAGACAAACTGAATTCATAAACTCATTCAACTATGACGAAAAATCTTAAAAACGAAATTTTTAACGTTAAAAACATTGAAATCGACCTGAAATACACATTTATATGACGGATAGTAAGAAAATTCAGAAAATGACGCCATTTTGAATAACAGCCGCCATCTTGAATTCCTACGACTTTACGCGATGATTCCCCCTCTTATGGATTGTATTAATATAAAGTAGATATTCACCAATCGATATATCCTTATCACGATTTGCAGTTTTCTCAACCGTAGCACCCGCACTAACAGACAATAACGTAATAGAATTCTTTTGAGGGCGCTGTAAACGGACTATAAAACTTAGACACTTCATTTTTATTCAGAACATGTTATTGTGAACTTCAATAACATATGCAAATTAGATGACAATTTGAGTTAATTTAAGCGAGTAGCGATATTTAAGCGAGTTAGAGCATGGAACGTCAAGAAGGCAGATAGACAAACAAACAGACAAACTGAATTCATAAACTCATTCAACTATGACGAAAAATCTTAAAAACGAAATTTTTAACGTTAAAAACATTGAAATCGACCTAAAATACACATTTATATGACGGATAGTAAGAAAATTCAGAAAATGACGCCATTTTGAATAACAGCCGCCATCTTGAATTCCTACGACTTTACGCGATGATTCCCCCTCTTATGGATTGTATTAATATAAAGTAGATATTCACCAATCGATATATCCTTATCACGATTTGCAGTTTTCTCAACCGTAGCACCCGCACTAACAGACAATAACGTAATAGAATTCTTTTGAGGGCGCTGTAAACGGACTATAAAACTTAGACACTTCATTTTTATTCAGAACATGTTATTGTAAACTTCAATAACATATGCAAATTAGATGACAATTTGAGTTAATTTAAGCGAGTAGCGATATTTAAGCGAGTTAGAGCATGGAACGTCAAGAAGGCAGATAGACAAACAGACAAACTGAATTCATAAACTCATTCAACTATGACGAAAAATCTTAAAAACGAAATTTTTAACGTTAAAAACATTGAAATCGACCTGAAATACACATTTATATGACGGATAGTAAGAAAATTCAGAAAATGACGCCATTTTGAATAACAGCCGCCATCTTGAATTCCCACGACTTTACGCGATGCCTCCCCCTCTGAAATGCATTGTATTAATATAAAGAAGATACTGACCAATCAATATATTTTATCACGATTTTCAGTTTTCACCTTATTTTGGTCGTTTAGCACTCGGACTATAAGGGGACGGTGGACATTTAAAAAAAATTTCTTTGAATTTTCATAATAAATATATGAAATTATGTGCAAATATACATTTCACCATAAGTATATAGAACACCTTAAAATAAATTTCAGATCTTATTATAATTTTAAGATCTTTTTAAAAATTTAAAATTTTGAAACGAAATTTTTAAAATGTTCCCTGCGTCTTAATTTTATAGATATTTTCTCGACGTATCACGTTAGTTATTTAACGTGGATCGTACTGGCATATATCTTAGACAGAAGTTTATGTGGACTACTTTTTGCAAATATATCGTTCCATCCATACACCATCGAAACTGGTCGCTGTGGCCAACGCCAGCTCTTTACCTTATTTTTGATGCAGTCAAAAACATAACCCTCCTTTGATTTTAATGTAATCTTTCTGGTGTAGATATTACCATTAAGTAGCACAAGTACAAAATTTCCAACATTAATGTCGTCATTGTCAATAGCTTTCTTGTTTGATTCAGTTGCAACAAATACACAGGATGAATTTTCAGCAAAATTAATGTTTGTATAAACAGAAATGTCTATTTTAACAAGTATACAAAAAATAAACAAACACTTTATCTCATGAACATCATTATTTAAATTCAACTAAATAGGAAAAAGCTCCTTTTCAAATATAACACCATTTATGCATTTACAGGAAGTTTACACAAAAATTGTTTGGTCTAATGTTACACCAAGTGTTGGGCCAAAGTTAACCCTACTTACAAAAACGCTTTTATTTTATGTCTTAGGAAAGACAACACATAATCCTACGATAGGCCTGGATCTACACCGGTCGCAGACGATTAGCCGAAAACCAAATAGCCGACAAGACATTTAGCAGACAGCATTTAGACGACAGGACGTTTAGCCGACAAGTACATTTAGTCGACACGTACATTTAGCAGACAGGACATGTAGCCGACAAGTACATTTAGACGACAGGACAAGTAGCCGAAACGAACGTATAGCATACAGGACAATTTGCCGAAACGGACATTTAGCAGACAGACAATTGGACGACAGGCAATTGGCCGAACGTGACAATTAGCCGACAGGACATTTAGCCGAAAGGACAATAAGTCGACAAGACAATTAGCCGACAAGACAATTAGCCGACAGGACATTTAGCCGACAGGACAATTAGCCGACAAGACAATTAGCCGACAGGATAATTAGCCGACAGGACATTTAGCCGACGAGACAATTAGCCGACAAGACAATTAGCCGACAGGACATTTAGCCGACAGGACGATTGGCCGACAGGACATTTAGCCGACAGGACGATTAGCCGACAAGAAAAATTAAACGACAGGATATTTAGCTGAGAGGACGATTAGCCTAGTTAGGTTATGGTTAGGATACTTTTAGGTTACGGATAGATTATAATTAGTTTACGGTTACGTTAAACTTAGGTTACACTTACGTTACGGTTAGGTTACAGTTAGATTACGGTTACGTCATAATTATGTTACTTTCAGGTAACAATTAGGTTACGTTTAAGTTACAGTTAGATTACGGTTAAGTTACGGATAGGTTACAGTTAGATTACGTTTCTGCTACGATTAGGTTACGGATAGGATACAGTTACGTTACAGTTTGGTTACAAATAGGATTACGGATAGGTTACAGTTAGATTACGGTTAGGTTCCGGATAGGTTATAGTAGGTTCCGGATAGGTTACAAATAGGTTACGATTAGGTTACCGCCAAGCTACAGTTAGGTTACGGTTAGGTTACATTTAGGTTACAGTTAGGTTATAGTTACATCACATATAGGATACGGTTGGGTTATAATTAGGTTACGGTTAGCGTACCGTCATGTTACGTTTATTTTACAGATAGATTACTGTTAGGATACAGTTATGTTACAGTTAGGTTATGGTTAGGTTATAAGTAGGTTACGGTTACGTTACGGTTAGGATGAAGTTAGATTACGGTTAAGTTATGGATAGGTTACAGTTAGATTACGTTTCTGCTACGATTAGGTTACGGATAGGATACAGTTACGTTACAGTTTGGTTACAAATAGGATTACGGATAGGTTACAGTTAGATTACGGTTAGGTTCCGGATAGGTTACAGTAGGTTACGGATAGATTACAATTAGGTTACGGTTAGGTTACCGCCAGGCCACTGTTAACTTACGGTTAGGTTACATTTAGGTTACAGTTAGGTTATAGTTACATCACAGTTAGGATACGGTTAGTTAATAATTAGGTTACGGTTAGCGTACCGTCATGTTACGTTTATTTCACAGATAGATTACTGTTAGGTTACAGTTATATTACAGTTAGGTTATGGTTAGGTTATAAGTAGGTTACGGTTACGTTACGGTTACGTTACAATTAGGTTACGGTTAGGTTACGGTTATGTTCCATTTCCGTTACAGATAGGTTACGGTTAGATTATGGATAAGTTACAGTTAGGTTACGGGGGTCTATGTCATTTAGCCGAAAACCAAATAGCCGACAAGACATTTAGCAGACACCAATTAGCCGACAGGACGTTTAGCCGACAAGTACATTTATCCGAAACGTACATTTACCCGACAGGACATTTAGCCGACAGGTCAAATAGCCGACAGGAAGTTTAGCTGACAAGACATTTAGCAACAGGACAATTAGCCGACATGATATTTAGCCGACAAGACATTTAGTCGACATGGCAATTAGACGACAGGACAATTAACCGACAGATCAAATAACCGACAGGACATTTAGACGACAGGTCAAATAGCCGACCTGACAATTACCCGACAGGACAAATAGCCGACAGGACAATTAGGAGACATGAAAATTAGCCGACAGGTCAAATAGCCGACATGATATTTATCCAAAACATACATTTTGCCGAAAGAATTTAGAAGACACATTGATATGGGTCGGTGATATACCAACAATGTCAACCTCAATAACTCGTCACCATCATAATTCAACTTTTTAGCTCACAGGCTATCAAAGTCAGAGAGCTCGCCGTTCTGTATGTATGTAAGTATGTACGGACATATTCACGTAACGAGGTAACTCTTGATAAAAACATCCGATTTGCTTCAATTTTTTTGTCTAGGTTCTTTCTGGAAAGGCTCTTTCCTGATTAGTTTTGGGGGCTCATTGGTTAAAGTTAAAGGGGGAAAAGGGGGCTAGTCCCTCCCCTTAATTTAGATAAATGGGTTTTTCATGCAGAATTATTCGATTTGCTCCAAATTCGGTATACCGGTTTATTATGTTAAGGAGCTTCCCTGATTAGATTTGGAGGTTCATTAGTTAAGAATAAAGGGGGAATAAGGGAGCTAACCCCCCCCTTAATTTATATAAATGGGTTTTTCATGCAGACTTATTCGATTTGCTCCAAATTTGCTATACCGGTTTATCATGTTAAGGAGCTGCCTTGAATAGATTTGGAGGTTCATTAGTTAAGAATAAAGGGGGGAAAGAGGGCTACTCCCCTTAATTTAGATAAATGTTTTTTCATTCAAAATTATTCGATTTGCTCCAAATTCGGTATACCGGTTTATTATGTTAAGGAGCTTCCCTGATTAGATTTGGAGGTTCATTAGTTAAGAATAAAGGGGGGATAAGGGAGCTACCCCCCCCCCCTTAATTTATATAAATGGGTTTTTCATGCAGACTTATTCGATTTGCACCAAATTTGCTATACCGGTTTATCATGTTAAGGAGCTGCCTTGAATAGATTTGGAGGTTCATTAGTTAAGAATAAAGGGGGGAAAGGGGGCTACCCCCATTAATTTAGATAAATGGGTTTTTCATGCAGAATTATTCGATTTGCTCCAAATTTGGTATACCGGTTTACTATGTTAAGGAGCTGCCTTGATTAGATTTGGAGGTTGATTAGTTAAGAATAAAGGGGGATAGGGGAGCTAGTCCCTCCCCCCCACCCCTTTATTTAGATAAATGGGTTTTCCATGCAGAGTTATTCGATTTACTCCAAATTTGCTATATAGGTTTATTATGTTAAGGAGCTGCATTGATTAGATTTGGAGGTTCATTAGTTAAGAATAAAGGGGGAAAAGGGGGCAAATCCACTCCTTAATTTATCGGACACTTGTGGTACGAATATCATAAAAGTTTGTTTTTAGGCTAATTGAAGGGTGTAGAGTTCATTTATGCTGTCGGAATTGTGTACTGCTATTGAAAAAAAACAAAGTTATGGTTCGTTTTAAGATTCAGATGGCCCCCTAAGCAAATTTTATATACATCATTTAAAAGTAGACTTTATTACCAATCGTTTGGTACCAGTAACTTTATTCTACAATAATTTTTTCAGAGTTAGTAGGGGTGTTTAATTTTTTTTTTCCCACGACTGTACACTTTAGGTTTTTCGGATTGTGCTTTACATCTTTCGGTCGGAGTCGGTGTGATCTGGTTTTTAACAAGGAAGTCCTGAATATTTTTCAAATGAAAAGCTACAGATTTGACTATTAATGATGGCTCATAGTAATACCCATGTGTTCATTTCTGTACTTAAGGGATAAAATTATACAACACTTTATTATAAACGTGTTAAAATTGGAGCAAATTTCTTTTACTTTGGGGTTTGGTGGAAGCCTGTCGGTTTTGTGTTGAAGAAATTGTTTTGTTGGGTGCTCGCAGACTCCATTCCTAGGCGTTGAAAATTATTTAGAGTGTACCATATATAATATAGTTTAATAAAGCAAATAATTAAATAATTTGATAACATTGCAATGATTGCAGTAAATATAATGTGACACTAATAATCGAAAAAAGTAAAAAAGTCGGATAATTAAGAACTTGAATTATACTCGCCCCTCCTCCACCACTAAAAAAAACTATCTTAAAAAACTCTACACCTGAATTTCTAGCCATCAGGGGCAAGTTGTACACAGCTGAGAAGCATTTGATAAAAGAAAATTTCTCTCATGTATTTTTAAAATTAGCCAAAGTACGATATACATCTCACCTTAAGAAAGTTCGAATAGGAAATGTTTTGGATAATTATTAATTTCTATGCATAAATCATTTATTTAATGCATATGTTTTTATTGTAATCAAATCTGATAAATTATCATAGCGTTTGAGCAATTTTTAAATTTTTGTTTGTCTGAAAATTGATGAAAATTTTCCGAAAAATCAAATTCCTTGGGGGGGGTTGGTATTGCCCCCTCAGCCCCCCTCAAATGGCGGCCCTGTTTCCAAAACTTTCTAAAATATTCATGGAGACATTTTTATGCATAAATACATTAAAATAAAATCCTTTATATCTAACTTCCTTTTATCAGTAATTTATTTATTTTTTTATTTATTTTTGACTAGATAATCATAAATTTAAGAGCTGTTTATTTTTATTCCACCCTAACATTATTTATTCCAGACAGTGTTGCGCCAACATTTGCGTATATGGCGGAAGCATGATGCAACAGTTGAAAGGAGAAATCAATCATCATGTTTGGACATTTCTTTATTCATTTCATTTTCTTCGGTTACTAACGAAAAAGAGCTATTATTTGACACCAATTTAGCCGTGCTAATCAATCTGTTTTATACAAATAAAGCATATTATGGCATTAAACTGGATTATTTCTAATTTTCTCTTATTGATCAAGTTCAATTTAGACACATTTTTTTCGTGAGGGATTTCTGTGATCTCCGGGATGGGGGTGGGGTTGGAATTTGCACTTTTTGACCATTGAAAACACAAAATCTCAAATCTTCCATGGGGACATTTATTCTCTGGGGAGAATGTCTCCCCCGGGTCACCCCATGAATTCAACACTGTTAATGATTTTAAAAAAAATATTAGGACTGTTTCTTTTTCTGATTTAATTAAGAAATTTAAACATTTAAACACGGAATGTAAAAAATTATTTTGGAGAAGCTATTATTTGTATAATGAATGCCATTGTTGGATCATATACACCTACGTTTACAAATGAACTGAAAATTTAATACAATAATATTAAACTAGAGAACAGGAATTCTGTTTTTTCAGAATTTAGTGCCGCCCCCAGCATTTCCATTACTTCATTTTCTTCTGATGGACTGATGGCTTCTATTATTATGAAACAGCCATTATAAATGAAGTGTTAGGTGAAGATGAAAGAGCAGCCGTAAAAGTTTGAACTCTGATTTTCTGGTCGGAATGGGGGAAAAAATGGCTATATATATATATATATATTTATTTATTTTTTTTTTTTGACGACTGCTTTTTCATCTTCCCCTAACACTTCATTTATAATGGCTGTTTCATAATAATAGTTGGTTGGTTGGTTGTATTTTATGTCGGCCAATTATCAGCACGTGGGATATAGGCCCTAAGGGGGGAGTGCCTTCCGTGGAGGTCTTTCTAAGGGAACCTAACCCGTATTAACGCTTGGAGAACCAAGGTTCGAAGAAAACCACGAAAACTCCGAAAGATTAGGCCGACGGGTGCGATGGGGATCGAACCCAGCACCTCCCGTCTACCAGCTTCGAGAGCAGAACCTCTCGGCCACTGGTGGGGCTTCATAATAATAGAAGCCACCAGTCCGCCAGAAGAAAATAACTCAGTTAAGCGGGACTCTACTGCAGTACAAAACATATTTCAATTTTAAGACTTACAGCACACGTTTTATTTTATGTAAAATGACGTCATTCGCATCCGCTTAAGAATTCCACATTTACGATCTACTCTTAAACATCTGCAGTAAAGCATGCATAGCACATCACTATCGCGAAATAATGCACAAATGCAAAACAATATTCCGTCTTTCAAGGAAAAAAAAGGCGATCTAATGATTCATAGATACTTACAATTAAATATAGTATATAATAGCTCCATTGTTTTAACAGAAATCATTCGTTTATATATATTTTTTCAAAATAGCACGTATTTTAATTACATTTTCTTTCGGTTGTTGCGAGAAAATGGCAACAAAAATATATAATTGCTATTTTAAAACTATTCTTCCTTTACTTTCTACAGAAATCGAGTTCTTCCGTTGCCAATATTAAGCAAATGGCTCTAAAAACTACAAAAAAAATAATATTCCAAAAATAAATGGAGATACAGTTTTCTTACAAAATGCATTTAAAAGAACTTTTTTTCTCCAATACGACGGTATAAAAATTGAAAATGTGCGATGCTTAGAAGTTTAAAAAATTTCTAAACAGTATTTAATCGTAATGCTTTGTTTTACGGCTAGCCTCTGTAAGGTAACGTTATTTTTTGGACACAAAATAATCTGGGAGAAAGAAATAGCATACCGTACCGGAGGCTAATAACATTTTGTTTTAAACGTGATATATAATTTTAAATGTTTCACCAATTTTCAAGTTTATTGAGAACTTTTTACGTTTCATCCTCATTCCTCTGTTTGTATTAACTTAATTTTTTCAATAACGGTTTCTTTGTAATCAATAATACTCTAAAGTTAAAAAATATATGTTGAGAAAATTAAAAATATTTTTTTCAAATAATTCTAATTTAATTTGATATTCAAAATTTAAGAAAAGCATTTATCGAATTAGATATATATGGTAAGCATATAGAATTTTTCTTTAAATTTGAAGCTAGGTCCTCCTTTATATTAATAAAATTGGTTCTTATTTAATATTATTTTTTTCATTCTTGTTAATAAAGTTTGCATTTGTAGTCTTAGAATGTATCCAGCCTCAGCTAGGGATCTAACGAATTTCGGACGATATTCAGTATTAAGCAGAATATTGTAGATATTTAGAGGAATAAAATCAGGGTAATACATTTTTAGGTAGATTTCGTAATAAGAAATACTACATATTACATTTTTCCAACATTTTTGCAGATCTACGCCGATCATGAAACCATAGAACACCAAACCATCCCCAGTTCAAAACTTTATCTATCTATCCATATATATCACTTTTTTATGGACACGATAACTTCCATAATTTTGCACAAACCTCTTCCAAACTGGTCAAGGCCATACCATACAATCAAGGGGCAAAAAATCTCGGTAAAGTTCGTTAATGGGCAAAATCGACCAAGGGGATGGAAATAGGGAAGGATTTTGTGAAAACTCAAAAAAAAAACTTCTTAATTATAATGCATATCAAATCAGTTTAAAGTTATTATTACTTCTAGGAAGAGGTAAAAAAAAATTATGTATAACAGGTTTTTGATATCATTAAAAATGGGCTCAAGGGATAATAAAAATAGAGTTTTAAGAAGAAAAAAATTCATAACTTCGTCAATTCACAGGATATAAAATCCACTTAAATTTATTATAAATCTTCTTAATCTTACCTACAACTTTTATATTGACAAGTTTTTGATAGTACCAACTCTTACAGAAAAAAGGGAGAGGGTTAAAAAGAAAAAAATCATAACTTCGTCAATTCACAATTTATCAAATCCGCTTAAATTTATTATAAATCTTCTTGATGTTATCTACAACTTTTATATTGGCAAGATTTTGATAAAACCAACTCTTACAAAAAAAAGGAAAAAAATATCGTATTAAGGCTGTTCTCAAATCCATAGGGGCAACTTTATGACATAAGTTTGAATTCCTTTTTGTTCGGAAACGCATGAAATTGGAAGGTGTTGTTATACGAAAACTATGTAATTGAAAGACGTTTTCCGTTTTTTTTGTAAACACAATAGATGTTTCAGAAAATACTGTCACAGTTTGAACCAAATTTAACAACAAAAGGGAAAAAACACTGAACGAAGGGAGAAAAATCCCTTGTAGTAGGTCTGCCAATTTTATACAATTACGTTAAAAAATCTGTATGTCATTGTGTCAGAAAATATCAACCTTGTTGAACAGTGTAGTTGAGAACACAGCCTTAACATGATTCTGATAAAACCAGTTCAGAAAAATAAAATTAAAAACTCGTCAAAAGCGACCAGAAAAAATTGTCAAACTGTGTTTATATCTAATCTTGATTTAGCCTTTTTAGTGAAATTAGTACTTAACTTCGAAATCTACCTGTGCCTGCAGGCCGAGCCGGGAGTGATTTTTTTCTCTTTCTTTTCTTTTTTTTTAAAATGATTTTCTCAAATCCAAATTGGCTATTTTCTAACGCATTCATATAGAACCATTTTTATTTCTTACAAGCATAATATGTACAGCTATTTTCATTCAGATACTAAACAATCAAATTCAATTTTTTAGTGTCAGACTATTTTAAGAATCCATAATCTGCCTGTTTGTCATACAGTTTTATAATGAGGCTCCTAAAACTTCGCTTATCGGTGAGAATTTTAACTATTTTTTTTTTCATTTTGCACAAAACTATCATTATTTGATAAATTTTATAGTACAAATAATGTTCCGATACGACAGTTTCTTGAATTTTCATGATTTTTTTGAAAAATAAACGGATATGGGCCATTGCCATTAAAAAAAAATATTTTATGAACTGAGATAAGGATTACTACTGCAATTTGTTTGTGTAGAAAAATGTAAGTCACATAAACAAGGTTTTTTAAGAAATAATAATCTCTTTGTGATATTTCAACATATTATATTAAACGTATAAAACAGTTAGACATATGAATAACGAAATCTATATCGAATTAGAAATAAAAAAACAAACTGTGCGGTATGAATTTTTTGCTTGCTTTTTCTAGTTCCCTACGATGCAACCAAATTTTATACAATGCAATTTTATATCTCACTAGCTGACTCACCCGGCGTTGCCCTGGCACATCATAATAACCTTAAATAAAACTCAAGTTTGTATGATTTTATATCCTTTGAAAATCTTTTAAATGAACCTAGTTTCGGTTGTTTCATTGCATTCCACAGCGTCTCGTGTGTTTCCAACAAACGTCTTTTCGAACGAACCTGTAATTTGGGTCCCCGCTACCTAACGCAGCATGTGCCGGAAGTGCTCCGCACGTATCGTAGACAATCGAAAACCAAGTCTAGTGAGCAAAACTTCGTAGTAATCAAGCCCATATAACCGGAAAAACGAATGCATCATTAATGTTCGAAAAAGTCGTTAACTGAAGTCTAAGATAAACTTTCATAATCACAGAAAGTAGTATTTTCACAGAAAGTAACTGAATTGTAATCTAAGTTAAATAAACCAATTCCCGTTGAAATTGGGTCCTTATAACCCGACGAAACAATTTATCCTTACGCGGTGGAAGTTGCCTCCCTCCTCCTCTATAAATTTCACGGCCTACTTTTAAAATTAACACGATATTATTTAATAAACGGATATTTACTGATTTGCAAAATTTTAGCGTAAAACAGCCACACAACAGTAGTTATTATTTCTATTGCAGATGCGCAACAGACGAAAAGATTGCCGTATTATATGAAAAATGTATCTCTGATTTTTTTTTCATTATTTTTCCTGTGTAATAAACATTTCAGAGAATCATATATAATTTTTTCGAAGCAAAATAAAAAATCGCGCATTTAAGGGTTAACGTAACGCGATTTTTATTTTTAATTTACGGATGTAGTGAGTAAACGTAAGTTGTTGCCGAAAAAGGAGATTAATATTCAAAAAAGGTGGTAGCTTGGGTATAAAGAAGGACCGGGCCCAGGGGGCAGGATATTAACTGGAATGTAGTTGGGTAAAGGAAAAAATTTTAATAGTTTTAAAGTAGCTGCAGGACGCAAGAACTATGAAGTAGAAAATTGTAATAGAGTAAGATCGTTTTTAAAGAAGCTGCAACAAAGGCCCCAAGAAGGAGAATAATATTCAAAATTGGTGGTAGCTGAAGTGAGAAATTTTTTTGTCGTTCACGGAGTTGGTAGAAGACTTAAGAAGTTGTTAGAAAAAAAAAGCTAATGAATCGTGTCATTTTTAAGGGAGCTACAATAAAAGGCCCCAAAAAGTCCAACTGATAGTTAAGAGCAGGGTCCTAACATGAAAATATGTTAAAAGGTGTTAGATCTTCAATTATTCAAAATTAACCATAGAGTTGTGAATTAGTATTTCTTAGAATAATAATTTAAAGAAATGCGCCAAAAATTGGGCAAATGCTGTCCTAGGACTGGATAGCTGATTGTCCTAGGGCCCAAATAAAAAAAGTCCTTCCGGCCAGTGCCGGGAGGAAGAGGTAGCTTTCATATTCCTTATTTTAAAAAAGCCAACTTATGTTATTCAAACACACGAAGCTCAATTTAGTGGAAACCGAATATAGGAGATTCAATACTAATTTTTATCAATAGTAAATCATTATGAATGAGAATTTCGCGAAATTAGTCAGCTTTATCCGAGCTGCTTTTATTTAAAGCAACTTATATTTGGCTGCAAAATTCGGCGATTTCTTAAATTGCCTGCCATTTTAAGAGAACATGGTGGATGAGGCTAACCAGTGAACTTGGTCGAGACCTTAGTAATTGCTGTGCACATGCTCACTCACATCGGAATCGATTGATATATACGAGTGCTGTCGCAGGCAAAAAATCAGATTTTTCAAAATGTCACCCACATTAGGTATTGAAATTGCTATATCTGAGACATTTTTGAAGATAAAGAAAAAACAAAAAATGCTCCTGAATCCTTATATCAAGGTCAAATACTTAAGAAAGAAACCTTTTTCAATTTCTAATTTGTTTTGCACTTCACTTTAAATATATATTTTTTTAATTTAATGGCCACCATTTTGAAACAAGATGGTTGATGAAGCTGGCCAGCGAACTTGGTCGAGATATTGATGTATACTATCCACATGCCTTCTTACATCGAAATAGGCGAATACGTGTGTTATCGCGTGACAAATACAAGATCGTTTCAAAATGGGAATAGTATGGTTTTAACAATTTGACGTTTATTTCTTTTATACTGTTACTGGACATTACATTACACATATATATCATTAAAAGTTGTTAACTAGGCATAGAGTACGCCGCCCTGTCCTTGTGTATGTCTAAACTGACCGTACCTTTAAGGGTTAATATCTCGGCTAATTACCGATGATTTTTTTCGAAAATAATTATAAACAATGCTTTTATTCTTCTGCAACGATAGGTATATTCAGCGATGCTCAACAATTTTTCTGAATGCCCGTAAATCGAAATTTGTGTATAACAGAAAAACGCTAATTACTCAAAAACTATGTGACCTAGGGTAATCGCTATAATTTTCCGGCAAGGTTTATATTAATGCCTACTACCTCTAATTTTTTCATAATTTTAGTTTCAGTAGATTCGGAATTAGATGGGAGGGGACATATTTTTGTGCTACATTTTCAACAATATCTTTGAAAATATAATACCTAAAATTAAAAGGAATGTATTTTTGAGTTCAGCGCTACAAAAGCTTTCACAGGATACCCCACATGATATACAATGAAAAGATTTTTTTTTCAAGTAGCATAATTAGCCCCTCTACTTTTTTACTAAATATATTTATGAATGTTTATTAATATGAAAATATGTGGGTCAATGGTCTTTATTATTTCCCCGAATTTGAACTTTCCACGTTCCATAGTTTACGAATAAAATGGCTGTGACAGACAGACAGACACAAGAGTGATCTTATAATGGTTTCCGTTTTTACTTTTTAAGTACGGAACCCTAAAAAAGAAAAATCTGATTGTCAGGTGCATCAGGACATGTCTTGGATTGTTCTCACCTAAATGTTCAGAATTCTACGTGCGGTAGATTTTGCTAGTCATCAAACGCAGACACACAGACACTCAAACACTCACATACACACAGACAGAGCGAAACTTTCTTTTATTGGTATACGTTTTATTCAATTTTCCTCGCTAAAAACTGGGTTGTCGTTAAATCCGATCTCGCTGAAAACTTATTCTACAGTTAAATACAAACACACTTTTAGTAGCTGACGAGTTATTGAGGTTTTAATGCATATGTATAAAATATTAATGATGATTGAGTAAAAGCACTGATTTATGAAATTGATGAGCTATCGCTATTATAGTGCCCCCATATCAGTAACAAATAAATACTACTTCTTTCAACAAAAACAAAGGTTTATTAAGGCTGGCGAATCACTGACCTTTTAATATATAAATTAAATGAATTCGATGCGCAAAAAGACGAATTTGTGAGAATGTCAAGTTGTCAAGATTGGATATATATAATTCATTAATGACATTCGACTTAATAAAATCACTGATGATTAAGGATGACGACTTTTCGAGGTTTTTTGGAAATCATACAAAATTTATATCAAACTGATTAAAATATAAATTTAAAGAGATGGCGAAGTAACTAGGTTTTTGCGTTTAGAGAGATCGTTTGCTGATAACTTGTTATTTTAATTTTATTGCGGATGTAAAGAAAATTAATTATATTCTACTGCATAGAATCACTGCTTTATGAGGATACAGAGTTATCAAGGTTTTAACCACAATGACCAATGATAATTGTTTAAATAAAAACATAGATTTATAAGCTTGAGGATTCATCAAGGTTTAACCGTATAACTTGTATTCGATAGAAAATAAAACGAATTAATGAATCTTCAAGTTATCCAGTTTTTAGAGCAAAGGTATAAATAATAATATTAACTAAATACACTTATTTATGAGGATGTCGAGTTATCGAGGCTTCAACATATAAGCGTAATAATAATAACATTTTATTAAACTAACTGGCTTCGCACTCTAGCGCGCTCATAATTACATCGGGCCTCTAATTTATGCTAACATCGAATAAAACGAATGTCGAATTCATATGAAAATTTTCGATAGGTGCAGTAGCGTAGCTACGTTGTTTGCCAACCGGGATTTCATCCGTTTATTAAATAATATTGCGTTAATTATAAAAGTAGTCCGTGAAATTTACAGAGGGGGGGGGGGGCAACCTTCCACCGCTTAGGGGTGTATTCTTTCCTCGAGTTCTAGGGGACAGATTTCAACGGGAATTGGTTCATTTAAGTTAGATTACAATTCAGCTACTTTCTGTATTATGAAAGTTTATCTTAGACTTCAGTTACCAACATTTTCGAACATTAATGATGCATTCGTTTTTCGGGTTCTATGGGCTTGATTACAACGAAGTTTGGCTCACTCGACTTGGTTTTCGATTATCTGCGGCACGTGCGGAGCACTTCCGGTACATACTGCTTTAGGTAGCGGGGACCCATTTCACAGGTTCGTTCGGAAAGAGATTTGTTGGGAACACACGAGAGGCTGTGGAAGGTAATGGGACTTCCGAAACTAGGTTCATTTAAAAGATTTTCAAAGGATGTAAAATCATACAAACTTGAGTTTTATTTAAGGTTATTATGATGTGCCTGGACAACGCCGGGTGGGTCAGCTAGTGTAATATAAAATTACACTGTATAAATACAGGGTTCCGGAGCCCAGTGCAATAGCGCTTCCGAAAAACCGAAGCTTAAATTACCTTTTCCTTTCCTTCTCATCTCCAAGCTTTTGCATTCTTTTTAACAAAACACTTATATGTGACGTAATGTGTCACACACGTAGGAGATGGAGATAAAGCGGTCTCAATTTTTATATCAGTTTTTAGGCTTAGACTGACTCGAGCTCAATCTGTATTACATTTAAAATTTTATTTATTCATTTATTGAAAAAAAAATCCTCTTTTAAAATTACGTATTATATTCCACTTCAAATCATTTTAATGCTATTATGATCAGAATGAAGGGGAAACAAAAAATCGTGGTTTACTATTTCAAATTTATATCGGCGACGTGTTGATACGGCACCACTCAAGAGACTGAACAATAAATTTGCTTTCAGTTCGATTTTCTTTTGTGACAGTAGGATAATTTTCATTGGCTGGGTTTTCTTTTTATTATTTCGATATCTAACCTGAAAAGAATATTTTCTGTTTTATCCAACAAGCATCAGCTTGATGTTTGTTTGTTCGAGGTTTTTTGTCTTTTATTGTGTACGAGTATACAAATCACGTTAGTGATTTTTCTATTTATTTTGTATCATGAACGGTACCCACGCTAAGGCTCTCTGCACCTATACGAAGTCACTTTCCTTTGTAAATAGATATAATTACCATGTATTGCTATTCTGATAGAAAGCAATCGAGCAGTGGTTCCCCTTTTTCTATAAAAGCATAGATTCTTTCCGATAACGTTGTCAAATTTTTAATTTTATCTGATTTTCAGGGACTCACCGCAAAAGATTGTTATGCGGAAGGAAATGATTATAGTTTAAGATATGCACATTTTTCAGGAAATTGTAAAACATTGTTCCATTCTTCAGCATATAAATATTCATTTCTGTAAATTTCATTCATTTTTTCTTAAAAATCCATAGCTGCGAACTATCTCTTTTCTGTGTTAAAAAAAATTTCATAATCATAATCGTTACCTTATTTAATCGCAGAATTCTGCAATTAATTAACATAAAAAATAGGCGCGGATTTTTACTATTCAGAAGAAGGGATAACTAAAAAGTGGAATAGTTGACAGCTAAGTACATGCAGATAGATATATTTAAAATTTTTATTTTGCTAAAGAAAAAAAATGCTTTAAATTTTGCAGTTAATGTACCAAATATAAATATGCAGATTACAGGGGCAGGGGGGAGGGGTGGAACGGTACAGTTGTTGTACCGGTAGCGCTGATTAGGGCTCCGGAACATTTTAGTAGGAATTTAAGACCTGGGCGCAGTAATCTAATTGTAACGTAACCTTAATCTAACTGTACCATAAACATTACCTAACTGTACCCTAGCTGTAACGTGTTACCTAACCGTAACCTAACGGTAACCTAACAGTAACATACCTTCAACCTAACTATAAGCAAATTATCACCTAACCGTAACCCAACTGTAACATAACCGTAACCTAACTGTGACGTAGCTATAAACTATCGGTAACTTAACCGTAACGTAAACTAATTATAAGCTAAATGTAACGTGGCTGTAACCTACCTGTAACCTATCCATAACCCAACCGTAAACTATCTGTAACGGAAATGGAACAAAACCGTAACCTAACCGTAATCTATCTGTAACGGAAATGGAACATAACTGTAACCTAACCGTAACCTAATTATAACCTAACCGTAACGTAACCGTAACCTACTTATAACCTAACCCTAACCTAACTGTAACATAACTGTAACCTAACCATAATCTATCTGTAAAATAATCGCATCATGACGGTACGCTAACCGTAAACTAATTATAACCTAACCGTATCCTAACTGTGATGTAACTATAACCTAACTGTAACTTAAATGTAACCTAACTGTACCCTGGCGGTAACCTAACCGTAACCCAATTGTAACCTATAAGTAACGTACTGTAACCTATCCGTAACCTAACTATAATCTAACTGTAACCTATCCGTAATCTTAATTGTAACCAAACTGTAACGTAACTGTATCCTATCTGTAACCTAATCGTAGCATAAACGTAATCTAACTGTAACCTAACTGTAACCTATCCGTAACTTAACCCTAATCTAACTGTAACCTATCCGTAACCTAACCTTAACCTATTTGTAACTTAAACGTAACCTAATTGTTACCTAAATTTAATCGAATTGTGACGTAACCGTAATCTAACTGTAACCTAACCGTAACCTAACTGTAACCTAAGTTTAACGTAACCGTAAACTAATTATAACCTAACTGTATTCTGATTGTAACCTATCCGAAACCTAACAGTATCCAAACCAAAACCTAACTGGGTTAATCGTCCTCTCGGCTAAATATCCTGTCGGCTAATTGTCCTATCGGCTAAATGTCCTGTCGACTAATTGTCTTGTCGGCTAAATGTCCTGTCGGCTAATTGACCTGTCGACTAATTGTCTTGTCGGCTAAATGTCCTGTCGGCTAAATGTCCTGTCGGCTAAATGTCCTGTCGGCTAATTGTCTTGTCGACTAAATGTCCTGTCGGCTAAATGTCTTGTCGGCTAATTGTCTTGTCGGCTAATTGTCCTGTCGGCTAATTGTCCTGTCGGCTAATCATCCTGTCTGCTAAACGTCCTGTCGTCTAATTGTCCATGTCGACTAACTGTCCTATCGGCTAATTGTCCTGTCGGCTAATTGTCTCTGTCGGCTATCTGTCTTGTCGGCTAACTGTCGCTGTCGGCTAATTGTCCTGTCGACTAAATGTACGTGTCGACTAAATGTACTTGTCGGCTAAATGTCCTGTCGTCTAATTGCTGTCTGCTAAATGTCTTGTCGGCTATTTGGTTGTCTGCTAAATGACATAGACCCATTTTAACGAGATATTTCAAATCTTCGGTTCAAATTATGCCTAGACACCGAATTTCAAGTCATTTGAATGATAAGCTTTTGAATAATAAACATTCATCAAAATTGAGGGATTCTAATGTTAAATTATATTTTCATATTTTTATTTATAACTTCTGAAATTATGATCCTAATGTTTTATTTTTTTGTGAAGCAATAATACTAATATACCCAAACATAAATACGTTTAATTTGCAATTTTTATAATTTTCTCATATGAATTATGAAATTAATATTAAAAAAATATGAATTGCAACCTACAATTTTTTTTTATGGATTCAGATTTATTAAGTCCTACTTTATGGAAATCCAAAATTTCACAATTTTCTTCCAAGTAGTTTTCAAATTATGCTTAAAAAACGGCAAAATGATGGTTTAAGGGGCCGTCTATGATAGAAGCGACTAAATATTTTGAAATTTCTTCTGCTATCCTATAATCTCACAGGCTTAATTGACTGCTTAAGGTGCCTTGATCAAGAAGGGAGCTCTCTCGGTTAACAATCCAGTACCGAACTTCAATTTGGATACAGCCCTTAAAATGCGCTCGTTTTAAAATAATTAATTTCTCGGAAACTTATGGTACGAATTGCATAAACATTTGTTTTTAGACTAAATAAAGAGTGTAGAGTTCATTTATGCTGTCAGAATTGTGTACTGCTATTGAAAAAAAACAAACTTATGGTTCGTTTTAATATGTAGATGGCCCCCTAAGCAAATTTTATATACATCATTTAAAAGTAGACTTTATTTACAGTCGTTCGGTACCAGTAACTTTCTTCTACGATAATTTGTTGAGGAGTTAGTAGGGGGTGTATACTTTTTTTTTCCACGACTGTACTTAACAAGATCCAAATAAATTAATTTACAGCTTGATGGACAATAATTGTAAGAACTAAATTCTCACCTTATTCACAAGTTTTTGTTCGACTAATAATGACACGGTAGTAACTTAGCGAATTACTTACAATAGGTTGCCAGGCTCAAGCTGATGCTACCACCTATATTTTGAGACTGAAACTTTGTCGATAGCTCAAGTGATGTAGAAAATATAGCAGATTGAAACTTTTTTTATGTCTTGGATAAAGTAAACCTTAATGGGCCATAGTTACACTAGTTGACGGTGCATAATTTTATTTAATAAAGTAAATTAGGTAAAACAGAGTATTATAAGAGCAATTGTCATAAAATTAGATTTAAGAATTCTTGGATATAAAAAAATAACATAATCTAGTACGTATATTATAAAGGACAAACATATCTGTGCGTAACGCATACGTCATTTTGCGAATGGCAGCACTTAGAAATTTGAAATAAAATTTTGGTTTTGAAATTTTCCCTACTGGAATTTTTAAACTTCTAAACATTGCATATTTTAAATTTTTACACCGTCGTATAAGGAAAAAATGTTTTTTTTTTAATGCAATTAGTTTGAAAGCTGTATCACAATTTATTTTTGAGATATTAATTTTTTTATAGTTTTTAATAACATTTTTCTTATTGTGGCAACAAATGTACCCCATTTCTATTGAAAGTAAACGGAAAATAGTCGAAAATAGGAGATAGTGTATCTTTTTGTTGCCATTTTCTCATAAAGCCTGACAAAAAGGTTGAAATCAAAATATGGGCTATGTCAAGAATATTGTCTCTTATACCGTGATAACGACGTCATATGCATACTTTTCTATAGACGAAATTTAAGACTGGATTGTAAAAGTGTATTGCTTTAGCGGATGCAAATGACGTCATTTTATAAAAAAGCGTGCATTTTAATTCTTAAACCTGAATTATGTTTTATAGAAGTGCGTCAATTTCACAGCCCAGCTGCTTTGAAATTCTTCACAGGTGAAAATGCTTCACTTTCGAAAATAATGTAATCGAATTCACACACTGATAAAACGCAATGTTTAAAAAAAAAATTAGAGTGTCTTTATAGAAGAGAAGTGACATGCAAATAATGGCGATTTATATTACAGAAATTGATTATTCTCGCCTGGATGGATTTGCTTCGCCGAGTTAGACAAGGAAACAAATAATTCGTGGTTTAAAATAATATGTTCCTGAAGATTTGTCCAAAATTCTCTGAAATAAAATTTTAATGCTATTCTTTAGGACATTCTACTATAATTTTATCAAAATAACATAATTTGCTTAATTTAATTTTTCCTAATTTAATATAATCTACATATTTAAAACACAAATGTGTATTATAGTCATCTTCCCTGATGTTTCTGCTGAAACAATTTTACTTTTTTTACTGAAAGCTCTTGATTTGTAGATGTGATCGCACTATCTGTTTTTTTAATATCCCAACTTTTATATTTTAATTTTAAAAGCATTTTATGAAATTTCTTCACAATGGTGAAAATTAGATAGCTTTCATTATTGCAGACAAGAGAGAAAGAAATTATGAGGTATTTTTATCTTTATTCATGCTATTTTCTGATAAAAATTCAAAATTGTTGATAAAAAATGTTGTATAGGGTTTAGTGTCGCAAAATCCCATTAGAAGCAGAATATTATATTAGGGGCATAATAACAGAAAATGACATACTATACTGCTTTTGAAAACACGCATTTTTCTTCATAAATTTTCTATATTGTTTTTCCTTCTGCATGTGTACTGATACTAAGTTTCAAACACTAGGTGAAATGCTTATTTAAGTGAAAATGAAGTCATATTTAAAAGAAAACTATCATTTTCTTAGATAAAACTAAACATTTTAACGCAAATGCGTCTAAAAAAAAACATAAATAACGGAAATTTTCACTCTCCGTAATTGAGATTAGAATCTCAAGTAAAGGGTGCGTCTGTTCACATAAAAGATGTTGCTGACAATCGTGACTTCATGTTTTGCGTTTAAATGATTTTTAAACGATCAAACAAAATACATTTTTTTTTAAAAATGATGAATATGGATCCGAGAAGTGCGTATGCAAATTTTGAGAAGGTAAAAATTGATGTTTTTAATTCCGGAATACCAAGCATAACTGCCTCAATTGATAACCACATCCTAATAACTGATCTTTATTATATTTTACTGATTAAGTATCTATATTATAAAGAGCAAATGTATCTGTGCGCCACGCTGACGTCATTTTGAAATGGCAACATTTCACAACCTAATTTCGGTCTTGAAATTTTTGCTACTGCAATTTTTTAATTTTCTGACATTCGTACATTTCCAGTTTTCGTCGCATAGGGAAAAAATTTACTTCCAAATGCAATTTGTTTAAAAACTGTACCTTAATTGACTGATGTATTATATTTTCTAAAATAATTTTTCAGCATGATTTTTTTAAGTTTATCTTATCACGTGCCGGTTTCAATACATAATAATCATAAACATTTTCCACATACAGCAACAAACATTTTTCAGCATTTGTTTCTGACTATTTTTGCATAACGAAATTCATACTTCCTTTATAAACAAACAAAAGAATAATATTAAAAAAACCACCAATCTAACATATTTGTGAAAGAAAAATTAACAAAATTAATACTTCATTTATAAACAAATAAAAGAAAAATATTGTAAAAACACAAATCTAACATATTTGTAATCGTTCAATTTAAATTTTAAGATCACCAAATAGGATTTTTTTACAAATGGAATTTGTTTGCAAAGTTCATCTTAGTTTACTGATTGTTTAAAACTGGTTTTAAAAACATTTTTAAAGCATGAAATATTTTTAAATTTATCTATATGGCGCAGAGGTCGATCACGAAAGATTAATTCGTTTGCCCTTAAAAGAAAATAATGAGTTCATTTCCTTACGGCTAATATCCATTAAAAAAACTTCCCTATGAATAAATAAATAAAATAATATAAATAAAACACAAATTTAACAGACATGTATAAGCTCTGAAATTATCAGAATATAAAAAGAAATCTTGGTGAAGTAAGTCTTAGCATGCGGCTAAAAACAAAATATCGCTTTTGATAAATTTCAAAAATTTATTTGATTGTATAATTCGTATTTTCCATATGAAAAATGCTTTTTAAATGTAAGTGGGCAATCTAAAAAATTTATTGCATATAAAAAAATCATTAGTTTTCAGAAAAAAAAAAAATCACCTATATTCTTTAACCCGGGTGCGTTCCCCTAGTATATATAAAATCCAAACGGAAATTTCGTTCCGAACATCTATATTTCGACTATTCCTACTTCGACGTATTTCTACTTCCATTTTTTATTAACTGACTTTCAGAAAAAAGTTAGTATTTAGTGACTATCAACGAGTAGATTTGGAAAAAAATGCTTCGATTTTGATACTTCTTTTGGTCATGGTATAGGCCCCTTCTGCTGGTTATCAGAGAAGAACTAAAGCATCAATAAAAAATGCAAATAAAAAAATAATAAAATAAAAAATGACAATTTGTAAAAAATCCCTTATCATTCAGCTGCTTTTAGAGAACAACTAAAAATTTGCTCACTCTAACGCCGATATCTTTTTGAATTTCTACGATATTTGACTAGATTTTTTTTTAATAAGTTGCTCCATAGAGTTGACTCTTAAATTATGTAAAATGATCCTTGTTATCATTCGCGCATGCGCAGATAAAAATTATTTCATACAACTGCTCATATTTCCTAAAATATGTAATATCTTTATATTCCATTTGCACTATATTGTTTCTACTATATTTTGCCAATATTTCTGAAATCGGCGTTAAATGTGGTTGAAAACCTTGTATGTTATAAGCAAAAAAACATGCAAGATTTTTTAATTTTTTTTAAAAAATAAATCGCTATATCTCTTTTAATATACGTGCTATTCTGACACAAAAGAATACACATATTGCACAATGTCTGTTTATTTATATTCGGTAGCGATAGATCATTTCGTGCATTTTATTTTACAGTGTGATCCCAAGTATTATTTTTTTTCTTTGATTTTTTGTTGGCCCCCTAACTGTCCCCCTTATCAAATCGACATTGCTAAATATGAGGTTATACATGTTCTTTTTAATCCTGAAATTTCAGAAGAATCTGACAAGTATATTTCTAAATATTCGACAAAATGTCTAAAATTGAAAGATGCCGGTCATTAAGGCAATATCGTATATATATATATATATAATTCAAAAGGAAATTTCATTCCGGCTGCTTAGAACTCTGGTTTTGCTGAACTTACACTCAAAGATAGGTAATTGTTCGGGGAAGGTTTTAGTACATAACACTTCGTCTAAGTTGCTTGGAATCGAATTATGGTTTAAAGTTCTTTAATGAGATGAACCTGATAATGAAAAATTAGCCTTTTTAAAAGATTCTGCCGAATGTATTTCGATGGAACTTGGACTGTTAATTAGATAATTTTCAAGGAATGGTTTCAGTATAAACCATGTCCTTCTAGGTTGCTTAGCCATACAGTTTTGGTCAAAATTCTGTAATCTGGTGAACTCAATTTTCACAATTTAGCCTTTGAAAAAAGTTATAATAAACGGTTTTTGATAGAATTTGCATTGTTAGTTTGACAATTTTTTAGTGATAGTTTTAGTATATAATATATTGTTAGACACTGTTTAGTCATTGAGCAAGGGGTAAATTCTGTAATTTTCCAATTTTCCTTTTGCGAAGTGGAAGAAATGGGTTTGGCGAGAAAAGGAAAGTTTTCATGCATATTTTCTGTTCAATAATTATAGAATTTATTCACTATAAAGAAGACATTTATATCTTTTTATATAAAAACAGAAGTAAATTGTATATGAATAACAAAAATATTAATATTCATAAATAAAAAGTTTATATATAGGAATACATATTTTAAAAAGCATAAAAGTTCATTTTATTTGTTTTCACAGCTGTTCATATTATTTGGTCACAAATCTCACTTTCTGAAGCCTGAATTGAGCCAAGCTTTTTAACATCTAACAGTACCCATTGATCTAAAATCAGGAAAATTGGAAATTAAATGTAGTTTGTAAAGTATGCCTTGATTAAGAAAAAAAATTACGTAATCGAGTCCACAGACAATTGGCATATTTGGTTCGGATAAGTTACATAATTAAGTCTACAGACAATTGGCGTATGTTACCGGGCGTGGTTTGGCGCACAATTAACTTAGGATAAAGTTGCAATTGATTCTGTGTTTTTAAAGCGAACCAATTCTATAACCGAATTTACAGAGAATTGGCGAAATTTGAGAGAAAGTTATTTGGAGACCTTTTGATAGTTTTACGTTACACCAACACCATACCAAATGTACTCTATTGCGCCATTTATTTCAATCCTAAATGTGCAAACATAGTTTGGTACTTTTTCAGTATAGGGATCTTGGCGAAATAGAGAAAATAGCATTGGCTGAAAAGGAAATTTGGCAACATATTTTCTGACAACCAATTCGCTGTTTCATTTCATATACACAAGCATTTTTTTCTATGTTTATGTAATTTATTTAACATAAAGATGCTATTTATCTAATTTAATATAGAAAAAGAAGTAATTTGGTTACTACTTAGTTATCCCGCCGAACAATTTCGCTAAGTTATATAAATCGCCAAATTATACAAAATGACATAATTTTTATTTTAAATAACGAAATAACAAATAAATTAGTATAAAATTAATAAAAATACAACTAAAACGTCGAAATAAAAATCACTTTATTACGTAAACACGTGTAACTTGCTTAAAGTTAAGTGAATGTGACATATACGACGTAAAAAGTTTTAATTTACTATTTTTTTTTTAAAAATTGAAACTATTTTTTATTATCCTTCTATATATAAAAATAAAGTTTTGATTTGGAAATGGACCAATGTAAATCTGCGTAGATATTCCAGGAAGAACGGCATCCAATTTGAATGCTTAAGCATGGCCTTTCTTCGTTAATATTAAAAAAAAACTGTTACATACAAAAATATGAAAATCGACGGTATTATAGAGAAATGTCTGATAAACACGCTGATCAGACAGTTTTCAAATCGAAGAATTATTTTAAGAGATATTTAATGCCAAAGTTGAACAAAATCGTTCCATTAAAAAAGTTTTATAGGATCAAAAACTGTACATAGGAATTTTATCATTTTTAGATCATTTTATGCGTCAGAATTTCCCGATGTGCAGATTGCATTTAGTTTTTTAATTTGACTCATTTTTTTAGGTTTTATTTCTATTTTAAATTCAAATTTTCAGCATTTCGAGAGATATTTTTTAGATATTTTAGAAAATTGTATTAATTTAAACTGTTGCCAGCTGTATAAATAGCGCAAACAATAACGTTTGCTTCAAATTAAAAATTTATTTTACAGGTGACTATTATAAACAGAAAATATAAAAAGCAGGAACTCATTGAAAATTACGTCATAAAAACTATAATTACACGTGAATTTTAAAAGATAAAGAATATTGTAAAATAATAAATTCATTAACATGCGTTCGAAGTCTTAAATAGGAGAATTTGCATCACATTTACGTCACATTACACTTATTACGTAAAATGAACAAAAAACAATATTGCAAAACAGTTTAAATTTAAAAATTGCGCGAGACATTTATTTGATATTTTAAGATGATCATAATATTTCATTTCTAACAAAAGTATTTTTACGTAAACATTAAAAAGAGAAAGAAAAGTTTGGTGACAATTATGTCAGATTATAATTGTCAGATTCAAATTATAATTCAATCTTCCGAAATCTTTTTAAAGCCGATCAAATTAGCGTGCTGTTAGAGTGTGCGGTGTCTCAACGGGGGTTGACGAGCGTACCTCGTAGGGGGCAGAGCCCCTAGTTAAGTAAAATTAAGTTATAATTTCATTTTTCTGTGATTAAAAAATGGAAATGTTTACTGTAATGCTAAGAGACACTTAGAATTTCATGTGCGTAGTTTAAATAACGATTTTGAAAAAAAAGAAATTATAGTATCCGAAACCACACCAAATTGGCTCATTTTACAGAGAATGTTTTGATACAAATTGAAATACATTTGTTGTAGACATGATCCTAAATCTCAATACTCGCCGATTGAAAAGTCTTTAAAATTATTCAACAGATGCAACGAGAAATAACTTACAGTTTCATAAATTTTAAGATTCAATATCCTTATCGATGTATGTACTTCTGCTTCTACTATATACGAGAGTAAAATGTAAATGGGAAATTCGTCCCGGCTGCATATAACTCAAGCTCACCTGACTGGATTTTGATGAGAATCGAAATGATAGTTAGATAATTTTTCAGGGAAGATTTTAGCATATAACATATCGTTGTACGTTGCTTATACATATAATTATGTTTTAAAGTTAGATAATCATACTAACCCGATTATGAAAGATTAGCCTTTTTAAAAGATTCAGCAGAATGGATTTCGATTGAATTTGCACTGTTAGTTAGATAATTTTTCAGACAGGGTTTAAGTATATACTATTCCCTTCTGCATTTTTTAATAATAGAGATGTGGTGGAAAGTTCTATAATCAGTTGGACCCGATTATGAAAGTTTAGCATTTTTCAAAAGTTCTACAGAACAGATTTTGATAGGAATTCCGTTGTTAGTTACATACCTATTCAGATATGGTTTTAGTATTTTGCATATTGTTCTACGTTACTTAGTCATAAAATAAAGGCGAAAAGTTCCATAATAATGTAAAACCGATTATGAAAGATTAGACTTTTCAAAAAGTTCTAAATGGCGGATATAGATAAAACTTGCTTTGTTGATTAGACAGTGTTTGGGGAGGTTTTAGTTTATTGCATATCATTCTACTTTGCTTAGTTATAGATTTATGGGGACAAAGCTCTATAATCAGATGGGCCGCAATATGAAAGATCAGCCTTTAAAAAACTTTTACTGGATGGATTTTTTCAGTTTGTTTGTTTGGATTATTAGTTAAATAATTTTTCTGGTTTTGTTTATTATATTGCATATTGTACTATCATTCTTTACCAAATCCTACTGTGATTGATCAATTAAAAGGGCTAAGACCTTAATAGCGGAACATTTGTCTGCACATTAGAAAATATAATAGCACAATGGTGTTCATATCTTTTTCTGCAGTGCGAAAGGACATCCCAAGTAAGGTTCCAAATTGCTTTAAATCACAATGTCACTTTCACTGATACATTTTGTTTGATTCAAGTATTGTTTGGATAAACAGACCAGCGTAGCGGGCATAGCCTGCTAGTAGAAACTAAAATACAAGGTGGCCATACATAAACTGGCAGTACTGAGCGTGCTCTGTAGCACTATGTAAAATTTTGCAGGATGATTAAAGAAGACGGGGGAAGAAGGATTTCATGGAATGAACAAACCCACATATTTCCCAGCATTCACATTTGAAACTGTTTTTTCGCGCAATCTTCCGTATTCAGTCTTTTTTTAACCATCTTACAGAAGTGTCAGTGTAAATTTTGGGCACCTTGTATTTGTAGATCTGTAATATGTTTTCCAAATGGAAGATCAATCGAATCTCTCAAACTGCTTCGCCATTTGATTGATTTTTTTTTTTTCATTTTCCCCGTTTGTCTAGAAATCCATTTATTTTCCTGTTTCCTGTTCAAAGTATACCTACATTTTCAGTTATAAATCTAAAGGATTTACTATGGTTGCTTCAAAGTAACGTCATTTTTTTCTAATTGTCTCTTTAACGATTTATAGGCGTGAATGCATAGAGTTTAAATATTGTGATCGCTGTATTTTCAGTTTAGTGGTTTTTTATTAATTTCCCGTAATGCCTCAAAGGTTAAACGGGGCGTTGACAGATGATTTTGCGCACAAATACTTTTGAGATGTATTATCAGCGTAATTCTAAGCGACCTTTTAAAAAATTTGTTATTTCATTTGTCTGCATGAAACATTCCGTAAAATACACTTTTTTACTAAAATAGGAAAAACCATTTTGGCCTTTTTCCGTTTAAAAAAAATGTATAAAATATTTCGAAATAAACATTTCTCAGAAAAAAAGAATAAGAAAATCTAACAATAACAACTTACTGCTAGATAGGACATCTAATAATTAAAAACTTCCTCTTGCTATAGTTTAATTAAACAAAACCTTTATTACACGTTGTTAATCTCGTGCTTTCATTATTTTTTTTTACTTTTCGCATTTTTTTTTTTAGAAATCGTTTTAATTAAGCATGTCTACTTATTAAAAAAATATAACAATACTTAATCTTTTTTTTTCTTTTTAGTTACAGCAGATTTATTATGCTTTATTTTTTCAACATTCATATATAAAGTCAGAAACATATTTCATTCAAAACATGTCATGTACTCGAGGAATGGTTCATTCACAGAAAGAAGATTAATTAACTGAAACCAGCTTATACTAGAATACCTTTATGTATTAAAAAATGAAATGCATTAATTCCGACTAACTTGTTTCTGCTTGATAGAATTTAAAAAATAAATTTTTATAAACATTAACGATATATATTTTTATGAATAAATTAGTTAAAAAACTTAAGATCAAAGAAATGTAATAATTTTCTGGCATACCAACACGACTTACATTACATTGAATTTATTTATTTGTATGTTTGTCTTTAATTTATATGAAAAAAGATTTTTCTTTTTATTTGCATTGTTTTGCTCATAAAATTAATGCAAGAGTTTTTTTTTTATATATATATAATTATGAAACCAAAGTCAAGCCTTAATATAGGACCTTAGTGAATTTTAAATTAAAAAGTAAAAGCCAAAAAAGTAAATTGTTATTTATTATTATTTTTTTATTACATTTAATGCGTATAAAATAGGAGAAAACTTTTTTCTCCATAAACTATTTTTCTTTTCAATTTATTATGTAGAAAATGTATTTGAAAATTTCATTAAAATAATGTTCTATTTACCAGAAATGTATATTTTTAATAAATATTTTTATTTTTTATTTTGTATTTGAATAGTCCTTTTTTTCTTCCCGTCCTGTTTTATAAGTTTACTTTAATAAATTTTATCTTAATAAGTTTAAAGTTTTTTTATTTAATTTTTATTATTAAGTATATTTTATGGAATTATTTTCTTTATTTCTTTTATTATATTATACTTTTGTTTACGAAGTTAAAAAAAAATCTTTCAAGAAGAATTGAATGTTCAAACGGATAAACATTGATTGTCAGGAATTGTTAAGCGATAGCTATTTATCTTTTGGTCATTCTTTGGCCTTCAGTCACCCTTTTTTAATAAGGTTTTAGGGTTCTTCAACTTTGTATGTGTCTTATAATGTGTATTGAAACAGAATAATATCGTTTTTGATTTTTTATATATGTGAGTGTTGGAGAACTATAGTGCAGCTTTAAACCTAACAAATGGCATCGCCATCTCAAATTACGCACAACGAAGACAATCATCGTTTTTCCTCCTGTTCACTCTTCATGTTGATTTTAACAAAACGTGAATAAAAATGATAAACTACTTGATTATCCCCCCCCCCCCCGACCAATTTTGCCAAACTATTCGCCAAATTATACAAATGGAGGATTGTTGCCATTCTAAAATTCTAACTTAGGAAAATTAATGATTTTAAACTTTAAAAAATCCCTAATGAATAGGGTTACTTTGCTGATGACGTTTACTTATGACGTAGCGACATACAAAATATAAAATTTGATTTATTCAGATGATATCGGACAAAAGAATACTAAGAATAGCTTGCGTATTTAAATACAGAACTCTTACATTAAAGAATAAACAAAGGAATATTTTTAAAATATTGCATTTGTTAATAAAATGTAATTATTTTAAATGTAACTAGCTGCCCCGCCCGGCGTTGCCCGGGCCCATAATAATATTCTTAAATAAACCTGAAATTTGTATCACATGTCAGTACAGAATGGGGCAAGGGAGGAGATAGAGACTTTGCAAATTGCCAGGGCCCGACTCATGTCCAGTTGGAAAGTTCTGTAAAGTCAGTGGTTAAGGTTTTGAATTTTTATTTATCTCACACTTTAAACTCTTTTATTCAAAATTAATTGGTGAACTGAATAAAAATTTTATTATGTTTTCAATATTTTAAATTTTTATTTAAAATCTTTAGATGAAAAAGTAATTACAAATGCATCCGAAACTGTAATATTGAAAAAGAAATAATAAAACTGGAAGCAAATACTACTATGTAGGTTTTTAAAATAGGTACTATCCAGCAAATTTATTTTCTAATAGAGTAAAGCCTGTTTATAACTTAATAGTCGGAACATTTTTTTCACTTTAGATACTCTTCAAAGAAATATAAAATCCTTAAAATAGCAAAAATCTACTAATTCAAATTTCAACATTGTCCCTATCCAGTTTGAAACCTGGGTCTGTTCGTACATAAAACTAAAGCGTTAAGAGATTACGCCACAACTGCTACAAAAGTTTAGTAAATTAAGCTTCCGTATCGGAGCGTAAATGGTTTCTGCCTTCTTTTTTTCGCGTCGCGTCGGTTTCATTAGCATGACAAAATAAATGATTATTATTGTTCGGATTCACGAAAAGGTTAATGGATCGTAAATATTACTAAAACCAAGCCCTTTTTAAAATTCCATTAAAAAATATGGACATTTTAGAGGATAAACGCTTAACCGAAGTGAAAATCTTCCTTATGAGGCGGTAAGTGACTTGCGTTTGGCGGTGTATTTAAAAGAGTTAAAAGTCATATTAAAAAAAAAATACCATCAATTTGAAGAAGGTTTCAGCTTTATAAGCGTATATTTGGTTCGTCAGTACCTTTAAACTTGCATCCTGGGAAGGTGTTGTAATAAGGGAGAAAAACGTTTTTCAGAAAAACGATCCTTTTTTAACTTATTTTTTTTCAAGGGGTTAATTGCGATATATTTTATTTTATTGAAATCTATTCATATCTTGCGGTGCACCAAGCGTCCCAAATGTAGTTAAAAATTGATTTTTTAATGAAATTATATATATATATATATATATTTATTTATTAAATTACTTTTCACGCTAAGTGTTAAAGTTGATTTTTAAGCATACCTGCATATTTTCAAAAATTTACAAGTTCGATAAATTTCTTCCGGTGTCCCAAGACACATAAATATTTGCCGAAAGTCGATTTTTATGCAAGTTTTGAACTAAAAAATATAAGTTAAAGTTAAAGAATCATTTGTATAGCGTAAAACGTACTCTCTGTAAAAGATGAAAAATATTTTATAGTTTGTTATTAAATGTTTAAAATTATTTTTTTATGCTATATAGAAAAGACCACACAAAAGTGCAAGTGATGAAGGGCACAAATTTCTACACAAAAACTACAATGGGTGGGAACATTATACTCTTGTAAAGGAAACTTTCTCTCAGTAAATTGGACACGTTTCAGTTACAAAAGGAGAAGCTAAAACCATCAAAGAAGTAGTAATAATTTTTCTATCAAATAACATACAATTATATGGGCTTTCAGTAATTGAATGCGAAGGAACAAATGTAAATATTAGGAACAAAGGAGGAGTTATTTGCCTGATGGAGATGAACTCAATAGACTCTTACAGTAATCATTTGTTTGCTTTAGACAAATAAGTTGCCTTTAAGACATTTACTAAATTCTTTACATGGTGCAAGAATTGTTTCAACAACCTTTTTTGGGCCAATTGGTACGTACAGATATTAAAACATGCAGGAAGCTACCTGCAGTGTCCTTTTCTTCAGTAAGTGTGTAGATATGCCAGATAACATAGGTTTTCAGCAATGATATTTGCATGATATTTGCATAGCAATATTGCCAATTGAATATGGTTCTGACCTGGCATTAAAAAAACCTCGTCCACTCGTTCACTCAAGATTGCTGACAACTGCAGTTAGAATATTAAAGTTGTGTGTGTCCACAGAAAATGCATTTGGGAATCTCCTTATTCTTACAACATATATTATGGAAGAATATGCCCCATACGTTTCCATGTGAAAACTTACCATCCCTTCATACCAAAAGGAGCGCAGAACATTTAGAAACATATCACATTTTCTAGATATTTGGAACTGAATGAAAGAAAGAAACTAGCTGTTGTTCGACGATATAGCTTTATTTTGTCATCTTAAAAAATTGTTATTGTCAATGCTCTCAGATAATAGGGGCCATATGAGGTCTTCAGCAATACGAAAGCTAATTTGTACTAGAAATGAAAATATGGGAGCCCCAAAAATAACGATTTTTCAACTACCAAATACACTTCAAAGCAAAGGATTATTATGAAATTATTAACTGGCAACGAGATGGACATTTTGAACCACCACTTTTGATGAACGTGCCTTGCGAAAAAATTGAGGCCATGGTAAAAATAGTAAAAATGGAGGAATGGTCAAATTATCGATTCCATACCCACGTTGTTGAAAGATACTTTAGCCTAGTGTCTGAGGCATCATAAAGTGCATCTGGAAAAGAAAAGAGACAAGGTTTCATATTGAATAGAATAACATCCAGAAATCATATCACACATTTTAAGACCACAATCTATTACAAATTCAGAAATACGTAAAACTTTAAAATAAAAGAAGTAAAAAAAAATCTACGTAAGTTCAATTTTTATAATTTGTACGATTTAGAGCTTTTATTTTTTAATTTATAGTTCATGTCTTATTATAAAATTATTATTATTTATAAGTTTTTTCTTTATTAACTTAACACTTTGTCAAATTTGTAAATAACTTTCTCAAATTTAAAACTTTTAATACATTTTCTTAAAATTTTCAATTTTTAACTATACTTAGGGCACCGGAAGATATGAATATATTTAGAAAAAATATGCAAACTACACAATTATGTAGTACACACAATACACAACTTTCCCACAGGGTACTAAATAGAATTTAAAATAAAATAAAATAAAATAAAAAAAACAAAAAAGTTAAATTTTCATAAAATATTTCAATATTTAGATATTTTGGGGGCGCTTGGGGCACCAAAAGATATGAATGGATTAAAAACAAACAAACAAAAAAAAACATGGAAAGTAACACACATAAAAGTCAACTTTCGAATCCCGCGCAAAAGTATTTAAACAAAATTAAAAATAAAAAATATATATAAATTTCCATAAAAACTTCAATTTTTAATTATTTTTGGGGCGCTTGGGGTACCGGAAAATATTAATTGATTTCAATAAAAAAATAAGTGTAAATTAATATATATATGACATTTTTTGCACCCCGCGCCAAATGTAATTTCGGAAAAAAAAGTGTTTTCGTAAACTTTTCGATCCACCCTTGTAATTAGTCAAATTAGGATCATCCCGTAAATACACGGTGAGGATTAAGTCTACATTTATGGCTAGGTAGTATCTACAGAAATTTCTTTTTCGTCCTCTTCCATTGTAATGCAGGAAGATGTCATCATACCAGTGTTAAAAATCAGCTTGTTTGAATTCATATGGTCTGCAAGCATCAATGTGAACATTAATGTGTCCAGTATATACTGCCGCTGGCCAAAACTAATTACTCGAAAAGATTCCCCAGATGATGATGCTGCCTCCGATAGTAAGCAATCCTTCACAAATGGAAAAATATTTTGATTTTAACATGTTTTTGTCATATACATAATTTTTTTAATCCTATAAAAAAAAAAAAAAACGTGTATCGTCGGAAAGGGCACGCTTTATCAAATTAATACCTGTACATTCCAGCATCTTCCACCTATGAGGAATAGTTTGTATAAGTCCTTTCCCTATCCATTTTATTCGAAGTCTCATAAACAGTATTTGCTGAACTGTCAGTTTGGATAGATTTCAAAAATCTCCTCTTCCATGTGAATAGTAAGTTGCACCACTAAAGAACGTCGAGCTACTGAAAACCACGCAAAATTTGCCATTGAAATTTCTGTATGAGTAGTAGTGCTCTACAATTACTTTATCAGCTATTTTTTTTTATATTGCCTTATTACTTAGTAGCGTACCCGGTACTTTAATCGAACAACAGGAGAAAAATTGAAACACTCTGTAGTTTCTGAAAGGTTGCCAACATTTTCCTACAAAAAATTAATCTTGTTTCTATGTCGTCTAAAAAGCTTTGTGGATTCATGGCCAGATTGATTGATATAGTTTCTGACTGCAAAGTAACGGCTTTCTGCAATAAGAGATCTGCTAATAACAAGTGCCTTATTTTATCGGTTGTTTAGCTCTAATGTTATAAGTAGACATGGTAATATTTGTGTGGCACTTTTTTTGTATAAAGATATATTTCTGTTTAAAAACATGTTAAATAAAAATCAATAATAAATTAGTATTTTTTTATTATTATTCCTATTTACTTGAATACTTATCTGCTTGATTTTACTTCCTTTTTTTATATATTTTAAAACTCAATTATGATCACTTAATTATTAAAGAAATATTTCTCTTTAATAAGATATATTGATTTTTTCTTAGCATGAATTACATTTATGTTTAATTTATACATGATATATTACGATCTAATCTCTTTAATTACATAAATCTAATTTATAAAGCAAGGAATAAAGAAAACGTTTTTTAAAAGTTTTTTAGTAAGATTTGCTCCTTTGTTAGGTAATAAAGAAGTGTATTTTTTTTTCTCAGTGAGAAAGGGAAAATAAATCTCTCACTTTTTATCTGCGAAATTATTAATCATTCTATTTTTTGTTTGGTTGTAACTCCATTATTCATCTTTTTCTGTGAGTTCAGGATCAGCAGCATACGAAAAAAAAATCGATTAATGAAGCTTACTTTTTTTATTAAAAATTATATTTTTTTCGGATTTTTCGGAAACTATTAAAATAGGAAACTCTGTCAAAGCAAATCTTTAAGTATGACTAATACTTTATTTGTAAAAGCTAGCGCGATTGATGTCGTATATTCCTAAGAGATCAGCCTCAATTTATTTTTGTATCACAATTTTGACACTGAATAAAGTTATACAAAAAAAAAAAAAATGTTATGATATTTATTATATTATTTTTAACCGTTTGAAAAATAATGCATTTGTATGAAATCAATGCCTTATATCAGAAATAATTTGACATTTTATTTCTAAACGGTTGTTTCGTATTTTACTGTTTCTCGATAGTAATTTATGTAAGCTTTAAACAAAAATATTTTAAACAGAATTAAGTTTTAAGACTGAATTCAGATAAAAAGATAATACACTTCATTTAATAATAAATCGTTAAAATATTAAATTAGTCTGTGTTTATGAAGATTTTAACAAAAAAAAAGCTGGCAAACTCATCTGACGCTCAAAGCGTTTTAAAACACTTATTTTAAACAAGCGGGTAAGTGGGATCAGAGATCGCACAGAGGATTTCGTTTAATATTTCTTTCAAAACACTTTATTCTTTTGCAAAATCTGTTAGTTCCACATTTCGCAACCAGGGACGCACGCTATTCTAAACAAACCTCTATCCAAACGAAACTCCGTTTTATAACCTATCCGTAGATATATTAGTCGAGGGAATCGGGCCCATAGCAGCCCAGATAGGCAGGCACCCACCGGTTAAAAGTGGAACTAAAATATGTAAGTCTATGGTGCATAATATGAAAGAGCGGTCAAAGGGGTGACGTCAAAAGTTGGAAAAGTGCCCCCCCCCCCCCCCGAAGGAAAGTCGGGAGGATAAAATATTGCTTAAAATACATACGGTAGAGCCCGGAGGTTAATTAATATAGCAGGTTTTGAAAATTTTATAATTTTTTGTGCGATCGCAGGTGTTCTGCTACAGGCATGCAACATTTCAAGTCCCCATTTAATTAGCAACTGTATTAGAAAATTGCTTAAAATACATAAGTTTGAGACCGGAGGTGTAAATATAAGGCTTTGTGAAATGTTTACGATTAGTCGTGAGATCACAAGTGTTTAGCTATAATTACGCAAAATTTCAAGTCTTCAACTTAATTAGGGGCTGAGTTAGAAGAAAAAGCTTAAAATACACATGTTAGAGCCCAGAGGGTTAAATATAAGACTTTTTCAAAATTTTATGATTTGTAGTTTGATGCGAGGTGTTCAGCTATAAGAATGCAAAATTTTAAGTTCCCAACGTATATAGTTTCTGAGAACGGGAACTGCGACCAACAGACAGACAGATTGGCGAGACGAATAGGGTTTCCTCAGATGAACAAAACCCTTAAAAATATATATTCACCATCACGTTGACATATAATATTTGAAAATTGCTTCCTCGCTGTATAATAATATATTCAATCAAATATGAAACACTCTGTTTTTAGAAACAGTTGTTTAAAATTAATGAAATTATGCAATGCATGCCAGGAGTATGTAAATAAAAACATTACAAGCTTAAATTCAGTATGAATATATCTGGTCAAAATTTTGGCTTTCGAGTTGCGTCATTTCAGAAAACGTCAAAAATATGTATTCATAACCTGGTATCATTTGGTCATTTATAAATTAATTTTCACTGTTTAATTTGTAAGATCCTGAACATTTTTTTTTTCAAAATACAACTTATAAGACCAGGGACTGTATAGAAATATCAATTCAAAAACTTCTTTAAATATTGGATTTTCATAAAATGAAGAAACTGATTTGAAACATTTTTTTACAATTGAAACTACACCGGTAAACTAAAGGTGTAATAGAAGCGTAAAAATAACAACGTTAAATCACCAAAAATTTTAAATTTTAAGCATACCGGTTTTAGTAGCATATAGCATACCTTCCTCTGTGCTTAGGGAGGTATGCTATATGCTACCGAATTTTCAATGAAAATTTTCACGAAATTGTTTTTGCTATCACTTTTTAAAAATAATAAACAAATTCAAATAATCAAACTTTTACCTTAAAAATAATGTTCATTTAAGAAAAAAGCATTTTCTCATGTCAAAAAAGTATTTGCGCCTTAACATTGACAGTTTAACTAGAAAACAGGAATTCCGATTTTTCAGAATTTAGTTTCGCCCCCGATGAAAAAAAAAATTATAATATAGATAATACAAAACATTTTTTTAGTTTTAAGACTTAAAACACACGCTTTTATTTCATATAAATGACTTCATTCGCATCATCTGAAGAATTCCTCATTTACGATCCAGTCTTAAACAACATCATCAGTAAAGTTTTCATAGGATGCAACTATCACTGAATAATACACACAAAAAAAACAGATGTCACTCAAGAAACTCGACAAGAAAAATCGGATATCCAGTTATTCATATGGCTTCATTTGTTCATAATATAGATAATTAATTTAAATATAGTTTATAATTGCTCCTTGTTTTATCAGAAATCATTCATTTATATTTTACGTATTTTAATTACATTTTTTCAGTAGTTATGGGGAAATGATAACAAAAATATATTATTACTATTTTGCAACTATTTTTTCTGTACTTTCTAAAGAAATGGAGTGCTTAATTTGCCAAAATTAAACAAATGGCGCTAAAAACTACAAAAAAATTAACAAATTGAGATGAAGTTTTCAAACAAATGGCATTAAAAAGTAGTTTTTTCCGAACTCAAGGGTATAAAAATTGAAAATGTGCAATCCTTAGAAGTTTAAAAAATTGCAATTGAGTATTTTAAAGAATGATACATCTGCTTTGTTTTACGCCTGATTTATAGAGCAGAACGTTATTTTTTTTCTAGATGAAATTTTAATTTGAGAGAAAAAAATGTCATATCGGGGTCTAAAAAGCAAATATACGCAAACATTACGCAAATATGCATACACAAAATGCAATAACTGGAACGGGGATTCTGATCTGTGCGCTTTCTTTAGATATTCGTCAGAGGATTATAACATTTCACGAATCTGGTTTAAGTTAACAAGAAATAGGTAAATAGGTAAATTTAAACTTTTTTTAAAGTTCGTTACGTAATAAGGAAGGAAAACGTACTACAGCGACCACAAATAAGCTGCGACCTGGGCATCCAAGAAGATTAAATGCCGAGCAAGGGAGGGCCATCAATAAAAGAATCTAAACAAAAAACCTTTCTAAGTGCTCCAGAAATGGTTATTGATGTCATAACATCTTCTGCATCAATCATTACACAAGAAACTATTAGAATTACCCTTCATGATGCATATATTCGAGGAAGAGCCCCTCGAAAAAAACCATTTATCGGTGAAACAAATAGGTCGAAAAGACTTGCTTTTGACAAAGTATACGCCGGTAAACGACGGGAGTTTTGGAAAAATGCCACTGTTTCCATGAAAGTAATTTTAACCCGTAACTGGAGACATGAATTTCCTTACGCGATCAGAGACATAGAGTCAAAAAGACTCCAGGGTTATTTTACTTTTTTGTCTTTTGTAAACAGCATTGGGATTTATTTCGGAAACGCAATATATTCTGAAAATCATGTAATGATAAAAGAACTACTTGACGGTACTGAGGAGATGATTTTATTCAAGGAGAAAAACCACGTCATAGTCAGAGCCAAAGAACAACGCGGAGTCATTTTGACTCCCGTCTCCAGTTACGGATTAATATTTTCGGCTCAGACGGAAACAAACTATGTGATGAAAGTTAAATAGGTCTCTTCAAAAAAAAAAAAAAAAAAAAAAAAAAAAAACATGAAACCAACACTAGAACATGGCGGTGGTCATATAATGTTTTCGGAATACATTTCTTTAAATGGAGTCGTTGGTGAAATGGCCTTTATTGAAGGCAATATGAATGCCAGACTATATCTATTAGTACATTACAAGATAATCTTTTTTATAGTTCTCTGAAATTGGAAATTGCAGACTGATATTATTTTAAACAAGATAATGATCCCAAACACATGACGCATATTACCACGTTATGGTTTCTGTATAATGTAAAAAATTGATTGCAAAAGCCATAACAATAACCAGATCACTATTCCATTGAAAATTTTTGAGATATTTTGATATGTATGCACGGAAAAAGAAAATTTCTAAAACAGCTGGTCTTAAGCACATTCTTATGTTATAACGGCTAAACATCAGCAGCGAAACGTGTCACAAATTTATCGAATCAATTCCGAGGCGATTACACTCAGCAATTGAAACAAAGGACTTTTATAATAAATATTATTACTTTTTTTTTACTTTTACATGTTTACTAAATTGTTATTCTCGTTGCTAGTGTGCACACACTTGCTTTGCATGATAAAATGCAGTTCTGTTTTTTTTAAATGAATATTGTTGTTTTTTACGCTAAAAGTTTGGTTATTTATGTTTGTTCACTATTTAAATAAAGTGATATTTAAAAAAAAAAATCCGTCGCATTTGCTTTCTAGAGTGAATTATGTAAAAAAATTGTGTCTGTTCAAATGTGTTTTTTGCTCACTGTATACATAATTTTAGGAAAGTATTCATTATAATTTAATGACATTTCTTATCCACATGATTATTTTTTATATCGGAAGTTTTAAATACAAAGAAAACATAATAATTTATTTTTAGAGCAAACATTATGAGAATATTTATAGAAAGAATTGGTCAAGTATGAGTATTACGCAAGCACGGATGGTTTCTTGTAATTATTTAGATTTTAAAAGTTGCTGGCGCGTGTACGCCACCCGGATCTTTATATAAGTCAAAACCGTCCCATGTCCTTAAAAGTTAATAAATCCACTATTTATCAACATTGTTTTTCGAAAATCGTAATCAACTATTCTTTTATACTTCCGCGACGATAAGTAAATTCGAGTGCCGCTTAACTCCCTGCTGAGAGCTCGCAAAATGAAATGTGTGTGTAACGAAAAATGCAATTTTTCTCAAACACTATGTGACCTAGGGTACTCGCTATAGTTTTACTGCAATGTATAAACCACCTTCTACTGCCTCTAATATTTTCATAATTTTAGTTTCAGTAGATTTGGAGATACGGAGCGGGACACATATTTTCATTATGTTTTCGACGATATCTCTATAACTATAATACATAAAACTAAAACAAATGTACTTTTGAATTTTGCATTATAAGAGCATTAACAACAAAATGCACATGATTTACAAAAAAAAAAAAAAAAATCAAGTAACTTACGTAAGAAACTTTATAACACTCTCTATCTTCCCTATACAAGATTGTGAATGGTTAATAATCTATAAATATGTAGGTCAATAGATTTTATTACTTTCAACTTTGCACTGTCTATACATAGTTTGCGAGGAAAACGGTTATGACAGATGGACAGACAAATTGATACACGAGTGATCTTATTATGGTTCGGTATTCAGTTTTTAAGTAAGGAGCGCTAAAAATAAGAACAATAAAACAAAATGTTAACCATAAGATACGATTTTACATAAGAAAAGATTCTGAGTATTGTATTTTAATGTATTTTTGAAAAGAACACAACTTTTAACCCTGTCACCGTCCGAGGATTTTCCTGTATTTTGATAAGAATCCTTGCAAATTCCTGGATGTATGTATTTATTAATCGTAGTTTGATGCTATAATATCTTTAATATCACTTCTTTCAATATACGGTTCAAAATAAAATTCTGTTTTAAATATTTTTGTCTGCAGCCATTTTAACATGATTTATAGAAACGGAAAAATCAGCGTCAGCCGGTTGAAGTGTATTCCTGCCCCTAAACATGTATATGACCGAACTACCGGAATAACTAAGAAAAAATTAAACCACCTTAAAATGGGTAATGTAAATCTATGGACAAAGATCCATTTAACAATCAATTGATACATTTGTATTTATAATTCAATTACATTTCCATATATACTTTGATTTATGTTTCTTCGTTTATTTTCTTTTTCAAAGTTGTAACCAAACTCGATTGTTTACCCATCATCACGTTCCCCTAATTATAATATCTTTTCATCAGTTTCCTAATAGCCGGGAAATAAAATTATTTATTTCATTATTTTCCTACAGGATAAGTATTTTATAATGATATATTATTTATTTCCGCTGAATCTAACTAGGACTTCCCTAAGAGGGATTAGTCTGAGTGATGTTAGTGAGAACATAGATTTAATAATAACTCGTTACAAGAATAGAAAATTATATGCTAAATTTAATTGACATAACGTGCCTGTCTGAAAAATATTCAACCTTTGAAAAAATACATATGTTACCTGACAGGATTGGTACTCTTAATCATTCCGATCTAGGCCCCTTGCGCCTCCACACTAACAAATAGGCATTGACTGCAGCGTAAGTTATGACACGAGATCTGGAATATCTCGTTACATAACCATTGAGCTGTGAAAATGTCATTTCGAATAATTTACAAATCACTAAATTTTTTATCAACTAATTATGCAAGCTAAAATACGTTAATATGAACCCGATAAAAAAGATTTCCCCAATAAGTTATTTAGTAACTTATTCGGTTAAATCTTTTTAATCGGGTTCATATTGACGTATTTTAGCTTGCATGATTAGTTGGAAAAATATGTACGGATTTGTAAATTACTCGATATAAAAAAATCGTCTAATGGCAATTGAGAAAATGGCTTTATGATTAAATCTCTAGATTAGCGAAGCTGAAAAAAAAATGCATATCAAACTGCATATCAAATTTAAACAGACACTTTTCCCCAGAGAAGTAATATTTTAACAAGTACATACGTGCAAACTACCGACATTTACCCAATGTTAACACAACTTATTCAATGCTAGATAAGTAGCTGCCAGTTTTGTTGCATTTAAGTTGTATGTTTGTTTTTGTTTGGTTTTTTTTTTGGGGGGGGGGGTGTGGTTTTATTAAACATTTAAAGTTTCTATACCTAAAAATGCAAATGAATGGTAATTTAGAACGTTTTCCGTTCATTTCAACTTTTTTAAATTTTGTATTTTTTAGAAGTCATTCTTAGAGAGCATTTACATCTCAAAAGTACCACGTCCAAATAATAAAACCCGACAACAAGTTTTGAGGTCAGCAGTAGCTCAGAAATAAATAAAAATTCGACATTTTATCATTCCTGCATCATTTTACATGGCAAAAATTTTACAAATAGTTCTATTGCGAGTATTTACGTCTTAAAAGCAACATTCATGCAAATTTTCACCCTTATATTTCTATCTAATTCCATGCACAGTCGTGGAAAAAAAAGTAAACACCCCCTACTAACTCCTCAACAAATTACCGTAGAAGAAAGTTACTGCGCCGAACGATTAAAAATAAAGTCTACTTTTAAATGATGTATATAAAATTTGCTTAGACATCTACATATTAAAACGAACCGCAAGTTTGTTTCTTTCAATAGCTGTACACAATTCTGACCGCATAAATGAACTCTACACCCTTCAATTAGCCTAAAAAAAATTTTTATGCAATTCGTACCATAAGTATCAGATAAATTAATTATTTTAAAACGAGCGTATTTTAAGGGCTCTATCCAAATTGAAAATCCGTACTCCATTTTTAACCGAGAGAGCCCTCTTCTTGATCAAGGCGCCTGAAGAGACACTCAAGGAGTGAATGAAGCCTGTTAGATTACAGGACAGCAGAATAAATTTCAAAATATCTACTAACTTCTATCAAGACGGCCCCTTAATCCATCATTTTGGCGTTTTTAAAGCATAATTTGAAAACAACTTGGAAGAAAAATGTGAAATTTTGGATTTCCATAAAGCAGCCTTTAATAAATCCAAATCCATAAAAAGTAGGTTGCAATTCATAATTTTTTCTAATATTAATTTCATAATTAATAATTCATATCATAAAATTATAAAAAATGCAAATTCAGCGTATTTATATTTGGGTATATTAGTATTATTGCTACAAAAAAATTAGCACATTAAGAGCACCATTTCAGGAGATATAAATACAAATATCGAAAAGTTTATAATTCAAAAACTTATCATTCAAGTGACTTGAAATTTGGTGTCTAGGCATAGTTTGAACCGAAGATTTGAAATATCTTGTTAAAATTAGGTATTGCCATTGAAAAAAAAAGAAGTTTGGATCGTTTTAATATGTAGATGCCAACCTAAGAAAATTTTGTATGCATCATTTGAAAGTAGATTTTATTTCCAATCGTTCGGTACTAGTAACTTTCGTCTACAATAATTTCTTGAGGAGATAGTAGGAGGTGTTTACTTTTTTCCACGAGTGTACTTCGTTATTTAGATAATCTTTAGAACTTAGTTCGCTTTATTTAGTCTTCTAAATTTCAATTTATTTTAAAGTACCTTCTAATGCGTGCATTGCAGTTGAATTCTTTCTATAACGAGCATTTAGATATTATAAGCTACTACCATGCCAAATTTTAAGTTTCTAGCGACAACAGTATCACAAAAATTGCAGATTAGATCTTTTTGTATGGCAAACCCTTTTATTTATTTATTTTTTGACATTATTTTCTGACCAACATTAACGACTTAAAAGTAATAGCCATTTGAAATTTCAAAATTTATTTCTCTAACATTTCAAATTAATCGTTATTTAGAAACTTTCTAGAACGTTTTACGTTTATTTCTAACTTTCGTCGATCACAACAATGGCGATTTAAAACGTTTTTTTTTACTTCTGAAACTTTCCGGTGGTAGTGACAACGACATGAAATATCGTCTGTGTTAGAGCAGATGCTGTCAGCATCAGTTTTTTACCATTACTTTTGAAATCAGTTTGATTCTTCTCAGATTGTTCACAAACCGGCATTTAGAACGTTTTCAGAATGTTTTTCGTGCATTTTCACCACTTTTAAATTTCAAATTTTTAAACAAACTTTCTTAGAGGTCATTTATATCTAATAAATATATACCATGCTAAATTTAATGAATCTAAGTCCTTCCATAACACAAAAATCGCACTTTTAGAAAGTTTTTTGCTCTTGCACCCCCTTTGGGTAGTGGAAACAGACATAAAATATAGCCTATCTTGGAGCAAGAGCTGTCACCATCATTTTTACACAATTATGTTTGAATCGGATCAGTACTTCCTGAGATTGCTTAGAAATCGCATTTAGAACGGTTTTTTAGAACACGTTTCGCGATTTTAACCGCTTTTAAATTTAGATTTTTTTAGGAAATGTTCTTAGAGTTCATTGATATCGTATAAGTAACTACCATTCCAAATTTCATGATTCTAGGCCCTATGATAACACAAAAACCGCAACTTAGAACGTTTTTTGTCCTGTAACCCCCAGGTGGTAGTGACACTAACATAACATAGTGTCTATGTTAGAGCACGGGCTGTCACCATAAATTTACACTGTTACTTTTGAAATGCATTTGATACTTCCTAAAATTGTGTACAAATCGCCATTTAGAACGTTTTTTAGTACGCTTTTCGCGCATTTTCACCACTTTTAACACTAGAACCGACAAGGCGGTCGTTTTGACCGTTTCGGAACTTTCATTGCGTACTAATTTTTTTCTATTTAGAGTATAATTTTCAAATTCTGTGACTTTACCTATAATTCGAAAAGCTATGATATGCCTGTAATAAATTTTCCAGTCAGCCAAAATTTGTAAAGTATTGCAGTATTATACCTAGAACCGCCGAAACGGTCAAAATGACCGTTGTCAATGTTAATGCACATTTTATCAAGTAGATCTCGCAACAGTCCATACTTTATACAACCACACTTCAACAAAGTTTACAATATTACCACAGATAACTTCTTTACTTCACTGCCCCTTGCAGAAGAGCTGAAGTCACTAAAAACAAGCATTAAAATTCTACAATTCTACAAAATTTGGCGTCGACGTGTTCGACCAAATGGCACGGAAGTATTCTACAAAAGCTAGTTCTAGACGATGTGTGTCTACAAGTGTTTTATAATTTTCACAATCTAGCGGGTATCAATTCTGAAAAAGACAGTTAAAAAAGACGTTAAATACCAGTATTTTGTTAAAGAGAAATAAGTTTTCTTTAGTCCCGTTATATTATTCGTAGCATTTTCTTGAAGAAAATACTAGTAGGAGCAACTTTTTTGACAGTGTTTTCCCCCCTCCACTGGCCACCCTGAAAATTGAATTGCTCAGGGGATAAATGTAATTTTTTTTTCACTAAGTTATTCTTGTTTTTAGCAATTTCGATTTCTCATGAAAAATATTTTTTACTGTAAAAATATTCATAAATATATATATATATATAAGTTATATATATATATATATATTCATTAATCTAATTTACAATTATTTGTTATTAAATTTTAATTTACTAAGGACAATATCATATTGATTACTAATAGTATGCCACTCTTAGTTTAATGTCTTTGAATGTCCGACATTCATACTTTATGGATTTTTATGGATGTCTGAAAATAATCCACATTCTATATTTGTGCTTTTTAAGTAATGGGATTTTAAGTATTATTTAACCTTCTATATACTTCCACATGTTTTTTATTTCCTGTTCATTTTATAAATATCTTATATATAATTCATTAAAAAATAATTTTTAAATTATTTTTAATAATTATTTATATTAATTATTACTGAATTTATTTTGTTTTATAGCATATAGCTATATGCTATATATTATCAATGTTCTAGCATTATTTAAACTCTTAGTTTAGTTTAAATAAGTTAGCTAATAGAATATATTGTATGCTTTTAAATTTTATTAACAATAGTTTTAAATACATTGTGTGATTTATATTAGGTTTATAATTCTCTATATATAAGGATTTGTTTGGTTTTGCTGTTTAAACAGTTATTTACATTCAAAAGCTTACAAATTTTTATCTTGCGATAGATGTTTAATATAATTAATAATAGATGGCAGCACCAAATTTGTCTCTTTCAGATTGCTCTAATTTTTAATTTTTCTAGCTCCATTTCAGTTATAATTTATACACCAGGGTGTATTTTTAGCTAAATTTTGACGATATTGTTAAACTGTTATCTATTAATTTAATAGTGCATTTTAAATAATGTAATTAATATCTATTTATTTTATATTAGATTAAATTTGTTTTACAAGGTATTTCAAATTTTATTTCAAAATGTATTAACTGCATCCTTTGGTATCATTTACTGTGATTTCTTAACTGTTTTATTCACCTTAATCTTTTTGATATACTGGTAGACTAGGTAGGCTAGATATACCGTAGACATGTGCACATGGATTTTTGTAAAATACTGAAATATTAATCGGTATGGTGTTTATTATTTATATTTTATATCCTATAAATATTTAAATACGTTTTATTGATTCTTCCATTTCATATTATTTGTTTCTATTCTGATTTCATTTTTAATCAATTCACTTGATTTTAGTGGTTGTTCGGGCACAGGGGAAAATTAATTTTAGCTTTAGCTTATTTTTCCCACAGAAAACAACCATTTTGCTTATATCATTGAATTCTGTGCCCTTGATAACGTAATTCAATGTATAAGCTTTTCAATTTTTGTCGGTGTCCACTTTTTTTCTTTTTTCTTCCATAATAATTCTTATAATATTTTTTTTTTTAATACTTACAGCTTTAATTCATAATAATTGACGGTGGTAGGTTATGTTTAATTAATGGTAATATATATATATATATATATATATATCTTAATATAATATAACTTAATAAAATATAAAAACAAAATAATAAAAATTATGAAATATATATTACTATATGGGCAATGATGTTAATAATAGTAATAAACGATACTAAGATTAAAAAATAGCAAATAAACAATATTTGAGCATGGTAATCCGCATCGATCAAAATTACCGCTTTGGCAGTTATAGGTATACGTTTTTGTCGGCGGTTCTAGTGTTAAGCTTCGATTTTTTGGGGGAAATGTTCTCAGAGATCATTGATATCTTATAAGTAACTACCATTCCAAATTTCATGATTCTAGGCCCTATCATAACAAAATAACCGCAACTTAGAACGTTTTTTGCTCCTGCAAGCCCCAGGTGGTAGTGATACAAATATAAAATAGAGCCTATGCTATAGCAAGGACTATCACCATCGATTTACAACCATTACTTTCAAATCAATTTGATACTTCCTAAAATTGCGTCGAAATCGCCATTTAGAACGTTTTTTAGAACACTCTTCGCGCATTATCACCTCTTTTAAATTTCGAATTTTTTAAGAAGTGTTCATATAAATTTTTTATGTCTAATAAGTAACTAATATTCGAAATTTCATTTTTCTAGGTCCTTCAGTAACATAAACATCGCATTTTTAGAATTTTTTTGCTCCTGCACCCCAATTGGGGTAATGGCACCGAAATAAAATACAGCCTATCTTGGAGCAAGGGTTGTCACCATCATTTTGACACTATTCTTTTTTAAATCGGTTTAGTATTTCTAAGATTACGTAGAAACCACCATTTAAAACGTTTTTTAGAACGCTTTTTGCTTATTTAACCACTTTTTCATTTCAAATTGTTTAGGAAATTTTCGTAGAAATCCTTTATATCTAATAAGTAACTAATATTCCAAATTTCATATTTCTAAGCCGTTCTGTAACACAAAAATCACATTTTTAGAAAGTTTTTTGCGCTTACACCCCCTTTGGCCTAGTGGCATCGACTTAAGGTATAGCTTATGTTCTAACGTTAACTAACACAATCATTTTGATACCATTTGTCATGTCTCAATAATAGTTGAGATCTGTATTAATAGATGGCAGCACCATACACGGACAGTCTGGAATTGTAAGGCTTTGCACGTAGCCAAGAATATTTCTGCACAGTTGTAAGATGTGTTTTGTTCTGAGAGTTGCGCTTAGCAGCTGCTGTAAATAATGTTTATAATAAACTATAAGTAATATTATAGTTATGCATTCTTCCTTAGTTAAGAGTAATTAGTTTATAATAAGAGTGCAGCGGCGTTATAAAAGTGGCGACGAAAATGGGATTTAACCCAAACTAAAAAGCAGTGAAAATTTTTTAGTGTGAAAAAAAAAAAAAAAAAAAAATCTTTTTCGAAAGAGAAAAAGAAAAAGTGGCACGGAAACTGGCCCAGAAAGATAATATTACTCTGGGACGCTAGGAAGAATATAATGCAAATGTTCCTTGGACTATTTACGTCGAGAAAATTGATTTTTATTTCTCAGTGAACGGCATCAAGAATGATGAAATGAAAAAAATATTTTATTAAGTTCGGTTGGAACAACAACTTTTGCTATTTTACGTGATGTTATTGCTCCAAATACGCTGAAAGAAATCAGTTACGAGGATCTTTTAAAGAAAGCTAAAGATCATTTTTCACCACGCCCTAGTGAAATTGTGGAACGATTTATGTTCCAGAAACGACTAAGGAAGCACGGTGAGAATATAGCCGATTTTATAAGAGATTTACGTCATTTATCCGAATATTGTAACTTCGGGAATACGCTTAATGACCGCCTGCGTGATCAGTTGGTGTTTGGCATCCAGGATGAGAAAATACAGCAGAAATTACTGGATTCTAGAGACTTAGCGTTCCAAACAGCGATGGAAATAGCTGAGTCATTTGAGATAGCTGAGGCTGGAGTGAAATCCCTACACATCGGAGATAGCACAACTGTCAATCAAGTGCGTGTTCCGAAAGGAGAGAAATCGAAAGTAGAGAAGTATACTCATGCACCTAAGCTTAAAGAAGATAAATTCGCGCCTGAAAAATCGTGTTATAGATGTTCTAAAAATCATAACCCCAAGTTATGTCCTTTTAAATCTACAGAATGCCATTTCTGCCATCGATTGGGGCATTTAAAAATTCGTTGTCGTAACAGAAACTTTGGAATGAAAAGTGAGATACCTTTTAACAACAGAAAAAATGAAACTGTTCAGGAAGAATATTGTTTAAATTTTATGGACGACAACTCCAATAAAGTGTCATGGATTAAATCGGTTAAAATAAATGGTGTAAAAATACAATTTGAAATCGATAGTGGTGCGGCTCATACTATTGTAAGTATAAGTGTTGCTCATAAATTGATCTCAGGTAAGCTGCCTTTAATTAAATCTAATATTAAGCTACAAACTTATACTAAAGACTCTTTAACTGTTTTGGGGGAATTAAAAGTAAATGCTGTTGTTGATGAATATTCTATACCTGATTTAAGAATATTGGTAATTAAAGAGGAGGGTCCGAGTCTAATCGGAAAAACTTGGTTAAAAGCATCAAAATTATTTTGGGCTAATGTAAATATGATTAAAAGCATTTCGAAAGATGATTTAATTAGAAATTTTCCTAATGTTTTTGCTGACGGGATCGGAACAATCAAGGGTCCTACTGCGCCAATAAAATTGAAAAAAGATGCAAAACCAGTTTTTCTTTCTTTTTTCTTTTTCTTTAAGGAAAGCTACTGATGTTGAATTGGAACGATTAACTAATGAGGGTATTTTAAAACCTGTTGATCATTCAGAATGGGCTAGTCCTATAGTAATTGTTCCTACGCCTAATGGTTCTGTTAGAATATGTGGTGATTATAGAGCAACAGTTAATTCTAATACTGAAAATGACAATTATCCTCTTCCTAGAATGGAAGAATTATTTTCTAAATTATCAGGTGGTAAATTTTTTACTGTTTTTGATTTAAAAGATGCTTATTTACAAAAACCTGTAGATAAAGAAAGTAGAAATTTTTGACTATAAATACTCATAAAGGGTTGTTTAATGTGTTACGATTAGCATTTGGGGTAAAATGTGCTCCTGGAATGTTCCAAAGAAAAATTGAATATATTTTTAAAAAAATTGAATATGTTGATGTATTTTTAGATGATGTTATTATTAGTGCTAGTAATGAATCAGAACATTCTGAAAGAGTTGAAAATGTTCTGAAATGCTTTTCTGAGCATGGTATAAGATTAAATAAGGAAAAATTAAAGTTTATGGTTTCGGAAGTTTCTTATTTAGGTCATAAAATATCTCCTGAAGGAATTAGACCTATTCCAGAAAACTTTAATGCTATTTTGAATGCTCCTATTTCAAATAATGTGTCACAATTGCGCTCATTTTTAGGCTTAATTTCTTATTATAGAAACTTTCTGCCTAATATTTCAGACGTTTTAGAACCTTTACATAGATTATTAGATAATAATGTAAACTCGACATGGTCAGAAAAGCATGAAAAAGCGTTTCAAAAAGTGAAACAATTATTAACTACATCTCCTGTTTTAGAATTATATAATGTAAACAAAGATATAGTTTTAAACTGTGATGCTTCTGAATATGGTATAGGGTCAGTTTTAAGCCACATTGTTGAGGGTAAAGAGAAACCTATTGCTTATGCTTCGAGAACTTTAAATAAAAGTGAAAGAAATTATGCCATGATTGATATAGAAGCTTTATATCTAATGTTTGGTGTCACTAAATTTCATCAATATTTAGCTGGAAAACATTTTAAAATTATAACAGATCATAAACCTTTAATTAGATTATTTGATCCTGTTAAAAAGGTACCTGATACATTATCACCTAGAATGCTGAGATGGTCATTAATGTTAGCTGGGTATGATTATACAATTGAGTATCGCGAAGGTAAAAATAATAAAAATGCTGACGCATTAAGTAGATTACCTCTCCCAGAAACTGTAAGTATAGTAAATAATCCTGCGGAAATAATGTTTGTTTCAAATAATGATAATTGGCCTATTACTTCTAAAACTATTGCATAGTGGACAACTGAAAATCCTGTAACTAAACAAATTTTAGAATGGGTGTTACATGGGTGGCCGCGAAAGGTTAAACTAGAAGAATATCAACCATATTTTCGTAGAAGGGAGGAAATTTCTTGTCTAGAAAATTGTTTATTGTCGGGACATAGAGTGATCGTACCAGAGGAAGGCCGTGAATATATATTAAAATTACTGCATTCCGTTCATCAGGGTACATCGAGCATGAAAGCGAAAGCTAGGGGGGTAGTTTGGTGGCCAAATATGGATAAAGAAATTGAACAAATGGTAAATTCTTGTAATAAATGTCAGATGTTTGCGAGGGATTATCCCAAAATGGAACCCTTGAAATGGAAATCTGAACTGCCCTGGGAAAGGATCCATATAGATCATGCCGGTCCTTTTGAAGGTAAAATGTTTTTAATAGTAGTCGATTCTTATACTAAATAGTTGGAGGTAGAAGTAGTACCCAGGTCTGATAGTAAAACTATCATTAAGGTATTAAGACGAATTTTTGCCACATTTGGATTACCTGTTGAATTGGTCAGTGATAATGGTCCCGCGTTCACAAGTGATGAATTTGAGGAATTTCTTAAAAATAATGGAATTAAGCATACGCCTGTTCCACCTTATCATCCGTCTTCGAACGGACAAGCGGAAAGTTATGTGCAAACTGTGAAAAATTGCCTTAAAAAAGCTAGATAAAAGTGACATAACATTGTCAATTTCACGATTTTTGTTAGAAAATCATTCCACTCCTCATTCGGTGACTGCTAAAACTCCTGCTGAATTAATGTTTGGAAGGCCAGTTCGAACAGCCCTTCACTTGGTATTACCATCAAAACCTAAAATACAGCAACCCCTGCACAAATATAAACTTCATGATTTAGTTTTTGTTAAAAATTTTGAGAAAGGGGAGAAATGGGTAAAAGGAAAAATTATGAAATTATTGGGGAATAGGTGGGTTTTAGTAAATAGATGTGATGGAGTAATGTGTAAACGTCACGTTGATCAGTTGAGACGAAATAAAGAGATAAGTGATGAAATACAGCAACCAGATATATACCAGAGAGAGTTATAGAGATGAATCGAAATGATAAACCAGTGTCAGACAAAGTTGAAAATATGGGACATAGCGGTAAAAATTACAGTGATTATGATAGGTATGAAAGGGTTAACCAAAACCGTTTTTCGGGAATTAATGGAAAAATAAAAGAACAGCTTAATAATGATGATACTATAGAACCAAGCCAATCTCAGCCTTTACGTGATATTGTGGCAGGTACAGTTGTAAGTAATAAAAATGATGTTACGACAGATAAAACTGTAAAAGACAATTTGACTAAAAACAATGACGAGGACTGTCAGAAAAGTGCTCCAGTTCGAAGAAGTCATAGAACAAGATTGCCTGTAGTTCGTATGAACTATGAGGGGAGGGTTGTCATATCTCGATAATATTTGAGGTCTGTATTAATAGATGGCAGCACCATACACGAACATTCTCGAATTGTAAGGCTTTGCATGTAGCCGAGAATATTTCTGCGCAGTTGTAAGATGTGTTTTGTTCTGAAAGCTGCGCTTAGCAGCTGCTGTAAATAATGTATATAATAAACTATAAGTAATATTATAGTTATGCATTCTTCCTTAGTTAAGAGTAATTAGTTTATAATAAGAGTGCAGCGGCGTTATAAAACCATTACTTTTGAAATTTGTTCGGTAGTTCCAGAGAATACCTCCAAGAAACAAACAAACTTTACTTCTTTATAATATTAGTATAGACTCAAATATTTTGGCTTTTTTCTTTTAAATAGAAAAAAAGTCCATATTTATTTTCCTGTTTAAGTAGGTTTTATTATACTTTAGTATTAGTGCGTGCATATTTTCTTTGCTCCATGTGATGTAATCCGAATTTCTAGGAAAACCTCCAGCCAGTGTAATGACGTACATTAAATTTCCGTGACGTATGCAGATAAATTGTGCTTTTTTGTCAGTTGTTTTTAATATAATTTTTAAAAGGTTTGGAACTTATTTTTGATAGTACGTTCTATCAGTAGGTCACCCTGATAGGTACCTTCTGGTACAATCAGAAAGTAAATCCGACAAATATTTTTTGAGTTATTCTTGACGAAAGATTTTTATTAGGCATTATTTTAGTAGGCCATGGCTTTAGTATCCATCTTAGGTGTTATGAGCCCGGAAAGTAATATCGCGCTGTGTATTAGCCTTCGCTTCGCTCAGACAATTAGCCCCCCGGTACGGTATGCTATATCTTTCTCCCAGCTTATTTTGTGTCGTCTTCAAAGAATAACGTTACCTTACAGAAGCCTGCCGTAAAACAAAGCAATACGATTAAATAATCTGTAGCATTTTTTTTAAACATCGCACATTTTTAATTTTTATACCGTCGTATTGGAAAAAAATGTACTTTTAAATACTCTCCATTTATTTTTTAAATTTTTTTGTAGTTTTCAGCACCATTTGTCTAATTTTGGCAACTCAAGTACTCCATTTATGCAGAAAGTAAAAGGAAAATAGCTTAAAAATAGCAATTATATATTTTTGTTGCCATTTTCTCATAACAACCGAATGGAAATGTAATTAAAATACGGGCTATTTTGAAAAAATATAAACGAAAATTTTGTGTTGAAACACAGAGCTATTATGAACTATATTTAATTTCAATTATCTATAGACGCTTTCAGTGTGACGTCAGTCATGACGTTTTGGTTGGAAACTGACTCCAAACAAACGATTGCTATGCGTCATTTCTTTTTAAATATAAATCATGAAAAATGTTACCAGTACATATCAAGTATTAAAACACTTAGATGTGAGATATAGATATAAGATATAGCTGCAACGCACAAACAAAGTAGAAAATACAACATAGCAACCGTTTGTTTGATATGAGTTTCCAACCAAAACGTCAGGACTGAAATCGTCTATATTAACATTACAAAAAAAATGAAGGCCTATGAATCATTAGATAGCCGTTTTTTTCTGTCGAGATTCTTTAATGACGGCATCTTTTTGCTGCATTTGTGTATTATTTTGCTATAGTGACATCCTATGCATGCTTTACTGTAGATGTTTAAAAGTGGATTGTAAATGTGGAATTTTTAAGCGGATGCGAATGACGTCATTTTACATAAAATGAAAGGGTGTGCTTTAAGTCTTAAAATTTAAATATGTTTTGTACTATTTACATATACATATTTTTTTTTCATCGGGGGCAACACTAAATTCTGAAAAAGCAGAATTCCTATTTTCTAGTTATTTGATATTCTTTTGCACAATTGTTAATTTACATGGTATAATACAGGACATCGAGAATTCAGTCAAAATTTTTATTTAATTTTCATTCCTTCTATCTTTTCAGCAGAAAAAGAAGTTATGTTATGCTTTTGTTAACATCAAAGATGCACTCTGTATAATAAATATTTCCTTCTAATCTTTTATACCATATTTTGTCGTCTTGCGTTAATTTTTCATAAGACATTTTCATTAATTGCAAGTAATTCTGCTTTAGAATAATTAATTTTGTACTGAAACTAATTAATCAAAAATAATTCAAAAAAAAATTTATCTGATTCCCTAAAATTTGCATTTACATAGATCGATAACAAGATGAAATGTAAATGTACCCTAATAATAATTATTTTACGAATTGCATTTATTTTATAACAAGAAATAAATATTATGAATCCAGAATATAGATTATGAAACACTTTCCAACAATTTTACTTTCTCAAAACTGTGCAATTAATAATGTAAAATACATGTGTTATATAAAAAAATTTACTACAATATTCATTTAAATTATTCTAAGTTTCCGGGATAATCATTATTTTCATATTTCTTAATAATATCTATTATTTATTCCTATATAATTTCCTTTACATTTAAAGGCGTATATTAATAATTATGTTATTCAAAATCTTAATCTAAAATTTTTAGCCCCTTCATAAATTTTATCTACTATCCAAGCGATAATATTCTGAGAGAAACTAGTTTTTATTTTCAAATATTTTTAAAAACCATTTTATTATTTTTAACTAGTACTTCGAATACAATACAGTATACAATATATTCGAGAGTCCCTGTAAATGAACGATATATGCTGCGCACATCATATTATACTACAAGAATATTGTAGTAAATCTCAATTCTGTATATCAATTTCATTATTTTTGAAACAGAATAACATAATTAAAATACTCTGCAAACATTTTCCCCTCTAGACCATAATGCAATCGAATTATTTTCTGTAACCCTGTAAATGAAAGATAAGCGCTTTACACTCCATATTCGATTGGAAGTATATTTTGGTGCACCTCATATATTTATATGAATTTTATAAATTTTGTAATGACGTAAGATAATTAAAATACTACACAAGTGATTTTCTCACAAAGACCATATTTTAGCGGAATTATTTGAGCGGTTCTGTAAACGTACTGTAAATTCTACAAATACATATTCGATAATAAAAATCGTTCAATTCATTTCGGTCATGCATATGAATTTTAATATTCTCCGATTGTTAATATAATTAAAATACACTGGAAAGAATTTTTCATCATGTCCAGACATACCGAATGTTTTAACACTGTTCGATTCTTTTAAAAAGTGTTAAAAATTGCTGTTTCTAAATTTTATTTGATATTGAATTTCCTTTTGTCTCTGATATTGCGTCTGATTGAAATAGTAGGTTTTCTGAATACCATGCATAATTTATAAATAAAAACAAGCAATCCTTGAGAACATTTGAACATGATCATTCTGTATATTTAATTCTAACTTTTTAATTTTATTCATTTGACCATTTGAAGGAAAATAGAAAGAAAATCTTTGCCAAAATGTAATGAATTTTGATAGTGGAATTTAAAAAGTGCAATAAAACTTCTGATATTGCAATAATATGATTTCGACTGAAAGTTTACATATACTTTGCTACAAATTGTAATATTTTTAACATAAAAAAGGGATTTTCATTTGAAGGGATTTTTTTTTCATTTGGGGGGTGGGGGGGAGGCGTAGGGTGAGTCAGATGCCTGTCTGGATCATCCCTTGTCATCACTTCAAATTTCAATCTTTATCCTTTTCGCAGTACCTTTTGAAATTTTATCCTGTACAAATTAGCATGAAATCGTTTATTGAGAAATATTTTATCTGATACGTACAATGTATGTATTATTTTCAAAAATAAATTTTGAAACAGTTTTCAGAAAATGCCTTTAAACCTTTTGAATTTAAAAAATATAATGTATTTCTTTCAATGTAAGGATTTCTTTCGCTGTAATGTGACATCTGAGAGATGTCACTTTTTTTAACCTCAATTTATTCTTTCGTATATCACTCTTCTTCCAGAAAATTATATCACGGAGGATAACAATTTTTGGTTTGGCATTCTTTAAATTCTACTTTGTTTAACAATAAATTGATTTAAAGCATTTGGAAAAAGTAAACCATATGAAACTATTTGTTGTTTATTTTCTTTATCCACGTGGCTTTTAAGCTTCGCAAAATTTTCTCTTTGTATTAGTCGATACACCGTGTTTACTCGCTTAATAGTCGCATTTGTTTTGACAATTTTTCATTGTGCAAGTATATGTGCGACTATTATGCAGGGAAATCTACTACACAACATTGTATACTCTAATGCTAAAACATCACTGGTATAAAAAAACACATTATAATAAAATTAGCATCTTACCAAATGTTTCCAGATTATGTGTTGTTTATTAAATACCGTTTTTCTTGTTATTTTAATATTTTTATAGACATAAAATTATAAAATAATCTTTGTGAAAATTTTGAGAAAAAATTCTCATAATAAATCACTTTCACTAACGTATCAGTATCACTATCGTAATGTGAATCGGTGTCTGATGAGTCTCCGTCATTTCATAAAATGAAATTTTCGCTTCCGTCAAAAGCGTCGGAGATACTCGTCTTCTTAAAACGCTTTGAAATTTATATTGCTTGTTGTTAAAGTCCAGCTCTGTAATATCCAACTATACATTAGTTCCAGGGATGGACGCCTTACTTTTCCACTGGGAATTTTTTCTTTGTTCTCATTGCCCATCAAATCTTCATATGCTCGTCTTATATTCCCTTTAAACGGTTTGTTAACCGATACCTTTAAAGGTTGCAATATTTATGGGAGTCTCCAGGAATTATCACAAGATCTGTTTTGTCTTTTGAAAGTTCCTTCTTCACATCATCAACAAGATGTCATCGGAAGCTATCGAGTACCAACACTGCTGGTGTTTTGAGCAATGCTCCAGTTTTTTTCCAAACATTGCGAACACAATCTTTCATTATTTTTTTTATCCATCCAACCCTTTTATTGAATTTACACATGGATTTCAGCCGGAAATGCAACACATTTAGGAACAATGTTCTTTTTAAAAATAACAAATGAAGGTATCTTACTTCTATCTGCTGTAATACCGAGCATTACAGTGCAGCGCATTTTTTCATTTCCGCTTGTGCACAGTAAAACACTTGCAGCTCCTTTTTCTGCAACGGTTATGTAGCACGGCATGCCAAGATAGACTGTCATCTGATCAACATTTCCAATGTCAGATAGGAGATAATTCATTCTTTGGCGATGTCGGATAACGTAGTGAAAAAGTAGAATTTTGTCCGTAGAATCCAGTGGCAGTTACTGGCAACCACTTGATCTTCTTCTGATTGGTAATTCGTCCGCATATATATGCTTAACCACCTACGACTAGCTTTGAATATTTATTTTGGAATATTTTGGTTTATTACAATTTCATTTGCTTTTCTTTGCAGAATTTCACACAAAACCGCACATCCATAACTCCGTAATGCACGAACGTAAGAATGAAGTTCATTTCATATCACTGAGAGTATTCTATGCTTTGTTCCTCTGAATGCTCGCCTATATACATTTGTCTCATGTAGCGATTGTTTGGAATTTCGCCAGTACCATATTAATTTTTCACTTACATTCCATTATCTTTCAGCAGCTCTGTTTCTCTTCTTTTCTGCATATTCAATAATTTTTAATTTAAATCCCTCCGTAAAACTTATCCATTCTAAACTTTCCCATATTTAAGCAGAAAAAAAGAAAAAGTCCAAAAAACACAACCACGAAATTCAACGCAAGACAAAATATCAGCAAAGGTTCTTTTTCTGTAACTTTAGATAAGTGCAGCCCAGTACATTTAGATCACGTGTATACTTTCTTTAAGGCAGTTCTAAAATCCAAAAGGGCAACTTAATGACATAAATTTTAATTTATTTTTGTTCGGAAATGCATGAAACTTGAATGTGTTGTTGTTCAGTTGTAAGAGAACTGTTTTTTCCGTTTTTATGCAAACGCAATAGATTGCTTACCGAAAATAGTGTCAAAGGGAGCGTTTCGAAACGAATTTTTGCGCGAAAGAAGAATAACCACTGAAAGAAAATCGAAAAACGTCTTTTTCACGTGATTAAAATTGCTTATAACGCAATAGGTAATTTGTTTATCAAAAAATGGAAAACAAAGTTCGATTTTAAATCGTTTCCGTAGTAAGGCCTTCCAAGCTTATATTTTTCCGTTAAAAAATGAATTTGTATATGCGTCAAAACGTTTTGCTCTTGTTGAGCACAACAGTTGAGAACCATATATAAACATACAAGATAGGATACTTCAATAGGACGTAATGGTAATGTGATTGCAGGGCCTTTAATGACAATGGGAAAATAACTTCCCGTGCTTGTAATATTTTTGTTATTGAGCATCTACCTTATTGTGATCTTTCTTTTTTAATATTGCATATTTACGTTTGCAAAAGAATCTTACATCGATACATGAAGATAGAATAGATATTCTGTTCTATATACTAATATCTATCTTATGTTCATGCACGTATATATGTACATTTTTCGTACATGGGTCTTGAACAATTTAAGTGCAACGTAAAACAAGTTAAAAATTCCGTTTTGAATGTTATATATCAAGTAAATATGATATAATTGGATTTAAAGCTACATAAAGCAATGGTGAAATATAAAATATACGAAATATTACACACTATAAGTACAGAAAATTTCATAATGATTCCCATTTGGTAATAAAATTTTTATAGCCTAGGTTTAATTAATTTATGAAGTTTAATGTATTAAAGGGTCTCAGGACACTTAAAATTGGAAAAAAAAAAAAAGAGCATTTGCAATATTTAATATCTTATAATATATTTGATTTTAAGACATAATTTTAATTGAAATAAAATATATAAGTGTGTTCTTTCATTTCATGCATTTAAAAAATTGTAAGACGCAGAATTAGAATTTACAGGGGGCTCCAAACTGTTAGACATTTGACGAGCAAAAAATTGGCATAACAGCTTACGCGCACGATTACAAAATAAGTATTGCAACTAGAATGAAAATTTTGGTGCCTACTTATACTTCAGTTTATAATAATTATACTGAACCTAAATGAATTTGTATTTAAAGCTTTTTTATAATTTTAATACAAAGTTTTATTTAGCTAATGCAAAATTTAGAAAATGCCAACAGTATAATCGCCTAAAAAAATATTGTTTTGAACAATAAAAAGGAAATTTTAGGTTCAGTTTATACAGACTAACATGAAACATGTGTTTTGAAAATTTCATGAAAAAATATTCAGAAGTTTTTGAGATATCGTGCGCGTTATGCCCAAAACCGTTATTTGGAGAAAAAAGGCTTCAAAGTTTCCGAAACGACGCTTCAGCTATTGAACGTGTATAAATGTAAAAGCCTTATCTTCAGTTCTAATAGGAATTTCAAGGAAACAATTATATCAAAATGTTCAGAAAAGATAGGAGTTTAACATCTAAAAAAATTAAAATTTAGAAAAGTTTAAAGCTTTAAGAGTCCGGAAACCCATTTATTCAATCGTTACAAAAGTCTTTTAAAATTTACGCATTTTCTCTTTCTTGCATGTAAAATAAAAATATTGTTTTTAATGTAAATAACGTACGATCAGTTCAATAATAAAACATTTACAATATTAATATATATGTAATATAATAAATTTACAGATGTTGAAAAATTCCTCTTTAAAATTTTTTAGAATTATATAAAACTAAAAGTTAAAAATAAATAGAGATACTGATGTGACGCATGATAAAATTTTACTAGATGAATATAAATTAACATAATATACCTGAATTTGTTTTTTTACAATTTAATCCGATAAACTTACATATTTACGATCTTAACATACTTTTCTGTGGATTTTCTTTTGTATTATTATTATAATTATCATTTTGTAAGTTAAAGGTGAAGGCTTATTATTATTATAGTTATCATTTTGTAAGTTAAAGGTGGAGGCTTACGATAAAATAAGTACGATTAAATAGGCAAGCACGATAAAAAAAAGCAGCTAAATAAATCATGTATAAATAGAATATCGTCTGCCTCGTTTTGGAAAAAATAGATATTCAAAACATAGAGTGTAAATATACTTTATCAACATAGGAAAATTTCGGAGGCTTGTTAATTCTTCCGCCTTGTCGGTAGTGACGCTAGTACTGTTGCCATTACAGATTTCGCCGTAGGTGTCCTATCTTGTATATTTACCTATGTTGAGAACAGCCTTATACCCTGTTCCCACTAGAAACTTAAGATATCTTAGACCGCCAGTTTTGAAGTGGTACTCTCCCGGAATTGGATGCCTGTTCACATCGAGAAACTTACCTTAAGATATCTCAATAGCGTCACTGTGTCAGTGATCTGATCAGAAGTAAAATATGCGCATGCGCTTAAAATAAAAACGGCCGAAACAACCAATCAGTAAAAGCGAAGCTTCATAGCCAACGAGAGTGAATGGTCGTTCCTGTATCTAGCCGAAGTAAGTCGAAACTCAGTGAGAGAGTTTGTGGAACTCTCTCAGAGAGTTCGGCGGCCTGAGATATCTTAAGGTTAGTGTGAACATAGTATTAACAACTAACGAGTTAAAAGGTTTAAAATGAGGTGTGCGGTGGGGAATAAGAAATTCTGTTCCAGGGAGCTCTCCCATTCTCCCAGGGGAAGCAGGCAATTCCTTATCTCGCTACGGAGAGACCACTGAATATGTCAATCGGAGTGAATGAACAGATGAATATATTATCAGTACTAGTTCTGGGAAGAGAGTACAGCTGATAATTTTCTATTTTTTAGATGAAGGTCAAATACGGCTTTTATGCGAAGAATATATTTTGACGATTTTTTCTGCTTCAAAAGGGGGGTGCGACTATTACGCGAGTAAACACAATAATATCCAGCTGAATAGAATTTATTTAATATGAATTAAAAATATGCAGTGATTGTAATCATTTTAAGTATCAGAGGGTGGTTATGAGTGAACAGATGAAAACGAAGATAAAATAATTGATAAGAAAGAAGATGAAGAAAAATAATCACTCAAAAATTTAAATTTTATCTTAAGATCTTAAATGAGATGTTGATATAATGGTAAACAAGAAACTTTTAAATATTTACTTCAATTAGTCAACCACAATTACATTGAAGCATGAAACTTCTAAGATTCAATCATGTGGCATTCGGGTCACTTTCTCTTCAAACGTTCTGCCTAATTGCATTCCTAATACGACAATATTTCCAAATACTAACCCATGCTTAACAATATCCACACCTTTGGCTTTGCTTTGCTATATAACTGTATATAATGGCATTTTCTTTTGAAATTTTCCATTTTATTTTTAATTCATGCCATTTCACTAAAGATCCATATTTTTAATGTCTGCGTCTTTAACTAGCTTGTGGTCAAAAATAATATTTTATTGTTTCGTTGTTCTACGTTAAGACTACAATGAGTTATTATACCCACCATTGGCACTTATTTTTTGGCAGCGCCTTCGCCCACACATAATTAATTAATATATAAACTGAAAAGATATGCAGTTATCTACATTAATATTTATATGAGAGCCTCCCCGGCAGCATCTCTCTGAGTATACATTATAAAGCCGCATAGAAGCTGGCTGAGCACCAGTGTAAATGTACATATTTCATCACTTACTATTTTATAAACATTGCTATAAAAAAAAAAAATCCCGAAAAAGCATTAAATTTAAAGGTATCAAAGTAGAGATACACCCGAAAGTTGCTAGTGTGCCATATTTTTTTTTTTCCAATGATTGATTTAAAAGATTAACCCTAACTTTTTTAGTGAAATTTTTACAAGTGATAATTACTCTTTATTTTGAAGAAACTGCTTAAATTGTCATTATACTTTTGTGTTTCTACTATCAAGCTTTATTCAGTGGACCAAAAAAAATCACCTTGACGACTTAACATAGAATGTTTTCACTGGATTTTTTATTATCTGAATTAAACTATCTTGTTTAGGGAAAACAGATGTATAGATGATGCTTGAAACGCAGATAGGGTATACAGACGTAAAGATGTTTAGTTATTAATCTAAACTAAAGAAATATTCTTACCTGAAAACGAGAGCAATGTAATTATATACATCCCATACCTAATCACTGGCAAGAAAATGTATATTGCATGATAAAATGTCTATCTAGATATATCTAAAAATACGTTAATGTATAACAATCTTATAAATTATTGTAACACAACGTCACAATTGTATTTATATGAAGCATAAGCAAATATCTCATCGCTATGACAGATTCATGCAATTTTACGGATAAGAATACGAATTTTATTGATCCCACAAGTAATGGTTAAAAATAACGTTTTAGTGACAGTTTTTTAGTAAAAAAAACTATTTTCGATTCAATTATCTATTTTCATTTCCAATCATTCTAAATCATATTGTTGCCAATATCGATAATTTTCATGCCTACTAGACGATGATATATTTAAAGCTACGCCAAGTTTCTGTAAAAAAAGACTATATACAATACGGCGATTATTTAAAAAGCATAGTGAATAATTGCATACATTAATACTGTATCGAATGTTCTTGACGATTGGTCATTTTTTACGAAAATTAGAGCCTATAAAGTAAAACAAAAGAGAGGTAAATAGCCAGAAAGTGAAGTGTAGAACTTTTACATCGTAAAACAGTTAACTCCTTAATCTTGCTCCCGTGATATTCACGGGCTGTGTCTGTTATTCAGATTGTTTAAATCCTAATAGTTTTATAAAATAGTGTAAATGGCGGTATCATTTTACCTGTCATTAAAAAAGGTGAATATTTTTTTTTTTTTTTCAAAAAAGTGGTGCCAATAAGCAATTCGAATTTTTAGACAGTAATTTAATGCTGCCGTTAAGGAGTTAAACAAGACTGCAAGCAGAATAAGTCATTTTCAAACTTTTTGCCTACGATGTGATGTTGGAAATTAGGGTAACCGTGTAAATCGTGGTGAAAGTAATTACACAATTGAGAATTTTGCTGTACATTAAAGTTGTAAAAGCTATGGCATTTATAAATTATCAAAATATTTATAATATTTTAAGCATTTGCTGTATTTTCAATAAATATATTTTCTTTCGAAAATGAATTGTTAAAAATAGCATCAGAATATTCTAAATGCATTTATCGTACATTTTCGTCTCTTTGACAAACATTGTATTTATCACATATTCACGTATATTATCAATTCAAAAAAGTGTTAAGGGACCTGAGACTTATTACAGCAGTCGAAGTTTTCTTTTTGCTTTTAACCCTTTAAAAGAAATTTACGAGTGAAAAAATAATTACGCAATTTCCAGCTTACTTATTTCATCTTCAAGAAAATTAATAAAACTTTTTCCAGGAATTAGCAATAAAAATGTCCAGTCAGGAAAATAAGTTCGCTCAAACAGGAGTAATAAAAATCTCAGAAGTGGTTTGAAAAAACACTTGTTTTAACACAAAACGCTTTGATAAGCTACAAAAATAAAGCTACAAGAAAGAGTACTTTTTTTTTAGTTTTTATCTTTCAACCCAATTTCATTAACTACACGAGGAAAGTTCAGAGATAATTTAGATATAATTATCAATCCCTTAAATAAGTTTTTGGTGCTTGTAAAAAGATTACACCATACATTAAATAATTGTAATTAATTACAATTGGGAATAAAAATAAGTTATCTTGCAATTTTTTGTCAAATTTACGTGATATTTCAGTATAATTGAAATGGTTTCGAGGCTTTTATGGCTAATGCAGAAGGCGGATAATAATGTTGTTTGGAATAAAATTTATATCTAAAAAACATATTGTGCTTAAATTTGACTTATGTTATTTTACAGCGAAGATGAAATGAAATTTGTTTGCGTATGTTTCACTTTCTTTTTTACTGATCTCCATCGTTGATGTAATCATATTTGTAATCAGAATGTCACATTAGAAAAAAGATTTAAATATAAAATAATGCAATGGTTTTGCCATAAATGTTCCAATGTTATAGTGGTGTGCATTTGACGGGGTATGGGAAAAGGGACATGTATTACGAACTCATAATAAACTAGAAAATTTTATGAGGGAACGTCATGTTCTTTAGTTAAATCGTCCATAAACAATTTGCAGTGAGAAATGTTACAACATCAGGCGCATTTTACAATTGGATTACAAGATTTTTCGCTCGTAATTAAACAGCTTATCAAATAAATAACTTTACAATGCAGACAAAATACGAAAACAATCTATAAACTCATAGCATCAAATGATAAAACCTTGTTTCACCGTCCATCAGCTGCCTTATCTTTGGTCAAGTGTAGTCGAAGATAATGTTAAACATATTGATTGAAGTTTGCATTATATTTTGACTTTATAATTAAAAAAAAGTGCTAAACCTTGTAAGATTTATTTGTACACCAAACAATTAACTTATATTATAACTAACTTATAGTATAAACTAGTTATAATATAACTAACACCAAAATTTTCATTTTGGAAGAACGATTAAAAAAAAAAAAAAAAAAAAAAAAAAAAAAAAGATTTTGATCGAAAAGTGTCAGTTTCATAAAATATTCTGATATATTCGTGAATGATTTCAAGAAATATATAGGTTTGCCTTACTGAAATGGACACATAATTTTGTTCTCCGTCTTATATTCTTCTGATCTGTGAGCAAATAAATCAGTTGTAAGAGGATGAGAGATCTACCTTCTCTTCCGACGCTACAAAACTCTATTACGCCATGATAAACTTAAAAAATAGCATTTTTTATTGGATTTGATATGAATGCCATGGAAAGTATTTGAAATAATAAAAAGGTTCATGAAAATAACAATCAATACAAATCGTACGTATGGTCCTTAATTTTCAGCATCATGTTATTTGGATACGATTTTTGGCCATAAATAACTGTAAATAAAATGAGAAAAATTTGCGATTAAATACACTCTAAATAAAAAGGAGTAACTATTCACTCAGGAGGAGTGAATAGTCACTCTATCGCCGAGTCAAAATATGCCCAACATCTTTAGAGTGACAATTCATTCTGAGCAAAAGTGAAATTTTTGACTCTCTGAAAGTGTGAATTGTCACTCCTGGCAAGTGAATATTCACTTTAAACAGGGGTGGATAATCACCCTTTCGCAGGAGTGACTATTCACTAAAGGAGTGCGGTTTTTCACCCCTGGTAGGAGTGAATAGTCACTCTTTCATAGGAGTGAATGTTCCTTTTTTTATGGAGTCAATTCTTTTTTTATTTTGCTTTTATGTGACTTTTAAAAGAATCACATATTTTACAGCATGCAATGAAAATAGACACAAGCGTGGTAAAGATTGTAATAAAATACTTTATTAGCAATATTTATTTAATTCGTAGTTCGAAACATTAATTGAACTTTTAAGGAAAAATTCAGTTAAATTTACACGTGAATTTAAATTAAATTACTGACAGAAATAAACTATATATTTTACTCCAATCTTATCCTTTGTGTTTGCTTTTATTGCATGCCCTATAAAGATATATATATTTTTTTAGTTTTATAGGGTAGATGTGCCAGTAGTGGGCACCCTTAAGGAATTTCTTTTAAAAGTATTTTTTTTAATTAATAGTTATAATTATTATATTGCAGTTATTTTCAATATTATATTAACCTATCAACAATATTTAACCATTCTTATAGTCCCATTTCCCAATATGAATCAAAATTTAATTTTAAATAACAGAAATATATCAAAACAGCCAAATTCCCAGTAATGGACACCCTCTGTTCCAGTAATGGACACCCCATAAAAAGTAATAAATATAATTGTTTTTATAACTGTATTTAAGACCAGAATTTAATGAATACACTCTAATGAAACAGAACAGTTATTTTCAAATAAATTTAACAATTAGGATACCAGTAATTAACAAATATTTGTGATAATCATTTACTGTTTACATCTATTATTTTAATTATCAGAAGATCGATGTTTTAATTATTTTAGATGGATAATTTAAAATACTAAATATCAGGTAATTACTGCTATCAAATTATTGAAACAGTGGGGTATTTAAAAAGGTAATTAAAATAAAAAGTTTTCTAATATTATTAGTGTTTAGTTTTGTCTCACTATTTTTAACAATTATTGTTTCAGAGACTACCTGATTTATAATAATTAATATTACAAATATGAAAGAAATGATATTGTGAGTTGAATATTTTAAATATTAAATAAAATAATTTCAAAGTCAAACTGTAGAACTGATGTTTGAGGCCACTGATCTGCAAGTTTACTAGTTTCATGAATATTACCTATAACTTTAATATTACTTTTTTTGTCAGAGGTGAATAAGGAAACATTTAAGACAGAAAAAAGATTTTTAATAGCTTCTGTAACTTAGTTGTTTTTATTTAAACAGAGAGGGATTAAGCCCTATGAGCCCCTCTTTGATTGTGCTCTTAAACTATATTTTCTGCTTCCTGGCTGGTTTGTTTGCCAGATTATAAAATATGCAAGGTACTTATACATAAAAAAATAAGATATTGAAATTTTATTAATCACATAAAATAATTTAAAAGTAGCTATTTATAAAAGTTTTGGTGTTATTACATTTTGGTAAGTATAATTTAGAATTTTATGCACTATAAACGTTACTGAAATTGCATTTTTAGCAATGTCTACATGGGGTGTCCATTACTGAAAAATGAATCATTAACCATCCCAGTAATGGACGCTCCCTCTTAAAACCTTAAAGATATATGAAATTTTATAAATGGTCTTTAGTATATAAAATTCTAAATTTTATATTGCTACTCAAACAAAAACATTCAAATTTTGCAAGAAAATAAATAATATATAAAATAATTAAACGAAGTCAGTTCTTAGCCTCTTCATTAAGATTTTCACAGAAAAAAGCGAAACTTTGATGCATTATTTTCTGCTTCCTGATTCGATTGATTAAAAGTGTCAACAATAACCCAGCTTTATAAAATATTCACGGGGGAATTATAAAAAAAAATAATTAAAGCTAAATATTTATTAGTTATTTTTGTATGAACCAAAAACATTAAGGGGTGTCCATTACTGGCACATATATCCTAAATAACTTTTTAATAGGTGGACGTTATATGTTTAACAATGTTTGATTTCATTTTAATTTTTGTTTTAAATATAAATTCCTATCTTTTTACCGTACTTTTTCCGTGAATTATTGCTATTTTTGCAAAGTCCCAAAAATAGCAATGTAAAAATGCTATTATAAAATATTGTTATAAAAATGTTATAAACTATTTAAAATTTGTGTACTTAAAAAACAATTCTTATAAACTCGCATCTTTTTAAAAAGAGTTCTAAGCATGATTTAAATATTAAGAAATATTAAGTATATATAAATATATTTTTTTATCCGCTGTGATTTGTATTTGCTTTAATATGATCATGGAGTCTAATATTTAAGTTCTCTGGAACATGTATATATTTTTCTTTTCAACATATTCCTTAACTTAATCATGATTTCTAATTTTCGACCATTATTGCTGAAAAATGGAATTAATACATTACTTATTAATGAAACGACTCTGTAAGCCATATTTAATTTAATTTTTTTTCCTCTAGATATTGTATTTTGTGAATATGAGCAAAATAGATTTTATATGTTTTATAGGGAAAGATAGGCCTAGAAAATAGAAGAAAATAAATATAAAAATAAGCACATTACATTTATTTGTATCTGTATGAATTTTAATAAAAATAAAGTAAATGACTTCATATGAAATGTTCTTATTGTTTGAAAAACATTTTAATGTAAACAAGTAGTTATTAATCTCTTTAAAAAAGTATTCATTCCTACATTATGTAATAAATATGAACTTTTAAAAAAATATACTAAAGCAGTCTTATCGATAAACTTCAAAACAGGCAAAAAACATTTTATTTCAATGCTTAAATATCATGTTTTATTTTTTAGTGCCAAAAATTAAGTGTATCAAAAACGTAAAAAATGCGTTTAAAATATAAAGAAATTTAATAACAGATGCAGAATGTCTATAATTATTATTAATTTTTTTTATATTACTCAGTCTCGAAATTTTTAAATCAAAAACCGAAAAAAAAATGCTTAAACAAAATTAAAATAAAATAATATACCAACCTTTTCGTAATGTCTTAATAATCAAATACCATATTTAACTCCGAAACAATAATAATGATGGTAAATACTCTTAGTGTATACTCTAAGTTGTCGCCTTTAGAAATCAGTAATAAACATCAGCAACAAAAAAAAAAATCTCATAGAACGGCAAATTATAATGTTTTCATCGTGCCTGCGATGAATTTAAAAAATTCAGATCTTCTGAGTCAGCCTTGCAAACGAAACAGATAAAACTTTTTTTTTTTTTTCAATCGTTGGCAAAAGTAGGATCACAGTAATGAATGGGAAGAATAAAATATTTACGCACATTTTTTTTTATTCACATTGGCTGAAATAATGAAATTTTGATTATTTTTTGCAAAGCATTGTGTGCTATTCAATTGTTAAAACAATTACTGTAAACTATCAGTAAGGCGTACTCTGTGTAAGACGAAGATCTGTCTAATTCGGAAAGATTTTCAAGGCCCTGCGAATCCATAGACAAGGAGTAAAATTTGTCTAGGGCGGAATATTGTCTACTACGGAAAATTTCCTCGGTCCCAATGCACTCCGCCTTAGACAGAGTTTATTGTATATTTTAAACCGCTACATGAAGAAATATAATTAGATAATCACTTTTCTAGGAATACAAATCAGGAGAACACTCCACGATCAATCTTTTTCTATACATCATACAACAATTTAGCTCATAATCTTAACATATCTACCCGAATAAATGGTTGAAATTAAATAAGACTTACCTTACGTGTTCCATAAAGAGTTATTTTAATGATATCCTAATCTGTTAATCCTAAGATGGCGGACGAAAAAATTATCATTTTTCTTATCTTACAAGGGCAATGTCGCCTTGCTGTTCTGATTGGTTAATAAGCAATGCATACGTAAGTCACTCTTTCAAGAGTGACTAATACACTCTCGATAACAGAGTGATATATTTCTCTCCTTTCTAGAGAGTGGATAATTCCACTCTTTAAGGAGTGTATTTTTATAAAATTCACTCCAAACAGAGTGAAAATGCCTGTCACTCATTCATAGAGTGAACTTTTCACTCCTCCCAATTTTAGAGTGTAAGGTGAAAACTACTCTTTTAACATTGTGCTATTACGCTTTTTAGAAATAGTAATCATCTACGGCTCTGGATTGTTGATAAAATATTATTGTTGTAACATTCATTTAGCACGCCATTCGCAAAGCAAGAATAAATAAAGAAGTAAATCTTTTGAAAATTTTCAAAGTAAGCAGTAATCAGCTTCTTATTTATTAACGTTTTCTTAGTGTTTTCATGATTTGACTGATAATTTTGAAAATACATTTTAATAACTCTTGACCGAACGTGGTTTACTGAACTAAAGTTTTTGTCATATAAAACAGAGAAACAGTGTTTATTTTTATTATTATTGTTGTTATTTCCGTTTTCCATGAATAAAGTTTTGTTGACATTCCAAAGCAATCCATTTTGTTCATGTTTTTGTGTGTTTAAATAATCAAAGGAAAATAAATTGGTTCATTGTAATTTAATAGACTTATTGTACTTACAAAAATTTTATTATTAAAAAGACAAATTTTCTTAATTTTGTTGACATTTTTAAACTAATGTAAGTCTTTATCTTTTTAAAAATATAAAATCTCACAAAAAAAAGTTAATTTTTATCTTAAACTTATTCTATTAAAAATCAATACATTTCAATTAACAAACATTATAAAAATTCAAATTAAACAAATTGAAATGCTGTTATTTGAAAAGGAAGTTTAAATAATGTTTTTTTTAATTAATTATTAAATACGCATAGTTTAGATGAAACGTTATTAAGGTTTCAGATCATTTGCGTTTTAAATATTAGAATTATTCTATTATTTGTAATGTTCCTACTTATCACATTTTAGAAAATTTAATACATTTTTAAATATTTTAATACATATGTATATATGTATACTTATTGTGAATCTGTTAATTCCTCATTTGTTCCTAAGCATGGTCCATTCCATGTCAAATATCCTAAGGAAACATGTTCCACTCCTTTCAAAACTAATATAATCGCTACATGGCACACATAAAGTTTAAAATTTACATCTGAATGACGTAAGTGTCAGATGTAATAAAGTTTGGGTAAGAATGAAACATCAAGAAATTTCTCTATTTCACTGTCGTAAGAAAATCAATCATATCACAATGTTTGATATATCACTGTTCAAACGCATATAAAAAAAACCTTAGATATTGCAACTATGGTATTCAGTACAACTTTTTTTTGCGTAAACATATAATAGCATTATATAAGAAAAGAAGGAAAAATATTTATCACCATTAGGCATATCCATGCAGCCGTTCGCGACTAACTTTAACAGTCTCTTGCTACTAAATCAATTACTTCGAAAGTTAGTAATTTAACCAGTTAATTACCTATGAAAATGAACTAGATATATTGGTGTCACTTCCTGTTTACATTAATGTTATTACTTTATTCACATCTGAAATCCAGATGACACTTATTCTAGATTTATCTATTGTAGATTTACTTGAGTTTAGGACTTTTCATTTTGGACCCATATTTAATCGCGCATCTCACTGAAAGTTGGTATGCCTCGCAAACCTTACTTTTTCCCTTTGTACGAAAGATACCGACATGAAAGTATTTTTCATAAATTAACCCTTAACGGTCGAAGTACTCCTCCCAAGCTCAGACAAGTTTCTTAATACTCAAATGTCCCTATGGGACAGGAATTTAAGATAAAAAATATTTGAAAATAAGTAAATGCATTTAATTGTTTACATAAGAAACCGAAAATTCTGATTCAAAATACCGTTGTCAATTCGACATTAGTTGATTAAAATTGAATACCGTCACTGTGGCGTTGTACGCAGCAAGGGTTAAGGGGCGTTATTCCAGTGGTAATAATGATAAGTAAATTATAAGTGTTTTTTTTAAATATATTCTTTAGAAATTGATGTTGAATTAATAAATTCATTCTTTGAAGGGATTTCAAAGATGAATAAAGAAATAAATAATTCAGCAATCAAGAAGCAACTTCAGTAACTCTGTGTCATATCTATAGATAATTAACTAGAAAGCCTACAAATTTTCAAAATAATTTGTTGAGAAATAACAGGTTTTAGGTAGATTTCGTATGAAATACTACCTATTGGCGTCGTTCCTATTTTGGAATTTCTGAAACTTTTTTGCAGATCTACACCGACCATGACCCCTAAAACCCAAAACCACCCTCAGTAAAAAACTTTATCTATCTATCTATCTATCTATCTATCTATCTATCTATGTATGTATCTATCTATATATATCACTTTCTTCTGGACACGATAACTTCCACAATTCTGCGCAAATCTCTTCCAAACTGACACATAAAATCAAGGGTCATAAAATCTCGGTCACGTTCTTTAATGGGCAAAATCGGGCCAAGGGGCTAGAAATAGGGAGGGGTTTTATGAAAATAGAAAAAAACCCATAACTTCTTAAATTTTGTACATATCAAATCAGTTTAAAGTTTTTATTACTCCTAAAAATAGGGCCAAAAATTTATGCATCACAGATTTGTGATAAAATTAAAAATGGGCTCAAGGGGCGCAAAAAATAGGGATTTTGGAAGAAGAAAATTCGTAACTTCGTCAGTTCTCAAGATTTCAAATTTTATTAATTTTATAATACATCTCCTTAATATTATCTACAACTTTTATATTCACAAGTTTTTGATAGGACCAATTCGTACTGAAAAAAAAATTAAAAACGAAAACAAAAACGGGGGTTTGCTGAAGTAAAAAAACCATAACTCCATCAATTCACAAGATATAAAATCCCCATGAATTTATCATATATCTTCTTAATATTGTCTTCAACATTTATATGGATAAGATTTTGATAGGACAAATTCTTAAAGCAAAAACAAATTAAAAATACATAGCGGTTGAAGAAAAAAATTATCTTATTAAGGGTGTATTCAAATACAAACTGCTTATTTTCTGACACATTTTTAAATTCGTTTTTGCTCTCAAACGCATCCGATTGATAGATTCTCTTCTTCAGAAACTATATAATGTACCGTAATGATAGATTTTTTTTTTTTTTTTTTATAGAGGCAGAATATATTTCGAAAAATGATGTCAAAGTGGGCATTTCGAACAGAAATTCCCGAAGCGATTGTGTTGGAAAGGAAAAAAATATTGCCCTACTGAGAAAATAATTGTTTATTAATCAAGTTTCAATTAATTGGAAGAAAAACAAGAACACATGCCGCTTATAAATCTTTTCAAAATTCACATCAGAAAGTTTCGTATTAGGGAGATTTCGTATGAAATACTACCTATTGGGATCGTTCCTATGTTGGAATTTGGAATTTCTGAAAACTTTTTGCAGATCTACACCGAACATGACCCCTAGAACCCAAAACCACCCTCAGTAAAAAACTTTTACATATATACAGTGAGCAAAAAAAGTATTTGCACGCAGACGATTTTTTGCATAAGTAACCATAGAAAGCAAATTTGATACTATTATCTTAATTAATCATTTATTTAAATAAGAAGAAAATAAAATAACTACCCATTTTACTTAAACAGTAATATTACACATTTTAAAAAATAAATTAGTATTTTCTCATACCTAAAAAGTATTTGCACAAGAAGCATCGACTCTTAAAAAAGGCATTAAATGTGATTATTGCGCAAATGTTTAGCATATCAGTCCCGCAGTACATTAGCCCCGCACTTTAAGGTGACGTAATATATTAACTGGAGCAGGGATTCTGGGGAGTTTTTTTTCCTAATGGCGCCGAAAACGTGTGAACTGTCTGTTGCTACCCGTGAGAAGATTATATTTCTTCACAATTCTGGATTAAGTTACCGAGGAATAGATAAAAAATTAAATCTAAACTTTTCTAGTGTTCGTTATGTAATTAAGAAGAAAAAAGAAACTGGTTCAACAATAAATAAGCCGCGAACTTTGCGTCCAAGAAAGCTAAATACCGGGAAAAGGAGAGCCATCATAAAAGAATCTTCAAGAAACCTAAGTGCTCGAAAATTGGCTGTTGATGTCGCTTCAACGTCGGGAACAATATTTACACCACAATCAATTAGAAATATTCTCCATGATGCAAATATTCGAGGAAGAGCCCCTCGAAGAAAACCATTTACTAGTGAAACAAATAGGGCGAAAAGACTTGAATTTGCAAAAGCTTATGACAGCAAATCACTAGAGTTTTGGAAAACTGTTATTTTTTCCGATGAAAGCAAGTTCAATATTTTTGACTCAGATGGTAAGAAAACTGTATGGCAAAAGCCAAATACTTCTCTTCAAATTAAAAAATTGAGACCAACTGTAAAACATGGCGGTGGTCATGTAAGGATTTGGGGATGCATGTCTTTTAACGGAGTTGGCGAAATGACCTTTATTGAAGGCAATATGAATACTAAACAATATATTAACATATTGCGAGATCATTTATCTAATAGACCTCTGAAATTAGGAATTCCTAATTCATATTATTTCCAACAGGATAACGATCCGAAGCACGCTGCATATATTACGAGGTTATGGTTGCTTTATAAAGTTAAAAATTAATTGAAAACGCTACCACAATCACCAGACCTCAATCCGACTGAAAATTTATGGCATATTTTGCATGTGAAAATAAGGAAAAAGAAAATTTCTAACAAATGTGAACTTAAGCAAGCTCTTAGGAAAAATGGCTACAAATCAGCAGTAAAACATGTCACAAATTAATAGAATCAATGCCCAGACGATTACAACCTGTAACTGAAGCAAAGGGCATGCATACTAAATATTAGCCCTGTTTTTAACTTATAAATAATTCCTCTAGTTCTATTTTTATTGCTAGTGTGCAAATATTTTTTTGGCAGTACAAATGTTACTTTTTTATGTTTTCATATTTTAAATATAATTATTAAGTCAGATATTAAATATGTTTATTTGTTTTTTTTTTTTAAAGTATTGCTATTTTTAATTCTTAGTTGCTTTTTATTTATTTATACATATGCTACAACAAATTTACCTGGTGTGCAAATACTTTTTTTGCTCACTGTATATCACTTTCCGCTGGACACGGTAACTTTCGTAATTCTGCACCAATCTCTACCAAACTTATACATAAAATCAATGGGGATAAAATCTCGGCCAAGTTGGTTAATGGGCAAAATCGGACCAAGGGAATGGAAATAGGGAGGGGTTTTGTGAAAACAGAAAACCCCCAATAACTTCTTAATTTTTGTACATATCAAATCAGTTTAAAGTTTTTATTACTTCTAAAAATAGGGGCAAAATTTTATGTGTCACAGATTTTTGATAAAGTTAAAAATGGGCTCATGGGGCGCAAAAAATAGGGTTTTTGGGAGAAAAGAATTCATAACTTCGTCAATTCTCAAGATATCAATTCCAATTAATTTTATTATAAATTTCCTTAATATTATCTACAACTTTTATATTCACAAGTTTTTGATAGAACCAATTCGTACCAAAAAAAAAAAAAAAAAAAAAAAAAACGAAAACAAAAAGGGGGTTTGGAGAAGTAAAAAATCCATAACTCCGTCAATTCAAAAGATATAAAATCCCCATGAATTTATCATATATCTTCTTAATATTGTCTACAACATCTATTTAGACAAGTTTTGGATAGGACCAATTCTTACAGCAAAAACAAATTAAAAATACATAGCTGTTGAAGAAAAAAATCATCCAAGTAAGAGTGTATTCAAATCTAAACTGCTTATTTTCTGACTCATTTTACAATTCATTTTCGCTCTCGAACGCATCCAATTGCTAGATTCTCTTATTCAGAAACTATGTAATGTACAGTAATGTTCTATTTTTTTTATAGAGGCAGAATATATTTTAAAAAATGACGTCAAAGTGGGCATTTTGAACAGAATTTCCCGAAGCGGATTGTGTTAGAAACGAAAAATATTGTCCTATTGAGAAAATAATTGTTTATTAATCAAGTTTTAATTAATTGAAAGAAAAATAAAAACACAGATCGCTTATAAATCTTTTCAAAAATCACGTCAGCATGTTTCACAATTTTTTTTTTTTTAATTGAATCTGAAAATGTGCCAGAAAATTTCGAGTTGTTGAGCATGGAAATATATATATATATTTTAATATCGACTTAACATGATTCTGATAAAACCAGCTATTTTATAAAAATGAATTAAAAACTTGTCAAAAGCAGACAGATAAAACTGTTAAAGTGTATTTATATCTAATAATGATTTAGTTTTTGTTGGTTAAATTAGTATACTTAACTTCGAAATCTACCTCTGCCTGTAGGCCGGGCCGGCAGGGATTTTTTTAATTTAAGAAACAAAATCATGTATGCTTCCGTTTGGCTTTTCCGTATGGCTTTGTTTCAGGTCATATTGCGATAAATGAACTGATATCTGATCTTTGATAGAACTATTATGTTTTAAGTACGAAGATTTTTAGTACTAGGTTAATTTGTAATAGTGAATGTTTCTTGTATCATGTGCGATAATATAGTAAACTTCGTAATTTAGTCACTTTTACTGAAACAGTGAATTTTAATGAATCAGTTCTAGTCCCTCCAAAAATACAACTTCTATCTCTGACAGCTTGCAGGCGTCCAATTTAACTTGTATGTATATCATGTAGTGAGTATATCAAAAATATAAAAGGTCGAGCAGAGACCAGTCTAAATTTGTTTGCTGGACATGGTATAACCCGCATATATATTGTTTTATTTATGATTGAAGACAACAATGAACAATAATCATATTACAGGTGTTTTTCTCTTGAGATTTTAGCATTATATTCTAATGTTCCAAATGCTCCCTTTTTTATAAACTCGCCTTTAATTCTGGCTCTCTACTTTTAATTTGATGACTTTTATATATATAACGTAATTTTCTCTTGTTATAAATCAAATCAAAATGTTTTCACTACTTACTTTTATTTTAAAATAACATCAATAAACATCCAGTTAAGAAATTTACATTGCTGTGTTGGTAAGATATTTAAAACGTTTAAACTGCGTTAAAGCTTTAGGAAAAATACAAATGTTCTTATGAAATAAAGCTATAATTTAATTTCATAATTTTATGTTACACTGTAAAAAAAATCCGACCAGTTTTTCTGAAGGAATCTGAAAAATAGCTCCCGTTATCGTACCAGGAAAATTTTCCGACCAATCTCTGAATAAAATTCGAAAACAAAAAAAAATATATATTGTCAATAAAACGATATTTTTCGGATTTTATTTCAAGCTCGGTCGAAAAATTTTCCGGTACGATAAGGGCAACTATTTTTCCGATTCCTACAGGAAAACTGGTCGTATTTTTTTACAGTGTTACATTAGTTTGTTCAATTTGTAGATCTCGGTATTTTCTTATTAAAAATACTATAAATTTACAATTTACTTTTTTCTATATAAATGGAAAATATTTCCTTAAATTAACATTCCTACATATTTACTAAGGATAATTTTACTAATATTTATCTTTGTCCTTTATCTGTATCATTATGAATTAACATTTATATTCGAGAATACGACAAGTAAGTTTAAGTAATGCAATACAGTTTAATTCTTCATAATCAAATTGATTTTTAAAGTGAATTACTCATACAGCAGTATCTTTTATTAAATAAATTATGAAAATTTTTTGCTTTATATCGTATAAAGCAAAATGCTTTAGAATTAACAAGAATCAATAGCTTGGAATAAGGAAGGAAATACTGTGTTTAGCGTTTCGAAATTATATAACAACGCAGCATACAAATTCCGCATTTACGATCCACTGAATGTAATGAATGACAAGGAATGAAAGCAAAATATAAAGCGATGTTACACTCAATTGCATTAAATGTCATGCTAATTTAAATAATGGTATATAACGATTTGTTCAGTTTTCAGCAACAAAAATATAAAAAAATAAATAAAAAATAAAAAAGGACTTAATAAAAACTGCCAATTTCTAAGCTTTTTTGTTATCCCCAATTCCGAACTCTTATTTAGTCATTTCTCTTATTAAGTTATTGAATTTTGGATATTTAATTAAGTGAATATGACCTCTTTTAGAAAATATGTGTAACAAAAAAAATCTTAAATTTACTAAGGATGACTTAGCGAAGTATTTAAAAAAATATATTTTAAATAAAGATATGTTAATGTGTTTTTCTTTCAAGATTTTGCTAAATTTTGAAACAAGAAAATATTTTTTTTAGTAAAATAAATTTTTAAAACTAACCACCAATAGACTATTGTATTTTTATGTATTGGGGGGGGGATAATTATGTATTATCATGACGATTAGAATATATATAATATTCCAATATTAATTTACGTAGCGCCAGAAAATATGCATTTATCAAAAAATTGTGGCAAATTTTTCTTTTGAGTAAAATATTTAAATTTCTTGTATAAAAGCTAAATGAAAAGTTCTTTAAATGTTAAATATTTCCGACATTTAAATAAAAATTCAATGAAAATGAAGTATTTAAAGTTATTAAAAAGCTTTCAAAAGAACCTGCAATATATTTAAACAATTGAAAATTTAAACGATTACCTTTATCCAAAAACAAAAATATAATAAGAATAATGCAACATGACTGGTTGTTATTGTTTTACTTCTCTTCCATTAAAGAAAAATAAAAATTGGAAATTACTTTTGCGATTCCTGTTCAGATTTCAACATTGAAACTGCAACAAAACAATAATTTATCATTTTATCAGAAATCGAAAATGTGTATTTACAGTTTTATAATGGAATAAGGGATATAAACTCACTTTCCTAGTATATGTTCTCTTTTCAATTTTAAAACCGAAAACAAAATATTATATGATTTATGGTTTTGTGTTTTTAACAAGAAAAACATTAACTGATTCGCTGTTATTTATGTATTATAAAACCTTTTTCCTTTTACCAAAAATATTTCTGTTGAGCATTTGATACAGTATTGAAATTTATGCTAAAGTTTTGTCTGTTATTACAAAGTTTAATTCAAATGAAAATAAAAAGAATAAAATACAGTTTGACTCAAATGAAAATAAAAAGAATGAAATAGAGTTTAACTCAAATGAAAATAAAAAGAATGAAATACAATCTGAAAATTAAATATGGTGCTGAATGGTAATTCAATAACTTAATGCTATATAATTTAATTAAATAAGTTATTTAAATATTGTGGCACCGATTAATGTAGTGTACGTTTAAAAATAATAAAGATGGACGCAATGTTTATGGAAAATAGTTATTATATCATAAAAATAATGCAATTCACAGAGAGTAATTTACGTTTCGTTTTCATTCTCCTTGTACCAGAAACAGTTTGAGTCAAATTTGAAATTATTATGATTTTTCACAACAGAATGGATTATATATTTCTTTAATTATTATTATCACCTTAACGGGTACATAAAATTGCAAACAATCAGGGCTGCCACTGGCGGCTATATTTTAATTTCTCACACCCCTTTCTCAGAACAGAAATCTCGCACATACACTTTATCAACATTTCAAGACCAATATGCTACAAAATTAATATTTAATTAATAGTGGTGATAATAGAACTTAAAAATAGTTGCCATTGTCAGCCCTGTGTAATTCACCAAACGATTTTTTCAAAATATTAGTTAATAACCTTTAAAGCTCATTAGTGTTTCTCGGAGAAACTTGTAACCATTTAAATCTTCTTTTACTCTATATAGTCCAGGCAATAGAGACCGTATAGCCCATTCTTTTTACTCTATTTAATCAAGGGAATAGAGACCGTATAGTCCGTATTTGCTCTACCTAGGAAAATAAATGGAAGTTCTGAAAATTGGCTTACTTTATGTTTTTTGGGTCGCTGAATCCGAATTTGTTACTTCCCACCAAAATTTCGCCCGGCAACACCCCCCCCCCCCAATTTTGGTAAAATGCCCACATAAAAGGTTTATATTAAAAAAATCAATTTTTTTATTGTTTTAGGCAAAAAGTATCTGGAATTCAGAAAGTAGAAAAAATTTGCAACAAATTAGATATATGACTTTGTGAATTAGGATGAAGGGAAGGGGGGATCTGCCTCGGAACATGCGCCGCGGTGCTGCGTAGACTAAGTTGCGCAATTCCACTTAATCACTCACACGTTAACATTCGCCCTCCCATCTCCCCTCCGAACTTTCTCTATAAGGTTTAATTTAAGTTTTTTGGGTCACTGAATTCGAATTTTAACTTCCCCCCAAAATGTTTCCCCCGAAAGTCCCCCAAAATAGTTGTTTTAACTGAAAGTTATTATTGTTTTAGGGGAAAAGTATTACAAAATTCAGAAACTAGACAGTATTTGCAACAAATAGGATACATGACATTATGACGTAGGATAAACGGGGAGAGCGGGTGTTGCCTCGGAACATTCCCCGGGCGCTTTTCTCAAAAGCCAAATTTTTTCAAAAAATCAATTTTTTTGGGCGTTGCCGGGTTTTTGATGTTAAGTTGCAAAGAGGAGTCAGCGACCCAAAAAACATAACGTGAGTCGAAATCCAGAACTAGTATTAATTTTGCCAGGTAAAATCCCCTATTGCATGGACTTCATAACTTAGTGCACGTAGCGCCGCAGTGCACGTTCAGAGGGAGCCCTCCCCCTACCCGTTCGTCCTACGTCATAATGTCATGTATTCTATTTGTTGCAAATTTTGTCTTGTTTCTGAATTTCGTAATGCTTCTTTTAATAAAAACCTTTTTGGGGGGCATTTTACCAAAATTTTTGGGTGTTCCCGGGGAAAAATTTGGTGGGATGTTACAAATTCGGATTCAGCGACCCAAAAACCATAGAGTAAGCCAATTTCAAGAAATTCCATTAATTTTGCCACGTAAAATCCCCTATTGCCTGGACTAATTTAGATTTTCTAGAATTTGTACAAGCTGTGTGTGCAATGTTTGTACAAATTTAGTCATATCCTTACATTCATCACGTGTCTATGTTCAGTTTGATATAGCTACACATATTTATGAGACATGGTGTATTGATCGAGAAGATTTATATTATTGATTCGATAAAAGATTCGGTTTCTTTTTCGTTTTCGTCAAGTTTAGTTGAAGAATTAATTTATATTTTTTTAAGTAATGCAATGGTAATTAAATGAATGCTGAAAATTCCCTCGCTCTATCTTACTTTCTTTCTCTCTATGCATGCGCATCATACAGTTATTTAAACAAGCAATCTTTTTTCTGTCAACATGTATGCGAAAATGCCTTTAAGTTTTTCTTTATTAACTAGCTAACCCGCCCAGCTTTGCCCCGGCAGACTGTCATTAAACAGTATAACAGTGGAGTGGGCTTCATACAAAAAATTCTGAATGATATTTATTTTGGCACGGATGTCATATACGCACCACATTGGCGTCATTTTTTTCTAACGTCAATTTTGCAAAAATATCGTTTTCGAATGCCAGTCGCATATATATATATATATATATTATTGCTTTTATACTGCTACTGGGCATTGCTTTACACAACTATATCATTAAAAGTTGTTACCTGGACTTTAAAAGACGATGGTACATAGAGTACGCCGCTCTTGTCCTTAGGTATATCCAAACCGTCTGTTTATTTAAATGTTAATATCTCGGGTAATTACCGAGGATTTTTTTCGAAAATCATTATCAATATATTTTTATACATCTGCTATTTATAGGTACCTCAAACGCACCTCAAAACCTTTGCAGTAAGCCTACAAATCGAAATTTGTGTGTAACGAAAAATGCTCTTTTCCCAAAATCTATGTGACCTAGTGTAATCGATATAATTATCCTGAAAGGTTTAAATTAACGTTTACTACCTCTATTTTTTTTCATAATTTTAGTTTCAGTAGATTCGGAAATAGATGGTGGGGGGAGGGACATATTTTTACACTACATTTTCGACGATATCTCTAAAAATATAATACTCAAAATTAAAAGAAATGTATTTTTGAGCCCAGCGTTACGAAAGCTTTCCATGATACCCCAAGATATAGACCCTTGTGTACAAGATATACAAAGACAAGTAACTTATATAACCCCCTCTACATTTTTTTTCTAAATATATTTGTGAATGTTTAATAATATGTGAATATGTGGGACAATAGTCTTTATTACTTCACCCAATTTGAACTTTTTCACTTTCCATAGCTTACTACGAATAAGATGCATGTGACAGACAGACACAGGATTGATCTTATAATGGTTCCATCTTTACTTTTTAAGTACGGAACCCTAAAGATTATTGTTCTTACCGAAAGCAATGATGAATCTTTGCTCACAAAAAATATTATGTATTTTTAGAAGACTTTTTTAGTATTAGCGTCTGACTAAGTTAGTTGCGCCATTTGTGGGATGCCGCATTAACGAAATATTTAATTGGTCCATCTCACCTTGTCGTCCAACTCTCCTTTATTTACTCTATACTCTTATTTCAAAGAATTATACCCTTCGAAAAATAAATTAAGGGGGATTAGACAACCCCCTCTTTCCCCCTTTATACCTAACCAAAGAACCTCCAAATCTAATAAGGGAAGTGCCTTATCACAAGAAGCCTGTATACCAAATTTGAATAATATCGGATAATTCTGCATGAAAAATCCATTTAGCTATATTAAAGGGTAACTAGCTCCCCCATTTACCCCATTTATACTTAAACAATGAACCTCCAAATCTAATATTATAATAATAAATCTGATTGAATTCGGTAGATTAAATCTGAAGGTATCCGGTAAACATGATAAGATACCGGTTTATCTTATCAGAATACACCGATATACCAAATTTGAAGCAAATATCGGATAACTCTGCATTAAAAACACATTTAGCTAAATTAAGAGGTGGGATTAGCTCCCTCATCCCCCCCCCTTTATACTGAACCAATGAACTTTTAAATCTAATCAAGAAATCACCTTATCAGAATGAACCGGTATACCGAATTTGAATTAAATCGGATAATTTCGCATGAAAACCTCATTTATCTAAATTATTAGACACCCTTTTCCCCTCTTTATACTTAACCAATAAACTCCAAAAACTATTCAGGGAAGCGCCTTATCAGAATGAACCTATATACAAAATTTGAGGCAAGTTGGATATTTCTATCAAGAGTTTTCGCGTTACGTACATACAGAACCTGCGGGCACATTTGCTTTCAGATATTGATAGCCTGTGAGATAAAACAAAAGCTGATTTGGATGATTGAGTTTTGTTTTATAAAAAAATTAAGCGAAGCTTAAAATGATAATTTTGCAGAACTGCATAATTTATATGCTTCCCTGTGTACAGCATGATTCAAACATAATCCATAAGTTGTTTTGTAAGGCTAGAATTAAATCAGAATTCATTTTAAGAGACAGCAGAATAATTTGGATAAAAAATTTCTGTGTAATTAATATTGGAAAATATTTCTTTGGTATGAGAAGCATGTATTGCTGATTCTTTTCAATTATTTAGCATAAAGTACTTCTGACCATTTTAAACAGAATTGTGAAAACAGAATATTATTATGAAAGTGTTAAATCATTTTATTTTTTTATCGATATTCTCCAGCACCGTTTGTCATCAGATAGAACTACTATTTTCGAAGTTCAATGTTCAATGATTATTAACATATATCTGTTATTAACATTTCAGAAATTATTAAAGTATTCTTACATTTAAAAATAATAATAAAGTGAAACTCACTTTTTAAAAAAGTACTTTTTCTATATTTTCCTACGCATGGATTGGTAAACTCTCCTATGAGATGAAACTCCTATTTGATACATTGTTTTGATTGTTTGGTAAATTTGTAATTCAAAATTCATTTGTTCAAGTTTGGTTATTTAACATGGCATATGAAATTTCAAGAGGTAATCCCCCCCCCCCACCAAGTATATATATATATATATATGTAATAATAAAAATTTTCGCCCTTTAATCTTTATTAAACTATTCCAAATTACTATAATATCTACCTATTTTACTTAGCTTTAATAATATCTTAAATATCTTTTTTTTATGTTTTAAATGCGTATTCTTTTATTATTCTAAGAACTTTAATCCATTCGTCTAATCTTGTAAAACCCATTAAATTATTTTTTCTTTTATTCTGAAAATGAATTATTTTTATTTCGAATGTTTTAATAACAATTGTTCTTTGGTGTTATATTCCCATAGTTTCTTGCAAATCCCGCCAGCCAGTGTTTGCGTAATAATTCTGACGCCGAGGTAAATAGTTCGCATCGTCGTCACGCGTTCTTCCCCTCTTCCCCAGAAGCTAGGTCCTATCGTATTATGCATCTCTCGCGTCCTTCCGGCTGCTTTTACGGGATTTGTCATTTCACGTTTATTGTATTCATACGCATACAGTTTTTACAAGTATATAACCGGTTGCATGAACTAGGAGAGAGAGAAATTTACGATTATTGAGTTGCTTAAATAATCTGCGTCACCTGGAGAGTTTTTTTTTTCCTGAATCTTCGTCGTGTTGTACTAATACGTAACATCTAATGGTTTATATTTTACGACGTAGCAACTGCCCGAATATGGATAACATGTGGTTAGTGCAGTTTGGTGCATTATATGGTCAAATAATAAATTTATGATGAATCTAAAGGTTTCGATTAATTATTCTTCGGAAAACCTTCCAATGGACGGCAGCCTGACCTTCCACGATTAATCACGACTTTAAGACTACAAAAACTATGATTTCTTCATTGAGTTACATAACGAGGGTATGCTGTTACTTAACACCGACATGTTTAAATCTTTATAGTGAAAACATATCATATATATATATACGTTCAAGGAAAAACTTGGTGTTTAATTTTAAATTAACCAATATTAACATCAATTTATTGAGCATATTAGAGTGCAATAACCCAAAATTCGACAGTGCTATTGATTACTTAATGCGCAAATCGGAGAATTATTCATTATATTTTCGTTTGAAATAAATGCACCAGTCGGACAATCTGTATACATTAATATATTTTTACAAATATAAATGTGCTTAATTTATGTAATTGCGTTCAGTAGGATCATTGAAAATTTTAGAATGAATTATAATATCAGAAAAGCAAATCTTCTAAAATCTAAATAGTGTTGATTATAAACAAAACATTTCAGTTATTTAATGAAAATATAAATATTTAAACTTTCTTTCAAAACAGATGGACAGAATATACTATATTCAGAAAATAACTTATTAAATTACTTAATTTCCTTTTGCACATCGATGTAATATTAAAATATAATTCTTCGACTGTTATAATGATTAATTGTCGCATCTTTTGAAATTAACTAAAACTTTTTGATTCAATAAGAAAAAACTAAACTTAAGAAAGTTTATTGAGATAGAGGAACATAAAAAAATAAATTGTGCCATAAGGATAAAATATATGGCAGCATCTGGTGTAAATATCTTTGTAAAACAAAAATCAAATAAGTGAATCAAATAAGTTAGCGTTTATATACATTTAACACATTACTTTTAGGAAAAAGAATATTTATGAAATACACAAACAAAATAATTAATATGGCTACATTTTATTAATATACTGAATGCTGTAAGGATGCGTGAGCTATTGTTCGGCTGTAAGAAACTTTATATACACAAAGCGAAATAATCAAAATCTGCTTATATTAAAAAAGATATGTTTAAAAGAAAAATCTAAAACTTTTCCTTCAGAATAAAACTTTCACCATTCGGAAAAAAAATTACTTCTGTTTATGAAATCGATTACGCATGTGATGACTTTAGTATAAAATTCTAAAAAATAAATAAATAAATACTGCCAAAAATATATCATTCATTTTTTTTTTTTTTTTTGCTTTTTATGTGTACCTACGTAACGTGTATTACGAGTGTGGGTATTTCTTTATATGTATTTTATATCCACATGTTTTATTATTAAAAGTATATAATAATTACACATAATTTTTTTATACAGGTACGTTATAGTTCTTTATTTAAAAAATAATACATACATATAAATAGATAGATAGATAGCGAGTATAGTTTTATAAATGTTTAGAATTTTAGCATATGAGGATTTTAAAAATTACATATAACTCATTGGAACTTATGTGGTAATAATTTTTAACTTGAATATATCTTTAGCGACTTATTGAAAAACCTAAAAAAATTATTTAATTTCAATGCAATATTCATTTTAATTTGAAATATAAAAAGCATTGCTTAAAATATTATAAACAACGTTTAAGGGGTCTCATGTCTCTTAACCCTCTCACTGACAAGCCCGTGTTAACACGTTCATTCAGCTCCAGTTTTCACAGCAATTCAAGCAATATTTAAAGTAATATATTTCTATTGATTTAATGTGTTTTTAATACATTGAACAATGATTAATAATTCCAAGGGTTGCATTTATATTCGTTATGAAGTTATTTTTAATAGAATGTTGAAAGAATCATCTTTTTTTTAGCATTCAAAACAAAATTGTGAAACAACATTAGAATTTTACGCATTTCCAAGACTGTGATCAAAATTTTCGAAATTAATTTTTTTTTTATTGTTAAACTCTTTTATTTTCTGAACATTTTGATATAATTGTTTCTTTGAAATTTCCGTTAGAAGAAAAGTTACGCCATTTGGAATTATAACTGCTCAATAGCTGAAGCCGCATTTCCGAAACTTTGAAATCATTTTTCTCCAAATGACGGTTTTGGGCATAACGTGCAGGATATCTCATAAAACTTCTGAATATTTTTTCATGAAATTTTCGAAAAATATGCTTCACATTAGTCTGTATAAACTGAACATAAAATTTCCTTTCTATTATTTAAAAATATATATGTTTTTAGGTGATTATACTGTTAAATTTTTCAAAATTGTGTATTAGCTAAATAAAACTTTGAATTAAAAATATAAAAGTGCTTTACATACAAATTTATTTAGAGGTTCAAAGTAGTTATTATAATCTGAAGTATAAATAAGCACCAAAATTTTCCTTCTAATTTCATTATTTATTTTGTAATCTTGCACGTAAGCTGGACTGTAAAAAAAGTAATTTCAGTTTTCCGGTAGGAATCGGAAAAATAGTTGCCTTTTATCGTACCGGAATAATTTCCAACCCAGTTCCAACCCCAATATTATGAAATTAACATCTGGTAGATATATTGCCGGTTAGAAACAGGGCTGAGACAGTGATATTCAGGAGAGTTTGAATGCTCAATTCTTGGACTGCCGTAACCGTGTTTTGAGTATACAATATAAGCTTCCCTTATCGAGACAGCCGAACAGACTCAATTGACCCTCATGACTGGCAACATACGCCGAAATCGTCACGTAACACTTTCTGGTGAGCATTCGGAATAACTCTCTTTGTAGCTGAAATGATTATTGAAATACCCGCTATGCCGGCTTCGTTCGCTTCATTCAAGATTTCAGTTTGGGATTTACTTTTACGTTATAAAACAGCGCTATTCTGTGCAGAAATCTCCCCACTCTTCATATCAACGTTATTCGCATGTTCATTTTCACATGTGATCGCAGTATTTTCAACCACTACAGTTTGGGATAACACCGCCATGAGAGCAACTCAGCAGCTGTACGACGTGAAAGTATACCACACAAAAATAAGAACACTAAACAGAATAAAAACCTCGTAAAGGCTCACTAGAAGCTCAATTAAACATATTATCAAGAAGAAAATACAAAATGAACATAAAACCCTTCCTTAGAAGGAAACTGAGAAACGTGCACAATTAGCAAGCAAACCAACACCGCCCACCACGGAAAAGTAAACATCGGAGATGGTGCCAAACCACACCAACCTACTCCGACCAAGATATTTTCTCATGATGAACATTGCATAATGTCTAGTTTTTAGCACATATTCTCCAGTCTGTAATTGATGTTTTGGTAAGCTATTTTGTAACGAACAAAATATCTGGTTATCTCATAGTGCGATTTTTGTTAAATACACCGGGTGTGGTAAAATTTCCCATTGTAGAATGTTTATGGTTTGCCAGATCATCGAAAGTTTTATGCGCTGTAACCACCAAAGAACCCTGAATTCTATCTCGCCTCGTAAGTTGCGAAAGCAGTATTTGTCCATGAATCGCAGTCTTGTTTCCGGTGACTCTCTGGCCTCACTATCGTATCGGAGTAGGTCTTATGATATGCGGGGAAAAAAGAAGATACTCTTGCGTTTACCATAAACCCTTCTCTGTCACACTCCTCCCCCTTTTAAATCAAGTCACCCCCTCCAAAAAGCTTCGGTTTATTTCTTTATTAGATTAATAGAAATAATTAACTTTTTCTGATAACAATTCCCTTGTTGCAGAATTAAATTATATTAGATCTGTTGCTTCGATCGTGGTTTAGCGTGGTCGCTTTGATCACATTGACCGTTGGAACTTGACGGTCTTTCGCTGTTGTTTTTTGACATTTGAGTTTTCACCGTGCATGTAGTTGGGGGAAATTGTTTTTATAAATAGTTTTTATACACTGATGATGCGAGTCCTGGAATTCACGAAGCGTATATATCTGGTTTTATTCACATTACCTTATACATTTTATTGTGTGTCTAAACGTTGATTTTTGGTGGTTTATATTTCCACAGACGTTTTTATTTACTACGAATGTATATGTTTGAGAGTTGGTGAACTGTATGCCGCCGAGATAGTTGGTACATTTTAAAATGTGTGTAATGTTTTTAATTTGTAAATGTGAAAATTAGAGTAAAGTGTTAGATGTTTAATCGTCGACTAAGTGCTTTACACGGGAACTGAATTTGGAAACATATTAAGACGTTACAGTGCTTTACGCTTGTCGTTCTTTACTATTACTGACAGTGGTTATATAACCGGGTACTTCCAGGTCTTTCGTTATTGTGATTTGTTTCTGATAAACTATTTAACAGAAGAGCGTGACGTTTGTTCGTAAAATTTTCTCTTTGTTTAGGTGCTCGTAGTGCCTTTCATTTATCATTCATTCTACTAAATTCCCCTTAGTAAAAGAGTGGAAATTTTATAATAAAACTGTTGTATTATTTTATATTTAAATTTTTCCTCTAATATGAAACTTTGATTACGAAAAATATTGAATTAACGTTAGTAATCATTTTAAAGGAAATTGAAAAGAGTCTGGGAGGATTTGTCATTCCATCTTTTATTTTTATTCCATCTTACCTATCAAATGAAAAAAAACTCTTATTGTTTACCGAACTACAAATTTAATCACAATAAATTACGAAATATGATTTTTATATCAGACTTGTATTTTTTTTATCGGATTTTATACGTATTCTACAATAGCCATAAAATAACACGAAATCTATCGAATTATTCCCAAAAGTATAAGTTTGACAAAAAATTACGTAAAATAATTTGATTTTCGCCGTTGTAATCAATTTATTTTTTTAATTTGTTACGTAAACTATATGGAAGCTCTAAAAAATTAATCTTACTAATTAATAATTATGTATGAAAATAAATTCTTTTATTTAGCTAAAAAGATTCATCTGAAAAAAATCTTAAAAAATATGTAACTTTCCTGTAAATTAAATGCGCAGTTTTTAAGCTGATGAAAGCATTTTGTGTTTAAAAAAGCATTGCCTCCAACCTCTTCCCAGATATTTATCACTCATTAGTGACCGAAGTTATTTTCCTGACTTGACAGTTTTATTGCTAATTTCTAGCAAAAAGTATATTAACTTTCTTAAAGGTCAAATAAGTAAGATGCTAATTTCGTAATTATTTTTTCGCATAAAAATTATTTTAAATGGTTAAGTTTAGAAAAAAAACTTCGAATGCACCAGTTATCCCCAGGTAATGATATAATTCCTTCAATTATGATAACGTATTATAATTTATGTGAATATATGATAAAAAAAAATGTTTTGTGAAAGTAAAAAAAAAAAAAAAAATGTGATAAAGGAATCTGGAATATACAGATGATTTTTATACTATTTCATTTTAGAAAGAAAATATTTTTTATTGCAAAATGCTTTAATTTCATAGAAACATTATATATGTGTTGAGAGTTCATAAATGACAAGGACATTTATTCTAGTTTTTCTTTCTGTGTCCAGTTTGTATATATAAGTTTCTATTTAGTACAGTCATTCAGGGTAATTTTGATCGCATTTTTGCTATTGCCATATGCCACACTCTTAATTTAAGAGTATTATTGCAACTAGGGGCATACAAGAGAAGAAATGAACTTAAATTATTGTATGTCTATCACAAATTAAGGAATAATAATGATAAAAGCAATAAAAAATGAATTTTTAACCTGTTTCAAAGTTACCCAGCCCTTTAGGGTAACTTTGCACCATATGATAAATATTATCTAATAATTCATTATAAAAATTCATTATAAAATAATTCATTATAAAAAATAATTCATTATAAAAAAATAATTCATTATAAAAAAATAAAAAATAAAAATTATATTTAGGACATCTTTGAACCTCAAAAAAAATTTTTTCAAATATTTAAAGACTCCGAATTTACATTTCCCAACATCACAAGATTTGTATAATTTATGATACTACAACAGATATTGTGCATGAGAAAAGTGGATGAAGAGAACCATGAATATTTAGATTTAAAAAAAAAAACTGTTTTATTGTTCATATAAAACATAAATCGCAGTGAAATTCAGCAATTTTCAACGTTTTAACTTAATAATATATCCATAGTTACAGTAATATATATTAGTACTTGTATTGTTCAAACAAGAATAAAAAATGTCGAATGTATGAAATGTAAAATTTGAGTAGCTCCGCCCCGAATAACGCCTTTAAATGAATTTTATGTGTTTTACACATATGTGTGAAAATATTTACATGTTTTATCTAATGCACACTTTCGGCATTTATATAAAATATACATGCAAATATGGGAAATTTTTGACAGTAGCACCTGTAATCAGTAAATTATAAACATCAGTATAACATTGAGACGTTTCAAAGTTACCCTGAAAATGTGGTAAAATGTTAGTGCCGTCTTATTTTACAATTTATTAAATATTAATCACAAAATATTAACACATTTACAGCATTTAGATAATACTATATATATTCAACCAAAGTCTTACAATGGATCCAAGAAGCGGCATCCAAATGGAAGCCATTTGTCGCCAACAGAGTAACAGAAATTCAGGGGATGAGCGACCCTAGTTCCTGGAGGCATTTAATTAGCAGGGATAATCCTGCAGATATGCTTACTAGGGAGCTGTCAGCGAAAGAGTTAACAAACTCTAATCAGTGGCCGTGAATGGCTTAGTAAAACTGAAAAATTTTGGCCTATAGGCCTTGGAGTATGATAAGTTAAAAACAAAATCAGTCAACCCTGAAATTGAAATTGAAGCTAGAAGTAAAATTATTGTTAATGCAATAATCGTTAAGGAAAACATAATTGACATAAACAAATACAGTAACCTGAAAAAGCTATTACGGGTAATTGGCTATGTTATACTTTTTATCAAAATACTAAAGAAAAACGCGAGCAAAATTCTAACCTTACGTCAGAAGAAATCCGAGAAGCAGAATTTTTTATAAAAAAATTGTCAAAATAAAATTTTAGCAAAAGAAATTGTATGCCTGAAAAATTCAAAACCACTTCCTAGAGAATCAAAATTACTTTCTTTGAAAAGTTATCTAGATTCAGAAGGAGTTTTGAGAGTTTCTGGAGGACGTGATAAGACTGAGTTATCGATGGATGAAAAGCATCCTATAATTCTTCCGCCAAAAACTAAATTGGCAGAGCTAATAATTTGGAATGCTCATTTTAGAGTTTTTCACACTACTGTTGCTCATACACTTGTAAAAATTCGTGAAAGATTCTGGCTTATAAGGGCTAGACAAACCGTGAGAAGTGTGCTTAAACATTGCATTGTATGCAAGAGGTTTTCTTCAACTCCAGGAGACCAAACGATAGCTCCGTTGCCAGCTGATCGGGTAGTACAGGTAAATCCATTCAGTGTGATAGGGTGTGAAATTGCAGGACCATTATTCGTGAGAAATAGTGACCATAAACAGTACATTTTGCTGATTACATGTGCTGTAACTATAAATGTACATCTAGAACTTGTAGACAACTTGTCAACTTCAACGTTTCTACTAGGATTCCGTAGATTCATCTCACGACGAGGAATACCAGTTGCTATATATACAGATAATGCTCAGACGATCAAACGCACCGAAAAAGACTTAAAGAAACTTTGGTTTATTATAACTCATCCAGATGTACAAGAATTTTGTTATTCCCATTACATTAATTGGAAGTTCATAATCGAACGAGGACCATGGTGGGAGGGGGGATTTTATGAACGTATGGTTAGGACTATAAAAACTGCATTCAGAAAAACCCTTGGCAAATCATCGCTAACCGTTGATGAACTGAATACTGTACTAGTGGAAATTGAAGGCATGGTCAACTCTCACCCTTTAAAGTATACCTCGCAGAAGGTCCAGACACCCTACAATTAATGCCTGCTCACTTCCTAACAGGGAGAAGAATATCTTCACTGCCACCAGTTCAGCTTCACCTTGACTCGAATATCTCTTCTAGGAAAGAGTTAATTAGATCTTATAACTATCGTGAAAAATGAAAGAGCCTGTTTTGGTCTTGATGGAAGCGGAAATACTTGTTAAATTTGAGGTCAGCTCACTTAAGTTCGAACAAAACTAATTTTCCTCAATTTAAATTAAATGACATCGTACTAATCTAAGATTATAAATTACCCAGAAATTTCTGGAGTCTAGGAAAAATTATTGAGTTATTTCCTGGAAGAGACGGCAAGGTGAGGCCTGTAAAGTGAAAACTGAGAAATCTATTCTCAGACGTCCAGTTCAACTTTTCTATCTCATGGAACTGGGAACTGATTGACTTTGATTATTCATATACTAATCTTATTTTTTCTTCTTATTTTAGTTTGAATTTGATTGTAACGTGTTTAAATACTGAAGTATGTATAGCATTTCATATTTTATGTTTGTATTTGTATTAATTTGATATAGTTTAATTATTTGTGATGAACACCCATATGTTCATGGTTGGGTAGAGTTACGAAATTGCTCCTGCCTGCGTGGGGAGAAATCTAAAAATAGCCGAGATCATGTGACTCGGTCGTGTGGCGCCAGAGCCTGCGAATAAACTCAAGATTGATGCTAGAATTCGATAAGTAAAAAATTTAAAATGCTCGATCGGGAAAACCCTTGCATACACTGTGGGATACATTTATTCTTCCGAATAAATGTATCGTAAATATATATATTAATATGTGTGAAGTGATACTTGAATTTATGTAAGTAGAAGATTCAGAATATCTTTATTGCTTGGCCGAGATGCATATTTGTATCGCATTCTTGGAATTTATGATCTTATTTAAATTTTAAATATTAAATGTGCTAAATATAGTGAAGTGGTGCTGTCCAAATAAAACATAAAAATACTTTCAAGATTTATTATTTTACAAGAATTGGATTTAACGAAATATATTTTTTTCTCGAAATAATTTATTTACTACGAATGATATTCTCGATTGTTTTGAATGTGAATACGTTTTAACTTGAATGAATGAGTGTCCTTTTAAACGCATCTTAACCGGGTTCGACTGTAGTTGCTTAAATATATAGTATTTTTTTTTACCCTAAACTTGGTTACAGAATCGATTAAGTAGGAGTAGAAAACCCATCACTGTAATTATCTAATCTGAGTGTTCAACATTCCATAATCAGGCTGCATAATAATTAACGTATTTTAGCGAGTATATTTTGATAAATCATAGATCTTTTGGAAGCAATTTAAATATAATAACATCGATTTTAAACCATATATGATGTCGATAACTCTCGTCTGAAGGCTATTCACATTTAGCGACCAATCTGATTAAAATTCACCGACTTTCTTCTAGATGCCGATAATCGTCCAATTTTTTTTACTCTTTGCTGTCCTTTCTTGATAATGTTCTGAAGTTTTCATAACTCTATAACTCACTGAATCCCGCATTTATGAACAGTGTGTGCTTAAGCTATATAACGTTCACTCATGCAGAAACTTTAACCTGATTAGTAATTTTATGGTGTGAAACTCACCAACTTTCTCGTATACTACAGTCGCCATCTTATTGCTTTTCTTTACACTTCTTTCATGATACTCTTTAGGCGTTTTCTCAATTCCTCAAAATCTCTTTCAGGAATTCTTAAAACCAACTGGCGATTTCTTTCGAAATTTCATTTGTAAAACATTATTGCAATAGATGCGTTTGTTTACATTATCATCATATTTATACCAAGAAAGGACGAGTTGTATATCCCTCCATCTAACAAATTTATTCGAAATTTTGACTGTTTTTACACGTGTAAATTATTTCCTGCCACCAAAGAGCGCTTTAAAAATCATTGCTGAAAAATTGTTTTGCGGATAATTGCTTCCATGATTTAATATTTTTTTTCGTTCACAAATAAAAATACCTTCGACAAAATAATATATTGGTCTTGTTTCTTCAAAAAAAAAAAAAAAAAAAAACTTTCAAATGGATATGTTGATTGTGAAATTTTATTTGTTTCAAAGAGGCTTTTTTTCAATATTAACTGATGTAAACATTTTAGGAAATTTCTAATTTCTCCATACTTTTATTTGATTTGAGAAAGCATTAAAGTATGTATAATAAAAGGCTTGTACTAAAAAATGACACACGATACAAAGCATAAATTATTATACCATGAATACAAAATGAATCACATCTTCAACACATTTCATAGATTATGTAAACAAAAAAGTTTCATAAAACATACATTATTTATTCCATTTTATCGGAAATTATATTTAAGCGATTTTCGTATCAAATCATTGGAAAAACAGTGCTACATACAGCGTTGTTACGAATTAAGGAATCTGAAATTAATAATTTACGAAACCAAACAATACGTTTTTATTGTGGAAACAATGAAAATTAAAAAAATATGGCATGTGTTCTAAATGTGTTTGTTTGTAAAAGTATAGAATGCTGCAATTTCCTTCTTAGACTGAGAGGTGCACATTTCTAATTAAAAGTTATAGGTAAGAACTGTATAAAATATTAAGTGGCTGATAATTAACGTCTAAATATCGACTAAAAGAAGTTTTTATTACTATTTTCCCGAAAGTTTTAGGATTTCAAGATTTTATACAGTTTGTTATGTTTGTTATGACAGTTGTTGTACTGTCACACCAAGAATGAAAAAGTAATGATCACTAGACAAGAAACATAGTTCATAAAATATTAAATTTTTTACCGTCAAAGAATTATGCCACAGGAGTGATGTAAAATGCATGACAGTGAGGAATTAAAAGTCCTGCCCTGATATTGCATTAAAATACAAATTAAATATCTTTACTTTATACATTATAATGTTGTCTGCTTCCATTAAAGAATACACATAAAATGTGGGAAGAATATAATTAGAAGGCATTGAATTACATTTCGAAGCAGTCATTTTATTATTAGAAAATATACACGAAAGTGAGGAAGTGAGATCCAAGAATTGCGAGGTTTTTTTTTATATACTCGAATAAAGTCTATTCACTCGCTCTATCATCAAATTTGAAGGTGGAGGTAACCAATAAAAATGTGTAGGTAGAAATGACAGTGAAGCGAGGATTCAAAAAATTGTCCAGATATTTTGTAGGCATACTTTTATCAATAACGACTAAACAGATTAACTTAGAGCTTATGGCATGTGCGGTCTATATTGGTAAAAATAATAAGTACCATACTGTACCATACTCCACTACTGTACCGATTCATTACTGTACCATAGTACTGCACATTTCGATGTGTGCTAAAAATTGGTGATTTCCCATTTCAAAGGAAGCTTATTTTTTAGTTATGTTTAAGTTATACTTTCTTGATTATTTGTAAATAATACGTAGTGTAAAAATTATTTGCTCTTATGCTGTTTAATAAGTGTGTAGTAACATTTTAAATGATGTATGTTTGAAAACTCAAAGTTATTTAGATTAAATGCTAAGCCACAGTAACGGTGTCATTCTGAGCAAAGCGGTCTTAAAGAGATCGGGCAAAATGGCCTCAAAGAAATCGGACAAAATTAGCCAGATTGCTACTTTGAGCTTAAACGATATTTCATTCAATTTTTATAACAAAATACTATACAAAAGTATTTTCTATGAAAGAAAGTAGATAGGTTGGGGTTCAACGTCTGTTAGAATGACTAACATTCGACATTTACAATCTGCATATCTGCTGGAGGCACTTCTATTAGGCATTGAATTGAAACAAATTTTTTATGTATGTTTTTGGCTGTGGTCGGCATGTTTACCTTAAATTTCGAAATATTCCGCAGGAAGAGGGCGCTGTAATAGCGATGTCTGTACCATTTCCTTTACTGTACCATAGAAAAGTGTAGGAAGTTACTGTGTTATTAAACCAAATTTTGTGTGTATAATTTTGGCTATGGCAAGCAGGTCCTTCCTGAATTAAAAAAACAATTCTGCCAGAAGAGGGCAATTTAATAGCGACAGTCTGTGCCATTTAAATTATTGTACCATTGATATGTGTATAAAATTATGCATAGAATTGAACAAAATTTTTTTGCTTTTTTTGGGTATGGCCAGCACTTTCTCCTTGAAAGTGAAAATATTCTGCCGGAAGGGGTCGCTATAATAGCGATTTTTGTACCATCGGAAAGTGTTTACATAGTTGCATAGAATTGAACGAATTTTTTGTGCATGTTGTAGCAGGTCCTCCTGAAATTTGGAAATACTCCGCCAGAAAGGAGCTCTAGGATAGCGATTTTTGTATAATGGTCTTGTTTTTTTCGTAGTTTTATTCTCCATCGCCGGCTCGTGCTGCGACAGAAAATCGCATACTGACTATTCGCAAATAGCTGGTGTACGACAGAATAACGCAAATCTATTGATTTTAATAGATATCATGATCGAGATGTACTCCTTTTTTACTACGATTAATTGACTGAAGCATATACTTATGATGAAAATCGAAGTTGGTATAGTATTGATCTAATAATATTGAATTATTAACATCTGTAACTACTTTTTGAAATATTAAGATGTATGAAAAAGAAGAGAGTTTTAGGAATGGCACATCGAACTAGCTTTTTATATGATTTTTGAATTGTGAACGAATTTATAGGACAACTTGTTGGATTAAAAATATACGAAAAAATTGTAAAAACGAAGAAAATATAAAAGCAGGCAGAATCTGCACTGTTAAAAACTTTGTCCTGTATGGGACCGACTTTTGATGCTTCAGGTACCTGCAAGCATTGTGTGGTTAAATCTCGTAAAACATTTGGAACTTTCGTTTAATCTAAGCTTCTAACGCTGGAATGAAGAGCTGTTTCAACCGAGCACAAAATAGTTAACAGTGTAGCATGAAGACCAGTACAAATTGCTGGAGTAGAATTCAATTGGCATAAAATTGAAGTAAAATTCAGTTAGCAAAATTTATATTTATTTCGCCTACTGTGCCAATTTTGTCATAAGTACAAGGATTTGGAAGTCATTTAAAACATTACAATGCAACAGGAAAGCTTTTGAAAAAATATATAACATATTACGTACTTCATGAGGAATTCTTTTTTATTCCATTTGCAAAAAGATAACTCTCTGCTGAAAAATTTTATAATTTTATAAACTGAAAAAAAAACGGAACAGATCTAAGTGTTGTGAGTTTTGGATACAGTTCTAGAGGAATACACCAGTATTCATATATATCTATCACAGTTTTATAGAAATCTCAGAATTCAATAATTGACAAATTGAAATTTTAAATTGCCCTTTTTATTGGCCTTTTTCTGTACTTAGTTTGTCATTATTAATCGATTTTCTTCTACCCTCTATATATGTAATGAATTAAAATATAAGGATTGTTTCTTATTACAAAAGTTGAGATAAACAATGTGTTTTAGTACGTATTGTGGCTTTATAAAAGCTGTTCATTCTGCTGTAATTAATATGATGATCTAAAAAAAGATTGGATTATTAAAAATGTTTATTGAATTATAATGAAATTGCGCAATAACACATATGCAACAAATTTAGAGTTATTGATTTATAGCATAACTATTTCAATGACATCGTAGATTAATTGCTGTGGTAAAAAAAAAAAAAAATCCAAACATAAATAAAGAGATTAAATGAAATAACAAGTAATATAAAAATTTTATTTTTAAAGTCAATTCCTACTTAGGTCATCCAAGAAAAATTTAATATAATCTTTTAAGCTAATATTAGTTTTTGTTGCATTAAAATATCTCAATTTGTTGATTGTCTATAAACAAGTAGGTTCACAATGGAAGTCTATGGGAATTTGGGCGAAATATTAGAGATCTCGCCAAGTTGGCGTCACATTTAGTGACACATTTTGGCGATATATCGCCAAGTTGGCGACAGAATAGGGTCCCCCTTATAGTAACCCCCCTTATAGATATGAAGATGCATTAAATGCTTCAATAACCAATGACCGGCATTTTGTCCCCATGTGAAACTAAAATTAATTAATTAAAATTTAATTATTGAATTAATGTTTGAAAAAACTGTATTAACATTAATTGTCATCCAGTACAAGTTTAAAAATTTTTATTTCAACTTGATAGGGTGAATAATAAGTATTTTATTAACGATTGAAAATTTCAAAAAGACATATATATATATATATATATATATATTGAAATTATTGAAATCAAATTATTGAATTGTTCAAATTATTGAATCAAAAATTTACCTTTGAGAAGGATTACCCCATTTGTCCTCTAAAAGTTTGTGATAATAATGCAAAACTACTCTGCGTTCATGTATTGTTGAACATTCTTTTGTGATTTTCAACATATTCTTTCTTTTTCTGTCTTCTAGCGTCTTTGATTTTCACAGTTAACAAATTTAATTAGAAATGTCCTTTATTTTATAGATTGGATACGTTAATATAAACTCTCGAGAAATGAACATACAGACATTTTATTTGCATTATGTAATGCTTTATATGTGATAATTGACTCTTTAAAATCATAATTTTCATACTATAGTTTCAAATAGTATTTAAGAAATTCGAAAAAGCGGAAATATTTCACCCTTTTTTTTTTTCTTTCAAATAAACAAACCATAACTCACATGCATTAGACTGAGCTAGGGTAATTTTTCTTCCTCAACGCATTTCAAATCCGACTTCTCTGACAGAAAAAGTGCAACCAACAGGAAGAAATTTATATTTATCATATATTTTAACATTTTATGTTATCTCTCGCTTCTTTTTTAAAATTTGGAAAGATATGAGTGTTTTTGCTAGAAAGAAAAATAATTTGACACATATAAATTTTTGTTTTAATAATAAAAAGAGAAAGTAATATACAAATTTTATAATTCGGTACTTTAATTAGGATGTATTTTATTTCTGAGTACTGATCAATTAATTCAAAAGAAGTTTGAAAAATACATCCTAATGCCGATTCGAAATTGTGGAAATGTTTCAAATGTGGAAATGTGACCGTTTCACATCCACTACTACAAATCTTTGAAACTTTTTCAGCATTAATTGGTGAATATTTAAATAGGATATTTTTAAAGTAAGAAGTTGGAAATTGCTCGTGCGTTCTGATGAGGTGCGTTTGTACTATAACTAATTTTATAAATATTTTTTACACCGCACATTGTACTGAATGTATATTTTAGTACACTTCAATAAGATCATATCGATTTCATTCTGTTCGAAAGGCTGTAACATCATTAAAATACACTTGAAATATTTTTTTTTCCAATTGGTCATCATGAAACGGAAAAATTTGTCTGTAACTGTAATTAAACTATACGTCCGATTTTCATGAAATTTGAAATGACTCGACAAAATTTTACAACAATTATATATTTAAAATTTCAGAGCATTCGGAAGGATGTAACTTCATTAAAATGCACATGCAGTAATTTATTCCCATTGGCCGTAATGTAACGGAAAAATTTTGACTGTCTCTGTAATTAATATACATCCCATTTTCATAAAATTTGAAATGACTCGACAAAATTTTGCTACAATTACGTATATGAAATTTCCGACAATTCGGTTGGGTAGTTTTTGCTCTGTTATATGCGGACAGACTGACTGAACGACGCACAGTGGAGTATTTGACCCAAAAACCTGGCGAAAAATGTGAAAATTAAAATTTCGTCAACAATTGTAAAAATCATATTTTTTTTTATAGTTAACAAATTGGTGCGTCGATCTATGTCTATTTAAGTAACCTGAATTATATCCGGTGGCTTAAGGCCTCACTTGAAGAGGAAGTTATTTTTGTGAGAATACGTGGTTTTTTGTTGCTTTTTGGCATTGTTGTTAAGTTTAGATGTAATTTTTTGTGGCTCAATGAATTGTTGAATTGAAACTAAACAGGGTTTACTTGTTTAACAAAAGTCGGAGCTTAGTGTTAAACTATGTGTTAATTTAAATAGTTTAGTTTTTAATGTAATAAAAAAAACATTAAATGTGTAAAAGGGTTATATTTAAAGCGTTTTTGGCTCTAATTTAAACATATTGAAAGCTTTTTAAATATGTGCCGCTCTTTGCTCAACCATGTATGAATTATAATCGTATTAGTTACAGTCTTGAGTGCCAATTTCTGCAAAAAAACCTTCCGCGTATTGTTGCCAAAAATATGCTTCTTAATTTTTTGCTTGCAACTTCATACTAATTAGTTTTTTTTTTTTTGTTTTTTTTTTTTTTTTTGAAATAGTGTACCTTTTCTTATCTAAAACCACTTCAAACTAACACAATACAAAACATGTTATAAACGTATGGCATAAAATAAATAATTAAAAAATAATAATATTAGGTTATATTTTTTAAAAATAAAACTTTCACTTAAGTTAATCACTATACTAAAATTATCCGGATAAGGGCTACAAATATTCGATTATTAACAACTATTATTCACTTAAAATCTGAACACATAAAAATTTGTTCACGACGAATTACAATGCTTACAATGCGAATTACAATGCAGTTTTTACAATTTTTTCATCACGCAGGCTGCAGTGGATTTTTTTAAAACGGTGTTGAACTCCTACTAATGAAAATGACCAAATGAAAACGGAACAAATACGGAACAATCTCTGTCGGAATGTATTTTCTTAGGTGTGGAGTAAATATCGAATATCTTAATTAAAAATACAACTGACATACTTCAATATCGTAAAAGTTCATATATCTTTCATTTTCAGATTTTTGCTTGCTATTCCATTCTCTAAAAGAAATTAGGAGTGACATTTCTTATTTCCAGGAGACTAGATTAAAAGCAATATTTCCATTTAGAAGAAAAGCGTTTGTGTGAAATTCAATGCACGTACTAAAGAAACTGTTTTTTAAAATTGTTAATCAAACTTATAGTCCAGGAAAAAGAGACCGTATAGGGGCTCTACCTAGCAAAATTCATGGTAGTTCTGGAAAAAGGCTTTCTATATTTTTTTGGGTCGCTGAATCCGAATTTTTAACTTCCCACCAAAATTTCCCCCGGCAACCCCCCCCCCCCCCAAATTTTGGTATAAAGCACCCCAAAAAAAGTTTAAAAAAAAACCAAATTTTTTATTGTTTTAAGGGGAAAGTATCTAGAAATTCAGAAAGTAGACAAAATTTGCAACAAATTAGATATATGACATTATGACTTAGGATAACGGGGAAGGGGGATCAGCCTCGGAACATGCTCGCGGTGCTGCGGGAACTAAGTTGTGCAATTCCACTTAACCACTCACACGTTTACATTCGCCCTCCCATCTCCCCTCCGAAATTTCTCTATAAGGTTTACTTTAAGTTTTTTGGGTCGCTGAATCCGAATTTTTAACTTCCCTTCCCCCCGAAACCCCTCCCCCCAAATAGTTGTTTTTAACTTAAACTTCTTATTGTTTTAAGGGGGAAAGCATTACAAAATTCAGTAACTAGACAGAATTTGCAACAAATAGGATACATGACATTATGACGTAGGATGAACGGTGAGGCGGAGGGCTGCCTTTGAACATGCACAGCGGCGCTACGTGCACTAAGTTATGAAGTCCAGGCAATAGGGGATTTTACCTGGAAAAATTAATACAAGTTCTGGATTTCGACTCACTTTATGTTTTTTGGATCGCTGAATCCAAATTTGTAACTTCCCACCAAAATTTCACCCGGCAACCCCCCAAAAAATTGATTTTTTTGAAAAAATTTGGTTTTTGAGGAAAGCGCGCGGGGAATGTTCCGAGGCAGCCCCCTCTCTCCCTGTTTAACCTACGTCATAATTTCATATATCCTATTTGTTTGCAAATTTTGTCTAGTTTCTGAATTTCGCAATGCTTTCCCCCTAAAACAATAAGAATATTAAGTTAAATACAACTACTTGGGTGGGCGGGGGAATTTTGGGGGGAAGTTAAAAATTCGGATTCAGCAACACAAAAAACTTATAGGGAAGTTCGGAGGGGAGATGGGAGGGCGAATGTAAACGTGTGAGTGGTTAAGTGGAATTCCGCAACTTAGTTCACGCAGCATCGCGTGCATGTTCCGAGGCAGATCTCCCCTTCCCGCTCATCCTAAGTCATAATGTTATATCTAGTTTGTTGCAAATTTTGTCTACTTTCCTAATTTCTAGATACTTTTCCCCCTAAAACAATAAAAAAATTGATTTTTTTTAATAAAAACCTTTTTGGGGGGCTTTTTACCAAGATTTGGGGGTGTTGCCGGTGAACATTTTGGTGGGAAGTTACAAATTCGGATTCAGCGACCCAAAAAACTTAAAGTAAGCCGAATTACAGAACTACCATTAATTTTCCTAGGTAAAATTCCCTATTGCCTGGACTATTAATATTTTTGAGATTTTACTCGAAATAGCCATTATTCTTTTTTCTATTTTTGTTTAAGAACAAGGAAATAGAAAATATTGTGAAAATAATGAAAGAAAATACACATGTTAATTAAGTAAAATGTATTACGAAAGTAAACTTTTAAGTTAAAATATATATATTTTTTGTATAAACTGTAAATTTTGCTTAAATGAACAAATTTAACAGTCATTAAAGTTCAAATGCTTAATGTTGAGTAACTTAATTGTAAGTAAGTTCCTCTAATTTTCATGTAACGAAAATGAACCTTTATAAATTTAACATTTGTGCAATTATTTCATTATTGTATTGTGGTCTATCTTTTCCATTCATATTGTCCATCTCACCCGGGCTTCTCCGGGTGAGACGGGCCACATAGTAAAAACTATATATATATATATATATATATATATATATAAAAGAAATTTATTTAATGATATGAGCTTCTGCATTAGGATTTTTTAATAAACATCATACACTATACATATATACTGTGAAAAGTAAAATATATGTAAATATATGACTTGTAGAGAGCTATGAAAAAACTCGGACCATCTCTCCCGTACATACCCTATTTGATTTAATTTTCTCCAATGCCATCAACTGAAATCTTTTCTTATCTAAAAATATTTTTACGCCTTGGCATTTACATCCTAAGCAACGAAATAAAATTTGTTTCAAGGATTTTCGTCACGTTTTAATTAATATATAAGTTGAAGTGCTAAAGAAAGTTTAATATAATCATATTTTATTGTCTTATAACGTATCATCCATTATGTATACTTATGAACTGACCTCAAGAAATGTTTCATCTAGATACTTCATATTAATTATTTACTTCTTCTGAAACGTAATTACACGTCTAATCTAAAGTCCAGATCTAGTTAATACATTTTTTAAAAGGATCTTTGGAAAATGATCTTATCTTCATAATGGAATGAGTAACATTTTACTCTTGAGATAAAAGGTGTAATAACTTTATTAAACTTTATTCATACTTTATATGCTAAGTTACACAACATAAAAATATTTCTTTAGGTAAAAAATTTTGCTACCTTTTACGGACGATGTTTTAACATCATCTACAATTTTCAGACTGACACTTTCAATCTCCCTAATGAAATAATTGTTCCTAAGGCTAACTTGCTAATTACTTTAGGTTCCATGAATTGAAGAGTGATATAATTATATTTTCTTCGGTTTGAAGTAGCATTTTATGAAATAGCTCTAAGTATATAATTCCATCGCTTGTAAGACACGAATCAATTCAAATTTTAAAATAACAGTTTTTTAACAGAAAAGGTATTTACAAGTCTTTGAAATATATTTCTAAAACTACTCATATCTCTTAAGTTTTGTGATAGGAGTGAATATATTTGCATGAAACGCCCGTATTTTTTTAGTATTTGATCTAAGTGAAATATCTTTGTATGAAATTATAATAATTTCACAATAATTAAATAGCATTGTTAAAAATTCGTTTTATGGATATATTTCAATACTTATTAACCCATTAAGTACCGCAGCTTCTTACACTTGACAAAAATAAAATAAAATTTCACTTTATACATAGTGATGACTAATTACGAGAAAAAAAAAAAACGATATTACAATTTTTTTTAATGTGAGATATGATATCTTGCAAAAACGCAAATATCAGTGCAAATCAAGTACATCATTGTTATATAAAATTGTTCAAGCATTTACTATGCAGCGGTATATTACATTTATTACACACAGTTTTGTTTTCACTAATACAATATCTATACATTAGAACCCCGCTAATTCTAACTAATTGGGACCGCTGCTTGTTCGGATTACAAAAGATACGCATTACCCGAAACTCTGATAAAAATAGAAAAGAAAAAGGTGTTTGCTAAAAGAAAATGTATGTTATTAGTACTCAGTAGTACAGTAAACATCCTCTAAACCAGCGTGCTAAGGTCCGACATGCTAAATAATCCGGCACGACTTTCAGAAAAAAAGTATCGCTTGATTAATCTTTCTTTACGTTTATAATAATCTAATGGAACATGAGAATAAGAAATTATGAAACAATTCATTACAAACGGTACAAAATCGCGAACCTATAAACAGCTCAGTCACTACGTAAAGGACGGGGGTAGAAAAAACTCTTCTGTAGATAATTTGCGAAATCAAGCTGTTAAAAAGAAAAAAGAAATTTTTATCATCTGAATTAATTTTTTTGCATTAAAATAATAATAATGATTTTATAGTGACCGGCAAACAAACTGACATTCGAGATTTTTCTTTTAGATAGCTTCTACGAGTAGATCTACAGTTCATGTTTTCATTTTATATTCGTGTACATATGTTGTACTTTTACATTATTAAAAAAATTTCTATCCAAGCTATTTAAAATATAAAACGCATGCTTTACTGCCATTTTTAGTGTAATTCTAAACTTCTACACGTTTTTCCCAACATTCATCCGGTAATCGGGAAAATTTTGAAGTAAAGAGTGTAAAAAGTACTTTTTTGTTTTTGCACAAAAATTCAATATTTTCAGTTAATCTCTTAAGTAGAATTAAAAAAAAACTGTTCTTATTAAACGGAATTTTGTTTTATCGGGGTTCTACTGAATATTGAATTCCTGAATTTAGTTGCATTCGTTATAGTGCATCTATGAACATAATCCGAAATTTACCAATAAAAAGTTTCAAAATATACCTCACTAATTTATTCATATTGCTAATTTTTTGGAACTCGAAGCAAATAACAATTTATTTCTTTAAAAAAAAAAAGTCATATATAAAATATGTGATAAGTTTGTTTAAAACAGTATTCACAAAAAAAAAAAAAAATAACATAAACATAATGTTGCGAAAACGCATTGTCAGTCTTTGATGGGTTAAGTAAAAAAAAATCTTTTTCTGAAACGGGAATACTTACACAATATATACTATAAACATATTTTTAATTTTTTTTTAATGACTATATCATAATTACATATTTTTTATGAATATGTTATATATATAAGAATATAATAATTCTTAATAAGTGACAATATTTTCACAATATTTTTAAGTACATTACTAAAATTTCTTTTTATTTATATATTAGTTACATTTCGTAAGAAATACTACCTATTACATTTTTCCTTATGTTAGAATTTCTGAAAATGTTTTGCAGATCTACGCCGATCATGACCCCTAGAACCCAAAATCATCCCCAGTTAAAAACTTTATCTATCTATCTATATCTAAGTATCTATATCTATCTATCTATCTATCTATCTATCTATCTATATATATATATATATATATATATATATAACTTTCTTTATGGACACGATAACTTCTATAACTCTACACAAATTTCTTCCAAACTGACACATAAAATCAAGGGTTAGAAAATTTGGGTCAATTTCGCTAATGGGCATAATTGGACCAAGGAAATTGAAATAGGTCTGAGTTTTGTGAAAACAGAAGTATAAAACCCACAACTTATTGATTATAATACGTATCAAATCAGTTTAAAGTTATTATTAATTTTATGAAATGGGAAAAAATGTATGTATCACAGATTTTTGATAAAATTTAAAATGGGCTCAAGTGGCGAAAAAAATAGGGATATAGGAGAAAATAAATTCCTAACTTTGTCAATTCTAAAAATATCAAATTCACTTAAATTTATTATAAATCTTTTTAACACTATCTGCAACTTTTATATTGACAAGAATTTAATAGGACCTACTGTTACCGCATAACAAAAGGGGGATGGGTGGTTGTCGAAGAAAAAAATTCATAACTTTGTCATAACTTTGTCAAGATATACAATCCGCTTAAATTTATTATACATCTTTTTAATATTACTTTAGATTAGAACTTTTATTTTGACAAGTTTTTGACAAAACCAAGTCTTACAGTAAATATAATTTAAACAAAAATTGGGGTCGAAGGAAAAATTATCGTATTAAGCTTGTTCTCAAATCCCAACTCCTTATTTTCTGACTCATTTTTAAATTAATTTTTTCTATCAAACGCATCCAATTGGCAGGTTCTTTATTCAGAAACTATATAATGTGCCGTATTGGTCAATTTTTTGATAAATGTAGAATGTATTTCAGAAAACGGTGTCAAAGTGGACATTTTGAACCGAATTTCCCGAAGTGATAGTGCTAAAAACGAAACACATGGTCGTACTGAGAAAATAATTGTTTGTAACTCAAGTTCTAATTATTTGAACTAAAAATAAAAACACAAGTCGCTTATAAATCTCTTCAAAAAATCACGTCAGCAAGTTTCATGTTTTTACTTTTAAAAATGAGTCTCAAAATGTGTCAGAAAATTTTGAGTTGTTGAGCGTGGAAAAATATTTTTTTTTAATGGCGTCTTAACATGATTCTGATAAAACGAGTTCTTACAGAAAAATGAAATTAAAAACTCACTAAAAGCGGCCAGATAAAATTGTTAAACTTGGATTATTTCTAATCTTGATTTATTATTTGTTGGTAAATTAGTACTTAAGTTCGAAATCTACCCCCGCCTGTAGGTCAGGGATTTTTTATATTTATACAGGGTGTCCACTCTCAACAGTGTATAATTGCTAATTCCTAAACCGTTAGTCATAGACATATTGTTCAATTTCAAAAATGTTTTAAATGAGGTTAAAAAATATTTTATAAGCGATTTGGGTCAATAAAAACATTTCATAAAAAATTACGAAATTTAAATTTTTATATGTTCCCCCGGTCCTATAAGTTATATTTAGTAAAATTTTTCTATTACACTGGCAAGTAAGACCAAAAAAGTCCCGTGCATATACCACTAAAATTGACCAAATTATGAAACCCAAAATAACATCTATTTTACAGTATCAAATTTTCGCTTTTTTTTTTTTTTTTTTTTCTTACTTTAAAACTCCCGATTTGTAAAAAATCTTTACGTGATGGTAAAAAATGTAGATCAATATCAGATTCAGCGGTGATTCTTATGTATGTTGTGTACATATGAATCATCAAAAGTTAAAAAACCTGACATAACTCAAATTTTGCAGGCTAGTATAATCTAGTAACATTTTAAAATATGCATCATTTTGCAAAGAATTGATGTGGTTAATTTTCATCATTTTGTTTAACAAAAATTCTTTTTTTTTCTTCTTATTTCATTATTACAAATTTTACATTTTGCATTAATATGTCAGAATGATTAAAGATTTCAAATTTATATTGCAATGTTAATTTTACTCTCAACCATTTTTAATATATCTGACGAAATATTTCGACTAAATTTGTGAATGATCCCTAATTTGCAGCAAAAAATATGCTCCAAATTCAAACAGCTATTACTCGGTTAATTTTAATCGTAGAATAACGGGACTTTTTTGTCTTAATTATCAGTGTAACAGGAAAATTTTACTAAATACAACTTATAGGACTGGGGGACCGTATAAAAATTTAAATTTCTTAATATTTTAAGAAATGTTTTTATTGACCCAAATCGCCTTTAAAATATTTCTTTACTTCTTTTAAAACAGTTTTGTAATTGGAACTATATGTCTATGACTAACGGTTTAGGAACTAGCCAATGGACACCGTTGAGAGTGGGCACCCTGTATAGAAATTGTTTGTTTTAATGTGCTCTATCTCCTGTTAATGTTGTAATACATGTATATATTTAGACTTCATATATAAACTAATATTACTATTCATCGTCTCTCCTCAAAATATTATGTTATTAAATTATTAAATGTCATTAAATTATATCGCTAATCAATAATTTGAAAATGAAAGAATCAAAGTCTTTTCGAACTCTGTTGAGTAACTTTATATATATATATATATCAATGCAAAAAAAGAAGATATTTTTTATATACTTAAAGATAAACTAATCTTTAACATACATCGTTACTTTTCCTCGATTAAAAGATGATTAAGTAAAGATTTTAAAAGCATTAAATATTTTTCATGTTTCATCAATAAAATACGATACAATAGCTGTGTAAAAGTGCTGTTTTTAAAAATAAAAAATTTTAGAGGAAGAATTATCTGCTTTTTATTTTAGAAAATGAGCATAATCTGTGTTTTTTCACTTTTTTATTATCGTTCTAGATATTTTAAAAACTTCTTACTGCCTTTTTAGGTGCGTTCGTAATTATATAAATACGTAGCACCTATAGTTGTCGTTCAGTCCGTCTGTCTGTCCGTCCGTCTGTCCGCATATAACAGAGCAAAAACTACCCAACCGAATCGTTTGAAATTTAAAATATATAATTGTTGCATAAATTTGTCGAGTCATTTCAAGTTTTATGAAAATCGCATGTATAGTTTAATTACAGGGACAGTCCAAAGTTTTCCGATACATTACGGCCAATGGGAAAAAATTATTGCAAGTGAATTTTAATGATGTTACTATTTCCGAATGGTCTGAAATTTTAAATATATAACTGTTGCAAGATTTTGTCGAGTCATTTTAAATTTTATAAAAATCGGATGTATAGTTTAATTACAGGGACAGTCAAAAGTTTTCCGTTACATTACGGGCAATGGGAAAGTATTATTGCATGTGTATTTTAATGATGTTACAGCCTTTCGAACAGAATGAAATGGATAGGCACGTATGAAGTGCACTAAAATATACATTCAGTACAGTGTGCGGTGCAAAAAATATTTATAAAACTAGTTATAGTACGAACGCACCTCATTTGCCACGTTTGGCGAGCAATTTCCAGCTTGTTTTATTCTAGTTTCAGACGTGCTAAATTGTCAAACAATCTTTCATTAAATAATCTTTTCTCTGTATTTTTTATTTTTTGTATTTAACTTACATCCATGGACAAAAATTGCAAAAAGAAATATATACTTTAATTGTCATTCAAAAGCTTAAACTGGAATTTTATCGGAAGGAACCACTTCATTTATTCTAGGTAAACTAATATTGACAAATATGTTGGAGTTTAAGTGGCCTATCAAGCCAAAAGCACCCCATTCTCGATAGCAGGAATTCGCTGTCTCATATTTAAACAATTAGAAAAAATCTCTTGTGGCTATGCTGCTTTTGAAATGGAAATAGGTAAAATGCTCTTACCTGGGATTCATCAATATCGCGATGACGTATAACTTCATCGGTGTGGCGTGGTCAGGGATTTATCCAAAAGCTTCTTGAAGAAATTATTTTATTTTATTTTGTGAAGCATTATTTATCCTTTGAAGTATCCTTTGAGAGCTTAATATGAATCGCTAAATCCATGGGAAGATATAATGTAATATGAATTAGTATTGTGTGTTTTTACGATAAAGAAAGATTCAACTTTTAGCTTTAAATACTTATAATTAAACATATTACTGGAGTATAAGAAACTCCGTGTTAACAGAGAAGCTACATGATTAAGAGTGATAATACATAAAGCTGCTAAAACACATATTCGCAGCGTAGAAAAAATATATAATAATTAAAGGTGTCTGGCAACAGTCAAAATGTTCAGATGTTCCTTTTAGTTACATATCAGTGATGAAATCTTAGTTATTAGAACATATGCTTTAGAGAGTTACTCAAGTGGGCTGTAATAGCACTCATTATTAAACGCGGAAGTAAAGAAACAGTTCGTAAATTCGCTTGTTAAAATGATCTGTGTTTAGTAACAAGTTCTTTCTTTTCTTTTTTTTTTTTTAAATCACTTTTAGCAGTTGCCGAAGAACATCTGGGGAATTAAATTTAACACCCCTCCTTAATCTCCTCAGATGGATAAGGTAACAAGTTCATAGTCTTGATGTCACACAAAAGTTGAGGTTTGGGTGTGGGCTTCGTCAAGCAGTCAGCAATCATGTATTGCGTGGGACAATATTTTAATTCGATAATTTTATCCTCCTTTAATTGTCTTATGGCGTGAAAGCGGATATCAATGTGTTTTGTCCGCTTCGAAAATTTTTCATTTTCTATCATCTTTATACTGCTTTGGTTGTCATGGTAAAGTAAAATAGGTTTTACTTGATACAAGTTAAGATCTTCTAGCAGTTTTAATAGCCATAAAATTTCTTGTCCTGCGGTTGCTGCAGCAACATATTCCGCTTCACCCGAAGAATATGCAATGCTTGACTGTAATTTTGTAGTCCATTGAATGGGATTATCACCCAGAAAAAAAATATTGCCGGTGGTTGATTTTCTATTTTTAGTGTCCCCAGCCCAATCAGCATCAGCATACGCGATGAGTATTGGTGGTTTATTTTTACTTATTGTTAGGCATAGGTTTTTTGTGCAATTGAGGTAAATAATAATTCTTTTTGCCGCTTTCCAATCCTTCTCGCGTGGCGTTGCACTTCTCCTACTAAGTATATTTACTGGTGCCATAATGTCGGGTCGAGTGACTGTGGCAATATACAAGAGCGAACCGATCGCTTGCCTAAACTTTGTATTGTTCGGAAGTAAATTGTCGCTATCTTCTAATTTATAGAAACCTACTTCCATCGGTGTACCAATAGGTCTTGCATCTGTTAAATTTAACTTTCTAACCAAATCTTCTATTTTTGACTTTTGGTTTAATTTGTAACCATCATTCGTTTTGATTATGTTGGTTCCTAGGTACTGACTTATTTCGCCTAAGTCTTTTACTCCGTACGCATTTTGCAATTGTTTTATTACATCTTTAATTATTTCACTTTTACTCGCGATTAAAATATCGTCAACGTAGACGATGATATAAGTGAAATTTTCCTTTTCTTTTCTAGTAAACAAACATGAGTCAGCAGTGCTTTGCACAAAATTCATGTTTTTTAATGATTCTGCGATCTTTTTGTGCCAGGCTCTAGCTGCCTGCTTTAAGCCGTAGATTGTTTTATTCAGTTTACACACTTTGTTTTCACAATTTTTTTCTATAAAACCCTCTGGTTGTTTCATGAAAATTTCTTCTTCTATTTCGCCGTGAAGAAATGCAGTGTCGATGTCAATGTGTTGAACAGAAAGATTTTTATATGCCGCTGAGGCTAAAAATGTGCGGATTGTTGTGTGTGAAACTACGGGTGCGAAGGTTTCATCATAATCTTCGCCGTACTTCTGATTATATCCTTTCGCTACTAAACGGGCCTTGTATTTTTGTACATTTCCTAAATTATCTAACTTTCTCTTAAAAATCCACTTGCAACCAATAATTTTCTTATTTGGTGGGGGATCCACTAAGTCCCAAGTTTTATTTTTCTTTAATGAGTGGATTTCTTGTTGAGCGGCTTTGAGCCAATTTTCTTTTTCTACTGGGTTGTTCATGTTTGCTATGTCATAAAAATCGGTTGGTTCGAATGTGTCATTTGTTTTTACGTGACATACGTATCTGTCGGGTGGTACTCCTCTATTTGACCTCTGAGACCTTCTCGGTTCTACGTCGGGTTGTTTGGACGCGGTTGGTTCTTCGTCCGAATTACTTAACTCTGTTTGAATGTAGTTGTTGTCATTGTCTGAGTTTTCTACCTCTTCGCTTTCTTTTAAGTTGTTTTCACTATTTTCTATAAATTTAACTGTTCTCGCTATTATTATTTTGTTTTCTTTTGTGAATATACGGTAACCTTTTGATTTGTTGTCATACCCCACAAGTATTCCTTCCTGTGCTCTATCATCTAATTTGTTTCGCTGATGTTTCTGTATATAGGCATAAGCTTTACAGCCGAATGTACGCAGGTAGTGTAAGGTGGGTTTTCGGTTGAACCAAATTTCGAACGGTGTTTTGTTTGTTATTTTGGTTGGTAGCCTATTCTGCAGGTGATTGGCGGTATTTATGGCTTCTCCCCAGAATTTTTGAGGTAAGCCTGCTTCGGAGAGTAGACTCCTAGTCATATCTAATAATGACCTATTCTTTCTTTCCGCTACGCCGTTTTGGCTCGGACAAAATGGTACCGTAAACTGGTGTTGGATACCTCTTGCCCTTAGGTATTCTTCCGTTTGTTTACCTAAATATTCCCCTCCATTATCGGATCTAATAGCTTTAGGGAATCTGCCGAATTGGGTTTTCACCATGGCTACATAATCTTTTAACTTTTCGTGAACTTCATTTTTATGCGAAAGTAAGTAAATTACTGTGAACCTTGAGTAGTCGTCTATAAAAGTGACGAACATTGTTTTTCCCCCGATAGTAGGTGTACCGATAGATGTGCACACGTCCGTGTGTATCAGATCGAGCACTTTGCCTGTTTTGGGACAGTTTGTTGATTTCGGATATGGGGCATCACTTATTTTTGTTTGGATACATAGTTCACACAATGCATTATGATTACAGTTATTTATTTTTATACCGTCTGCTAAGTTTTTATTTATTAATTCTTTTATCGCATTATAGTTACGATGGCCAAGCCGTTTGTGCCAAACTTCTATGCAATTTTTATTTTTACATTCATGTGCAATGTTTACTTTATTAGTTTCAGCGCTTTCTAATAATTCGACTTGATATAAATTATTTTTCATTCTTGCTTCAAGATAAATATTCCCGTTTCGGGATAACGTGCATTTTTCTTTATCGAAAATTAATTTATAGCCATTTTGTGTTGCTTTGCTTACCGATATGAGGTTCGATTCTAATTCTGGTACGTATAATACTTCTTTTAATGTGATTGTGTTTATCCCTCCATCGGATGTTTTTGTTTTAAATGTCGTTTCACCTGTACCGTGTGAATTCAGCGTTTTTCCATTGGCAATGATGACTGTCGTCTTTTCAGTGTCGTTAAACTTAGTGAATGCATCTTTACTGTTTAGAATGTGTGTTGATGAACCTGAGTCGATTATCCAGGTTTGTTTTCCTGGTTTCTGGACTAAAAAAGCTGCGTCGCTGCCTTTTCCTGAATTGCCCTGTGTTTTGTTAATCCGAATTGGTTCTGTTTCACGGTTTTTGTTTTCTCTATAATAGTTTGCGTCTTCATAACATAACGATGATGTGTAATACTTGTATTTGTGCGGCTGTTGTTTTTGTGACGGTGAGTAAGTGTTTCTGTTCTTAAGATGCCAGCACTCTCTGTATGTATGGTTTTTTAATTTACAGTATGTACACTGTTTGTCCTTTTTATTATAGTGTTCAGCCGGAAACCTTTTATGCGTTTTAAACGCTTTTGAGGAATTCTCGCTCTGATCTGTGTTTTCTAAACGTCTTGTATATTCATCAGTGAGTTTTCCTTTTATAAACTCTGAATTAAGTTCATTTTCTGGACGGGCCTCGAGGGCTATAATTAAGGTGTTGTAGCTAGGTGGCAATGAACAAAGTAACAGAGCTGAAATGTGCGAGTCATTAATAGTTTCGCCTATGGCTGAAAGTTTATCAACAAGTTCTAAAATATGTGTAATGTGTTTTATTAGATTGCCGTTTTCTGGGAGTTTTGCTCCGTATAATTTTCTCAGCAAATATAACTTGCTTGAGAGATTAGCCCTTTCATGAATTGTTTTTAAAGCTTGCCAGGTTTCTCTGGCAGTGTTTAAGTGCTTTACATGCACGATCTGTGAGTCTTCAATACTCAAGTTGATAATTGCACGTGCTTTACGGTCCCTCTTCGTCCAGTCCGTGTTAATTGGATCTGGGGGATTTTGTGTTATTACATCAAACAATTCTTCTTTTATTAAAATCATTTCTGCGCGAAATTTCCAATTTGCGTAATTATGCGAATTTAATTTTTCGACAATTTGGACGTCTTTGATCCCTGCCATGTTTACTCTTATTTATATATGCGACGAACCTATTTCCTTTTTATTTATTTATTTACTATAAAATGTAAAATGAACGATTTCCTTTTTTTTTATTATTATTATTACTCACAACCAACAAATTGTTCATTCACTAATTATTTAAATGTTCATTACATAAAACATAAATATATATAAATGTTTCTTTTTCATTCACCTTTATATTTCTGGTACAATAACATTCATAATTTTATTCAATGCAGCATCTTTTTATTTTTTTATTCAGAACATGAATATTTTTAATATTTATAATCTAAGCCACTATATAAAATTTTTCTTCTTTTTCGCTAAACATGAGCACTTTATCTGTCTCATTAATCTTTTTGTTGGAGTTTAAGTGGCCTATCAAGCCAAAAGCACCCCATTCTCGATAGCAGGAATTCGCTGTCTCATATTTAAACAATTAGAAAAAATCTCTTGTGGCTATGCTGCTTTTGAAATGGAAATAGGTAAAATGCTCTTACCTGGGATTCATCAATATCGCGATGACGTATAACTTCATCGGTGTGGCGTGGTCAGGGATTTATCCAAAAGCTTCTTGAAGAAATTATTTTATTTTATTTTGTGAAGCATTATTTATCCTTTGAAGTATCCTTTGAGAGCTTAATATGAATCGCTAAATCCATGGGAAGATATAATGTAATATGAATTAGTATTGTGTGTTTTTACGATAAAGAAAGATTCAACTTTTAGCTTTAAATACTTATAATTAAACATATTACTGGAGTATAAGAAACTCCGTGTTAACAGAGAAGCTACATGATTAAGAGTGATAATACATAAAGCTGCTAAAACACATATTCGCAGCGTAGAAAAAATATATAATAATTAAAGGTGTCTGGCAACAGTCAAAATGTTCAGATGTTCCTTTTAGTTACATATCAGTGATGAAATCTTAGTTATTAGAACATATGCTTTAGAGAGTTACTCAAGTGGGCTGTAATAGCACTCATTATTAAACGCGGAAGTAAAGAAACAGTTCGTAAATTCGCTTGTTAAAATGATCTGTGTTTAGTAACAAGTTCTTTCTTTTCTTTTTTTTTTTTTTAATCACTTTTAGCAGTTGCCGAAGAACATCTGGGGAATTAAATTTAACAAAATATGTATACAAAAAGACTTAGTGGAATGGGACACTGGTCTTTATCATTTATTTTTATTTTATTTTTATTCTAAAAATGCATGTCACGTTACATGATTCAATTATTACCTGTCTTTAAATAGTGATACCAAAATAAAATGCTATAAATATATTGAAAATGCTGAAATATTATTAAAAAAAAGATACACTATATCAAATGAAAATTTGTATTATATGGTGATATTTGTATACTTACAGGGTTTCCAGCGAACAAGACTATGATTTCAAAATTAAATATCTCAGAAACAAAGATAAATAGAATTATGCGGTAAACGGTTTGTTTATTAGTTAAGCTATAAAAATGTTATACAGAAATTTCAAACTTTAGTTGCAAAAACCGTTAACAGATGGCGGTGTAATCGCAATGCCTATAAATTGTGCTTCGAAATCCAGAGTACTATCGTCTCATTCCTATGTGGTTTCCTATGGAAGGACGAAAAGTGGGAAAGTCCACTTTTTCGTTGGGGTGATGTGCAGAAGTGGAGACATCAGGTCACAGAATTATTGCATCAGCTTTTAATTTTAGAGAATTTCAATTAATAGAATTTTTAATAAAAAGTTAAGAAATCATTATATAATAACTTATTAAAATATTTTATTAAATTGAATTTTTTATGCCATATAATTATTTAAATCAAAACGCTCCCATTTAGAAAAATAATTTTGTACTTTTTATTTATTAATTGAGATTTTAGCCGATATGTGTTATTGATACAACACATATATTTCTTTTCTTTATAAACTATGTTTTAGGGACAGAAATTATGCATTACATTATTTCATTTTTAAAAGGAATTGATGATATGTCATATTATCAGCGTCAAAGCACGAGTATTTTAGAGGCTGCATGCTTTTCCAAAACTTCGGATCATATCGCTAGAAGCTGCACCATACTTCTGTTCTCAATGATAAAAAAAAAAAAAAAATGAAAATGAGTTTTTAAAATTAAAATGATTTTTTTTTTAACTTAATTAAGTTTTTAATAATAGAAACTTTGTCTTTTTACATTCAAACTATTTTCTACAATTTAAACAAATGATTTAAGAATCATTATTATAAATGACCAATGATTTAAAAATGGGTTCTTTTAGATTAATTAAATTTTAAAACTAGAAACTTTGGATTTATTTTATTCAAAATTTTTTTCTCAATTTAAATAAATATTAAAAATTAAAGATTTTCTTTTTTTTTTTTAACCCTTTCGTGGTCACGCACGCGTTTACGCGGTCGCACTTTGGTACTTGTAAGTGGTCGTGAACGCATATAGGCGGTCAGACTTTTGTACTTGTAGATGGTCACAAACGCGTATAGGCGGTCAAAATATTCTACTTGTAGACGGTTATGAACGCGTTTGCGCGTTTGTGCTTCCCCCCACTTCTCGAGACTGGGAGTTAAAGAAGGCGTTTCTCAATCACTCCCTCTTTCCACACACACAATAGGCGTTAGGCAGACTATTTGTCAACTGGATTACCGTATTTTAAGTCGAATGCCTTTAGAGAACTTCGTTTTCTGTAAATGCTTAAGAATGGCATTGTATTTCGAAACAAATACTAAGCAACTTTATAGAATATCGTCGTTTACTTATTTTATTTTATTATTTCTATTCATAAGATTCTAATTCATTACTATAATTATTATTATTTCAGATCCTTTGCCAAATAATATTTATTTATTTCGCATGTTCATTATTTATTATGTAATATTTATTTATTTTGTTCTTTTAATGAATATACACGTTCTTTTCTTTCCTTTTTTTTCTAAATGTATGTCATTTTTTTCATTTAACTATAATACTAAATAATTAAACTTTTTTTTTTTCTTTACTTACACCACTTTTGTTGCATAATAATAATAAAAAATTCAAATATCTAATCTAACATAACACATCAAAAAAAATATTTTTATTTATTATTGTTGCTCAAATTTTATTCAAATTCTAGCATAATTTTAAAACTAGTACCGTGAAAACTGTCTATAATGACACTGAAGGAGCCAGAAAAAGCATCGATGTAGATATAGGTTTTCATTATAGGTAGATTCAAGACTGTTCATTTATTCAGAGTACATAATATAATAATTATTACATATAGATGAATCCTTCGTTTAACTTTTTAGAATTATCTAATTAAATAATTCAATTTAATTATTTTCTTATCAATAAAAATAATTCGGGAATTTTATATTAATATACAATGCCAAATATAAGACCGTAAAGAAAAACAAACAAACAGGGATTTACAATTTTGACTATTAAACAGGAGAAATAAATTTCAGATATTTTGCATTTGGATATAAACCAAAGAGAAATACTTCATGTAAAAAAAAAAAAAAAAAAAATTGGATGTTTAAATGTTGAAGCTAAGAAGAGAAATAGTACTTTTATTTATTCACAGCCATTATTTGACATTCCCAGCCTTCTAAAAAGAAATAAAAAAAGAATTATGTAAAAGTTTCATGTAAAAAGAAATAAAGTTTTTTGCTCAATTAATTCAATCGCATGTACAACAGTCTTTACCATTTTCCTTTGGCATTCTAACAGGGTATTTTTATCAGTATTTTAACTTTAGTTAACAATAAAATTGATTAACTAAATTTAAATACACTTCAATATTTATAGAGGGCTTAAATATATGTTGTAGAATTCATATGAGCTAAAGAATATATCCACATAATGCTCTTTTTTAGAAACATACAGTTGATCGCTTCGTTCAAAAGTTAATCGTGAGTATACTTCTCTGAGGAAAACACGCATTGACTAATATTATTCCTAAGGAAGAATTTTTTTAAGATAGCTCGCTTGCATTTCAGTATTTTTAAACGATTTTTTTTATTTGAGTAGCTGAGGTCGATCTGTACAAAGGACGTTTTTTACTTCTTCTATTTTATTTGCAGGTTTTTTTTTTTTTTTTTTTTTTTTTTTTTTAATGAGGATACTTTTACTTTCGAAACCGGTTCCGAAAATAAAAGTATCCTAATAAAAAAAAACTATAAACAAAATAGAAAATGAGAAAAACGGTCTTTGTATAGATCGATCTCAGCTGACCAATGCAAAAGAATTGTTTAAAAATATGGAAATGCAAACGAGATATCTAAAAAAAATTCTTCCATCGGATAAACATTAGCGAGCGGGTGCTTTCGCATGAGTGAAGTAACCTCTTAACTGGTGGAAGTAGATCAAAAACTCCAAACAATTAAATATCATAGACGGGTTTATTAAGTCCAATATTTTTCGCAGTAATTTGCAATGCTTTTTTAATATTTTAGAGCAAAAGTAAAGTAATTTTATTTTGCAATTTGAAAACTTTCTTTAATAATATGAGACAAAGTTAATGATAACTCTCTCGTGAAGGCTGTATTTAAAAATCTGTACAAACATATCATAACGTTATTTTTGTTTGTATTTTTCTGTTCTTATTCGATTTTCCTTTTGTTTATATGGCAGTTTACATACAAAGGGGTTTGCCATGAAAGGATTATTTCGATCAATAAAATGATGTTTACACAGTACTTCTCAGGTTGGGAGATATAACCTATCATCTCACCAATTTGATTATGCAAATTAAAAAAATAATAATAATTTTAAGATAGGTAATGCATTCATATGCATTAAAGACATATAATTTTTAAAAAAGTTACTCTTTCCTGTTTTTACTTGTATTAAAAAATAAATAAAGGGGTATTTTTAGACATATTTATACGTGTAGTTTTCATTATATTTGACCTACTTATATTTTTAAATAACTTGACACTTGTACCGTGCATTAGTACATTTATAAATAGTATATAGACCCAGTTTTAAGCATTATTACAGCAAATACTTGGCCTAGTATGAAAAAAGTTCTATTTGCACCTCTTTTGAAGGTTGGGGGTGGGGGTGGAGATAATCCAAAAATCATTTTTATGTTTATATCACTGACTGTGCCCACTTTGCAAAAAAAAAAAAAAATTGTGTATTATTTGTGCTTTCTTAACATAACGAACCCCAATATAGCGATTCTTACATTAAAACCTCCATATTAAAAAAGCCCTAAATGTTATTTATTCACACAGTTATATTTCACAGAGAAGAACCAGAGGTGTAGCCAGAAAAATGCTTATGAGACTACAGTTCCCCGTTCGATAGCTACAGTTGTCAATATTGTTTACCTAATCATCCTACTAAATACAACAGAGTTGACCAAATATTCCAGTGTTATTAATTCCAATGATACTTTAAAAGTTTCTATGAGTTTTCTTTGAAGTAAGTTTTGAAAGAGAGTAAGTATATCCCATTGTTATCTAGTCCAAACTCTTGCAACCTGAGAATGACATCGAAATTGTACTTATAAGTGAAGCTTTGAGCTTTAAGAAAACTATGATTGACAGCCCCACCCCTTCCCTTGTAAGGATGATTTCTAAAGAAAACAGTTCACAGGAATAGTAAAATTTCAAATAGCCGTAACTTGCTACACATTTTTTTCATTGTCACGTATTTAATAAAAGGATTATGAAAAGTTTATGTTTTAAATCAGTTCTTTTAAAATAAGTATTAATCTATAATTATTAAATCGTGAATATTGCCCAATGTAACAGGTTTGGCCAGGTGGGGAGACCTATCAATTGACTTGAGCACAACAAGCACCACCCATGCACAATGTAACAAAAGATTGTTGATATAAAATAAAGTAAGATATCATTTAAAAAAAAAAAATCTTTTCTGATATCACCGCATAAATATTAGAATAACTCCCTCGCCTCCCCCCACGAAAAATAAAAACTGATAGCCGGAGAGTTATCCTTATTGTAGCCTAAAAATTATTATCAAACTAATGGTTATTTTTAATAATGAAAACTCTTTGCTGCACATTTCCTGTATGTTATCAAGTTCTGCCCCATTCCGCAAGCGTCTTTATGGAAGAATTTAATAATTTAGCTGTTCTACCTATGTACTTTTAAACAATCACCTTTAATGATCTACTTTAAAAAAAAGTAAAATTCGTGATATTTTTTATGGTCATGTTAGCTTTGATATCTTGAAATAATAATTAAAAAAAATATCCGATTAAGTCACACACTAATATCAATTTGTAATTCTAAATTATAAGGAACCTCTATTTTATTTATGTATTTATTTTTTACATTTTCCAAAATAGTTAAAAAGGGTTTATGACTTCCGTTTGTTTGTCAGTGCTCTAACTTGCGTAACTATAATTCGATTTCTCTGAAATTTTGCATGTTATTGACATTTACTATGGCACGATCGCCATTGAAAATGAAGTATGTAGCATGTACAATTCACTTACAGGGGCATTCAAAAGCATGCCGTTACATTACGGCCAATGGGAGAAAATCGTTTCAAGTACAGCACTAAAACATACTTTCTTTAGAATATGAAATGCAAAGAATTTATTATTCATTTTCAGAATCGCACAGTAGAATTACGTTACATAATGATCTACGGGGAAAACCGTTTGCAGTATATTTCAATGTAGATAATCTATTTCAAACAAATTTAGGTAAAAAGATCTTAGTAAAAAAAAAATCATTGTTAAAAATAATAATTATTATAAATACTTAGATGAACGTAAAATTAAGAACTATTAGTTATTAAAGTTACATACATATTCAGTTATAGAAAACCGATTATAAGCTTCAAGTAAAGCCCGAGGCAAGCTCGCAAATCTGTACCCTATTATTAATAGCAAAAACATATATTATACATATCTTTTCACTAAAGCACTCTAAAAAGCCCTTGGAAAGGGGGAGAGGTAAACATAAAATACAATCTATAGATTCTTTCAATTTAGTATGTGGATAGCTTATGTATAAGAGCATTAACTTTTATATATTTATGGGAGCTTTGACCAAAGACAGCCTTTTAGGGAAGAGGGAGGAGTAGGACATGGAATTAAAAGAAACAAACCTGTACATACAGATATTTTAAAGGGGTCAAAACAATAATAAAGAAAAAAGAACTTTTTTCAAAAGTGTAGGTTTTCCATTATCTTGATTTTCATAATGTAGGAAGGGGCAGAGTTAAGAGCGGGGTATACGTGTGTGTGCGTGTGGGGGGGGGGGGGTAAAAATAAGTGGGAGTCAAAATTTTGAGGTTTCGACAAATAAAACAAAATTTAGGGAATTCACAGCAGAAATGAAAATATTTTCTCGAAAATAATTTAAAAATAATATTTAGGATCTAAATTTATTGGGTATGGTGTACAGTCCTGCATCGGGTCGGGAAAACTTTCCTTTTTTGCCGGAAGTCGGATTAACTTCTACAATTTTGCAGCAAATCGGGTCGATATCCATTATTTCGGCTTCGGGTTAGGTTTTGGCTAAAGCGGGCCCGGTTCGGGTTGAACCGATTTTTAAAAGAGTTTCTAAAATATTTTTTCTGGTGAAAAAACTATATAGAATAACAGTTTTTAAAGAAATGGAAATTTGAATACACACATGATATTTTACATACATAAATTTTTACACACACATGCGAAAAAAAAAAAAAACTGGAAAGTAAAAACTTTTTTTTTCCCCATTTGAAAAATTAAGGAAGATATAATGAAAATAATTAAATTTTGAACTCGAGTGCGAAAACCAAACTTCAAAATAAGACAGTTTTCTGTATACATATTAAAATTATTTTAATTTCAGCAATTCACCCTTTCCTAACAAATATTTTAAATATTCGCAAAAGTACCCTTTTTCAACCGTCATTTTTTCGTACACTGTTCTTCGGTTGCCGTGGAATTCCTCTGTTAATGATTAGTAAACACTACGCGCATTATTATTACTATTATTTTTAATGGGAAACAGACTGCAGTGCACATTAGCAATGTGTATCAGTTATTATGGTTGGAATAATATACACTATAAAAAAGTACTACAAGCAGATATCGACCTAGACCATAATTCGAGTTTATTCAAATAATTTTATACACTCATGTAAACCAACAATAAAAACCGCACTCACTATTTCCAATAGTGAACACGCCTCCATATCATATATCGATTTCACGGCAATACAAGAAATATTTACAAAGGTCAGATGGAAGAGCAGTACTAGACTTTGTCGCGATGGCGCCCCAAGTTCACAATTACCCTAAAATATTCAAGTGTAACTGCATATTGTTTAAAAAGATACCAATGGACAGTACAAGTATCGAATTATTCAAAAATATAAATAGAATGGATGCAATTAAAGCAGTAGATATGATAAAGTGTAAGTGCATGTCTTTAAAAACAGGGAAGAATCACTATCGAAAAGATTCTTACAATAATGCAAACGAAAGCATTATCTGCCAGTTAGGAATTAATGCTAATACTACATTACAAATATGATTAAAATAATCATGATGAAATTAATGTATTGAAAATGGAAAAAAAAAGTTAAAACCTAGATTTTGATGACTGAACTATTCATTTCGTTACCATGAGAATTAAACTAAGAAAACATTTATTTTAATGCATTAAACTACAGTAATACAGTATAATGTACATTTATTTTACCGTATTTAAATATCCATTTTTAATTATAGATTACTTGGAGATCACAAATATATTTTATTATAAATGTTGATTTCTTTCCTTCTCATGCTGACTGATAATTGTTACATCATATAAATCCAACTTATTGCAATTGCTTCAGAGTTTGTGACACTAATTTTGGGGGGCTCTGGGAAAATGCCCCGTACAAAAACTGCATAATATTCCAAATTGATTTTTTTCTGACACATTCCTGAATTGAGTTTTGTTCATAAACACATGGAATTGGCAGGTGGTCTTATTCAAAAACTATAAAGTCGAACAATTTTTTTCCATTTTTCGATAAACATAGGAAGGAGGTCTTTTAGAAAATGCTGTTAAATTTGGCGTTTTGAGAAAAAATTCTGCATACGGAAGCCCGATAAAAGTTATAATAGGAAAACGCTTGTAATTCTCAAGTAATTTATTTGTCGAAAAATGAAAAAAAGAAAAAGTGAAAGAAAAACAAAACATTTTGTCTCAAATCATTGTCATACCTGCATTTGTCAAGCTTTTACATTTATATATTAATTCCTGAATGTGTCAAAGTTTTTATTGTTGAACGGGCATTTTTTTTTTCTTTTGCATCCAAATAATATTTACAAAAGTTAGTAGTAGGGCAGGTGGAAGAGCATTAATTAACCACCATATACTGGCAGGGTCCGACTTAGGCTATGGGGAGGAGGGGGGGGGGGGGGAGGTTGTCCGGGGCAAGAATCATTTTGGGGCTCCTTCTTCTATCTATCTATAGATTTTTTGTGAATAATATGGAAGTAGCTAGTACTAAACTTCACACATATTGTATTATATGCATAAATTTTATATCCGGTACTGTTTTCCTCTGTATACAGAGTGTCACAAAAAGATAATCAGAACTTTAAGAAAAAACACTAGTAGGATAGTAGTAGAAAAAAAATTACAGATTGTTTGATACGAATATTTCTTTGCAAACTTTTACTTTGCTTATCTACGTACGTTATAAGATGTCTAAAAGAAAATGTCCCGAATTGGTTATAATTATTGGTTTTAACTTGCTGCGTACGAGAAAAACGTTAATAAAGAATTTATTTTGAAAACAATAGAATACTAAATTGTCATAATAAAATATTAATCATTAGTTTTCTAATGATATTTGCGTAGGTGGAGAGGGTACTGGAAGCGGTGGGAGGAATGGGGACCGCACTTCCTTCTTAAATGTTTGAAAATATATGAATTTTGGTCACTTTTGTTTAATTTTAAACATTTGGCACCTTTTAAATAAAAATTCTGACTATTCCCTAAAAAGGATTCCCTGGAGTCCCCTAAAAAGGGCGGCCCGGGGCAGCTTCCCCGCTTGCGCCTACATAAGTCGGGATCTGACCATATATATGTAATATATATATATATATATAGATATAGATATAGATATAGATATAATGAATTACCATAACCAATAACTTTATATATTAAAATTTATTTTAAAAGATCTTTGTAAAACATTTTTATTTATGCAATGTATTGCCTAAATTGTGTTTCCTTTGTACTAAATACTGAAATTTTTACTCATACTTTGTTAGATCCCACGCCCACCCACGACCTCTTTAACTCTGCCCTCTTCTACATTGTAAAGAACAAGATGATAAAAATTTCCTTTGTTAGTCAACATTTTATTTCAACCCCTTTAAAATATCTGTATATAAAGTTTTTTATGTCCCCCCCCCCTCTCTTTCTTCTCACCCTAAAGACTACCCTTGGTCAAAGTTTCCATAAACATATAAAACTCGTTGTTCTTATACATAAGCTATCGAAGTAGCGAGTTGAAAGAACAGATACCCGTGCTTAGCGTGTGCTTTACTTGAAACACAGAAAAAAAATATAAGCATTACAGACTATGGAAGTTCTTTAGAGAATAGTTTTCATTGCGTGATGCATTTTCTCGCTGAACTATATTTGTATACCAATAGAAGTTTGTTGAACATAAATAAATTGATATACAGAAATAGGCAAACCAACAAAATACATTGCCGTTTGGGTGCGTAATTGCTGGAAGTGCGGTTGGTTGGTTGATTTTTGACGGCCAATTATCTGCACGAGGGATACAGGCCCAGGGGAGGGGGTGCCAGGGAGGGTCTTTCTAAGGGAACCTAACCCGTATTTACGCATGGGAATCCATGGCTCGAAGAAAACCATGAAAACTCCGAACGGTTAGGTCGACGGGCGCGATTGGGCTCGAACCCAGCACCTCCCGTCTACCAACTTCGAGAGCAGAACCTCTCAGCCACTGGTGGGGCTGCTGGAAGTGCGAGTTAAATCGTGTTATACGTCTTTATCTGAATTAAATTTGAGCATAATATGTGTTGTGTAAAAAATCATTAGATAATATACAGGGTCGTGCAAAAGAATTCGAGAGCATTCTTTTCTACTGGCGAAATTGGCTACAAGTGAATTTTCTAAATGAAATAAGTTTTAGAATGCTAAATAATTTGTATGCTATAGATCGTAAATAAGGCTACAAAGTATAGACTATTTTTTTATTAGAAGGTAATTGCTAAAACTGGATTTCTAAATGTGTTATATGTTTTCCATACCTTTTACTCACATATCTTCCTGCACCTTATTTAATGGTAAAGATTCATTACAGTTTTATAGATAGATGTGTTGGAAAGTGTTGAAATATGATTTTTTGTTCATATTTTTATAAACTTTTATTTTTTATGCTGGTGAAAGTTTTCAAAGTTTCCATACATATAAATATGCAGAGATAATACTATTTGTTTATAAAATAAATGGAAAAATAAAAAATATATCTTGAGAAGGAAAATTAAAATTGGCCTCATCCAAATCCTAAAACTTTAAAAAAGGATAAATCGTAAAAAGGGATAAAAATGGTATTTGATTTTTTTAAAACTCTTTCCAGCATATTTGAAAAGCGTTTATGAATTCGGTTTGTCTATTTTTCCTCCTGTCCGCCATCTGTCCGTGTTCTAACTCGCGTAAATATAGTCCAATTTTCATGAAATCGATATATGTTATTTGGGTTGGGTTGATTGTTGACGGCCAATTATCTACACGAGGGATATAGGCCCTAGGGGGAGTGCCTTCCGTGGAGGTCTTTCTAAGGGAACCTAATCCGTATTAACGCATGGAAATCCACGGCTCGAAGAAAACCACGAAAACTCCGAACGATTAGGCCGACGGGCGCGATTGGGTTCGAACCCAGCACCTCCCGTCTACCAGCTTCGAGAGCAGAACCTCTCAGCCACTGGTTATATGTTATTTGTGTTTACTTTGGCATGTTTAGTATTGAAAATGAAGCGTGTAGATTTCGCTACATTCATTTACAAGGACACTCAAAAGAATGCCGTCACATTACGGAGAATGGAAAAATCATGTGTGGTGTGGTTAAATGATATTACGCTATTTTAAACATATTGGAATTTAAATACATCACTGAGGTGTATACTGCAAGGCGATTAACGTAAAATATAGTGTGCATAGAATTTGTATTTCGTTTTCAGGGACACACAAACAAATTTGGCCTATGAACAATAATTGCTAAATGTTCGTTATCAGTTGTAGTACGCTTTTTAAAATTTGACTGTTATTATTATTTTTCCCTATTACATAGTGATTATAAATTCTAGAGATCAATTACAGCGCTACACTATCTCAAATACATTCCCGTTCAGAAATTGCAGAATGGAAATTTTCATGCTGAACTAAATTTTTCCATACTATGTAGCATACATACAAAGATATAGAACATAGACAGGGCTGCACAAAAAAAAAAAAAAAAAAAAAAAAAAAAAAAATAGATATTTTTCTGACTACTGATTGCAATTGCAGAAAATGGATTTGCAAATGCGTTATGCGTTTTCTAATTTATTTATTTAGACATCATCTTTCTCCATAATAATCTGTAAAGTTTTGTTTCAATTTTCTGAATGTATTGGAAAATGTTAATTTATGCTACACGCATCATTTTTAGCTCTTGCTTCTTTTGACAGATATTCTTTTTCAATTTCTCCAAAGAATTAGAAAATATAATACTGAATCTTACTGTACTAAATATAAAGAAAAATACATGAATATATTCCGAAATTATAAAAATAGTGCTTAGTTTCCATCTAGTCTAAGAATATTCAACTTGTGTTCCACGGAGTTGTGAATTTTGTTATTGTAAAGTATAAATCACTTTTCTCTCCTTATGGGAGATAAAGTGAGAGGGGGGGGGGGGGATAACACTTCACAGGCATTTGAAATTGATTGTATTTTTCTCATTTTGTGTAGGAAAATATATTTGGTATGGAAAATAATTCCTGTTATACGAAAATTTTAAATGTAATTATTTCTCCTAGGTGGTGGGAAAGAGAAAAAGGGCACCCGAAAAAAAGGCGATTTTATTACTATGAAACTTGCAAAAGTACATTTATTTTGTATATTGCTATGCAGACTCTCCATTTGCCTATTTATACATAGTAATACCTGTATTAAGCAGAATCTTGCCTTAAAAAGAAATCCAAAGTTCCTTAAAAAATTCTAATCCAAAATAATTATATTGTCCTTTGCCATTCCGTCTTAAAGGGTTTCATTGTTAAAATTAAAACCCCCATTTAATCAGTAATACTATACATATGTGGAAGTAGTATTACATCTATATCTCATTAATGCTGCAAAACTATGATCACTAATTAATTACAATAAAACTTGTAAGAATGGAATCTATGTATAACATAATCCCGCTTTAAACGGAAAATTTTATATTTTCAAATACGAAATATTACACAATTACACCTAGTAAAACCCGTCTGAAACAGAATTTGCTTTCGTACCGAGCGATCTCGTATTGACCGTTTTTATTGTAATACAGTGGTACCGTGTAATGTTACTGATTAATTAATTCTGTAATACTTAAGTACTATATCTTTACCATCTGTAAACATGATTTAAATATAAGAAATAGCGTACTTTATAAAAAAGCTGTTTCTTTTATTGCTCGCAAAAAATGAGTTAGAGGGATTATCATTTAGAAGAAGATTTTTTCCATTTATTTTGAATGCGCATTTGAAATATTATATAACAATCGCATTTTTTTTTTGGAGGGGGGGGGGGGGGGTGGGTGGAATATTTGAATGTATTTTCAACTGGTATATTCATCAGGATAACGTAAAATATATCAGCTCTCTTAGATTTATATCACAGGAAAGCAAAGAAAGCAGATATTACACTAACTTGTATAACGACAGATTATTATTATTATTTATAAAAGAAAAATTAAATAATATTAACATAAATTGAAATTGAGATACGAGGAATTACAGTATCTAAAAGCGAGCACCATGGTATGCTGTACTAAACATTTAATTGTGATTTATTGTAGAGTGAGATTTAGCGATATATGTACGTTATATAAAATTTAAATCTATTAATAAAATCGATTACTTCCAGTCTAATTTCATAATTAAATCATTACAAATTAATTAAATTTCGAAGTTTATGTAGCAGAAACTGTTCAGAAAAAGATGCATTTAGAGGAAATGAAACGTCTTGTTATTACGAAGATATAAATTCTTTTCAAATTTAGATAAAAGTTAATAGCACACAAAACAAATTATACTAGATTCAAACATTATATCAACGGTCGTACGCTTCGGAGAATTTTTCAGGACAAATACCAGTGTTTTAAAATAAAAATAAATCTAGCTTAAACGAGCAAAATTTCGACTTATATAAGGAGCGATTTTCTATAAAAAGATTACGGGTACGGAAGAATTTTCTGGTCTTGAAATGTCAGGGCACATACGACCCCTGTTATTTCAAACCAGAAGGAAGAGAGACCTGTATTGTGAAAACTGTTATGTTGTCCCGGATTAACCAGACATCTTTTTCGAAAGCTATTCGCCTCCGTGGACAGCCTACTCAATCATTCACTGATAGAAAGAAGGGGAAAGAAAAAAATCCCTAAGCACTTTTGTACTACAAAATCACATAACCCCTTCTGCTTTTTGAACAAGTTTTTTCTCGCTATTCAAGTCCTTTTTAACACACATTTTTACAATCTGTTGAAACGCTCAATGGGTTAAACCCTGCACTGATTAGATTGATTCCATGATCTACCAATTACCGTATTTACCCACGTATAAGTCGAGAAATTTTGGACAAAAAAAGAGATTAAATTTGGGAGGGTCGACTTATACGAGGGTCCTTAATTTTTTTTTTCTTTTTTTTTTTTCACAGAAGTCAAAAATACCCTCGTTTACTGTTGATTTCCATACCAGGAGAGAAAAAAAGGAGACTGAGTGATTGGTTTGGTGCTGGCGATGAATGTACGCCTACTACTCCCCCTACCTCTGAGAGATCAGTAGATAAAATTCCGAGAATGTATCACCCCTATGTGCAATTGAATCGTTCGCGAGTGGCTAGAAACACGTGACTCTCTAAAAACACGTGAAAAGCGTTATATCTTGATTGTTCTTGATAGTACACTTATTCATTATTTCTTCGTTTATCTAACTGCACTTTTCTCCTTGTTTCTACTGATATGGCTGATTTAGTTATTAGAAAGCAGAAACGCAAGTCATACGCAGCTGGATTTAAACTTAAAGTTTTTTTTTTTTTTTTTTTTTTTTTTTTTTTTTTTTTTTTTTTTTTTTGCGGAAGAGTCTAACATCTGTGCTGCTTCTCGTCAGTTTGGTGTTCACGAAAAATTGATTTGTGATTGGCGCAAGAATAAGGAAAAGCTAGAAAACATCCCGAAATCAAAAAAGGATTTGCGCATGGGAAATCGCACTTTCCAGGACTCGAAAATGTATTGCATGATTGGGTTGTAGAGTGCCGGCGGAATGGTGTTCTTGTCACTAGAACTGCAATACGTTTATGAGCAATGAAGTTTGCAAAAGAAGAAAAGTATGGTATTCCAAACACGTTTCGTGCATCAGAACATTGATGCACTAGATTTATGAATCGTCATGATTTGACTTTACGCCAGCGCACTAAACTAGCACAAAAATTACCAGCTGACTTGGAAGCACAGATTATGAAATTTTAAAAATACGTCATCGATCAAAGAAAAATGAAATCTTTTGAACTTTGCCATATAGGAAATATGAACGAAACACTCATGTGTTTCAACCTACCAGAAAATAAAACCGTGAACTGCAAGGGGGGGAAAGCATTTTGGTAAAAACGACTGGGCACGAAAACGCCGGATTCATGGTCGTTCTTTCCTGTTTGGCCGACGGTAATAAGCTTCATCCGTTGATTATTTTTAAAAGAAAAATGTTGTCGAAAAACGTTACACTTCCATCTGGTTTGCTGATTCAAGCCCATGAAAAGGGGTGGATGGATGCTGACGGAACAGTCGGCTGGCTTAAAAATGTGTTGGGTAAAAAACCGGGAACAGTTTTCAAAAAACCTTCCCTTTTAGTTTACAACTCGTTTCGTGGCCACTTTTCTGAAAACGTGAATAAAGCGACGAAAGAACTGAAAACGACTGTAGCTGTAATCCCGAGAGGGTTGACATCCGTCCTTCAACCCCCTAGACGTTTGCCTCAAAGCAAATTTTAGAAAATATTGGGCAGAGTGGATTTCATCCGGTTGTCCAACATTTACAAAGAGCGACAATGTTAGAAAGCTCAACATTGCATTGATTGCCCAGTGGGTTAAAGATGCGCGGAATCAAATTCCTTCCGAAACGATTATAAAATTTCAAGAAATGCTGCATAAGCAATGAATTAGACAGCACAGAAGATTATGTCATTTTGAAAGTGATAACGACGAGGAAGAATGTAATACAGTGATTGAAAACGTGTATCATGCTGAGACGATAACGACGGAGGGTTTTTGTGAATTGTTTGGCGAGTCCGATACTGAATCGGATATTGAGTCAGTTTAACTTTGTATATGACTTTAATATATTATTATCTTCATTATTGTATATTTTGTACTTTTTTTTTCATATGATTTGGAATAAATGAAAACAAAATTAAAGGTTCTTTATCATTGTATATTTAGCACTTTCTTTCTTTTCCCAGGTGATTTTGAATAATGTATTTTAAAAGAAATAAAATTTCTTGATCGAAAAAGTGGGGGGTCGACTTATACGCGGGATTTAAAAAAATTCAAATTTCTTGATCGGGAATGTAGGAGGTCGACTTATACGCGGGATCGACGTATACGCGAGTAAATACGGTAGGAGAAATGACATACCACACAGATTATGGTATCCAGATTGAAATAACTTTTAACAAAATTTTAAACAAATCTTAATTCTGTCAACACATGGCTCCAACTAAGAAGCGGACTTCCCATTTTTCGTCCTTCAATAGGGAACCATCTAGGAATGAGACGCTAGTGCACTGGACTTCGAAGCACAATTTATAGGCATTGCGATTACAGAGCTATCTGTTATCGGTTTTTGCAACTAAATTTTGAAACATTTGTATAATATTTTTACAGCTTAACTAATAAATAAATCCTTTGCCGCATAATTCTATTGATCTTTGTTTTTGAGATATTTCATTTTGAAATCAGGGTCTTATTCGCTGGAGTAATATGTGTTATTATTACACGTGTTATTAATAATCGCCAACTATTGATCCTTTAAGAGAGTTCGATAAACACGGTGAAGTAGCCTGTTTTTAAATCGAAGAATTACTTGAAGAGATAAAATGTTGAATACCGTCAAAACAGTTCTATTAAATAAGATTTATGTGAACAGAATCTATGGATAATAATTGACAAGACTGTGATGTGCAGTGTACAATTCTTTTTTTGACTAATTTTTTGAGTTTGTGTTTCCTTATTATTCAAATTTTCGTCATTTCGATAAACATTTATTTCATATTTATAAAAGGTCTTTTTTTTTAATTGCTGGCAAATGGTAAAACAGAACAAGGAATAATATTTGCTTTCAATTAGAAAATGCATTTACATGTGCCTATTAAAAACTGAAAGAAAACTTTACAATAAAAATTAAAGGTTCACGTGTTAAAAGTAGGAAATGAAGAAAATTTCTCAGTAGAAAGTATATTTAAACGTGAAATTTAAATGTAGAATGAAAATTTTAAAATAGTTAAATTATTCACTCGAGACGCATTTAATAGTGAAAATTATGTCATATACTAAAACTATACATTTAAAACGTCGTTATAAAATTCCTAAAGATAGCATTTTCATTACTTAACACTTTTATGCAAGTTGATTTTCAAATGCGTAATTGATGTTACTTGTCAAATCCAAGAACAGCCGTTACCTTTCATGACAGTGGTTAATGGGACCATGGGATCCAAAAAATGCCCATCCAAACGGAAAAGTATGGAAACTCGACCACAAGAGATCGTCGTCGTTCGTGATAATCTAATTCAATCTTCCAAAACCGGGTGATATTTCAAAAACAAGTCACATAAGCATGTTGATAAAAGCTGCGGAGTTTGAAAGATTGCTGCAGTTCGCAGGGAGTTAGATCCCATAGTATTATAAATAAAGTGTTAGAAAAAGTAACATAATAAATAAAAGTTATTGCATACCTAAGACGAGTGTTTAAAGAATCTATTAATATATATTCACAACGGGGCAACTTGAATTAGCTGTATTTAACCCATTATCTACTGCGGTACTTACAAGTACCATTAAAATAACTTGTTATAAAATTCATTTAATACATTGATTAGTAGTAATACAGTTTAGAATGAGTTATACATGCATTAATTTCTCTTGTTCCAAAAGCATTATTGGTTACACATAACAAAAATATTTTTAAAAGGCTGATTTTTTTTCCTTTGCATCTTTTCAGCTTTCTTGGCGTTGTGTGATTTTTGTGTTGTGATTTTCCAATTCGGGAATATTTCTATATTTCTATTGTCAGAACATTATTTTTGTACATTTCCTAATTCTACATAATACTAAGAAAAATATTTAAAATAAAATATTTGTGTGGGGTTATAAATATTGTACAAAATTTCTATAAATTCCAATATAATTAATCCTTCTAAATCCTTCAATCCTTCTAAAATCCTTATAAAATTAATTATATGATTATGTAAATCTTCTAATGTAGTTTCAAAAATTCACTAAATATGCTTTAGAAGATAAAATTTTCACGAATTCATAATTCCATACATAAAGGGTTAAACAAACATGTTTGTTTTATTTATTTACTGGCAGAACTACCCGGCTTCGCCCGTGTCAATTATAGGAGACCTTCCATGTAAAATAATAAATTAAAATGAACTGCTATAGTAATCACAATAACTGAGATTTGTGCATTCTCATCCACAAATCATTAAAATTACAATGAGAAAACATACGTTTTTGTCTCGCCACCATAATAAAATGTCTGAGCTTTAATATCACAATGCCCGTTTTCTGCGGCTGGTGTAACAGAAAAATTTGTAATTTTCTGACAATACGAAAGACAAATCCACCAAATGGCATGTCATATAGTGAAATTCACGATTGTATGGCGTATATCTACATTATGAAGTAAAATTATGTCAGTGAGTAACGCTGATATCATACTGTTGATGGCAACGACCTAACAGAAAAAATATTCCTTTACAGCAATTTTTCTTAACTCCTAAACAGCACACAATTTAATTTTTTAAGCTGTCGAATAGAATAAAAATCCCTTTCAAATGAAATTTAATTGAAAATTGTTTTTATATTTTAATGGGTTGAAAGTAATTTTCAAACATGGATATTTTTAAATGTGCGTGCAGCCCAACGAAACCATTACGAAAGATGAACCCGTTTGCTCTTAATGCAATATTATGAAGAAAAGGCATGTCCATGTGTAACTTTGTCATAATATTATTGGTGACAACAACCTAATCTATCCACAAATTTCGATTTGACTACAATTTAACTTCTAAACATCGCACATTCGATTGTTCCAACGTCTTAAAAAAAAAAAAAAAAAAAAAAAAAAAAAAAACCTTTAAATAATATTTGTTTGAAAAGTTTGTGTCCATTTATAGATTTTTTATAGATTTTAAAGTGATTCTTAAGCATGAATGTTTTTTAAATGTGCGTGCAATTACAAAAGATTAACTCAATTGCTCAAAAACGCTGCAAATAATTCAGTACTTTTTTGTTTTCGTGTAATATTTCATAACTAAATTGGTAAACGAAATTAAAACGCCTAAATAAAATAAAATAAAATAAAATAAAACACGAATTTAACAGATATCAAATCAAACTACGCAAAATAATCTATTATGTATAGAAAATGCAAATGGGAATTTCGTTCCGGCTGGTTATAACGTGAGTTCTTCTGAATGGATTTCAACGCGACTATCAGTTTCTCAGGAAAGGGTTTAGTGTATAACAAATTGTTTTATGTTGCTTAGTCATAGAATTATAGGGAAAAGATTTATAATCACATGAACCCGATTATGAAAGATTAATATTTTAAAAAAGATTTTTATTAATGGACTTCCTTGGAACTTGCACAGTTTCTTTGATAAATTTACAGGGATGGTTTTAGAATATTGCATTTACGTCAGGCAGTTATATATAAAATTATGGAAAAAAGCTCATTAATAAGATGAGGCCGATTATAAAAGATTGGCCTTTTTAAAAAGTTCTACTGGACAGATTTTTATGGAATTTGCGCTGTTACTATGCATGCATTTTTCTATAATGGTTTTAGTATATCCCATTTTGCTCTACATGTTTTGTTATAGAGTTAGCTGAAAAGTTACTAATCAGTTGAACCCCATTCTAAATGATTAGCCTTTAAAAATGTTAGATAATTTTTCAGGCATAGTTTTGGTATATTGCATATCGGTCCATCATTCTTAAATCAAGTTCTACTGTAAATCATCAACTAAAACATTTGGCCCTTAATAACCGAAGTTTTGTCTTAGACATTAGAAAGTATAATAGGGCTGTGGGTTATACGTTTCGTATTCGATCGTATTCGATCGTATTTCGTATTCGAACGTATACGTTTCGAGTAACGTTTTCATCTACGCGGAAGGACGTTTCAGATAAAGACCCATATTGCATTAAAATGACGGATCAAATTCACCGATATATTTCATTTAATTCAAGATTCGTTTGGAGAAACCGACCAGTACAGCTAGCGAAATGTGCTCCTCAGATTATAAGGGAATTATAGTGAAAAAATTCATTATTAACTGCTCGCTATAATACGAAAGTACCAAAAATGATTTTTCATGTAGTTTTTGAGAAATCTAAAAAATACACTAAATATATATATAAAGATACACAAATACACTAAATATATATATAAAACACTAAATATATTAGTGTTTCAAATTAAAAACGATTTTTATTTATGTTCTGTTAATGCACAGTATATCAGGTACCTTTAAACACGGGTATCCTAAGATTCATTGCCGATAACTTTTAAACGGAAACTCACACTAATCATAAAATCCGAATCCACAACGATTAACATGAAAATGACGCCAATCTATGAAACTATTTTTAAAATGAGAAAGTTAACTCTAAAATAATAGTAGTTATGTTTTAATTTCAATTTAATATAAATCTTATAAAAGTAGATTCTACATTATGGTATTTGATGTAAATCGTAGACTGTTATTACTGCATTTAAAATATTAAAACATTTACCTAAATGGTATAATTAAAGAAACAACATTATAACGAAATATGAAATAAATTATTCCAACCGGTTTTTAGAGCCAGTTTGAGGCCATATTTATCGAAATTGACGTCATAATTTATTGAAAGTGGCGCCGTATTTAGTGATTTGTGTCTCTCATCCTTTTTCTTGAAATAGAAAAGCCTATATTTTAGTGAAATTGCAACTTCAAATATATTAAATGGAGGTTTTAAGTTTTCTCAAAGCGTCGAAGTTTTTATTTAAAATATGAGAAATGCGCATTTTCTGCTTAGAGAGACATCAATTTAAAAAATGTAAAAATATATCGAGAAAGACTGAATTTGGTTTGGTTTATGAAAAGAAACTACACGTGTTTGCCTTTTTTTAAAATTATTTGTGCCGTTTTTTAGGGTGTGGCAACACAATAAAATAATTCAGATTCTCTCGCTGTATTTTTGTACTTTTGAAATCGACGTCATTCTAAACAGAAAATGCACATTTTTCATATATATATGTAAAAACTTCAGAATAAAACATCATTAGAAAACAGTGTCAGTCAATCAGAAATTGACCTCATATCTAGCAAACGATTTTTATTATTATTCTCTTTTCCCTAAATTATTTTCTTGATATTGAAACGCCTGTATTAAAATAGATTTTTTAGCTTCAAAAACATTCAAATGAAGATATACTACGTCATTTGAACACTCATTTAGTTAAAGTTTTTATTTTATATGTGAAAAATGTGCATTTCCTGATTAGAATGACAACAATTTCGAAAATGCAAAAATATAGCGATTAAGTCTGATTTTTTATTAGCTTATAAAAAGAAAGAAACATTTTTTTAAAATTTATTGTACCGTTTTTTATGGTGTGGCAACATGAAAGAAATAATTGAATTAGAAAATTTAAATACATATATTTCTATAATGCTAAACTATGGATGGGGGTAGAAAAAAGGGATAAATGGTGGTCTGATGATTTTATAATGTAGACAGCGTTCTTTTCTACGTTCTAATGCGTATATACATGAAGTTTCGTGCAAATCGGTAAACGAAAACGGCTTATATATATATATAGATTCAAGTGTCCAGACATTTTTTTAAAATGTAGTCCGAATAAATTATTCAGACATTGAAGTCTAATTAAACAAACATTTTTTATTAATTCACTCACTTTTATTTTCATCTTGTATGCAGAAAATTCAACACTTATTCATTTACTTGAGAAGATTAGACTTTTCGACATAGTTTGAAGAAGTTATTCAGTATTTTTCACCATCAGCAATTTAACTACTTTATTTATTTATTTAATTTTATTTAATTTTAAGTTAGTTTATATTTTTAAGACTGTGAGTTTTTTTTTAAATTTAGGCTACTAAATCTAGACAGTTTTTTCGGAATCAATCACCCTCGCAGATATTCTTTCTGCAGCTACTTGGTTTTTAAGTTTTTAAAATTTATTTTCAAGAAGTTTGCAGTAAAATGCAGTAAAATTCACAAAACCAGTAAAATTGCTTGCAAACTAATTCAATAAATAACTTTAAAGCTATTAGACATTTAAAAAATAGTAAACCTTTTCAATTTAACAACGTTGTGTTCATTTAAAAAATAGCGTTGCTTCTAAGACAGATTATTTAAAAATTAGTTATCTGTAGTTTTGCATCATTCTAGTTAAAAAATCGCACGTTGCAAGGTGACTATAATTTAACTGAAAGTACTGGTAGTCTAGTATTAGCAAGATCGAATTGCGAGAATGAAGACATAATTTGTAGGATGATGAAAAGGGGGGACAAGTCATTTAAACTTTTAAAGAAATCTATTTCTGTTTATTGTTTTATTCTCAAATTTTTATTAATTTTTCAAGAATATGCAAAATTCCCATTAAAAAATCTGCATTATTTCTTGAGCTATTATCATTTATAGACGGTGAGTATAACGGAAGGTCCATAAATATTGAAACTTAAAACGCGTTTTCTGAGGTTAGTAAATTTAGTGTTTGAGCTCACTATTACATTCAAACTACGTAAGCTACAGTTTAAAAATAATTAACCAAATATGCGTTTTTTACCGTGTACATGTTAAAAAAACATATATTTAGATTATTATTTTGTTAACTTGATATTTTGAAATTTTGTGCTAAAATTAAATTTTAAACAAAGAGCTTTCTGTATATTTTGTTTTAATTTAAAAGAAGGTGTTTTATAATTATATTTTGCTCAAAATGTTTTTTATATATGCATAATTTAGAGTTTTATCAAGCACACAACACTTAAGGATTTTAATTCACGCATTAATGAGATGAATATTTTAATTAAAATTTTTAATATTAATTTTGCATGTATAAAATTTTTTTTTCTGGATAACATAACTAAGAATACATACGAATACTTTAGGCAAAAATATTTTGAGTTTATAAAATTTGTGTTTTGATACTTCGAAAAAAGCGATGTTTTTGATCGTTTAAAAAAACTCAAAGGTTCTATGCACCATTAAATAAAACGTGTGACATACGGTCTTGCGAAATACAGGGAGCCACATATCCCAAAATCGTTGCCTTTTAAAAATAGTATTTTTTTGTGTGCGGAATCCTTCGTCCATTTTATTGTTTAATCACCTATAAATTCGGCTTCCTTCTAGCAATTAGATCGCGCTACAGAACACACTAAGTACAGACAGTTTAACTGTAGTCACCTTGTATATTTTGCTGCAGTACAAATGAAACGGACATTGAAATATCACAATATTAAAATATTTATTTGCTTTAAAGAAGGATGTCTCAGGAGTTTATATGATTTCATTTATTAGGAAGGGGGAAATCAAAAATCATTATATAGGTATAACCCAACGAAAAGTCAATATCAGATGTAAAGAATACATAGCGGATATGTAATACGAGGATGGATCACACATAAACCGGAATTTCTGTTTTTTAATTTATTGGTACAGGATACGAAATAGAAAGTTACATATTATTTTGCTATATAATCTCCTGATTTCAAAAGACATTTTTTCCAACGGGACGGAAGTTTTTCGATGCCATCATTATAGAAAGAAGTGGGGTGTGTCTCCAGCCAATTGTGCACAAAGGCTCCAACAGCAGTGTCAACGGCGAATTGTTCACCTCCTATTGCTTCTTTCAAAGGCCCAAATCTGTGATAATCACAGAGGGACTATAGGGAGTGTATTCCAGTGATGGTCAATGCATTTCCTCTAACTTTTCGCGAGTCGGGTTGTCTGTATGGGGACGGGCACTGTCATGAAGCAAAATCACTTCTTTGATCGGAAATTCACGTCTTTTCCGCCGATATGCATGTGTTGTTTCATCCAACAGCTGGCAGTAGTAGGCGTATACTTTATATTTTTATATTTTTAAATATTAAAATGTAACTTTGAGCATTTCTGTCGGATAGAAGGAACCTAACTAAACACATTTACAGAAGTTCAGACTTTATTTCAAATGAACATTAGCTTTTTGAAGATGAATTGTCAGAAGCTCCAGAGTCACATTGTAAAATCATTGCCCAGTTGCCCCAACTAACCTTATCTACCAGCCTGTTAGCTTTCTGTCCTGGTGTTTCGTTACATACGTTTTCTGCCAGTTCTTGAATGTTTACTTGAGATCGAGTCTCTGTGAACCGTTTAATACCAGATTGCACTGCAAATCGAAAACATTTCACGAGTTTGCTTTTATCTACTTGAGATATTCCTTGTTCATACAAGACCTAAATTCTCATTCTTTTTTTTTAATAGACAGCTCACTTTGTTTAGGCATTTTATAATTAAATGATGTAAAATTCACTATTATCACACACAGATGTAATTTGCACTGTGAATGTCAAATAAAGTCTAGCAAAACATTCGAAGTATTTTTTACAAAAAATTGCAGTTCTTTTCTTCTAGCCGCCAGATGTCTCCAGTCCTTCCAAAGGGTTTATCTATGTTTTGATTTACGTTTTACAACACCGCTTATGCCAATGTATAATGAGTTTGCTATTTTTTCTAATATTCTTTACGAATCAAGTGTTTTGTAGAGGTGCCTAACACTTTTGTCAACTATGTACGTATATGTGTAAATTTGTAAAATTATACATTTGTCATAAAATTTATACTCTTGTCGTTAAAATGTATACGTATTTTTACGTGTTTTTACATATTTATGTGTATTTTTACAGGTGTGTTTATTGGCTTAATAGAAGTGTGTAATTTGTTATCCCTTCTAAAACTCAAACAGATGTGTAAATGATAGAACATGTTACAGATTTACCCGAATTTGTGTGTCAATGTAATTTACAGATTTTGAAATTTACACAAATACCTGTGTATTTTGAATTTTACACCGAAACATTTTAACGAAAATTACACTGATGTATGCTGAACAGAATATTATACAAAAGTACGTGTACAAATTTTACACAGTAGAAGCATGTATAAGATATACACTGTATAAGAACAGAATATTGAATAGTATCATGTGTAACAATATTACGCAGAAAAATGTGTAAGAACAGAGTATTACCAGTAGCATGTGCACGAATTTTACACAGCTATATCTGTAAGAAGAGAATATTACACTGGATTATGTGTAAAAATATTCCGCAGAAATATGTGTGAGGACAGAATATTACTCGTTCACTTTAGATTTAATTAAATAAAGAATTTCTCCCCTTGATGTAGGTGTACCTTTCAAAACTTGTGACAGAAATTTATAGGAATACGACAGAATACGAAAATAATATTAGCGTTACGATTTCCGAAATTAAAAATAAAATTATTTCATAGTGTATTTTTTCAGATTATACAGATTCTATTAATAAATTATGACTATACAATTTAAGACTTCAAAAAAGATGTAACAGAGAATGGGAATAATAAATATAATTTCATACGATCCTGTGTTTTGTAAATTAAGGTTATATTATTTTGTGGTCTAAAAAAATATGCCAGAAAGAGAGCAAATACACCAAGTACACGCAATTATTCTTCCTTCTAAATTGTTTTGCGACCGTAAAAAAATTTAGTTTGAAATTTACATTCCTAACTACAAGATTATGTACTATGCACACAAAATCCATCGTTTTTGTATAATACACAGCTATATGTCTACTCATATGCAATATACACTTTAAACTGTGTATCTCAGATTTATAAGATAACATTTCACACATTTAAGCCGCTTAATGTGGTTTTAAAATAAACCGAAAAATGTGTATTTTGAAACGGACACAGCAGAACATGTATTTATTAATTTACATAACTCTTTACACAGACAGACAAATCGTTTTTGTATCATAAGTATATCTGTTTTAAAGGATAAATTTAAGGAATTATTTTTCAGAGATCAGACGGTGAGAAAACCATTTAGAAATCCTGAATTGTTAATAGATTAAATAATATATATATATATATATATATATATTTTACAACTGCCATATCTCTAAAATAAAAACTGCAAAAAAAAAAAAAAAAAAAAAAAATCAGTAAGCTTCACCTGTCCGTTTTTTCTTCAAATCATAAAAGTAAGCACCCATGCCAACTTAAACTATTGCAACAGAATGTTTTTGTAAGAACATGAAATGAAGCGTGGCGTTTAACCCTTAAATGCCTGATTTTTCAAAAATCAATGTAATAATGTTTTTCGGCTTTCATTTTTTTAAATAAATCATCGGAAAAATACTTAAAAAAAATAATATTTTGTTTTAAGTAAGGTTTACGGCTAAAAAACAATTTGTTACTAATCGGCAATACTGGTCTTTAATTGAAAAAATAATTTTCCTTGATAAAATTCTATAATATTAAACACACAAGAATTTTAGGAACTATAATCAGAAATAAATTTTACTTGCTCACTGCAGAACAAAATAGGGAATTTCGCAAGCTTCCAAACAAAACAAAAAGAACAGGTAGCAACAATTGAAAAAATAAATCTATCTTTATTCTTAAACAGCACAAGTGTTGCCGCACACATGTTGAAAATCGATTTAATAATATTTTCAGAATATATTTTATTTACAACATTAGTCATTATAGCTTCAATATTATTCTAATAGTATTTTAGAGCCAAAATTGGGTATCATGCCGAAAAGCAACACCCGGCATTTAAGGGTTAAAATAATAATCGAATGCTTTTAAAAGGGTATTTGTTTTTTCTTAAACTATTTTTTTTATATTTATTTAATTCTTCTTATGCAAAGAAAAGAACCATTTTCCCACAATGAATATGGAAGTAAACAATGCAATAATTTACAGAGAATATGAAAGTAAACAGTATGATAATTTGACATAAAGTAAACAGCATAATAATTAACTTTGTCAAAATATACAAGTAGCTAATGACTAATTACGCTTTGTAGACAAAAAAAAAGGAATGAAAAATTATTATCTAATATTTACTTAATTTAACTTTTTTGATATATGCCAAGGTGGAATTGTTTCATTCATTTTTTTAACCGATGACAGACATGCTAAAATTGTAGAAAATTTCTACTGTTCTTTATTTTCGATAGCAATAAAATATTTGCATTTTCATAAACTTAATCATCGCCTCATATATTAATATTAATAACAATGTGGTTTTACGTTGAAAACAATTTTAAAATCCCGAATAGCTTCCTTAAATGATGTTTTCTTCTATCCTGTTACCATAACTTGAGAAGAAATAATAAAGAAAAATAATCTTTTAACATGTGACTCTAAAATAAATATTTGTTTGTAGAATTTGTCTGTAAAATGTTCAGTAATATAAATATGCATTTTTCCCTTTCTGTTGTCATATCTTAAAATTAAAATGAGCAAAAATTATTCTTTACCAATAAATTTATTTGTTCTTTTCTCCATTGATGATAAATAAAAACGATGAATTTTGCATCACCGGCACTGATGTTTGGCAATGTACTCAAACAAAAACAAAAGTGGAATTTCGCGTGCTAAATTCATGTATAGCAAAATATATTTTTTCTAACATGTTTTGAATAGCGGAGTTGAGATTAGGAATGATAAAGTGAATTCTAAAATTTATTAAAAAGTTATAAGGAAAGCGTATATATATATTTTTTCATTTAACGTTAAAACATTGTTTTTAAAGTAAATCAATTAAATAATAAAATTTTTAAGCACCGCAATATATATTAATTTGTTTTTATTTTCTTCTTTAATTACGTGCATCACACAAGGATTGTTTCAAAATAATAGTATTTTTGTTTCAATTTTGTATTTATTTTAATAAAATACGTTCCCTATAATTAATGACAAGTTAGATAAAACACTATACTTACAAAGGAAGACGGATTAACAAGAAAAGTTTTGGCTTATCTGAGTATATTACACTCTAGAAATTAAATGCGTAAATTTATGCATATTAAATCAGTTATACTGGTGGTACAAAAACGTCCCTATATGTGTTAAGTGGTGTAAATATCCAAATACACTCCCAGAGTATCATTTTCAAAAAGCACATTGATCTGTGTATTTTGATGATGACACATTAAGCGGCTTAAGTCTGTAAAAAGTTATCGGATAACTCTGAAATACACAGCTTAACACATACATTGCACATGCGTATAATATATCTGTGTAATATATAAAAGCGATCAATTTTGTGTACGTAGTATATACATAATCTTAAAGTTTGTAATGTACATTTTGAACGGAATATTTTTATGGTCTCAAAAGAAAATTGTATGAGGAACGAACTCGTGTGCTAGGTGTGTTTCTTCTCGTTCCAGCAGATTTATTTTTAAACTACAAAATAATGTAGGGGAGAAAAAGTAAACACTCTCTACTAACTTCTCAACAAATTATCTTAGAAGAAAGTGACTGGTAACGAACAATTGGTGATATTGTCTACTGTTAAATGATGTATATAAAATTTGCTTAGGTGGTCATTTGCATTTTAAAACGAACCCAAACTTCATTTTTTTTTAATGGCAATACCCATTTTTAACAAGATATTTCAAATCTTCGGTTCAAACTATGTATAGTCACCAAATTTCAAATCATATGAATGATAAGTTTTTGAATTACAGACATTCAAAATTTAGTGCTTCGAATATTAAATTACGTACATTTGCATGCTTTCATTAATAGCTCCTGAAATTATACTCCTATTGTGCTATTTTTTTGTGTAGCAATAATACTAAAATACCCAAACATAAGTACGTTGAATTTGCTATTTTAATAATTTTAGGATAAGAATTATGAAATTAATATTGGAGATATTTATGAATTGCAATCTACATTTTTTTATGAATTTAGATTTATTAAATCATGCTTTATGGAAATCCAGAATTTCACATTTTCCTTTCAAGTACTTTTCAAATTATGCATAAAAACGGCAAAATGATGGTCAATAGGTCGTCTATGATAGAAGTGACTAGATATTTTGAAATTTCTTATGCTAACCTGTAATCTAGCAGTCTCCAATGACTGCTTGAGTGACGCTTAAGAAGCATTGATCAAGAAGGGTCTCTCTCGGTCAACAATCGAGTACCAAAGTTCACTTTAGATATAGCCCCTAAAATACTAATAAAATAATTATTAAAATAATTAATTTCTCGGAAACTTATCGTACGTATTGCATAAAAATTTGTTTTTAGGCTAATTGAAGGGTGTAGAGTTCCTTTATGCTGTCAGAATTGTGTACAGCTATTGAAAAAGAAAAAAAAACAAAGTTATGGTTCGTTTCAATATGTAGATGGCCCCCTTAGCAAATTTTATATACATCATTTAAAAGTAGACTTTATTTAAACACACATAAAAATACACAGGTAAAAATACATAAATACAGGTAAATGTTTACGACAAGAGCATAAATTTTATTTTAAAAAAAGCGTAGTTTTACAAATTTGCTCATATACAAATGTAAAAGTGACTAATTTACACATCTGTTCTTTAGAGCGTAGAAAATGATATATGAACCATTTATAGGTAAGAAATGAGAGTTTTTGGCCAAATTAAAGTAACCATTCTTCTTACATGTGCAGATACACATGTCCAGGTTTTGGTGAACGTGCACATCTGACAAACGGAAACAAACAATGGTGTTTTTCAAACCTTCGAGATACGTAATGAGATTGTAGATGTAAGCAACGGGGTGATAGTAGGAGAGCTGTTGAACATTTTTGAGTAGGTATTTTAGGCACCCTGAAAATTTGTGCAGCACTTCTTTTGTAATGCCTGAATACAAAATCGAATGTCTGGCTGAAGGATCGTGGCCCAAAACCTGTGCCAGACACGTGTCAAGTGCCATTTTTAGACACTACCCCCAAAAAGTATTTGAGGCACGCTGAGATTGAAACAGAATAATATTTATACTTAGAAAAACATATTTTGAAAATAACAGACACTTTAGTCGGCTTAAAAACTGTGCCAGACACGTGTCAAGTGCCATTTTTTGACTACCCAAAAAAGGTATTTGAGGCACGCTGAGATTGAGGCACAATAATATTTATGCTTAGAAAAAAAATATTTTGAAAATGACATACACTTTAGTAGGCACAAAAACTGTGCCAGACACGTGTCAAGTGCCATTTTTTGTCTGGCACAGGTTTTGGGCCACGATTCTTCAGCCAGACATTCGATTTTGTATTCAGGCATTACAAAAGAAGTGTTGCACAAATTTTCAGGGTGCCTCAAATACCTTCCCTAAAATGTTTAACAGCTCTTGGACTATGATTGAAATCCAATTGTCAGTCCCGATATAAACTATATGGCCAAAGGTGACAGGTCACTTGCCATTTTAGACATTTTGTTAAATATCTAGAAAACTACATGAGGAATTAATATGAAACTGCAGGTATTTTTTGGATAACTCTGTAAAAACTAATGTAGCAAAAGCGTTCAAACTTGAGATTATTAATAAATGGCTTATTGTAATATACTGTGTTCATTTTTATGAAGATAGCATGTATAGTCGTAGAGAAATTAAGGTTTTTATAAAAACAGTCCCAAATTTCGCCACGTTTTTTCCTTATAATTTACAGAGTTCTTAATATGAAAAAATGTTCTTTTCAGAAAATATGACGAACAATATTGTACATGATACCTTGCTATCAGAATTAAAAAATAATAATAATTGGATGAAAAATGAGTATGTTTACTAAAAAATGTTTCACTGCACATGTGCGAAAGCATCCAAAGTATAATGTACATAATGTGTTAGCGAAAAGTATAGAGCTACTTTTGTAAAATCTCAAAAACCTAGTTTGAAAAGTCTGATAATAATTCAGATTCATATTTGTAAATTTTACGTAATAATTATTGATTCATAGTAGCATCAGAAATTCAGTCCAATCATTTACTATTTATTTTTAAATATAATATGCAAAACGAACAAAGAGTTATTAAAAACATTTATCTAGATGACAACTGAATATATACTTAAATAAAATAAATAATTACTACAAAATGATGTAAAATAAATAATTTCTGTAATCTTTTAAAGTTCAGTCAATATTTTCAACCTAAGTTCTCCGTTTTCGATCTTCTAGTAACACCGACAAATTTCCCCTATATTTTCGACCTACTAGTAACGGCGGAAAATGGACCGAACGCGACTACTAACGCTTTAAAAAAAGACGCGACTACTAACGTTTTAAAAAAAGACGCGACTACTAACGTTTTAAAAAAAAGACGCGACTACTAACGATCTAAAAAAAGTCGCGACTACCCTCGGGTTAAATTACAAAGTTACGTAAAAAAAGGTATATAATTTTACAAAATCGGTTAAAATATTTATTGTATTAAAGTTGAAGAAATACAAAATTTAAATTTTTAATGGTCTCCCGTTCAAATAGCGGCAGTGGCTAAAATGTGCCCCCTACACTAAAATTTCAGCATTGTGTTATAAAAAAATTGCAGAGAAATGAAAATACATAAATGCTGACTTAAACCAATTTTAAACGGCAGGATATCAGTTCGCAGAGGAGAAAATCACGTCGGATGATCGTTTTTCAGTTGTCGTATCAAAATTAAGAAAACAAAACAATGATTGACATTCAATTGAAAAATTCTACATTTTATATTATGATTAAACCCTCACCAACTTTGTTGAAAAATATCTCTACGACTTTCTCTTATAAAATGCTGGAAATTTGTACATGACCTTATTAGTTTATGTGGCAAGTTTTAATCATTGATAAATTTTTTGCACGTGTGCGGTATAAAAATTAAAATTTTTTATTTCTACAAATTTAATCCTATTTAATCGATTTCATAAAATTATATACCTTTTTTATCTAACTTTTTAGTAAAAAGAGTGCAAAACAAGCAAAAATTTCCATTTGCATAAAACATTTAATAAAATTATGATGTAAATAAACGTCATCATGATCACCACTAAAGAAACTTAATAAAAATATCCGAATGTTCTATTATTCAAAATATGCAAAGGGGTTCAGAAACATTTTTAATGCAATGATTCACTTCGACTGTTATAAATTAAAACGATTTATAACAGAAAGTATTTACTTATCGACATGGAAAAACATTTACTCAAGTATTTTATGGCTGTGTCCAGTCGGTAATCACAAAGTCTAAGAATAAAAGTTAAAGTTTAAAAATTGAGGTGACATGTTAAAGAAATGGATAAACCAAATAAAAGGTCGGAGCGTTTGTTATCGCTGATGAAAAGAAGCAACTGCCAAATAGTCTCATGATTGATATTGATGATTTTGGTGAACAAATGGCAAAATAAATGGAATTAAACCATCGGAAGATGAGTTTCTATTGTTTCTGCGAGTGACAAATCTCTCCGAAGATAAATGAGTGTGTAATATTTTCTCGAAAAGTAGAGATCGATGAGCGTTCTTTGAAAAGTTACTTTTACTTTCAAGTGATTAATGTTTCAATCGAGATTTTTGACGAAATATTTTTAAATAATTTTTAGATTATGATTTAACATTAATTCATTGAATATATGTAGATGTTAGACCGTTTTCTGCATTTTAAACATTACCCTTTCTACAGATTTACCTTCTTATTTAACCGGCATATTTATCCTGCATGTGTGTAACTAACATATTAATTTAAATTTCTACACTGCTCTTGCTTTAAAGGATAACATTTGAATCCAGGCCTTTTTTACATCAGAAAAAAATATACATTAACATGATTTTGATTAATCATGCTTAACCCTTTAAACTCTGACAGTACTTTTAAGTATCATTATAAAAAATCCAATTAAAATTTATTTAATTCGTCTACTAATAAAAGTAGATTGCACCTTTCATACAAAATAATTTGCTGAATAATATTTAGATAATAATATTAAATTTGAAAAATCAAAAAGCACGACTCCGTAAAAAGCTAACTAATTAATTATTTCTAATCAATGTGAAACTATTTTTTTATATTACTTAACTATTTCTTTATTTACTTGAATTGATGACTTTTAAGTTCTATTTAATTATTAGTTCCTATCTATAAACACTGTTTTGAAGAGGCCTAATAGATGTCTAGGAAGGTTAGAATTACAGTAAAGCTAGAGATCCTACCTATACAACTTCCAGGTTGTGTAATTTTTAAACGGAGCTTCTGACTGTGAAATAGTCAATGAAACATTGTCTTCATTTTTAAAGACCTATCCAATGATGTGCCACTCAATAGGGTGTGTAAAACTTTTTCGTCTCTAACGCCATTTTGAATTTATGAAAACAAAACCTAGTCTATAACCATCGGGCGGTTAATACGAATCGACAGAATCGATCGAATTATTGATTAGAATCGTATATCTCAAATCTGACTATGGTATTGAGCTGCTTGCCATAGAAGGAAATTTATCCATTTATAAACTGTAGCGTAAACTTTGCGACTTATTTTCTCGAGACGCGCCTGGGTTTTACGCCTTATGGCTGCCATATATTTAGATAGATACTATACTGTATTGATACACCAACGTTCACCGTATGCGTTGACTCCAATCCTGGACCTCTCCTTGTTATACTTTTAAAGCAGGCTCTTTATAAGCAACATCTTAAAAAATAAATGGATTCTGGTATTTTGCGGTCAAGTAGTGGAACAAAAGCAATCTTGGTATTTTGATAAAATCACCTTTATCTTAGAAATTAAGATAAAATATGATAGTTTAACAAAAGTGCTTTAAGACTGAAAACAGTGAACATATCAGTATATATAATTCCTATCTAATTTTATGTATTTCTTTTTCTAAAATCTTTAAAATAAATGCATGGTCACCCAGATTTTGTAAGAAAAAATACATTATAAACAACTATGGCAATATATTTCAAAAACAAAAATTAGTCATCTTCTTATTTATAAGGATATTTAAAGTCTTACTCCACACAAAGCTTTTAAAATTAAAACAATTCTAGTTGAGATACATTCATATAGATCATTTATAATGCTTTATTGTAAGCACTTATGTGTAAGCTTTATTGTTCATAATTAATCATAGATTATAAAAGATGTCAGATGTTTGTAATGCGAGTATAGGAAGTTGCTTTGTGAATCAAAATTATTAAGAATTTCCCTGCCGTCATATTCATTACACTAAAATTGATATCGGAAGTTTTGAATATATATCTCACTGTTACTGTATATTAAATATTCTACGTATCGTAGTTTCTCGAAACGTTGATATGAGTCGTAAATCATTAATCACAAGATGGAAACGATGCTTAATTGTGGGTTATTAGGTGTTTGGAAGAAGTGAATACTTGGTATTGATTTCAAAGTACTTCTATTTACATTGACAAATTCTACTCATAATATCAGCACTTTCAGGGAAATATATTTTAAACTCTTTTTAATTAGTAAATTTTGAACCTTAGACTACAGTATTATTTCACTGATACATCTGATGCAAGATTAGATAATAATTCCTATACAACTTCAGCACCATCAGTCGTGCTTTGAAAAAATATTAGAATCGACATGATATCTTTGTTAAAAAAAAAATATATATATATATATATATATTATACTTATTGTAGGTTCAATTTCATGAAGTAATCCATTTTTATAAAGTACTACGGGATACAACCCGGAATTCCAGGGTTACAGAAATTATAGTTTAAAATATTTTTTTTTTTTTATTCAAAACTCTAGGAAGTTTTATACATTTCATATATACATTTTTACATTGCGAACAACATCAAAAATCTTTTGTATGAAAAATAGCAGTTGTGTATTCAAATAAAATTATTAAAAGCGATACTTTCGTGAAATATGAGTGGCAAACAAACGCTGAACTACTTATATGACTTTAAGTGCAAATGGATTTGTCTTTCGTAAATATTCTGCGCGCGCTGGAGATATATATATATATATTATTATCATGCTTGAACATTAATTTTAAAAACATAAAGAATGAGTAGGTTGTTATAAAATTTTAGGAAAAATTGGGTTTGAAAGTAAGTTTTTCCCCTATTCAAGGGCTTAAAGATTGATGATATGCGGTATTTAGAAGTTTAAAAAATTGCAGCAAAAGTGAAATTAAATCGTCTGGTGTTGCAAACATAAAAATGACGTCAGCGGCAAGATCGAAAATTTTTGTCCATTACAATATAGAACTTGAAACTCTAATAAATTTTATACATTTATAATATATATGTAGGATTTAAATTTAAACATACTTTATTTTCTTTATGACGTACATGATCAACAAATTAACTGATGCTCTGGTATTTTTATTATCCATAATTTGAAAGCACGAGTAATGAAAATTCACAATCACGAGATCAAGGTTTGGACATATTCAAAAATTAGAAAAGATTCAGTCTAAAAAATAATGTTGTGCATGAAGCGGCGGCTTATGAGATTCCAAGGAAGGTATTGTTAAGTCTAATCAAATTATTCGTAAGAAATATGTTGTAAGTTTTAAGTAAGAAAGGTGCTGTATTTAGAAAAGTATCAACGAAGTGAGGTAAAGTTATCCTTATAGAATTGTATTAAAGTGTAAGTGTTGTGATTCAAACGTCTACTTATTCAAATCATCTATATATTAACATTTTACAAACAATAACTCTCTCTCTATATATATATTTATATATTTAGTTTTCCCATTAACAACTTAAAAAGAACAAAAAATAAATATGTATTTAAGTAAAATTTTGAAATTTATTAAGATCGATATTTTCGAACACTATAAACCTAAAACAAATACTGAACTACTTATATAATTTTAAATGCAAATGGATTTATCTTTCATAATCTTCTGCACGTGACAGATACATATTTTTTTAAAGTCATGATTAAAAATTAGTTTAAAAAGCATAAAAAAAAATAGTAAATTGCGATACAATTTTAAAACAAATGTTACTAAAATAAAATTATTTCCCTATTTCAGGGTAAAATTTTGAAATGTGCAATGTATAGATGTTTAAAAAATTACAGTAAATGAAATTTAATCGTTTCTCGTTGCAACGTCAAACTGACGTCAACGTTACTCCCAGACACGTTTGTCCATTACAATATAGAAATTGAAAATTCTGGTAAATTTTATGCATTTATTGTATTTTTTAGATGTCCATAAACAACATCAAAAATTTTTTTTTAAATGAAAAATAGCAGTTATGTATTCAAATAAAATTTTGAAATTTATTATGATTGATACCTTCGTAGAATATAAACCGCAAACAAATGCTGAACTACTTATATAATTTTAAATGCAAATGGATTTATCTTTCGTAATTTTCTGTAGATACAGATTTTTTGCGATAGATACAGATATTTTTTGGAGAGAAAGTTAATTCCTGGTGTTGCGAACGTTAAAATGACGTCAGCGACAAGATCAAAAATGTTTTTTAAGATTGTCCATAAACAATGTGATTTTTTTTTTCGTGAAAAAGCAGTTATGCGTTCAAATAAAGTTTTTTTTTAAATTTATTAAAACATATTCCCATGGTATATAAGATGCAAACAAATACTAAACTACTTATATTATTTTAATTGAAAACTGATTTATCTTCTTTAATCTTCTGCAAGAATTATAGATGGGGTTTTTTATATAATGCTTGGAAAGTATTAAAAAAAAAAAAACATAAAGAAGTGGGTAACTGTGCTCGCAGATCTCACTGAAAGTTTCGTTTAATATGTATTTTAAAAGATTTTATCCTTAAATTAATAAATCAAAATTATTAATTTACAATTAATAAAATTTTGCATAAATGGTAGCACCAATACATTTAATTTTAAACCCATTTTAAAAATATATTTTAATCAAATTAAAAATATTGACGTAAAATTATTTAAATAAAATTTAGAGAATCCGTATATTTTTAAATTCATCAATTTCAAAAAATTAGTGCAGGAATAAATAAAGAATAATATTTTTGAAAGCACAAAATTGTTTCAAACATATTTAAAATGCTGTAATAATTCCGTAAAAATACATATTATTTCTTTCAATTTTCAAAAACGTACTAGATGGCGCCAAAAAGGACCGTTAACATACATTAAAATTCAAAAGAAAAGAGAACAAAAAAACAACCTGTTAATTCGACAACAATGCACGTAGATAACTTGTAAAAAATTGTCCATAAGATATGTATTATTAAAAAAATTGCCTGCAGATGGCAGCAGGAAACAAAATTTTTTCCAAAGGAATTCAATATTTATACCTCTGTATCGAATAATTTATTAAAAACTAGGAATTGGTTTATAATAAATATGGAATTATTTCATTTGGCATGCTAAACACTAATTGTTATTAAATTTGTATTTTTTTAATATAAGGGAATAATTCTCCGGATTTTTTTAAAGGAAATTTCAGATTTTACTGTCTGAAATTAAAGATATTTTTAAAATTACCGCTGCGCAAAAATTATCCTTTAAAATTGCCAAAAAAATTTACTTTTAATTCAATCCATCTGAACATGAATGATGTAATGATAAAAATCAAAATTTTGAAGTTCCGCTTGAGAGATTCGAACCAACAATTTACTGCGTGGGAGACATTTTCGTTACGACGGCGCCATCGGTGCCGAATTTGATGAATTTAAGATTTTGTTTTGAAATAAAAAAAAAAAAAAAAAAAAAAAAAAAAAAAAAAAAAAAACTAATTCCCTTAATTAATATAATATAATGATTTTTCAAAAAGTTATTATTTTCGGAAGGTTAGGGATTATTCAACTCTATCTAAAAGAGAAAAATTCTAGTCTGTACCTTAAATAGTTTCCGAGTACAAGCCTGTGATCGACAGACATACAGAGAAACGAGACTATAACGGTTTCGTAAGATGAACGAACAGCAAAAAATGAGAAAATTGCGATACAATTTTAGAACGAATATTCGTTTGAAAGTAAATTTTCTTCTCCAATTCGAGGGTGAAAAAATTTAAAATGTGCTATGTTTAGAAGTTTAAAAAATGGCAGTAAATGTGAAATTTGATCGCCTGGTCTTGCCAACGTCGAAATGTCGTCAATGTTACGCACGGACATGTTTCACATAATATCCTTATCGTTATCTATACTTCTATACTAATATTATAAAGCGGGAAAATTGTTTATTTGTAGGAGGTAAGCTCTGTAACTACCGAACCGATTCTAAAAGTAATGGTATCAAAATGATGGTGTTAGTCCAACTTAGACTATAGAATATATCTTATGTCCATGCCACTGGCCAAAAGAGGGTGCAGGAGCAAAAAACGTTCTAAAAATGCGATTTTTGTGTTACTGAAGGGTCTAGAAACATGAAATTTAGAATGGTAGTTACTTATAAGATACTAATGATCTCAAAGGACATTTATTAAAAAAATCGAAATTAAAAAGGGGTGAAAATGCGCGAAAAGCATTCTAAAAAACGTTCTAAATGGCGAATTTTACGCAATCTCAAGAAGTACCAAACCTATTTCAAAAATAATGGTGGCAAAATGATGGTGACAACCCTTGCTTCAACATAATGTACATTTTATGTCGGTGCCACTACCCTACAGCGGTTGCAGAAGCAAAAAAACATTCGAAATTGCGATTTTTTTGTTATTGAAGGACTCGGATACATATAATTTGCCATAGTAGTTACTTATTAGATATAAATGATCTCTAAGAACATTTCTTAAAAAATTCGAAATTTAAAAGGGGTGACAGTGCGCAAAAAGCGTTCTAAAAAACGTTCTAAATAGCGATTTTTACGGAATCTCTAGAAGTACCAAACCGATTTCAAAAATAATTGCACCAAAATGATGATGACAACCCTTGCTCCAACATAGGCTACATTTTATGTCGGCGCCACTACCCCTACAGGGGGTCGAAGAGCAAAAAAAATATTCGAAACTGCGATTTTTGTGTTACTGAAGGGCCCAGATACAAGAAATTTGGCATGGTAGTTACTTATTAGATATGAATGATCTCTAAGAACATTTCTTAAAAAAATCGAAATTTAAAAGTGGTGAAAATGCGCAAAAAGCGTTCTAAAAAACGTTCTAAATTGCGATTTTTACGCAATCTCAAGAAGTACCAAAACGATTTAAAAAATAATGGTGTCAAAATGATGATGAAAATTCTTGCTTCAACATAGGCTACATTTTATGTCGGTGCCATTACACCCAAAGGGGTGCAGGAGCAAAAAAACGTTCGAAAATGCGATTTTTGTGTTACTGAAGGGCCTAGAAACATGACATTTGTAATGGTAGTTACTTACAAGAAATAAATGACCTCTAAGAACATTTCTTAAAAAATTCGATGTTTAAAAGGGGTGAAAATGCGCGAAAAGTGTTCTAAAAAACGTTCTAAATGGCGATTTCTACGCAATCTCAGAACGTACCCAACCTATTTCAAAAGTAATTGTTGGAAATTGATGATGACAGCCTTTGCTCCAACATAGGCTCTATTTCATTACGGTGTCACTACCACCTAGGGGTTGCAGAAGCAAAAAATGTTCTAAATTGCGATTTTCCTGGTATCGAAGGGCCTACAATCCTGAAATTAGTCAGGGCAGTTATTTCTAAGATACAAATAATCTCTAAGAAAAGTTCCTAAAAAATCGAAATTTAAAGGGGTGAAAATGAACGAAAAGCGTTCTAAAAAACTTTTTAAATTGCGATTTCTACGCAATCTCAGGAAATACAAAACGGATTTAAAAAATAATGGTGTGAAAACGATGGTGACAGACCTCGCTCCAACATAGGCTGTATTTCAAGTCGATGCCACTACACCAAAGGGGGTGAAGGCGCAAAAAACGACCTGAATTTAGTTTTTTGTAATACTGCAGGGCTAGGAACTTGAATCTATGCATGGTAGTTACTTATAAGAAATAAATGATTCCTAAGAACATTTCCTAAATAACTCGAAATTTAAAAGGGGTGAAAAAGGACGAAAACGTTCTAAATGGTGATTTCGACGCAATCTCAGAAAGTACCCAATTGATTTCAAAAGAAATGGTTGGAGATTGATGATGAAAACCATCGCTCCAATATGGGATCTATTTCATGTCGGCGTCAGTACCACCTTGCGGTTGCATTTAAAAAAAAAAGTTCTAAATTGTAATTTTTGTGATACTGAAGGGGATAGCCACTTGAAATTTGGCATGATAATTCCTTATGCGATGTAAATGTTTTCTAATAACAGTTTCTTGAAAATTTTAATATTAAAAGGGGTGAAAATGAACGAAAATCGTTCTAAAAACGTTCTAAACTGCGATTTGTACGCAATCTCAGGAAATATAACCCGATTTCAGACGTAATGGTTTCAAATTAATGGTGACAGCCCCGCTCCAACTTAGCCTATATTTTAGGTTGTTGTTACTGTCACCTGCGGGTTACAGGAACAAAAGATTTTCGAAAAATGTAACGAAGAATTGTTGAAAGAAAATTCCAAATTTAAAAAGTTGAAGTGAGCGAAAAGCTTTCTAAATTACAATTTTTATGCAATCGTATAAAATACGAAACCGATTTCAATCATAATGGTTGCAAATGGATGGTGTTAGAACCTGCTCAAACATAAGCTATATTTTATGCCGGTGCCACAACCCCTAAAGTTCAGCAGGAGCAAAAAACTTTCTAAATTGCGATTTCTGCGATACCGAAGAGACTAGAAATTTTAAATATAGCACGGTAGTCACTTATAAAATATAAATGTCCTCTAAGAACTGTCGAAAATAAATTCGAGATTGTGTGTGCTTCGAGGTGAAACGAAGGAAAGGAGCGAAAAGCATTCTACAAGAGTCCTAAGTTACGATTTCTATGGAATCTCAGGAAATCATAAACCAGAAGTACAGAATTACACAAGTTATTGGTTGCGAATCAAGGGTTATAGTCCCTGATCCTATACGGGCTATATTTTATGCCGGTGTCACTACCACCTGGTTGGCAGGAACAACAAGAAAGCCTTTAAAAACATTTAAGTTTTGTTTTCTATAGAATATTAGTAAATACCAACAGACTTCAAGTTTAATGTTGGCAAATTAATGGTGACAGACTCTGTTTCAACATTTTTGGAGACATTCTATTTCAACTCTGTTTCGGCATTTCATGTTGGTGCCCCTAACATCAGAGAGGTAGTAGAGTGTTAGACAAGAAGCTTGGAATATGATATGATGGTTAGATTTAAGATGCAAATGTGTTAAGATAGTTTCTAAAAAAATTCAAAACTTCAAATGAATACTGAAATAAGCATATGAAATGAGCATAAAGTCTCAAAATACTTTCTAAATTATCATTTATTTAGAATTAGTTTTAGTTCTTATTAATTAAAATCTCATTTCTGTCTATTGTCTTCTGTCTCAAAATCTCATTATTGTCTATCCAAATACCGCCAAGTTTCTCGCCAATATGGCGATATATTGCCAAATTTGGCGACCAAAATTAGTCGCTAAAAGTGACGCCACCTTGGCGATATCTCTAATATTTCGCCAAATTCTTATAGACTTCGATTGTAAACCAATCTACTTACTCGGGGTCAATACATTTCGTTTCAAAACATGCATTCAATGTAGCAGTATTAAAATGTAGATTTCTGCCGCATATTGACAGCCAAATAGTTTGTTGTAGGAAATTAAAATTAAAATTGAATGTTGCTTGGTGAATAAAATAGTCACATGTAAACACATTAAAAAGCATTAAGTAAAGTGTCTAAATATATTGTAACTTTACAAAAAGTAATGATATCTAACAAAAACATAGCAGTGAAAAAAGGGAGCCAAGTTCTGTAAAGACAATGGCAAGAAAAGAAGTGATATCTAAGTGGGTGCCAAGTTCAAATAAATTTCACCCAAACTTACTTACTGAAGTATTATAGCATTTTTAAATTTGTTTAGAAATAAAAATTATTGATAGAATATTAATAATAAATCTAGAACTTGGCAAGTTTTTGATAAATGTTATGCCTATCAATTTCATGTCTTAATAAAATGGTGATGTTAATATTAATTTCAATGACTTTATAAAAAAAAAATTAATATAGTTATTATTATAAACAAATGACTCATGTTAAAGATTTGATAAACCAATAAATACACAGATACACTCCCACTCGTCTTTGGTTATCACTCTAGCACGCACCCTCCAGAAACCTCAATGCAGACAGACTAAGATGCCTGACAAAGAGACAGGTATATTTACGCTTGTTCTTGGTCATCACTCTAGAGACTGCACCCCTTTAACCCTTTCAGGGGCAAATAACTTTTATTCGTGAAAAGCTGAAATGATTGAATCACACCAGAATTTAAAAACAAATTTATTTCAAAATGGGTAAAAGCTTCTTTTCACGTATTTAATAAAATTAAAATTTTTAGTCCTGAATTCCGGTGTCAATGTGGCATTTTGCAGTTAAATTGGGTGGGATATATTTTATTCCACCGCCCTTCAACGGGAAGGAGTTCACTCAAATTAAGGCTTCCAATCATGAAATAACAAGATTTGATATAATAATGTCATTATTCAAAATAAATGACTCGTAAGTAAAAACTTGCAAAGTTCTAGATTTATTATTAATATGCTATCAATAATTTTTATTTCTAAACAATTTAAAAAATGGTATAATACTTCAGTAGGTAAGTTTGAGTGAATTTTATTTGAACTTGGCACCCACTTAGATATCACTTCTTTTCTTGCCATTGTCTTTACAGAACGTGGCTCCCTTTTTTCACTGCTATGTTTTTGTTAGATCTTATTTACGTTATTTCCCTAAATTACGATATCTTGTGAAAGCATTCAGGAAGTGTTGGAAAGTATTTTATATTCTATGCTTAATGCATGATTTTTCTTACTTGTTTTTTCTATTTCTGAGATCAGTCTTTTCCTATAAAACATGCCAAATCTATTTAGCTCATATTCACAAAATACAATCTACGCGGGAATAAAAAATTTAAATAAATATGGCTTATCATACCGTTATATACCGTTATATAGTTATATTATTATCCGTTAGACTCCATGTTCGTATTTAATAAAACAATAAAAAATCACAACACATTAAAAAACTTACCCATTCTAAATATCAAGCTTGAACTCAATATCAAGTTTAGAACTTAATAAAAAAACATGTCAGTTGATAAGCATTTTTTTTTTTTTTGTAAGTGGAGAAATTAAAAATGTTTTAGAAGTAAAGTGCTCCAAAATAGCGATATTTTGCTAAAAAGTACGGTAAAAAATAACATTTTATATTTATAACAAAAGTTTACTTTAAAATTCATCGCAATACTAATACTTTGACATTTTTTCAGAGAGAAAGATTCGCCTTATATACAATATTTCAAATGAAAATCAAATTTCAAATTAATTGCTTAAAAAGCGCAAAGACCAACATAGTGAAAAAGATTCCACGCCGGGACACGAACCCGGGCCGTCAGTATAGCGCACTGACATTCTACCGATTAAACCACATGGAACGACACACAGCCTGTAAAATTTCTTACTATTACATGTTGGCAAGGCTACAAACGCAGCACAAGATGGAATATTTATCGTGAGCCACCGCCATGGGGTAGGGTAGACCGGGGCTAGTTGGCCCGCTTTTTCTTCTAATATTTTTAAAAAAATTACAATTCAACATTTTAAATTTCTTTTTATGTTACCACTATCAGTGTACTTTCAGGAAGAAGTAACAATAGTAAAGTTTGAAAATATTAACTGTAAGTATTAGTTTAGAAGCTCAAATTGACACCAAGTCGCTTGGGCCAACCTGCCCCGATTGCGGGGTAAGTTGGCCCACGTCACTTTTTAATGTTATGATAGTGTAAAAGTTTAAGAAATGATCAAAATTTTAACAAATCTTAATTTTTATTTCTTTCGAACGAAAACACAACATAGCATCCTAAATTAAAATAAAAAAATTCGTCAATTCACAAGATATCAAATTCACTTAAGTTTATCATAAATCCTCTTAATATTATCCACAATTTTTGTGTTGACAAGCTTTTGATAGGAGCAATTCTTACAGCAAAAAGAAATTAAAAACAAAAAAGTTTATATGTGGGGGGCAGGGAGGTTGTATAAGAAAAAAAATCACATTTCCCTTAATCCGTTGCGGGCCAACATGCCCCGTGCCAAATGGGCCAACTAACCCCGTATCGCCATTTTTGTTTTTCATGACTGTAACGATTTATTCTGAAAGTATTTCAATAAAAAAACATGCCCTACAATAACTACGAACAATTATATTTCTGAATTATTATATATCAAAATCTAAAATGTAATTTACAAACAAATAAAAAACGATTATTTATAAGAGAGGAAATTTACTCACCTTTGCAAAATTTTGAAAATTCTCAATAATTCTTTAACGGACGCTCCGACTTCAATGGTGCTTATGTTGGAGGAGGAAAGCGAAGAAACGCATACTTGGTTGGACTGACAATGTTATCTAACGCAAAGTTAAAAAAATATTGCGACTGGGCCAACATGCCCCTATGGCCAACTAGCCCCGGTCTACCCTAAACACGAAACTTAATTAAATTCAACATCGATGGAAACTATATTAATACTTGGAAAATTTTCCAGGAAGAAACATTCGCCTTGCATACAATATTTTAAATTAAAATTGCCTTTTAAGCAATTAATTTGAAATTTGATTTTCATTTGAAATATTGTGTGCGAGGCGAATGGTTCTCTCTGGAAAAATTTCCAAGTATTAATATAGTTTCAATCGATACTGGATTTAATTAAGTTTCGTTTTTGCCCCATGTCGGTGGCTCACGATAAATATTACATATTGTGCTGCGTTTGTAGCTTTGCCAACATGCAATAGTGAGAAATTTTCCAGGCTGGGTATGGTTACATGTGGTTTAGTTGGTAGAATGTCAGTGCGCTATACTGATGGCCCGGGTTCGAGTCCCAGTGTGGGATCTTTTTCACTATATTCGCCTTTGCGTCTTTTAAGCATTTAATTTGAAAATTTGATTTTCATTTGAAATCGTCACAGTGTTTAAGACAAATTCGTCACAAATGACACATATTTCACAAATTGAACGCATTGTGACTTCAAAGCCTTGTCGCTTTCGTCACAGGTTCGTCACAAAGTTAATGCCAAATTTAATAAAGTTAATAGTCACAAATGACACACTTTTCACAAATTTGTCACACCGTGACTTCACAGAGTGGTCACAATGTGACGTCACAAACGACCTCTAAAACGGCCATAACGACCTCACATTCTAGTCACTATGACGTCACATCGACGGTCACAAAATCACAGTCTGACTTCACAACGACGTCGCCGTGACGTCACCATGCCTTACGTGTAGGGACCTTGGCTTAACTTCTGTTTGTATATAAAAGTAGAGAAATGGTTGTTTAGAATAAATAAACTCATAAAAATTTAAAACTTAATTGTGAGACAGTTAATAGGTTGTCAGAAAATATGTGTGAAAATTTAATTTTCTCTCCAAGGCCCTTATACAGGAAAGTTATCGTTAATGTTATCGAGTGGAAACATTAAATTCAATCAAAAAGCATTCATACATATAACTGTTTAATATAATATAATATAGATATGTATACAATATTATATACATATATATTATGTGCCGCCAATCTGATGTTATGAGTTTAATTAAACTGGACTACTCTAAATTAAATTATCGTTTCTTAGTAATTTGGTTTGCTTCTGTGTTGTTTAGAATTTTAAAAAATGTTATATATTTATCCCTTTAAGACCTTACCCGCACGATCGTGCGGGTTAGGCAATAATAAAAATTCGATCTTCCTGGGTTATCTGTTCCATAAATGCCGGAATCGAGAAATTGTGCTGGTTAACAGAAACTATATTATATGAATTTTATCAGCAAATAGTGAATTATCAGTTGCAACATTGTTTGCAACATTGTTGTCAGTTGCAACATTTAAGTTACATCATTGTTTAAAAAAAAAAAAACTCAAAAAGCTGCCCGGTCTTAAATGGTTAATTACTGTACAGTAGTGGAAAAACAAGTAAACACCCCCTACTAATTCCTCAACAAATTATCGTCGAAGAAATTTACTGGTACCGAACGATTGTAAATAAAGTCTACTTTTAAATGATGCATATAAAATTTCCTTAGGGAGGCATCTACATATTAAAACTAACCATAACTTTGTTTTTTTGTGTTTTTGTAATAGCAGTACACAATTCTGACAACATAAATGAACTCTACACCCTTCAATTAGTCTAAAAATAAATTTTTATGCAATTCGTACCATAATTTTCCGAGAAAGTAATTATTTTAAAACGAGCGTATTTTAAGGGCTGTATCCAAATTGAAGTTCGATACTCGATTATTAACCGAGACAGCTCCCTTCTTGATCAAGGCACCTTAAGCAATTAATTAAGCCTGTTAGATTACAGGATAGCACAAGAAATTTCAAAATATTTAGTTACTTCTATCATAGACGGCCCCTTAAACCATCATTTTGCCGTTTTTTAATCATAATTTGAAAACTACTTGAAAGAAAATTGTGAAATTTTGGGTTTCCATAAAGCATGACTTAATAAATCTGAATCCATGAGAAAATTGTAGGTTGTAATTCATATTTTTTTAATATTATTTTCATAATTCATAATTCATATCAAAAAATTATAAAAATTGCAAATTCAACGTATTTATGTTTGGGTATATTAGTATTATTGCTACACAAAAAATTAAAACATTAGGATCATAATTTCAGAAGTTATAAATAAAAATATGAAAATGTAATTTAGCATTAGAAGCACTAAATTTTGAATGTTTATAATTCAAAAACTTATCATTCAAATGATTTGAAGTTTGATGTCTAGGCATAGTTTGAACCAAAGATTTGAAATATCACGTTAAAATTGGGTATTGCCATTGAAAAAAATGAAGTTTGGATTCGTTTTAATATATAGATGGCCCCTTAAGCAAGTTTTATATACATAATTTAAAAGTAGACTTTATTTCCAATCGGTCGGTAACAGTAACTTTCGTCTACGATAATTTGTTGAGGAGTTAGTAGGTGGGTTTTCTTTTTTTTCCACGACTGTACATGAAATTACTGTGTTGAACGGGAATGGCAATTGAGAATTGTAAGTATGACTGGCGATTAGAAAATATGAAGAAACAGATTGGAGAAAATCCATTAATGAATTTGAATGGGAATATCGCCAAATTAGTCAGTTACAGCCAAGTTTGCTTCTTTCATGGCGATTTATTTTTTACCAATAAATTTGCCGATATTTCCCCAAATGGTGCCAAGTTTGCGATAACGTGGCGATAACGTATATGAATACATAGTTTAATCTTATGAATGAGAAATCGGTTACAACAATGAAATATATTTTGCGAGAAATCCTTCATTTTATTGTTTTATTGTTGAATTACTAAAAAATTACTAAGCCAATTTCGATGAAACGGAAGTGGTACCAATTCTAAAGAATCCTCTTTCAATTAAAACAAAAATCTCATCAATCGGGTAAAAAATTCCGGAGCAATCGGTGAACATACATAAAAAAAACCTACATACGCGTCGAATTGATAACCTCCTCTTTTTTTTGGAAGTCGGTTAAAAATAGATTAACATAGATATAAATTTATTCTACATTTAATCTTAGAAAACAAGTAAGACATTTCAAGCTCACGAAAGAAATTTAAATGATCATATATATACATATATATGTCAAGGAGCTAGTACACGTACTTAAGCACACTTGTTTAGTAAGATAAAGTATTTACAGAGTATATACAAGTTGGTTGATGAGATTACAGACGCGGTCGGCAAAACGCACGACCGTATGCATTGGCAAAAAACAGGCGTCTGTGTCCACAAAGGATTTTGGGCAGTATTTAACAGGAAATATCTGCTGACCAAGCCACTTTCTAACAAGGGAATCGTGCAACGTGGCTAGTCATGCGACGTTATGAAAAGTGCTTGATATAACTTTAGCTGAGTTTGCGCCATTAACTGCAGAATCAGCTTGTCGTTAGGCGTGAGCTGTTTATATGACTTCTAACGCATCACATCCATCGGTCAGTGACACATACCGTTTCCTGACTTGACACTCGGCCATTTTGATTGCGGTTAGCCCTCTGACCGCTAGAAGTAACGCAGAACAGCGACGCATAACAACACTAACATTATATAAGAATTGCAAAACACTACACACAATATAAAACAATATATGAAACAGTAACTACTAAGAATTCAAAATATACTACTAAAATAAAAAAGTAAAATGATACCGCTTAATTCTTCATATTTCTGAGTTGTCTAACTTTAAAAAAAAATTTCATCAAAACCTTAAGTTAAAAAAATTAAGTGTATTAGAACATCATTAAGCTTTATTATATTCACCCGTGCTTCTTCAAAAAATTCAAAATTTAAACAAGAAAAAATTTACTTCCTGATGTTGTGTTTTTTTTTTTTTTTTTCACATCTTTGAAGACTGTGTCTTCTGAAAAAAAAAAAAAAATTCGTCTTTCTCAAATTTAAGTGAACTTAAATTTCTGCTTTTACGTCTTTAAAAGATTCAACTTTAAAATAGTCATCTTAAAATATTCATCTACAGTCATTAAGGCATCTTTCTTCATCATCTTTAAAACACAACAAAAGAAACTATAACATCGTTTAACTATCTTACTAGAGCTAAAATACTTCTTAAGAGTCTTATTTAACAATTAAAAAAAACTAGTTACATCTTAATAAGGGAAAAAAAAAACTAATTTTCCTATCTGTCTTTAAAAAGGAATGATGCGAATGTTAAATTCTTTACATCAATAAAATCTGTCAGTCTTTTCTCTTTAAAAAAAAATATTTCTTTACCGCATAAAAGAAAAGGCTAATTAAATGAAAATAACAATACAACTTTCATACAGTAAGTACACAAGGAAAAAAAATAATCTGTTTCTTCTATCGGAAACATTTAAAAATAGTTATCAGGAAAAAAAAAAAAAGGAAACTTACCGCTGATACACTGATACAAAAAATAATCATGTAAATAAAAATGTACACTTAAATCTTGAACTGTCTGAAAATGTCGATCACTACTGGAATGAAATATAGTCTACAGGAAAAAAAATAGTCTTTTTTTTTCTTCTTTCTTATCACATTGCATCGTAAAATGTCTTATCATGGACTTAAAGTTAGTCACAACCTCATGAGTGAAAGGTCTTGAGTCATGCCATTAGACATGATGAAGCTGAGAAGAACACTTGAAAATAACATCAGTGAGCGACAAAAAAAATAAATCACTCGCTTCACTATCAGTTTTGGGTTGAGAAAACACCGTCGTTGTTTGAAGAAGGGAAAAAAATAACCCGTAAGGTTTTTCACTGTAAAATCCAGATATTTCGGATTGGTAAAAGAAAAAAAAAAGTCTTCGTTTCATCCGAAAAATACTTTGGAAGATGCGACGTAAAATGTATACACAAAACAATTTCTGAATATCAAAGGTGCACGTGAAGAGGAAAAGAAAATCGACATATAATATTAAAAAAAAATTGTTGAATCACTGGAGAGGTTTGTCACTATAAATTCAAGCTGTACACTGCTCTCTTCTTCTAACACTTTAAAAAAAACACTGGTACACGGTAACACTTTTAAATTCTTGAAAAACAACGGATATGAAAAAGAGAAAAAAAAATGTCCAATTGGGCTATATACATCTTATGATTCAACATCTTGTTTACAGATACAAATTTTCTGTCTACGTCTTTTTTTCTTTTTCTTGACGCTGGCTATGTGCGATCGCTTAAAAGCAGGCATTATCATATAGAGGGCAAGAAATATTGCGTCTATGGTAAGCTGTAGAAGTAGGTCAGTCAGTCGATGGGGTTCATCTTGTGCTTGAGATATGCGTACGAGAGAGTGCATCAATATACAGATAGTAATGATCGCTAGTACTGTTATAGATCTTAAAAATTCAGAGAAAAAATGCTCTATCGGTGGGGATAATTCTTTTCACTCCTGCAGGAAAAGTATCATTTAAGGGGGAAGATTTTAAATCGGGTGCTTTCACTTTTTCGGTTACTTCGACAGGAACCTCTGATAACGAAATATCAGTTTCTTTATTTAAGCAGATTTCGAGGGGGGGGGAGAATTTTGTAACTTAGATTCGTGTTCGGCTAAGGATTTAGTGACTACGGGAAGCTTTTCAGTATGCTTAGGGACATTCATATTATTCTTTTTGGTTAACATTAAATTAATGGTATCCGTCTTAGAGGAATTTTGTTTGTGGCTCACGCCAATGTAATTTATGGTTGCTTGTGCGGTTTTTTCAAGGGAAATTTCGTGTTCATTACAGATTAAGGTACCTTGTGCCAGACATCTCGACCAATAATGACGGGAATAGACATGTGGGACGAATCCATAACGAAAATTTTGGTCGAAAATGGGGTGTTATCTATGTGTATATTCGTTTGATAAGATCCTAGTGGTTTTATACTAGATTTTCCAAAACCTTCTACATGTGTACTGTCTTCGCTTAGGGGAGGGGAACCAATTAGTCGGTAAAAATCGTGTCTCATCGCCGAAATCTCACTACCGGTATCGATCAGGGCTTCTACTGCAATGTTTGCGATTTTTACAAATTTTTTCATATTTTTGTGCGGTTGACCGCGCTCGACTGTGTGAATTTTGGGAGGAGGGGTGCCTTGAGTGGACGTCTTGCGTTCTGCGGTTCGCTCTCCGCAATTATGACTTACGTGTCCGAACAAATTACATTTAAAGCACTTAGGACCTTTATTTTTATTGGGACAATTCACGGCTAGGTGATTAGCTCCGCAATTATGACAGTTAATTTTGTTTTGGGGTCTGGGCGGCGGTGCGCGTGGTGTACTGGCTGTAAAATTCTGAGTACGGGAGCGTGACTCGCGGCTGGATTGGCAAATTTCATCGTATATCAAAAGTTTTTCCTTAAATTGCGCTAAATCAGCACATCCGAACAATATGGCTTTATTTTGGGGTGCGTCATCTATTCCCTGTATCACATAATGCATTAGTGAGTTGTCATCAATATTGCCGTTAGTCGCAATCTCTCGCATGTGCAAAAAATATTGTATTGAATTTTCTCTGTGATTACGCGTACGAAATGACAGTAATTTATGGATATGGGCGGGCGTTGAGTAACATGAAAACTCTGCAATTAATGCTTTTTTAAGCTTATCGTACGAGGTAATGTACGGTTCACTCTTTACAAATAAAAGTGCTAAATCTTTCAAAGCACGTTCAACAAAGATAAATTTCTGAATTTCCGACAGGGCGAACGATTGCGCTAAATTTTCAAAACGTGTAAACCAATTAAGGATATTTTCTGTGCGTGAACCGCGAAAGGGGGGGATTAAATTCTCAAAATCAGTAAATGAAATTATTGGCTTCGAGGGGATCGGGTCAGTAGTTCTTGCAGCCATTGAATTTATATTTGTAGCTGAAATGGTTGCCGGGGGGGGATCGGGTGTAACATCCTCTAATTCTGAATCTGTCGCTATCTTAATGGAATTCGCGAATGTTTCTAAATCTGTTAATGCAGTTAAAATACGACTTGTGAGCTCATCTTCAGTCCCACCAATTTCAATGGCCATCAAATTTGCTACCGCTATTAATTCTAACTTCGAAAATTTAGTAGTTATGTCCTGTAACTTAGCCGTAAATTCACTGCTTTTTGCATCATATGAAAAACCCTCAAATTTACGTAAATTTTTTCGATTGGACCTTGCTTCATCTTTGTCGAAAATTAATTGATGCAATAATTTAATTTTGTCTGCTTTAACGAATTTAAGCGCCGACTTCAACTGGGGAATATCCTCTAAAAACATGATTAATTTAACTAATAAGACTGGGGAAAATAAAATAAAATTTATAGAGAGTCTTGATACTCACTCGTTTGCAGCCTGGGATTTTGAGCGAAAGTGGAAACAAAATCGCACTTAGTAGTTAAGCTTAGGAAAAATACTTAGTCCTTCCTTTTTCATCTCTCTTTCTTCAATCTTCCTGTGGTAAGTAGGTCAAATTATATCTTCTTGTTTTGGAGAAAATCGTTTTTTCTTAGTGCAGAGAAAAGGACGGGAAAATTATCCGTGCGGGCTGCGATGTTGAGGGGGAAAAAATGATCTCTTCTATGCGAGGGTCTCGCGCTCAGTCTTGTAGTAGCGGAGCAGGTCGGGACGGGTTTGCATTGTTAGGCCGTCTGGGACGTGTGCTGAGGACATTTGTAAGGCAGGAAATATCGTCGAGGGCTGTGTACCGGAGCTGTGGTCATCGGGCGTAGGGCAACTTTATCAGGGCTGAAGGCTTGAAATTCGGGCAATCGTCAGTCGGGGCTGCTGGCTAGAACCGGGGAATTCAGGCATCTGGAACCGGAGAATTCGGCATCTGGAACCGGGCTTGCATCGGGCAGGGCAACAACCCATCGGTTAGGGCTTAGGCATTCAGTCAGCTGGGCTTTATCCATCTAGGGGTGTCTGGACGTTCAGTAGGCTGAGCCCCCATGTCAAGGAGCTAGTACACGTACTTAAGCACACTTGTTTAATAAGATAAAGTATTTACAGAGTATATACAAGTTGGTTGATGAGATTACAGACGCGGTCGGCAAAACGCACGACCGTATGCATTGGCAAAAAACAGGCGTCTGTGTCCACAAAGGATTTTGGGCAGTATTTAACAGGAAATATCTGCTGACCAAGCCACTTTCTAACAAGGGAATCGTGCAACGTGGCTAGTCATGCGACGTTATGAAAAGTGCTTGATATAACTTTAGCTGAGTTTGCGCCATTAACTGCAGAATCAGCTTGTCGTTAGGCGTGAGCTGTTTATATGACTTCTAACGCATCACATCCATCGGTCAGTGACACATACCGTTTCCTGACTTGACATATATATAAACAAAAATATGCAAATTGGGATCATTCGAAGTTCTTCTACTATAAAATATGATGAAAGGTATTAATTATCGAAATTTTTTGCTTAATCAAAATGCTTTAATCAAAATGGAAACCTTACTTATGAAAAGCGAAGGAATCAGCCCGTTATTTATAGCAGTTACATGACTTGGACTATTATAATATAAACGAAATAATGGGGATGGAATAATATTCGGCGACTTATCACACCTGTCGCTTGCTAACATTAAAGTACCAAAATGGCCGCCTGGAATGTAAAAAGCGAAAGGATCCGCCTGGAGCTGTTGATGATAGTCACATGACTTAGGCTATTATTATAGAGATTGTTTTCAATTTTACAAACAGTGCAAAGAATAATATTTCCTAACGATAAAAAAATTATTTTCACCTGACTATTAAAAACAAAACAAAAAAAAAAAACTATAAAATTACTATTAAATGAGTACGTGTTTAAGGCAGGAAAATATTGAAAATTATGTCCTGAAAATTGTATTTACACGTGAATATTAAAAGGGAAAAGAAACTTTAAAATAATAAATACATTAATATGCGTTTAACCCTTTCACGGACAAGGCACTTCTATTCGTAAAATCTTGAAATTAGTGAATGGCACCAGAATTTACTAACAATATCGAAATACGAAAATGCTTTTGTTCACTTAATAATAAAAGGAAAATTTTCATTCCAATATTCTGGTGCATTTAAGAATTAAAATTAAGTGGTCCAAAAATGAACTACCGCCCTTGAAGGGGTTAAAGCGGTAAATTGTAGTAATTGTATTATGTCAATCGTTTTATAACGCTGTTAAAAAATACCGGGAAGCAAAGACTCTGTTTACTTAATTCATTTTATTTTAGCTTCCTTTCAAATGTTTAACTGATCTTCTTTAACCAAACACAAAAACAACCTTTGGATGTCTTAACAGCAACTGATTCTACCGTAAATGTTTGCAATCAAAGGGAATTGAATGGAAACCAGTTTACAGGGAGATCGCTACAGTTTTTTTCAGCATAATTCAATCTTCTCTAATATTTTTTAAACCGACCAGATTAGCGTGCTTTTAGATTCTACAGTGTCTGAACGGGGGTTGGCGAGCGTAGCTTGCTGGGGGCCGAGCCCCCTAGTACAATATAAATATGTACATATAACACTGGCGCCTGGCTAACCGAAAACAACCTTTCTTTGATTAACGTAATTTTTCCATCTCTTGCTTTTCCAATAATAAAAGTGGACTTAGGGAAATTTATAACTTTTGTTTACAAAGGCGAAAGCCGTTAGGTGCATAACTGAAGTACCTTCTTCTGCTGATATGTAAATCTTATGTGAGAATTATTAAAATTTTCACGCAGCGTAATTTGTTGTTCTTTAAAATAATTCAGACATGTTAAAAGTAAAGAAAAATTCATTTGATAAGAGAGTCTGTGATAAAAATAAAGAATAATCAAGCGATGTATTTGAGTAATTTTGCTTTGTTTAATGTGTCTCCGATTTTGCGGACAATCGAAAATTGTAACTGGATCCATCGAGTTAGCGGCAGGAGGCTTCAAAGACCCTTCAAAGCAGGGATGTGGTAAAGGGTATAAGGTGTTATATGCCGTATACCTTCTGGATTTTTTTAAGGAACACCGTATACCCTCTTTTTCTCAAAAAAACCTGTAGTATATACACAGTAGGGTATACTCTCTGCCTTGAGCGTATACCCCTCTGCTTAGAGCGTATTACCTCTGATTTTTTTACGACTACACCACTGTTTGCATGTCTAGCAGATATAATCTTTCTTTTGAACATTAATTTCGAGACTGATTTCTGTAAAACGAATTTCAGCTATCCGTAACAATTAACAGAATATAATGCTGAACATTTTAATCATTACTTTCTGTGAATTTTTAGCAGCTCTTAAATTAGAAGAAAAGGACTAATTAGAACTAACAAAAGGGGGTTTTGTGTAGGGTTTCATCTGTTCAGGCGTTATTCAGAAAATTTTGTTCGCTGAAAGAAACTTGATTATTAGAAAGGTAAGATTACTGAGGGGATTAATTTATTGTTATTGCATCTTTAGGAATAGTATTCCCGTTACCCTTTGATATATTCCAATACTTTCTTTGTATTGGCAGTTAATGTATGCATGTATATATATATATATATTAAAAAAATTACATTTTTTCGAAATTAGTTTTGAACGATATATGAATTGTAAGCAAATAAATTTTTAACGTGACCGAATTATAAATCGATTTTCATGAGATTCATATTGTATTAGAATCCAAATTAACAACTCGATTCGCCAAGTGCTTTTTGAGTTTGTTTTAAAAATCTTACTGCATTAGAATCTGTTTTGCAGTGATAAAAAATAAAGTTAAATTTCAGATTTTAAACTTTAAAGGCTTTCTCCCCTATTTCACTGAATGACCAGTATTTTTGTATTCGAAGGGAAAATTCAGCAACTATTACAATTACGCTGTCAAAATTGTATGTTCGTATTACAAAATGAAACATTTGAAACAATTTCATTTTAAAGACGACCCTTAATCTTATTCTTTCATCATCAAATTTCATCATTCAAATTGTAAGAAGGTATAATTACAAAATGAATGGATATTTTCGTTCTTCACTGTGTCAGTCTGACAATTAAAATACACTGCTGAAAACAATTAAAGGATATTGTTATTCTTATGTAAAATAACAGTATAAGCTAAGTTTTTTTTGCATAAAATAGAAGAAGTGCATCACAAATGCAACCTTTTCTCATTTTCAAACTTCGGAGTATGCATATTTTTATTTTAACGTCAAAAACGACGCTTTAGCGGCAGCGAATGAAATTTGTTTTAACTTACTGAAAGACAAAGCTGAAAACCATAATGGACATGCAGTAAGTGCTTTGTTTCGATGTGTGCGATGTCTGAACAAAGCCATTTAACCAAATATGAATTATGGAGAGTTGTTGGTCGGTTAGAAGGGGGCCAAACACAAGCCGGAGTAGCAGAAACCACTGCGATAACCACTGCACAAAGTGTAATTTCCATGATCTGGAACTGTTTGTTGGGGACATGAAATGCAGCCTGAAGACCAGAGTAAGGCCGTAGATGTGCAACAACGCTCAATGAACTCTAATGGCTCGGAGACACTGATATATGAATGCCACTCTTCTAAAACAACACTTTCGATCGGCTACTGGCACCACAGCGCCAAATCAACTTCACCTCAAACCAGTTCCACACTGTAGGTTTGTATGCTCGCGGAACTATAGTATGTGTTATGTTAACAGCAATGTAATGTGGCGCCCGCAGGGAGAGAGCAACAAGCATTGGAATCTCAAGAGAAAATAATGATGCAATATTATTTTACATGACGAGTTCCGTTTTTCTGTTCATCCTGATTATTAAAAACCTATCTGAAAAACCGCGGCATGGATAATTGCGGCGTTTCAACTTTGCGACATCCTTTCGAAGCGCTTAGCACAAAAACAAGTTTAAATTTTGAACTAGAGTTTTATTTTTGCTACACTGTAAAAAAACAATTATTACTACGTTGAATTTAGTTTTATGAAATGCCAAATGAAGTTTAAATATGAACTAATTTTATTGCCGAATTAAGTTCATCATAAACAAATTAGGATAAGATTAAAAAATAGTTATACAAAATCTCAATATTTAATATTATTTATGATTCATATCTCTTTCAACTTTTATGGTATACCTACTCATATTTTTCTAGTATATACAGCATACCCAACCCTACGTTGTATAGTTTTTACGAAGCCTTATTTTTCTTTTAGCAGCGATTTTCTTAATAATACAGTTAATGATTCATATATTTATTTTACGCAACCCTCTGAGCGCGAGTAATACTCGCACTTGATTGTTTATTATTTCCTCATATTGGACAGTTCTTAATATAACAATTGACTTGATTATATGTCGAGTAGATTTAATATTGCAAAACTGCTAAATCAACGTGGTTATCATTAAAAAAATAAAAATACTTATTATACATATTTTAAAACAAGGCTTTTTTATTAAGTATTATCTTATATCAACTCTGTAGATTTAACAAAACATTCTCCATAAATAGAAGATGTCGAAATAAATGTTGAAAGTAAAAAATGTCCTAGAAGAGAAATAAATCTCCAGAGGTAGAGAACAAAGACATTATAATGAAAATGGAAGTTGAAAACACAGTTTTGTCGAAAAACTAAAATTTTCACATCCAATGCATTTCGAGAAAACTGCCAATCGTTCTATATTCTAAATGATGTAAGAAATTCAGACGGAAATATTGGGTAGAAATTTTAAAAAAATTATGCATAGGTAAGATTAGATGTTCACGCACAGCAACTCTCACACAAGACAAATTACTTTCTATTAAAATTTATTCTGTTTACTTAGTTTCTTTTTAAGGAGTATATATATATTTTTTTTTAACGCACAGAAATTTCATATTTTAAAACTTAAAAAATATAGAAACAGTGGCGTATTCAGAATGAGGCCATGCAGAGAATGGGACACTGTATCGCTTTCTTTCAATGATAATCTTCGTCTTACTTAATCGCAGAAAAGTCGTAGATAAATACTAAAAATAATAATATATCATTATTATTAATAGCTATATAAACTTATTAGTAATATGCTATTTATACAAGTATTGCATTAGGATAAATAATACTAATATAACTATTCGGAAATTGTACGAATACGTGAAAAATGAAGTGTTTTCGTACTAAAACTAGTTTTATGAATATTCAGTTCTTAGTTTAATAGCTGTTGCACTCTTATTCAAAAATGCATGAAAACAAAATTTATAATGATTATATACATTAATTTCAGTAACAGGGAAAGAATATGACTCCATCTTAAACAGGACGTAATCACTATGGTAACCTAGAATCATTACCTATCACGGGATATCATTGAAATGATAGGACTTAATTGAATTTAAAAAAAAAAACTTTATTAATATCCTTTTAAAGTTTAATTTGATTTTCATAAAATTTGAAATAAATCGACAAAATTATGCAAAGACTACATATATGAAATTCCAAACTATTCGGCCTGGTAGTTTTTGCGTCGTTATATGCGGACGGATGAACAGACAGGCGGACGGACCAGACTGCGCCTAAAGGTGCTACGTATTTATCTAATTAAGAAAGCACCTAAAAAAAGAGCGACATTTCACCCGCTTCACCTGTCGGTTTTTTTAATCGATTTACACACAGATCAATAAATTATCCAATTTATCCCAATCAAACGAACATAGGGATAGTGGCCCTATTATCTTCTTCAGATTTACTGACATATTATCCGGAAACACAAAGGTCCACAATTACAGTATTTGCAGAATTGGTGATTTAATTTATGATACTTAAATATTCTATATTCTTTCAAAACCGCGGATTTGTTTGCGTAATTGATAAAATATGTCAAATGGTATTTGTGTGTTTACATTTATTACAGGAAATTATACTGCTATAGATAATTCAAAAATTACTAATTAGAGCAGATTTTGACCAAACTTCATTCCTATACTGAATTAGGCGAACAGAGTTAAATTAATGAGAACTAAAATTAATTAAAATAAATGGTCATTTAGAATGTATTTGCAAGGTTTTCTGCTGATTTCATTTTTTCATTTTTTGTTTGAAATTTAGATTTTTTTAGAAAGCGTTCTTCGGTGAGCCTCATCTTAAATGTAACCACCTTACCAAATTCCGAGCTTCTTGATATGCAAGCTTCTTTACAAATATATTACAGAAATTTCCATTATATTTGGGGGTTTTGTTCTTGAAAACTTTAAAATTTCTAAATTAAAATATAAACATCCGTGAGTGCATTTAGGTTTTAAAATTAACAGCCATGTAAAAATTTAAGTTTTTATCTCTAATAATTTGATAAGTTTTGTATAACGTTTCCCTCTCATTTCATCTTTTTAAATTTCGAATTTTTTTTTTAAACCGTTATTTTGCGCTTACTTAAATCTTAAAAAGAACCTCCATGTCAAATTTAACATTTTTATTCAGCAGTATGACATATATCACAGTATTAGAAGGTATTTTGAACCTGCACTCTTTTAAATTTCAGTTTTGTACAAAACTTCTCTGGGTGAACATTTAAGTCTCTTTTGTAACAGCCATACAAATTACAAGTTTCTACACAGTTAAAAAAAACGTGAACCTCTGTTTTTAAAGGCTACCTATTTTCTGACAAATGAGAAAGCTGCATAAACACATATGTAGAGTTCTCATTGGTCAAAAAATAGATGGCAATTAAAAACAGAGGTAATTTTTCACGATATTTTTAACAATGTAGCCTGTACAGTTAAAAATAAATCGTAATTCAGAATTTCCGGTCATTTCATCTTTTAAAATTCCGTAATTTTTGCAAACCGATTTTAAGTGCATTTACATCTTAAAAGTAACCACCCTGCTAAATTCGAGTCATCTACACCAACATGAGTCATCTACGCTGTTTTGTTGCTCCTGCACTCTTTCAACGTTCGATTTTTTTGGAAAACTGTTAAAACCCTAAAACCCTAAACTAACAGCCGTACCAAATTTTATGTTTCTAGCTCTAACAATTAAAACAAAAATCATAATTTAGAACTCTTTTAGATTGTTTTCGCTCATTTCACTCCTTTAAATTTTGATTATCTTAGAAACAGTTTATAGCAAATGATTGAGTATGTACAAAATTGCTGTTGAATGGACTTTAACGTGTTAATATATGTTATATTATTAGATCTAATTCCGCGATTTCCCTATCTTATTTATCGTAGTCAAGCAATGTCAAGCAGGTAGCTTTAAATAATTATTAGCGGTAAACAAGATTTGCGGTTAAAATATACAGGACGGTGACCAGGGAATGGTTTTTTACAAGGGGGGAAGAGAAGGGAAATCCGAATCGTAGCTCCAAGCTGCAAGCCTGATGGAGTGTTTTCTTACGAACGGCCGAAGCCTATTTGTTAGTGCATTCTTTAGGAAGAGGTTAAAAATAAATGTTCAATGTTTATTATTATGCTGTAGTAAATATAAAAAAACTGTAAGATTCTCAATATATACGACCAAAATCTGTGGAAAAATTTCGAGCATCTCCTTTTTGTTCGTTTAGCGTAGTAATACAAATATGACGTAGGTCGCACTCTCAACCAATTAATAATTACGGATACCACGCCATGGAGAGAGAATTGACAAAGTAGCGGATGAATTTGAAGGTAAAAAAGAAAACCCCGGAATAAGCGCGAGATAGTAAATTCTCGGAAGGGGGAAAATAGCTGCTGAAAAGAACATTCTAAAAGAAAAAAGATCAGAAGTGGAACATTTAATTTAAGAAAACTAAAACCGTAATATCTAAGTAAATTAGACAAGTGAGACATCGAATTAATGGGAATTTAACAGAATTACTAACGATAGAGATTATTTAAGAATAATGATTTGTGAATATAGAGTAGTAATTTAGAATACGATAGGGAAATCGCGGAATTAGATCTAATAATGTAACATATATATATAATGGGATAACAGTCAAAAGATTCGAAAAATCTTTAATAACTGAACAACTTCTTATCTATATTTACATTCATTTAGTTGAAATCACTGAGATCTGACACCATACTCAGGTAGCAAATATACCAAATTGATTTGTAGACAATACCACTTGCATTAAATACATATTATATAGGGTCATTCTCCAAATCTAGACAATTGTTGTAACCAGTGTTCATTGCATGCGAAAATGTAAATTTTGTAACATTTTCTAATATTTTTGCATGTAATAGCAGAAGTATTATTAGAGGTATTCATTCCATGCATAAAAACATGATTTTGAATACTCATTATTTTTAAATTTAATTTTCATACAGGTAAATATAAACTGCATGTATTGTAACTATACGCAGGTTCATAAATAAAACACGTTGTTTTCAGAATTTATCCTACTTTATTATTATTTTTTTTTTTACTTTGCATAGGTGAGAAAATGAGAGAGTCTTTTAAAACCCTCTGAGCGTCTTGCAAAAGGGTAAAATTGTAATGTTGTTTTCTTTGCATTTTGTTTTAAATGTTAAGAAAATATGATTATTTCAACATTATAAAAAAAAACTCAATTACAAATATGAATGTAATCCTTGAGAGTATTAATCATTCTTCAATGTATTTAAAATTAATTAAATCTATAGAATTATATTATGTTAAATATTGCTTGTATTGCTGTGAAACCTGGAGCTTAGTGAACGGGATATTACGCCCCAAACACTTAGAGGGTTAAAAAGCGAAACAAGTTCTCATTTGTGTCAGTTTTTAAATGTCAAATTTATTCTTGAACTTCTGTAATCAGAGTGATGTATCAACTCCAGCCCAATGATTTAAGTAACATAGAATCCTATAAGTGGCAGCACTGTAGCATTTTTTTGCTGTTTGGGTGAAGAAGAACGGTGCCACATTGCTATTTGTTCAAAACTGGATGAGTAGCTGTAGTCTTATTTTCCCGTAGCAATTTTTACAATTTAAAAAAGTGAAGTTAGTTTTTTTATAGCCTCAGCTCCATGAGCACTCAAACTATTTAAAGAATATAAAAAATAAAATATATATTATATTTATTTTTCTTACAAGGAGAGGGCCAACCTTGTTAATCACAGATTTTGATTATTTTAATATATGTTGTGGGGTAGAGCCCCCTTAGTGTCAGGTTCAACGGATTTTATCCAACGCTCCTTAGTTCTTGAGAAACCGGGGTTCTAATATTAGTACACAACTTAAATACTTACTTTGCAGCCAAAACGATAGGTTAGGCGTAGCTCAGTTGGTAACGCGTTTACCGGCTGCTCCGCGGGCCCGGGTTCGATACCTGAATGCGCTGCATTTGTTTTTCTCATTTTTTTGTTTTATAAGTATACTTGTAATTATAATTTAATAATTTCAATTACAATTTTTAATATCATACATTAATTATAATGTTAACAAACTTAAATTTATCATTTTTTTTATTTGTAAACTATTATTTCTCATCCTTTAAAGAGGTTTAAAAAGAAATTGGATCTATTATTGAATGATGATAATTGAATGATCTATTATTGAATGATAATTCCAAAATCGTGACAAAAATCTGTTGTTTCGCCATCTAGTTTTGATAAAATAAGGAATATTCAAATTAAGTAAAAATAAGAGCAGAAAGAAGATAAAGGGGGAAAAGAAAAATAATTGAAAGCACAAGCATACTTATTACAAATTTAAAAATCCTTAATATGCAAAAAATCGATTGTAATTTAATTCTGATGCTAATTTTTAATATAATTATGCTTGTTACTTTAAAAACAGAATAATAGTATTATCGCATTGACTTCCTTTGTTAAAGCAATGCGTAAATGATGTTTCTTTAAAATCACGAATTGACACAAATCCTCAATATCATTGCATAGTTAAAGAATACATAAAATACATTTTAAAAGTGATTTTAAAAAAATTAACAGTTTTATGATGTTTTTTAACAACTATTTAGTTAAAAGTAAAAAAATTAAATAGGTTAAAATTATAATTGATATACAATACTAAACATTTTAATTGACAATGAGATTATTAAGTTATAATTACAAGTATATTTATAAAACAAAAAATGAGAAAAACAAATGTAGCGCAATCAGGTTTCGAACCCGGACCCGCAGATCAGCCGGTAAGCGCCATACCAACTGAGCTACGACTAACCCAGCATTCGGGTTGCAAAGTATTTAAGTTGTGTACTAATATTAGACCCCCCCCCCCCGGTTTCTCAAAAACTAAGGAGCGTTGGATAAAATCCGTTGAACCTGACACTAAGGGGTCTCTACACTACAACATATATTAAAATAATCAAAATCCGTGATTAACAAGGTTGGCCCTCTCCTTGTTAGATGTACCCATAAGTACTTTTAAATAATGTGCTCATCAGAATTAAATTATCGGGACTAGACTCGTATAAAGTGAATATTTTCAACTCCATGTCATATGATGACCAGTTATTCATATCACAACCCATGAAATTCAGTGAGTTTACTTCAAATTTCATTAATAGATTAAATTGTCCTTTGGTTTTATTTATTTCATATAATATAAAATATGCACATATATAACAAAGTAAAATTATAAGTCTATATGTACTGTTTAAAATAAGATGTACGTTTTTAGAATAAAACTACTCTTTTTATAGAATAATATGTTTGCAAAGCTATTAAAATTTATATTAATTCGAGCGTTAAGGGGTTAAAGAAAATGGTTGTTTACTTGTATATTTACTGACCCTGTGCATTTTTGGAGAATTGTATTACAGGCAAAATATCTTTTTACTTCAGTATAAGAAAATTGTGATTTTGTTTGAAATTTATGATATTAAAAATAGTGATTTGTTATAAATAAAAATAGGAATTATTTATTGAGATTGGGAAATAATTCCTTATTATTTTTATACTTTTCTTTCTTTCATTTTAGTTAGGTACAAGGTATCGAAAGCAACTTTAAAGCAAGCAGTAACATGCCGGTCCCTATCGACATATGCCAACATTCAACAAAATAATACAAAGTACATATTATACAGCTTACAAAGGAAAATTAATTTAAAAAACTATACACACTTTAGTACTGTGCATATAACACTAAAAAATAAGAAATGGATAAATGATACATTGATAAAATGATAAAATGATAAAAATATTACATATAAAGTATTATAAATAGTTTTAAGAAATTGATCTGAGAATATCGAAAGAGGTGTTTTATAAAAAGGAAAAAAAATTCGATAACATAATTCACACAGGCAAAGTATCTTTATTACTATGGATAATTCGAGGTTTATTATTAATATGACACAAAGTTGTTAAAGAATTTTTTAAAGGATTTGAAAAATGCCGTATTTCAACAGAATTGAATAGGAAAACATCTTTCAAGAATTTCTTTAACTTCTGCTTCCGGAAAATAGAAATGTTTTTAAATGTAAATAATGAAACACATGTTTGAAATAAATATCTTAGCAACGGTATATAAAGCTTTAAGTATTTTTTTTTTCCAATAATTACAAAATCTTCATGCACAGATAACGTGATAATACGCTGATAAAAATGTGCATCTCACTGTCTAGTCATTCAACCGTTATTATAGAAAACAGTTACTTTACGGTAATTTAACTCTACTCTCATCATATTACGGGCAATTTTATGGTAAGAATAGAGTTAAATTGCAGTTGCAAATTTATAACAGTGCAGTAAATTTAAAGGCATATACAATCACTACTATATTCATATAACGACAAAAGTAATTCCAAAACACTAAATACTGGTATATGTAATAACATGCCCTATTATTAGGAAGCTATACCCTAAAGAATTGATGCAACTGCATATAAATATATATATACTACCCTTTATATATAAAATCCTAATGAAACGAATTTATGAAACTATTTTATGAAACGACTGATTATGTTTCACAGCTATTTCTCCTAAAATATGGACCGTTTGGCGGTAAACTTAACATAAATTATTCGTATTGAACAACTTGTATCAAAAGTGGTATTATATTTGAAAAAATTGAAATAGTTTTCTACATATTATTCTTTTTTTTATTTTAGTGATACTTCTGTAATGACAGGGATTATAAGATATTTCCTTTTTCAATTGAAATTATCTTTTAATTCAATCAACTGTGAAGACAATATTGCGATTATTTTATGTTTTTCAGGAAAATTTGAAAAAAAAAAAAAAAATATTTCTCACAGTTCGATTGTCAGGAATAGTCAGAGACCAAAAATCGTCTGTCACCTTCAATTTTGACACACACATATGCATATTCCAATTTATATATATTATTGTATATTCCAATATGAAACTAGTATGTTGTGGCCATCACAAAACTTTCTTCTATATAAATCACGTCAATTAAATCATTTAAATAGTAAAAGAAATTATATCAATTTATTCATATAAAAGTATACCTGAATTTGAAGTTTGATGAAAATTCGTGCATTAGTTATTGAGATAGAGCTCTAGGGGAAAGTCTAAAAAATGCAGCATAGCAGCGCCATCTGTTGAGCGATTTGCACCAAAACACAAACAGCACTAATTCATATTAAGGTATATCGGAATCTGAAGTTTGATGAAAATCCGTGTATTAATTCTGGAGCTAGAGCTATTGTGGAAATCACAAAAAATGCAGCACAGCAGCGCCACCTGTTGAGCGATTTATACCAAAAGGAACAAAACATCAATTCATGTCAAGGACTAACAGAATCTGAAGTTTGATAAAAATCCGTGCATTAGTTCTGGACATTGAGCTATTGTGGAAATAGAGAAAAATGCTGCATAGCAGCGCCACCTGTTGAGCGATTTACAGCAAAACATAAACAGCAGTAATTCATATCCAGGTATACCTGAATCTGAAGTTTGTTGACAACCCAAGCATTAGTTCTTGAGATAGAGCTACTGCGGAAATCACAAGAAATGCAGCATAGCAGCGCCACCTATTGAGCGATTTACACCACAAGATGCAAAACGTCAACTCATGTCAATCACTAACAGAATCTGAAGTTTGATGAAAATCCGTGCATTATTTCTTGAGATAGAGCTATTACGACAATCGTGTAAATGCTACATAATGCAGCATAGCAGCGCCATCTGTTGGGCGATTTGCACCAAAACGTTACCAGCACTAATTCATATCAAGGATTAATTGAATCTGAAGTTTTATGAAAATCCATGCATTAGTTCTTGAGATAGAGCTAGTGCAGAAATCGCGAAAAATGCAGCATTGCAGCGCCACCTGTTGAGCGATTTACACCAAAAACCAATCAGCATCAATTTGTATTAGGCACTAACTGAATATCAATTTTTATTAAATTCCGTGCATTAGTTCTTGAGATAGAGCGCCCAAAAAATTTGTGTCACATACACACAGACAGACAGACAGACAGACAGAGTCACAGACAGACATTTTGTAAAAACATGTTTTTTGGAATCTCTGACCCCTAAAACGTGTAAATCCGTCGAAAACCGGAATTCGAAAATTTTCATGAATCCAATACTTTCTTCTTGTAAAGATAGAAGAAAGTAAAAAGAGAGGAAAAGGAAAACGAATGGATTATAAGATTTCCTTTTCCTCGTTATTTTCAAATTGAAATTGAATAATGAAATTACTAAAAATAAATAAAAAATTAAATAAGAATTAAATGATCAGGTGTTAAAAGCTGAAAATAGGGAAAACTTACTTCAAAATATTTACACGTAAATGTTTAAAATGTACAAAAACTTTAAAATAATAAATTTATTACACGCGAAACGGTTTAAAGGGGATAATTGCGTCATATGTAACAAACCCAAACTATCATATATCATCATATTTAAAGTACCTAAAATACTTATATTATTACCCCTGAAAAAAGGTTAATGATGAATATTAAGTCATATTTAAAAAACTCAAATACCAATATTTCCAACAATTTTAAATTAAATAATATATGTACCCGTGAATATTAAAAGGGAAAAAATTAAACTAAATTATTACATTACAATAAGTATTTTTGTATTAATGTACACTGTATGTTGTATAATGCACAGTATAATGTATGTTTTTGTATTGAAAAATAACATGATAATTTGAACATTGAATTGCACAAAAAAGTAATTTTAAAATAAAGATGTATTTCATTAAAATATGGTTTCAGGCAAATATCCAGTCTTAAATATCATGTGGAAAAATCTGCTGATTTTAATAAATGCTTCTCTTTTACAATGAAAATAGTACGTGCATTAGCATGATTTATTAGATAAAAAATATGGTATCTTAGTTTAAAAAAAAACTTTTTGAAGTTATTTTGTGGTTGTTTGCAGTTACTATTGTTTTAATTTTTTTTAATACAGTATAGTTATAATAATAATAAAAAAACATACACGAGAAATACAATGTCTAATCACCATTCATGAATACGGAGTAAAATAATTCTATATCTCAACATAAGTACAAAATAAAAATTTTACAGTTACTATCCAATATCTCTTAGATTCAATTGGATTTAAAATATTTTTTTTTTAATTCTCCGAAACACGTGTCCCTATATATTCCAACCAGACTTCTTTTACATTTTGTTAATACACATATAAAAATATCTTTCTCCGAAAGAATATTTTTATTAAATACACAGAACTTTCAGAATGTCGCATTTTACAATCCATAATTTACGTGTTAGATTGTCATTTCCTCCTGTTACATTCATAATTCGCTAAAAATTATTTTCCTTAGCAAATCCAAAAGAAAATTTATTTCCTTTCATAACTTAAGAAATAAATATTCTTCAATTTGTATCTAAATTTATGTAGAATCAGTTAGTTTATCAAATTAAGAAAAAGAAACATTATATATTTCGTCGAGATACCCATTCGAGAAATATAGTTTATTATAACTTATATATATTTTATTGCAACTAAAAATTAGGAAAACAGAAAAAAAAATTCTTTCTCAATCAAGGATTACCGGCACTGGAGAACCTCAAAGAGGTATACATTTGCGATTTTTTTTTTAAAACTGGAGAAGTATTTTCATTATTTTTATCTTTTTTGTATCACTCAAAATTCTTCATTCATTGAGAGTTTAAAAAAATATATTTGAAAAATCAAATACCAATATTCAACTATTCACGGATATGTTCACTACAGCGGTTGAAAAAATAAATCCATAAAATTGGAATAAAATACGCGGAAAGAACTATAATGTCTTGTTAAAATGTACTTGGAAGCATAGTTAGGAGAAAAATCAAATTATACTGCTCGAGGTTCAATATGTGTAAAGTAATTCTATTTTTATGGCATGATACTGAAAAAGGATTATTTTACAGTTTAATAAATGTTTATCACGATGACCAAAGAAGAGCTATAAAAAACAGTTCTTCAGTGCTTTTAATGCGATAAAATATTTATGATTTCAATAAAATGAAAAGTAATCATTTTATTAAACTTACCAAATGTCTGTTTATAATATTTGTATATTTTATATTTTACAAATGTTTAGGTTAAAATTTATGTGAAAATAAAATTTATATATAAATTAAATTATTTCAAACAAACACCTGTTCCATCAATGAACAATGAAATAAATTAGATTAAGACCTTTATACTGAAATACAGACTTTATTATTATTTTTCAATGGAATGATATGCTGCATATAAATATGAAATATAATAAACTGCCATTATAAATAGATTACTTAAAACGTCAAATTCACCTTTGTTTGCTGTATAAAAATATGAAAAAATTAAAAAAAGATGATTAAATAAAATACATTACTAAAATACAATCTTTACAGAAAAGAGTTGGTCCGTTTAATATGGAAAATAAGTCCATAGTTTATATCATCCTCTACAAAGACAAAGTAACAAATAAAATATTAAATTATATTGTTATGGCAATTAGAAAATTCCTGGCATGAATTAAAGGCCTTGTATACACAGCATATTAATAAAAATAGACCTGCTACCACCTTCTTAAGACCGTTCCAAACTAAAGATATTGACATCATCTTCAATAGAGCGAAAATCATTATAATGCCTCTGATTTCAATAGTTATGGAATTCTAGTGTCTGGGAATTTGAACCAAGTAAGAAATTGTTGAAATGACGTGTTATCATTGTCAAATTTCGAGTATTTGATTTGAGTTGTTGCACATTACAGGAGAGTTTGGCTCCCAAGTGATTGACCTTACTTTACACACACCCCTTGCATTACTAATGGTTTAGACCATCCGCACGCATTCTGGAAGACGTTTCCTATAATTGTATATCAGTCAACTTTGAGTTTTTGCTCGATTGTTTTTTCTTCTCTTTGACAATTGCTTGGGTTTAGACGAAAGCCCTTGGGGTGCTTTTTATACAAACTTTTAACATCTAGTGATTTTAATTTTTGAAAATAATTTGTTTATTTTATCACACTTGCTTCAGTAATGTATTTTAGTGAATCATTTTTTGAATGTTTTTATATTTTTATACAGGATTAGCGAAATTAAATTTCCTCTACTCAAAGGGCTTTGGAGGCCGTTCTACTAGTCCGAAGAAAAAAGCATTTGGACAACAGACACTTCGAAGAATGCGCTCGAGATTTACTAAATAATAATAAAAAAAAAAATCGCTACCAGATGGTGCAGCGGGGCAGCTCATTGCAGCTGCATAAACAAATGTCACGCACCATAAAAGGAAGAAGTTGTTCATCCCACGATGAGATTTGGATAGCAGAACGCCGGAGGGCTCCGTTACCGCAGAGAGCACTGCTAGTCAAACTGTACTACCAAAACGGTGATAATGCAGCGCAGATGTGAGAGATTTCGTGCTGACTCAAGGAACAACGACATGGACCGATGTCGGTGCGTGCTCTCAGAGACATGATGATGAAATTCGAGCGAACAGTACATCTAGGCGATTTGCTGTAAAGAGGAAGAAAAAAGATCACCACCGCCGTCGTAGAGGATATTGCTACAGCGGTCGTGAAAGCAAGCACTGAAATGCTTGACGAAACTGTCAGTGTACCGAAGATTTTACGTACCCTTTTTATGCCCCATTCCACTGTCCGACATATGATGCGTAAAATTTGAACCTACCCGTATAAGATTCAAGCGGTTCAGCAATTCCAACTGCACAACCCGGACAATCGAAAAATATTCAGGCTACATTTTTTCACGAGAATGGTGGTTCATGACTCCTCACCATGGGTCATTCTGTGGGCGGACGGAGCCCACTACCATATTAATGGGCAGGCGAATACCCATAATTTTTTGAGAGAAAATCCCCTGGAGGTGCACGCCAAATCCTTCATGCTACGAAAGTGATCGTGTGGTGCGGTTTCACTGATGCATTCATTATCGGACAATATTTTTTGAAGAAGTGACCCCTCAAGGACTTACCACCTATCCTGTTATCGCGCAACTGTATCATGACATGTTACAGACCTGCGTAATTCTTACTTTACAGCAACGAAGCTGCCTACAAAAAACATTATTCTTGCAAGATTGAGCCCCACTACACATTGGCATGTGAGTACAAAAATTGTTGAGGCGGACATTTATAGACGAACCTGTGATCAGCCAATGTTTCACAACAGGTTGGTCTCAGGTATCGCCCGTTCTCACGCTTTGCGACTTCTAGTTATGGGGATTTTTGAAAGACAACTTTTATCGGGAACGTTTGACAATTGTGTCCGATTTGAAGAACAGTATTCGCCGCCATATTCAGAACATCCAAGTTGACTCTACCCGTTCAATGGTAGAAAGCGCGATTTTCGGAATGGTGTGCGTTGTTAAATATGATGGTTCGCATATTGAGCATCTTTTGCATTCTTAGTAATGTCATTTAGAGAGGTGATTTGTTATAATAAATTGCAAGTGCAATATTGTATTTTTGTTTTTGTTCTTATTGCATTCCTAAGACCACTGTGCTTCAGTGTTTCGGGATCTCAGTTTGTCCTTTCTACACACGATAACTCGTAGCGCCACCAAGTGGCGATTTTTTAAACTAATTGTTTTTATTTAGGAAATCTCGAGCGCATCTTCCGAAGTGTCTGTTGTCCAAATATTTTTCTCTTCGGATGAGTAGAACGGCTTCCAGGACCCTTTGAGTAGTGGAAGTTTAATTTCGCTAATCCTGCGTATGAAATATAAATTATTTTTAAACATTTTTGACGGTACTGGTAATTGAAAATAAAATGTCTGGAAAAATAAAAAAATGTCATAATTTTTTCTGATGTCATAGCTTTATTTTCAAATTTCAGATATAATCCTTTTCAAAGTACTTGCACTTGTTTATATCCATTGACCTAGATTAAAAGTACACATGAAAATATACAACCTGTGGCCATAAAGTTCGGTGAATGAATTTTTATTTCAAATACAGTATTGTACAGCATCAAATACAATTTACTGTCCTTCAAAATAATCTATATGAATGGTAATACACTGTTGGGAACGAGTATATAAGCCCTGGAAACTCCTGTAAAACAGTTCTTTCGGAATGGCTTTCAGCTCGTCCGTCACGTTGCGTTGAATGTCGGTAAAGTCCGTAAATCCCTTTCCCTTCTAGGCTGACTTTAATCTGGGGAAGAGGAAGAACTCTGCAGGTACCAAATCAGGTGAATAAGGGGGTGATCAAATGTCACAACTCCATCCATGGCCAGAAAATGCCGTACAACCAAGGCGGTGTGTGGCCGGGCATTATCGTGGAAAAGAGTCCAAGAGTCCATTCATAAACACCCTTTGAGGTGACGGCTTCATCTATATAAACTTCTTTGAGTATTTCATGAGTTTCTTTTGCCGATTTCCTAAGTTTGAAACAAAACAACATGTTTATTCGCTGACCCATTTTGCTTACAGCGACAATCTACAATAAAACTTTCGCGTTCGGCGTTAAACGTAACAGGTAATAAACGCACTTGGAGCCTTGCCAAACGTTCAAACAGATATAGACCTTCACCACGCGCGGCGCTTCATATTCTACTAGTACAGCTGTGACCTCTACAGGCTCATTCACCGAACTTTCTGGCCACAGGTTGTATATTCAGATAAAAGGTTTTGGAAGTTCTGAAAAGTTAATTTAAAAGTATGAGCTGATAAATCATTTAAAATATTCAAGCACAATAATGTGCCTTTACTTACATTACATGCAACACTTCCTCATAATGATTTTAATATTTACTTTTTCTCAATAACGGACAGTACCTTTTAATACTGCGCAATATCTTAACATGTTTTCTGAGTTTTCATAAAGAATTATTTTTTTTTTATATAGAATCAAATTGATTATCCTATATCGTTTAATAAATAAAATAACGCTTTATGTATATCTTTAAATAAAATGTTAATTTAAAATATCTGCTCATAAATGTTTTAGCTATTTAAATCAGTTATCTGCCAGATAATCTACTTTTATGTACTGTACGTGGTAATTTTTTTTAATTTTTACAAGTTATCCTTTAAATGTTATATCCATATGCATAATACGCAATAAATTATAATACTGTACACAATGATGCAACATTTTTCAGGATTTTCTAACTCTATTCATTCATAATACAGGTATGTTCTTAGATTCAACTCAAATTTTATGAATAGAAATTTATAATAAATAAATAAATAAATAAAAAATAAAATAAAATAAATAATAAATAAAAAACTTGCTATTTTTGAAAACAATATTTTCCCATGTGCTTTTATTTTAATCTAGAAACAATTTGATTTTACACATATAAAATCGCTTCGTAGTTGTATCACCTTATCACCAGTAACGTATTTTTATTGCTGTTTTGTGTACTGTATGGAACAAAATAAAAGTCATAATATACTCAACTGTTACAAGCAGTTATTGGGGAAAATATGATAGCTTTTTTATTTTGAAATCCATTATAGGCGAAGATTTTTTTTTTTTTTAAGTTTTATATATCGCAAGAATTTTTTCAATCGTCATGAGATTTAAAATGCGAATGCGTGAAATCAAAATACTGCCAAGGGTTTATATCTCTTTTAAAACAACGGCTGAAAATGAGAGATACTGGAAAAGGAAATTTAAATAACAGATCTTTAAAATTCTATAAACCCTAGGGTTTATAGAATGCATTTGGTAAAGTTACTTACAGATGTATTGGTAATCTATGATTCAGGGCCTATATTTTCATATTATGCGATGATACTGAGAAAGATTAAACACTTAAATGTATTTTAATTAACATGCTGGAAAACAGTTATGAAATACATTACTTATTTAGTTCTGTTAAACAGTTAAATTGTAACTAATTAAATTACTTTCAATTTTTGAAAAAAAAAAATATTTTCCTCTGTGCTTTTATCTTAATCTATAATCAGATGTATTTTATTATATATATAAAAAAAAATCGTAGTTGTATCACCTTAACACCAGTATTTCTAATGCTGATTGGTATACTGTATGAAACAAAATGAATGTCATAATATACTCAACTGTTACAAGCAGTTATTGTGGAACATGTGATAGCTTTTAATTTTCTTCTATCTTCGATAGAAGAAAGTATTGTAATCGAATTTTTTTTACCTTCCGGTTTTCGACGGATGTACACGTTTTAGGTGTCCAGAGATCCAAAAAAACATGTTTATAGAAAATGACTGTCTGCCCGTGAGTCGGTGTCTTCATGCGTCCGTATGTCGCCATTGTACCATCAAAAAGGCATGAAGTTATGCATAGAATTGAACCTATTTTTTGTGTATGTTTTCAGCAGGGCCTCCAAGCGAGGCTTGCAAGCAGGGCCTCCTTGAATTTGGAAAAATCCCGGCACTGTAATAACGATTTTTGGATAATTTTCCTTCTTTTTCGAAGTTTATGGTACAGTGTAGGCTCGTAAAGAGATAAGCCGGCCATCATGATAGTCATAAAAGTCATGATAAGCCGGCTATTCGCGAACAGCTGATGTAAAACAGAATAGCATAAAACTATTGATTTTAATAATTATCATTATCGAGATTAACTCGTTTTTACTCCGATTAATTGTCAGAAGCAGAAATTTAAGATGAAAATTCAAAGTTGATATACTATTGAAGTAATAATATTGAAGTGCAAACATGTGTAACTACTCTTTTAAATATTAAGATGTATGAGATAGAAGAAAGTTTTGGGATTGACGCATCGAACTTGTTTATTTTCGAAAACCATTATAGGTGGAGACATTATTACAAATTCTTATATATTGCAAGAATTTTTATCAATCATCATGGGATTTAAAATACGAATGCATGAAAGCAAAATACCGCCAAGGGTTTATATTTATTTTCAAACTACGGCTGATAAAAAAGAGACATTGGAAATAAAATTTAAATAAAAAAAGTATTTTATAGAATGCATTTGGTAAAATTATTCAAATATATATTAATAATCTATGAATCATGATATATTATAAATGTATGATTCAACACATATGTTTTAATATTATCCGATGATACTGCGCAAGAATTCTTAAACACTTAAATATATTTTAATTAAGAATTCTTAAAAATACGATGAGACAAATTACTTATTTAGTTCTATTAAATATTTAATATGTTAATAACTTCACAAAACTAAACATAATTTATTTTATTAATATTTTACAAGCCGATACACATCTAAATAGCTTATGATGAAAATTCGTAGTCTGTAAATGAAAATATAATCCATGCATTAATAGATCTTGAAAATATTCAATCAAATGATCAAATTCTGTATAAAAGTGATCATAGTTGTTCATGTTTGGCTTTCTAGAGGAATTGCTCTGTATTCTTATCCATAGTATAGATATTCAGTACTTAGACAAATTTGTGTAAATAACAATTGTAAATTTATACAATTATTTTCGAAAAAATCGCCTTTCAATATTAAAATAACTTTATTTTGCATTCAAAACATTCTTTACAGTACATAAAAACCACTTTATAACAAACCGAATAAACCGACTGATAATGGAGACGTTGTAAAGGACGTTAGACATTAAGAAAATTATATTGTAAAAACTATTTTAATAAAATTATTTTGTAGTCAGTGATAATGATTTAAAAAATAAATATTGAACTTATTATTATTATTATTATTATTATTATTATTATTTTTTGCAAATGGAATTCTTATTTTGAAATCTAGACACACGACATTAAGTCTATTTGGAGAAATTTTAATTTGCCAAAAAAGCGCCAAATATTGTATCCGGGCTGACCATGCAGCAAAATCACCTGAGTGTTGTCCATTTTCCATTAATTTCGGAGAATTAATTTTTTGAACATTTTTATACACATTGCGAAAGAACAAAAACATCTTTAGCGAATACATATGTCGAAATATACATATATTTCGAGACATCCATATTGAAATTTGTCTAATCCCAGAATTAAAAATATAAGCAAAAGGAGAGTCATTCCTATGATTCAAATAAATATTGATCATGGATGTATGTCTAAAATGCGTCTAGGCAGTCTAGCTGTGGACAACCTTGCAGTGTATTGAACTCTCAATGTTAATGCTACAGGTAGTCTATCGATTGCCACTGAGTATAAAAGTACTTTACCGATTGCCACTGAGTATAAAAGTACTTTACCGATTGCCACTGAGTATAAAGGTACTCTACCGATTGCCGCTGAGCATAAAGGTAATGAATGCAGGAGACTATAAAGTATCATTTTCATGTCGTTTAATAGCGACACGAACTTTCAAGCTGTTGGAAAGAAGTTTTGAAGATGCAAATTATTGATATGCTGTAGTTTCGGTGGACGAATTCGAATTTGAATAATACATAATACTCGAATTTACAGTCTGATTACTTTGAAGTTTATATGCTGGTGTAAATATATATATATATATATATATATGAGAATTGTTAGTATAAAAAATTACTGGCAGACGAGTGTTATATTTCACAAAACATTTTGAGCTGTTTTTGCCAACTTTCTAATGAAAATATATTTGACGTACACGTCTGTACTGTTTTGTTGATAGTCAAAAAGTTTAATATATATATATATATATATATATATGATACATTATTAGATCTAATTCCACGATTCCATTACCTATTCTAAAATACTACTTTATATTCACTAAATCCTTATTCTTAAATAATCTCTGTCGTTAACTCTGTTTAATTCCTGTTGTCATAACTGTCACATTTCCATACCAAACTCTACATTAAAGGGTTAACTAAAAGATTTGTTTCTTAATTGCCCAAATTTTGTCCAAGGCATAAGATAGTATACTATCGCAATGGCGTTCGCTTCGTTTAAGCAATGCGGAAGGACATTCCAGTTGATCGTCTTTAATGCTTTAAAGTAGAAGGTTAAGTTCACCATTTCGTTTGATTCAAGGTTCGTTTGTGAAAATGGACCAGCGCAGCGGGCACAGCCTGCTAGTATATTATAAAGCAGTAAGCTCTAAAAGTTCCGTTCGAGTGTTTTCAAAAACTACCCGGTGGATTTCTTAGCAAATCGTATCATTTGATGAACAATAGTCTCCCGGTGGTTTATGAGTCAAATATACAGGGGTAACTATGATTTTTTAGTAAAAAAATTCGTATTTTATTGATATTTTCGAAGAAAGGTTTGCCGAAAATACTTAATTTAAGCGTGAAAGAAATATTCGTAATGCATAAAAATGAATTCAATATGAAATATTTCCAGTGATACAATATTTGGTAATTTATCGCTTGCGCCAGGTTAAGAAAAATGCAGCTCAAAAATTTAATTATATAAAAACTCAGTATTTTTTTTATTATTATTATTTTAACTCAATCTCAAATTATGTGTCTTGCAGGAAAGACTGGCAGAAATAATTCTAAAAATGGCTGTATTTGTGAGCTGCAGGTTATTTGTTATTTTCGATTTTGATTTTTACTTTATTACTTTTGTCGCCAAACGATGCGATTTTAAGCCAGGCATAAGCGTGAATTTAACCGGAGCAATAATTGTGTTTTTTCCAAGTTATTAGAGCATTTTATGGGTACCTTGTTATATTCTAATGTAAATTGCGTAAATAGCGTTTGTTACACCCACACGCATTGTAAAAAATATTTAATTTCAAATATTAAAAAAATTCACCATACTTTTCAAAGGAAAAATGGCGGTTTGCTTTCTACCAAGCATGTGAATTTTACAGACTCAAACTCAGATTACCGAACATTGTCCCTTTTTTTTTCTTTTACAATATGCCAATTTCGTTCATAGAAATATTCACTGCTTCAAAAGTTAGGATCTAAATTTTATTCTTAAGAGAATTTATGCAATTATGCGTTATTACTATAAAATAAATTCAATATTTTGAAAAAAAAAACTGCATGTCGAAATAAATTTTTAATATTATTTTTAATTAGTCATTTCTTTTTAGTGTTTTCCGCATATTTTCTATTCTTCGTACAACTTAATTATCCCGTTGACCAATTTCGCCAAATTATAGAAATGGAAGATTGTTGCTATTCTAAAATTTTAAGATAAGAAAAATAATGAATTAAAAAAAAAAAATCCCTAAAGAATAAGATTACTTTAATGATGAAGTTCACTTATGGCGTCGCGACATAGCAAATATATAATTTGATTTACTTAGATAATTTCGGAAAAAAGAATACTAGGTATTACTTGGTTATCCCGTCGAACAAAAATCTATCGCCAAACTATAAAATTAAATCCCAATAATGTTTGGTCGTAAATGTTACATTCACTTGACTTTAAGCAAGTTACATGTGTTTACGGCATCAAGTGATTTATTTTTGGACGTTTTATTTGTGTTTTTATTATTGTTATACTAATTTATTTGTTCTTTCGTTATTTAAAATAAAAATTATGTCAATTTGTATAATTTGGCGAGTGGTTTGACGATTTATGTAATTTGGCACAATTGGTCGACGGGATAGCTAAGTAGTACCGAATACTAAAAGTTTAGGTATTTAAATGCAGAATTATAATTTAAACCCTAAACAAACAAATATTTTAAATTTGTGAATAAAATGTAAGTATTTTAAATGTAATAATCGCATTTATTAAGAGACACAATAAATATCAATGCTAACCGAAAATTGTAAGGGACCTTATACTCTTTATATAGTGAGAAAACGTAGAAGGATATAACTATAAAAATCTCTCTATTCTAAAATAAAGTAACTTACGCTGTCATCGCGGCCGCCGCCGCCGCCGGGTTTTTTTTTTTTTTTTTTTTTTTTTTTTTTTTTTTTTTTTTTTGTGACCGAAGGTCTTTCTCCGCTAATATTCAGAAAAATACTCCATACAAAAATACGAAAATCAGCGGTATTATAGAGAAATGTTTGATAAACACGCTGATGCAGACAGTTTTCAAATCGAATAATTATTTTAAGAAATATTTAATGCTAAAGTTGGACAAAATCGTTCCATTAAAAAAAGTTTTATAGGAGCAAAAACTATACATGGGAATTAATTCATTTTTAGATCATTTTATACGTTACTATTTCCCAGTGTGCAGACTACATTCACTTCTTTAATTTGACTCATTTTTTGAGGTTTTATTTCTATTTTAAATTCAAATTTTCAGCATTTCGAGAGATATTTTTTACTTATTTTAGGAAATGGTATTAATGCTGTTGCCAACTGTAACTGTTGCCAACTGTATAAACAGCGCAAATAATAATGTTTGCTTCAAATTAAAAATTTATTTACACGTGACTAATATTAGCAGGAAAAAAAACTTTCAAATTAGAATTGAACAATTACGTGTGAAAAGCAGGAACTTATTGAAAATTACTTCATAAAAACTATATTTACACGTGAATTCTATAAGGATATTGTAAAATAATAAATTCATTAACATGTTGTTATACGTCTTAAATTGGAGAAATTACGTCACATTTACATGACATTACACTTATTACGTAAAATGAACAAAAGTAATATTGCAAAACAGTTTAAATTTAAAAATTGCGCAATACATTAATTTGATATTTTGAGATTATATTAATAAGATTAATATTGATTTTAATTTTATTGAACGCGTTTAGAGAGCTTTCGAGCGATTATTTAGTAATGTAAAAAAAAAAAAAAAAAAAAAAAAAAAAAAAAAAAAAACGATTACAAGCTGAAAATGAAGTGTCATCAACAAAAAATATGATTTGAAAGAGAAAAATCTGTGAAGCAGAAAATAAAGAAATTGCTTAAATGGTTTAGTTAAGATTCGTTAACCTTCTGTGTCTATTCCGTCAAAAGAAGGCAATGGTATTTGTAAAATATATTTGCATTTTGATGCAGATTTGCTTATTATATTAGCTTATTTTGAAATGTTTAACTGATTTTATTTAATCAAAGACGAAAACAGCCATTGTATCTTTTAACAGCAGCTGATTTTTCCTTAAAATTCTCCAATCGAAGAAAAATGAATAGAAACCCATTTATAGGGAGATCGCCACTGTTTTTTAAGTTGTAATTCAATCTCTCAAAATCTTTTTAAAGCCAATCAAATTAGCGTGCTTTTAGAAACTGCGGTGTCTGAACGGGGGTTGGCGAGCGTAGCTCGTATGGGGCCAAGCCCCCTAGTTTATGTAAAAATTGGATATACGTTTGGAGTAGGGAAAAAAATCAAAATTTGCAGTAATTTTAAATAACGAAAGAACAAATAAATTTCTAAAACGCTAATAAAAATACAAATAAAACGTCAAATAAAAAAGACTTGATGACGTAACAAACACGTGTAAAATGTGAATGTGACATTTATCATCACCCATTATTGACATTTAATTTTACAGTTTGGAGACAGTTTTTTGTTCGTCGGGATAATCAAGTTGGTCCTTATTTTTTTTAGGAAGGTATTTAAAAGATATCGGACTAATTTTCCGTAACCGGGTCACCCGCAAAATGGAGTATTTTTCTATAATGTTGGAAGATTCATTTATATTTGAAGACAGTGGATGGTGAGCCCGATTACAGAAGATTAGGCGAATTTTGTCATTAGCTATTATTGTATTTATGTTTTTTTTTTATTATGATGTAAACGAACAAAATTCAGTATTATATACTTTTCATCTTCCGTTATTGAAAAATCAGGAAAAAAACAACAATTGCAATGTACGGAAAAACTTTGTGTTACCAATGCATGAGAAAATATTTGTCAATTTATCAGTTAGCCTGTTCAAGGAAAAGAAATACAATTCTGATTAGATAAAATTTAGATAATTATAAAGTAATTTCTTCTGACACACAGTTGAATCAATTAAACTTAGTGACAAATTAACGATTATATTCAATATCGGGGTTAATCAGGCAACATGTTGAAGAATAATTTAATCTTAAATTTAAAGTAAATAATAAGCCTATTTGCCTCTCTGTGTTTTTATAATCATTAGAAAACGGGTACTTTTTGGTTAGCCGGCTGCCAGTGTTATATATATACAAATATATGTATATATATATATATATATGTATATACATATATATTTACACACATATATATGTTTATATATGTGTATATTTTGTGTATATATACATAAATGTATACATATACATATATGAGTGTATATATAACACTGGCGCCCGGCTAACCGAAAAGTACCGAAAAATGCAAAGAAAATCTTCGACTCAATATTCACCATAAAGATTTTTACTAAAAAATTTGCAATACTAACGATATTTATTATTGTTTATTCTATTTAAGTATGGATTTTGTTGATAAAAGATCTATAATTGTGTCAATAACAATTTGACACATGTAATACAGAGTAGTTTGACGCGTAGTTGACTTTGTTTTCAACTAATTCTGTTATATTGGTAACTATATGGATGCAAACACTTCTAATGTTTGACATCAGCCTTGGCTTAATAAGATTGAGGAAGATTAGGAAGATTTTATTGGATGAAAACTAAATGTTTATTTTTATGCCAGTATCGGTCATCGAGGGGTTTTTTTTCCGGTTAACGTGTACATGACTGCAACTTGTCTATAAAATGAAAAGCCAATGAAACTGACGTCCTTTTAATTTTATTCAAACAATTCAGCTTTAAAATTCCCCGTTTTTTATACTTAATTTTTCTTTTAAATATGATGATTAAACACCGTGTTTTGAGTGGAAATAATTTGTTAAACCTTTGGCTGTATTTTCTCTTCTTGAATATAAAGAGGGAAAACTGTACTAGACATGCCAGGAGAAGACGCATACTACGAAATGTAACATAATGTAGAGTGAAATTCTATTCAAGCTGTTAGAACAACACATATAGTCAAGCTGAGAGGTGCGGAGTCCAAGCACTAACAGACGAATGTGAATCACCCAAAAATTATTTACATTCAATCGTCAAACTCTGCAATATTTGTAATATTCATAAATGTTTTCGTAGTGTATTGAATAAAGAATATTTTAATTCCTGTTGTCATAACTGCCTCATTTTCCTACCAAACTCAAAAATAAATGATAAACTAAAAAAAGGGCTTCTGAATAACCCAAATTTTGTCCAACGCATAAGATAATACAACAGCGCAATGGCGTTTGCATTGTTTGTATCAATGCGAAATCACATTACAGGTGAAGGTCCATGTTGCTTCAAAATAAAACATCAGATTCACTATTTGATTTGATTTGAGGTTCATTTGCAAAAAAAGACCAGTGCAATGGGCATAGTCTGCTAGTTAATAATAAATCTAGAACTTGGCAAGTTTTTTTTTATAAAAGTTATGCCTATCATTTTCATGTCTTAATAAAATTATGATGTTAATATTAATAACAATGTCGTTATAATTTTTTTAATATAATTAATATTATAAATAAAGGACTCAAGTTAAAGATTTGATAAACCAATAAACACACAGATACATTCCCGCTCATCTTTGGTTTTCACTTTAGCGCCCCCCCCCCCTCCCGGAAACATCAATGCACACAGACTAAAACGCCTGACAAAGAGACAGATACTCTTATACCTGTTCTTGGTCATCATTCTAGATACTACACCCCTTTAAGGAGCCTCAATACACTCAAGGTTTCAAAACATGAAATCACAAGTTTTGATATAATAATGTCATTAATAAAAATAAATGAATCAAAGGTAAAAACTTGCCATGTTCTAGATTTATGATTAATATGCTATCTATCTATATATATATATATATATATATTTAAACATTTTAAACAATGCTATAATACTTCAGTAGGTAAGTTTGATTGAATTTTATTTGAACTTGGCACCCACATAGATATCACTTCTTTTCTTGGATTTTTTTTCTTTTTTTTACAGAACTTGGCTCTATTTTTTCACAGTTATGGTTTTGTTAGATAATGATTACATATTTATACATTATCATGTAACACCATAGCTAATATTTTAAAGATTTTTGTGAAACAAAAATTGATAGTTTATCAGAGAGTTTAAAATAATTCTGATACGTCTGTCATTATTAAATAATCAGATAGATATGTCATTTTTTTCGATGAGTACTTGTGTAAATATCGTTTTATTTAACCGCAGTAATACACATTCTTCTGATGGCATCCCTTTGAATAGCTTTGCTTATAAGCCTTAAACGTTTTGACAGCTTTCTAAAACATGTGCAATAGAAATGTACCATGAAAATTATTCTTTGAAAATTATTTTGTCGTAAGTAATAATTATTTTAAAAATATTGAACTTATTAGGTTTTTTTCAAACGAAGTACTTTCTTTGAAGTAAAGATAATATATTTATATAATATTATGTATCAATATAGCTAATATTTAAAGATGTTTGTGCAATAAAAAGGAATGACGGTTATCTATAACAAGCAGATATACCCGGCTTCACCCGGTGTCAATAATAAGGGTCCTCCCTTGTAAAATACATTAAAATGGAATAATACTGCAGTGAAAATAACTGAGATTAGTACATTCCCGTCTACGAATCCTTAAAAAGACCAAAAAGAAATATAAATATAAGTAAAATAGTCTTAATTACGTCTACTATTAACTATAATATATATTCCAAACTATTGTCAAAACATATATTAAAATACAATTATTTGCTTAAAAGACGTCATTTCAATAAAAAAAAAGATATTAAAAATGTTAAAAATTTTCATGTTTCAACTCTTTCACAGAGTCTTCTTCAGGATATACAAAAAACTACAAACATAATGCCAATTGTGACATTTTACAGATGATGGCAACGACCTAACCCATAAATTGTGCCTTTACTGAAATTTTTCTTAACTTCTGAACATCATACAATTTCGTTTTTTACACTGTCGAGTAGCAAAAAGTTCTTTCAAATGAAATTTGTTTGAAAATTGTATCTCAATTTTCTCAGTTGAATGGATTTTAAAGTAATTTTCAATCATGAATGTTTTTAAAATTGCATGCAGCCCAATTTATGAAAGATATACCAATTTGCTCTTAATGCAATATTATAAAGAAAACACATTGCTATGAGTAACTGTAGCATCAGAATGTTCGTGGCAACATCCTAACCCAACCATAAATTTAACTTTTACTGCAATTTGCCTTTAATAATCGCACATTTGATTGTTCCAATGCCAAATACACTATAAAGAGTACCTATAGTAATATATGTTTGAAAAGCTTATCTCAATTTACAGATTTTTTATCCATTTTAAATTAATTTTGAATAACGGATATATTTTTAAATATACCTGCAACCCAATTAAGAAAGTTATACCCGCTTGCTACTAATGCAATATTATGGAGAAAAGACATATATATGAGTAACGTCTAGCATCATATTGTTAGTGGCAACAACCTAACCGTTCTATAAATTACGTTTTAATGCAATTTGAATTGCAATTTTAATTTTAAAAATTGTTTATTTTTATTTTATTGTTTTTCAATATTGTCATACTGATCTATTTCAAACAGAACACATATGCGCTTTTTTTAAAACTAATAAATTGCATAAATAAATGAAGTCAGGCAATTATTACTTTTTAAAATGTGAAAGAGATCAAAATTTATATAAAACATGCCTGCATGATATTAAAATCACATAAACATGTCAAAATTATGTTTTAAAATTTTCAATGTTCACACTCATGACGTCCACTTAACTTGACAGTGTAAAATGTCACAATGTTGATGCTGTGCAAGGCGTCCACTATAGTGGACATTATGTAAAACCTTCCATAAAATAAACAAAAAAGTATTTTTACACTTGTTTTTCAATTGTCTATTAGGCAAAGACATCTAAAAACAATAATTAAAGAAAAAAGTATCATTTAAATAATAATATTATTGGTTTAGAAACATTTTAGTTCATGTTCAACAACTCACAGGCATTCTCATTCAACATCCCTATTAATTATATCTCAAGAAGCAAATTAACCGTCTTGTTTCGACATCTCGATTTTTTCCATGCAAGCATGAATGCCAAAAAGTAGCATAAGCTTTAAATAGGAACTGTGAATGAAGTAGGTTGGATAAGAAAAAATTGGCAATTTTGTCCACTGTAGTACAGAGTATGCAACAAAGGGTAAAGGCTTTCACCTTCTGTCCTTGGAGTCGTCGGATCAAACCTAGCCTCTTCTAGTGCAGAAATACATTCCTTTCAAATATACATTCAAGGATGGTTCATAGATGGCATTACAATAGATTTTTTTTTTCAATTCATCCTGGTGTCGGGCTGCGGCCAGCATTCGTATGGATAGCTATCGGCGTGCTGTCGGCATAGTGTTCTGCCGATACCGGACCGGCTGCTTGCCTCATGAATTGGGCGCATTCGCGTGGCGTATGGCCAATACCGCCAGTAGTGACAAGCGGCTGTCGGCCGATTGCTTACTGATAGCTCTGTGTTTGCTGGGGAGGTATGTCCCAACGACAATACAAAGTTTAAATATTTTTAGAACATAATTATTATTAACAGATTAATTTAAAACATTTAGTTCTTTGATTAATAATTAATATTTACTGCAACATTTTCCATACAATCAAATAATTTATTTTATCACATCAATATGTATGGAAAGCTTTTTTAAGAATTTTATCTGTAGGATACCGTTGGTTAAGATATATCGTCAATTTTCTGAAACTCTTTTATTACACTCAACTTTGTATGCAGAGATAGAATTCTGTAAGCGATTTTTAACACCCTTCCTAATATGGTACAACTATAAAAATTATTTTCAGAGGTATGTTTACGGCGACTATACAACGTTTAAATATTTGTAGAACTAAATTATAAATAAACACATTAATTTAAAACATTTTTTCCTGTGATACATCATGAATATTATCTGCAACGTTTGAAACTATCAGAAAGTTATATAAATTTATTAGGGTTTCAAAGGGGTGCTTACTTTCAAAGATCATAATTTAAGAAAAGAAATCTTTTTTTATCGTTTTATCGCACAAACTTTCAACTAAATAAGAGGATTTTATTTTTCGAAAATTCTTATATACAAATTTAAGCGACTGTACGAACGTCGTTAAATTTTGGCGATTTAAATAATTTTTCTACCTGTAATGTGTTTTATGTAGACATATTAATAATTCTGTAGATAATATAATCATTTGATATCCTTATATACAATTGTTAGTTTATTTTGTATAGTAATAATGTCAAAAAATAAATCAGAACTTTAGTTAATGATCATTCCTTTTATCTTTTCTGCAACAGAAGAAGTTACGTTATCCTTTCATTAGCATCAAAGAGAAACTCTGAATAATAAAGATTTCCTTCTAATCTTTTATTCTATATTAGTTGCGTAGCAAACAGTTGCGTTGCATTTGAAATTTATAAGATGAAGACAAAAAAGAGATTTTATTGTATTCTACATATATAAAATATTTGTGATTATGTTATAAATTCATAAATATTATTATACATATTATTATAAATAAGCTATTTACAATATAGGTTAACTGAAAATTGCATATTAATCAATTTATTTATTTTTAATGTATAACATTTTGCAATTTACACTATTTTCTTGAAGTATCAGTATAGTGGCTTTATATAAGATGGGCCACATAGAGAAATAAAATTTGTCTTAATGGAGAGGATTAACAAAAAAATTGTGGAGTGCATGCACCTGATCGTGGTATGCATGTGTTACACCTGATGAGCTTGTAATTATCATTAAGTTAGTAATCCTTTACATGTATAACTCATCGAAGTGAATAATTTACAATTTATCCGTATCCTCCTTTGTTTGGAAGAATCCTATGTGATACTAAATAAATAAACTAAATAAATAAAACTGTGATAAACTAAGTTATTTGATTTTTTTTTTTTTACATTTTTACTTTGCTTATATATAGCTGAATGTCTTTAGCTTTGGATCAAAACCAACAAATGACAGCACTGATGTTTATTTCTTCATAAAATAAGTGTTATTATCATCTGAGTTTGGAAAACGCATTTCAGACAGTGTTTCGACGAAATTAAAAAAACAAAAAAATCATAATTAACTTAAACTCTTTACTATAAAAACAAATTGAGGATTTGTAGATAATTCAATTAATTAAAGGCCTTCAATTTGTTACTTCACAAGTTAGGTTATCAATTATTAAATCGATATTTTAAGAGTGTTAGTAATTTTAGATCCTTATTTGTGAACCTAAATTACAAGACCTCTAAAGTATCAATTTAAGAAAAAGGGCCCCTTCTGTCATCTACGGTGTTTTTTTTTTTTTTTTTTTCACAAAACCAAGGAATGTGTATTCGCAGTCTTATTTTACCTTCAGATAAGAAGATGATATTCTATTAGAGGTCATTTACATTTTCCTTCACATCCTGAAAATGATATTTCATACAGATTAATGAATTTTCAAAATCTCAGGTTTTGGGTAATAATAAGGTTACTGTAAAGTTAAGTTGCATAAAAAACTATTTAAATAGAAGGTAATTTAAAAATCATTCAATTGATATACAGAATAAAACTAAAAGCAAAGATATTTCTTCATCAGTTTTGATAACAAACTAAAATCATAGCAATGCATATATTCAATTTGGTTTTCTTTATTTTCAGTGTCTGTCGGAATATGGTAACCGACAATTATAACAATAACAATATTTACACTTTCTAAATTTTTCTCCATAACAATAGAGTAATTTATCTAACGTCATTACAAAAATTGCACAAAAATGTGCAAAAAATTAGTATCTCGGAAAAAAAAAACCAATCTTTCGAACATCCCAAAAATTTTATGCGATCCCCAGATCCACGCGAATAACTGGCTGTAGCTTCAACGCGCATCGAATCATATTCCAGTAGAATTAGTTTATAAATTACATGACACCGGCAAATAGTTGATGAAACAGATTTTGCAAAATGCAGTCTATTTCTATCCCGTGAAGGAATCCTAAATGATCATTTCCATTTTTATCATGGATGGCTTACCTTTTTCTGTGGATACGATTACGGATTATTAGCTTTTCATACTTATTATTTTAGTTTTTAAATTAAAATGAATAAAGTGTAAGATAAACGTCGGATCGATGCAAAATTATTAACATTTATAAATCTTCCATAATCGTTGTACTAAAAATTTCTATATTCTACAGAGAGAGTGGTTCGTCGAAAAATTATATTTAGTGTCGAAGCCTGCTTCGAATTTTTATGATGCAACTGATTTATAGTATCCTGGGAGATTATTTCCTTCCTTACCTTTGTTGGCAACATAGGCTGTGGTACAACATAGCTGTGGTTAAATACTAGTTATTTATGTTTACTAAGGAAGTTTTCAATTAAAATGAACTGGATTTAAATTACAAATCGGATTCACTTAAAATTATTATCATTCAGCAGTTTTCCGTAATCTTTTTAACAGTTTGATGTGATAAAAATCAGAATATGGAATCGACCAGTCTCGATTAAAACCAGTTATTCGGTCCCCTAGCACGTGTTACGAATAATTGGAAAAAGACCCCTTGAGAAGAATTTATGGTTTATGGGAAAAAGTCACCAAGTTGGGCAAAAAGTGTTTTGTTAAAATAAACTAATTTATTGGCGATAGACAAGCAGTCGGCAACAATTTATGGGGTTGACAACTGGGATAGAGGACATTAAATAAACTCGAAAACAGGAATTCTGCTTTTTCAGAATTTAGTTTTGCCCACGATGAAAATAATATATATATTAATATAAGTATAGATAGTACAAAGCATAATTCAGTTTGAAGACATAAAACACAAAGTTTTATTTTACATAAAATGACGTCATTCGCATTCGCTTTAAAAGTTCATATTTACGATACAGTCTTAAACAACATCTACTGAAAAGCATGCATAGGACGTAACCATTGCAGAATAATACCCAAATGCAGCAAAAAAGGGATGATGTCATTCAAGAAACTGGACAAAAAGTAAAGGACCTTATGATTGTAACTTTAATATGTATGCATAAAAATAAATATAGTTTATAGTAGCTGCATGTTTTATCAGAAATCATAAATATATATTTTTGCAACATAGCAAGTATTTTAATTACATTTTTTTTTCAGTTGTTACGGGAAAATGGCAACCAAAAGATATAATAATCTACTATTTCCCTACTGCAATAGAGATTATCAGTATTTAACAGTATAATGATGCATCTGCTTTGTTTCACGGCTAGCTTTAATAACGGAACGATATTTTTTTAGAGACGACATTTTAATTGCTTGCCGAAAGAAATAGTATATGTCGGGATAAGATGGCGACAGTAAGACAACTGCAATCCAGGAAGAGTACAAATCGCGTCCATCCAAGGACATAAATTATCAGATACCACATAATTTTAAGACCTCCATTAAAAACAAGAAAGGAAAACAGGAAAAAAAGCAGCTGAACTTTGGAGGGTTGACCAGACGGGACAGTCAGACTATGATAGTTATTGATAAAAAAAATTATAGTTGCATATTCCTTTGAGAGATGCGTGCGTTTGAGTTGTTTCCTAAAAAAATGTTGCATCCTGATTTTGTTTGTTATGAGTTTTTATGTCAAGGAGTATAGATTACAGACCAATGATCCGTGACCAATTTACTATCTCTTCTCAGTGGAAATAAGGTACGAGTGAAAACATTTCTCTTGTAGCCTTTTATAATTTATGCATTTTTGTATTGTTTAGGGAATAGCTTGCCAAGCATGGAACGGCTAAGAATATGCATATAAATAATCTGAATACAAATACTGATTGTAAAAGTATGATAAATATTATGTTAGTGATGTTTAAATAGAAGTAATTTTATCAGTAAAAAAAAGTAATACGAGGAGTCCAAAGAAATTGCTAAACGTTTGCAAACTGAGACAGTATTTGACTAGGCTATTTTTATGTAAATATTTCCTTTATAATGTTCTTTGTTTATTTTTTTTTGTTTTGATGCACTGCAAATAAATTGTATACATGCTCATTCTAAATTAGTGGTGTTATTCATGGCATTATGTTTAATTTAATTCTATTTTAAAATTTTAAGAAAGAGTGCATTTGCGATTTGACGCTTCAAAAGGAATATAAAGATTACAAAATTACTCAGCGCACGTTTTTTTTTTTCGACATGGTTAATTTTAAATAAATTCATTAATCAAAATTACTATTATTATCTCCAATTTGATTTAACCTAGGAGAGCAAATAGATGCTAAACAGAGATCTTATTCCACATTATAAGGTTTTCAGATGCTTTGTACTATCACAGTATAAATATATAAAATTTTTAAGTATATGGAGAACTTCATTAGTGCACAAAAGTATTTGAGAGTTGAGAAAGAATGAGAAAAATTGGTATTTGCACTGAACTATTTGGCTATAATTAGCTTGAATGCAAAAATCTTTCCATCACAGTTAACTTACATATTTTATATAGTATGGTTTGATAAATTAAATGCTTTTCTGTAACCAGATTTTTTTTATGATACAAACATTCATAATGGTATGCTTGGGGATAATTTATTTACATATGAATATTGCAAAACTTGACCTTCTGCTCAATTATGGAAAATTGGACATTGTACTTACGAATTAAGTTTTTATATAACAATGTATGTTGTAAACTAATAACACACTATAATCATTTATGAATCTTATTTATACCTTTCGATTGTGTTAAGGATTATTTATTTTATTGATCCACTAGCTCTCGAGTTTTGAGCATTGAGATATTGTCTTGTTAATTAAATCTACAATTTTTTTCTTCTTTTAGATATCGCAATGCAAAAAAATACCGGTTGTAGCCAGAAACATCATATATCAGTCCTTGATATGATTAGCGTTTGTTACAAAACCATTTTTGAGCCCATTTCGGACAAAGAAACAAAACAATTTTAAATAATCTTTTTAACTATACGTCATCTAAATAGTCCAGTGATCTAAGTTTTTTTTTTTTCTGAAAATCTATAGACGATAGATTCCAAATATACATACATAAATTTATCGTTTATAATATTTATACGATTTTTCTAAACACATTTGTGTGAAAATCTGAATGTAACATATCTAAATGAAATTTAGACATATTTAAAGAATTATTTATTTATTTAAAGACATATTTAAACATATTTAAAGAAAGTATTTACAGCAAAGGTAATTATATATATATATATATATATAATAAAAAAGTGAATTAGCACCCTATTAACAAGTACGTTCTAATAAGTATTATTTGATGAAAAACGATTCAAGGAAAAAAAAACATTCGAAATTTAAATTTAATATTATATTTCTTTTTCACGTGATGTATGTCTGATCAGGCAAGAAGGCAGGCAGTGTGGCTAACTTAGTGAAATATTTTATTCAAAATTTCCAAATTTTATGTTAAAAATAATATTTTTTGATTTACTTACATGTAGATATTTCGTGATTAATTAAAGTGAAAATTACTATTCGGATTTTGTGTTATGAATTCGGAGTTTTTTGATAAAAGAATCCTCTGAATTGCATATTACTCATAATCCTAAACACAAAGTACAAAAAAAAATGGTAAAAAAATTGAGGAAAAATAATGTTTCCTTTACTTTCTTTGGCATTGTTAATGTTTTTATTTACAGAATCAGACAAAATCTTTATAGAAAAATCGTTTTGCACGCAATAGTTTCCGTAACATTTTCCCCTATTTTAGACGTTTTTCTGAATGAAAAATTTTAAAAAGAGGAAATTACAGTGAAGATACAAATGATATCCCTTATTGTTTTATTTTTTTGTCGGCCATAAAATATAATTAATATCAAAAGGCCATTTGAATTTTGTGAAAATTGACAAAGTTATCGATAATTATCGCTTAATATGAGGGGTGTATTAAAGATAAGTGTATTATCTTTAGAGGGGTGTATTAAATAATAGTCATTTAAAAAAAATAACTTTTTATTAAAGAAATTCTAAAGACGTTCTGTAATGATATTATGCCCATGCGTAAGTTTTAATGAATTCTTCAATTTTGATAATTCTCTTTTTAACCATCTTAACTTCAGAAAGAGACTTCTGAAAATTTTGAAAGTTAGAATGACGAAAACGAATTCAGTGGGCATACACAGCATCCTGTTTTGGTCCAAGATATTCTAAATGAATTTTACAGTAAAAAGGTGAAAATATTAAAATTACTTACTTTCGAAATAATTTAAATTATTTTTTTTTTAATTTCTCCTTTTAACATTACACAGTTTTAACGTGGCAACATTTCAGAGATAAAATGATAAAAACACAGGAATGTCAATAAAAATCAAATAAAATTCGCAATTGAACATTTCCTAATAAATTCAATTAAAAAAATTTTAAATAATATTCCAAATTCATTCATTTAATGTAAAATTAGTACTAAAAGCAAAACAACAAATAATAAAAAAGTGGTAATAATAATCTTTAGTCCTCTTACGGTCACTTAACGATCTTTGTGGATCTCTTTCCCTAAGTTGAGATGTAGTTTTGTGATGAATGTTGTTAGAATGTATTTCATAGTTTTCACGAAATCATTTTTCTTGCCGTAATTGTTCAACTGGTCACCATTGTTGTCATAAATTTATTCTGGTATTTTTCAAACGAAATTTATTCTCTATAATTGTATTAAAGCAAGTTCACGCAAGTAGCACACGGACACTAAAGATGGTGCACTTGAAATAATGAAACAACGAAACTTTAAACGCGTTCTAGTTCTTTTTGCACGTCTGTAACAAATCAGACTAGCTCCATGTTAAAATTGAGAGTGGTCTTCGAAACATCGGCCGAAACATCTAACAGCCAATCTTTTAATTCAGTCCTACTTTAAGGCTCAAATTACAAGCATATATATTCACAAATTTAATCAAGTGTTGTATATATATATAAAGCGGCTTTGTCAGCAGATATCGAAACAATGTACCGCGAAATCCTAATCCCTAATGATGATACCCATTTACAGTGAATGTTTTGGAGAACAGAAATCTCTGATCTTTTTTAGTACATATAGTAAAAACTGTCACTTATGGAACTGCTTGTGCGCTATTCCTTGATCTGGAAAGTATACAGAAGGTTTGTGAAGATGAGAAAACTAATTATCCTATCGCCGTCAGTTCAGCAAACAGTCATATGTGTGTTGATGAAGTTTTGGGATGTTCAGAGTCTGTCAAATCACCTAAAACTCTCATTGGTGATCTAAATAATTTATTTCAACGCGGTGGTTGCAAACTAGGAAAGCTGTCTCTTGAAAGTTTGCCGAATTGATAAAAGTAAGTACCTTAACACATCCATTCAATCCCGATTTATCCCTGGAAATCCTAGTGTTAGACTGGAACCATGAAACATATTCTCTGTGAGTCCAAATTGTATAAAAAACAATTGTAACTACTAAACAATAATAAATATTCATAATAGTTCTTAGTTTGGGAACTCTGGGTGTTATGTCACCTTCCAGTGTTATTTTGAAAATCTAATTATAAGATATGTGGAAGCCAAACTTAAATAAATTAGATATTATGCTCTCAAAGATTCTACAAATTTTTAATAAATTCTATTCTGAAATAAGTGTAAATCTATTCACATTCCACTATCCGTGAATTTCAGCAGATCATCAACTTTGGAACTTCGATAGTTCTATGATTCCTCTACACGTATTTCGGCCGCTGTTGCCGATTTGAAAACTCTTAATCCTGTCAAGCTAATGCTGGTTGCTTCGAAAAGTAGAATTTATCCCGCCACTGCAATAACATTGCCACGTTTTTAGCTATGTTCAGCCCTTTTGTTATCATAAATAATTCACGTGGTGCAAGGTGCATTACCCGATACTGTCTATGAAATATTCTTGTGGACAGATTCTGCCATTGCATTCAGCTGTGTTTTGAAACCTCCAGCCAACGGTTATCAATTTGTTCTCCACTGAGCAAATAAAAGCAGAGATTCGATATTCACTGAAATTTGGCATCGGATTATTGGAAAATATAACACGGCTGACTCTGGAACTCGGGGTTCATATCTGTAACAATCTCTATATAATAAAAGGCAGTGTAACGTTCCGGGGCGAACCCATCGATTTTGCCAATGTCCGATATGATGGAGCCACTTTAGGATTAATTTCGATTTCAGATGTGTAAGAGAAAGCTTACCTGCTTAAATACAAATCTTTTCTACCTTAAATCCCTTCTGTTCAACATAATTTTCTTTAAAAGATTTAAAACTAACAAAATTTCAATGATTTGTGGAGTTGAAATACAATTTCAGAAATCGAGTTAAAAGCATACTTTAGCGTGAAATGTAAACAAGCTGCAGCGAGTCATTCACTTGATTCATTGAAAAAAATTAAACCATGGTACTATTCTTCTCTCGACGCAAATCAGCTTTTGTAAACCATTCTACTACGGTCCCCCTATCCGTCAACAAGAACAGACCCAAAGATCGTACAAAGAAAAAACATGTTGGGGAAATCCCGCTCCCTCCCGCACACCCACAACTAGAATGTACTAGAGAAACAGGTTCTCTAGAATGGACAAGGTCGAATCGAAAAGATTTCAAAAGATTTTTTGGCGGTCGTTTTCGAAGTTCAATACATATTGTTCGTTAGAAGGATACAATTATTTTCGTTTGATACAATAAAATATTAACTACAATTTACCAACACCAAATTCATAAAAAAAACTGCATAAAATATATAAACAAAGAAGGATAACAATTGCTATTTTTATTGGCAAGTAAGTTTTATGAAAGCTTTTTACTGTTTCCCAAATATCTTAATTTTTGAGATTTGTATGTAGTTTTTACGAGTTGTAATATAAAGATGAAAAAATAGTTAATGCCTGTTTTTAATTGTAGTGACTTTAATATATGTCCATCTAAAGTTTAGCTCAATATTCCTAGAATTGTTTGTTATTTATTTATTTACTAAAAAAATTAGTTGTGTTATACTTAACATTAATTGATAATCAGACGATTGTAAGCAAAAATAATAAGATGATCGCCTTCGCTTTCGAAAATTTTCAGTTATTTCTGATAGCAAAAGTAACGAGGGGGGGGGGGGGGTCATTATCAGCAAAATGTCTTACGTGTATTTTAAAATAATTTAATGTGAAATCATAAAATTTAAATAAATAACCATGAATATTACTTTAAATATTTATTTTAGCATTAAAAATTACTTATTTATATATTGCATTTAGACTATTATTTTTATTTTTCATTTAGACTATTATTTATATTTAAATGAAAAAGAAAATCTGATTGTGAAGAGATCTATACATAATAAAATTATAAACTATAAAGCTAACATATGAGTTTTCTATTCTCTAAAAATTTTATATAGTTTATGTGTTATTTGCAATATATTATATAAATACACATACTAGTCTATAACTTTATAATAATTAGTTGTATAAGTAAATATTGTATAAAATAACAAAATTACATTGATAAAAAAATAATACATTAGACATCACTAAAAATATTTAAATAATAATAATAATAAATAAAAATTTATATGTCTGATAAAACTAAAGTTTGAAGAGGCATATATTTACTTCATTTAGTCAAATTAACTTAAATTAGGTGAAAAGGGAGTGGCTAATTTTAGTCTGAATATTTTTTAATGTAACACCTTTTTCGAGCAAAAAACATTTTGTACAGTTATTAAAAATAGGCATTAACTATGTTTGATTCTTATTTGTATTACAAAAAGTTAAAAACTACATAGATATATGAAAACATTAAGGTTACGAAACACTAAAATGCATTTATAAAACTTGAAAAAACTAGCTTTCGTCTTTTGCTTACAAGTTTCATTGGCAGATTTAAAACACACTTAGACTTTTATTTCTTTATTTTTTTTTTGAGGGACTGGGGGGGGGGGGGGGTCAATAAAAGTACAATTTCAAGGTGTTAATGAATTATTAATTATTAGTATTATTTCAATAGTTGCAGCACAGCAGTCTTTTTTTAACTACACAGCTTTATTGCATATTTGTTAATTTTTTTGTTTTATTAAGAAATCTTAATTTTGTTATGGTATAATAGCCAGAAAGCCTGGTTTACCCAGAAGTATTGTAAATGCTAATAGTGTGTTTATTAGAACACAAACTAGTCGAACTTTACTCACCTAAACGCTTCCATCTTGTCAATTATTTTTTTTTTAGTTTTTTTTCAAATTTTAAGTGAAAAACACAATTTTTACCCACCGTCCTATGATGGGCATTTACACTAGTTAAAATATATTTTTAACTTGAGGTATGGGCCTATTTGGCTAAAAGGAATCTCCTAATTCTTTCGTAGGTTAAACACTACCAATCTCAGTCCATTCCTGTTGAGTCTTTATACTCCAAAATATCTTATTTATTCAATCAACAAGATAATGATGTTAACATTCTTACAAGATTTTAGTCATATACGAAAATAATCCGAGTAATTTCTTGGGTACAAAGATTTGCCAACAACACTAGACTCCTCTTTAATGTGAAAGGCTCATAAATGCCAGTGAGCTTATAAACGCTTGTAAAACTGTCGTCAGTGCTTGAAATTAATCTTCTTAAGGGGCACAAACTATTACCTACATCCAGTAAACTGCTTTCATTAAACAAATATTTAGACAAGGATAGGATTTTGCATTTTGGTGGGCTCCTCAGCAAGCGTAAAACCATGTTATTCGATTGGAAACATCCAATGCTTAATCCTAAATAGTATCCCTTAATAGCAGGCGTTGTTTAGTAAATTATGTCAATTTTGATTTAATTCCAGATAGCCGATCAACAGTTAAGAAGAAACTCAAAAAATGTATCCCTCATATTCGCCTATCAGCTCAACCACTCACTCATGTCATGGGCAACTGACCTTCCTCATAGGTTGGCCCTTTCAGAGTCTTCCAGAAAACAAGGTTTGATTTGGCGTGCCTCATCAACACAAAATGCGAACTTAAACGGAAGTCTAATTACTTAAAGTTATATATCTGTCTTTTCATGTGCATGTGTACCATCGCCGTACACATTGAGGTAGTATCAGAACCAATCACACATGTCTTTCTTTTCACTTTTCGGCGTTTCACATGACGTCGATAATGTCCAAAAGACATTTATACTGATAATAGGAAAACATTCGTTGGTTAAGCTTCATATCTTAAAATATAGTTCCTACTTCTCAATGAATTAAAAGCCCAAGACTTCTGTGCACAACGCCAATATTTTTGGCATTTCATATCTCCTTAAGGACGAAATCTGACGATTATGGGAGCCATCAAACAAACTAGCTAAACGACATTAAACTAAATCATTCCAATATTCTCTCATGAAATGCGAGCTATCACCACCGTATGGCTGATTGAAGCATGTATACATTTTCGTCGACGTATTCCCTTAAGCACAGGTCCTAGTGAATTAACAATGTTAACTCCAGGACAGTTCCTCATTGGTGCTCCATCACTTGCTTTACCTGAGGTTCTATCTCATAATAACCCATGTATTGATCTCTCTTCCAGATGGGAGCTGTGTAACAAGATACCGGATCATTATTGGCAGCGCTGGACTAAACATTATCTCTAAGATTCCCCTTAAACCATTACGGTCCAGCGTGTTTTAAAGGAATTTTATTCAGTCCACACCACGTTTTGTTAAACACTCACTTATATTTTATGAATCGCTGAAATGTGTTAATTAAAAAAGGCAAATTTTACTTTTCTCTTTGACTGGTATCAAATGTATTGTAAAAATCACAAATATTAAATAAGGGTATAAGTTTTATAAGTAGAAAAAGTGACAACCACATTATCAAGACTGGCCAATTAGCCTTTTTCAAATTATCATTAATCCGCATTAATCTATTCAAACCATTGTAAATAAGTACTCATCGGAGAAGTCCACCCTGTCGCTTATGGTTATTTTACAATCGTCGCTATCTGCACTAACGAGGAACATCCGAGCCCCCCATTAAACAAATTGCTGCTTTACCTGATTCCCACGCCATAACCCCGGTAGATTTTTGAAGGACATCGGCAGACTCAGAGCTGTTTTCTTTGCACGACATATTACGTCGAGCTACTTGACAACCGAAAATGACGTACGCAGTAGTTCGGAACGAACATACCAGTCTCATTCAAAGTGTGGAAAATGAAAGTGCTGCTAGTTATTATATTATTAGATTTATTTTCTATTTGGTGTCTTAAAAGTTGATCGGGTATCTCTATATTTTTATAAATGATCAATCGTCATTATTCAAAATCAATTCACCATTATTATGAAAGTTAATTTCATAGTTTGGCGTCTATCTTCAACTAAACCTCTTTCGTCATCTGCGATTTTGCAAAAATATTCTGTTTTAGAATTCTTGTGGAATTGAAAGTCAAGCGCACTCAGATTTTGCATTCATCCTTTTTTACGGATTTGGCATAGTAATCCAATATTTCTTTAAGGGGTCTTGTACCTTTTAAACGCGTCGAAAATTAACGAAAATCTTCAAAGTTTGAATTAGTCTATCTTCAAAACCTTTTTATGTATAAACGTAAAATTTTGGATATTGATTAAACAGATTGTGCTTTATAATATACAACTAACAGAAATTTATTAACCCTTTACAGAATTTGTGTATTGTTGAAATCAAAATAGCTCTTTTTTTACCCCATAAGTCATTGCGCGCATGGTATCTTGAGAAAGTATGCATGGATTGTCATGAAATTTGGTAAATATACTAAACAAATAAGTGTGTTTAAAATGATCTATTTTTAAGTATTTACAATGGTAATATTTTTAGTTATGAGTATTTTTATTCATTAAAAATACAAAATTTTTATTTTTTTTTTTACGAAAATATTTTTTTCATATAGTTAATGAAATAATTTTAGCCTAAGAGTAGATCATTTTAAACACACATATATGTTTAGACTCTTTAGCAAATTTCATGCCAATCCATACATACTTTCTCAAGATATCATGCGCGCAATGACTTATGGGGTAAAAAAAGAGCTATTTTGATTTCAACAATACACAAATTCTATAAAGGGTTAATAAATTTTTAATGGTATCATCTTACAAAGCACAATCTGTTTAATCAATATCCAAAATTTCATGTTTATACATAAAAAGGCTTTGAAGATAGACTAATTCAAACTTTGAAGTTTTTAGTTAATGTTCGACCCGTTTAAAAGGTACAAGACCCCTTAAATTACATTTGGGTCGATATAGTAAAGACATAATTCATATTGTCACTTTCTTTCTCTCATATTCTTCAGTATTTCTCACCTCTGATGAAAAAAAGCTGTGATGTTTTTATCATGCTTTATTGTTTATTTGTGTGTACCTGTTCGTTACTGTGAGTTGGGGGTAAGTAGTTGTCTGAAAAGTTCAATATTTCTCGTTTAACCTTTAACTGATCTCACGCGGTCTCCCAGACCCCGCGACTCCCAGCTGTAAACACTTTTACAGCTTTTTATTTTTCTGTACTGAAGTTAAATAATATGAATAAAATAATTTTTTCATGCAATTTGATTCACATGCTCCTAAGAGAAGTACAACGATATTGTTTAGACAAAATTTAAGTAAATTAAACCATTTGAGTTATTTTTTTATTCATTTTATTCGAGGAGTCTGAGAGACCAGATCACATCAGTTGTGTGACAAATTTTAGTCATATCAGTTAAAGTTTAACTTTTATCGCGCTTAAATTAAACTTCTTAATCACTAATTTTTGCACATAAATAAAATTTTCCTGTCGTGGTTTATTCTAAATTACTAATTTCATTTTATTATTAATTATTCTCTTAAATTCTTTCTATCTAATTATATTTTCCTAGATGAAGATATATATGTATATATAAGAGATAAGCACAATAATCACCAACAAAAAACAAAACACATTCATGTGAAATGCGCCAAAATGCTGCAGTAAAACACATAAATTCAATATAAACTAGCAAAATGATTTATGTATTCTGAACCAATCTAACCCCTCATAGAACACGAAAAATGAATATAACAACTTTTAAAAATAAACTAGGAAAAAAAACAGGCTGAGTCCTCCCCGGCAGTGGGTTATATTTCAAAAGCAGCCGAGCATTCAAAAATTTATATAAATTATGTATAAGTGGCAGTAGATTTCGGCCAGAAAAATGAGTAAAAAAATCAAATTTTAAACACTCGATCGCTACATATCACATGTTCCGCCACCGGACCATACGCCACATTATTAAATGAATGTCTCACCTGGAACATAGTAAAACATGCAAAATTATGTTCGTTGAAAAAAACACCACATTCCACCAAATCAGCCACGTTGCCACAACCAAAAATATAAAACATAAAACAAACTAAACAAGCAGAATCCATATCCCAACCTCCAATCCTAATTCTTTTCAGGTCTGTTGCCAATCGACACAGCACAAAATCGTAAAACCATCCTTAAACAGGTTTTAGGCAATACAAGTCATACACTGATGACGAAAACAAAACGATCAATAACAAAGAAAATCTGCAAAATATGAATATTTTTGTTATAAAATTAAGAGGGATATTGATTTTGTAATATATATGTGTATATATATATATATATATATATATATAGTATTAGGGTGGCCCTTATTTTTCAACTTTTTAAAAGTTTAACTCCCACCCTCCAATTTTGTTCCAATTAACATAAAAACAATGTATGCAAAATTTTAGCTCAATCGGACAACTACAAGGCGACCCTGATCGACCTTAAAACTTTGAAATTTTTTCCTGAAAAACCATTTTTTTCAGGTAAGAGGTTTTTATGTCTTAAAAAATTTTCTCTTACACAAAAGAAATATCCAGACGTATGCATAGTATTAAAATGATAATTTAGTATAAATATAATGGAGAAATAAATTTGAGAAGTTGGGGGAACAGCGCAGGTATAGGGAAACACCTGAACTCGCTGCCATTCGTGATTGTAAATAAAATAATTTTATTTGTAAAAACTTCTAGACACTTGTCCATTTTACTGTGGCATTATGATATGAATGTTTCTGTGTTGTTTTGGTATCTCTGGCAATGCTGGAAAACCATGTTTGCAACCTCTCCGTTTTTACAACGTATTTGCTTTGTATACTTGTTTCCTGGCCAAATTTTATGCCTTTGATGACAGATTCACCATTTTTTTCTTTCAGAACTGTTTGTACCGCTGTGGTGTGTTTTTTCTAGAACCGTGAAATTACATCAACTGTGAACGTGAAGTTCATCACACAAATTACGAAAAGATTTGTTAGTCACTCTTGTTCGTTACATTTGCAATCTAATCGTGGAGCCAAAGTAACATCAAATCGAAAAGTTTTAAGCATTTCATTCTACAATGTAAGTGTTGTAAACCTTACAACGAAAGAAAGTGCAATACTGGTGATTCAAGAGGTTTCCATGTTTTTCAAAAAGCACGAATTCCTGCTCATTGCGTTGATTAGCTTCTCAAACTCCATGATGAATGGAATGTTTTACAGAAAAATTTTAACTTGAGCTAAATACAAGGAAAAAGAAAAAAATAAATTTTTGTGGAAGTGACAGACGATCCCTTTGACATAGTTCATTCAGATTCTTTGGGAAAGGTGGAAATTGAAGTAAATAAGATATTCTTAACCCTTCAACGCCAAAAAAGGAAGATCGGGTTCCATGTTTGGTGTAGATCAAAAACTAAAACACAAGGAAGAACCAGCATTTAAGCGCACTTCAATGGAAACTGACAAGAAAAAAAAGACTTATGAAGAAATGGAAAAATATATATACTTATATCTTATAAGTTTGTTTCATCAGTAACTGATGATTCAGCTCAAGCAGTCAAAGCAGTGATTGTGACAACAACAGTAAAAATTCTTCTGTCGTTGATTGGAAAATATATGAAACAGCAACAACAAGAACACTTTCAGCCACTTGAGGTACATCGCAATTTTTTTGCTACACGTATTTCTGAAGTTTCTGAAAGGTGCAAAATCACTGACAGAACTACGGTTTACATATTAATGGCGCTGTTGCAGACACTTTCGGGGATGATACTGAAAACCTGATAATAAATCGCACTTCTTTTAAATAAATTAGAAAATAATTTAGAGCGGCGAGAAACACAGAAATGCAGAAAAATTTATCCTAAATGCCTGTCAAGAATTGGTGTTGCACTGGTATGGAAAACTGTTCTAATCACTCACAGGCATTCAAAAAGTTGATAGCCTGGCAATATTAGCAATTTTTCAAGGCAAGGAGCAGCTGTTTAGAGAGCCTAAAATTTCAACATCTCCAGGAGAAGAGCAAGCCATGGCTGTTTAAGAAACCGTAGAGAAATTGGGCATAACTGACAAAATTCAAGTACTTTTATGTGATATGACAGCAAGGAACGCTGGTCAAGTAAAGGGTGCCTGTGCAAATCTAGAAAAAGTGTTTAAACGCGACCTGTTGTACTTACCTTGCCTCAACGCATTTATGAGTCAGTTTTGAGATGTTTTGTCGACTCACTGATGAGAGCAACTTCTAGTCCAGACATGGCGTTTTTCAAAAGATTTAGATAAATTTGGACTAAACGCAATAAACAAGTTTCAATGACTGGTACCAATAAGGTGCCTGGGTATGTCTGCTCTACCATTCTTAGATTTCTTGAATACCACCTTTCTACGTAGAAACAACAGCGAGCTTCAACTGATAAAATATCAGAATATTAATTCTGCTAAAACAAATTCCAACCATCTTAGGTACTTAACTCCCAAAATTCTGGCACTATCGATATTTGATGACAGTGTTCCAATATAGTTTAAGTCAAATATAGCTCAAGTTATGCTGGAAGAAGATAAAGGTGATAGACTAGAAGAAAAAAATAAACACATAAGGTGCATTATATGAACCAAAATTATTTTTCTTCCTTTTCAAACATAGTGTTTTTATTCTTTGTAAGTTCTGATACAAAAAATTCTTCACGAGATTTTTTCCTGCACCGAATTCCGCAACAAAGACTCTTCAACATGGAAGGTTCATCCTGTTTACAAAAGTCAATTTGAAAAACTCGAGAAGACGGTACAGAGAGGTGTCAAACTCATTCAGGATTACAACATTATTTTCACCCAAAAAAAATAAAACTGAGAAAATATTTGTTGTATAGGTCGTTAGCAAAATCTATAAGAAATATGCAACTGCCGTTAAATCATCTCTTCGGAAAAAATAACGTTCAATGTTCAGTTTCCACAGACAACTGAAGAGTATTCACAATGCATAGCTGCCAACATCTTACGCTTTTTTGTACCACAAAAAAATTATAATAAATTTTACCTTCTTAAATCGGCATATTCTGTCGATTGAATAAGGCAAAAATTTCTATTAAATTTTTGTGGTGCAAAAAAGCGGAAAAGATGGCAGCTATGACAATGTTTAGTGTGAACACATCTCACATTATGTTTGTGATGCTATAGCAATTATTGTTAGAAATAAAAATGCGTCTCTCTTACCAAGGTTGTGAATTTTATTAAAAGATCGTAATATTTTCAAACTTTCTCTCGATATTTTTGGAATTTTTCAAATTAAATTTTGGTAAATTTGATTTAAAACGTTTTTAAACAATAGCTGGGGTTACCTGGATGTGTCCATATGAATTTCTTTTAGAAGAAGAAAGAAAATGGTCAAGATAGGTACAAATATAGAACGCTTTGGAACGGAATTACTCGTTGCTTAGACTATGTTACAAACTTAAAGGCATTTGAGGGTCGCCTTAAAGTTATCCGATTGAGCTAAAATTTTGCACACACCTTTTTTTTTGTTGTTGTTGATTTGAACAGGTTTAGCTGTTGGGAGCAGGTAATACTTTACTTTAAGAAAATTGCCGATTGCTAAGGGCCAACCTAATATGTATATATATATATATAATAATAACTTTGAATCAATATATATATCATATAACATAACATCATAGTTCATATAACGATGTTAATCAAATTTCTAAATGAAGATGGCATGTAATAATATTACACACACACACACACACACACACACACACACATATATATATATATATATATATATACAGTATTTATACACACATATAGAGTCCGAAGTCAAGAAAATAGAATACTGGAAAAAATGAGAAAAAAGTTTTTTTTATGTATCGCTTATACAAAAAGTAATACCGGATAAAACTCAATATTGTAAGAATCTACATATTTTGTAGAATCTTTTAGAATAAAAAATAAAGGAAATAATACAAAATTTTAAATAATTATTCACACTTGGAATAAAATTAAAATATTAGAATAACCATTTTCCTGGTTAAAAAAAATAGAATAATGCATTGTAAATAATACGTGTCTTTTTAAAAAGGAAAAATATTTATTCTTTAATATTTTGTAGTTTCCCTTTTGTAGTAATCCCTTTACATTTTATAACAGCACGAACTCGCTTTGCCCAGCTAGCTACAAGTGGTTTATGATGTTTTCTACCCAGACATAACCATGCTGACTTTGCTAGACGATGCTAGAAAGAAGCTCAACTTTGTTTTGGGGTGCAATATATTGCAATATTTTTTTCATTATTACCCATAAATTCTCTATAGGATTTAAATTCGGCGAATTAGACGGTCAGGGATGTACGGTAATTTGGTGTTCCCTAAGCCAGTTACTTCTTGGTGGACACTGATGTTTGTGAAGGTGCTATATCACGTTGGAAAAATAAAATCGTCACCACACAGCTCTTACTACGATGAAATGAAATGCTCAAGGATTTCTTGATATGGTCCAAAATTAATCATTTCGTTAACGATATATAGCATTTTAGGACTATGCAAAGCCATACTATTACAGTGGCTGCAAATTTCCCTGATCGTTTCATGCAGTACTTGTCACATGCTTCTTGCTTCATTCACCTTACATGAACACATTGATCACCATATGTTACGCAAAACCCACTCTCATCACTAAATAGTATATTTTTCCAATCATCCAGACCCTACAAAAGCCTTTTTTTACACTTCACTGTCTCCCTTTTATGTTTAATAGTCATGAGGGGCTTTATCTTTGGAACACGAGATTGAAATCCAAGTTTTTGTAGACATCTTAGTGTTGTAGATTTACTCACATCAACACAGAGTTCTTTCCACTTTCGATGCAAACATCTTACACTTCTAAAACGGTTTTTTAGCAATACTCTTTAGCTTTCTAACATATCTCTGAGTAGTTTTTGACTTTCCGCCGTTATATGCTTGTTTTCAAAATGTCCGTCGTTAACATACTGCTTTATAGCTCGACTAATACTTGGTTGAATCAGTTTAAGAAACTGGTTATATATTGCTGATTACGACCTTCTTTATGCAAATCAATAATACAATGCTTTGTAAACTCTCTTATGTCTGACGAACGAATTGTGTTTCATAGAAAATGAAAATAATGATAATGCAAAGCGTTTTTATGACATCGGAAGAAATCCGAATCAATCAAGAAAATGCATAAGTATTCTAATTTTTTAAACACCTATTTTAGTATTCTAATATTTTGAATAATGAAAATAATTTTACAAAAATAAAATAGTCACTTAACATTTAGTATTTTACAGTTTTAATTTTCTTCTATAACATGCAAATTTATTAAAACATCAGCTGTTGTTCTTTTTCAATTGTACTACAGTGAAATAAAGATAAATGCAATTTCAAATACAAATGGAATGAATTTTTATAATATTTTTATTTGCAGCTGTATATTTTGTAACATTTTTCGGGAAATTGAGTGGGTACCTTAACCTTAGGAAAACAGGAACATGAACCATCAGATAACTATTTTATTGATTATCTATTTGAAAAATAGTTAGAGTTCAATCAACATATGAAACAGAATGCACAATAAAATAGGCTCTACATATAAGGGTACCCCACTAAAAATAATCTTAAGATTATCAAAAGAAATCTCCAGTTTCTCCAGAAATCTGAAGAAATTTTGCAGATTTAGTTTTACCTTCAAAATATCTGCAGAATGTTTTACGATATTTTGCAGAAATCTGCAGAAATGGGCCAATTACCTACAGATTTTTGGGCCAAATACCTACAGATTTTCTACAGAATTTTTTTAGTAGGGTAACCTGTAAGTAGACAGTTAACACAACGAACTGTGCTTCAAACTGGATATCTAGACCTTGTCTGTTGAATGTAAAATGGTTCAAAGACTTTCCTATGTAGGGAGTTAAATGATCCACTATAATTAGCTCAATCTCGCAAGAGTGATACAACAGCAATTAAGAAAAAGTTTCCGCTCTTAGCGCTAAACGCTAGTTCAAATTATAAAAGCCAGGGACGGGTCTTGTAACACCAGCAACTAGAGCCGGTATTTTTTCCCTCTTATCGAATACAATGGAAGAACGTTTCTGAGATCCCGAAGAGACTTCTCCAAGCCAAATCTATACTAATAAATACAATAAAGAACAAGTCCCTTTTATTCTTTCTGTCTTCCTATTTATTCCTAATTTTCCCAACGCATCTGTCGTTTCACCGTAGCGTAGTGATTTTATTATCTGCAGCCTCTTGTGTGTCATGTGGGATCATGCATCGCTTCCTTTGGTTTGTAGACATGGAAAATTGAAAAGAATTTTTATTTTATTTAGAAATGCTTGCACGCGTACAATTAGAATTACTACAATGAATTTCTATGTTGAGTGAGAAATCTCACAATATCTATGTATAAAGCAACATGCTTTTTTGTATTAACTCATAATGGATGTCGGTATTCTTTCAACATTTAACATAATTTTTCAAAGAAAAAAATTAAATAAAAATTCAAAATTTAATTTAATATATTTTTAATGTCATATTTTATTGTTATAATTATCTTAGATTATCATACTTTTTGACAAACTTACACAAAGTGAAAATCATTTAAAGAGATTATGGAGTAAAGATAACATTCTTCTATCATTTATGAGTTTTTGACATAATGATATGAATACAGAATAATCAATATATTTTCTAGCCATATAAATTTTTTTATTGGATTAGATCAACAGAACAAGTTTTGTTTATTTTACGTGATACTCGAAGAGAATGTAAACTGATTATCCTGCTCAACGAATCGTTTTATATTAATGTACAAGAAATATTTGTATGTCAGATGAACTTTTCCTACATTATTTATCCCTTTTTTAAGATAATGTGTTATTTGCGCATTTTTTTACATTTCGGTAGCGTGCACTAGTTAAAAGTATGTAAACTAAAAACATTTACAAATAATTATTTAACGGTAATTGCTTTTAATTAAAGTAATAGCGATTTCCTTACGTTTGTAAAAACAAGCAAAGTAATCAAATGACGGATATTTTTATTTTTTGATTAAAAATAAAATACAGAATAAAATCTCCTATCCCATTACCAGAATGAATATTTATGTAATCCAGCTGAATAGTAACATTATAATGAAATGAAGTAAAATAATTTTTAACTAGATTAATCATGCTCAATGTTGAATTAGCATAAATGAGATTTAATCCAACAGAGAAAAAATGGCCGGAACTGTTTATCTCTGTTGAATTAAACCTCAACAATGCTACTGCAATCTTGAATATGATTTATCTAGTTTTTTTAATAAAAAATCTTCTCTTCATTATCACCCATTTACATGGTATATGTGAGTTTCTGCGATAGCGCTCGCTTTCATCATGTAATTGCTATAGTTACAGCTCGGATCAACGAAACTAGCGGATTAGTTTGCAGCTATTTCCAACAAAATAAATTGAATTATATCAGCCAGCTATCGTCTGGGCATCTCTGCAGTAAAAGATTTGGCACAAGCCAAAGTATCGAGGTTCGAGTCTTGGCCTGGACATTTTCTTCTCCATTGGATTAAAACTGAAATACGCAACTTTAACCATGAAGATGATTAATAATATTTTCGTATTCAGTATCTTCAAAGTTCATAATGGGAACTATTGGACTTATACTGATTTAAATCACCAAAAAGAATATTTAACCTGCTGCAAATATAACAAAATTGTGTTACATTCTTTACCTTTAAACTTACGTACATTATCTAGAAGAACACCAAAGGAATTAAATAAAAAAAAAAAAAATCAGAAAACCCGACTGCGCAAAAAGCGAACTAATTATTTATTTGTCATCAATGTGAAACTATTTCTTTATATTACTTACCTATTTTTTATTTACTTGTATTGATGGCCTTAAGCGATGCTGTATGTTACACATTAAGCGAAGTTGTGTTTAATTGTTAGTTCCTATCTATAAACACTGTTTTGATGAGGCCTATAGATGTCTATAATGGATAGAGTAGCAATAAAGCTTGAGATCCTACCTAAACAACTTCCAGGTTGTGTAATATTTAAACGGAGCTTCTGACTGTAAAATAGTCAACGAAAGATCGTCTTCATTTTGAAAGACCTATCCAATGATATGTCACTCAATAGGGTGCGTAAAAATTTGTTTTCGTATCTACCGCCATTTTGCATTTTACGGCCGCCATTTTAAATTTATAAAAGCAAAACCTAGCCTATAACAATCGGACGGTTATGATGAATCGATATTCTTTAAATCCTCATTCTTTAAATCCATCCAGCCGTTGGGATGTTTCGAGGGTATAAAGACCCACATACCCAGATACGCGTGAAACACATAAACCTTCTTGGCAGTCGGGTAATTAGAATCGAATAAAAAATGTATTATTATTTTTTATGAGCAAGTATCGTTTATTTTAAAACATACACATATCACCAGATACCAGCAGAATTAAATCTTCTTATCAGGAGAAATCAAAGCGTTGTAAAAAAAACTTTAAGGTAATGTAAATGCATTTCGTCTCATATTTGTTAATTCCTATATTTTAACTTTCTTCTATCTTTAATAGAAGAAAGTAATGTAATCGAAATTTTTTTTGACTTCCGGTTTTCGACGGATTTATACGTTTTAGGGTTTAAAGACCCCCAAAAACCTGTTTATAGAAAATGTCTGTCTGTCCGTCTGTCCGTGTGTCTGTCACCATTATACCATCAAAAAGTGTATGAAGTTATGCATAGAACTGAACCGAATTTTTATTTTGAGTTTTTGGCTATGGCGAGCAGGTCTTCCCTGAATTTTGAAATAAATCGCCGGTAGGGGGCGCTGTAATAGTGATTTTTGTGCGATTTTGAATATTGTACCATCGAAAAGTGTATGAAGTTATGCATGGAATTGAACCAAAACAGTCTTTTAAGTATTTGGCTATGGCAAGCAGGTCCTTCCTTAATTTGGAAAAAAATTGCTGATAAGGGGCGCTTTAGTAGCGATTTTTTGTGCGATTTTTGTGCCATTTTCAATATTTTACAATCGAAAATTGTATGAAGTTATGCATAGAATTGAACGAATTTTTTTTTTTGTTTTGTTTTTAGTCATGGCACAAATGTCCTCCCTGAATTTTGAAAAATTCCGCCGGAAGGGGGCGCTATAATTGTGATGTCTGTACGATTTTCATTATTGTACCATCGAAAAGTGTTTGAAGTTATGCATATAATTGCACCAAATTTTGTGTGTATGTTTCTGGCTGTGGCAAGCAAGTCCTCCCTGAATTTGAAAAAAAAATCTGCCGGAAGTGACCTCTGTAATAGGGGGGGGGGGCGAAAAACATTTTTTTTTATTTTCGATGATGGGTAGTGCGAAAAAGTGGCCACTAGTGGCACTAAGTTCACACAAAAAATGTGAGATTTTTAGGACAATTCCTATATTTGCCGCTTTTGGCTTGAAGTTTTGCTAAAATGCTGATTTTTGAACTTTTTTAGCAAACATTTTAAAAATGTTAAATTAAATTTATTTTGATTGTATTTACTTGAAAAGGCATATTTAATGTGCCAAATGTTTAAATATGGTCTCGTTATGCACTATTTTTGTGCTACGTGCTTTTAAAATGTACAGCTTTTAGCTCATTTTGCGTTCGGTACCAACGCAAAACAGCCCAGAACTCACCGCGAGGAGGTAGCTGTACTGCGCGTTCCACCCGCCTTCTTACCCACAGAATACAGGATGATTCATAATGAATGGGACAAAAAAAAACATGATTGTGAACGTTGTAATTAATATATTTAGAAAATTCAAATTTACCTCAAAACTACATTTATTCAAGTTTCTACAGTTGTTCAATATGTGCCCCTCCGGTGACACGGCAAATGCCTACACGGTAATCAAGCTCCTGCCACACTCGTGATAGCATATCCCCTGTGATGGAGTTCAACACTGCAGTTATCCGCTGCTTCAGTTCCTCTAAGTCTTGAGGAAGAGGAGGCACACACATCTTGTCATTAACGAAACCCCATAGAAAATCACATGCCGTTCACGAATTCTTTCAACCACTTCGGGTTTTGTTTCTTTTCGTCCTGGGCTTTTGTTCTTGCATAAGCAGCCGGTATCCTGGAACTGCTTCACCCACCTGCTTATGTTATGCCGATGCGGTGGTAATTTACGAAATTTCGTGGGAAAATGTCTTTGCACATCAGTTATCGAGGAGGTTTTGGCATATTCGAAAACGCAGTACGCTTTCCCCTGCATGGACGACATTTTTTTTAACAGCGCCTCTAGCGTCGAGTTCATCATTCGATGATTTTTCCCTGTTGCCAAATAAAACTTGTATAATTGTAGTTTCAGAATAAAGTTGTTTCGGCTGAATAAATCCATTACGGCAGTCACACTGCTCTATTCGTTTTGGCCCATTCATTATGAATCACCCTGTATTATATATTCAAAGTGCATACATTTTTAGGTTACGAAGTCCTACTTAGAAATGAATTTTGGCATCTTTTTCTGCGCTTGCAGTTTTGCTCTAATGAAGGCATTTCTTTCTTCACTCCCACATACCTTTGGTGCAGCTGCTGTAAAAAATTTAACGACTCTTTCCACAGCCTGGGAGTGACTTGGAAAGTAGATTAAGACTGTATCCAACGCTGAACCTGAAATTTGTTTTCTTCTTCTAATGAAAGAGTTTTCGTTATAGGAGGCTCGCTGATTTCGGTGGCTACCCAGTCGATGAAATCAGAATATTCCGTTGCTTTAAAGTTCAGCTTTGGAACCTGACACTCTCGCATTTTGTTGGTGTTTATCTTTTTTAAATTGTGGCATTTTTTAAATTTTTTCCCATGCCATTCTTCTAATATCTATGCTATCATCGGTTGCCATTGCTATCAGTAAATTCTCGGGATGGCCATAGTATCCATTTGTCTGTACGACTGAACGGACTGTAGCTCATCTGGTAGAAACGTCGAAAGTTGAATAATCTGCCATAGATATCTAGGCCCATCCGCGCAACCTGGCTTTTTACTTACAGAAAACCACACTGGCGCATAAACTTTTATCACGTACTGCGCGAGATATTTAAGAGCTTCATCAGGATTTTAATTACTAATGTACAAGCGTAAAATTCTTCAGGCGGTTGTGATCCATCTCGATTGCACAATTGGCCCAGGTTTTCTGCTTTCCAGACCTCGAGGACACTGTGCGCTTGAACCCGCTGCACAAATATCAAATAAATATTTTTGATCTATACTCAGATCTTCAGTCTTTTCCATTTCTGATGTCCATGAAACAGCAATAGGTTCGAACGAAGTGACACGTAGATTTTCGCACTCTGTTAGTCTACAACATTTGGGCCGGCAAAGGACTTAGGTCCCGTGGTTCCACAATCAAGTTTAGATAGTAGAAGTCGTAGTGGAAGTTCGTTCGCATAAAGAATTAAGTTCGTATAATGAGTTCGTATATAAAATGTTGCAGCTCGCTTCTTAATTTTTTTTCAAGACTGGCAATGACGCCATTGCGTTTTTCTGTATTAACAGCGTATTCTGTATCACACCCGAGTGCTATCAGTTCAGAAAAATCCACTTTGTTCTGACATAGAAAATTATATAAGGATTTTGCTGTTAATTTTCCGTGACCGGAACGAGGTGTCAAGTCACCCAAATATTCCGAACCAGATTCAGATAACACGGTGATATGCCCCTCGCCTTTTTCTCGACGGTGACCCTTATCCCCTTTTTTCCTATCATGATCGTTTTATCCTTGCAATCATCAAAGAATATTCTTTTAATTTTCCTTCCTTCAAGAACTTCCTCCTCCTGTACCTTCTTTCCAAGTTTATGTTTCTCTCTTCTGACCTTGTTTTTATCGATGACGAGATTATTTTCTTTTTCTGTCACAATTCCTGCATCTTGAAGTACGGATGAAGCTATTACCACAACTTCCCTCTCTGATACACCAGTCCTAAATGCGGCAGACGCTATGTGAGACAGGGATATGCATTTAGGTGTGTCTGGCTTTGAAGGGCCTGGTTCAAATTCGGATTCAGTCGAACTGCTTGCTTGAATGCTCCCACTACTTGAATCTTCCAACAATATATCTGTCTTCCATCTGGATCTAACTCCACTTGTTGAAGGCTTTGTCGCAGAACCACTATTCCTCGTTGAAATTGTATCCTTTTTCATTTTCTGCGATATTTTCTTTGCAAGAGTTTTGCTCGTTTTTAAATCAATATTCCCGATAAACATTTTTCGAACAGTTCTTTGATCCTTCAAGAAGTTCACCTCTCGATGTGAAATTTTACGCCTGATGTCGCAGTTACAATTGTTCAAGTCTCTACACTTATAAGTTGCAATGTCAAAGAGAGAGGTTTCCGCATTTCGTACGAAATCTTCGCGGATCGTCTTGCCTTTAACGCCCATATGATTACAGGATTTCTCCAATGATCTACACTTATTTTAATAGTTTTTAATCTTTCCGTTAATTGTTCGTTGGGAAACCACTGGTATGGAAGCTTTTATCCTGATTTCGGAAACTTTTTTACCTACTATTTTAATAATATCATCCACTGGTTGAAGATAAATATCTCGATTTTCTTCTATATCGCTTCGCAATCAATAGTAGTGGCGTATGATTTCAGCATATGTTGACAATTGCAAGTATTTCAATTTGCACGGTGCCCAAGAAAGGCTACTTTTCACGCTATCACGTGTCTTTACATGACCATGAACTTTCGCACTAGCCATTTCTAAACTCGTCGTAATAAAACACACAAAACACAGTAATGGCACGTTAAATGATCCAAAAAGCACTGTATCGCACGCGGAAAAGGTTTTACTTTTACACTGAACAAATGTCGCAGGGAAACTGAGCACTGAAAAATAATAAACATCCCTTATCACACTTTCTCCCCTATTGTGTTTCCTCCGTCATCCCCCAACATCGCGATGAGTCACTGCGTTCGCTTAAGTTCTCGCTTCACCGCCTTCGCTCCCTCCAGATCTGTTTTTGAGAGATTCTGCTGCCCGTTACCCAAATATATGACCCTTAAAGCATCGGGAAATTAAGGAAAACCAAGGGACATAAACAAGACTACAGAGAGAAACCGTTGAAAGATTCAAACAATACATGCAACCTTTGCTCACTTATACGCGAAAAGGCTATAAAAATCGCCTAATTTAAGATACACATAGCAATTAAATAATACATTATCAGACCTTATTTATACATTTGGCTCATTAAATATACCTTTTCAAGTAAATACGATTAGAATAAGTTTAATTTAACCTTTTTAAAATTTTTGCTAAAAGAGTTCAAAAATCAGCATTTTAGCAAAACTTCAAGCCAAAAGCAGCAAATATAGGTATTGTCCTAAAAAACTCAAATTTTTGGTGTGAACTTGGTGCCACTAGTGGCCACTTTTCCGCACTACCCATCATCGAAAATCAAAAAAAAAGTTTTTTTGGCCCACCCTAGTCTGTAATAGCGACGTGTGTGCCATTTCCTTAATTGTACCACGAAAAGTGTATAAAATTATGTATACAATTGAAGCAAAATTTTTGTGCGTAATTTTGGATATGACCAACAGGTCCTCCTTGAATATGGAAATATTGCGCGGTAAAGGGGCTCTGTGATAGCGATTTTTGTATATTTTTCTTATTTTTCTTAATTCTATTGTCCATCGGCGGGAACCGCGCTCCCTGCTAAGCCGTCTATTCGCAAAGAGCTGATAACAACAGAATAAGGAAAAACTATTAATTTTAACAAATATCATGATATAGATTAACTCGTTTTTAGTCCGTTTAACTGACTGAAGCAGAAATTTAAGAAGAAAATGAAAGTTGGTATAGTATTGAACTGATAATATTAAAGTATTAACATGTGTAACTACTTTTTGAAATATTAAGATGTATAAGATAGAAGACAGTTTTAGGATTGGCACATCCAACTAGTTTAGTTTTAAATTCTGCTGTGCATCAGATTTATCAAATGCGTTCCTCTAAAATTTCGTGTGATCTTCGTGGCCAGTGTTCGTACAGCTCGCATAAGTTGAGAGCTTTTCTTTGAAAAATTTTTCGAGATTGTCCAATTATCATTTCATATTTTATCCATTGTAATAAGGTTTATCTATTTATTGTATAAGAAATGATTTGAAAGTGATGGGATGCTGTAAAGCTGCCGTCAATCGTGTATAGTGAAAATGAATTCCTGTACCCTATAAGACATTTCGTTGTCCATTTATAAAAATTATATAAAATGTTTTATCACTAGAATGATAATCTTTCTTGTATACCTAGAGCAACAGGTGTGAGTCATAGATGACCTATTGCCTTCATTTATGTCATTCTTGTTTTGCATGGGAGATACAGACACGCAGAAAGGTTTGGAAATTAATGCAATAATTTTTAAATAATGATTAACGCAATTTTGCTTCTAGAATATTACATAATATGGAATTGGAAAAATATATACCTCCAAAGATAATTTTAACTTCTAATTTCAGAATAAATACTTTAAGATTTTTTCAGCTCTTTCAAATAATATATAATATATTTATATCATTATCAATTTAAATTTTGTAATAATGTTCCTACAGACAAATAAGATATCAAAACAAAATAAACTTAAATATATATAGTTCCTTGATTTTTTTGTACATGCATTATATTATTTTACATCCATTGAATTCACATAAAATGCTTGATCTATGTTTCTCCTTTTTACATGACTGCCAAGAAGGGTTAAGTGTTTCACGCGTATCTGGGTATGTGGATTTCTTTATACCCTCGAAACATCTCAACGACTGGTTGGATTTTAATGAATGAGGTCTCTATCGATTCGCCTTAACCATCCGATGGTCATAGGCTAGATTTTGTTTTTATAAATTCAAAATGGTGGTAGAGACATAGAAAATTACGAACCATAATGAGGGGGATATTATTGGATAGGTCTGTCAAAAGGAAGACAATATTTCATTGGCTATTTTACAGTCAGAAGCTCAGCTTAAATATTATACAACTTGGAAGTTGTGTACGTAGGATCATTAGCTTTACTGCAACTCTAACCATCATAGACATGTATAGGCCTCATCAAAACAGTGTTTATAGATTGGAACTAACAATCAAACAAAACTTAAAAGTCATCAATACAAGTAAATTAAAAAAATATGTAATGAATATAAAAAATAGTTTCACTTTAATGAGAAATATTTAATTAGTTCACATTTTACACAGTCGGGTTTTTTGAGTTTTTAAATTTAATTGACAGTGCATAATCCACACACAAATGATAAACAGTTTGTACTCAGTATCAGTTTTAATGTTATAGCAGTGCTTTATCTGGCAACATTTTTATTTCTTTGAAAATTCTGGTGTGGTCCGTGGACGCCGATTTTCAGGTTCTTTTGGAATACGTTTCTCTCTGAGTTCCTCTAATATTTTAGGAATATGGAGTTTTATACTTATATTACAATTTGTTGTCTCTTTAAAAGCAACCCAAGCGTTTTGGTTCGTTAGACAGATCTTTAACCACTACACTTAGAATAGGTCATCGACCTGTAGATATTGAACAGAGCTGCTCTATCTTCCACGTATTTCCATCTTTCGCTTCTTCCAGATCATTTTGAAGGAGTAATTTATTTGGTATATTTCTCTCATTTTCTTAATTACTCTTTTATTTTGTATTATCTTCAAAACAATAACGATTTATTGGTGTTTCATGACTTTCTCTCTGCATTTTCTTGGGATATTTTCATTCATCTCTCTGTCACTTGAATTGGATTCAGAAGATAAGTTTTGTGGGCATTTTGACCAAAATTTGTTTCGTCATTTATTTCAAAATTTCATCATCATCAGATGTAATTATCTTCAAAACACTTATGATTTATTGATGTTTTATGACTTACTTTAATGCATTTAATTGGGATATTTTCATTTTGGTTACTATCACTTGAACTGGATTTGATGATGATGAGATTTGAGATGAGATTTTATGGGCATTTGCAAAAAAAAAAAATGTTTCGTCATTTATGTCAAAATTTTCAGCATCATCAGATGTAATTTCGTCACTAGAATGATTTTCTGAAAATTGGCTTTAGCAATTTTAAAATTTCCTTATTCGAAAGACCTTCGGCGCGATACAATCACTATAAATGTGCGAAACTGGAATAGCCCTATCAGACACATTTTTTTCCATCCTGTAGTTTAAAACAGGCAAAATATTCTTTTTATTTAGTTTCTAATCATAACTGAAGCACTACTATTCTACAACATTCCAAGTGTTAGATAAAATAGCTGAAATCAGAAAAAACTCATAAATTTGTCTTGCAGGTGCATGACTGATGTGTGATCCCGACCCCTCCCTCCCCCAGTTTCCTCCTTTTGTGAAAAGCAATTGCGATACATCTCCTTACATTATCCTTCTCTTATTGAAAAACACAGGCTTGAAAGCCCAGTGGAAATAAAAGAAAAGCTGTTATTTTGTTCGAGTCATCATTGACCCAACAATGTAGTTCTAGGTACAGACGTATAAATAAAAAAGCTTCATTTCAAGCTTGGATTTCAACTAAATTCGTGTTTAGACATTATGCTGAGTATTTAAGAAACTCAAAAAGTTTCAAAAGTTTCTTTTTAACAACAATATTGATACGAGCAAATACTCACGTCTTGTGTTACATATGACGCACCTTCGTATTTCTAATTATAAGTCCAATGTATTTATAAATAACAGTAGTGATTATAAAAATAAATTTTAATATTTTAAGTTACAAATTTTGATTCTTATAAATTCCTCTAATATTTCTATGCAAACTTACCATTACTTAACACAGAGAATATAGGGATGTAACACTCTATATAATTTTATTAATGTAACCCATATTCACATATTTTAATGTTTGAAAATATCTCAATATATTTCTCATAGCGTAAATTTATTAAAATGAATAGGAGATTTAAAATCAGACATTTAATAAAATTCAGAAATGAAACATAGGCTAGAGTAAACTACAGTAAACTTTTCGGGTTTTATATAAGTTACTCATTAGTATTATTACCAATCGGGACCAAAACAATTGCCTAAAAACTACGGATGGACCTATAATACATTCTTTAGAATGTTAGGAATAGACTATAATTATCTACAGTTTTTTCTTCTTGTATTCCCTTTATACATACTGTTAATTATTAAAAATATTTATTATTTTCATTAAATATTTTAGAACAATAATGTATTTCAATGAGTATAGTTATGGATGAATACACATATTTTAATATTCTAAATATACAGACATTATTTAATGATAAAATGTCAGTATAAATTAAAACAAGCATAACATGCAAAAAAAAAAAAAAAAAAAAAAAAAAAAAAAAAAAAAAAAACGTTAGTTTTTATATTTTTTTTAATTACCCAAGACATATATTTCAGTTTTAAAATTTCCCGTTAACTCCATTTTCTTGTTTTGTTGAAGAATTACGTATTAGTTTGCACACAAATAATTTCTTTTAAAATAAATATAGTTAACCGGGTATTATGAAGCTAAATATCGCATTCTAACTTGACAAGCAATAAAATTTAATAAGCATTTAACTTTAGTTGTTTAAATTCTGTGATAAATATTCTTCATATCTAAAAATTTCTCTCACTAACCAAACTTCTTTAAGCATGCAATCCTAAATAAGAAAAATATCCTTTGTTTAAATCATTATTTCAATGTGAACTAATTACGTTTTAAATATAAACATATGCAGAAAGGCAGCGAATATTTAAAAGCAAAATAAATAATACACGTTTATAATTAAGATTGAAATTAATCAAAGAATTGTTCAGTGTTATTTGTAGTAATTTAAAAGAAAGTTTATTGAAAGCAGCTTTTCATACGTTTTTAACGAAAGAAAAGATTTAAAGAACTGGAAGTTAATGAAAATAAATGTGAAATGTTTCCAAAATTGTTCTCTAAGGAGACAAAGTGTAATCCTTTTTGATATTTTTCTGTTTGTCCCTAAAATATAAGTTTTGATTAGTTTGTAAATTACAATTCGAAACTTAATAAAAGCGAAATTATTAATATTTACCCAAGAATGACTAATGTTTTTCACGTGCTAACTTATCAATTCTGCACCGAGAGAATTTGCCATTTAGATGTATATTTTTGTTTCACAAGTATGGACGGATTCCAGGAAATTTAAATAGAAATTTTTTCGCCTTGTTCAATAGCAAACTTCTTTGATTACAGAACTTGAAAAATTTTATTCAAATAAAGTGTGTGATTAGAATTGAATTTATTAATTAAATGTTAAATTTTATATGTATCACTGCACAGTGTTGGTTTAAAATAACGATATGAGAATGGCGTTAGATTATTTTCATGTTAATTAATTTAATTTCCAATTGCACACATGAAATTTGATGACTTGTGAGTTTATCAGTTAATTCTAGATCATGGTTTGTGTACATTTGATATACAATCAAATTAAGTAGAAAGCAAATAATTTTGTACATTTTAACCCTTAAATTCACAGTACAACGCAGTAGTTACATGACTTTTTTTTTTTTTTTTTTTTTTTTTTTTCATTCGGCGCTCTCAGATTTGTTATAACGGTGAGGTTATAATATATTTTGTTAATACTGATTGCAGTGGGGTCGACTTCATTTTTTTCTGTATCTTTCTTTATAAGGTAATCATTATTAATTCTGCAAATTATTAAAAGCTTTATAAAAAGTAATTACATCGTTAAATAGTTGTTATTATGCAGTGTAAACATTCTAAAGTAAATGTGTAATTCAAAATTAAAATTTTTTGAGCGATTTTCGTTATGTAACTCAGGGGGGACATTATGTCATAATATCCGACAGAAACATAAATAAATTTTACTCTATTTGTCTGTTGGATAAATAATAAAAATAGCCTCAAATAAATGTAATGTTTTCCGAACAAAATAAAAAACATGCATTAAAGTGTTAAAGCTAATGAATGAAAATATCAAGAACAAGAATTTATTCAATGACTTGTAAAATGTACAGTCGTGGAAAAAAAAGTGAACAACCCCTACTAACTCCTCAAGAAATTATCGTAGATGAAATTTACTGGTACCGAACGATTGGAAATATTAAATACATATTAAAACGAACTGTAACTTTGTTTTTTCCAATAGTAGTACACAATTCCGACAGCATAAATGAACTCTACACCCTTCAATTAGATTAAAATAAAATTTTTATGCAATTCGTACCATAAGTTTCCGAGAAATTAATTATTTTAAAACAAGCGTATTTTAAGGGCTGTATCCAAATTGAAGTTCCGTACTCGATTGTTAACCCAGAGAGCCGCCTTCTTGATCAAGGCACATTAAGAGTTACTCAAGGAGTCAATGAAACTTGTTAGATTACCGGACAAGCAGAATAAATTTCAAAATATCTACTCACTTCTATAATAGACGGCTCCTTAAACCAGCATTTTGCCGTTTTTCAAGCATAATTTAAAAACTACTTGGAAGAAAAATGTGAAATTTTCGATTTACATAAAGCAGGACTTAATAAATCTAAATCCATCAAAAAATTTGCAGTTTGCATTTCATAGTTTTTTCGAATATTAATTTCATAATTCATAATTCATATCGTAAAATTATGAACATTGCAAATTTAGCGTATTTATGTTTGGGTATATCAGTGTTATTGCTACAAAAAAAAAAAAAAAAAAAAAAAAAAAAAAAAAAAAAAATTAGCACATTAGGAGCATAATTTCAGGAGATATAAATAAAAATATGAAAATGTAATTTAACATTAGAAGCACTATATTTTGAATGTTTATAATTCAAAAACTTATCATTCAAATGAAATTTGGTATCTAGGCATAGTTTGAACCGAAAATTTGGAATATCTTGTTAAAATTGGGTATTACCATTGAAAAAAAATGAAGTTTGGATTCATTTTAATATGTAAATGGCCCCCTATGGAAATTTATATACATCATTTAAAAGTAGACTTTATTTCCAATCGTTCGGTACCAGTCACTTTCGTCTACGATAACTTGTTGAGGAGTTAATAGGGGGTGTTTACTTTTTTTTCCACGACTGTACTTTGTGATTACCATCATTATCTTTTCTCTCTATGAATGAAATAAAAAGTATTTAAAATTTCAGTCAACAAATCCTGTTAAGAAAACACAGGTTTGTTGTTCTGAGAGAACTGGTGGCGTCTTTTGAATGCTGCAGTTAAACTTGTGAATATTTAAGGGGGTCAGAGGTTAAAAATTCTCAAAAAAGCATTTTCTTTTAATTAGCTTAAAATAAATACTAATTTTTAGCGTTAAATACTGCAAGCCGCATGCTTTTATCTTCATTAGATCCAGAGATATAACATCTTTTGCTCTGAAAAGCGATGCATCAGCTACACTCTGACGAGAACTTTAACTTAATTTATCTCAGAATGAATTTTTTCTAGATTTGTCAACTTTAAAAGAATATCGCCAAAGTTCTTTGCAAGATATATACATGAAATTTTCATCAGAGATTTTAGGCTATATTTTCAACAAATTGTCTTCAAGATTTTTAATTTTGAGTGATAATTCGGAAAATAGGCTTATTAATGCAAAATTCACTCATAATAAACTTCATTTAAAATAATTCATAATCAATATTTTTTAAAAAATCCTGAAGACAAATTAAAATGACTCATTTTCTGTACACGAAAGTGTAAACATTTTGTAAATCGAGTAAGTATTTCCAGAGTTAAATCAAAAACTAAATATGTATAAAATTTTAAAATTTAAATTAAAAGAAATATATAAAAATTTTCAGATTTTTTTTTCATGCAATATTCTTATTATATTAAAACATATTTCAGAAAAAAAAATCCTTAACAAAATCTCTATAAATAAAAAAATATATACAATTTTGATCCCCGGACTCCCTTAATAGCTAAAAATAGATTGAATAAGAAAACCTCTTTCTCACCAACAGTTGGAGTTAAATTCCAAACAAAAATGTGCCTCGAAACAAATCACTTGTCATGCCTTTAATATTAAGATGACACGCGCTTTTATATCATTTTGGAGAAGCAATGAGAAGATTATGATCATCCATATGAAGTTAAATAAACTACTATCAATACATTCAATTATAGTTGCTGATATTAACATAAGTGACGTGACATGCTATTATATTACATGACTTGTTGAAAGGCTTCTAATTTTCAAAATCATAATTTCACATCTATGTCCCCCAATCATGTTACAACAGTTATTGATATAATAAAACATACTAAGTTTCCCTAGAAGCCCCAGTTATGCTGTTTCTATCAGACAGCAATTAAAGTGTCATCCCTAAAAATTAACGTTTCTGCTAACCATAAGCCACCCGTTAAACAAAGCCGGTGAATCATTGTGCGGTTAAATACTCTTATGCTACTGCATTTTTTTAACTTCTAAATAGAACACATTTTCAATTTTTACACCGTTGTATAGGGTGAAAAAGTAATTGATTTGAATTAAAACTAATTTATTTGAAAAGTGTATCTCAATTTCTTTTGGAGATATTAATTATTTTATAATTTTTAATGCCTAATGCCATCTAATGTTGGCAACTGAAAAAATCCATTTCTGTAAAAATTAAGGGGAAATAGTTGATTACTCTATCTTTTTTGTTGCCATTTTTTCATAACAACTGGAAAAATTTAATTAAAATACGTATTTAATTAAAATGCCAGGAATATCGTCTGCTATAAAAATATATTTTAAAGAATATTTGTGTGACTTACATTATCCACATTTACTTAATAACTATAAAAAAGCTGAAATAATGCAATTTTCACTAGATTAATTTTAACACAATTATTCTAATTGGTAAACAAATCATATTAGATGTAAATTTCCAACTGGGTGAAAAATGTCCGGACCAGGATCGAACCCGGGACCTCCTGGCTGAGGCCGCCAGTGCTCTGCCATCTGAGCTATCCCGGACGATTCTGGTCGAACTTTTTCGCCCAGCTAAACTTGATGATTAACCAGATGCTGTAATCAGTCAGGAGGTCCCGGGTTCGAATCCTGGTCCGGACATTTTTCGCCCAGTTGGAAATTTACATCTAATATGATTTGTTTACCAATTAGAATAATTGTGTTAAAATTAATCTAGTGTAATTTCGTATCCAGCGATTTCTGGAGTTCCATTACCTGAGATTTATTCTGTTGAGCTGAACCAGGTTTCAGTCCAGATTCTGTAATCATCAAGGTTAGATGGGTGAAAGAGTTCGACCAGAATCGTCCGGGATAGCTCAGATGGCAGAGCACTGGCGGCTTCAGCCACAAGTCTCCCGGGTTCGAATCCTGGTCCGGACATTTTTTGCCCAGTTGGAAATTTACATCTAATATGATTTGTTTACCAATTAGAATAATTGTGTTAAAATTAATCTAGTGTAATTTCGTATCCATCGATTTCTGGAGTTCTATTACATGAGATTTATTCTGTTGAGCTGAACCAGATGCTGTAATCATCAAGGTTAGCTGGGTGAAAAAGTTCGACCAGAATCGTCCGGGAGAGCTCAGATGGCAGAGCAAAGGCGGCATCAACCAGGAGGTCCCGGTTTCGAATCATGGTCCGGACATTTTTCGCCCAGTTGGAAATTTATATATAATAATGCAATTTTATTAAGCAGCATATGGGGCATTCTCACAATCTTTCGACTTTTGTGGAAAAAAATATGGCGAAATTAAACTTGCTAAAATAACATTTTAAACTGATAGATGAATGCCTTAATGATTCAACATAAAGAAAAAATGGTCAGCAGCAAAAAAATTTCTATTTAACTGAGGTTTAAGTTAAACTTGCGAGTTTAATTTTCCTTACCATTTTACCCCTATAATTTTTTATTTTCTTCTACATTTTCACTTATAATGAATTTGCATAGTACCCACAGGACATTCAAATAAGAAATAATAACAATGTAGTACTTTTAATACAGAATTATTGTATAACATTGTCTTAAAGGGGTGTTAAAGAAGGAACGGTAAGGTGAAAAAAGGGGATGGTATTGGAAAAAAGAGACGAAATGGTAAAAAAAAAGGAGCGGTAAGGAAAATTACCACCTATTTTTAGGAAAATCATGTTAAGACTAAGTTATAACCACAATGTTCATTAATTTTTAGGAACAGTTGTTAACATTGGATTAAATTATTTTTTTTTATTTACCTCGAAAAGTGCAGGAATAAACCTTGGGGACGGTGAGACTACCCATAAATCCACGATGCTTGAAATTGATATTTAAATGCTGATTTAGATGCTACAGTAAATTTCCTGCCAAAGAATTTTAGACATTATTTCTCTAGCATACTTCTGCATGAGAAAAAAACTGGAAAAAATTCTGTGGCTGCATCTGAAATGATTTTCTGTATAATTTTAGAAGAGGGATGACAAGGAATCTAAAATCCAGGGACGGAGTTTAAAAAATTATAACAACCCTAAAAGGTGTGCAGGTTAATTTTTAGCTACATATTTATATAAAACAATAGTTCCAGTTTCGAAAAAAAAAATACATCGAATTATTTTTATTGAAACAATTTTATCCAGACAGCTCCAAACTTAAAAATCCGCATCAGGGACACGTTACGGTAGATGAGTTTTCCGGGTATTTGGACCCCCAACATCGTCCAAAATTTATTTATCTCGTTAATATTGTTATGCAATCATGCAATGGGACGTTCCCCAGTATATGAAATAAAAAAACGCAATAAAGTGTATTAAATAAAAAATTATTATTCAGGGACATGAAAGTCAAAAGATTGTGAGAATGCCCCATATACTAACATTTTCCGAATTTCGACAAAATATAAAATAAATATTTCTGATAAAAAATAAAGCTATTACAAAATGTATTTAATTTTCAGTATCAATTTTAATGTTACAAACAAATGAAAGCATATAAACCATTAGGTACCCCATTTTTGTGTGGAGTTTTTTGAATGCCGACATCGCTTTTTCCTGGGTCTGTGTATTATTCCGCGATAGTGATGGCATATCCATAGATTTCTATAGATGTTGCTTTAGACAGGATCGTAAATGTGGAATTCTTCAGTGCAAAGAAATGACGTCATTTTATATAAAATAAAACTGTGTATTTTAAATCTCAAAACTGAAATATGCTTTGTACTATTTGTATTTATTTTTCTTTTCATCGAGGGCGACACTAAATTCTGAAAAATGCAAAATTCCTGTTTTCTAGTTTTTTATAATACTTTGCTCACCATTCGTTAACACTCGCTGTTACTTTCTACAATGTAAAACAAGTTGGAAATTGTTCGTCAAACGTGTCAAATGAGGTGCGTTCGTAGTATAACTAGTTCTATAAATATATTTTGCACCGCATATTGTAATGAATGTATATTTTAGTGCACTTCATAAGTGCCTATCAATTTCATTCTGTTCGAAAGGCTGTCACATCATTAAAATGCACTTGCAATAATTTTTTCCCTTTGCCCATAATGCAACGGAAACCTTTTGACTGTCCCTGTAATTAAACTATACATCCGATTTTCATAAAACATGAAATGAATCGACAAAATTTTGCAACAATTATATATTTAAAATTTCAGACTATTCGGTTGGGTAGTTTTTGCTCTGTTATATGCGGACAGACGAGACGGACAGACGGACGGACGGATTGAACGACTACTAGAGGTGCTACGTATTTATATAATTGCGAACGCACCTACAAATGTACTTGTTTATTTATCATGGCAATATATAATGTAACAATGAGAAAAATATACAATAACATCTTCCGAGATTAAAGCGATTTCAAAAAGAGATGGAAAAAATAAAAACCAAAACAGACATATCTTCATAATTTAAAGGCTGTTCTCAAATCAAAAAGAGCAACTTTGTGATATAAGTTTTAAATTATTTTTCTTCAGAAATGCATGGAACTAGCAGGTGTTGCAGTCCAGAAACTATGTAATCGAGATGTTTTTTCCATTTTTTTTTTTTTTTTTTTTTTTTTTTTTTTTTTACAAACGCAATAGATCTTTAAGAAAATAGTCTCAAAGTGGGCGTTTTAAACCGAATTTCCGCGCAAAAAACGAATAAGCGATCAAGAATTGGTGAAAAACGTGTTTGTCACGTGATCAAAATCGCTTATAACTCAATAGGTAATTTATTGATCAAAACATGGAAAACACAGTTCGATTCCAAATCGCTTTCATGGTCAGACTTTACATTTTTTTATCTTTTCGTTAAAAAATGAATTTGTAAATGTGTCAAAACTTTTTTAAGCTTGTTGAGCAGAGCAGTTAAGAACAGCATTAAAGAAGCTTTCATAAAAACAAGATTTATTCTGCTCTGAAATATTTTAAAAAACATTTCCAAGTAGTTTACATGATGTATTTAGAGGGTTCGGAACACATTTTAAAATATTTTTTATTTATTGAGTTAAAATTTTGAATTTTTTCTGATGGTCAACCATATCATTTGTTACCAAAATCGCATGATAAAATTTCTCACATTTTTTTCTAATTTAAAATTTAAAATTAATTAAAAAAAGGGGGTAATTTAAAATCGTTATAGCGCAAAATATTATTTGTAGAATTTATGTTTTTTTTTTTCATTTAAATAAACACAAATATATAAGTTTTAATTTTGATTCAGCATTTAAAAAAATATTAATTAAAAAAATAAAAATACTTAAAAAATAATGATGTAACTTAAAAAAAAAAAACTCATATTTTCAATTTTCTTTTTATTTGCTAAACTAAAATCAAAGTAAAACAATGAAAAAAGACCTATCCTAAGCTTGAACAGTTTATCTTTAAAGTGTTCTTGACTTATAACAATTTAAATACGAGAAATGGTTAAAAAACCCATCATGAAGAAAAACTCATTTTCAAAAAAGTAGTTTCTACGACAAGCTTGAAAGCTAGATTTAGTAAACGAAGTAAAACGAAAAAAAAAAATTCCAGTTCTAATTAAGATTAAAACATGATTTAAACGTAATTTTAAACAGAAAAAAAAAACAGACAAATTTTTAATACAATAAAATCTTTTTTGCGAAAATTTGAAGATTTTTGTGTCCCGGAACCAATTAATAACTTTTCTCAAAACGGAACACCGATCTTTCGATTATTATCATTTTTCAATTAAATATTTTCATTTTTAATAAACATGTTTTACTGACAAACATGATAAATTAAAAGCCTTAATGTTAATGTTAAAATCAATATTATTTTGTAACACTTGCATGTTTAAGTTTAATTACGCAACTGAAATCTTTAATTAAGAATAAATAAATAGCATTTTAAAAAATGATGTACCTGTTTGAGAAATCTGATTTATGCACTTTAAAATTTATCACTAATATTTAAAAAAAAATTGCGGCAGCAAAAGAAAATTTGATTTTAAAAATGATTCTTTAATTCTTGAATATAAATCTGCGGATTCTAAAGGTAAAACAACTATTTTCGGAATCGTTAACAACACGGAAGTGACTATTGCATATTTTCTCTCTTGATTATATGATATTTTTGATGATGAAAAACCATTTGTCTTTATTTTACTGTGCACATATCCACCAAATACTTAGCAATTATTATAGGTATAAAAGAAATAAATGTCAATGCCTTTTAAATTATTTCGCAAGAAAATTATATTTTCAATGATAATTTCAAGAAAATTATTAAAAATATAAACAATAAATCAGACTCTTTTGAGAATACAAAATACGACATTTATTTTATTTATTTATTTATTTATTTACAAATTAAAAGAAATTTCCCAGACTGGCTGTACACTCAACTATTGCAAATCATCTTGACCAATTCTGTAATCGTAAAAAAGGGTGGGGTATACTCTATACTCTATATGAAGATAATACTCGTGTATACTAAAGTATATGATATTTAATTGATAAATAGATGGAATAAAGTTCTCCTTAAAAAAATTTAGAAATGCACGGGGTGTACTACTGTTTACCATTTACTACAGCTGTGTTCATCAGTATTCTTTTATTTTTTAGAAATGTTTATTTGCATATTTTTCTTTTCTAACTTAAGTAATTTTTGTGCTCAAGAATTACCCACTTATCTTGATATTTTACTAAATACTCATATGTTTAATATAACATTTAATTTAAATTTCTGATTAAATAAAATTGAACTTTACAAGATTTATTTTCTTTCGCTGGTAAAATATTATTGTATAATAATCTTTTAGGTTGTTGCAAGAGTTTCATCTTAATTCTGTGTTTTCACTACCAAAATTCTAAAATGCAGTTGCGAAAATAATGCTACACCTGATAATAAACAGTTTTTCCATCTATCGAAACTTCGCGTATGGCAGTATTAATAGACAATATTAATAGATTAATAGACAGTATTAATAGATATCTCAGTATTTTCGTGGTAGGATTCAATATTTACGATAAGAAATAATTTTGAGACCATCTTCAACGTGTATTATGGTATTACATAGAACAACCATGGCATACAAATTATCCACTTTTTGAATACTAGTTTTTTTTTACAGGAAAAAGTTTAGTTGTAGTTTATAGAGCTTCTAGGTTTCCAAACGTTTCGCTTTTTGAATACCAGTCTTATTCAGGAGAATTATTTTCACGGTAGGTTCCTTCAAAGTTTTCAATAGAAAATAATATTAAGGAAATAATCCTGTTTCATACATATAAACTGTGATATGGTATGAAATAAAAAATCCTGGGCTCTCAACTTTTTAGTACCAATTTTTAACAGCAAATATTTTCTTGGTAGTTTTCTTCAAAATGTACAATACAAATAATCTTCAGGAAGGTGTTAACGAAATTTAGATAAAAATTTCTAAAAAGGAGATTTTAGTTAGAAATTTTTGGTATTGAAAACGCTGGGCCGTTTTAGAGCTGTGCATAAATAATTTAGGCAAGTTTAATGCATTAATTAAACTTTTGATTTCAGGTTGGAACCGTCAACTATTTTTATAATCAATCGTACCACAATTTATATAAAAAAAATCCTTATGGCAGATTTCTGTACAAAATATCATAGTATAAGTGCATGACAGAGATTGTTTTTTAAACCATGGTACGGATTGAATAAAAAAGTATTTGCTGGGACGTATATGTCCCAACAGCGTAATTAAAGGATTCATACATGACAATATGAGACAATAAGATTATCGTAATATATCGTGTATTGTAATATATGAGTGTTGTATAGTACTTTAATAAAGCACTTTGACGTAAAAATAGATAATACTTTCTCCAAATAGTAGTAATAAATATTATAACACTAAATAATCATATGTTACTATTCTCTTTTGAATTAGGGTTTCTTTTCAGGAATCTTCTTCCACTATTAATACATTCTTTGCATTGCTATATATTTCACGCTTTTCAAAGCTTTTCTATCAGATATTACCGCGTAAGTATAACTTATTTCTAAAATGAAAGGATCGCTTCAGAAATATTCCATCTCATACATAAACATTTTCTTTTCTAGAATCAATTTTGAAATAGTTTTCGAAATACACTATTAATCTTTTTAAATTCTAAAAGCATATAAAAGACTTTTTATCTCTGTAAGATGATAATACGATATAAGATATATAAGGTACATAAGAAAAAAAAATCACACGATTTAAATCCCAAATTTTATTTCTGTAAATCATTTTTATTCCAGGGAATCCAAATTTCCAGAAAATCTTTTGCGGAGAATGAAAGTTTTTGGCTTTGAGAATTCAAATATTTAGAAATATTAAAATTAAAGTGTTATAATAATTTTTAAATAAGCCGCGTTGCTCAGAAACGTAAGTTATTATTTATTTTTATCCGCTTGACTTTCGTATTTATTGATAGAGTAAAACCTTCAAACAATGGACGCATTGAGAGCATAGAATTTGACCGCTATGCAAGGTGTAATTCAGACGAAAAAATGTACAAATAGTATATAGGTGTTGGAGATCGTTGGTGATGGTGGTTCCGCTAAACAGAGTCGTCACTATTCGGTAGTGTTTCTTATTGAGGTTTCATTGTATTTGTCTCTTCAGCGTAAGTTTATTATTTAACAAAAGATAATTTAATTCATATGAATTAAAATTATTTCAGTAATTATGACCATTTTATATATAATAGTAAGGTTACAATTGAGTTGTTCGTAACAGAAGTGTTCTATAAGCTATTTTATGCAACCAATGCAAATGAAATTCTATACACTGTTAAAAATCTGCAGCATTTGCTGCATAATCACTCCACCGCTTTTATAGAAAACGGTTACTTGAGTATATTATGGAGCATTCTCGTTGGTCAGAGTAGAGATACTCTATAATAGTGGCGGAGCAAATGCGGCAAATCCTGCAGCAACTATGCAGCAAATGCTGCAGCAACTATGCAGCAAATCCTGCAGATTTATAACAGTGTACACTGTAGAAATAAAAATAATGCCAGTTTTCAGGAAGGAATCGGAAAAATAGTTGTCCTTATCGTACCGGAATAATTTCCAACCTAGCTAGGAATAAAATCCGTAAAATAGGAATAAAATCCGTAAAATACCTTTTTACTGACTATTTCCTTATTTTTACGGAATTTATTCCGAGCTGGGTTGGAAATTATTCCGGTACGATAAGAGCAACTATTTTTCCGATTCCCACCGGAAAACTGGCAGTATTTTTTTACAGTGTATGCATAGTGCAAAATGTAATGTTTTATACATTTTGTAGATTAAATAAGACATCATTATTACAGTGACAGTGGATGAGATATCAATATGACGTTAAAAATGATCACAGCTATCAAAGACACAAATTTCACTAAAATGTGGTAGTTTTAATTCGGTCAAATTATGATTTTGAGCTGACTGACAAATTATGAATACACTGGAATGTCACCGTGACTGATTTTTAAGTAATGCACCAGAAGGCGAATGCAAATGAACACTAATTGCAGATCGCCACTAAATGGGACAAAATCGGCTTTAGAGTAACCTCACAGTAACAATTATTTCATATGACTCGGTAGGTATGTGAACATCAAGATTTCCATTTGCGTTAAAGTGATTTAACACTTTATCCACATTTGGATCACAGTGCTTTTGTGGAAGTTACGAACGAAAAACGACCTTCGAAGCCTGTGTAAAAGAGTTTCTATATAAGAAATCAAACCTTTGAAAATTAATGCAAGAAATTTATCTTATTTTTTAGTACACTGTAAAAAAATACTACCAGTTTTCCTGCAGAAATCGGAAAAATAGTTGCTCTTATCGTACCGGAAAATTTTCCGACCCAGCTCGGAATAAAACCATAAAATACCGTTTTATTGACTATTTCCTTTTTTTACGGATTTTAAAAAATAGGAAAAAAAGGATAAAAAAAGGAAATAGTCAATAAAACGGTATTTTATGGATTTTATTCCGAGCTGGGTCGGAAATTTTTCCGGTACGATAAGGTCAACTATTTTGCCGATTCCAACAGGAAAACTGGTAGTATTTTTTTTTTTTTTTTTTTTTTTTTTTTTTAAACAGTGTAATCATTGAAAGTAACATTTGTAAATTGTATATGGGATCTCGGCAGTACGTGAATACGTGCTAAAGCCGGAAAGATGCTGACCTAGCCTTCGTTTAAATGTGTAGCAGATAATGTTTCTATCACAACAGTATAAGATTAAAAATTCGTCATTATACATCAGTATATGATTTATATTTAGTTATTATCTACTACAATATTACGATTTAAAACATTGTCTTTTGTTTATTTTTTTTCTAATCTATCATAAACTCCGAATGTCAAGTGTAGGTATTTTTATCAAATAATTTCATAAAATATAAATGTTTTTCCTAAATTGCGAAAACTTCCATTTAAATAATTCAGCATGTAATACTCACGAATGTATAGATTTATATTGGATAAACTGGAATTACTAATAATAGTAAGTAATAAATTGAACGCGTTTGCTTTTTTTTATATTTTTTGACGTTTGTTTTCAAATGTTTATTACATGATTTAGCTAAGCGATCTCCATCCAACAAATGCCAGATACCGCATCAAAATAGCAGGATGGTTTCGAATTTGAAATGCGGTACATTTATTTGGTTCATAGTGTTATTCATCTAGAAAAAGTGTTCATGTCATTGTAATTTTAGTGACTAAATTGTATAATTTATTTGTCAATATACATGAATATTATTATAAAGAAGAAAATTTTTAATTTTGTTAGATCGTTAAATATTAAATAAAAAAAATATAATGGCGTAAAATGATTGTAATCGCTCTGCTCTAAAATGGGGCTATATTTAACGTCCGTAACTCTAATACTAAGCGGGTGGTAAAGCAAAAAACAATTTAAAATTGGTAATTTCTGTTATGCTCATGTTCAGATAAATTACAATTTGGCATGGTTGATTACTTTTAGTATGTAAATGTGCAGTAAGGACAGTTTCTAAAATTATTTGAAACTTAAAAGGGTCGAAATTGGAGTTAAATACTCTAAGAACGTTCTAAATTACGATTTATATGTAATTGTTACGGCAAGAATCTTTCAATTTGGCATGTTTGTTACTTTTTACACGTAAATGCTCGCACAGGACAGTTTTTAAAACAGTAATGAAAACTCATGCATTCAGCATATATTATGTGTCACTTTCAAACACATTCAGAATACTGTAATAACACTTTGTAGCTTATTAATGTAAAACACGACGAAATACACAATTTAGAAAATTCATAGCGCAATTGCAAACCCAATTATGCAGTTATCATCAATAGTCTGAAACATATCCGAATTTTTTGTGTAGCCCTGTACGTGATCTGTAGATTTCTATGTACGTCTATATATTCTATGTACGTTTTTATGTATTTCTATCATACTACTTCATAGCATGATAAAAGTTAGCTCAAAACACAGTTAAAAATTTCGATTGAGCAATAAATAGGAATGTATTTAAGATTTTTGCGTAACCTTGGATATGATCTATAGAATTTATACATACCAAGTAATATGAAAACAAAGCAGCTAAATTTTAAACACGTAGCACAACTAAAACGCACTTAATGAAATTATTCTTCATAGGCATTGCTGTAGCCAAATACTTTTGTGTGTCCCAGTAAATCATCAATAAATTATATGCGCACAGATTCTACAATATTAGCCTCTTTGTAGTGCACTCCAGTGATATACATAAATTTCAATAAATTTAAAATAGTGTAATATCATTCAAATACACCTCATAAGTTATTTTCCCATAGACCATGGTGTAACTGAAATCTTTTGAGTGTCCCTGTAATTAAACCGTAATCGCTACACACTTCATTTTCAATACTGAACATACCATGGTTATGTTCAGTAACATATATGAACTTAATGAGAATTTGACAATACTTACGAGAGTAGTGCTAAAGAGAGACAGATGGACAGACAAACCGAATTCATAAACGCTTTTCAACTATGTTGGAAAGTATTAACAATCGTTCAACTATACTGGAAAATATTGACAATCGAAACTTAAAAGTGTACAAGACCAAAAATAGCTCTAATATCGCTATTTCTGTAATACTAGTGGGAAAAGCCAGCTGAAGTTTGGCATGGTAGTTACTTTTAAGATGTAAATGTTCGTTAAGAACTTTTTTCTAAAAACTGGAAATTTAAAAGTGTGAAATGGGCGGCAAACCACCTAAATTTGGATTTACATTGAATTATTAGGACTAGAAACTTGAATTTTGAGAAAACTGATCCTTTAAGACGTAGATGAACTTTAGCACTGTGCACAGTATAAAAATCAAAATTCAAAAGCTTTGATATAATTAAAATTTTAGAAATGACTTTAAGCATATCGTGTTGTAATACATATAGAACTTTAGAAGAACACAATTAACGAATTTTAAGTAAAACTTAGCACATAAATTTTATTGACTAAAATTAAAAATGTCCTTTAGGTGTTATGTTAGATAATATGATAAATGCAATTTTAGTCCCTGTAAAAAATTGGAAAAAAAATTGGAAATATGATGTATAATGATATATGATAATGTTCTAAAAAATTGGAAATATGAAAAATTAAAATGATCGGAAAATGCTCTAAAATTACGATTACTTATATAACTTTTAAAAATTTAAAATATTACTTTTATATATTACTTTAGCAAAAATGTTCTTTAGTTCAAAATAATAGTTTTAGAAATATGAATAATAAATAATAAAATATAATTATTATTACATGTGTAATTTTATATCGTTTAGAAAAAAAACTAAGTTAAAGTTCATAATTGCCACTTATTTTAGTTTTAAGGAAAATATTTTTTTATTGTATTTAAAGTACATAACTTATTCTTTGTTTTAAATGCATTTGGTTTATTATCAGTTTACAACTATTAAAAAGAAATAGAAAAATTCTTCAAGCAACAGAGATTACAAAAATTTACAAGATGTAAACAAACTGACTTTTTCGCAACTAACAAAGACACACTGAATAAATCTGACATAATTTTATTTTTCAATGAAATTTTCAGAAATTTTTAACACTGCAATTATTTTTTAATTACGTCAACAGGTTTGGGAAATTTGTAAAATAATCGGTCCCCTTTCGGTACTAAAGGGGACAAAGGCATGGGCAATTTTTTTGGATTTGTTTGAACTGTATGCGTGCAATATCATTGTTATCTAATTTAAAAATAGATAATGCATCACCACAAGCTTTCAAAAACATAACTTGCACTTCACCATCTTCTAAATCATCTTGTGTAACGGCTATGTAGTAATACTTCATTTTTCTCTTTTTCTTCAGTTCTAGTATGTATGATCCTTTAATTATTTCATCTAGCGTTATTTTAAATTTTCTTCAGCAGTAGATTCAAGAACGTGAAAACTTGTTTTCTTAGGAGACATTTTTAGATCTGGAAAATACTACAAATAAATAATACATGCTATTGCAAAAATAAATATAAATAAGTAATAAGAATGACAATAAGTACCACAAAAAATGTAAATTCTGGGATAAAATGCAACCTCTGTTATTGGTATGTAACATCTGTTAACTTAAGTCGTAACACGGGTTACTTGTAACAGAGGTGACATTTAAGCCAAAAAAATTTTTTTTCTTAAATAATAATATTCTAAACAATAACTATGTTATTTATATAAACTTATTTTACTTAGTGTTTTGGGATTTAAAGAGAAATTTTATTTTTAAAACAATATTTAAACCTAAAATTGGAGCAACAAAAGTTACAAAGAGAAAACACACTCACCTTAGAAATTCATAAGACTGCTCTATACTCTAAACACGTGGCAGACAAAGTAAAATGGGCGCGTGACTTCTATTCTAGAAAGTTTTTTGAGCAATACAGATTTGTAGCACCCTTTGTTGGACAAAATTTTTATTATTTATTCTTCTAAATGTAAATAAAGTATCAGAGGTTTCATTTTCATGGACAAATGTTAAATTAAACTTATGCAGTTACAAAATACATATCTTAATTCATTAGTACAAATTTATTTAACTACTATATCTGTTATTTAAATAAAAACAGATAAATATTGCGTTGTTCATAATATTTAGAATTGTAGTCTGTTTAAAGTTGTCTCTCTAGTCATTTGGACAGCTAATTTTCATAGCTAAGAATAGAAAAAGTGCATAAATTGTGCAATAAATCCAATAATATTGGCTAGAGCATGTTTCATACCAGTTAAGAATAGTTTTTTTGTAAAAGATGGCATAAAAGAATTGGAATTTCTTTGCATATGAGATGAAAAAAAAATGAAATTTTGGACATGAAAAGCACATGTATTTTTGGTTTCACCCATATATGAATTGGAATATACGATGTGGCATGCCATTTACTAATCCTTGGAAGACAGTAACATCAATATTCTAACAGACTTCAATGAAGACGACCCTCAATTTTGCCACAGACTGAAACTGTCTGCACCTCCATGGATTGAGCAACTGCTAAATTTTAATAGTAATTTCACTTTACCTAAACTAAGAAATTCTGTGATTTAATAAGGCGAATATTATTTTTTTTAATAATATCTTTCTGGCTACAATTCAACATTCCTACTTCCGATCGTCGAAAATTAACATGTTTTTATATCTCAAACCTAAATGATAGAAATGCGCTGTAAACGCACACAGTTTTGCCAGTTGGCAATATTTTATTATTAAACCCTAAGAAGATTCGGGACACAATTTAAAATATTTTTTATTTATTTTGTTAACATTTCGAATTTTTTGTGATGGTTAACCATAATCATGTTATTTGTAAATGAAATCACATGATAAAACTTCTCATATATTAAAAAAAAAAAAAATTAAATTTAAAATGCAGTAAAAAGGTGGGGTAATTTAAAATCATTACGAACTCGAAATATTACTTGTAGAATATAATTTTTGTTTCATTTAAATAAAGAGAAATATATCAGTTTTAATTTGGATTCAGCATTTTAAAAAGTATTAATTTAAAAAAATTAAATGTATTTAAAGTAAAAGTAAGAAAACAGATGTAACTTTAAAAAAAAAAAAAATCATATTTTCTAAAGTGAATATTTTTTTCTAATTTGCTGAATCAAAATTAAAGTAAAACAGACAAAAATGACTTGTTCAATGTTTGAACCCTTTATCTTTAACAGTTCTTGAATTATAACTATTTAACACCAACAGAGCGAGCGTCGTTTACAGAATTTTTAATCTTTTATCACCGGTTTTTCAAAACAGAATTTTGGGGTAATTGAAACGGGAAAATGCTCGTATTAAATAAGGGTAAATTTACTATAAAATTTTCCTGGTGAGAATAATCACGGATTATGAGCGCCTTACGTGCAGTGTTGCCAGTATTGGGGACTTTTTTAATTCAAAATATTTGACTGTCACCACTTTTTTAGCATAGCACAATTCGCTTATTTTTCAGAATTTTTAATCTATTATTAAATAGGTCGAATATATCTCTATTTCAAAAAAGCGGTGACACTCAACAATCTGGGGATAAAAAAGTCCCAAATCTGACAACACTGCTTACGTGGCACGTATACCGGTCGCTCGTCCCCAAGCTCTACTGAGGATACCTCACACATTTTTGGGGAGATTGCGATCTGGGAAAAAGTTAAGGTCATCCCATGACATGCACCCGATTATCAAAAAAACATTCCCAGGTGTATTTTGCAACGTGAATGAAGGTCTTGTACTAGTGGAAAATCCAAGTTAATCCACCAATTCTCTTTGAAAATGGCAGTAAATGGTATTCTAGCATTTCTTTGTGATCGCTAGACTTCATGCGGCCTGAGAGAAAAGCTAGGTTATGTTTACCTCCATAGCCAAATCCTCCCCACACCATTAATGAGCCTCCACCTTGCTGTCTTTTGGAAAAAATTTCCTCTTCTTTCCTCACGTCATACCAATAGAAAGCTGCCTGGCCCATCCAAATTACTTTTATACTCATCTGAGGCTATAACGCAATGACACTGCTCCTTCCACGTTTGATGATATTTGACTCAGTAGACTCTCCTTTGCATGTGTATGACTTTCAATATGGACGGGTGTTTTCGTTTCTTATATCACAAGATGCTTGTACGTTTTTCAATTTGTGACAGGGTTGATTTTGCCACAGGGTTGTTATCCTTTTTCGGCAGATGTTTTAGGTAAATACCACCTCGTGAAAGACGACGCAAAACTTCTCTTTACTGACTGGATGTCATTTTTTAAATATACACCACCTTTTTTATACACGAAAGTATTGCCCTGATTTACAAATTTTCCTATTACGGTCTTACATCGCTTGATTTGCTTAGATATTAATCTATGTGAAAGGCCTTGTTTTTTAAAAGCTGCTATTTGTCCTTTCTCGAACTTTGATAGCTGGGTTTTCTTTCCCGTTGCAATACTGCAGGAGAAATAGAAAATACAACCTTCAAAAATTTGCACAAAGTTCGATTGACACAGAACAAGTATTTGACAACTTCCTGACGTCATAAACATGTTGGACTGCTGCAAATCGAATGTCGATAGTTACCAATAAATACTAATATTGGCAGTGACTTTATTTCGGCGGGACACATTTCCCCCCTCTTTCTTTACACATTCATCCTTTTCTCCAACTGAGGAGGTGCAGGGAATGAGTTACTCCCTGTAAATATGTATTTGTATATAGACTTTCTTAAAATATTTGTTTCGTTCTTACTAGTTTGTTTCGTGTAATAACTTCACAGAATTACGGTGGCTTTTTTTCGTTGGGACACGCCTTACTGTAAGTTAAATGTGTGAAATGAACAAAAAAGGTACTAAAAACTCTCTAAATTACGGTTTGTTTGTAATTATTAGTGCTACAAAGGTGAAATTTGACATAGAATTCTATTTTAAGGCGTGCACGCTTTCTCATAATAGTTTTTTTTTTTTTTTTAAACCATAAAAAAGTTAAATGAGCGAAAAGTTTCTAAATTCATAATAACTTTAGTACTACTGAATAGATTTCAAATCTTTTCGCAGAAAAATAATAATGATAATCTCACTTAAAATAGGCTATATTTCTTCTCTGCATAAACTGCTCTTTAACGGTGCTAGAGCCAAAAATTTTCGAAAATTTCAATTTCTGTGAATCCATTAAAATTAAAAATGTGAAATTAGATTAATTGTTACTTTTAAGGCATAACTGCTCTCTGAAAACGCTTGTAAAATACATGATTTGAATACATGAAATGATCGAAAAAGAGCAATATATGCAAAATTACTCTGAAACTATCAGCGTTAGAATTTTTTTAAATTGACATGTACATTTCTACTTAGGAGTGACGCCCACAAAAAATGTATACAAAATCGAAATTCAAATGAGTGAAATGGGAAAAAAGCGTTTCTTAATTATATGCTTATTATGATTTCCAAGAAACTATCATCCTAGGAATTTTTAATTTTCTGTAACGATAATTTCGGAGATGTAGTTGGGTGCGAGCAATGTATATTTTTTCTCAAATTAGCAGTTTTCTAACTGCATGAAAAATAGTTTTGACCGGGAGTCGAAGCCGAGACATTTTGGCGTAAATACCAATACCAAAACGAATGCTAATTCGAATGCTCAGCCAACAATGACAATACCAATGCAATGCCTAAAAGTCATGTGTTCAATTTCTGGCCTGGACACTGTTTCAATAATCCGAAAAAATGTTAATACTTATGATATCTTCAGGATTTGGTACGATTGTGTTAAACATAATGAAGTTTATTTTTTAATTCAATTTTATAGAAACTGGAAACAAAAGGAAAATTGATTATTTGTCATGCCATTTTTAAATACCACTTTTTTAGCAATTTTATAAAATGCAAATACCTGTAACTGCTATAAATAGTCAAAATAAAACTAACAAAACTAACAAATAATTGCCGACAAACAAGTGAAGTATTTTACATTTATCTTTTAGTCATGCAAAGTAAATAAATAATAAAAAAAAAATCCAACTTTATGCATATCGATATCATATTTTTTATAGTTAATGAAGGTACTTATATTAACAGTTTAAAATGGAAACATTGGTTTATTTGTATTAAATATATACTAAATATACTGCAGCTATTTTTAAGAGTTCTTTCACTATACCATGGGAAATAAACGTGTTCAAGTAGATTGCATTGTATCCGTTTTATGCAAAGGGTTGCTGCAAATGGATCGGATTAAAAGTGTGTTCTCACATTCTCCTAGACCAGAAATGACGTTTCTTTAATATGTCAATTAAATAGCAATATTTTAACTATCCGCAGCATTACAATTTCCCCTTAATATTACTAGGCACACAACTATCACTTTCCAGATAAGCGTGCAAAGCTCCGGGTTTTGTTTGTAGATATATATTTGGCCACAAAAAATGTCACTTTCTTAAAATGTAACAGTTATTTTGAATCAGAAACTACGTAAATGTTTGAACTAAATAAATGTTGGAACTAAAGTTCCGAAATTTCGAAAAATTTGGTCGACTTCTCTAACATCCCGGCATAGAAGCTTGATTATGGGAGCATTGGCACATGGTATATAAACTTTTAGTGGTATAATGGATATTGGACAAAACAAATACACTCCGAACAATCTCTTCTTGCTAAGCTAACTTCTATTTACTGGTGTAAATCTTGTACAAAGTCATATCACCAATTCTTTTAATGTGGGTTATTACTTGAGTTACCAAATGCCTTCAAATTTCGAGGGCTGAATTTCACGAAGTTTTTTAACATAACTCTTACATTATATGAAGGTAATGAATTCTCTAACAAAAAATATATAAAAGACTTACAAAGTTGTAAATTTGAATGAAGTAATGAAAGTTAAAAAAATGTCCCGCTATAAAAAAGTTTATAATATGTGGATATCCATGTTACCATAGTTTGGGATTCCCTGCATTTAAAGTATGATTCTTGGGCGTATGTCGCTAATCTGTTAAATAAATATTTTCCATCCGGAGATAAACTACTATTACTATTGGATACTATTGGGATTCGCGTAAGATTTTGTTTCATTTCGAATTGAAACACCTAATAAAACTAAATTATTCATCACAATTCACGAGCATAAACATTTCGGTCAATGAAGAGTTTTCATTGCTTTTCTTCTTTTTTAATTTTACAGGTTTCATTTGAGTGAAACCCATGAGAAATTTCGAAAAAATTTCTAGATATACAAAAGAGAAGAAAAACATTCTCTGATTGAGATTATTCTTACAACTTAATCTAGTTTTTCAGTTTGAAAATCGACACAGACGCAAATATTATATGTTCAACTATGTAAAAAAATTACATTTTTGAATTTCAGGAGATCGCTTATATTTTTATGAAATCACTGATCGAGAGTATGCTGCTTATCTACTGTTTTTCGTAATGAGAGTCGCTTGTTTTCATATTAGACATATCGTTTTATAAATTCATCATTTTTATACTGTCAATATATATATTTTTTTAGTTTAATAGTTAAACACTTCATATACAGCAATGTGAAAGCTTTGTTTCTCTTAAAATGCCTGAACTAAAAAAAAAAAAAACGGCTAAGATGAAGCGATGTCAAGTGCAAAAATATTCCCTTTTATTTCGCTATGCTTTACATTTACGGATATTTCATATTAAAAAAAAATAAATTTGTTATATACAAATAATTGTCATATTTTAAATGTCCGAAAAAGAAAACTTATGGCAGGTAATTAATTATTAAAACATTTATTTTTATAAAAATATATAAACTCTACAGTCGATAAAAATATAAATATTAAAAAAACCTTATAGTAATAAACACCGGCATTGTTTTTACACAACCATTTAAAATTAAATAAAAAAGACTTGTGATGACTCAAAATCTATAACAAATATAAAAATGAACTATATCACACTTTACTTAAACCCTCATGGTTTCACAACTTTTTTTTATAATAGAATAAAAACATGTGAACAAAACAGAACGTTGCCATTCTCAGAAAAATAAACTTACACAAAAATTGCTATTCGCAGACGATGTAATTAATTTATAACAATAATATTAAATATTAATTAAAAATAACAAATAAAAATAATAAAGACTGAATCTAATTTTAAACTTATAACAATTGATCAATAGCAACAATAACAATCAGATGACATATGAATAATCATTTGAATGTTGGGATTTATTTATTTGAATTTCTCGTAAAATGGAGCACATTGACAGAAACACACGCATATTTATCATTCACAACTTCTAAGAAGAATAAATCTAAATCTTCCGTGTATTCACCTAATTTATCATCCATAAATTATAAGCAGATTATAGTTTGACCTTCCGTATATTCACATAATAATTTATAATTTAATTAAAAATAAACAATGAATATATATATTTCAAGGTTCCGTACTTAAAAATAAAAACGGAATCCATTATAACTCCTGTGTCTGTCTGTCTGCCATAGCCATTTTACACGCAAACCATGGAACGTGGAAAGTTAAAATTGGACGAAGTAATAAATACTATTCACCCAAATATTTACAGATTATTAAACATTCAAAAATATATTTAGGAAAAAAGTGGGGGGGGGAGGGTAATTAAGTTACTTAAATAAATATTTTCTTTGTATATCGAGTGGGATATCGTGTGAAAGCTTTCGTAACGCAGAACTCAAAAACGAATTTATTTTAATTTTAGGTATTATATTTTTAGAGATATCGCCGAAAATGTAGTGCAAAAATAGATTTCCGAATCTACTAAAGCTAAAATTATGAAGAAAATAGAGGTAGTATACGTTAACTTAAACCTTGTAGGAAAACAATAGCAATTGCCCTAAGTCACATAGTTTTTGAGAAAAACGCATTTTTTTCATTGCATACAAATTTCGATTTGCAGGCGTTCAGAAAAGGTGTTGGAGAGCACTGGGTTAACCTAATGTAGCAAAAGTATAAAAGCATTGTTCATAATGGTTTAAAAAAAATAGTCGGCAATTAGTCGAGATATTAAACCTTAAAAACACGAACAGTTGGGACATACATAATTACAGGGGCGAACATACATAATTACTCTACTACCATCGGCTTTTAAAGCTCAGATTACAACTTTTAATGATATATTTGTGTAATGCAATGCCCAATATCAGTATAAAAGCAATAACCATCAAAATGTTAAAAACAGACTAATTTAATTAGTAATAATGACATAAATACTATGGGATTCGCGACTAGTTTTCATTGAGTCGATCTCTCAATACGCCTCCTGTGACTTTAAAAGTTAATTCAAAAACTATTTTGAAAAACTCGGAACGGGCCGAGGTGGCGTTGCAGCTTTGCGATCCCATTTCGAAGCGTTTAGCACAATTACAAGTTTAAATTTTGAACAAGTGTTTCGTTTTTGCTACACTGTAAAAAAAGCATTATTACTATGATGAATTTAGTTTTATGAATTGCCAAATGAAATTTAAATATAAACTAATTTTTCTTTCAGTACCGAATTAATTTCATCAAAACACATTAGGTGTGTTTTAGGTGTGCACAAAAAAAGTGTTACAGAAAATAGCAATATTTGATATTATTTAGGATTCACATCTCTTTGAACTTTTATGGTATAGCCATTCGTACTTTTCTAGTGTATACAGCTATACCCTACCCTATGTTGTAATTTTTTTTACAAAGTCTTTTTACTCTTTTAGTAATGATTTGTTTTTAATTACACAGTTAATAATTCATATATATGTATTGTACGGAACCCTCTGAGTGCGAGTAATACTCGCACTTGACCGTTTATTTCGTTTGTTATCCTCCTTCTGCTCACGTATGTACTCACTGAAAATTCCCTTAACATTGACAGCATTTAGCGCAAACTGTATAAATCACTTTAGAGGTTGATGTTGTCTCATTTTATACCTCTTAACTCTTTACTTACTGACGGTACTTATTAATTACCACTCACTTTAAACTTTCATCCCATAGTGAATATTACTGATATTCTAATGGTACTTTGCAAATACACACTCTTTGAACTCCACTTTGTCCGAATACATGGCAGCAGTAGTTCTAGGTTTGTTATTTTAGCGAGGAATGGGGTATCTTTGAAACAGTCGATGTGTTTTGTGCCGACGTTTTGTACAGATTGCTACGGTCGTCTTTTTATTGCTGCTAACACAGTAAAGGAAATAAATAAGTGTTTGATTTTTTTATGTATTGATTATGCTTTTAGAATACAATTTGACTAGCTATTTTAGGCGAACGGTGTATGTATTTGATTTAACAGTTGAATTACTTGGTGGTACTTATAAGTACCGTCAATACACTGTGTGTAAGAGAAGAACTTCATGTTTACTTTCCGCCTGTGTAGTTATCCATCGTCTTCATCTGTTTTAAAATATAATTACTAAAATGTAGTGTAGTAATAATTTTCCTAGTATTTCTTTTCCGTTTCATTATTATTTTTCATAGGAAATCCAAAAAATTTTGGCACCGGCTCTTTTTTTTTGAGCATGTAAATTCATATGTTGAATATGTGGAGATGCGAGAGAACAAGCTGTCACTGGAATATAGACGTCGCATAACTAAAGGACTGCTAACAAGATCGAAACCTATAAAAATATTTTTTTAACCCTTTCAGGGGCAAAGGAATTTCAATGCTAAAGTGTCGGAATAAATGATTGGCACCGGAATTTGCCAAAAAAATTATCTGTAAATATGAAAAAGACCATATTTCACATACCTATCAAATCACAAATAATTTACCACAATTCTGGTGCCATTTGTGGATTACATACCTTGTGGATTTTCTGTTACGATATTTTAGTTTGAGTGTAATTTAAAATACCACTTTAATTAATTACCTCTAATTAATTAAATTTCTCACGGGTGAGTATTTTTTTATGCTTATCCTTTAATGTTCATTGTAGTAAATGAAAAAAAAATTACATGGAAAAATTTCCTGTAGACCACAATGCAGTAGATAAAGGGTTAACCCGTTTGGGACGAGCGACCGGTATTCGTGCCGCAAAAGGGGCTCAGAATCGAACATTATTCTCACTAGTAAAGTTTTATTGAAAATTTGGCTTTATTTAATCCGAGCATTTTCCCGTTTCAATTAGGCAAAATTTTCTGTTAAAAAAAACGGTGATTAAAGATCAAAAATTCTGTAAAAGACACTCGTCCCGAAGGGGTTAAAGAAATAAATTTTGTTTTTCGTCATAGTAAAAAAAGAAAATTCGCGATTAAATAAATTACTTTTATTTTGACATGAAATAATTACGTTATCTAAGACATGATATAACTTAAAATTCTCAAATGAAATAAGACAATTTTTCATGTTGCACTTATTGAATGCCGTAATTTATTTGTTTCATTTTTCTTTTTTACTTGGAATACAGATTACCGATACGGATAGATTACTATATGCATATTTATCATTCATGCATTGTAAGCAGGAGATATCTCACTCCTCCATATATTCAAATAATAATGAATGTTTTAATTAAAAGACGAGAAGATATTTGTTCGTCTTATCTTTGTTTCATTTTTCATTTGTCATATCCTTCTACTCACTTATCTACTCAATTGTCACTGCTATGCTCATGCTGTATAAATCACTTTAGAAATATATTTTGCCTCCTTTGTTTTGCTCTTAAAGGAATACATTTAATTCTCGATCTTGGTAAGGACATAAATTTCGAGCTTATAAGATTGACATTTCTTTTTGGCAAAGATATATTACGTCATATAAGAGGCTGTTCCATAAACTACCCAAGTAAATTAAGTGAATTTTCCTGATTGATCTCTCATTAATGCTTTGTGGAAGTTAAAGGTTTAGTAGGACACAATCCCTCTTATTGTTTTATTATTATTCAATACTTGGATTTTTATTCCTTTAATTATAGAAATATACTGCCAAAAAAATTGTTGATTTTATAGGATTACACTGGCAGATGGGATGCTAGTATAATACTCTAAATTCAAAATTTATAGCGTTAAATAACAATAATAAACCGTAAAATAAGAGGTATATTTATGTATTTTCTTTTATAAAAGGGTATACTACTGTTTATTTACGGTTTATAATGAGTATAATGCTGACATTCCAGCTGCCACAATTATGCTGTAAAATCATCAATATTTTTTGCAGTGCATATAATGCGATAATTTATCTGTTTCATTTCTCTTTTTCGCAAATTACAGCTCATTGTTACGACAGATTATTACAATCACATTTGTCATTCCCAAATTGCAACAATATGATAACCCAAATAGTCGAACAAATTGAATTTTGTAATTAAAAAACAATTGAGACAACAATTATTCGTTAGTTTGTATTATTTTTAAATTTTCACATCTATCCACCCACTAATATACTCATATAGCACCAACTTTGTTGTTTTTTTTTAATTCATGTAAATACTGTATGAATCCTTTTAAAAATGAATTTTGTCTCATTTGTTTCATTTATTAAAATAATACATTTGGTTCCTGCTTATGTAAAGTATATAAATTTTACAGGTTGATATCACATTATTTCTTAGACAAGTATATAAGATTAGAAATGTACAATCTATTTATTTATTTTCTTTTACTTCAATCCCTTAAAACAGCAAAAACTCTGACTTACGACCCACACAACACATACGTTTAGATTTTATTCAGTTTTCATCTACCATTTCCGAAATACGTCTATATAAAAAATTTGGACGTATACAGCCAGCTAAAATACGTTCAGAATTTGTTGAATGTTTGACATAGACGTAACTACGAAAAAACTACAAAATATGGACACCAGTTTAAGAACATAAATTGGATGAAAACGCTACTAATCCAATTTTTGTCAACTCCCAAACTAAACCTTCACCTGTTTGTCCAATTTTCTGTTTTAATAACTTAAACTGGATGGAAACAGTACTAATCTAATTTTCGTTAATTCCGGGACACAAAAACCTGACCATGTACGGACATAATCTAGACAAAAACGTAACCTATCAACCGCCATCTTAAAATGGCGGCATATACAGACTTAGGCCTCATTGACCGAAACTTGTATTATATATTTTTGTTTGTTTTATTAATGTTTTATACAGCTTTCAACAAGTAAAGAATTTAATGCATTATTTATTTTTACCAGAATATCACTTTGTGGAGTTACGCTCCGCATCAATCAATCAACGTGTGGAAGATTTGTTTATGTCATCAAGGAAATCAAAGCCATGCGGAAATAGTGAAAACGAGTGTGAATGCAGGTAAGTAAATTGACTTTGTTTTCTAGATTTATTGTGTTTGTGTGCATACTTTACATAAAACATTTCTGTCACGATTCTGTGGTTTGTTATTTATTTGATTTATCAATAGTTTTGACTTTAGTCTGGATTTTTTGATAGGAGAGATCAGCGTTTGATTACGTAAATAAGAATGATTTGTTCACATGATTTTTCTCGGTCAAAATGCAGTTTTATAAAAACTTAAAAAAACATTTATTGGGTTGAAACGAATTTTACATTGATTTAGGGGCATATTTAAAAAAAAATTCTTTGACAATTAATATATTATGAGTTGCAAGTACGCAATTTCTAAAAACTTCCCATTTGATAGCAACTTCTTTTTTTGACTGATTAAAATTTATGTAATATCGAGTTCTTACTAAGACACCAAACTTTTTATATTTTAAATGTTCTAGTGCTCTAATGAAAGATCATTACTCAAATGTTATTCATTCATTATCATATTGTAATGTGAACTTATTTACTTAATACTAATAATTTTAAAAGAAAGTCTGAATTATTTTGCTGAACAACATGAATTGTTCAGCATGAAAAATGTATGAGGAAAATTTTTACTAGTATGTTCTAGATACAACTGAAGGTTCAATTCACAATTTTTAAAAAGGACAGGATGCATTTTGCCAATTTTAGAATAAGCAGGGTGCTGTGCCCTTAAATGATAGCCTAAAAGAAACAGTACTACTATTGCTAGTATATATGTGCCTTATATGTATCATTATATGCATGTTATTTACTTCTTGGATGCCATTTATACATTTTATATCATATTTATATTACATAGGGCTGAAACTAGGGGGTACAGAGAAGCAGAGGGGGTATGTGCTCCGGGTGCCAGAACGAAAGGCGAAGGTGGGGGGGGAGGGGGCACCAAATGAAGATTTTGTTTGTCGTTTCATACAAAAATGTATATATCCCCAAAGCAGAATACTTTGCGATGTTCTGCAACAAACTTCATCTGAACAAAAATGTTCTGTGGGAATTTAAAAAAAGAAAGTCGCAGGGAGAATTTCTTAATACATGATGAAGTGCAATGGCATCTTTTATAGGAATGCAAAATACATTTTGTAAAACGCTGACATACTCAACCGAAAGAAACTATTGGCAAATTTTGTGATTTTACTGTGGTCAAATGATGAATTTCCCTTTTTTTCCGACAATCAATTGATTTTCACAATATTTCAGAATTTTCCCTCTGTCAACTGGCGAATTTGACGTTTTTTTCTCCGACCAACCATCAAATTTTGCGACTTTTTTTCCCACAACTGGTTGAAGAATTTCGAGATATTTTCTACAATTCACTGACAAATTTCGCGATTTTTAACTGCAACTGGTAGGTGAATTTTGCGATATTTTTCTTTGACCGTTTGGTAAAAATCGTATTTTTTTTCACATGACTGATCCATGAATTTCATGTTTTTTACCAACAACTGATTGGCAAATGTTTCAACATTTTCTTGCTACAGATTAGAAGCAATCATTGTTTTTTTCATGACTGATCAAAGAATTTTGTCATTTTTCTGACATTTTTTTTTTTTTTACACGTGACTGATTCGAATTTTATTATATTTTCTTTTTATCGATTTTCAATTTTTTTCTCTTTTTCTTGCGACTGATTGAATCAACGAATTTACGATTTGTTTAAAAGATCAACTAAAGGATTTTGCAATTTTTTAGCCGCGACTGATGGGCAAATTTTGCGATATTTACTTTTTACTTATTGGCAAACTTTGTCGGGTTTTTTGCGACCGATTGGCAAAAAATGTGGATTTTTCCATGACTGGTCGATGAGTTTACAATTTTTCATGATTTTCACAGGCCGTTTTCGCGACAGATTGGAGAATTTTAAAATATTTTCCTTGTACCGATAAGCAAATTTTGCAGCAGCTTCTTGCAACCAATTTTAGAAAATCATACATTTTCTCTGCTACTGATCAACGAATTTTGCAGCTTTTCTGACGAGACACTGATGAATTTCACAATAATTTCTTTCTACTGATTAGCATTTTTTTCCACTTTTTCTTGCGAACGATTGGTAAAAGTCTCGTTTTTTTTTGTGAGTGCAAGTGATAGACCAATTTTGCATTCTACCCACGACAGATCAGTGAATTCCGCAATATTTTCTTTCAGTCGATTGGAAAACTTCGTCGCTTCTTTGTGACTCATCGGCCAAATCTCGGGGGGGGGGGGGGTGCACGACTGATCAATGAATTTCCGATTTTTCCTGACAATCCGCTGACGAATTTTTTTTTTTATTTTATTTTTTTTTTTTTTTAGACCACATAGAGAAAATTATGAGTTTTTTCCGCTACTGATCTATGAATTTCGCAGTTTCTTCCAACGATCTACTGACGAATTTCGCGATTTTTTAAACCGCGACCGATTTGCATATTTCACGATTTTTTTTTCTTGTATCATAGGCAAATTTTGAGGCTTTTTCTTGAGACCGATTAGAGAAAATCGTGGGTTTTTTTTTCGCAGTTTTCTTCCTTGGTGCACTGACAAATTTCACGGATTTTTTCTGAAACTGATTGGCGAAAATCGTGGATTTTTTCCCGCAACTGTTTGTTGAATTTATTGTTTTCCCACAACAGGCTGAAGAATTTCATGATTTGTTTGTTCTCCATGATAAACTGACGAATTGCACGAGTTTTTCATACGACGGGCTGTCATTTCACAATCTTTTTAAATAACGAATATGGCGATTTTTATTTTTTTTATTTTTTTTTCCAGCCATTGAGTGCAAATTTCACAATTTTTCCTAAGACTGAATGGTGAATTTTCTTGAAAATGAGGATTTGAAATGTTTTGCGATGTACATTACATTTATAAGCATATTCTGCTTTGATGGTATATATTACATATGAAATACAAAGAAACTTGCAAGCTGATGTCAAACCTATGGTAGCATTGTTTTCAAATTTGTGAAAGTAACTTTATATATATATAAAAAAATCTACAACCAAAATTGAAAAAGTAATCACTAGCCCGGTTAGAATTGAATCATCGGCTATTCTAAGCAAGACAAAAAATCATTTAAAACTATTAATATGCAAGTGAGAAATTTTAAAAAGAACGCTCCCAGAGGTTTAACATTAGCATTCCAAACTTATACGTGTGACTAGTGTAGGCTCTAAATGCTCAAGCTAATGTTAATCCTATGGGAACATTGTTTAGATATATCTTGCTAGAATTTTAATTATTATTAAATGATTTTTTTTTTTTTGCATAGGTTACCTGCGGTCGATAATTTTTATTGTGCATGAGCAGGAGGGGTGGGGGAGGGGCGCCAAAATCCATGTTTGCTCTAGGCGAACCTAGGCAAAAAAAGCCTAGTTTGGGCCCTGATATTATCTGTCACATTTGACTATAACTGGGCCATATGTGTCACAAAATGTTATAGTTAAAAACATGTTAATGTTATTTTAATGTCATATATGCTTTATAATGTCGCGATAAATCCTGGTTGATTGGTGATTCATTCTCGTAATAATAAATAATGTAATGGTGTAATAATGTAATTTTATGTTATGAAGCATTCAGGGTTCGTTGATATATATCAATGGATATATATCTTGATATATATCCGATATTTACTTATAAAATATCAAGATTTTTGATATTTTCAAATTCTTTACATTTATTTTCAAAATATCACGATGTTTGATAGTTTGTATATTGATATTTATTTTCAAAATATCACCGTGCAAGGTAATTTTGATAATTTTCACATTCAAACCAAGTGTAAATGAAATTTTCACCTGTTATTGACTGTGTCATTCTGTAGATAATGAACTTTTGCCTCTGGCAGTGACTTTTTTAGGAAAAGAAGGAAAAAAATCTTTTCGAAGCTTTATGTTTCAAACTTTTATTTTTAAATGTAGAACTAATAATTATACTAGAACTTCCCTTTGAGGGATTAGTCTGAGCTATATTGCTGAGAACATAGATTTAATAATAACATGTGGAAGCAAAGAAAGTGAGATGTTATCTTTAATTGTCCATATACTTCGGTAAATTGAGATGATGAAAATAAACGAGCCGTAGAATTACAAAATCTTATATATAAATTCGTATACACTGTTTAAAAAAATGGGAAAGCAAACCATGCATGCATGGATATAAAATTGTAAGTACGAAATATATTAAAAGTAAAATAGAAAATGAAACTCTAAATTATTTTATATCGTGATTGTAACTGTATAAAATGATGTCAAAAGCACAATCAGACGCTCCGCACCAATTTGAGTAACTTTAAATGACAAATATATGATGTTTGAAAAGAATGGACTATACTTTATATAGTGTGTGCTCCCCCGGAAAAGTTAATATTGTACAATATATGTTTTCCACGCATGCAATGAGGTTGTGGATAAGAATTAAGGAATTCTCTCTTCCAAATCTGATGTAGTATCAAAGTACCGAACACATCAATAGTGGCATGCAATGCATCGTTAGAGTCTGTTTTAGATATGCTCGATCGGATTTAAATGATGAGTGCTTGCTGGCCACTACATACGCTGCATTGTTTTGTTTTCAAACATATTCTGCACAAGTTGAGCTGTATTTAGCATGTATTAAATAAATGAAATCGGCAATGATTGCATCATAAAGTATGACAAAAAAATCCGAATATGTCGTCTGCATAACCTTTGAGCTGTCAAAGTCTCATATGAAGTAATTTACAAATCCAAACATATTTTTTCAGCAAATCATGCAAGCTAAAATACTCCTATATAAACCCGATTACGAAATTTCACCAGAATAAGTTAATATATAAAAAAAAATCTACTAATGACAATTGAGAATATGACCTTATGATAAAATCTCTAGAAAAATGAATCGGAAAAAAATTCATATCAAATTTAAAACGGCACTTCCCGCTGTTATTGGTCTTGGCGAGAGAGAGAAAAGCCTTGAGAGTTAACACTTTAACAAGTACTTTCGGGCAACCTACTCACTGTTTCATATGGGTCTTTATTTAATATTTACACAATTTATTTAATGCTAGGTGGGTATCTATCTGTTTTGTTGCATTTAAATTGCATATTTTGTAGAGGAAATGCGGCATTATGAAATATTTAAAGTTTCTATACCTAATAATTCCAAATTAATGTTAATTGAGAACGCTTTCCATTCATTTCACCTTTTTAGATTTAAAGTTTTTTAGAAACCATTCACATAGACAATTTTAAATTTTAAAATTAACCCGAAGCAAAATTTCAAGGTTTTGGGCTCAGGAGTAACACAGAAATAGAAAATTTTCGAACGTTTTATGTTTCTGCAGTGCTTTATATAGCGACATTTTTAGAAACTGTTCTATTGCGAGAATTTACGTCATGATAAATACAGCCATGTCAATTTTCATGTTTATATTCCTAACAATTCCATGTACTTTGTTACTTAGATCATCTTTAGATCTTTTTTTTTTCGCTTTGTTTAGTCTTTCGATTTTTTAGTATTCATTCTACAGCGAGCATTTATATCATATAAATTACTGCCATGCCAAAGTTCTAGTTTCTAACCCCAACAGTATCCCAGAAATTTCCGTATTTCAAATAAATCATAATTTAGAACCTTTCTAGAAATTTTTACGTTTATCTGTCAAATTGAATTTTCGAACCTTTTAGAGAGCGTTCATAACGAGTATTTACATCTTAAAAGTAACCATCACACCGAATTTAAAGTTTCTAACCCAATCACTATCACAGAAATCGCAATTTTAGAATTTTTTTGCTCCTGCAGTGATGTAGGTTGTTGCACTGACATAAAATATAGTCTTTTCTTCGGAGCAGAAATGGCCACCAACATTTTTTTTAAGTTGGCTATGTAGTTTCAGACTTAACACCTCACAAACGCGCAAACATTATTAATATTATACACTTTATAATATTATATCGCTTTATAATATTAGCATAGATGTACAAATACAGAAGCCATTTATCTGTTACAAACTAAAGTTTCCGGCGTTGCCCAGAATTTCAAGAATGTTTGTTCTAAAAAATTTATTTCAAAATTTAACATACAACATAAAACAAACTTTAAAACAAGTAAGAAAAATCATGCGTACAGCATAGATTATGAAACACTTTCCAACACTCCCTGAAAGCTTTAACGAAACTTCGATATTTAGGGAAATAAGGTAAATAAGATAACTAAGTAAACATTTAAAAATCTGATTTCAGTAGTTACCGCCCATAGCCAAATATGTATTCCAATTCTTATGAACAGCCCTGTATTCGATCTGTATGTTGATATATATACTATATAATGGGAAAATTTAGTTTAGCAAGAAAATGCATAACAGGTCGAAATTCATCTTTCAGCAATTTATACTAATAGATGGAAACATACTTGAATACTTTTGTACAGCACTGTAGATTACCTAGTACCTTTATTACATGCCACTATTTAGCTAGAATTTAATTCAAACTAAAACACACCTAAAACTACTGAAATTACATTTCCAGAAATTATCACCCATAGACGGCCTCGTATCCAACTCTTTGCGTGGTCCTGTATATCATTTTATCTATATTCTACAAAGATTTTTTAATACACAAAATTTAGTTCAGCGTAAAAATGCATAACTCCTTTAAAACCCACCTTTAAAGAATTTATGCTCATACTCAGTAACTTTACGAATTCATTTTTGTAGCCTGTATATGAACTATAGCATTTTTAAGCACTTTATAGTATGCATAAATATAGTGAACAAGTAGGTAAGTGTGATCACTGATCGCACAGAGGGTTTCGTTTGATATTTGTTTCAAAACGCTTTATGCTTTTGAAAAATCTCTTAGTTCCACATTTTGCAACCAGGGGCGCACTCTATTCTAAACAAACCTCTATCCGAACGAAACTCCGTTTTATAGACTATCCGTAGATGTATTAGTCGAGGGGATTGGGTCGATAACACCCGAGATAAGAAGGCGCACCTGACGGTAAAAAGTGGGACTGAAGTATGTAAGGCTATGGTACATAATATGAAAGAATGGTCAAAGGGGTGTCGGAAAAAGTTGGAAAAGTACTCCCCGGGTGAAAAGGGCGGAGGTTAGAAAAATTGCTTAAAATACCCAAGTTAGAGCCCGGAGGAGTAATTAATATAAGACTTTTTGAAAATTTTAATGATTTGCCGTGTGGTCTGAGGTATTCAGCTATACATATGCAAAAATTCATGTCTCCTACTTAATTAGGGGCTCTATTAGAAAGAATTGCTTAAAATACATATGTGGTAGCTCAAAGGATTAAACGTAAGACTTTTTCAAGATTTTATGATTTGTCGCCTGGTCTCAGATGTTCTGCTATAAGTATGCAAAATTTCAAATCTCCAATTTCTCAGGAAGAATTACTTAACTTACGCATGTGGGAGCCCAAAGGGTTAAATGTACGATTTTTTTCAAAATTTTATTATTTGTCGTATGATATGTGGTGTTCAGCTATAAGTATGGAAAATTTCACGCCTCCAACCTAATTAGGTATTCACTTAGAAAGAATTGCTTGAAGTACCCATGTTTGCCATTTGATGTGAGGTGTTCAGCTATAAGTATGCAAAATTTCACGCCTCCAACCTAATTAGGGCTCGCTTAGAAATAATTGTTTAAAATACACACGTGGGAGCTCAAAGAGTTAAATGTACAACTTTTTCAAAATTTTATAATTTGTAGTTTGATGTGATGTGATCATCTATAAATATGCAAAATTTCACGCGTCCAACCTAATTAGGTACTCACTTAGAAAGAATTGTTTAAAGTACACATGTGGGAGCCCGAAGGGATAAATGTACGCCTTTTTTTTAAATTTTATAGTTTTTCATTTGACGTCAGGTGTTCAGCTATAAGTATGCAAAATTTCACACCTCCAACCTAGAAAGAATTGTTTAAAATACATATGTGGGAGCTCAAAGGGTTAAATGAACGACTCAAAATTTTATAGTTTGTCATTTGATGTGAGGTGTTCAGCTATAAGTGTGCAAAATTTCACGCCTCCAACCTAATTAAGGCTCAATTGGAAAGAATTGTTTAAAATACACATGTGGAGCCCAAAGGATTAAATGTACGATTTTTTCAAAATTTTATGATTTGTCGTATGATATGTGTTCAGCTATAAGTATGCAAAATTTCAAGTCTCCGACATGTATAGTTTCTGAGAACGGGCTTTGTGACAGACGGACAGACAGGCAGACAGACAGAGGAGCGAGAGGAATGGGGTTTTGTCAGATGTACGAAACGCTAAAAAATAAAGAAAATAATAAAAAATGATGCTATAAAGCAAAACATTTTATTAAACATCATACAATTGTTTCTAATTTTCACACGCAAAATATAAAATATGCTTTTGGTGATTAAAAAATGCTATTGGAAGATTATCGCAAAATCTCAAATCAAAGTTTTTATGCCTTTTTTCTTTTTAATGGAATAACAAACAGATTTCTTTTCCTGTTTGATTAAATTAAAAAAAATTATGGCACTTCATTATTACTGCGTGCGTTTTTTTTTTTTTTTTTTTTTTTTTTTTTTTACTCCATGTGTTCAAACCAGTTGTCTACGAAAACATCTACAAGTGAAAGTGACGCACAACAAATATCTGTGACGTATGCAGATAAATTTTGCTTTTTTATCGGTTTTTTTTTAATATAATTTTTAAGCTGTTTGGAACTTATTTTTCATAGTAGGTGCATTCAGTAGGCGACCCTCATAGGTACCTTCTGGTGCAATCAGAAACGAAATCCGGCAAATATTTTTTGAGTTATGCTTGACGAAAGTTTTTATTGGGGCTTTTTTTTTAGTAGGACATGGCCTTAATATCAATCGTAGCTGTAATATTGCGTTGAGTATTAGCCTTCGCTTCGCTCAGACAATTAGACAGTCAATTCAGAACAGCCATTGAAAGATAAAATGTAATTTTGATAATCATTTATATACAGTCAGGGTTCGTTGATATGTATCAATGGATATATATCCAATATTTATTTTTAAAATATCAAGATCTTTGATATTTTCATATTAATTGATATTTATTTTCAAAATATCAAGATCTTTGGTATTTTTATATTACTTGATATTTATTTTCAATATATCAAGATGTTTCATATTTTCTGCATTTGATATTTATTTTCCAAATATGAATGTGCACAAGATATTTTTTATATTTTCAGTCGTAATTTGTAATATTTCAGTGTAAATTAAGTAAATTTTCAACTGTTCTTGACTGTGAATCTGTGGATAAAGAAGTCTCTTCAGGATGTGTCTTTTTTAGCCAAAAAAGAGAACAAATATATTTTTCAAACTTTAGATTTGAAGCATTTTTTTTTTTTTTATGTTGAACTAATAATTATGTGGGACATAATTCAGACCAACCATTGAAAGATAAACTGACTAATTTAAATAAGCAATTATATACAGCTTCATTAGTAAAAAATATTTTTTCAAGTTTTGGTTCAGTTGAGTTTGAACTATACAGCATGTTAGGAAATATGAAATAAAGCATTTTATACTTACATTTATATTAAAATTTTTCAATTAAAAAAACCTTTTTTGTATTTAAAATTTTGTTTTGAAAATATCTGATTTTTTTATACTTGGTCTTGACACTGAATCCTATAGTTAGTTTTTTATAAGTGTATAAATCAAATTGTTACTGTTTTCAATTATTTCATCTTTAATTTTGTTCTAAGTGAAAAAAAAAAAAAAGAAAAGAAAAGAAAAAGAAAAATGCATTTTTATATTATTCTTTTATTAAGTTTTCATGTTAAGTGCAATATATTTTAGTTTCTAATCTATATTATGCTCAAAAACATTTATTATCAGCGGTAAGTTGGCTGCTTTGAAAATATCGGATATTTTTGATATTTTCGAAAATGTCTTGATATTTACGAACCCTGGAATCATTATAAGCCTTTAATGCAATTAAAAGAAAGTTTTAATATATTTTTTTTAAACAACATTATCATTATTAGTAATTAAATAAACAATCAAGTAATTAAGTAAAGTTATGTCACTCATGTGTTTTTCATTGCAGATTATTTATTTCAATATTTTCATAACCCTTTCTAAAGAGTATTAAATTCATGAATCAAGTTACTTATGATTGTTATTATATAACAAGAGTAAGTGGTGGCATCTGTTGGTGTTGATTCTAGTAAAAAAAAGTCATCGGGTGGTAATTTTTAAAAAAAGGCTATACTGTTTTCAAAAAGGCACTCTTATAGCTCGTCAATACAAAAAAGAAAATTGAACTGGTTTAAAGTCCCCTTTTATCAGTAGAATTTTGTGATATTTTTCTGTGACCAATTGAATTTTGTGATCCCTCCCCTTACCCCCTGATCAACTGACGAATTTTGTGATTTTCCCCACGACCTATCGATCCATCTCTCATCTTTTTTCTACAAATAACTGATGAATTTTCAGGGGTCGATGCAGATTATTATTCTTGGGGCCCATTGTGTGAAAAATAACATTTTGTAACGAAAGTTGAAATCCAGTTCTAAAATTCGAACCAAGAATTTTTGAACAAAAACATTCTTTAAATCCCTTTGCTAAAGTTTTTGTTTTTCGTGACATGGTTTTATTTACAAATTACACATTTTAAAACAGTTTTTATAAAAAAGAATGTTACGTAGAGGGCCTATTTTATTAAAAGGAATTTTGTGAAGGGGCCTGTTAAGTTTATTTTTGTGAAGGGGCCCTAAATAGGCTCCAAATTTTGTCTGGATCGACCCTTGATTTTCAATATTTCTAACGATAGACTGATGAATTTCATGATTTTTTTTCCCGTGACAGATTGGCAAATTTCGCAATAATTTAAAGCAAGCAACTGGAGTAGTTCTCAATTTTTTTCTGGGGATCGACTGGCAAATCTCGCGATTTTTTCTGACCAGTAACTGACAATTATTTTTCTTTTTTGCAACCAATTGATGAATTCCACAATATTTTATCTACCAGTTGACAAATTTTGTGGGGTTTTTTTATTTCCTTATGACCGATTGGTGAAATTCGCAGGTTTTTTTTTTTTTTTTTTTTTTTTTTTTTTTTTTTTTGCAGAAGTTTGCAGATCTTTCTTGCGACTAATCCACAAATTTCATGATTTTCTTTTGCATGAACAGTTGGTGAATTTCTGAATTTTCCCCTTTGGCTTACTGGCAAATCTCTCAAGTTTTTTTTTTTTTTTTAATGCGATAGATCGATGGATGAGTATCTTGATTTTTTTTCATGCATCTGATATATTTCACGTTACTTCCCTGCAACCAAATAATTAAATTAATATTTCTTATAATCAATAGGTATAAAATAATTAAAATGAGCCTCTAGGTGCATAAAGGGCTGCCGACTCCTGCCAAATTGGCCTGGAGTCAACACTATCTTTACATTACTGAGTAGCTATGTTCTTTTATAGTACAATGCACATAAAACATTGGTTGTGGAAAGCACATATCTCATCTGCTAATTTCTTTTGTGAACAAGACAATTGATCTATGCTTGATTCTCGATCAGAGAAGAAAACAAATTAATCTAATGTTGTTATTTTCTTTATGTGTGTGTGCATGAGTTAAAGTAATCACAATATTTGCAAAATTCATGCATTTCAGAATTGCTTTAAAATAACATTATTCTGGATCCACTCTTGTTTTTCCTTCCTTTTCACCCAGTAGATACACGCTTCTTGTCTTTGAAAAAACAACTGTTTTGTGGATATATATCATTATTGATTGAATAAAAGGTGGACTCAGCAGGACTCAACTCTTTTCAAGCAGGATTTAACTTTGAATAAGGTAAATTTTCAGTAAAGTCCATAAATGCTGTTACTAAATAAATTTTCAATTTATATGTCTGTGGGTATTTGATTTTACAATTGTCAGCTTGCATAAAAAATGAATAATGTGGTACTTTTATGTTAGCCACGTGCAAATTATGTTAACAGAATTTGTTTTTTCTTTGCCAGTAGCAACTTTTTTTCCACATAGTAAATATTAGAAACAACGATTAGAAATTGAAATAAAATGTTTTGGTTTGTGTTATTGTTTCTTATTAAACCTTTGTACTTCAACTGTAATGATGAGTGAAAAAAAAATCTTTTGTTTTATTTTATTTATTATTTACAACTCAGTTTAAATATTTTTTTTTTTATATCCCTAATCTCTTTTCTTATATTCTGTTACTATATAACACCATCTGTGTGTGAATGTGTCTATCTATGTACTATAAATTCTAATGTGATATTATGTTTAAATTTTTTGATTGAGATACTTAAAGAAAGAACTATTTAAATTCAAATTATTCAATTTTTTGGCGGGCAGCATCACCCGCTTACAGCACAGTGTATAATCTCAGTTTCGGAAAACATATACTTATAACTCATAAAAATTTATGTTTGGAGAATAAACAGTATATTTTTTAAGGTTAAATTGAAATATATTGGAAGTTAGTATATAAAAGTTAGTATTTTTATATAATATTTTAATGCCGATATTTTATGTAGTCCTTGGATACGTAAATTTAAAAACATAAAACAATTTTACATGCCTGGGGGTTGGGATTTCAGCAAGTGTAGCGTGCCTGAATTATAAGGTTTAGCCCACAAACTAATAAAAATGTTGATATTAAAAATAATTGTTTAAAAATGTGAGAGTGAATAGTTAAATGTAATGCAATTATAAATAATGAATAGTTCAGGGATGGCAAACCTTTTCACATTCGCATGCCAAAGGCTTCCAAAAATATATTTTATGTAACTGTAATGTGCCAACGACCCCCCCCCCCCTGCCTTATGAAAAAATAATCAATAAACAGTAATGAATCAAAGTTACTTGTAATTAGGGATGGGACAAATAGTGATGTGGCCAAATAACCGAATACTGAATATTCGGCAGCCTAATACCAAGTTTCTTTTCCAACAAGGAAAATAACTTTTGATTATATATACATACATACATAGTTTAAAATTTTGAAATGGAAAAAAGAATTAAAAACAAATTTATGTTATTAACAGATTATTCATACACATTAATTATTAATACACATTTGTACAGATTATTAATAAATAATCTGTATAAATTTCTTTATTACTTGATTTAGGGTGAAACCCCCAGTAACTGATACATTAAAAATTATTGTTCAAATCACTATTACAAAATTTTAAATCCATTCTACGCTTTTTTTTTTTTTTTGAATGGATGGTAGAGATACATTTAAAAATTACTGTTGACAAAATTTTGAAAAATTATATATTGTATTATTAAAAATAAATGTTTTTCATAAATATGGTGAATAACTTCAGTAACTGACACAACCCCATTTTGAAAAACCAATAACTGACACAAAATGAGCCAGTGATTGACACTTTACTTGCAACGAAAAAAAAAAAAAAAGAAAATTAAGAAAAATTATGCTTTAAAAATACTTTAATATTTATTATAAAAACAAATTAATTAAACTTTATTTATATATGATATCATACTACAGATGTGTCTCTCTTTTCATGTTTTAAATTATTAGTAATGCAAGTATTCAATAACGGACATTTATGCACCTGTAAACTGACAAATGGTGTTAGGCTCTGATAGGACAACTTAAAATGTAATGGTGTTGATTACAAGATAATTTTTTTTTGTTTTTTTTGTTTTTTAAGCAGTTCAAAAAGATTTCTACTTTCTTTAATATTACCAATAATTAACTCCTCTGTCAGAGACTGGTGAAAAGAAATTGATTCACTCACCGGCCTTCCCAGTTCAGAGGTGAAATATTTCAATGCTGCAGAATTGCCGTTCATAGTAGCATAAATAACCAGCAAACATGCAACACAATTTACTTTTGCATTCATAGAGACTACTACCAGTGGAAAATTGGATAACTAAATTTAAGTAAATTTGAATTTTTTGTTTTTATTATGGATTTTAGTTACATCACAAATTGTGATGCAATACCCTATACATCAAACCCTAATTATAACACCCTCTATTAATTTTGTAATAAGTTCCTCTGAATTACAGTAATAAAACTTGATATATTAAAAAAAAATCATAATTTGCAAGCAAAAAAAAAAAAAAAAAAAAAAAAAAAAAAAAAAAAAAAAACGTTTATTTCATGCATTGTATAGTAGGGTGGGCCGAAAAAAACTTTTTTTTTGATTTTCGACGATGGGTAGTGCGGAAAAGTGGCCACTAGTGGCACCAAGTTCACACACAAAATTTGATATTTTTAGGACAATTCCTATATTTGCCGCTTTTGGCTTGAAGTTTTGCTAAAATGCTGATTTGTGAACTTTTTTTGCAAACATTTAAAAAATGTTAAATTAAATTTATTTTGATTGTATTCACTTGAAAAGGCATATTTAATGTGCCAAATGTTTAAATATGCTCTAATTATGCACTATTTGTGCGCTACGTGCTTTTAAAATGTACAGCTTTTAGCATGTTTTGCGTTCGGTACTGCGAAACAACCCAAAACTCACCGTGAGGAGGTACCTGTACTGCCAGTTCCACTCGCCCTCCTACCCACAGAATATTATATTCAAAGCACATACCTTTTTAGGTTACGAAGTCCTTCTTAGAAATAAATTTTGGCATCTTTTTCTGCGCTTGCAGTTTTGCTCTAATGAAGGCATCTCTTCCTTCACTCCCACATATCTTTGATGCAGCTTTGGTAACAATTTTGGGTCATTCTCAGAAAAATCAGGAATTTCATTACTGATTTTTTTTTTTTAATAAAATTTCTTCAAACTTGTTAAACACTTATAATTAAGTTAAATCTTACATAAAGTAATAACACTGTTATAGTTGTTCAGATCAAACGTATAAATATTTTAAGTTTTTCAAACCTAAAAAAAGTCAGTTTATTTTGTATAATATACAAAATATAGATGCTCTTGTGTCAGCATTTAAATAAAGCAGCAGCACAATAGATATTCACCGAATGTATTCTGCGGATATTGATGAGCTGGATAAACAACTCCCTAATAACATACAGACATTCTGGGGTACTCTAAAAGTACATGAAATTACATGGAGCAAAAACAACAAATCGACGATTCAGATAAGACGACTTTCCTGTATGCAGTGTACATCTGAACAAACTTGCAATCATTATGGGATTGGAAACATCAAGATTGATGATCCAACAACTATCCAACATGCAACTTGGAAGACGTTAAAGGTGCATGAGGTATACTCTGGTGAGGAAAGCGATAAGGAAGAATTGGAGACCATCACGCCTAACAGCTATGTAGTTGTTGAATTTATATCAGAAAGATTCCTTATTGAGCATTATTTTGGTATGGTGGAAAGAGTACAATCTGAGGAAGTGTTAATTGTAAATTTTATGCGAAAGTGGAAAATTTTTATTTTTCCTGATGAAACGAATGTGGAAACTGTTGATAAAAGTGTTGTGGTTAAAGTTTTGGAGCAGCCAGAAATAAATAAACGTAACCAATACATTTTTACAGAAAACATGGAAAATTTAAAAAATATGCTTTGATTTTGCTAATTTTTATTGAAGCTCAGAACTCATAGGTCCAGAATCCAATATGATTTGTAAACTGTCTTGCAATTTTTCTCCTTTCTATGAATAATATTGCTTACATTGATTTAGTTTTCAATTGTGTTACGGTAGTAAGTTAATAAATTTTATTTCATTCACTATATAAGCTCTCTTATTATTTCTGTCACAAGCATTTCTATTAATTCCATCATGTGTGTTTTTTATTATCCTATCTGTGTAACAAATTGTCATATCTGTGGACTGAGTGTCACGTCTGTGGGCCTGGTTGTCAAGTCCGTGGACCTGACTTTTTTTTAGGTTTGAAAAACTTAAAATATTTATATGTTTGATCTGAACAACTATAACAGTGTTATTACTTTAAGTAAAATTTAACTTAATTATAAGTATTTAACAAGTTTGAAGAAATTTTATTTAAAAAAAAATCAGTAATGAAATTCCTGATTTTTCTGAGAATGACCCAAAATTGTTACAGAAGCTGCATCAAAGGTATGTGGGAGTGAAGGAAGAGATGCCTTCATTAGAGCAAAACTGCAAGCGCAGAAAAAGATGCCATCATTTATTTCTAAGAAGGACTTCGAACCTGAAAAGGCATGCGCTTTGAATATAATATTCTGTGGGTAGGAGGGCGGGTGGAACTCGCAGTACAGCAACCTCTTCGTGGTGAGTTTTGGGTTGTTTCGCGTTGGTACCGAACGCAAAACAAGCTAAAAACTGAGCATTTTAAAAGCACATAGCGCAAAAATAGTGCATAATCAGAACATATTTAAACATTTGGCACATTAAATATGCCTTTCCAAGTAAATACAATCAAAATAAATTTAATTTAGCATTTTTTAAATTTTTGCTAAAAAAGTTCAAAAATCAGCATTTTAGCAAAACTTCAAGCCAAAAGCGGCAAATATAGGAACTGTCCTAAAAATCTCAAATTTTTTGTGTGAACTTGGTGCCACTAGTGGCCACTTTTCCGCACTACCCATCATCGAAAATAAAAATAAAAAGTTTTTTTTGGCCCACCCTATTGTATAGTCCCAAGAAGGGATAGATATTAGAATTTTTCTTCAGCTGCTTCTACAGTAAATGTTAAAGTTTTGCCACAAATATGTTTAAACCAATTGAACTTAAAAAAAATAAAAATAAAATTCGAACAATATAATACTTAAACTAATCTAAAAACTTACATTCCATTCGAATGAAATGGAAATAAAGCTGAGACTTTTTTAAAGGTTTGCATTTTCCATGTATCTTTGTAATTTAAGTTTTTTGGGTAGTTTAAGTATCCTATTGTTCGAATTTTATTTTTTAAAATTCATTTGGTTTAAACATATTTTTACAAGACTTTAACATTAACTGTAGAAGCAGCTGAAGAAAAATTATAATACAGGACTCCCTCAAATCTGCAACCGCCTAAAATCCGACCATCATCGCAGATGTAAACAATGAAAATTTCACTTAAGCTGTAGACGCAAAGTAACAGGATTTTTTAGTTTTATATAATTTCGTATGTATTTTAATATGTAATTCTCGATAATATGATGAGACTAAACTCGTTGTTTTTCATGAAGGAAATATAAATTTATTACTGAAAAAAAGAAGGATATTGCTGCTATCACTGCTTGTCAGCCTTTTAACCAAATATATATATGTATTAATTTTTTTTTTTTATAGTTATTACCACTGGCAAACCTGAAATAAAACTTCCTTACTTTTTTATTTTGATGTGAATTAATAGGTTTTCCTTTATGAGGAAAGTGTCATTGAATGATTCAAGGAAAATGTATCTCATTTTTATTATGCATATTTAATTATACATTATTAATTATTTATTTGATCTTTACCTTTAATAAATTAATCATTTTTTAAATTATATCACTTTTTATCATTTTAGTTTATTACTTTACTTAATTATTTTAATATTTTGCTTTAATTCAAACATTCATTATACATTTGATTGCATTATTACATTCAAATTATTGTCTAAAAAATGTTAACAAACCAGAAATCCACAAAATTCTAAAATCTGCGCAACCTCTGGTCCCAAGTTGCGCGGATATGAGCGAATCTACTGTATCTATCCCTTCTCGAGCATAAACAATGTGTAAAATATATATATATATTTTTTTTTATTCTGCAAATTATGTTTTTGTTTAAAGATATATATGACTGATATATGATATAAGTATTTACTTATATGACTCATATATGAGCATTTGGCTTATACATATTGTGCATGATGTTTGTAATGATGTATATATAAGGTTGATGATGATCTTTAGCAAATTTGAAACTGCTACCTTGACATAATTGTAATTGAGGAGGCTGCTATAACGAGAAAGCATCAATTTTTATTTTATTTTTCTTTTTTTATCCTTACTTTATATAAATATAGATCTTTAAATACTCAAAATAAAGGACACAGTTGAACATTATAAAGTACTTGACTTTTATGTATTTTGTAAACATTGCATCAATAGTTGTTTGTTTAAAAAAATAATAAAAATTTGATAAATAAATTAAATTAAACACCGGCTAGTAATTTAAAAAAATACATAAATGTTTTTTTTATATCATTCAAAGCTGGATGAAAATACTTAATTTTATTATGAAATAATACAAGATGTCTGATGATGCTACCTGTAAGCAAAAATTAAAACTAAAATTAAATTATTTTGAATTTGCATGTAACTTTATGAATTATTGATTGTGCTATTAAATACAATCCATCTTGTCATTTTAATGAATTATTATTCTTTTTATTTATAGGCTTTGAAGCTGCTGTCTGTTAAATATAATGAAAATAAGTCTGAGAAGCATTAACGTAGAACAGAGTTTTCCCCAAACAGTTTCCTCAGGATCATCCTGCCTACTTTATAGTAATGAAATATAGCACCGTTTTTGCCTTTCAATGAAAAATATATTTTATATATGAATTGTAAAAAGAAGATATTGTTGTCAACAAAAGCCAGATTGGAAAATAAATAAATAAAACTTCATTTTTGAAAGTATTTCTTGCATCTTTATAGTATATTCCTTTATAACAATGATAATATATGTACTCTGTTCACTAAAGATTTTGAATAATTTAAAACTAAAAGTTTGTACATAATTTTAAACCATATTTTATGCATGAAAATATTTAATAAATTTCATTTTTTATGCTTAAGCAAAGTTTAAATAAACTTTGATTTCAAAACATTACTTAAATACACTGAATGTATTGTTTTTGTTATTTTATAATACACTACAAATAATCAGGTTAATCTGAGATACATTTGATAATTTACATATTTAATTGTACAAAATGTAAATTCATTTATAAATGATTATTCAATATTTAATTGAATATGTGATATTTAATTAAGAGCACAGATTAATTTTTTAAGATTTAGTTTGGTGATAACATAAATAAAAATCAGTATTTAAATGAATAAGTTTTGGTGATATACTAAATTTTGTACTAGTACACTTATCTTTGCTTTACAATAATATATAGTGTATAACAATATGTAATAATATTTTTAATTTAGCCCCCCCCCCCCCTCTCCCAATGGCTTTTCAAAAGAATTTTCCTTTTAGTGAGTCTTCTAAACACTAACTCCCTAACACTATTTCACAACGTTAGCTTAAACTGATTGATATACATAAAAAAATATTTTTTGAAAGATATTTATCATGTATATGAAACCATTTTACTGATATTGTATTCTGGCATGTACCACATACGTATACTTTTAGATTTAATTTTTGTATTTTTTTTATTATAATCGCCATATGTTGTGCAGATTGTTGTTTGATTGTTTGCAATAACTTTCATGAGATACATAGTGAAAAATAAGATGTAAATTGTTTTAAAGTACAATACTATTATTTTTCATATACTCTAATAGCAACATTTTTTAAATGTAAATCGCATGTTGATTAAATCAAAAGTCTTAGATCTTATGATCATATTTTTTATAATTTATTTTTAAAATTGATGCATAATGTGCACCTATAAATTTTGATATTTTTTCTTCTATCAAAAATTATTGTTACATACCAGAATATACAGTTTGTATTTTTACATTAATCAGTGAAAAGTCAATTACTAAAATGAATGAAATGGAACTATTTTTTTTAATAATCCATGCATGCGTAATGGAAGGTTAATCTTGCAGTCCAGGGATATATTTTTTTTTTTTTTTTTTTTTTTTTTTACATAAGGGAGTAGGTCTGCATATGAAAAACAAAGTTCGCGCTCGTATTACATTTTAAATTTCTTTAATGATATTTCAAAATATTGTTTGTTATTATTATTAAAAATGTAAAATATTTTTTTTGCACACCTGGCAACAAATGCAAATTTCAGTGTGTAAAATTTTATTCACAATACATAAAAGTTGTTAGGGAATATCGCATTTTCTTCCATGAATTAGCAGCATTTGAAAAAATCAAAATTTTCAATTTCTTTGATACCTACCATTCTTAAGGGTAACCATCCTTAAAAGGAAAATTATATTCCCTGTTAGAGCTATTTTAATTCAAGTGAAAAAAAAAGTGGAGTAGTTGAATTTACAAAGAATTTAAAAGAAAAAAATCCATTGTTCACAAAATGTAAAACTTTGCATTTGACGATATTGTATGCTGATGAATAATATAATAAATTTTCTAAATACAACGGCAAAATTCTACGAGTTCTAGCCATCACTAATTTCTTTTTAAAATCTTCATCTGATTTAATTACAGATATATGTTATTAAGTAAAGCGAAGATTGCTAGCTAAAAATTGTAGCAGTTGGCAACTATGTACATAAATATAGGACCTTTTTAGAAACATTATCATCACCAATGAAAATATAAACGAAAACCAAGATATATATATTTTTTTTTTCCAGGAGAAATAGTATATAAAATAAAAATGTGAAGAATAGCAGAAATGCATAGGTTTCTAGAATCTAGAAATGCACAAAACATAAAAGCCAATATGCTGGTAGGTATCTTACATTTTTCATTTCCTTATTATCCATAGAAAGTTTCTGATAATGAAATAAGATTGTAAACATTAAAATGTATCATTTCCCTTTACTAAAATAAATGTTCTAAAATTAGTAAACTATTTTTATGGCATATATATATGCCATAAAAACTGTTTACTATATGAAACCGGTTTTCGCTCAAATTTAAATGCTTTCATTCGGCCCAAACAAAACAAGCACCTGGAACAGGGACCGAATTCTTTAACATCACCTGTGCATTTTTTCTCTAAATGAAATTGATTGGCTTGTTTTTAAGCATTCTGAAGTAGCATTTCATTGCATTATGAATTAAAAACTGTATTACTAAAAAATTTCTTTTTTTTTTCGTAAAATAACGTAGTTGTGTTTGGGCCGAATGTAGCGGATTAAAGTCTGGTATAGCCTCTGTTTTTCAAATCATGCTATAGCATATACTTTAGGAATTAATGTATTTTCTTTAAAGATCTTTGAAAATTAAAAGTATCATTAAAAAAAAGTTTATTAGCAATATGTATAAAATATATATGCTTTTACAGATTTATATGAATGAGTCCTGGCAAGGAATTAATTTAAAATATTTAAGTATTTAATATGATTTTTTTTTTGGGGGGGGGGGGGATTCTAAGTAAATTTCTATCAAAATTTTTATATTAAAAACTTTTGTTATTTCAGTTTTTTAATATAACGTCATCCTTGCCTAGGGGAGATAACAGATTCGTCTCATTTTGGTCGAAACTACGTATTTTGGATCAATAAACACATTCAGATTAAGGCTATAAGGGGTCTATATTTCGTCCAAATGTGGGTGGTGTTTTCGGATGTAATATGGACAAATTTTGGACGCCTATATTACAGCCAAAATTCGTGTGTATTTCGTCCGGATGAATGTATTTTTTGGACGTAATATAGGCAAATTTTGGCTCATCTGAATTTTGTTCATTTTATGCTCATTTCGTGGCCCAAAAGACGTACTTCTTACGTAAAGGGGGGGGGTGACATTTGGACGTAATTTGACGAAATTTAGGTGAAGTCCGGAGGACTTTTAGCCTTCAATTGGACACGTCCATTCATCCAAATTACGTACTTTAGGCGAAAATTGGACGAATCTGTGTTGGGAACACGTCGGGATCACAAAATCTGCATTGGGAGTTGAAAAAAAATTGCTGTCTGCTATTAAAGAGTGTATGTTTTGGAAGTTTTAATTAGTTTGCTTTATTTATATTAAAAATAATGAAAGATGAGTTAATTTTTTAATTTTATTGATTCGCGTTTTTATCTGAAACTCCTTTTGATATTTAAATATTTCAAACAACTCGATTAAATATGCGAGATTAAACCTCTAAATATAGGCTATAAATTATTTAATGAGACCCCTTCTTTATTTTAACTGAAAATACAAATGAAATTATCATACATTTGTATTAAATATTTTTTGTAAAAATACAGAGTTAAAATACAATGGATTACGTTGGTAATGTTCTTTCAAAAAGTAGAAAGAAAATAGTAGATGCGTCTGAATGCAGTTAAACGGTCCCCAGAAAAATAAAAATCTAAGCATTAAAAAAATTGAATATTGCAAATAGAATGATTTTAAAAATCCCTGCCAGCCAGGCCTACAGGCACAGGTAGATTTCAAAGTTAAGAACTAATTTCAACAAAAAAAACTAAATCATTATTAGAGATAAACTCAGTTCAACAATTTTATTTGGCCTCTTTTGACAAATTTTTAATTTCATTTTTCTGTAAGAGCTGGTTTTATCAGAATCATGTTAAGGCAGTATTCAACAAAATATTTTTCTATGATCAACAACTCTAAATTTTGTAACACATTTTCAGACTCATTTTTAAAAGTAAAAACATAAAACTCTGTTACATGATTTTTGAAGATATTTATAAAATGCCTGTGTTTTTATTTTTCGTTCAATTAATTAGAAATTGATTTATAAACAATTATTTTCTCAGCAGGACAATATTTTTCGCTTCCCACACAATCGCTTTGGGAAATTCTGTTCAAAATGTCCACTTTAACATCACTTTTTGAAATATATCCTGCATCTATAAAAAAAATAATAACCTTTACGGCACATTATATAGTTTCTGAATAAGACAACCTACCAATTGGATGCGTTTGAAAGCAAAAATGACTTAAAAAATATGTCTGAAAATCAGCAGTTTGGATTTGAGTGTATTATTAATTTGATGGTTTTTCCTTCAACCGCTATGTATTTTAATTTTTTTTTGTGTGTGTAAGAATTGTTACTATCAAAAACCTGTGAATGTAAAAGTTGCAGATAATATTAAGACGATATATAATAAATACATGCGGATTTTATATCTTGTGAATTGACGAAGTTATGAGTTTTTTTCTTCTTCATACCTCCTTATTGTTTTCGGTTTTATTTTTTTTTTTGTACGAATTGGTCCTATCAAAAACTTGTCAGTATAAAAGTTGTAGATAATAATAATAAGATTTATAATAAATTTAACTGGATTTGATATTTTGATATTTGACGGAGTTAGGGATTTTTTTCTCCCCAAACCCATATTTTTGTGCCTCTTTTAGCCTATTTTTAATATCAAAAATCTGTCACCCTTTTTTTAGAAGTAATAATAATTTTAAACTGATTTGAAATGTATTATAATTAAGAAGTTGTGTAGATAAAAATTATCTTTAAGAACAGCTTTGCAAAATTTGGAAATTTAAATGAAAATGTGCGAAAAGTGTTCTATATATCGATTTTTACACAATCTCAGGAAAAATGAAACCGATTTCAAAAGCAATGGTTGACAGTTGATGGTGATATTCCCTGCTGCAACATAGTCTATATTTTATTTTTCTGTCATTACAACTTGGAGTTAACAATAGCCAAACATGTTCTAATATTTGTTTTTTGCACAACTGATGAGTGTAACATTTCGAAATTTTTCATGGTAATTACTTACAAGATGCAAATTCTTTCTAAGAACCGTCGAAAGAAAATTCCAAATTTAAAAGGATGAAGTGAGCGAAAAGCGTACTAAAAACGTTCTACATTACTAATTTTATGCAATCTTATCAAATACTAAACCGATTTAAAAAATAATGGTTGCAAATTGGTGGTGGTAGAACCTGCTCAAACACACATACCGTCCTACCCGCCCTCATCAGTAACCAAACTTTTTACCGACGTTTGGAATACCCATCGAAATTTTATTAATATCATTTAAATATTGTTATAGAATGTTAAGATATGTAAAATATACATATGAACACCAAAAAAATTTCATTCGAAGTAAATTTTTATTTTTTAGAACAAAAAGTTTGTGGGAGCACAGTACCATTATTTAGAGTAACTCGGGTGTTACTCGTTTTGAAATTTTACACACTCAACCCGAGTAACTTAATCTCGAACTAAGATGTCCTGGGTGGTTACTCTATTATTCAATGAATTGCCCGACAAAGTGTATAATGTTATTGATGCATTTTAAGGACAATGCCAATTTTTTGAAAAGATATTTTAAGCAATGGAGATGAAAGCGTTACGATTAGCGATGCTAATGCTTAATCATTTGCTATTGTTAATTAAAATAGTACTTAATTGACGCTATTATTAGTTGATGAACATTAATTGATGACTATTATTTACAAATAGTAAACCATTGAATAATTGATTGCGGTTATTTAAACATTGATAAATATTATTTAATTATTGTCCTCCGTAAATTAAAATCTATTTCTTTATGTAAATTTTGTGAAAAAATATTTAATTTTGTGAAAAATATTAAAATACGTTTCTTTAGATTAAAATATGTTTCATTTTGAAAACAGCTGCTTGTTCAATTCGGTGCGTTAGTTGTAGAAATATGACTTTTTACACAACGTTAAAAGATGTTTCGTATTGGGGGGGGGGAGGGAGGGGCCTGCGAGGAGGATGAGGATGGCCACCCAGAGAAACCCAGCAAATGCTTTAGAGTTTTAGTGCAGTCCCTGAGGGAAGAGGGGTGGGGGGGGGGGGGGCTTGAGGAGATTATATACTGGTGAAAATTTTCGAAAATATATTTTTTGCAATGGAAAGTGTTATGATTGTTCATTCTCAATGATTTGCCATAGCTAATTAAAATAGTACTTAATTGATTTTATTATTAATTAAAGGTAATTAATAATTGGGAAATATTTTTAATTGATAAATAGTAAATAATTGACAAACGTTTATATGCAATTAGTTTCAAATTAGCAAAATATATGTCATTAGCTTTAACAGAATGATCGTTTACCCAAGTCTTTCGTTCACAGTTGCTTGTTTAATTCGGTGATTTACTTGTAGAAATGTCTTAAAGTAGCGTGAAACAAATTTTCATACTTTGGGGAAGGGGGTTGCTAGCTGACATGTTGCAGTACTCGAACTTTATCAGTATTTGGTGATTACCCCCCCCCCCCCACACACACACACAAAAAAAAAAGACAAATTTAGTACAGCACACTACAATTTTCTTATAGAAACCAGTGTCATATAAACAACAATCACTTTATTTTTTACTCCATTTTCATCTTTATTTTGCTATCTTTTTTTTTTTATTACTTTTTTGTTTATAACTCTGGACGTAAGCTGAAATTCTGTCAGTGACATCATGTGTATTTCGAATTACATTTCCCGAAAACAAGCGACCAACTCAATGCTATTTGGTGTTAGATAATAGCACGACTTCCACTAGCATAACATTTCACCACTTCGCATATTACATTTACATTTCACGCAGTTCAAATCAAGCCTAGGGAAATTTTATTTTACTATACCCAAGTTATGCGCAAAATCTGGGTTTAGACTGGAGGGACACAACGCCGCATCAGGTATGGCGCGGGCGATGCCCCCGCACCAGGCACCGTCATTTAGGTTAGACTTTTACGGCGTTCACAGTTATCACTATTATCTCTCCCCCCCCCCCAACACCCTTTTTTCTCACTTAAATCTGTGTTGTTAAATTCTAAAGGTGTTTACTTCATCATCTATTGAGAAAAATACAATCGAAACTTTATAGCCTAAAATCAAATTTGAAGTAATTTGTATTTCAGAATTTAATTTTTTAATATCATCCATTTATGTGTTATTAAGACAAAATATTTATTATTTTATTTTATTTTTCTGATGCTGACAAGTAAATATCGTTGGTTTAATACTGATATTTTTAAAAGCTTATCATTGGAGTTTTACCAACATAATACGATCTCATATGACATTTTTCAAGTAAGAAATCATATCAAGAAGCTTTTTTTCTTTGTAATTAAAAATGTATTTAAAAGGTTTCCTGATGTTATTATTTTTATTGCGTTTCTCTATATATGCAAAAATGCGTTAAAGAAATTCACGATGGAATAATGTATATAATACTTAAAACAAAATATCGCTGTTGTTAAAATATTACATTGTTAAGCTGAAATACATATTACTATATATAAAAATTAAATCTTTTATAAAAATGAATGTCTGAGACGTTTATTAGAAAAGATTCTATAAACTATCAGTAATGCATATTAAGGGGGGGGGGGGGGAATTCCGAAATTAGTTATTCCTGCAATGGACTATTAGAAGATGAGAAACGTTAATGCCTCTAATTAAAAATAAAATGCTTTAATTTTATTAGAAAAATTCTATTGCTTAATAATGTTAAATACATAACTGAATTTTAAACAGGAGTAAGAACATATCTGTATCTTTTACTTTATCTTTTATTCATTTCAGTGTAATTCAAGCGTCTCACATTCTTTTTACAATCTCCCACTGGCCTGACCAGTTATCAGTAGAAGTCGTAGACAAAGGGGTGCGAAAGGGTGAGAATCCCCTTAGGGTACTAAAGATATCTGCTAAAATTCGGTGATATTTCCAGGCAGCGAACAACAAATGTTTGTTTTAAAAAGGTGTCTCAAATAAAGATTTTTTTTTATTTACCTTTACAGCATATATTCTTTAACATTTTTTAAAGATTTAAAAAAAAAAAAAAAAAAAAAAAGGAAACGTAATCTTTTATTTATTTTTCAAAATGCATGTAAATTTTACTACAATTACTCAGATTAATAATAATAATAATAATAATAATAGTAACAATAGTAATACCTTATAACGTTTTGTGTTTAATTGCTAATACCAACAATATTGCATAAGTATGCATTGGTTATTTATAAACAGTCACAATCACAAAATAATTTTCGAACACAGTTATAAAAGTTTCAGATATTTATATTCAGATTGTTTAAGAACTGAAGATTTTTTTTAGTATTATTATTTACATAAACAAGAATTATCTGCTTTATAAAATTCATTAAATATCTCTTAATTTAGTCGTCAAACGAGCTAGCAAAAAAATATGATGACCGTCAGTTAGCTGTATAATCAAAGATATATCTAATTTATAAACAGACAAAAAAAAAAAAAAAACGAATAAGAAGACATGTGTTAAAAAGTATTTCAAAGTATTCAAAAGTGTGGTCAAATACGCTTTTAAGATGATAGCAAATGAAAAATGTTGAAAAAAATCCCGAACTATATAGTATTTTTAACAATCGATTTAAAAAAAAAAAAAATATATCAGAGTGTTAAATTTCTCATTCTGTGGAAAATTTAGCTTGCCAAAATCTTTTTTGCAGGTACAAAGTAAAGTTTTCAAAAGTATTACATTTGTTATAGAAATTCGGTAATCGAAATATAAATATCTAATGACATTTTCGAAAACATATTATGTAAAAACAGAAAAGAATTAATTTGTTACGTCGCACTACGACGGCAGTACGTGGCTACTTCTCTCTCGCCGAACCACACGCTCGCTAATGTTATTCCTTTTTTTTTTTTTTTTTTTTTTTTTTTTTTTTTTTTTACCTTGCTTGTTTTTAAATGTTTTTAAATGATTTTTTTTTTTTTTTTTTTTTTTTTTTTTTGCATTAGATAGCTGTATAAGTTTGTATAGCACTGGATAAGTTATTTTTATTTATTATTATTTTTTAATGATGATACCTTTACATTTCAAACCAGTACCGAAAGTAAAATTATCCTTAAAGAAAAAAAAAAAAAAAAAAAAAAAAAAAAAAAAAAAAAAACTGCAGGCAAAATTGAAAAAATAAAAAATAAAACGGGCTTTATAGAGATCGAACTTAGCTATCCAATGCAAAAAAAAGGAAAAAAAAATCTTTTAAAAATGTTGAACTGCAAACGAGATATAAAAAAATTTTCTCTCATAAAAATGACGTTAGCGAGAGTGTGTTTTCACTTAAGCAAAGCAGCCTCTTAACGATATCAATATAGGCTAGGAAAATTAAACTGATCATAAGTATTCACATGGAGGGGTAGATTAAGGCCTAGGCAATCGGGGCCTTGGTCAAAGTCATCATAAACTTTAGGTCTCTCAAATCTATATGCTTTAACCCTATAAACATAGGCTATTGAACTGTATCTGAGTGATCAGGGTGAGAGATTAAGGCATGTTCTATAATCCCATAAATTAGGAAGAGGAGAATCAATAGACGAAATTTTAAAAAATCGGTTGTTTAGTTTCATTATTTACATAGTTTTATATCGTAAAATACAAAGATAATTAACCAGTTATTTCCGTTGTTAGGTATCACGGACGCATGTACCTCTAATTTTCATAAAAAGTCAGCGCGATTTATGGTTAAGGCTGGATCATGAAAATTATATCTAAAAGAATACCCTATCATATGTGCATTAAAAGTTATATAAGGGTGTTCTCGTGTTTTCATCTTTTTTGTCTGCAATTGGCAACTCTCATCTTTCTAACAGGTAAGATATTTGTACGGTGTTTTACATATCAAACAGAGTTTTCCCTATACCTTGTAATGCTGAGTTAATGCCTAACCAAAAGCAACCTTTTTCTCCCTAACCTGTCTCGAAAATTTTGCCAACTATAAGAACATAGTTTTTATTTATATAAAAATTATAAATACTATTACATTTTTGGATAGCCCTGTATGTGATTTTATTTATATACTACAACATGCTTAGTATACTAAATGTAGTTGAGATTGAAATTGCATAACTGAAAGAAAAAGCAAGCAATTCCCGCTCATTCTCAGTAACGCTTACGAATTCTTTTGCTTACACCTGTGTATGGTCTATGGAATTTACGAAAAAATTATGCAAAAATTTAGCTAAACTTAGCAATGCATATCATAAATGAGTACACACTTTCAGCAATCATTCCTAATAGATAACACATTCGATCCAGTATTGTCTCCGAAATCTTTTATGTATCCCTGTCAATGCGTGATAAATGGAATGCACATCATATTCTATGAAAAATCATTTTGTAGTAAACCTCAGTAAAGCATATCAATGTAGTGCAAGATAATTTCCATATGCTGCGGGCAGTATTTCCTCGCAGACCATTATATAGTCAAACACTTTGCATGACCTGTAAATTAATGATAAACGCTTTTCACTCCATATTCTACAGAAAGCATGTATTTGAGCACTTCATAAATTCATATCAATTTCAATATGTTTGTAACAGAGAAACATCATTAAAATGCTTGCAAACGATTTTTCTTCATAGATCATAATATAACAAAATACTTACAGCTCCCCAGCACACGTACTGTAATTGTATAGTAATCATCTTCTAATGCACTTCAATAATGTATATAAATTTCATTATGTTTAGCACATTGTAACACTATTAATATTCCTCATAGACCTTAATGTAGCGGAATGATTTTGAGCGCCCATGTAAATGAACTATGAACGGTACACACTTCATTTTCAATACCGAACATGCCTTAGTAAACATTAATTATGCATATAAATTTCATGGCAATCCGAGTATAGTTACAAGAGTTAGAGCACGGACAGACAAAACCAATTCATAACCACTTTTCAACCACGTTGGAAAGTGTTAAAAATTAAATCTTTTACAAAAATAGATGTTGTAAGACGTTAATTAGAAAAGTTTAAGACTGATTTTAATCATTTGTTTAAGTTTTAACACAGCATGTTATGAAATCAACATTTAAAACTATTATCGATGCATACTTAAAAAAAAAAAAAAAAAAAAAAAAAAAAAAAGGAAACACATTCTGAAATCATTTATATGTAGTGCAATGGAATATATGAATTTGTTATGAAAGAAAAAAAAAATGTTTAACAGAAATGTTAATGCTTCTAACTCACAATAAAATACATTAATGTTATTAGAAAGTTCTTTTATTTAATCTGTTTAAAAAACTGCATCTTTAACTCGGAGTAAGGATACAAGACTCATTATAGCTATTTACTATCATTTCGACGAAATTTCAAGTGTATCGTGTTCTTTTAGCACTTATCCACATACCAGATGTTTGCAAAGGAGGGTGGTAATTCGGAAATAGTGATTAGTTTAAGCTCTATCACATGCTTGTTAAAGTTTCTGGAATGAAGAAAATGATATTGTGCCTCTTTCGTCAATGTTTTGCCTTTACAGACGATATTCGTTCAAAGAAAGAAAAAAAAATAGCATTCATACACTTGTATATTTTACCGCCTGAAGAAATGGAAAACTGAATGAGGAAGATTTTTAGAATTTTATTTATTTATTTATATTTCTTAAGTGAAATGTAATGACGCTATAGGAAGTTCTAGAAGTGAGCTGTAATTTTGTCAGTGATACCTCATGTAATACACTACATTTTAAATTACGGAGCATCTAGTTCAAAACTGTTTGGAGGAACAGAAGGGTAACTTCCACAAATTCGCATTTTATATTTACATTTCACACGATGGAAATTAAGTTCGGTCAAAATTTAGTACAATATGGCTCAATTAGTGTTAAACGTTTGAGAAAATCTGTGTTCAGTCTGGAGTGAGACACCCTGTATTTTTCTCAGAATTTTTTTTTCGACTTTAGTTTCCAATACAAAAAATGTTTGTTGTAGTGGATTTTCGGATCCAACTAGGACAGTAATACAAAATAAGAATTCATATTTTAAAGAAATTTCTTATTAAAATAATAGTTTTTGTTTTGCATTCAGATAAATTTCTGCTTTAAAAATAAATATTAGAAAATTGTCAGTTTTTTCTCGTTTCTCATTCCTTCTACCCCCCCCCCCCCTTTTTTGAAAAAATATTTGGCTGTATCTTAAACTTTGTGCAAAAAAATCCGTCGATTATCAAATGAATGCTTAAATATGACATGTGTTACAGGTAAAGCGAAACATTATGATAAAGAAACATGACATTTTTAATTATTATTATTTTTATTAATAAACTTAAAGGGTTTATGTTATTTTCTTTAAAAAAAAATTAGAATATTTTTAGCTTTATCATATTCTCTTAAGTTCAGAAATTTAAAGATTATCAGAATGGAACATATACATTAAAGACACTTCACCTGTTTATGTGAATATGAACTAGATCGGTTTCATTAAGCATTAGTTATAAAAGTTTATTTTAAAAAGTTTATTTAGCTTTCTATAAAAAATATTGCCTTTAAGATTTTTGAAATACTCAGTCTAATACCGGAAAGGTTAAGCCTTAATAAAATATCTAAAATTCCCGCCCCATATAACAAATATCGAACCAAAAAGATAAATTTTGTAAACACGTAATTTTGTAAATCATGTAAGCATTCCGAAATCGACATTCAATCCGATATTTCTACATGGATTGTATTTTATTTTTTATTTATTTATTTTTTTTTTTTTTTGGGGGGGGGGGGGGGGGGCAGCTGAGGGAAAAGTCGCCATGAGAAAACAATTGCTCATAACTCAATGTGTAATTCATTTATCGAAAAATAAAAAATCTGTTCGACTCCAAATCACTTCAAAAAATATATACCTGCCAGGGTGATGCTTTTTCGCTTAAAAAAAACCGTAAATTTGTCAAAAGGGAGGGGAGGGGGTATTTTAGAACACTCTTAAATAGAAAAAACTGAAAGTGTCATACACACTCATGCACAGAAACAAATAAATAAATAAATAAGTAAAAGCGTAGAAAAGGGGAAATCTTGCTGTTTTTTTATGTTTGTAGTACAAGTTTTCAACCTTTCCAAAAATTTCAATACTAAAGAAAATATTTTGAGTTCTTTTCATTAATTTTTTGTTGAACATTTCAATAAAATTTAAGACCGTTTTTTAAAAGATTTGAAAAATACTGAAGTATTTTGAATTTTTTAATGTATTCTCAAAGCTTATGAATTGTACAAATGAGTAGCATAGTTTGCAGATAATATAATAAAGGAAAAATTAGCCTTCGATTTAGTGGCTATCATATCATTTAAAGATGTTCTCAAATCGAAATTATTTTAATTCGTAAACGTAAAAATAAATAAATAAATAAATAAATAAATAAAATAAATTTAAATATGACATGGAATTTGTAAGTACTCATATTCACATAAAAATAAATCGAGCAGCGTTTTTCGTTTTCCGAAAAAAAAAAAAAAAATCGAAAAAAGCAACGCGATAAAAAAAAGCAATCGTTCAGAAAATGCCTTGAAAGACGGAGTTTCTAACATATTTTTGAGATGCAGCAATGACACGATAATAGTCATTAGGTATCATTCAAGATATTAAAAATATCATGGGAATATAAAACCATTATATCCAGTTTTTAACTCTGAATTTTTATGCGTGAAATGCTTACGTGTAAAAATTGCTTTGTGTATGCATCAGAAACATTCCCGTTACTTGAGCTGGGATTCAATAATAAACATGTACTACTATAGTATTTCATACAATAGAAATCACAAACATTTAAATAAAACTAACTAGACTGTTTTTTCAAAACTACAAATAAACATCTAGAACACATTTTGTTCTGAAAAGAGCATGTAAATTTGTTTTGGATTTTATAACATTAAATATATTTTAAATCTGGTATTTTGTTTCTACTTTATGAAAATGTGGAAAACATCTATAATACTTCATTAAACCTTAAAAATACAAAATTCAACATATTTTTGTTAATCATGTTTAAGAGTCAAAGATAAAGCTAGAAAAAAAAAGTAAGAAAGAAAGAAAGAAAATTACTGTGTACAAAAAACGTAACGGCAATGTCTAAAAAGTATCCCCCCCCCCCACCTTTAAACACTGTTCTCTGTAAACTATTGACCAGAATTCCCGATAAAACTGAGATCCCCCTTCCCCTTTCCACTCAAAGTAACTGGTATTATGCCCTTCTTTTATAATATTATTTAAAAGACGATCTTTATATATGTATAATGATGCGTATAAATAAATAATACATAGGTTAAAAAATGTTAATTAAAACATATAAAACGAACCTTGATTGTTGTTTTGTACTCGTATAAATGATTTTAACAATACATTCCTCTGAGTTAAATATCTTATTTAATATTGAGCAAAATCGTGATTGGTGTAAATTGAATTTAAATAAAGAATATCTGGAGATGTTCATGCCTATAATTTATCTCTAAAAACAAAACGGAAGTAAACTTTATAATTTCAGTATCATTTTTAAATTCTGTACAGTTTTTTATACAGTGCATTTTCGATATCTCGAAAACCTTGATATGTCAAAAAATTATTTTTCCCCTTGATATTACATATTCCTCTAATGTTAATTTTAATATTTATCTCGAAGAGTTTTCTCTCAAAACCTTGTTATGTCGAATTCGAAGTAAAAAATGAATTTTTCCGGAAAAATCGCCGTCCATTTGTGTCGAAGAAAGGGCCGAAACTAGCCTTTTTTTTGCGCCCGAGGCAAACATGGATTTTGGCGCCCCCCCCCCCCCTTTCAGCAAAGTATATTTACAAAGAAAATTTTACTAATTTTCTAATAGCCGACTTATTTTAATATTTAAAATATGTAACACTGAACTACGTAATCTACAACGGCGGATCCAAGGGGGCGGTCACGGGGGGGGGGGGCGGTCATGACTTCCCTCTGAACACGAACAAAAATATTCTAAAGCTCATTTTAATGTACAGTAGAGCACCGATTATTCGAGTCCCGCTTAACCGAGTTTCCACTTTAACCGAGTTATTTTCTTTTGATGGACTGATGGCTTCCATTATTATGAAACAGCCATTATAAATTAAGTGTTAGGTGAAGATGAAAGAGCAGTCGTAAAAAGTTGCCATTTTATTCCCCATTCTGACCAGAAAATCAGAGTTCTAACTTTTTACGGTTTCCATTAAAAGAAAATTATCCATTCCAAAGGTATAATCCTTCATTTGGCGCCCCTTCGTTCTGACGCCCGGGCACGTGCCCTCTCTGCCACCCCCCCCCTTAATTTCGGCCCTGCAAGAAAATAGAGTTGTTTCCAAGAATCTCCTCATTACCTCTCTAAAGGGTCAGGGACGATTCCGATATTGCCATCTGGTCACTTGAACGGTAAACAAAGGTGGAAAACAAGTGTTTCCTTATCATATGGATGGCATTTTTGTATGTAATGCTCGGAAAACGATGGCTTTACCGCTATTTTTCGAATAGAAAAATTGGTTGAAGAACGATATCAAAAGAGAAGCCGCCAGACCATGACACTGGTCTTTAAGAAATTCTAGCGCTGTAAATTCATTTATGTATTTACTAATTCTTTCCAACTGAGCGTAATTATTTTCTACTATTTAAAAAAATTAAAATTATCATCTTGTATTTAGTCTTATTGTCAACATTCATTACGCATTTATACTTATTCTCATTTATCATGACTCTAATTTTTATAATATTATTCCGTATCTTGTGTTTTTACGTGAATTTTTATGTTTTATGACCTTATTATCTCGAAAACTCACTATTTTTTAGCGTCCCTTCGACTTCGAAATATCGAGATTCAATGAGATTATTTGCTTTAAATAATCATTATTTGCTTTAAATAATTATAATAATAAATTAAAATGTTATAAAATCAGTAAGAAATAAAGAAATCATTATTATTATTAAAGAGCAACGTTAAATTAATTTAACTGCATTTCCGGCTGTTTAAAGTACTTTCATACTAGTACGCTGAAAAACAGTTACTGCATATAGTTGATATTAATGAATAATTAGTCTATAAATCTTTCCATAAGAAATGACACATTTCACATTTTTGTTACATAATTAAAGAACGCTACTTTTAAAAATTGCAATTGAAATTAGTTTTATTACACAGATAATTTAAATGAAAAAGCAAATTATTTGTAAATTTTAAAAAGTAGCTCATTGAATATTATTAACAGTTAGCATTAATTAAAATACAAAAAGCTTAAACTTTGAAAAAGCTTGCGCTATGTCTTCTGAATGCTATATTTAATATTGCTATACGTTTTGCTATTTTTATTTTACTTCCATAGCAATACTTTTATTATTGCCACCATCATAATTGTGTGCAACACAAAGAAAATCATAAAATATGTTGATTAAATGCACATTTCTATTACTCATGAGCTACAAAAATATTGCTTTAGAAATTTGTTGTTTATTTGAAGCACTTCTGAAAAAAAAAGTAAAAATTCAATTGAAAATTAATGGTATTATAATTATTAATAATGGTATAAAATTGTATTATGTAAGTCTATAAAAATTAGTCAGTTTTTATCTTTGCTTATAATATAAATGCACTTTCCAATATGTGCAAATTTCTTCAGAATCTGATTTATTTTCCTTTTTCTACAGTAAATGTTAAATGAAGAGAAAGCATTATCGAGAAGCTAACATATAATACGCAATTATGTTTGTGAAATAGTTACATAATTATATAGCGATTTTAAATTTGAAAAAGGTATAGCATTAAAATGCATAAATTAAAATAGCAATGAATAATGGTATTTTTTTTTTCTTTTGCAAAAAAAAAAAAAAAATGTTCGCTAAATAAAGGTTCTTCTATTATGAAGGTTCTACTACGTATCCTACGAAGGGAGGGTGATGATTTCTCAACACTTTTTTTACCCTTATTTCTTTCAATGAAATGTGGTCATCGTAAATATAAAACAAAAGACAAAAGGTATGTGTATATATATGAGAGGAGGTGAGTTTCAAAAATCGCCTTATCCAGAAAATCAAATTTCGGGAAATCGCGAAAAACCTCTATGTCCATTGGTTTTCATGGTAAACCAAGATTTTACAATACCAAAAATGCGGTATAAAGCCAGCTTTTTTGCAGATTGTTGTGCTTCTTCGGTGCAGGTTCCCATTAAAATAGATTAAAAGGGAAAACGCGATATTTAAAATTTTGGATAACGCGAGTTTTGAAACTCACGTCCTCATATAAATTATGGGAGAGGCAGAATTTTAAAATTGTTAAGAAACTGAATAATAGAATATTCGCCTAAATGACCTGTATAAATGGCATACCATTAACTCAATCGGTATTAAAACAAAGATAAAATCACGTATGTTTATTAATCTATACACATTTAAAGATTAACTTTGTCTTATTAGATGGGGAAAAAAAAAATGCGTATAAACTTTTGGCAAACCTATTATTTTTCAGAGGAGAATATAAACATTAGAAATTTTGTAGCTTTGTCATATTTGTCAAATAACCATTAACTAAATCAGTATTAATATAACAAAATATAAAATCACGTATAATTGTTTATGAATCTATACACATTTATAGATTAACTTAACTCCGTCTTATTAGAAGTTCAAAAAGAAAAAAAAAAAAAATCTGCATATAAACTTTTGCTAAACCTTTTTTTTTTTTTTTCGTATAATATGAACATTATTAAATTTTGTAATATTTTTAACTTTACCATATCTGTCAAAGAACCACTAACTAAATTTGTATTAAAATAAAGATAAAATCACGTGTATTTGATCATTAATCTATACACATTTATAGATTAACTTAATTTTGTCTTATTAGATGAAAAGAAATTGCGTATAAACTTTTGGTAAACTCTCTCCCCCCCCCACCCCCACAGAATATGAACATTATAAACTTTGTAATTTTGTAACTTCGTCATTCATTTTAGCATTTTTTTTCGCCACGCATTATAGTAATGTGTAACCCAACAAATTTAATGAATTCAACAAATTTAAAAGTGCATACATACATAAATTGAGTAATTCCACATAAAATCAACACACATTATTTGAATTATAATCATGTAATGGAATTAATCTGTATGGAATATATCTGTAATGGAATTAATTTCAATTTTAAAGTAATATCAGGATAATAATAATAATAATAAAGTAATTTATAGCTTTATTTTTTTAATTTAAAATACTTTCACATTTTTTTTTTTATTATTACGAGTAAATCTTGCGAGATAATTATAATGAAATTAAAATGTCATTGAAAAAAAAAATATTAAAAGATTATGCAAGCAAAAAACACGAAATTATAATTATTAGATATACCATTGACTCTATGAGATACGCTTCAAATATTATTTCTTTGAAGCAATCATAAATTAGAAATCCAGATAGATTTAATTTTCAAAACAGGAAGGCTTTTAAAATCTCAAACCATAAAGTATTCTGTCTGCAGAACCTGTGATAATTTTCAAATATGCGCATACACCCTCCCAGTATCTTTTTATAATGATTTGCAGATGTTTTGCCAATCCGCTCTGGAACAAAATAGATAACAGCATACTTTCTGTCTCTTCTCCAATTACAAGATAAGAAAACTTGTCTTTTGAACTTGAAAAGCATAGTAAAGTCTCCTTATAGTTTAAGAGTTATCAGAATAATGTGGGTATAGGAAAATTTAGAATGCATACATATGGTTTTTTTCGTTTCGCATCGTTTTCGCGAAATCATACTTTAAGAGATCAGTGTTTTATTTCAACCTCAACGTAATTAATGAAAATATCGTGATATCAAAAATTTTAGATCAAGTTCTTTGGATAGCTTTACAACTTTAAATATAAGCCCTTTCTTTATCTAATTTATTTAAGAAAATGTAGACCAAAATAATATTTATATCCTTTCTCTATAGGCAGACGTGATTGGTAAAGCGATTCGTATAACAATTGTTTCAAATAAATCAGGCTTCTCCAATGAAAAAGTTATGTTGTCAATACAGCTTTCCTAACTTCATATTTCTAGTGTTGACTCTAAGCCGCTTTAGCAGGGCGCAGCGCCGGGCGGTCCTTTTTATTTCTTTTTTGCGCCCGGCGGCCCTTTTTATTCCTTTTTTCGACCGACGACTCTTTTAAACCTTTCCGATGCGCCCGGCTGCCCTTTTTAACACTTCCTATGCACCCCGTGGCAATTCAGTTGATCACGGGAAAATATCGCAAATTCTAGGGACTCTAAACAAACCAGTTCAAAATATTTTTTTCTGAAAAAGGTACAAGTGTGCCCCTCTTTTAGAATAGTATTCCCTTTTTGAAAAACTGTACCCTTTTTTAGAATAGTGTCCCCTTATTGAAAAATTCCCGCCCGGCGGCCCTTTTTTTCCAGAGTCAACTCTAATTTCTACTTACAGATGTGGACCCACGTATGTGTTATTAAAAAATATGTAATGGTTCTCAATATTACATTTTTATTTTTTTAACTACACTTTAGGAAGTGTTAAACTGCGTTTTCATAAAATATACAGTAGCGTTTTTTTTTTTTTTAAATTCATGAATGCAAAAGAAATAATACTTAAGAAATAAAGGCAGCAAATTCGTCATTTCATTAGCTCTTTCTCCAATACTTTTTCTCTGAAATTTCTATCAAATTTATTAAAACTTAACGATTGCCGTTTTAACTCAATATCAAATTATTTTAATATGTCAAAAATATTTTTTCAAAATCAAATTGGCATGTTTCATGCTTGAAAAAAATATGAGCTGGAAATCAGCTAACACTTTTGTATAATGTAACTCATATTACATTGTTAAAATATGCCTTTAATATTCATAACGGAAGTGTTTTTTTAGTAAAAATTAGACTTATTTTGATACAAACGTTATATTTAATATAGCTTAGTTATGGTATAAATCAACCTTCAACATTATATTAATGCAATATTAGTATTATTCTCATAGAATTTTGTACAAGCGTTACCCTCTATGTATATGGTGATTTCTTCCATCTATCCTGCACAAAAAAAAAAAAAAAAAAAAAAAAGCAGGAGAAAAAACCAGGTCTTTTTATGCAGAGCCTTTTGAAAGTATTTTTCTATAGCAATATAACAGTAATTGTAAGCGTTGAATAATAATTTCCCAGGAATGATAGTCAGTCGCAAAGGGTACTGTTTTATATTTTTATAACGTAGTTTTTATTAAATACTTGACTTGTAAAAATCGACATAATAAGTAAGCACCAGCAGCAAAATGTTTCAAGGATCATCATTCATTCAGATGTTTCAAGGATTTATAAAAAACGAACATATTCATCAATAAAAGAGAAATACCAAAAACAATAAACACATGTGTTTTTTGTTGTTGTTGTTTTCTATTGGTATGGGTATTTCGACTGAGAACAGCTTCAAGAATCGGCATGCTATTGGCATTGAATAAAAAAAAAAAAAAAAAAAAAAAAAAAAAAAAAAAAAAAAAAAGCAAGAAATGCATCACCCTTCCCCCCTCACGCCAAATAAATGAATAAATAAATAAGAAATAAAATGACATGGTCAGATAAAGAAATGAATGTTGTCAAACATCACTAATCCAAATACTTCGTAATAAAATATTTACCAGGAAAATAAAAAACCGTAAAATACCCAAAAAATCTAGGAGTACACTGAGAGATTTGGAGCAAATCTATTACTTTTTCACGGAATCAAATCATTTCTAAATTTCTAACGTATTCCTATAATTAATTATTCGGATATTAATAAATACTAATTTAAATTTTGAATGATTTAAGTTAATATGCATTTCAACTTTAACATAGAAAAATTAGTTTGATAAAATAGATATGGTAGCGATGAAACTGCCAACTTTTGTGCTTTTCTGCTACTCTACTTTAATACAATCTTCCCGTTATTTAATCCTCGAAATTTGGCGATAGATGGCAAAAAATGCTTTTAAAAAAATAGCGGTAAGAAAAAAGTGTAAAAGTTGGGAGCTATGAAACTGCCGCTTAAAAGCGTTAAAAATAAGTATATTAGACTGAATAAAACTAGATACAAAATACAATCAACATATAAGACTTGTAACGTATGCCTTTTACATACTTATTAATGAAATCCTTCTAACATAAGTTGGAAGCTCTAAATCTTTACTTTAAACTCAGCAGTGGCAATAACTTCAGAGAAATATTCAATGCATTGATTAAATACGAACATGTATGAAGGATTTGGGCGTAAAAAAAATGTTAACTGCGATTTATTATTATTATTATTATTCTCCTGTAAAGCCGTTAACTACATCCTGCCATCTTTTTAAATGTACAAGTTTTCTTTTTAAATCATATATGTCATAATATTAGATACGAATTTCAAAAGTTATGCCATAAATTTTATATATAAATTTTAGAAAAGAAGACTTCTTGTATATAAATCCAATAAAATAAAATGAATCATACAAAATGTGTGGTACATAAGTGCAAATGAGGATGTTGAGAATACAGTCTTTAACACATTAGCTGTTTTAGAGGAAACAATCACGATAGTTCAGGAGAGGATAGTATACTTTTCTTTAAAAAGCTTGAATCTTCATCTCGAAATTACCTTTTATTATTTATTTATTTTACAAACGAGCCTTTGATTTTATAGCATTACGGTTGTTCTCAAATCAAAAGAAGATACTTTATGTCACCTTTCTGAATTCATTTTTGTTCGGAAACGCATGGAATTGGCAAGTGTTATGATTATGTAATTATGTATTTTAATGTATTTTTCATCTTGTTGGTAAAAGCAGAGGATCTTTCAGAAAATCTTGCGCACGTTTGCAATTTGAGCGGAATTTCCGGACGCGACAGCACGGAAAAAGAGGAAATCTGCCGTCACGTATCAACAATTGCTTATAACTCCTTAAGTAATTTATTTATCAGAAAATTCAAAACGCCATTCGATTCCAAATTACGTTAATAGCCTGGCCTGTCAATTTTATGCTTTTACGTGTGAAAATGAGTCAGAATATGTGTCAAAAAGTTTCCCATTTTTCAGAAGAGAGAGAATCGCCTTAAGATTGGAAATAAAAACTAAAAATTACAAAAATGACAGAGCTATTATAGTTTTCTCTTAAATTATAAAAGTAACTGAATCAGGATGCTCCTAAAATAATTTAAATCAAGTACCGTAAAGTACCGAAAGTAAGCCCCTCTTTAGCAAACAGGAAATTCTAATGATTTTAATGGGTGCTTATAATTGGAACTTTTGTGAAAAGGGTAAGAAAATTGGGAGGGTAGGGGGGTATTTCGAATTTATGAAGTTCCTCAGGATTTGAACAATTTAAAAAATAAAATCAGATCAAATTAAACTCTCTTCCATAGAAGCTAAGTAGTTTCCATTAATAAAAATATTAAATTAATGAAGCAAGTTTACATAAAATAGTTAATTTAGATATGAAAGAAATATGAACAAATATTATAAAACTTTAACTCAATATAAATATCTATTAAATCTTATTAGTGCATAAAAATCAATGTAAACATTAATAGTATAATATATTGAACATATGCCATCCTGATACAATGATATGTAAAGAGATTAAATAAAAATAAATTGCATAAGATCTAATCATTTAGAAGATATGGAAACAAAAATCTGAAGGAATTTCCTGAAAAACACAGGAGGATTGAAAGCGTCAAAAAATAAAAGTTCACGAGGAAACATTATGAATGGAACTTTTTCAAAAAAGAAAAAAAATCATATATGTTGGGGGCTACAAATACACAACACTTATATTTGTAAGGGGGCTTACTTTCGGTACTTTACGATAATTCAAAAGTAGAAAAATAAAACAATGATTGATACTCTTGATTCCCTATTTCGTAATAATATAATTTCCGTGTTTCCGCAAAATCGTCTCCTAAAATTTTGGGATTTATTCTGAGGTTTTGAAACATTTTTGCCACTGGCTGTCTACTTACAAATGCTTTTCATATTATCTAGTCTACACTCCCCCCCCCCCCCCTGCATTTTGACGGCAGATTACCAGTCATTTCTGTGTGCTTCTTTTTCCTCTTTCCTTCGTTTTTTCAGTGGTAAATTTATACAGTAAAAAGGGAGGAGAGATACAGAAAACAAGGTAATCTATTCATGGAACAGTTTGAGTTCTGAAAAACGACAATCCTAAAACATTTTGCACATAAATTAATATAAAACTTATTACAAAATAACAAAAATAAACTCTTATTATCCTATAAATTTAGCTACATCAACCATAAAAAGCATAGTAAAATAACTCAAATATTTGTAGAAAAAAAAATGTATGTTACTAAAAAATGTAATACTCAGGGTTTGTAAATATCACGATATTTTCGAAAATATCAAAAATATCCAATATTTTGACATATATCCGATATTTTCGATATATATCCGATATTTTCAAAATAGTCAACTTACTGCTGATAATAAATATTTTCAAGCATAATATAAATTATAAAATAAAACATATTGCACATGACATGAGAACTTAAACAATATGCTAAAAGTGTGTTTTTTTCCCCTTTTCTTTTGAAGATACAGCTGTTTGGCACACTTATCACTCTATCCAGTTGTTGTCAATTATCTAACAGAGGAGGGTGAGGAATCGCTCGGGGTAAAAGCGATTAGTTTAGCTGGGACACATGCTTGTGGTTCTGAAACATGGTTCTGGAAAAATGATAGTGCATTTTCAACTTTACAGAATGTATTCTTTGGTTTGTTTTAAAGAAAGAAAAAAATAATATTCATAATCTTGTATTTTTTTTATAAAATGCATGCAAATTTTACAATAATTATTCAGATAATAATCCCCAATTTATTTAACAGCCAATATCAACAATATTGTATAAATATGTATCGAACGTTTAAACTTGGACTTAAAATCACGAAATAATTTTCCAACACAATCATAAAAATTTCAGATATTTTAATTCAGATTCCACACAACTGAAGATTTATTAATATTAATATTTATCTATAACAGTAATTAACTATCATAAAAATAATTTAAATATATCTTAAATCAGTTGTCAATATATATATATATATATATAATATAAACAACGTGGAAAATTGATATAAATAAGAATACATTAATGTTTTATATAAACTTTAGAGTTTTCAAGAGAGTGGGGGGAAAAAATCAGATGAAAGGAAATGAAACAAATTAAGACTTTTCCTGAAATATACACTATGTTTTGCAACCGAAAAAGTTTTTTAATAGTTTCAAAGTATTAATTCTTTTATTCTGTGAAAATTAGCGTACTAAAAACTTTTTTACATGTACAGTACAAAGTATAATTTACTAAAATATTACATTTTTTAAAAGAATTTTCAGTCAATTTTAAGTGAAAATTTAGTGCTATTTTCAAATAAATGTAATGTGATTGCAAAAAAGTAATTATTTATCTTTTGCACTTTTAACCCTGCATGTGTTGGCAGGGTTAAACCTATGGTACACAGGGTCGTTAAATCTATCGTACGCGTGCCATTTTTGACACGTAACAGAATAATTTTGGCACGGGATTGTTTGGGATTCTAATTAAGATACGATGACATTAGACAAAATACATAAATTTAGATTATCAAATCGTGTCTAAATTCAATCGATTGAAAATGGGAGGATTTTTTATTCTGCTTTATTAATGTCAAATCGCAGCTCAATATGGACTGAAAAAATTATCAAACAAATGTAATATTTGGAAACTATTGAAAAGGAAAAATTATTTAATATTATAAGTAAAAATGCCGATGCTGAAATATGACAACTTGGAACTTAATTACAGAGCTGTTTGTAAAAGCGGCCATTTGTCGTTTACGAATTTCCCCGTCTATTCATGCCTGCTATTATTTTCACAAACAAATAATATAGATAAAAAAGAAAAAAACTCAAATAGAAACTTAGATATTTCTAGTTCAATTTATCTTTTATTGAAATGATCGTAGTATGAATCTGATACTAATTATTTTTCATCCTCGATGTCACTACAGAAATCGTATTTAATCTTTTATTAATTTCTAAAATGTATTTAATTCTATATCTTTTACAGTGTAAACCTACATGCATATTACTTAAAAACATTTTAATACTAATAAACAATTTTCAAGTAATTTTAATTTATTATTTTTCATTAAATTTATATTTTAATTGCACGTCATTTTCATAAAAAAAATTGGTACGCGAGTGTAAAAAGGTTCGCCGACCCTGGGCTAGAACAATTAAACTGTGCTTAAATGTTCACAAGGCAACATTAACCAAAGATTGATGCACAGGGCATAGGTCCATGTCCGCATAAGCTTGTGTGTGTATAGGAGGGGGGGGGGGGTCAGTAGGTAGAACAAAAAATAATAGGTGTTGAGTTTGATTATTTATATAGTTTTTACCGTACAATAGGGTCCCAGTAACTCCAATGCATAGTTTCGCAATGCACAAAACATTGTAACAAACTTCGTAATGCACAAAACATCGATAAAGGAAATTACAGGTTAATACTACATCATAAAAATCACGTCTAAAAAAGGTCTAATTACACACGCATTTGAAAGTTATATAAGCGTGTTCTCGCGTCTTTTATTTTTGCACTGCAATCAGCAAATCACATCTTTCTACACATTCACTAAGACATTTTTTGCACGTAAAAATTAAATTTCTTTATATTAGTTTTTAGGATGTTGTGGAATCAAATAGTGTTTTTCCTATTAACTTAAGACTCTTGTCCCTGCCAGTGAAGACACTCACGAGCTAATTCTAATCCTATGGGGATAGATTTTTCTAATATCTCGTTTGCATTTCGACATTTTTATTTATTTATTTATTTATTTATTTATTTATTTATTTATTTTTTTTTTTGCACTGGATAGCCGAAGTCCGTCTCTACATCGCAACATTTTTACTTTTTCTATTTGGGTTGCAGATATTTTTTATAAATTTACTTTCAATTTCAAAACCGGTTCTGAAAATGAATGTGTCATTCTAAAAAATATCTGCAACCAAAATCGAAAAAGTAAAAAAGATGCGATGTAGAGACGGATCTCGGCTATCCAATATAATAATTAAAAAAAAAAATTTAAATTGTCGAAATGCAAACGAGATATTGGAAAAATCCATCCCCATCACATTAGCTCGTGAGTGTCTTCGCCTGCAGGGTCAGAAGCCTTAAGCATCTTGAATTAAAACTGATTCCTGACCGAAAACATGCTTTTTCTGTCTGCCCTGTAACAACAGACATTGCCAACTTTAAGAGTATTTTTTTTAATAGAAAAATTGGAAATGCAATTCCATTTTTTTGTTATTTCAATAAAACGAAATTCAAATTTTGTGAATTTATGACTAACATTGATTACGTGAAGCCATAAAGTATCAAGTTTAATTTGTGTCAGCCTATTAGAACTATAAAATATAACACGTTTACAACATATTTCAACCTCAGAGTAATAATATATGATATTTACTCTGAGATTTCAACTTAATACACAACATAAGAATGTAGCTCAAAATCGTGTTTGCACCCAGGGCCTCCAAAAGTCTAAGGCGTGTCGTGAATGTTCACGCGTTATGACGATAACTAATAAAAAAAATACCAAATGAGAAAAAAAAAGCGTACAAAATTTGTAATTTTTGCAATTCTTGTATTTTATATCAATACAAAAATCCTTAACGGGTTAAAAGTTTGTGACGCAGCGCTTTATCTTATGCTCTAAGAATTTTAAATATGGAATTTAAAAATAATGATATCAAATTTTGAGTAACGCTATGCTATTAATTATAATCTCTATACATATTTATTTCATCATTTTATTTTGTCATAATTGCATGCGCAAAAATTATGTTCAATTTAAAAAGATGTATAAAAGTTTATTCATTGATCCTTTATCATTCATATCTCTCATAAATTCAAAGCAGGAGTTTTATAAGATATGATATCAAAATTTAAGTGACACCTTGATGTGGCTTTAAACGATTTGTTTTAAAATTCGATTTAAATTATTTTTAGTTTGGCTAAGATATATTCACACATCTAAAGAATATTTTTAATTTTCCAATACACTGTTAAATATGTCACTTTCACTGAACTTATATAATGCATTGAAATGTATTTATTTGAATAAATTGATTTATCCTTTGTACCATGCATCCATCATAGTATCCATTTGAATACATTTCACTTAGTTTGGATACAATGACGCAAAAAAAAACTATTTACATAAATTTTATTTTTAAGTTTTGCCCTTTAATTTAACCATTTGCACCCATCTTAATAACTAATTAAATAAATAAATAATAATTCCAGCTTAATATATAATTAAAATCTTTGAAAATTAATTTGAAAAAAAAAAAAAAATCTGCAACATTTGTTGCTCACTTACATAAATAAATAAATTAAGTCCTAACTTCCCAAATGTACATTTCTCCTCTCCTCCCTCCCCCTACTCCCCAGAAAAAAAATCTTTACTTTTATACAGAAAATTCTATATAAATTATTCTCCTATGCCTGAAAAATACTACTTTCCCTCTCCAGCCTAGTGATTTCAATCTTTAAAGCTATTTATAAAGAAAATTCTTCTGTCTTATTTAAAGATTATTAGTGACAATAAAAACCAATTAAAATAAATTATCCTCCTTTTCCTGAAATTTACCACTTTCCCCCTCCATCCTGGAGATTTGAATCTTTAGAGCTTTTTAGAAAACTAATCTGCAAACTCTGTGCTTAATAATAATAAAATAAAATATATAATCATGTACACTTTAAATTATTTTTCACACAATCAATTGATATCATAGTAGTTGTTCTGAGCATATATTGTGTTGGCTGTGTTGTCGTCCAGATAGCTCAATTGGAAGAGCACTGGCAATTAAAGCGAAAGGTTATTGAAGTTCACTTTAATTCAAGATGTTTAACCCCTTCGCGATATGAGTCCTTTGCTTAATTTTTAATCTTTTACCACCGGTTTTTCAAAACAGAAAATTTTCTGTAATTGAATCGTAAAAATGCTCTGATTAAATAAGGTAAACTTTACAATTAAAAATAAGTGATGAGAATAATGAAGTATTCCGAACACCTTAATTGACAAGTATACGGGTTTCTCGTCCCCAAGTGGTTAAAGATGCTTTTTTTGCTATTAATACCTTTAGGATTTACAATATACAAAAATCTTAACCACTTCTGAAGTAAATAAAGTAAGTGGAAAAAAATGAAGATGGCAATGCTTTGATTGGTGAATTGTAAGCTGAGTAATTTGTGCCACAGAATGAAAAAATTATAAAGTTGTATTAATGCCTTCTTCAGAGCACTCACAGGTACTAAATCTTTAGGGTTTTTGATGAGTTAATTACATATGAAGATAAATACGATAGATCTTTATAACACACACCTTAGGATGAGACGTTCTGCGTATTACAGAATTTTGCTTTACATTGATCATATTTCATTCATCATTAAATTTACTTTGTAAACGTGCTTTAAATTGCATTCCTTGGAACCAGAAAGAGTGAAAATGATAGCATTTTACATAATAGTATAGGTGTAGATTCGCAATATCTGGAAGGAGAAAGTGGCTCCTAAACCCAAAAAATCCAGTGGCCACATTGTGAATCAAACACATAAAAAGACTTTAGTGTTTATAAGAGGAGGGGGGGGGGGGGGGAACAAAATTCAAAGTGGAAAATAATTTATTTCATATATACATGTGTCTATGTACAAGAAAACACAGACTAATTACATCAAATGAGTATGTTTAATTTAATCGCAAAATTCTTTAAATTTCATTATTTAGTGTAATACAAATGTTAAACTATGTTCATATTCAGAAGATATAGTTGGACAAGATACATTTAAAAAAAATGTAAAGCTAAGCAATCATGGTAGTGGGAAATATTAGGACAACAATATTTCTAATTTTGATTTTATCGTATATAATTACATTAAAAAAATTGTGAATCTGTAAAATTATTTAGCGCTAAAAAAATCAAAACACACTTCAGACGTTTGATTTTCAATGTAATAAAATAGTTTTCTGAGTTAAACAGATCATTCTGGACTGTAGGAATTATGAAGGAGAATACACGAATTTCATTTTTTAAAAAAAGGTAGAAATCCACCATTTGCAGAAAAGGAGCATCCCTGTATAACGCATGGCGACTGGGACATTGGAAGTTAGTGGCCAAAGTAAAAAAAACAGTCGTCACATGGCGACTGAATCTGCCCCTATACATAATAGGTACAGATAATGTCACACATTATTAAATTACCTTAAAGCATGATCCAAATATGCCTAGGCAAAATCATTATAAACAGTGGTAGCTCGTGATTAACAGTTTTGGGGGCACTAAATGCATGGCTGGCAAATTTATTCCTTTTTCACTATTTTTAAAAATGAAATCTTTGGCTTATTTTTGGCAGAAGTTTCATACTTTAAATTAGGCAAAAATTTCTTTTTTTAAAAATATTACTTTTAGAAGGCATGCATTTAGTGCCTCAAAAGAAAAAAAAACCCGTCATGAGCTGCCACCGATTATAACACTCATTTACAAAAAAAAATAATATAATGTTTTCATTACTCTAAAATAATGCGTTAAAGAAGACAATGTATCAAATTTAGTGTGCCAAGAAATTAGCAATATTTGTGAAATACATGTGCTTTTTAACTGCAAAATTCATTGTTTACATCTGAGAAATACATTATATACATCTTCTGTATTAAATTTTTTTAGTGGCAGGCTTTTGTGATAACACTCATTTACAAAAAATGTTAATGTAATAACAATGTTTTCATTACTCCAAAGTAATGTGTTAAAGACGACAATGTATCAAATTTAGTGTTTCCAGAAATAGTAATATTTATGAAATACATGTGCTTCTTAACTGCAAAATTTATTGTTTACATCTGAAAAAAACATTATATGCATCGTCTGTATTAAAGATTTTTAGTGGCAGGCTTTTGTGATTGAACAAGGACTGCTTGCAGAATGCTTAAATATTTTTACAATATAAAATTATGGCTCTTGAACTACTATTAATAAAATACAGTAATAGGGATAAAAAAAATCATTAAATAAATAGTTTATTTTAAGAAATTACTTGAAATTTCATCAGATATACTAATTATTACTGCCATATATTATATGTAACATATTTATTAGAAAATTTACAATTATTTTGATGAAGTTTTAAAATGTAAACAAAATGATGCCTTACAAACACATAAAAATACAGTTAGTTTTCGAAAGCCGCGCCTAACATTCTGAGAAGATTTTACGATCCAAAGGGGTGGTAACGCTGAGATAGGCATTTTCCGAAGTTCCAGTTGTATGTTGTAACTCAGCTAAACAACCTCCAATCATCCCTATTTTCATAAAATCAAAACATCCCTGACGCATGCGCAAAAGCGCGGAAAGTTTCGCTTTACGAAAACAGACAGTACCTCTGGACAAAATCATTATAAAATAGACTCCCTCAAATCCGCACATTTTGGAACCAGAGGCTGTGCAGATTTTAGAAAATGCAGATTTCTGGTCATTGCTTTGTTTACAGTTTTTAAACAGTCATTTGAATATAATTATGCAATCAAAATTATAAAAAATCCTTGCAATATAGTAAAATATTAAAATAATTAAGTACAGTAATAAACTAAAATGATAAGAAGTAAGATAATTTGAAAATTTAGATAATTTAGAAGTAAGATAATTTAAACTATTAAAAGTAAAGATCAAGTAAATAATTAATAATGTATAATTAAATCTGCATAATAAAGATAAGATATATTTTCCTTGAATTATTGAATGAAGCTTGCCTTCTAATGGTACCTATTAATTCACATCAAAATCATAAAGTAAAAAAGTTTTATTTCAGGTTTAGCCAGTCTTAATAACCAAAAAATCTGGATTATAATACATAAAAATATTTGATAAAAAGATTGTGATTACCAAAATCTTGATTTTTATTTCAGAAATAAATTGTATTTCCTTCCTGAAAAACCAGGAGTTCAGTCATATTATAGAGAATTAATTACATAGTGAAATACAAACGGAATGATATAAAATTAAAAAATTCTGTAATTTTGCCCTTACATCTCAACTGAAAGTTTCATTGTTTACATCTGCAATGATGTGCAGATTTCTTGCAGATTTTAGGGAGTCTACTGTATTACTTATTTCAATTTTTTTTTATTTAATGCTAGCAATTTTTCCATAAAAAAATGAGAATTATGGAGATAAAGATGAAATAATATTTGAAATTTAGCCCTCTATAGGTAGGTTCGTAAACTATGGTATGCGTACCAGTACTGTTACGTGAAATGAAGTAAAAAGTGCAACAAAATTTTGATTGGTGAGATAAGAAAATACCCTCTGATATCGATAAAAGTTCTAAAATTATTGCTTGTTTTTAGAACAATATATATTTGTTTTAAATACTTTCTCGTCACTTCTTTATATGAGAAACAAATACAGGAATAAACATAAACATCGAATCTGATTTATGTCTAAAACTAAGATTGAATCAGATATGAGGAAGATGTGTTTGGTAAAGCAAGCATCACCCTTATGATTAGCAATACAACAGAATTAATAGAGTCACCCTAGTGCATATGTATCAATCTACGCCACAATGCCATTAAGCATTGTAGCTTTTTTTTTTTAAATCAAAACACTATATTTTGATAATGTACATATTATTAATTTGTAATGATGATACTACTACCTTTTACTTGAATGTTAATATAAAGCAGTCAATCTAAGTACCAATTTAATAATGTAATCATACAATTAAATACAGTAAAATCTGCTCAGACGGAGCACAAAAGACTGGACAAATACCTTGTTTTAGACATATTCCGTTTATACAGGTTTTAAGGTAATAGCACTGAGTTTGTAACTTGGTGGTAGGCAGAAGTATGAACTTCTATTCAGTGGTACGTCGATCTAAAAGTTTGGGAACCCCTGCTCTAGAGGGTAGCAGTATATCTACAAAATGGATTGCAGGCTCTTTCTAAGTGTAAAATTCATTGTTTACATTAAAGAAACTCTGTTATACAGAGAATTGCATTATAAAGATCTTTTACTACAACAATGCCTTCATTACAAAATTCTGAAATAAAGTGTTAACCGTTTCGGGACAGGTGATGCATATATGCATCGTCAAAAGGGGCATATGGAATTTGTCTTTGGCACCATTAATAAATAAATGTAATATTTGTCTTTTTTAATTAGAGCATTTTTTGGAATTTCACCAATAAAGGGAACTGTTTAAAAAAAGCGGTGCCAACAAAATAAAATTTGTGTAAGGGATGCCGTCTCGAAAAGGTTAAAGATCAAAATGTGTAAAACTTAATGTTTTGGAAAATAGCAGATATTTCAACTATATGTATGTGAAATACAGTTGATTTGTAAGTGCAATATACATTAGTTACATCTCAGAAATAAATTATATAGATAGTTGCATTATAATAATTTTCAGTAGAATCCTAGAAAGTATGTTAAATCTAATAATATATACATTATACCAGCCAGTCAAAGAAGTAAAACATTTTTATGGGAAAAAGATGAAAAGGACGGTGTTTAGAATGAAACTATTTTATGCATTAATATTTATGTTTTCATTTAACTTTTTAAAAGAGCTTCATTTTATTGTTATTATACATTTTTCCTTAAGAGGAGATTTGCCTTTTTTTCGATTCGAAAAATCGATTTTTTTGGACATTTTTCTATTCCCTATAGTCTATTGATAATCCTTATAAAATTATTTGACCGAATTCGAAGACCTTTCGTAGTTATTTTGTGCTTTAACGCAACACGTCCATAGGCTTTTACTGTTTTGGAGCACTACAAACACATTTTACGTAAAATTACTTTTCTTAACCTTCCGTCTACCAGACGGGTCCATTGGACCCGACATGTACATTCAAAATATTTATTCAAACCAGAAATTTCTTCAAAACAAACTAAATGTATAAATCAGACAATAATAAGTTAAATAAACAAATTAAATAGTTTTAAGTAAAAATTCTGGTGTAGAATGTTTTTATAAAACTTGAGTAAAATTTCCGGTAGTTCTAGGGTTAAACTGGACGGGATTAGAACCCAAAATCTATTAAACAGATCTTGCAGGCTTTTTTAATTAAAGGGGACATAATTCAATGGGGCTTGAACCACTTTCAGCCATTTTTACATTAAAAAAACATTTTCAAATAACGCCAAAGTGCGAAAAAGGGGGCCAAAAGAGACTTTTTTTCAAATGGCCCACATTTTGTTATTTTCAATTTTTTGAATTCAAAATACTTGAAGCGCCCAGACAATGTATCTACTTTCATAATATTTAACGAAAATTAAATGCAGACGTCTCTGGTAATCTATCGTATCCCGCCCATTCGGAAGTACACGACGGGCATCACCTACGCAACTAAATCCACATAATCAATTTTTGATTTTAAAAAATGCAATATCCTTTAAATGATAATAAATAATTTGCAAAGAAAAACACGGAACACAAATTTTCATTCCTATCTTTAAAAAAAAGCTAAAAACAGCCTTTTTTTGGTTCTTCTGAGAGACAAACCACGCTTACACTACAACCAACTATTTAAAATACTATATCGGTTATATATATAGCTTTATATATAGCTTCATATTTGCTTTATCCTTTAATTTCGATTTAAAACATTTATCGACTTAGGTCTGCAGTCCATGCAAAAATTTCACAAAACAATAGACCGAATTCTTGTCAGTGAGTCCCCCCTTATCTTAATTCTACTTTTCCTTTTTATGATACTGTCAAAGTGCTCTTATGACTAGATAAAATACAATATCATCGAGTAACTTTGCTTATTGTGTGATCAGAAAGGCAGAAGATAGCATTATCGAGTAAATGAATAATTGAGTGTAAGAATCGGTATAATACCATATGATTGAGTAACTTAGATGGCTTTATGTTATAGATGGGCAGAAGGTCGTATTATCGAGTAACTGAGGTAGTTGTGTGTAGTAATTTGCAAAATACCGTATAGCCGAGTAACTTAAATTGCCGTGGCGGCAGAACGGCAGCAGATAGTTACAGGCGGCAGAAGTTTGCGTTATCGAGTAACATAGATAGTGTGTAAGAATTAGTAAAATGCCACATCTTCGAATAATCTTAAAATTAGAATTAAATAATTATATATTAAAGGGAGGAAAATATTGAAAATTACGTCATAAAAATTGTATTTACACATGAATATTAAAAATGAAAGAAAACTTTAAAATAGTAAATTCATTAATATACGTAAATTTAAACGCAGTAAATGGAGGAAATTACTTCATAATATTTAAAAGTGGCCAAATAATAATATTGCCAAGCAGTTTAAAATTAGAAATATATTTACACGAGACATATATTTCATATTTCGAGATGATATTTTTAACTATTGTTGTCAATTCTAAGTCAGCGCAAATAATATTTCCTTTCTAACAACAAAAGTATTTTCACGTAAACAGACTGCTCAAAATAATTAAAGGATATTGTACGTCTAATGTAGAATAACAATTTATTATTACTTTAATAAATCGATGATTGTAACTAATGAAATGTAAACGCGTTTGTATAAAACATCACATAGATATAATTAAAAATGCAGATTTTTTAAATTAGGTGAGATCTTAATAAAAGCTTATGGAAATTACAGTTTTCCTTTATCAACTGTCGTCGATTGCTTGGCGGTAACGTTTATTAACTTACCTCTGGCCCGTCAGGAGAGAAAGTTGATATTTAAATGGTTTAGAATGTTGGTATTAATGAATCGACTTGATTTGGTAGTTAAAGAAAGTCCATATTTATAAATATATAGTTTTTATTTTTCACAGAAATATCTTTTAAGATTAATTGCTAATAAAACATCACTTTTAATCTTTTTTGAAACATTATTGTGCCATGTTCCTTGGCAAAAAGAATAAAAGTACCGGTTTCCATATTTAAGGGTTTTAAACTTAAATTTTTAAAATAATTACTCAGACTATGCAGCGATTTGTCAAAATACTCGTCCAAATTCTCTTAAATGAGTTCCCCGCCTTCACTCACCTTTTTAAGGTAAAATCTCTGTGTCTTTATGATGGGATAAAGTACCATATCATCAAGTAACTTAAGATGCGGTGAGTGTAGATGGAAGAAGATCGCTTTATTGAGTAAATGAGAATATGTAGGAAATGGAAAAAAAAAAAAAAACGTACCATTAAGTAACTTAGATCGATGTGTGTATAAATCGACAGAAGATCGCATTATCGAGTAAGTGAGATAGTTGTGTATAGGAATTGGTAAATTACCGTGTCATCTAGTAACTTATATTGCTGCGTAACACACGGCAGAAGATTGCATCATCGAGTAACTAAAAGACCTGTGTGTAGGAATTGGTAAAATATCGCAACTTCGAGTAACCTCAGCTTACTTGACAGAAAATCATTGCATCTGTGAAGGATTTGGGGTTTATAATATCTACTATATCTATAAAATGAAACTGGAAATTTCGTTCCGGCTGTTGATTCTGCTAAATGGATTTTGATGGGACTTGCACTGTTAATTAGGTAATTTTTAGGGGAGATTTTAGCATTTTGCATATCGTTCTACATCATATTTTACAATAAATGATCAACAAAAGGAGTCGCTTCTTAACAGCCCAAATTTTACCTAAAACATTAGAAAATATAACAACGCAATACCGTTCGTATCGTTTTCAGCAATACAGAAAGAGAGATAACGTTCCATATTACTTTCAAACAGATGGTCAAATTCACTAAAATTTTTCATTTGTTTCAAAGTTAGTTAGGCGAAACTGAACAGCGAAACGGGCAAAGCCTGCTAGTAATATATAAATGATGAATAATCTCTTTTAGGTACAATGCGTTCTTATGCACATACGCTGCATGAAATGTAGAATTTAATTCGATCTCGTCTTTGGTCGATTTTCGAAGACGACAATACAGAAAAGGAAAAAAGTGCTTCCAAAGACTACAATCGTTTATAACTAAAGAAGTGATTCATTTATCGAAAAAGGAAAAACTGATCGATTACAAATTAATGCAATAAGTATGTCTGCAAGTAGCATGCTTTTTTATTTAAAAATTAGTCAGAAAATGTGCCCGAAAGTTTCGAGTTATTATTGGATTTTCTTTTGAGAACCAATGTTTAGAACGTTATGTTTAATCTGTACATGACATGTAAAAAATCAACGCAATTTAAAGCACAAATATCTAAAATAAACTTTCTTCAAGGTTGCATAATGGAGCCCTTTCGTAAGTCTTTCTATCAAAATAAAAGAACAGGAGTGAAAAACACCAGACGATGCAGATTAATTTTGAGGATTAATTGGTTAAGTATAAAGGGTGGGAACGGGACTAATACCCCTTAATTTAAATAAATGGATTTTTCATGCAGAAATATTCAATTTGCTTCAAATTGTAAATAGGTTCATTTTGAAAAGGCGCATCCCTATTGAATTTTGGGGATACATTCCTGAAGTATAAAGGGGGAACGGGGCTAATCCCCCCTTTAATTTAGATAAATTGGTTTTTCGTGCAGAATTATCCGATTTGCTCCCAATTTGGTATGCCGGTTTATTTTTATAAGACGCTTCACTGATTATAATTGGAGGTTCATGGTAAGTATAAAAGGGGGGGGAATTGGGGCAGCTAATCCCCCCTTAATTTAGCTAAATGTGTTTTTCATGCAGAATTATCCGATTTGCTTCGAATTTGGTATAAAGGTTTATTCAGATAAGGTACTTCCCTGACTAGTTTTGGAGGTTCATTGGTTAAGTAAAAAAAGGGGGGGGGACGGGGAATAATCCCCTCTTAATTTAGTTAAGTGAGTATTTCATGCAGAATTATTCTTTGAAATAAGAGTGTAATATACAATTAGTGTGAATAGGGTGTGAGCTCAATGCCATCAGTTTAACTGGTCACTTTTCTTTCTATTTATTTATTTTTTGTATCATGTATTTATCCAAAAGAAATTATTTTTAAATGCATCAGTTTTTAAAGGTTTTGCAAGAAGTTTTAACCCTATTAAATTACCTTCTACTTTGACGCAGCTATGAAACTTTAAAAATGCCTTACATTAAGCAGGTTTCGGACTGGGTGCTGCGTTATTAACCAGTTTAAAAACTGTTTTTAACATTAGAAAACGTGTAATTTTTTTTAATAAGAAACAAGATTTAAAAAAAAAATCTTCACTGTTATTTTAGGGGTATTTCCAGTGACCCCTTTCATTAGAAGTTACAATCAGACCCTTATGTCTTTATATGAATCACCAAGAACAATGAAGACCATAATGCGTCCAGTTACGTTTGCTTAAATAGGTCAACTTGTTATGAAACTGGAACAAGGACATACTTCAAAAATTAAAAAGGAGAAATAAATGAAAGTAAAAAAAAAAAAGTATAATATTTAAAAAAAAATACTCTTTTACAATTTAATAGTTTAATATAAATTAAATTATCAAATGTTCCGGTTGCTATATCTTAAAAACGAAAACCAAGTAATTAATATATATAAATATATGTTTAATAAATTCACTCTTTCGCTCTTTTTATGAAGCGTAAAAAAGCGTTCTTTTTAATAATCAGGTTCAGGCGTGATTTTTAAGATAAAAATTTAAAACTTACGAAAGGGTATTTGTTTTATTAACTAATTTTACTTTTATTTATTTAATATGCATCTACAGAAAATATAAGATATATAAGTAAGAAAGACTATTTTTAAAACAGGTGAAACAGGTAAATTTTCGTCTTATTTCGAATAATTTGAGGAAAATTACAGGAACACGAGACAGATAAACTTTTTTTTATCTCTAGTGATACCATTGTTAAAACGAAATCTGTCACTGAAAAAAATTATGTAAAATGTGTCATCATATTAACCCTTTAACTACCGAGAATATTCGAAACTAATTGTTACTATGAATGGAACTTAGAATTATATTGAATGAGTTTGTTATAACATTTGTTGTTCGTTTACATTGATACACAAAAAAATCTGTTACACTAGGATCTATAGAGATAATTAAGTTACAGCGTATTTTAGTTATGTTAGATTTCTTCAAACATAATGAAATCGATATGCATTATCGAGCAGGATTCGATCAAGTTAAAAAGAGGCGCAGGCCTGGTATTAATTCGCCTCCTTCTCGCCTTCCTATACTGTCACAGAAAATTTTATATTTTATATGCTTTAGAATACAGATATAAATATTTAAATGCATATATATATATATATATATATATATATATATATAGTGCATTTTTATCTATTGTATGCGTTTCTAATATTTGCTAAACTTATATTTATTGCGGAGTGTTTATAAATTCTGCTGTTAATATACATGTCTTTAGAGAAGAGTTCTTAAGAATTATCGTTATAAGACTGACTATTGCACGGACATGCAGAGCCACCTCACACAGGAACCATTTCAGAACTTTCCTTGGGGGGGGGGGGGGGCAAAGATCTTGTGAGCTAATATATAGAGCTAAGGTTACGATCCGCCCCCCCCCCCCACCACCACCACCACCACCACCGAACGAGAAACGTAAACATGCTTACAAAAACAGTAAAATCTTTGAATACAAAAACTTAAGAACCAACTAAATATTTCGTTTTAAACAGGTTTCTGTCTTAAAAGGTAAAATTTCAATATATTGCATATGAAAAATTTTCTTTTTAGACAGGAGTTATAGGTTACATTTTTACAGGTATCCCCAAAGACTGTTAAACCATCCACTCTATAGTATAGCTCTGAAAAGAGATGTATTACAGTAAAACTTATGAAAATGAAGCCTGTCTATAACAGAATTCTTTCTTAAAGGGAAAAAAAAGAAATTTCGATGAAAAAAGATCATACAATTATACTTGCTAAGGCAGAGACCTATCTAAAATGATACTTTTTTCTAGTGTTTTTCGCACTTCTTTTTTTTTTCAGGTTTTACTACAGGGGCGCCATATCAAAAGTTTCCTGACAAAAGACAAGGAAAAATTTTGTTCGGGGAACTGGGAAGGGGCAGAATTGCCAATGTGCAGAACTGCACAAATCTCACTGAAAATGGGGAAACCCCGCTCAATAAAAAAAGTTCTGTGTGATTTTCTCTTTAACTTCTTTAACGGGCATGTGAATATTCCGCGCATTTTTTCAGTGTTCGTGAAAGTCCATGATTTTTTTATCTTTCGAATTCCGAAAATCAATTCATCAATGGGTCTAAGAAAAAAATCGCGAATTTTGCAAAATTTTGAAAAAAAATCCCCAAATCGTTGCGGAAAAAAATCACTAATTTCTCCAAACGACCGTGGAAAATGTTGCTAATTTCATCAGAGATCGCGAAAAGAAATGCAGATTTCGTCAAATGATTGTACAAACTAAAATCTTGAATTTTGTAAAAGGATTGCGAAAAAAGAGCGAATTTCATCAAAAGATTGCACAAAAATTCCCGAAAATTAATTACTCAAACAATCGAGGGGAATTTCTTCAAACGACCGTGAAATAAGATACATAATTTCGTCTAACTATTGCGCCAAAAATTACAAATAGTATTAGTCTGCGGTAGAAAAAAAAATCACGAATTTCAACAAATGATCATGAAAAAGAACCTTGAATTTTGTCAAAAGATCTCAGAAACAAATATGGAATTTCGTATTGTAAATTTCGACAAACGGTCGTGAGAAAAAAAAGCAATTACGATAACGGTTGCAGAAAAAAAAAATCGCGAATTCCGTGAAACGATCGCAGAAAAAATCGCAAATTTCGTCAGATGATCGCGAAAAAAAAGAATCATGAAATTCAATCAGTCATGAGATAATCAGCAGACGAACGTCATGAATAGGTCACGAAATTTGCAACTTTTGTGATCTACAAGATAAGAAAATTTTCTTTAGTGATTTTCTGCAAGTAAAATATAAGGTAACGCGTTAATTGTTTCGGATTGCGTTTTCACTATTATGAGTTGGGTTCGTATTAATACTATTTTTCAAAAAAATCCTGAATATTTTTCATATGAAAAAGCTACATATTTGAACATTAATGAATACTATATTATATCTTCATTTTTCTACATAAAATGTAAAGTTTATATTAAATATATAATTGTAGACTTCTTTTGCAATAATTGTATTAAAATATGAATTAAATTTTCTTTCATTTCGGATCGGGTTGCCTTTCACTGGAAATCATTTTAGCGGTTTTCGTATTTACATGAAATTACAGTCCTGCGTCAGGATATGTTGACGTATTTTCTTCGTTGCGAGTGAGGTACATTTTAAGATTTTCTGATTGTGCTTTATCTCGGCCGGAGTCAGGATGACCTGGTTTTTCATAAAGAAGTCCTGAATATTTTTTAAATGAAAAACTATTAATTTGACTATTAATGGTGGCCCATAGTAATAACCCATGTGTTCATTTCTGTACATAGGGGATAAAATTATAGACTACTTTATTATAAACGTATTTTTTACTTTGATATTTGGTGGAAGTATATCGGTATTTGGGCTGAAGAAATTATATTTGTCGGGTGCGCGCAGACTCCATTCCTAGGCGTTGAAGAATTTTGAGAGTGTTCCATACATAATATGGTTTAATAAAGCAAATAATTAAATAATTTGATAACACTGCAGTAATTGCAGTAAATATAATGTGACAGTAATAATCCAAAAAAAGTAATAAAGCTGGATAATTAAGAACTTGAATTGTACTCGCCCCTTCAACCCCCCCCCCCCTCCCCCCAAAAAAAAAAAAAAACTATCAGAAAAAACTGTATTACCCTTGAATTCCTAGAATGAGGGGACTAGTTTTCCTATGATCAAGTTGTACACAGTTGAGAAGCAATTGATAAAAGAAAATGTCTCTCATGTATTTTTTAAATTAGCCAAATTACGATAACGGTCTCACCTTAAGAAAGTTCGAACAGGAAATATTTTTTTATAATTATTAATTTCTAAGCATAAAGAATTTATTTAATGCATATGTTTTTATTGCAATCAAATTTGATTTACTTTAGCGTTAGAGAAATTTTTAAACTTTTGTTTGAGTTTGACAATTGATAGTTAATAAATTTTCTAAAAAATCAAATTCCTTGGAGGGGGGTATTTCCCCCTCAAATGGAGCCCCTGCCACTTCATTTGAGCGGATTCACGATGGCAGGAATTAGGATGCCAAATTGAGTAAAATTGGCCAAAATTACCAATGTTCCTTTTCGCCAAAAAGACTTTCAAATATTAAGGAAGGGCGTTTCCTCTCCTTTCCTTCTCTACTTCCTGTAGCTCATGCCCTCTCCCTCCCCCCCCCCCCAAAAAAAAGAGCTACATCATCAAAAAACTAATGATTAAAATTGTACTATAAAAACATAGTAGTACATTGTTTTCAAAGGAAATTATTGACGTTTTCCTTTTAACGCGGCAAGTTAAAATAATTTATAATTATCAATGCGGGGGGCGGGTGTTCTTTTAGATATTTCATGACATATATAAATAAACATTGGTGAAGGTCGCAAACTTTTATCCAATAAACCAATCCATCATTTTTTTTAATAGTTTCCTATTTTTCTACTAAATATTTTTTTTAAATTGTGACTATCTTTGTTTTGTTATCAAATTAACAGATGGGAATACTACATGGTATAAAATGTATGTATATATACAAAAGGCATGACGATTAGTAGTAGTCACTTAAGCATACTATTTATGAACAAATTATATGGATAGACAGAAGATCAACCTTCAAAATAATATTTGCCCCTCTGCTCTACGTAGTCTAAGTCGGACCAAGGAATTATTACAATATACGTACAAGTTGTATTAGCTCAGTCGGAAAAGAAAAACATTTTTTTCCCTTTTTAAAAGTAAATTATATTGGGTGCGTTCATTAATTAAGAAAATTCTGAAATTCGTTTGGAAATAACGACCCTTTGAAAATCTAAATAACAAACACTATGGTCGGTGAAGCTATATGTTGAGTTCATTAGAAATACATGGTAAATTTCTAACGATTTCATTAAATTCATTGGAAATTGTTTACTTTGGTGACAGACATACTAAAATAATTTTTCATTTGTATCATAATCGTATTATAGCTTAGTATCATCATATGTTACAACCTTGAGTTGTCACAATATCGTCAAAAAAAAAAAAAAAAAAAAAAAAAAAAAAAAAACGAACGCAATTTGGGCATTTCAATTAAAAAATAATGACCATTTGAAAAATCGAATAAATTTACATTTAAGGGAAATAGATTTTCAATCCATCAACACATTATTAGACTATGTTAAAATCGTTTGATTTCAATAAAAGTTGTTTATTTTGCTAGACGAGACATTTAAAATTTTTATGGCTTTCGTATGATTTGGGTTGGGATCTTGTATGAAATAGGGAAAATATTATAGCCAGTTGGTATTTTTTTTATAATATAATTTAAATAATTGCTTAACAAATTTACTATAGCTATCTCATATGCATTAAATTACATTCCGTAAGGAAATTAAAAATTTCGCTACAAATTAGCTTTCTTAACAAAATAATGAATTTGGAAGGAATAACACCAATTTGTTTAAATTTTATTACATCTGATGCATTATTTCTTTAAAAGAATAAAAAAGAAGAAGAAGAAGAAATAGCCTATTGTTTCGGCTGGCGCCGAGAGGGGATGTTTAAAATGAATTTAATTGAAATACTGACAATTTACGCTATTAAAATTAGGCCTTCGATTTCTTTTTTAATATTTTGCATTCACTGACTATTTTAAGTTATTTCAGATCTTTATTTCGTAAGAAATTCACGCTCGGAAGCTAAGTTTAATAAAATCGTGAATTTCGTATTTGATTTTTTTTTCATTATATTTAAAAAACTATATAGACAGATATACTCCTATCAAAAAACTAGTTAAATGAAGAGGTGAAATTTACATAGCAAACCTGTATTACCGAAGAAGCTAAACACACAAGAGTTGCCATTCTTGGATTGTTGCCGCTTTAGTGAGTAACCGCTAAATAGAGAGGAAAATCTTATATAGCAAGCCTGTATTACCAAAGAAACCAAACACACAAGGGTTGCCATTATTGGACTATTACCGTTTTACCGAGTAATCGTTAGGAAACTCCCTGGGTTTGAGGCTGCATTTTTACACACCGCCAGATGGCGTTATACAAGTTTTAGATTTTACATAACACACGGTGTGTATGAATGAGTGTGGAATAACGCTTTTCTGAGTAACTTCGAAAAAAGTGGTGCAACGTATAGAAAAATGCTTCAGGAACGTCGTGGTATGCTTAAACAAATCGAGTAACCGGCAAAAGTTACTCGAATTGACATTGGTTACTCCGTACGTTGGTGTTTAAACCACTTTAGGTACTCAAAAGGGAGGGTAGGAGAGTGCATAAGCTACATTGTATGTTGGTGCCACTAATACCAAAGGGTTTCAGCAAAAAGAAAAAAAAAGAAAAAAGAAAAAAAGAAAAAAGAAAAAAAAACATTCTAAATTGCGATTTCTGTGATACTAAAGAGGCTAGATACATTAAATATGGTTTGGTAATTACTTGGTAATTTATAACATACGAATGCTCGCTAAGAACAGTGAAAATTAAATCCGAATTAAAAAAGGTTTAAGTAAAGAGGAGGAGCCTAAAGTGTTCTAAAAATATCCTAAATTACGATTTCTATGCATTCTCAGGAAATATAAACTTATTATAAAAGTAATAATTGCGAATCAATGGTGACAGTCTCTGATCCTACACAGGCAATATTTTATGCCGGTGGCTCTATCACTTGGGGTTGGTTGTATCAATAAACGTTCTAAAAAATCCTATTTTATATTATTATAATTATATTATTATAATTATAATTATATTAGGAAATACAAAACCGATTTCAAAATTAATGTTGGCAGATTTATAATGTCAGCCCCTATTTTAACATACTATTTTATGTTGAGAGAGATGGTAGAATGTTAGACAAGAAGGTATTAACCATATTTGACAAAATGGTTGATTTTCACATGTAAGAAGATGGTTTCTAAAAAATTCAAAACTTCAAATGAATACGTAATGAGCGTATTAATTGAGCATAAAAGTTTCAAAATATTTTCTTAATTATCAATTATTTAGTTTTAGTTCTTCTTATTAATTTACGTCTCATTTATGCCTGATGCAGTGTAATAATGAAGTTTAGCCAATCTGTGTTTTAAATAGTAATTTTTGAATTATTCCTGGAAGTACAACTTCTTTTAATAAAAATTGGACACATAAATATCACTTGGCGTATTTCAACTATTACACAAGCAAAGCCGTGGGGTTTGCTAGTTTGCATATAAATGAAATAATCTGTTAACCGTTTCAATAAGGTGTAAAAATATTCAAGAAAGATTGTTTCTATATATTTAATGTATTGTACGTAATTAAAAAATATGCATTCATTATGCAAAAACTTGATATATACGAGGTTGTGTCAATACGTTTTTGCCCTCAAATAGAAATAATTGAGCGAAATTTATGAAATTGCTACATTTTATGAGTCCTTTTCTATATAGTCAGTGTACTCAGCAACGCATTTTTGCCACTGGTATTTCAAAAAGAGGAGGGAGGGTATATTCCAGGAGGTGCGATAGTAGAGCCAAAAGGCATCTTTCTAATTTTTACCGAGCCACGCATGTGACATATTGCTGGAAAGGCCTGTGATCACTTATTCGTGCTATGCACCTTCCGAGCGCCTCCCTTAAAATTTGCCCTCCGGGGGAACTTTTCTAAATTTTGCGGACATCATTCATGACCCCAGGGGGGCAAATTTTGGGGGATGGGCTCGGGAGATGCATATTATGAATAAATTGTCACAGGCCTTTCCAAAAATATGTCACACGTGTGGGTAGGAAAAAGTTAGAAAAATGACCCCCTTTGGATCTGCTATTGCGCCTCCTGGAATCCATCATACCCCCCTCTCTTTGAAATATCGGTTGCCCAAATGTGTTACTGTGTGGCTATATAGAATATGAATAATACAATGTAGCAATTTCATAAATTTCACTCAGTTATTTCTTTGTCAGGGCAAAACTTATTGATACACCCTCGTTCATTTAATGTAATAAATTCATGTTTTAGATGTGCTAAACAGTTGTTTTAAAAATTATTCTTTATGCATTTAGGTATTTTGCACTACAATATATCTGTAGACATCTGCTTATTAAAGTAGAGAAAACGAACGAAAAATTTTTTAATATGTAATCACTTTGTAAAAATCGTTTTTAAAAGAACACTATACCGTGGATAAAAATTGTGTTCGAAAAATTGTCAGTATTTTAGATTACAGATTTTATTTACAAGACAAACAATTCTTTTTATTAATAAAAGTTAAGAAAAATGTTTTAATTTAATTTATTTATGTATTTTTCAAAGTAAATATGTCGAAAATGCGTTTTATTTATTCAATATTTCAAGTTTCTTACTATCAAATAAAAGTCTTCATAACTTTCCAGATATTAACAAATATTGAAATAACTGTATAAAGATTGTTGTTTATGTTTTCCCATAAATATTATTTACCCAGAAAACAATGTGTTAAATATGAATATTACATATTTGACTTTTGTTTTAGAAAACTATTCTCACCAGATGCTCGAACATATTTTATCCATATGGCAAAGTTCCAATTTTTTATGTTTAACTAATTCAATATGCGCTATTTGACTACAGTTTCTCCAAATCAATCAAAATGACCGTTTACATTCAAAAGTGACGTAAAATTATTATTAATACTTTCAAAGAATGTTCTTGTTTTTAATTTTACATCCAAGTGTAAAAATAAATTATAAATAAAAAATTCAGATATAATATTTTATCCATCGGTTTGAAAAGAACTTTTAATATTTATGACTGCATTAAATATTAAATATGCTTGACTTAAAACAAAAGTTAATTATATTGCAGATGTTTTGTCCTTCGATATTATATAATTTGTACATTTTAAACATTTCTATTTAAAAGAGTTACATAAATTAAATATATTTTTAAGTAAAGTTTATTTTTACCGTCTCTCTGCAGGCTTCACTTTTTGTTGCCAATCACCTTTTCATATGAGAGTGCAAAACCCTTCTCTTATGATGGCAGTCTAGATTTTGTTGTGAATGTGTTGCCCGACATTTCTCTGTGAAAATACCACCTATCTGTTGTTTTCCTTACTTTGGCAAGTATGGTATAATGTCCATCAATATGCACATCACATTTTTTTGTGCGTGCGATATCATGTTAATTAGCTTGCTGTGGTTAACTACGCTGGATGACATTGGGTCGTATGCTTTTGGCCGAGTCCTAAACTTTATAGCTAATCTAGAACTGAGCTTCTTCGCTTTGAGTATTAGAGTTTGCGTTACAACTATCTCCTGTGAGTATTCGACGTTCCATGTTTTCGGAGGAATTTGCATTTTTGTAAGTAGTGAACTCTACATAAGAAAGTCCACGGAAACCATTTCTTGTTAGGGACATTGTCTTAAATTATATATATATGTTGCATTCTAACAACATTGGATTGGTTGTATCGTTGAAAATGCAGTACTGGCTGTCACGATAGTAGTTGTGGATCACATCTAGAGATGATGGCGTAAAAGAAGTGGTCAGAACAGATAATTCCAATCTGTTATATTTGTAGAACAAATTGTTGAAATGCAGTTGTCGAGTGAAAACAATGGAATACATCGTTTCGTGAAGTTTCTCCAGAAGAAATTGAAACAACTCATAATATCAGCTAAGCACTTTATTAGAACATCTTGCAAAAGGTGCAGTTTCCACAACGATAATTAGCCATCTCTCCGTAGTCGTAATTTTAGAAAGACCCCCACGAAGGGCACTCCCCCTGGGCCTATATCCCTCGTGCAGATAATTGGCCGTCATAAATACAACCAACCGTAGTCGTAATTAGGTTTAAACAAAGTTCCAGATAATCGAACAAAAGGACGGTGACCAGGGGATGGATGTAAACTGGAAAATCGACTCAAATCTTTCAAAATCTGCTGAAACACAGCGAGTATCAACTTTTTGTTCCTCACGTGTAAGAATTCAAATATGACGTAGATCGCGCTCTCAACCAATGAATAATTAAGAATGTCAAGTCATATAAAGATGCGGGCAGAGCAAGCGGATGAATTTGGAGGGAAAAAGGATAACCTCAGAAATGCGCGGGAAAGTAAAAATGGAAGCTAAAAGAATATTCTCGAAAGAAAAAAGCCGCGTAAAAGGAACTTTTAATTTAAGAATACTAAAAGCGTAATATTTAAGCCATTAAGACAAGTGAGACATTAAATTAAAGGAAATTAAACAGAGTTAACGATAGAGATTATTTAAGGATAAGGATTTATTGAAAATAAAGTATTAATTTAGAATAAGATAAGGAAATCGCGGAATTAGATCTAATAATGTAATAAAATCCCTCCCCTAAAAAAATGAATGAACTAGTAGGTCCCGATGCCATGCGAGTTCATTGAGAGAAAGCAGATACTCGTTTTACAATTTTTGTTTCTTTGTTTCACAATCATCTTTAAAACGATACCGTCACTTGGTCACCAAATCGCGTTGCTCAAAGCTTTAATTTCATTTTGAAAGGAAGAAAAAAAATTATAATTAAAAATTAAACAAAAAATTCGCGTCTTATGGGAAACTGCTGTAATAAGTACATGTCCAATAATGAAAACAATTATAATAATATTTGGTTAATATTCAAATTTAGCAACAGTTTTGCTTTCTGTGAATTAATACAGCAATATTAATATCAGTTCATTAGTTAGCAACAGTGACACATTGACACAGTTGACAAAACATTACTATATTTATTCAGTATATTCACTAAATTATATGTCCTCTAGTGATTTTTAGTCCGTACTGAAATATGGATTTGTAGAGTTCATAAGAGTTTTATGGTTGTTTAAATCTTATATCACAGACTATATGTTGTACTAATAATATTAATAATATTAAACACTAATAACAATAACAAATAAATAAATAATCTTAGAATAACCTTGTATAATAATAATATATCAAATAAATTAATAAACTATAGTAATAAAGTTTTTGTCAACTATAATGTAAATATACAACTGTACAATCTTTGATAGTTTTTGCCATGGTCTTTCCATTATTACACATCTTTATTCTCTCAGTATAATAACAGTATCAATCACAACAACTGTTAAATCTTACGTAATTTTATTCCTCGTATTATTTTTAATCTTAGATAAGTTCTCAAAAAAAGTAATGATTTGTGACCGGGAACGAAGAATTATGAGGTGCATCGCCTCATAGGGCCTTCTAAGGGTTAAACCATCATCACTGTTTCAGTAACTTACATCTTTTGTTTTAGCATAGTCATCATCAAAAATTATTTAAATCTCTATATAAGTAATTCAATAACAATCTTAATTCTAGTATTTTCTTCTTTTTATAAATAATAATAATGTAATGTTAATCCTGTATCACATAATAATTCATGTCTATAAATATCTCGTATCATTCATTCGTATGTGAGTCGCTAAATTTAATTCCTTTTTATCTGTCTCATAGGAATTACATGTGCACTCCACAAATAATGAAATAAGAAAAATCATATATTAAAAAAAAAATAGGGAAAGGAAAGTTATAATATGTCGAAGGCAGAAAAAGAATCCTAAGTAGTTTCTCAATTCCAATCTGCAATTACATTTAACTTAAATAAAAAGAATAGAAATAAAATCAAATCGTTAACAACAAACAAAAAAAAATAAAAAAATGTCTTTTGACTGTCGTGGAAAGAAAAAAATTATCGCAGACGAAAATTTTTGCAATTGGAATTAGTAAATGATTTTGCAACATTTCTGTCGGGTTGAAAATCAAATCTTGAAATATTTCTCTCTCTGCTTTTTTTTTTTTTTTTTTTTTTTTTTTTTGTAAAAACTGATAAAATGCAATATAAGATAATCCTTTTATTTTAAGAGTAATATTTAAATCATTTCAAAGAATATCAATTAGGTTTCTATTAAATTTTTATAGCAAGTAAGATTAAGTTTTTAATTACTAGTAATAAATTAAGTAAAGTTAAGTTTTTTGGTTTAAGTTTATAATGCAACATTAATTAGAACTCTAGATAAATCAACCAATTTATGCCCGCATAACTAAGTTAATTTAAATAAACACCCCAATAGATAAACTCTTGGGACGTCTCCCAAAACTCATCCGTAATGTTGAAATAATAAATTTACTTTAGCTTTAAATTTTAATATTAATTTACAAACTCATCATTGTTAGAAAATTAAGTTTAAGTTAGTGATTTAAACCGCGTCTACTGCTGTTGTTGTTGTAATTGCTCTTGAGACAATTTTAAGTTATTAGGATGATGATACAAACGCAATTTTGAAACATGAATAATTTCGGTATCTTTAAATGGAGTTTTTCTATCGATCTCAAAATTTACATCGGATACTTTTCGAAGAATTTGGTATGGTCCAGAAAACACCTGAGAAAGCTTTCTAGTATTTGGGTAATGAAATTCTTCATAAATAACGAGATCGCCTACTTCAAATTTTGGCTCAACATAATTTTGATCATAATATTTCTTACTTTTTAAATGGAATTCATCAGTTCGCGCTTTTGCGATTTTAAGTGCTTCTTTAACTGGAGGGTAATAATCTTGTTGAAGGGGGTAATTATAGGGTAATTGGCCAAAGAGTAAATAAGCAGGGGATATTTAGTTATTGAATGGGGGGTATTATTGTATTCATTTACAGCTTCAGCAAGGAGTTTAGTCCAATGAACTTTAGAGGTAGTAGAGTTAACTGTACATTTTAGCCTAGTTACTATCGTTTGATTGGCTCTTTCGCATTGACCGTTCTTTTGAGGATGGTGAGATGAGGTTAAACGCTGCTTAATATTATGGATCCGCATTTTTTTTTAATCTGGAAGAAGTAAAGGCGGCGTTCCTATCGCTTAAGATTTTTTGAGGTGTCTTAACGTTAGAAATTTGATTAAAACAGAATAATTGTTGCGGTGTTTGAATATTAAAAATTTGTTTTAAACAATTCGTATAAGTTTCAGTGGTGACACTCTTCGAGGAAAATGCCCACACATAACGTGTTGCATGATCGATGACTATATGAAGATATTTTTAGTTGAATTATAGTAGTTGAATCCTCCCACAGTATCAACAGAAAGACATTCAAAAGGTTGATCTGTGGTAGGCATAGCTTGTAATAAGCCAAATTTTTTCTGTCTAGGCTTTTATTATTTTTTTGACAAATATCGCAATGCTTTACAAAGTTAGTTATATCTTGAGTCATATCAGGCCAATAATAATTGGGAGAAATTAGATTTTGCATTTTTTGAATTCCAAGGTGACCAAAATATTCATGAGCAATTCCAAGTAATTTTCCTCTCAAGGACATGGGGACTACTATTTTCCTAAAGTCCTTTCTTTTAATTATCATTAATCCATTGTCATTTAAGTAATTTTATCCGCACACATTATCCCTTTCCTGCATTTCAAGTACCTCTTTAACATCTAACAAAAACGTGAGTGGTCGACTAAAATGAGAAATAGGGTTTCTGGACAACATATCGGCTTCGACATTTGTAGATCCCTTTAAATACTCTATCTTATATTCGAACATACTCAGTTTTAAAGACCATCTAAAGAGTCTACCTCTTAGGTGTTTTACATTCTTAAGCCACACAAGAGATGCATGGTCTGTATGAATAGTAAACTTTACACCATGGAAACAATGGTAAAATTTGTCTAAGGTGTCAATGATGGCAAGACACTCTAATTTCGTAATAAAGTAGTTTCTTTCATAGCTCCTCAATCCTCTGGAGTAATAAGCAGTTGGATGTAAAAACCCATTATCATCCGGTTGTTTAAGTACGGCACCTACCGCTAACTGTGGGGCATCAAAAAACATATGGAGGGGTAATTTAGGGTCATAAATTTTTAAGATGGGTTTTGCTATTAGTGCAACTTTCAACTTTTGGAAAGAATTTTGACATTCAGTACTCCATTCCCACAAAGCATTTTTCTTAAGTAGTTTATTGAGAGGGTTCCTAATTTCGGCATTTTTGTTTATAAACTTATAGTACACATCAACTGATCCCAAAAATCTTTGGAGTTCTTTAACATTCGTAGGGGTTTTAATTTTTTTATTACATCAATATTGGCATTAGAGGGGGTTAGGGTTCCATTTTTAATTTCATATCCTAACATTTTATTTTATTTTGAGCAAAATTGCATTTAGAATGTTTAAGTTTTATGTTCTCAAACCTACACAAATTAAAAATTTTGTTTAGATGTTGAATATGTTCAGTTAGGGAGGAAGAAAAAATAATTATATCGTCATAATAATAGCATGCGAAATCAATTTTATATTTTGTAAGGAATCTTCTAAGAGTTCTATTGAATATGGAGGGCCCAACTTTTAAATCAAAGGGGAGAACATTCCACTCAAATAAACCAGAATTGGTAGTAAAAGCGAGTTTTCCTGTGTCTGAAGGGTGAATTGGAATATGCCAGTAGCCAGAGGCTAAATCCAATTTGGAAAAATACTGGGCATCACACAATTTATCTAAAATATCATCAGTACGGGGAAGGGGTTCTGCATCGTTTTTCATAATGGAGTTCAATTTTCGGTAATCTACACATAATATTTTTTTGCCTTCATCACGCTTCATTACTAAGGTGACGGGGAAGGATAAGGACTAGTAGGGTAGACCGGGGCTAGTTGGCCATAGGGGCATGTTGGCCCAGTCGCAATATTTTTTTTTAACTTTGCGTTAGATAAGATTGTCAGTCCAGCCAAGTATGCGTTTCTTCGCTTTCCTCCTCCAACATAAGCACCATTGAAGTCGGAGCGTCCGTTAAAGAATTATTGAGAATTTTCAAAATTTTGCAAAGGTTAGTAAATTTCCTCTCTTATAATTAATCGTTTTTTATTTGTTTGTAAATTACATTTTAGATTTTGATATATAATAATTCAGAAAAATAATTGTTCGTAGTTATTGTAGGGCATGTTTTTTTATTGAAATACTTTCAGAATAATTCGTTACATTCATGAAAAACAAAAATGGCGATACGGGGTTAGTTGGCCTATTTAGCATGGGGCATGTTGGCCCGCAACGGATTAAGGAAAATGAGATTTTTTTTTATACAACCTGACTGCCCCCAAACACACACTTTTTTGTTTTTAATTTCTTTTTGCTGTAAGAATTGTTCCTATCAAAAGCTTGTCAATACAAAAATTGTGGATAGTATTAAGAGGATTTATGATAAACTTAAGTGAATTTGATATCTTGTAAATTGACAAATTTTTTATTTTAATTTAGGAGGCTATATTGCGTTTTTGTTCGAAAGAAATAAAAATTAAGACTTGGTAAAATTTTGATCATTTCTTAAACTTTTACACTATCAGAACATTAAAAAGTGACGTGGGCCAACTTATCCCACAATCGGGGCAGGTTGGCCCAAGCGACTTGGTGTCAATTTGAGCTTCTAAACTAATACTTACAGTTAATATTTTAAAACTTTACTATTGTTACTTCTTCCTGAAAGTACACTAATAGTGGTAACATAAAAAGAAATTTAAAATGTTGAATTGTAATTTTTTTTTAAATTATTAGAAGAAAAAGCGGGCCAACTAGCCCCGGTCTACCCTACTTTCTTTTATTAGTCCAGCCTTTAACAAAGATTGAATTTGGGTTGAAATCTCCTTTCCATCAACTATCGATGTACAGGTCTCATACATACTGGTAGGTCAGAGTTTTAAAAAATTCGAAGTGGCTCAATATTTATCTTCCCTACATCATACTTGTTTCTAGAAAAAAATATCTAAGTAATCCCTTAACATTTCCTTTAAGTTATCATTATCTATAGCATTTATTTCCCCCAATTAATTTAGAGTTATCATTAGATCGGACGAAGTATTGAGGAACCCTGATTTTTCCATAATCGGGTTGCATATGTTGATATTCATTTCTAACATTGAAATGAAGAGATCTTACTTTGTTTCTGGTTATAAATGAATTTAAAACAGTATCTCCCTGAGTGACACTACAACTAGTACAATTAATTTTCAAATCAAATTTTGCACAGTCTGGTAATCCTAAAACATACTCTAAATCGGTATCACACACAAGAAAATTAACATATTGTTCAATATTACAAATTCTAACAAATAAATCACAAGCTTTAATTTTGTACAAAGCCTTTGCCTTGACCAATATTAATAGGAAAAATATTCTTAAGTTTAGCATTCAATAAATGTACAAAATGAAGTGGCAAAATTGAAATCGTAGAACCTGTATCCACAACACAAGGTAATTGATGTTTTCTCGTATAACCAGACACAGTTAATTGTCAAACATTATCAGTAATTTGTGGTCGGGGAGTGGAAGTAGTTTCAGATTGTAAAGGGTTAACATTAAAAATACAGCTATTCTCCCAGTGAAATGCATTAAGTATTCCTTGATTCAAACAAATTCTACAAGGTCTAGATGGATAATTTCTTTGGAAATGATTGCTCTGCATTTTATGATTCGAAAATCTAGAACCATGTGGATTGGAATTAAAGTTAGTATTAGGGGGGGGGGGTTGAAATTTGGTGTACGAACCCAATTTCTGGGAGGAACATATCCTGGTTGACTAGGTCGAGCGTGTTGCTAAAAAGTTCTGCCTTTGGGTTGAAAAGATCTAGCATTCTGCTGAAAAGATCTGTCATTTGAAAAGTTATTTCTTGTAGTAATTGGATTAGAGGTAGGAGTGACTACAAGTTATCTGACTAATTTATACCAATCTGTGGCTTTTTGGGGGGAACTTACAATCAAAACATTCTGATAATGTGGTGCTAAGTCATCAGTAAGACCCAGCACAATAATTGTCTCACGTAGTTTTAGTTTCCTTCCAATCTCTACTTTTTTATGGAAGTAATCTTCCAAATCTTTTAGATCGTTTAATTTAAATGAAGAAAAATCAGAAAATCTAGGTACTTCAATTTTGATAAATTTTTCTACTAAAATCTCAGAAATTTCAGCATAACTATCACAATTTTGGCAATCATTGATATAAATTTCCAAGGCTTCTCCCTTTAAATATTTTGAAATATTTTCAAATTTCCAAGTATCATTTTGTTTAATGCAAGAATTATCAAACTATGTTAACCTTTGTTGAATGTTCATTCCCAAATCGGGGTCAAAAGATACAATACCAATTTCAGTCATTTTAAATACTCAAGTTTTATCCTACACAATTGTAATTTAAAGAATAATCGAATAATTCTTATCTCTCTAACACATTTACTTTAACAGAATATAAACAGTAAATGAAATCTAATAATATAATTCTAGTATACCTTTTCATAATAACAATAATATAAGAACTTAAATAAATAAAATCTTTAGAATTCAAAACATTTTTCACTTTAGGCAATAAATAAACTCAGATAGCTCCGATTACGTAAATTAAATAAAACACTGTCACTTTAATGCTCATATACTTTGTCAGAAAAAATAAACTCATCTCATTTCGAATAAATAATCAAATAAAATACAATAAAATAAGTTATGCAATAACAAAAAATAAACATAAATTTTTTTCATCACAAAACAGAGATCTTTTTTTTAATGACTTACGTAATGCTGAATGCTGTCTTTATTGGGGCAGGAACAACTTTTTGTTGTTCTTCTTTATTTTAATGATGTTAAAATATATCTGAACTTTGTTTCTTCCTGGAGACCGCCGAGTGAAGTAAGGTTTTTTTTGGACATTTTAGTTGACATTCGATGATTCGAATTCTCGCTGGCTAGATGTTCAATATGGCGTTCACGCTGCATAATTTCTGGAGTGGCGTTGAAGTCTCCCATATCCTTGCTGGCTAAATGTTGCATTCTAACAACATTGGATTGATTTTGTCGTTGAAAATGCAGTACTGGCTGTCTCGATAGTAGTTGTGGATCACATCCAGCAATAATGGCGTAAAAGAAGTGGTCAGAACAGATAATTCGAAACTGTTATATTAGTAGAACAAATTGTTGAAATGCAGTTGTCAAGTGAAAACAATGGAATACATCGTTCCGTGACTAGGGGATGGATGTAAAGTGGAAAATCGACTCAATTCTTTCAAAATCTGCTGAAACACAGCAAGTATCAACTTTTTGTTCCTCACGTGTAAGAATAGAAATACGACGTAGATCGCGCTCTCAACCAATGAATAATTAAAAATGTCACGTCATATAAAGAGTGCGGACAGAGCTAGCGGATGAATTTGAAGGGAAAAGGATAACCTCAGAAATGCACAGGAAAGTAAAAATGGAAGCTAAAAGAATATTCTCGAATGAAAAAAGGCGCGGAAAAGGAACATTTAATTTAAGAATACGAAAAGCGTAATATTTAAGCGATTAAAACAAGTGAGACATTAAATTAAAGGAAATTAAACAGAGTTAACGATAGAGATTATTTAAGGATAAGGATTTAGTGAAAACAAAATAGTAATTTAGAATAAGATAAGGAAATCACGGAATTAGATCTAATAATGTAACGTATATATATATATATATATGCGTGTGTGATATATGTGTGATGTGTATTGACGGCAAGCAGCAGGCATTGTCGAAAGATGATGAGGGTTTCCTGTTATAAAACACACAGGCGTTCTGGTCGACATGGTTGTTGAGAATAACAGACTCGTAGATCATAAAAAACTGCAGTCGATTGAAAACAATTCCACTTTATTAACATTCTCATAATTTGAGTCTAGGTGGGAAATGCTCCACTTTACCGATGATAAAAAAGAACCAAGCTCGATCCATCAAATTTAGCTTAAAAGCTATTCCATCTCTCTCTAAGTAATCCTTTTAGCTTCATTCTATTATCAGCCGTTTATTACCTTCTTAAATTCACGAGATCTCTCACACAGCTCTTAACAACTCCAACAACATCTCAATAAAAACGCAGCAAATCATTCCAAGTAATCATTACCGTAGACCAATGTAGGTTGCTTTTTAAGTGTCAATACTAATGCAGAATGAAAATTCCATCTACCTCAGTAATCTCGATCTCTCTATACTACCTCTACCCCATATTTTTCTGATTGCGCCCGACTCGTTGCAGCACTCAATATTTATACTTCCGCCAAAAGATTGTTCGAGGATATTCTATATCCTAGCCCCAGATGTAATAAGTGTAAACAAAGTTTAATCCCTGTTGTCGAAATTGTGCTAAAAATAACCTTCTTTTCCCTCGCCAGACGATAAAATAAAATGTATTTATGTCTGCGAAGTTTTAATCTTTGAAATATACGAGTTAACACCTGGCTATTTTAAATAAAAGAATAAATTGATATAAGTAGGTTTTTTCTTTAAGACGGGATAATAATAATATTTTAGCAGTTAATTAAAGATATTAGGGGAATATGATGTACCGCGATTTAATAGCGGAATTTAATAGGAATTTAAATAATAAAAGATTTAAAAAAGAAATATAAATAGTTAGAGCCATTTTTTAATTTACGCAATTTGGAATAAATATTATTATATGGATTAAAATCTTATAGAGATTAATTGACTAGGGTTTTAATTTAATAAGCCGGTATAATATACGGAATATTACTGAAAAAGGAAAATTTATATAAAATATTTTAAACTTGGCGAAAAATTTTAAATTTTGTAATATATATGTATATGTACCGCGTGAGCAAAAATTCAGTATAAACTTTAAAAATTCATAAAAATCGGAAACATAATCGAAATGAAAATCTGTTTGCAGGATTAGCATCTATAAGTCACGGGAATTTTTTGAAGAAAGAAATAAAAAAAATAACTCAAAAACAGCCGAATGATGGCGCTGGTTCGCGCTATTTTGGTAAAAATACACAAATGAGACGCTTATAAGAACATGGGCTCTTAATCCAGAAAAGTTCATCGTTGTGAGCCGTGTACGTGATCAAAGATGCTGAGTGCGAAGGATAAAGCTTTGTAAGTGAAGTTATTTTACGTGAAAAAGAAATCGGCGACCATTGCTTTGCGTAAATTCCGAGTTCAGAAGAATTTGAGGACTGGAAAAGGGACTTTAACAGCAACAGACCTCATAAAGCTTGTACGGCGGTTTGAGGAAACCAGAACGCTGGATGATCGTGTAAGATCCGGATGACAGTGTTTAATGAAAGCACGTTCGTCGTGTGTTGCAGCCAAAATGGAGGCGTTAGCGTCTGTTTCAGCTCCGAGAACCAGCAGTGCTCACGAAGCTTCCAAATGCTTGGGCTTATCAAAATCCTCGGTACGCAATATTCTTCATGGAATACCTGATCTGTACCCATAAAGATTACAGTCGCGCCATGAACTTATACCAGCGGATACTGTACAGAGGGAAGCTTTAGCGAAGTGGGCTTTCTCCAAATGTGAACATAATCCCACCTGGCCTTTTAACATCTTCAGGACCGATGAAGCTCATTTTTTTGCTTCACGGCGATGTTAATACCCATACCTGTCGCATTTGGGCAGCGTCTAATACACCTGAGTACACCCAGAAACCGTTGCATTCCAAGAAAATTACTGTGTGGTGTGGATTCATAAGTTCGTTCATCATAGGACCTTTCTTCTTCGAAACGGATGCCCAGTAAAAGATATAAAAATGACTACGGTAAAAGCTCAGCGTTATTTAATGCTTCTGTGTGAGAAGGTCCTGCCATGTTTGTGTGAAAGAGATGCGCTTTCTACCAGCAGGTTAATGCGATATGGAGCCCTTAGTCAAACATGTACTCGTGTTAAGGAATTCCTTCTACAGACGTTCGGGGAAGACAAAATCATTAGCAGGGATTTCAGGTTCCCATGACCTCTTCGGTCTCCAGATTTATCCCCAACAGATTTCCGGTTATGTGGGTATTTGAAATCCCGGGTGTATCGATCCGGTACGTCTAATCTGTCGGAACTGAAATATACGATCCGCCGAGGGGTGTCATGCGTGCATCCAGACCTGCTACACTCTGCCGTTGCTGGATTTGTGACTTACCTGCAACGTGTTATCCCCTATGGTGGTTTTCATGTTTATTAGAACACATAGTGCTTTAATAAACGATTTGGAGTCATTCTGTTCGTTATTTGTGTATCTTTTCTTTGACACGGTTGCATTAGCGCCAGCTACTGACTGTTTAATGAGTTATTTTTTGCCTATCTTAAAGAAATCCCCGTGTCCTATAGATGCTAGCGCTGCAAAAAAGATTTTCATTTCGGTTATTTTTTCGGTTTTTATTAATTCTTTAAGTTTATACGGACTTTTTTGCTCCCCCGGTATATATTACTGTATCTAGTGACAATGTTTATCAGTGACATTTGCAGAGTTGCGAGTGCAAATTAGGTAGCTATCCTTATTGAGATTTAATGATTGAATTTTATTTTCTTGCTGTTCACTTATAAACCTTTCATTATCATAGTGTGTAATTTCTTTAATTTCACCTTGTAATTCAGTCTTGCCCGCTCTATTATTCTCCTTATCTTTTTGGTTTTAAAGATGCAGTTTTCATTGCTACTTAAATTGTTGTTACTAAAATCTTGTTCACACCTATGAAGAAGTAATTTGTAGATGGGAAAAACTATGCTTTTACTAGTTGACCTTACCTCTCAGACGGAATTTCATAATAATAATAAAAATATATTTTTTTTCTTACACTCAACAACCAATGGTAGACAAGTGATGAAAATAAAACATCTGCATCTGAAGTAATAAGACCTGTACTGTTAATGTATTCGGACTAAAATTGAGGCTCGGCTTGCAGTCAGGTATATGTGGCCTCCTTACGTTTTGCAATGTTTGTTGTTTTTTCGCCAAAAATTTGCCATATTCTGACAGTACTTTTTAAAATATAATCTTTTAACATCTCTAGAGTGCTTTCCTTTAAAAAAAGGAAGAACTAATTGAACAATACAAAAATCTCTGAGTTCCTACGAAAGTTTTAATGTTTTCGTTGACCTAATATTAATGCTAATTTATCGGTTGTTCTTTATGTATTGAAATTCTGAAGGCGAGGTGAAATTTGATACTAAATTGGTTGAAAGAAAGGAAACTAATCAAAAGTCAGAAAATAGAGAAGTCGGGGACGATTGAAATGACAAGAAAGCGGACATTTCGGAAAACTATACAGAGAAAACTCACTGTCGAATTAGACGTGTAACTTCAGAAGCCAATTGGGTTACAAAGGAGCAGCGAATCGAATTCCGAGGATCGGAATGTGACTGAAAAAATCGAAATGGGAAAGGAAATTTTAAAATGTGATTAAATTTTAAAGAGAGTGAATTAATTCCTGTTCGAAATGCACAGGCAGGAACAATGTCATAAACATAAAGTGAATAATTAATAAATAAAGATTTAATAAAGGTAAAATAAGACATCATTATAATTTTTAAGAAACAGTAACAATTTATTAAAGTGGTTTACGTTTTTACATTCGAGTGCGAGGCGAATCCGTTATTTCGTCTAGTGATGAGAAAAATATGATATGATGATGATTATTTTGGATTAACTTTGGATTAACGGTTAGAATGTTTGGCGATTTATCACCTGTACCCGACTAAAATAAAAATACCGAGTTCTTGATTTGTCTATCAGAATCTCCCGATTTGGAGAAAGATTGAGCAAGTAAATTAAATTATGAATAAAAGTATCATGATACAATGCCTAGCATACATTTAAGGGAACCAAACTGTCGCCATGGGCGGCTAGTTATTTTAAAAACCGTAATAACTCAGTCAATTAAGATACAATTTTCAAACTTATTGGATTTGAAAGTAGATTTTCTTCTCTATTTGACGGTGTAAAAATTTAAAATGTGCTATATTTGGAAACTTAAAAATCGCTTACATAGCACGCATTATAATTTCAATTTTTTGTTTTCAGTTTTTATGAGAAAATGGCAACAAAAGGTACAGTAATATATTATTTTCCCTCTACTTTCAATCCTCCATGACTTTCAACAGACATGGAATACTTCAGTAGCCACACTTACAAAAAATGAATTCAAAACTACAAAAGAATTAATATCTCAAAATTAAATTGAGATATAGCTTTCAAACAAATTGCATTGAAGAGTAATTTTTTTTTTCCTTATACGACAGTGTAAAAATTTAAAATGTGCGCTGTTTAGAAGTTTAAAATTTTGTAGTAAAGAAAATTGCAAAACCAAAATTTGATTTTCAATTTAAAAGTGTTGCCATTCGCAAAATGACGTATGCGTTACGCACAGATATGTTTGTACTTTATAATATTGATAAAAAAAACCGCTTATTGTTGCGATTCTTGCTAAATGAAACTACTCAGATGTGGCAATCCCAATACCTTCTTCTCTCTCCCAGTTACATATGCATTTTCGGTAATCCTTGGATATCCCGTCGACCAAAAATCTATCGCCAAACTATAAGATGAAATGCCAATAATGGTTGATCGTATATTAATATATTTGTTCTTTCGTTATTTAAAATAAAAATTATGTCAATTTGTATAATTTGGCGATTTATATAATTTGACGAAATTGGTCGACGGAATAACTAAGTAGTACTGTATTTCTTAATTATTTTCTATTATTTTCTAAAGTAAATAGCAAAAAAATAATTAATAATCATAAAACAAAATAATTCATATAATTTGTAAAAAGAAATAAAAGTAAATAAATCTTTAATATCAAATAAACAAATATAGCCGGGTTACCATATCAACCTTTTCTGAAAAAAAACAAACAAAAAAACAAACAAAATATCTGTTCGATTAGAATTTCAGTTGCCATCATTAGAAAAATGTATATAAAATTAGAAAAAAAAATTATATTTCGAAAACCAATTCGAATTTAAAAATTCTAATACCAGTTTTGAAATCTGCGGATCAATATTGATTTTTGGTGTTAATTTCATCGCAAAGTATTCCATATTTTAGGAGAAATCGCCGTGAAACATAATCAGTTGTTTAATCAGTCGTTTCAAAGAATCGTTTCATAAAGTCGTTTCATTTGGATTTTATATATAGGGTAGATTACTTGTCATGATTATTTTATAATCTTAAGTAATAACAAAACTGAAAAATAAAAAATCCATCCATTAAAAAAACACTAATAAAGATAATTTATCTTCCTTAAAATCGACAAAATAACCTTAGTTATAGCTAAAACTATTTCAAGAACTGCTCTAATAACAAAGAAAAAACAGCAAAACTTTAAGTATTCTTTTTGTTTTGGTTGTAACGCAGTTTTATATCAAACTATCGACAAAAGTGTTATGTGTTACTCTTGTGACACAGACGTTTGTTACTGTTGCGACATCTCCCCAGACCCTATTCCATGCATAGCATAAACAAAATATTTAATGTAAAATATGTCTTATACCTCGAAATCAGAGAATTAGAAGTTTTGGGTAAACATTTTAAATAGTTTTTTATTTATTAAAACTTTTGTATGTTTTCCGTTACTCTTGTGACATTTAAGTATTAACATTTAAATACAGCCAAAAATATATTAAAGACATAATCTAAAAGGTTTTATCTATGCAGATCTAAAGGATATGATAATGGTTTGCTGATTTGAACGTATAGTAACTTTATTGAATTCTAAAAAGTAAAATAGCATACATTTCAATAAGTTGTATTTTAAGGTCAAATGTAAATGCAGTTTTATGCTGTTAGCATCCAGCTCATTTACAGTAAACACTTGCTCTTATGAAATTAAACCTTACAAATTCTTATACTTCAACTCTTTTGCTTTAAATTGATGTATCACACTTATATTTCTGTTTAAAAAAAAAAAAAAAAAAAAAAAAAAAAAAAAAAAAATTATCTGCCGTTGATGTTCCCAGATATACTAATAAGTTTTAGTATTTCTTTTTGAGTTTTAAACAGAACTTTAACACGTAATTCAAACTAAACTATTTTAGACCGCTTTATATTCTAGACATTATATCATAAAATATGTCATTTCCAAAAATATTTAAAAAAATATTTTAGACACCATCTTTCAGCGTAGTATGTAATGACGTTTAATAAGCACAACAATCAAACAAGTGGGTAAGTGTGATCATAGATCACACAAAGGGTTTCGTTTAATATTCCTTTCAAAACGTCCAGTACATTTATCGCCATGGAACATCTTCTAAATTTTGGCAAACCCTTCCTAAACTATCCTAAAGCTTCAAACAGATTCACCTTGTTATATTTCCTAATTTTGTTCGTGCCACCCCCCCCCTCGAAATGCTACGATATATCACATGACGGGTATCTGCCAAATTTAGAAAAGTGCCCCCTTTGGGGGGTGAAGTGGGGTAATGGTCACCATGATTTTTGACGCGGCCTGATGTTTAAAAATTTTGTTACTTTTTATAAGCTATACTAAATTTTCAAACAGATCGTCCAGCTATATTTCCTAATTTTGTTCGCGCCCCTCCCTCACCCTCCCCCCTCGAAATGCGACACGCCATTCTTCTTTATACTTCATTATAATTTAAACTTTAAATACTTTATAACAAAACAGATCGAATTGTTAGATTTCCTACTTTAAATGAAATCGCGGTCTGTTAGTTCCACATTTTACCACCAGGGAGCGTACTCTATTCTTAACAAACGCGTATCTGAACGAAACTCCTTTACACAACCTATCAGTAGATATGTTACTCGAGGGGGTGGCGGTCTTCAGCACGAATTTAAGATAATTGTTGAAATTACCATTCGGAAATAGTGGTAATTTAACTTTTGACATATTTATATTTAATAAGTACCATGTATCTGAGTACTCCGTAAAAAAAAAAAATGCACCTGAAATGGTATGAAACAGACAATAAATATTTTGCCCCACCCCTCTCTCCACCTGCCCGAAATTTAACGCGCCATTATTTATAAACATTTTCTTATATGTTATAAACTAAGTTAAAGTTTCAAACAGATCACCTTTTTAGATTTCCTACTTTAAATGAATCGCGGTCTGTTAGTTCCACATTCCACCACGAGGGAGCGCACTCTATTCTTAACAAAACTGTATCTGAACGTAACTCTGTTAAACAACCTATCAGGAGATATGCTAGTCGAGGGGGTGGCGGTCTTAACCAAGAATTTATTATATTTGCTGAAATTATCATTCGAAAATAGTGGTATCAATACTTCTGACATTTTTATCTGGCATAAGTAACATTTATGCTGTATTTTTAAAAATCGGACACCGTTCAGAAGTATACTGCAATGAAACATTACGTGACTGCCTTGTAAAATAAGTATATAATAGAAATAAATCAATTAGTGAAATTAGCGCCCCACCCCCTACCCGAAATTTCACGCGCCATTTTTATAAACTTTTTCTTATGTGTTATAAACTATCTTTAAGTTTCAAACAGATCGCCTAGTTATATTTCCTAATTTTAACAAAATCGCGTTATGTCAGTTCCACATTCCACCACCAGGGAGCGCACTCTATTCTTAACAAAACTGTATCGGAAGGAAACTCCGTTAAACAACCTATAAGTAGATATGGTACTCGAGGTGGTGGCGGTCTAAATAAGAAATTAAGATATTTGCTGAAATTACTATTCGGAAATAGTGGTAACTAAGCTTTAGACAATTTTATATTAAATAAGTAACATATATCTCAGGACTCCCTCATAAAAAGCACCTAAAACGGTCAGAAACACTAACTTTTTAAACAGAAATCTAGCGCCTCCGCCCCCCCCCCCTCCCCGGAATTTCACGTGCCATTCTTTTTTACGCTTTATCTTATGTGTTATAAAATATCTTAAAGTTTCAAACAGATCGACTTGTTAGATTTCCTAATTTTAACAAAATCGCGTTATGTTAGTTCCACATTCCACCACCAGGGAATGCACTGTATTCTTAACAAAAGCATATCTGAACGAAACTCCTTTACGCAATCTTTCCGTAGATACATGGTCCCGGATGGTGACGGTCTGCGGTAACAAACGCTAAGATTTTAAAAATAATTCTAGCTCCCCTCCCCCTCCTCGAAATATCACACTCCATTCTTTTTTACACCTTTTCTTATGTGTTATAACTATCTTAAAGTTTCAAACAATTCGAGTGGCGGTCTTAACCAAAAATTTAAGATATTTCCTGAAATTACTATTCGAAAATAGTGGTATGAATACTTGTAAACTTTCTGATGATGAATGAGTTATACTTATCTCATAGCGCTGTTCAAATATCCCACGCAAATTATTAGATTTTCGAAGCACGTTAGTCTTTATCATAATAATATTTGTCATGTTGACTAACTGGGATATTTAATCAAAAGTAGTTCCCTCCCCCCCCCCTTTTCCATTCCCACAAACCTAACAAATACAAATTATGCGGTAGCGGGCGAAGCACGTTAGTCTTTGTCATAATAATATCTGTAATGCGCACTAACTGGTATATTTAATGAAAAGTAGTTCCCTCCCTCCCCCTTTTCCATTGACACAAACCTAACAAAATAAAATTATGCGATAGCGGGCGAAGCACGCTTTTCAATTTCGCTGGAAGAATGCATCTCATTTTACATCAGCCTCGCACGGACTGAAATAATCCGATAGCGGGCGAAGCACGCTAGTCTTTGTCATAATATCTGTAATGCGAACTTTCCTAATTTTAACAAAATCGCTTTATGTTAGTTCCACATTCCACCACCAGGGAGCGCAAACTATTCATAACAAAAGTGCATCAGACCGAAACTCTTTTGGGATATTTAATCAAAAGTATTTCCCTCACCCCCCCCCCCCCCTTTCCATTTACCCAAACCTTACAAATACAAATTATACGATAGCGGGCGAAGCTAGTCTCCCCTCGAAATATCACACTCCATTCTTTTTTACGATTTTTCTTATGCGTTATAAACTATTTTAAAGTTTCAACCAGATCGAGTGGCGATCTCAACCAATAATTTAAGATATTTGGAGAAATTACTAATCGAAAATAGTGGTATGAATACTTACAAACTTTCTTATAATGAATAAGTTATACTTGTCCCATAGAGCGGCGTCGAAAAACCTCACGCAAATTGTTAGATTTCCCAATTTAAATAATTTCATGGTTAAAAAAGCACGTGCCTCCATTCTATTCTATTCATTAGATAGAAATGAAACAGATTAATTAAATAATAATTAATATCTCAGCTTCTAATTGAGTTATCGCTTTGAAATGGGTATGTATGAAATCTGCGAGAGATTTCCCGTCAGGATGGTAAAAAATTTTATCAAAAAATTTAATATTTAAAAAGTTAAAATTTCGTGTTAAAATATTCCACTACCGAAAACCGCAAGGTCGCCGTCATGTCTGAAGTTGAGCACACCTGCTTTCGCGCCGAAATGAAATCTTTTTTCCTTGTCTTTCCAATTAAAGAAAATAAATTTTTATCCATCGATTTTTAGTGGATATTTTAACTTATACACATCGCAGAAATGTGAACTTTATACCAAATGAAAGTAGATCTTTTTTCTGCGTCTGTCTATTCCATTTACAAATTTCTCGGACCAATATTTTCTGATATGCGATTTCGATTTAAAATGCCCACTTCATTTTTCGGCTTAATTTCCTCCCTGGTAACCATGCATCGGCTGATTTTACTGGCAACCCTTAGGAGAAACACGGATGATTTGGAGAAAGTTCATTTGAATCTGCGTTAAAAAGGTGGATTGGTTAATTTTAGAAGTTAATTAGCCTGTAATTCAGTTAATTACCAACTTTTTTTCAAAATTTTATGATTTGTTGTTTGATGTGAGGTGTTCAGCTATAAGTACTCAAAATTTCAAATCTCTAACATGTATAGTTTCTGAGAACGGGCTCTGTGACGGACAGACGGACAGACAGACACACAAAGGAGTGAGACGAATAGGGTTTCGTCAGATGAACGAAACCCTAAAAATGATTTCGTGCTGTTAAGAATATTTTCGATGACAGTATGTGGTTTAAACTTTCAAATGGCAACAGTCCCTCTAGAGCAATGCGATTTTCAAAGCCTTCACGTATGAAGTAGGAAAATCACTGTTATTTTGACATCGTATTTTTTATTTAATTCTATATAGTATTTGGAATTGTCACAAATTTAGACTTCCTTTTCTTAAGTTTTTCACATTTTGGGTTGTCTTGAAAACGATTTAAATACTTCTGGATTTGTGTACGGCATATATTAAATTGCACACTTATAGAAAAGGAAACAAAAATATTAAAAAAAACAGAAATAAATCTGTTAACCTTATTCACATTATAATATTTAAGCATAGGTTAACATTCTGTAAAATATTTTATATTAGATACATACCTTATTTACAAATTTTCCAGTAATAGGCTATTATTTTGGTACATTTTAAACATGTCATCTCCATGCACTAAAACAATATTTTGTCCGTGGCGTTATTTGTACGAATTTTAATTTTGCATTTTCTGCGTTTAAGGGAATTGGTTTTGTTTAATTTCAGTATATAATTTTGATGAGTGGTACATTTTTCTCCTTTGCACAATTTAAACGCAATTCATTTTCTAACTATTCAGTATAAAAATTCCTTGAAATGTAATGGCTTGACAACCTGATATACATTTGTAAATAAGCCAAGCATTTATAACTGCAATGTCTACAATGTTGTAAAATGTATCTACATTACATCTCCTTGATTCAGATTTTACAGAATCTGTTCTAGCCATATGATCTAAAATGTCCACACCATATTTGATTTATTGTAGAATGTTACAGCTTCTGGTGTTTTCTTTTCATTACTTGCAGTCATAACGTTTGAATGAAGTGAGCTCAGTATAATGTTTTTCTTTAGTTTTTTTCCTTGAAATATAGCAAGTAAGGTATCGGTAGTTTCGTGTTTTTTATATACGAGGTAGGATTCAAATGTTCCCGTACTGAGCCTATAACAGGAAATTTTTTTACAGTAGTGCGATTACGAGAACAATTTTGTGTTACTACGTTCTCCCCTTTATCTAAAAGTCGTTTGTCCAAAATCACGTGGCCGAAAGCTCGCGACGACAGCGTATTTTGAAGGCATGTGCACTTAGTAACAGGTGATTGAAGGTGAAGAATAAACTCACACACGCCCTCAAACTATTTCCAAGGCGCTGGTACTTTTAACATCACTTTATATATATATACCTCTTTATTAGCACAAAACACAAAGCAGCGCTTAGCCGCTTACTAGAATACTCACATCTTCAACAGAACTCTCAAAAATTGATTTCACTTCACTTCAGATTATAGTCACTGTTATTTTAATTATAGGTGGCACGGCATGTCTCTCTACATGGAACATACCGGCCCCCATTGACAAGTTTATAACATTCAAACACAATATTTATAAAGTACTCTAAATTACACAAATTAATACAAAAAGTCACTATGTAAGTTAACTTAAATATAACCCTCGAAAAAAAATCAATGCAACACACATATATACAGAATTATTTTTTTTAACTCTCAGGAGTATCAGCCATGGGTAAAATACATAATTTACTGATCAATATTTTAAATGTTCCATTTAGAGTGTTTACCTTAACCACTCGAATTTTGTTATCGTTACCGTAATACTCCTCAATAATTCTGCCTAATGGCCACTTATTTGCCGGTAAATTTTCCTCTACTAACACCACTAAATCTCCGATTTTTACATTATCCTTTTCAAACCTCCATTTTCCCCTTTGTTGTAATTCACTTAAATAATTATGATGCCATTTACGCCAGAAAAGTTGTAGAATTTTAGTTATCTTTTGACAATTTTTGAGGCGATTTTCTCTTAGATTGGTTAAATCAGGCTCAATAATGGAATTTAACGGCCGGTTTATCAGAAAATCGGCAGGAGTTAAGACTTCAAAATCATTCTCTTATTCTGATAATGGACTCAAAGGCCTCGAATTTAGAATTCCCTCAATTTGTATGACTACTGTAAGAAGTTCCTCATATTGAGATTAGCACATCCCACAACTCTCTTAAAGTGATATTTGAATGATTTTATAGCGGTCTCCCACAGACCCCCGAAATTAGGTGCCCTGGGAGGGATAAATTTCCACTCAATGACTTCAGTGGATAAATATGCTGCAAATTCTCATCAGGTTTTTTAACCAACTCATAAAAAGCCTTAAGAACATTATTTGCACCAATAAAATTTCTCGCGTTATCTGAATACAATTTGGCACATTTTCCTCTGCGTAAAATGTATGAAATATTTATCTTATATATATTTTATACTAAACAATCTACTATTGCAATGTAGAAGTAAGTATGCTGTATATATCTCATTGTACTAGATGTATTCTGATGATATTGTATGTAATTGAACTTGCATTGTAAACTATATTGTCTTGTATGTAGCTTCATTTGTATTGTAAGCAATATTGTATTGTATCTAATTGCATTCGTAATGTAAGCAATATTGTATTTATTGTGATTAATTTAGTCTTTTATTTTATTTATTGTCTTCCCTGTTAATCTCTTTTCCTAATATAAACCATTGCATCGGCTTTAGAGTCCGTAGATCTCTGTGCTTTCAAAAATTATTTGTAAAATGTTGCAATAGTACAAATTGTGATTTTGTCGGTTGTTTTTCGTAAGGTATATTAGAAATATTGTTTTAGAAGTTTAAACATTGATTATTACATTGTGTAAGTTTTTTTTTTTCTTTTCTTCAGAATTGTTCGTGAGGGTTGTGTGTGAAGCGTTCGATGCTTTACTAAAGAAACTCAGATCAATGTCAATATGCCTGTAAGCACAGGATGAATTTTTGTATTCTGATGGAATCTTATCAGAAATTATGGAAAGACTGAATAGGTGTTACAATTAGTACTTTTAAAGCCAGATAAATTATTTATTTATTTATACGATGGTTATTATTAAAGTAAGTACCGTTTTTAAATTCTGCCGGGGCGGCTCTGCAGTCGGCGTTCGGCGTGTGCGTGCTATTTACCTACATGCATTTGCAAGGCACGTGCGCCCTTACGGAAACATTCGACTGGGAAAAGTTTGTTTCTTGCAATATAGAAGTACATATGTTGTAAATATATCATTGTACTAGATGTATTCCGATGCTATTATATGTAAGTGTAGAAAGAAGCTTGCAAGCTTCTTTAATCTGACGATGAATTTCAACCGCTTTCACGTCTTTAGAACTAAGAAAGGAATCACCGATCGTATTTCCCATACGGTGGGATTCTCAATCGGTGGAGTCATTTTAAATACTTAAAAACAAACATTAACAATGTACACAAGACACCAAGCCGTGGCGGCAAACGCTTGGTTTATGGACTAAATTTTCCCACCGGAACATTTAGTCCCTAAACCTAACGGTTGGCGTCCCGGCGTGGGTGTCTTGTGTCCCTTGTTAAAGTTTGTTTCTAAGTATTTAAAATGTCTCCACCGATTGAGAATCCCACCGCTTGTGAAATACTATCGGTGATTCATTTCTTAGTTCTAAACACGTGAAAGCGGCTGAAATTCATCATCAGATTAGAGAAGCTTACAGAAAACACATTAAGACCAACAAAATGGTTCGGAGGTTGGATAGAACTTTTAAATATGACCACATGAGTGTTCCTCATGAGGAACGAAGTAAGCGAGCTTCAGTCATTATTGAAGGCTTGCTGCAGAAGGTTGACGAACCAGTGAAATAGGAAACACGCTTTACGATCTCGTTATTATCTTATGATTTTTCTCGGTATTCACAAGCGGCATATTTCACAAGATGCGGAATTCTCAATTGGAGGAGCGAATTTTAATACTCAAAAACAAATGTTAACGCGGCCGAATGGTGCCTGTAATTGCGTCTGTGGCTTGTCAAGAGATGCAGGTAAACAGCGCTCGCGCATCTAATGCGACCGCAGCGCGGCCACGTGGGAATTCCTAAACGGTACTTACTTTTAAAATAGCACTCGTATATCAGTTGAGGTTAAATCAAAAACAAAATGTATTGATTTTTCTTTCTCTTTTTGAAAATATTGATTTAACAATAAATATATAAATAGTTATACACAATACTGTGGAGTTATCTAAGCCTACAACGCATAAAATGAATTATTATAACAAATGTTACTGTACGTTGAAAATACTTTAGTTTCTGACAGACTATTGAAACCCAAATAGAAAAACTTTATTTTGTTTCTACAAAATAAGTATTTTTGTCAATGTCGACAAAAAAGTTTTATATTATGAAAAAAATTACATTTATATAGTAATAGTAATAGTTTTTAGATTAACGAAATGCATTTACAATAAGTAAAATGCGATAAAATGTTTCATGAAAGAAGTTTAAAGATAAAGGTAAAAATGTTAAGTTTACAATGTAAAATAAATTATAACACCCTTTTACAAATCGACATAAAGCAGAAACTTTACAAAGAGTTTTATTCCAAATGTACAATTCTGAAAAGAATTTTTGGAACGTTTCTTGAAAGTTATATTACCTTTTTCTTAACTGGTTATTCGTGACAAGACTATTAAAATCAAAATTTTTATTCCAGAAGGCCTTTTCAATAAAACTGATAGTTTATTTGTTTATTATAACAGCTGTAAATTTTGTGAAGCACGTCTTTAACCTAATTTAGAAGCTGGGTAAAATGTAATCTAATTTGAGATATTTTTGGATTTTGTGCTTTACTTCCATATATGATGCATTTCCCAAACAATTTGAAACGCTTTTCAGTGAACTAGAAAATATGGAACATATGAGAAATATTAAAAATCATTGTGTTTTTTTTCCAAATTTGATTATCCAAAAATATCTTGAAAAATTATTAAATGGTTGCTTATGGTTAAATGGCAAATTAATGGTTACTAAATCGATGTTTTAAGGGGATTTGTAGTTTTAGATCCATATTTTTGAACCTAAATTACTAAGCGCATAAAAGATCAATTTCAGAAAAGATATTTTTTCTGTCATTCAATATGTCATTTTTTTGGAAAAAAAACAATGAATAAGCATATGTATTATTATTTTAGCTTCGGAACTGAAGAAGTTAAAGGTTTAATTCATCAAAATTACTCAAAATTGATTTTTTAACAATTTTTATTGAGCTTGCGCGATCGGAAGTTATTCTTTAAACGCAATTTTATTATTATTATTGTTAAACAGTAGAATCTGCAAATATTTTTCACTATAGCGATAAAAAATATATGTACGTAATTTTTTTTTTTTTTTAATCCTGAAATCGGAAAATTTCCGCACTATAACTACAGCGCCTAGAATATATAGTGTGGAAATCAGCTATCCCTGTAATACTTAAAAAAGCGCTAAAATATTGTATCCCTTATATGTGCAATGATACTGCTGCAATATGCAGATCGCAGCGACATCTGCAGGATACTTTCTATAACTGAAAGAAATTGCTGGTCTATACAATGTAATACTAGTAATACGAAAATCCCGCGGATGTCGCTGCGATCGACACTATGAAGTTGTAGCAGTATCGTCGCACATGTAAGGGATACAAATTTTTAGCACTGTTTGGTTAGCATATTTCAACATTAGGTATTCTAGGCGCTGTACTATAACGTTTCGGGAATATCAACTTGACTTTTTTCGCACCACCCTAATATGAATTAGCATATGCATGACCCTGAGTTGAAGTTAATATAAAAGTTGATATTTAGGTCGTAACAATCCTTTTGTTTAGAGTGTGTTCCCCATGTTTTGGTGTTATTGCCTACCGCCAGGAACGCCATTCCAAAGATTCGTTACTTTCTTCTATCTTTACAAGAAGAAAGTATTGGATTCGTGAAAATCTTCGACTTCCGGTTTTCGATGGATTTTTGATGGTTTTTAGAAAATGTCTGTCACTTTGTCACTCGGTCACTCTGTGAGTCTGTATGTGACAAAATTTTTGTGGGCGCTCTATGTCAAGAGCTAATGTGCGGAATTTCATAAAACTTTAGATTCAGTTAGACCTTGATATAAACTGGTTCTAATCACGTTTTGGTGAAAATCGCACAACAGGTGTCGCTGATATGCTACATTATTTTTTATCATCGCAATAGCTTTATCTCAAGAATTAATGCACGAATTTTCATCAACCTTCAGATTCACTTAGACCCTGATATAAATTAGTGCTATTTAGTTTTTGCTGTACACCGCCCTACAGCTGGCGCTGCTGTGCTGCATTTTTCAATATTTCCGCAATAGGTGTATCTCAAGAACTAATGCGTGAATTTTCATCAAACTTCAGATTCAGTTAGTGCCTAGTATAAATTGGTCCTAATTAGTTTTTGGTGCAAATCGCTCAACAGGTGGCACTGCTAAATGGAATTTTTTTACGATTTCCGCAATAGCTCTATCTCAAAAACTAATGCACGGATTTTCATCAAACTTTAGATTCAGTTAGAAGTTGATATAAGTTGTTGATGATTAGATTTTGGTGTAAATCACCTAACCGGTGGCGCTGATATGCTGCATTTTGAATGATTTACACAATTTTAGCGATAGTCCTATCTCAAGAGCTAATCCACAGAATTTTATATTTTTAAACGAAAATCTTTCAAATAAACTTAATGTTGAGACTTCACAAGCTACGACAGCCAGATCTGCTTTTGCAAACGGACCTCGAATTTGTATAAGGTACTTGTACTCAATATGGACCCCTTCTTATCTTTAAAAGCAACAATTTTGATCGAGAGATATCACTACATGTCCGTGCAGAAAAGCAGTTGAAAAGAGAATTAAGCCTGGAAAGTGCAAAAAAGCGCGCTGCTCGCCATTTGGAAGGAAACTTGTTGTTTCATGGTGTGCTGATCGTAATTACAGGTAAGTTTCAATTCTTATTAGATACGGTAAAATTATTTTAAATATTGAAAAGTGGAGTGTTTTAGAAAGGTGATAAAACATATTTTCGATTGCTATTTTCTTTATTTATTTATTACAAGATTTAGTGAAACTATGCCCGATTCCCAATACGGACGCCTTATGTCCACATTGGAAATATAGCAAGTGAATCTTCAGATTCGCTTGCTGTATCCTCCAGTCCTTCAAGAAAAAAATCCTCCATAAAGCCCTTGCAGAAAAATGAAAAGAACCCTCCCCTCAGTAGGGTATCTGTTGGCGAAATCGCAGTTACCAGCGGTATGACTTCCTCAACAAAGGAGCGCTGATACTGCTTCTTATGCAATATTGATACGGTTGCAGACATGCGGCTATGCATCACGTGCGGCATATATGCCCATGAGGACTGTGTGGGACTTACCGCCCATGATGAAGAAGTTTTTATTTGTCTATCCTGTGAGGACTGAATAATAGCACATGCAAATTCTACAGACACATGCAATAAAGCTGAGCAAAACCAACTATATTATTTCATATTATTTTGTAGTAACTGTGGTGCTTTGCATGGGTCTTTGAAGAGCCACAACCGAAAATGACCCCTTTCCCCTTCTAAAGTGCATGTTCTGAAGATATTTACTGTTCTCTATTCCTCCAATGCAATACTTGAAGATTTATTTCTTTTATCCCCCCTCCTCTAAAATACCTTGGAAGTGTGGCTCTATAGTAGTAGGTCAATAAAGAGCCACCTGTCCTTAATATGGACATGCATGTCCATAATAGAGTCAGGTGGTTCCTTATATGGAAACTTGTAAACATTTGTTTGTTTTATCATTAAAGTTAAACCAGAATAATTACTTAACTACAAGCTTTTGACTTTCAAATTTCAAGTCTCTAACATGTATAGTTTCTGAGAACGGGCTCTGTGGCAGACAGACGGACGGACGAACAGACAGAGGAGCGAGACGAATAGGGTTTCGTCAGATGAACGAAACCCTAAAAAGACATGAATACGTCTTCATATTGGAAATAAAACGAAAATGTGAAAAGAAGTTGAATTTGGTCTCATATACCAAAACTAAACCGAATACGCTTTGAGGCTGATATAAAAGTTATAACATATTAATTCTTATTATTAAAAAACATGTTACCAATATCTCGCGGTTTATCGTTTTGATACGGGTAACAGAAATGTTTGATTTTTAATCTTAAATTTCAAAAAGAAAATAAAAAACTTTTGAAAAGCAAATAGATATTAAATGTCAAAATTATGCACCTCAAAATTACCTCTGTCAAAATTGACGTCATTGTATCGGGAAATAAATATTTTCATTCTTAAAAACCAAACATTAACAAGAATGCTTGAAAAAATATTTTTTGACGAGTGTTACTTCTTAATGCCGCCTCATTTAAGAAAATATGAATGAAAAATATTATATTTTTCAAAGGAAATTACATTTTCGTTCATAAAACCTAAACTTTCAATTTAATTGCGTCAATGTAAATCAATTTCTGGCCACCGGTATTAAAAACTAAGACTCGGAAGTGTAAAAAAAAATCTAAGATTTGCGATAACCATTAGCACAATCAATAAAAAGTTACATGTGTAAATTTAATGAGACCACGGAGGGTTAAGAGAGGCTCCGCCCCCCTGAAGAAATCTACTTTATTAACTAAAAAATACCATAATTAATAGCTCATGAAAATTTCAGAATTCTTTACATAACAACGTTTTTAATTTGACGCTTCTAATGTCTGAAAATTTCGTATTTTTTATTCTTATAAATAATTATGTAATTTGAAAACTTTAAATTGCTGTTTGCAGGAAGTTTAGTATTACCCAAAGTGCGTTTAAAAACAATGATTTGCAGAGCTGACGTTGAGGCTCCTGATCTGCAGATTTACTAGTGTAAATTATTTAGGGAAGACTGAAGATGTTTGACCCATTTTTTACAATATGACTTTTTATTTTTTAAATATTAAACACCACATATATGGCTATTGATCCACTTAATTTTATATTTAGATACTTGTTAAGAGAAATAATATTAGTTAAAAAAAGAAATAAATAAATTTATGCGACATGGATAATATATTATAAAAATTTATTTGTGGAACTATCATGCTTAAACAAATCTATTTAAACGGATTCGCAAGGCACAGGATCGAAATTCCGTTTTAAACAGAGTTTTATTTGAGATGGTGTAATAGTATAGTTTGGAGAATGAAATGTTAAAATTTAGGACAACATTCCATTATTTAACTTATTGTCAAACTTTTTGTAACACTCGACCTATCAACGCTAGTTCTCACATATTAGGTTTCATCTGACTGTGTTCAACTTGGTGAAATTTGTCTATACAACTTCCAAAGGTTTTTCGATCAATGCTATGTACTTTTTACCCGGCTGCGAAGAAGGGTTATGTGTTCCACGCATATCTGGGTATGTGGATTTTTTTATAGCCTCGAAGCACCCTAACGGCTGGATGGATTTTAATGAATGAGATCTCTATCGATTTGTCTTAACAACCCGATGGCTATAGGCTAGGTTTTGTTTTTATTAATTCAAAATGGCTGTAGAGACGAAAAAATTACGCACCCTATTGAGTGGCATATATCATTGGATAGGTACTTCAAAATGAAGACGATGTTTCATGGACTATTTTTCAGTCAGGAGGTCAGTTTAAATATTACACAACATGAAAGTTGTGTAGGTATGATCTCTAGCTTTACTATAACTCTAACCTTCATAGACATTTAAAGGCCTCATCAAAACAGTGTTTTTAGATAGGAACTAACAATTAAACATAACTTAAAAGTCATCACTACAAGTAAATAATAAAAAAAATAGGTAAGTAATATAAAAAAAAATAGTTTCACATAGATAAGAAATAATTAATTAGTTCGCTTTTTAAGTAGTCGGGTTTTTTTATTTTTTAAAATTTAATTCAGCTTCGTGAGCACTTACAAGAAACAATCCTTAAGACTGCTGCTTTCATTCTTTCTGGTCCTTCTAAAGTTTTCTTGTATTTCTATTTACCTAATGTAAGTAATATTTAAATGGAAAAAAAAATGTTCCTGTCCTTTTTTCCATTTATATTTGATTAAATGTTTTCTTGAAGTGGATACTATAGCAATTTTTAACATTTTCCTTTAATCAATTTTAAACATTTTTCTTTATATCACCCCATTTTAATGTCTTTACAGAATAAATTGATATTCTTTTAAAAATATAACTATTAACCCTTCATTATGTACAGTGTATAATAAAAATATTTCCAAAAACACTTAATTAATAGCGCCTTTACAATCTGGTGAACCCTATCTCACATTGATTGGGTCAAGCCTCCCAACACAGCCAGTTTGTAAATAATAGCACATGGTTAAGTTAAACCTAATTTACTGTACAATCTTTATGCCTGGAATTAAAGCTCAATATTTCTGCATTACTCAAAACAAACTTACTTAAATTTCTATAATATATTTTATCTGAGAAAATCTTACAAAATATCTCTAAAAAACACACTTTTTAAGTTGAAAACTCTCCACAACTTATCATTTCCGCAACTGTTTCAATTATCTGCAGGATGCACAGACTGTTGTTTGACCTTACCATCCCTTTATTTCCCATTACCGTCCCTTCTTTCCTATACCGTTCCTTTTTTCCTTACCGTCCCTTATTTAACACCACTTTTAGACAATGTTATACGAAAATGTTTTACTAAAAATACTACATTGTTATTATTACTTACTCGAATGTCCTGTGGGTACTATGGAAATTCATTATAAGTAAAAATTAAGAAGAAAATAAAAAGAGGGGTAAAATGGTTAGGAAAATTAAACTCGCAAGTTTAACTTAAACCTCAGTTAAATAAAAAAATGTTGGCTGCTGACCATTTTTTCTTTATTTTGCATCCTATGGCATTCGTCTATAAGTTTAAAATGCTATTTTAGCAACTTTATTTTTCCCAGATTTTTATTCCTGAAAGTCAAAAGATTGTGAGAATGCCCCATATATTATTGAGTCATATTTGCTTTTAGTCATATTGACTTTTTTATAATTTTTGTTTTTTATTTAATCAGTTTAGTGAATTGTCCAACCAAGTCTTAAACATAATGTAACCTGCAATGTTTGCAATAAATTTTATTCTGCATACTTATTACATTAGTTTTGCGCCTTGCAATAAACATTGCAGAGCATGTAAAACATTATTTTTCAAATACAAACGATCCCTTTGATACTAATATATCTTAAGAACAAGAAAATAATTTCAGTAGGGAGAGAATATTATATTGTATAATAAATAGAATATCGTAAAATATCACATATGACATTTGGATAATACTATATTACATAAACACTTATTTAAGTGAGCCTCAAATATATATTTGAAGATATTCTGATAATAAACATAATACATACCAACATAAATGCGAAGGATACGGAAATAACACTAACATTATATTCATTCCAAACAGTGAACAACAATCAACACAGCATCGTAACTATCGTGTGATTAATGACTTCTGACTTATATTAAAGTTTGGAGAAATACCGAAACATACCTTATTTAAAGGATAACATCGATATAAACATTTAAAATTTCCAATATCACTTCAAACGTAATGAATATGACTGGAGGCTCTGTAGGGAATTTCTCAGTAATTACGACGCTTAAGGCGATATGATACATTTCAAATGTCTTACATCTTTAATAATTTAAATTAAAACAGAATGAAAACTGTGTCTTCAACAAAGCATTTGAAATAAATCCAGAAAATGATCTAGAACTTTTTTTAATTTCACAAGTTTATAATAATCTATAGAGCAGGATTTATATTCTCATAAATACGAAGATACGTAATTTCTATTTGTATGAATTATTGATAGTTTTATAATTATAATTTTAATAGCATACATGTATATTTAAATAAATAAAGATATATATATGTAACATATATATGTATATATATGCATATATATATATATATATATATATATGTATGTATGTATATATATATATATATATATATGTATGTATGTATGTATATATATATATGTATGTATGTATATATATATATATATATATATATATATATATATATATATATATATATGTATGTATGTATGTATATATATATGTATGTATACATATATATGTATACATATATATGTATACATATATATGTATATATATATGTATGTATACATATATATGTATACATATATATGTATACATATATATATGTATACATATATATATATATATATATATATATATATATACATACATACATATATATATATATATATATATATATATATATATATATATATATATATATATATATATATATATATATATATATATAAATAAATAAATATATATATATATATATATATATATATATATATATGTGTGTGTGTGTGTGTGTGTTACATATATATATATATATATATATATATATATCTTTATTTATTTAAATATACATGTATGCTATTAAAATTATACATTATACAATAATTATATATTATATACATGTGTGCTATTAAAATTATACATTATACATTAATTATATGTCATATACATGTGTGCTATTAAAATTTATAGCGGGTACGGAACTGAACTGAACTCAGTGATGGGTGAGAATGGAGGTTTTGATGAGTTGATTAATCTAATGAGTTAGAGAGATATTTTAGTGGATGTTATAGTTCTGTTTAGTTTTTCATAGTTTTTTTTTTCAATTTTGGTCTTGGCGAGTGAAGGAGGACGTACCATGCGTAAAGTCTGACTTAACCCTGCAGAGTATGTCGTTAGCCATACCGCTCGCCTTCTGTTCTGTTTTGTTCTGTTATGTCTTGCAATTATATATATTTTCTTTAGTTTGGTTATTCAGTTTGATTTTAAGAGTTAATGTTTATGTTGGTTATTTTAATATTTTCGATGTGAGCTTCAATTTAGATATGGTGAGTGATGGATTTTGATATTTTGGTTGTGGTTTTAAATATATATATACATATAGGGAGAGCTTTCTTGTTGTTGACCGATAGCTAATTTAAAAACAATCAGTTTTAGAGCTATTTAGAGTTTTAATTGCATAAATATTTCAAGTCTTGTTCTTCAAATGGAAATTCATCTAAGTCAAAATATTTTTTAAGTTTGCGATATGTAATTACCTATGCAGTGATTGTGACCTTGAGTTTGTATGTATAGAGTATCATCTATGCTTTAATAATTAGAACAATTAAAGAAAATTATAAATGAAAATCGGTCAAAAACTGATTTTTTAAACATCGGTGATCATAAATCTGGTGAGGTATTCTTATCCCCAATAGCCCCCAACACAGATATCTGTCTGCCAGATTTTGTTGCTTTCTATTAAAATTTACTATAAATTTCTGAGTTAACTGAAATTTTATCCAAGTGTGAAAAAATCGCATGAAGCTATTGGAATATCAGCATTCATTGAATCACATTTGTAATAAACAATACACGTTTTTATTTAGTCTGTTTAAATTTCGTGTTTGCAGATTTAATTTGTATTTACACATTTATTTATCACAAATATTACAACAGTAGCAGACAATCAGCAGGTGCAATCTGTTCTAAAAAAATCCGTATCTTAACGAAACTCCGCTATTCTACCTATATGTTACTCGACGGTTGAGGGATTCAAATAAGAAATTAAGAAAATGGCTGAAATTAGTATTTGGAAATAATGGTAAACACTACTTAAATAATGGCGCAGTATGCTCTATACGAATATCCGACACGGTACTATTTACCTCAAAAACAGCATAGCAGGCGTGCTGGGCACGCTCTGCAAAATATATTAGATCAAATTCCTACCAGTGTCGGACTTTTTTCTAAACAAACCTATATCCGAAGGAAACTTCGTTATTCAACCGATCTGTAGATTTATTACTCCAGCGGGTGGGGGATAAAAATAAGAATTTATGAAATATACTGAAATTACAATTCAGAAATAATGGTAACCATAAGTCATACATTAAGGGCGAAATATGTTATGTACGAACATCTGTCACGGATCCCTGCTGCCTGTGGCTCACATTAGTAGGCGTATCTCAACCGTAACCTAAATGTAACCTAAGCATAACGTAAATGTAAAAAAATCGAAATTTAACTCTAATCTAACCGGGGGAGCATAATATAAAGTGAGGTCAAAGCCGTAAAATCATAAATTAGATGAGAGGGGGGGGGGCAAAAACAGAAAAGTACCCCCCTGTTACCCCCCCAGAAGTTCAACTCCATCTTGTTTAAAAGACTTTCCATAAAATAATCGGACTTAAAATATTGACGATTATTGAAGACAACGCAAAGACGTTAAAAAATGTGCCAAAACGTCATTCTTTTAAATTAAAAAATTGCTTTTTTAATATCTCCGAAAGTTGTTGAACAAAAGTGTTGAATTTTTAAATTTGGAAATAGAATATTGTTCTGTATCGGTATCCGAAATATAAAATTTTTACACCTATATATATAAAATATTAATGAAACGTATTTATGAAACGACTTTATAAAACGATTTTATGAAACGATTTTATGATATTATGTGGTGAAATTAACGACAAAAATTCGTATTTATCTGCAGATTTCAAAACTGGTATTAGAATTTCAAAATTAGAATTAGTTTTCGAGATATTAATTTTTTTCTAATTTAAAACACTTTTCTCTAATAGCAACTCAAATTTTAATCATAACACATACATATTTTTCTTCATTTTAGAAAAGGTTATTATTTTAAACTAATTTGGCGTCCAGTTTGGTTTCCCTTAAATGTACGCTAAGAAATACTGTTAATGTTACTTTTGAAAAATGTTACTTTTGTTCATTACTCAATTTACCTAAACATTATTTCGCCAAATCGGAAGATTCTGATAGAGAAATCAGGAACTCGATATTTTTATGTTACCAGGATTCAGGTAATAAATCGCCAAACATTTTTCCCGTTACATTTTATTTTTGTTTGTATTTTATTAATTTCATTTAAAATAAAATCATTTCATTCATTTTATTTAAAATACAAAACTTTCATTTAAAACTGAAACATTAAATTTAATGGCTTTCACTTCTTTCTTTTTTTAAACGAAACGAAATGAAAAATATTATGTACAGATGTCATATACGCACCAGGGTACATAATTGGCACCAAAATGGCGCTATTTTGCCTGTCATGGTAACCCGGTTATTGTTGTTTATTCATTAATAAATGTTTACTTACATATATTTGCTTATTTAAAATTATATAAATTGAATTATTCTATAGTTATTAATTATTTTTTTTATTATTTATTGTTATTTCCTTTTAAAAATAATAGAAAATAATTTAAAAATACATACGTAACTGGTATTCGAAAACGAGGTTTTTGCCAAATTGTGGTAAAAAAATTACGCCAAAACCGGTGCGTATATGACATCTGTGCCAAATAATAAATATGCAACAAACCATGACATTTAATTTCAACTTCACTGCAATGTTTTAATTGTGCAAATCTTTGCACCCGGCTAACATAAAAGTACCAATAATTCTTTGTGATCATGGCAACTTTAATGCAGTTTTATTCGATTTATTTATTTATTTATTTATTTTTTTAAAATGGAAACTTTTCATAAGAAAAACGAAGGTGTCATCCCGTAATTGTTTATGGCAGTTACATGACTTGGACTATTATAATATAGATGAAATGATGGCGTATGAATAATATTTGGCTACTTATCACCTGTGCCTGGCTAATATTAAAGTACCATAATGGCACCAGGAATATAAAAAGCAAAGTGGTACCCACGGAACTATGGGTGACAGTTACATGACTTAGGCTATTATTATAGAAATTGTTTTCAATTGTAAAAACAGTGCAAAGAATAATGTTTTCTTACTATAAAAAATTTATTTACACGTGACTATTAAAAACGGAAAAAACCCTGTTAAACTACTATTAAATGAGTACGTGCTAAAAGCGGGAAAATATTTAAAATTATGTCATGAAAATTGTATTTACACGTGAATATTAAAAGAGAAAGGGAACTTTAAAATAATAAATACTTTAATATGGGTTTAAAGTCGTAAATTGTAGTAATTACGTCACATTTAAAATGGCCAAATAATAATACTGCCAAACAATTTAAATACATCTATGCGGGACATTAATTTCATATTACGAGATGATCTTTTAAACCAATGTTCCCAATTCTAAGACACCGCAAATAATAATATTTCCTTTTTTCATGTTAATGCTAAAAAGAGAAAGAAAACTTTAGTGAAACTTAGGTAAGATTTAAAATGATACATTTAAAATATCTGTGTTGTATTATGTTAATCGTTTTATAACGCTGTTAAAAAAATACCGGAATTCAAAGACGCTGTTTACTTAATTCATTTTATATTAGCTTCTTTTCAAATGCTTAAGTGATCTTCTTTAATAAAACACGAAAACAACCATTGGATGTCTTAACAGCAACTGATTTGGCCTTAAATTTTCGCAGTCAATGGGAATTGAATGGAAACCCGTATACAGGGAAATCGCCACAGGTTTTATCATTATAATTCAATCTTCTCTAATACTTTTAAAGCACAAGAAATTAACCTGTTTTTTGAATCTGTGGTGTCTGAGCGGGGGTTGACGAGCGTAGTTTGCGGTGTTAGAGCCCCCTAGTGTATACCTAAAAATTTCCTACTTTAAAAAGACTTATCTCTTTTTATTGCAAACTAATTTAATATATCGACCACTGAAGCGTGAGTATATGTAATACAAACCCTCGAGTGTATCCGGCGGAAAAACAATTACTTGGCTTTTAAAATTTATTTTAAATGATGTTTATCATTATAGCGTAGCATTTTTAATAAAATTGGGAAATTCTGAAAAAGAAACATTTTCGTCATCTCTGATCCCAATTTCAAATTCGTAAGGCCTGACTTTTTGAAATTTCTGTATGTTTTAAATGTTCCATCCGGCCTTTGATCAAATCTGGAGTTTTTATGTAACTATTTCCCCTTCTCTCGCTCTGAGCGATTGAAAAAGATGTGAGATGCGTTACAGTGCGGTTTTGCTCGGTTCCGCGAAAGTCATAAATTGTCGCACCTTTAATTAATAGTTTTTAATTACTTAAAAAACCAATTGAAAAAATTCAAAATCGGATTTCTAGGTGCAAAACTTCATATATAGAGGTACCTTTATCCCAAATGTTGTAGCTCTATGCGCAGCGGTCTCTTCAGAACACTTGACACACTTGCGCACACACTCACTCACACAAACTTATTTGTTTATTATTACAGATTAGCGTCAAACTTTCCATTGGTGGTGAATTTTGTTCGCATTTATTTGCCTTAGAAATCAAAACCGTATGCTTCGTTTTAAACTTACAGCAAATGACGATATATTTGCACTATATATTAACCACTCGAGGGCAAAAACAGCTTACATTATGCAATGAACATACGGTTGATTTCTCCTCCTTCAATCATGCACTCTATTATTTGGGGAAGGAGGCCGAGTGAGATTTTTATGATTTTCTTATTATTTTGTATTAGTTACATATATCGTATGTTTTATTTCTGCTTTTTATTATTTTTATATCTTTTAAATATCATAAGTTTTAATTATTTATATTGAATTGCGTGCGTTTTTAAAACTATATGTACACTTTTATAATGTTACTAGCATATGGCCCCGTCAAAAATGACGGGAAAGTGTTATTTTAAGTTTACAACATTAAGTCAGACTCAATTAAACAGGTGATTGATATGCTTGATTATTCAGATAGTGGCAAGTCCTCAAAAGCATTTAAAAAATAGTGTTTGTAAAAGTCAACCTTCGAATGAAGAAAATATGAACCACCTCATGCGGGGGGGGGGGGGGGGAGAGCTTTTTCCAACAACCCTATGGCAAAATTCTCATTTTTTCTGCACATCTTTGATGAAATTCGTGTTTTTTTGCAGCCTTTTGACGAAATGAGTGTTTTTATAGGGATTTGTTGAAAAAATTGCTTTTTTTCTGCGCCCTTTTGACGAATTACACCTCTCACGTTTCTTTGACAAAATTCAGGGAAGAGTGCCACTTGGCAAAAAAAAAAATTGTTCAAAATCATGCCAAAAATCTTTTCAAGATTGCGGAAAAACATCATTTTTAAATCTTTGTTATTTATAAATCAATGATTTTGCCCAAAAAATAGAAAATGATGTAAAAACATGGATTTATAAATAACAAAGATTTAAAACCGAAGTTTTTCCGCCATCTTGAAAAATTTGTTACGAATGCCGGTAAAATCTCGCTCACAACTACCAAAAAACTTACTAATATAAAATAAAAAGATAAATATAAATAAATACCAATAAATGAGACGGCGATTCAGAAAAAAGGGGAGTTTCATACAGAAAAAATATATAAAAAAACAAAAAATACTTACACAAAAAACAAACAATCAGTTAAAATTTACAAACAAAAAAAAAATCAATAGTTTAATGTTTATGGTGAAATTCTCGTTTTTTCTGCACATCTTTGATGAAATTCATGTTTTTTTCGCAGCCTTTTGACAAAATGACTGTTTTTACCACAATCCTTTCACGAAATGAGTGTTTTTATCGGGATTTGTTGCAAAATTCACGTTTTTCCTGCGCCTTTTTGTCGAATTACACCTCTCACGTTTCTTTGACAAAATTCAGGGAAAAGTTCCGCATCCTGTGCCGCTTGGCGAAAACAATTGTGCCAAAAATCTTTACAAAGGTGACGGAAAAACTCAATTTTTAAATCTTTTTGTTATTTATAAATCAGTGATTTGCACAAAAAAATAGAAAATGATGTTAAAACATGGATTTATAAGTAACATAAAGATTTAAAAACGAAGTTTTACTGCCATCTTGAAAAATTTGTTACGAATGCAGGTAAAATCTCGCTCACAACTGCCAAAAAATTTATTAAACATAAAATAAAAGTAAAAGGATAAATATAAAGAAATACCAGTAACTGAGACGGCGATTCATAAAAAAGGGGAGTTTCATACAAAAAAAAATTTCAAATATTTACATAAAAAACAAAGAATCAGTTAAAATAAAAAAAAAATCAATAATTTAATGTTTAGAAAAAGGGATCCTAGTCAGAGTCTGAAACATCGTCAAGGTATGGTACTTCTCTTCTAACTGAATTAAATTTAAATTTTGATGGATGTTTGGTAATACACCCTCGATGTTTTCAGGCTCTGAATTTTTTCGGCAGCCGTTGGCCGAATCGTCTGTCTCTAAAACGGTAAACCATGTAAAAATCGATATATTCACCAATAAAGGGTGCATTTTAAACAGCTAATGCAAAAATCCTAATAAAAAAAAGAAATAAACAGCAGAGCAAGTGAGACTTACCTTACAATCAAAATACGTTGACAGAAGCACAGGTCCATCCTAATGTATGCAGCAAATTAGTTACGTAACAGAAAATTTAGCTGACTAACGGTTCACCTGATACTGATGAACCAATAAGCTTCAAGATCCCCTGATTTCAAAATTTACATTTTTTTAGGATCTTATGTTGAAACTTGCACTTTTGCAACCTTTTGATGAAAACCTCGTTTTCTCTGTGATCCTCTAATCAAAAAACATATTTTTTCTGTGATTATTTGACAAAATTCACGTGTTTCGCGATACTTTGATCAAATAATGCATTTTTTCTGCAGTCATCTGATGAAATTCATGTTTTTTCCACGATTATTTGGCGACATTCACATATTCCATGATCCTTAGACGAAACATGCATTCTAAAGGACCCTTTGGGAAAAATTGTGCTTTTTTCTGCGATCCTTTGATGGAATTCATATTCGTTTGATGAAACCACCCTTTTTCTACGATATTTTGATGATTTTTGCTTCGGGGAAAGCAGAAAGATGATAGTTGCAAGCTCCTGGCTATATGTTTTTTTCATGCTGTTTGTTTCTATACATGGACTAAATGCACAGTAGGTCATGGGAAAGGATTATAAATAAACTCAATTTGCAGCTGCTTGTACTCGCATTTTTATTTTGTCAAATTCTGCTACCCCCCCCCCCCCTTCTCGTCCTAAAAATGTCAACAAATTTTAATACTGATTTGCATAAATCCCAGGGATGATAAATTGTGCCGAAAAAATGGAATTCCCTGTTTTCGCTGGAAAGTGGCATGTCTGTAAATGCTTTTAAAAATATATGCATAGTTGAAAAAAAAAGCTGTTGCATTTTTCAAACAGCAAAAAATAATTCACAAAAATATATTAAATTCAGCTTAAAAAATGCAGCATAGGTGAAATAAGAAACTTAAAAATAAAACAAAAAACATATGGCATTTCTTTAAAAAATCAGATGTTTATTGTTTGATTTTAGATGAAACTTTAAAATTTGATTCATATATTTGGCCAAAACTAAAACACCATTATGTGCATCATTAAAAGTAATACACATACAAAAAGCTATGTTTTTTAACGGTACAAAAATTTAGTAAAATTTAAAAAAAAATGTAATTTTGATTTTTAAATCTTTATTATAATGAAACGTTCCTGTGAGTGATAAACACTTTATGAACATGAACTTAAAATATGCATAGTTTAGATAAAAAATAAACAAAAAATTGTGCGTATGGGTGTTTAATTCTGTTCGGTGTAAACTCAGCTGAGTTTATCAGGCAAACTGAGAAATCCGTTGATTGCCGCGATCGCGCAATTCTTTTCCTGGTCAATTGGCGTCTTCTTTCCGAAAGTCCATAATAAAAATTAAAAAAACTTTTAAAACATTCAAAAATAACTCAAAGCGAGTAGTGGCGAAAAATCAGCACGTTTATCCCTGTGTTTTTCCTAGAGAAACAGCGTTTCACTGTTGCCACTACAGAAGAGTGATATACATGAATCATTGATATGAATCAATATTCATATGAATGATTCATATGAATAATGATGAATAATCATTAAATAATGTTTTTTAAAATATTTATTCAATAAATTACGTAATATTTCATATGTATGTCGTAAACTGACTGCTTGTAAATATAAACAGTGGTAAATAAAATTGCTGCTTATAAATGTAAACAATAATGTAAACGCATTTCAAAAAACTTAAAGGCTTTAATATGCTTTAAAAAATATATTTAAAGCAGAATCCGAGCAGAATCAGATGTTAGCCGTATTTTTTTTGATGAATCGTCAAAGAGTCATTCATTTGTTTCTTAATTTGCTGGAATTTGAATCTGAATGGCAACAGTATCGTTTGTTTAGATTTGAATTCTAATAGCTTAATTTTAATTTAGAACTTAATACATTATAAATGGATATGATACACATGTTTTATATGAAAATATGCTGAACAGACATGATTTTAAGTAGAAAAAATTATCATTTAGCTGTCATATGTTAAGATATGTTTCTCATTAAGCCTAACATGGCGTTTAGCTACGGTCGTTTCGCAGACCAGAGTGGTTCGCACCGGCATCGTTCCGCCGGTGACGTGCACTCAGCTTTTATTATAAGTAGATTCGGATCGCATAGTTATTACAAAAGGCTTTTTTTCACAAGTAATTTTATTTAAAAATTGAAGTGTATTGAAGCTATCAACATTTTATTTTGATTTTCTACATAATATGTGATGAATTAGCTTCGTTCGAATCATAAATAACAATCAATACTTAAGTTATAAAAATATTTTCTGAAAAACTTAGCTTTAAAAGAATTTTCTGTTTATTAATGATATTATAGGATAACTCTAGGATAAATGGCCATAGGTTTTAAAGATTGACATAAAAATTCTTAGCATGGAAATACAAGAAATATTTATGCATATTTGAAATTCTTATACATATCCTCATCATATTTTGGACAAAAAGTAATTAAATTTTGTTAACAAAAGTGGCAAACAAAATTGAAGTTAAAATGGCAGATGGTCATCTCTCCTAAATTATATAAAACATTAATAAGCTCCACAATCTTACTTAAAAGGCGACTAATGTAATGAAAAAATGTTACAAGTTTAAATATACATTTTATTTAATACTTCTTAGTACTTACTTCAAGCCTTTCAGGCTCATCATCAGAGAATATCTTAATAACTAAATGTTGTTTATTTATTTAAATACGTCACTTTGTTTTGAAAATGAGAGAGCCAATAATTACTAGAGTTAAAAGTAGAAGTAACAGTAGCAGTTTCTGATGGATTTATAACCTTCTCAGATATGGACAGTAAACTACTTTAGAAACATTAAACAAGCAATAACTTTCAAGGACATAAAAACTTTATGATACTTGAACTAATTTAGTAGCAGTAAATCAATTCGTAATCATCTCAGATATCATTAACTGATTTCAAAACAGGAAACCATTCAAGAATACAAACATTTGAACACGTAAATAAATACATTAAGTAATAATAAATCATTCCGTAATAAACAAACTTTTCTATTTTAGCTAAATTATCCTACTAAAGTTATACAATTACAAATAAATAATGATATTAACAAGTGAAATATGTTTGTGAAATTTGTTCATATATCAAGCCAGGCATTCTGCAGCTGTCTGACGTCAACAGCATCGTCATCAAAGAACTCTGACTCAAAAAACTCTTTCTCTTATTATTAAGTTAGTTGTTATGTAGATCCCGTTAAGTAATAATGTAATGTAAAATTTACTGCTGCAAAAAGGCAGCATAATTTAAATGAATATGTAAATTATTAACTGAAAATGTAAAGTTAGTTTTAATAATATAATTTCTTAAACCAAAGAAAAGATGTCAAGAGTGGAATCATTTATAGATAAGATAAAAAAATTAAACATCCACTTTCTATTCTCAACACTATAGGATAGTGCAATATGGATATACACCCGTGCGAAGCCGAAGTATGAGGAATTGCTGAGCAACAACATAAAGGTAAGAGATTACCTATATTATTATTATTATATTTAAATGTATTTTAATGGCCAGAAACAAAATAATATTTATTTATTTATCTAAGTAATAGCGCGCGTACCTTACTGTGCAGAGCAAAGGCGGCTTTTTTGCCAACAGTTTCTTGGATTGAATTTAATTAGAAGAAATATATATTATTATTTTTTATTGCAGTTCCATTTATTTTTATATTTCCATCACTTTGTTCCCCATATGTCACTTTCCATGGGTAGAAGAAATATTTAACTTCTGTACTTTAAATTTTATTACGTCACATTGCTAATGTTTTCAGGATTTATTTTCAGGTTATTGAACCACAAACTGGGGATACTGTACGACTGCATAATTGATTGATATTACATACTTGATAGCTTTTACACAGGATTTCTGTTGATTCCCTTATAGTGGATGCGTAATAATTGGATTTTGCGAATATGATTTTTAACAAGCCTGACCAAAATCTATTGCGATATTCTGATTGAAACTTAAACGAGAGAGAGCTATGGATTGACGACAAAATTGTATGTCTTATTTATGTTCTTTTACTCTTTATTTGAGTTTTCTTTTGGTCATTCCGATGTACTACATTAGTCTATCGCTATCAGTTCTAAAAGGAATGGTATATACACCAGCTAATTCATCTTTCAGTGTTGGATCTATTTTCGTACAAATTAACTCTTTTAATTTTCTTGTTGGATAGGCTATTAAATTTATATTGTGTTTCCATAGAGCACATCTTATTTTTTCGTACAGACCAGGTAAATTTTTTGTATAACATTTCGTTATTGTTTTATTTTTTCATATTGTCATGAAAACTGAATTCATAGATACGTTTATTGAAGAGGATTGTTGAAAAGCCGTTTTTCTCAGCAATATCTCTAATGGTATTAAGCTCTTTTTCTAAATATTTTTCTGAGCATACTTTAAAAGCTCGTATAATATAAAATTTGTAAGCTGCAATTTTATATAAAAATGGTGATGAGGTATTATACGGGATCGTATTATTTGATCTGATCGGTTTTCTGTATACATTTCTGTCAATGTTGAGGTTTTCGTTGCTTTTCATTAAATTAACGTCAAGAAAAGGTAAACTTCCATCTTTCTCAATTTCAAGAGTGAATCGTATATTATCCTCAAATTCATTTATTTTATCAAGAAAAAGGATTCATTCATTCAAACTGTGTTTAATTAGCTTTTGTATATACCATTCCTTTTAGAACGAACAGCAATAGACTAATTGAGTACATCGGAATGACCAAAAGAAAATTCAAAGAAAGAATAAAAGAACATAAAGCAAACATAAAATTTTGACGTCAATCCACAGCTCTCTCTCGTTTAGGTTTCAATCAGAATATCGCAATAGATTTTGATCAGGCAAAAATCCTATTCTCAAAATCCAATTATTACGCATCCACTATAAGAGAATCAATAGAACTCCTGTGTAAAAGCAATCAAGTATGTAACGACGCCCTATCGTACAATATCCCCAGTTTGTGATTCAATATCCTGAAAATAAATCCCGAAAACCTGAGCAAAGTGACGTAATAAATTTAAAGTACAGAAGTTAAATATTTCTTTCACCCATGGAAAGTGACGTATGTGAAACAAAGTGATGTCATAAAATAAATGGAACTGCAATCAATAATAATAATATATATTTGCTCTAATTAAATTCAATCCAAGAAACTACTACTGCTACTTCTACTTTTAACTCTAATAGTTATTGGCTCTCTACTTTTCAAAACAAAGTGACGTATTTGAATAAATAAACAATATTTAGTTATTAAGATATATTAAGATGATGAGCCTGGAAGGCATGAAATTACTAAGAAGTTTTAAATAAACTGTATATTTTAAACTTGTACCATCTTTTTCATTACATTATCCGCCTTTTAAGTAATATTGTGGACATTTTTAATGTTCACATTACATATTTTATATTGAATCACGGTGAAAAATTGCGTTTCGTCTTATAATATTATTTGGCCATCTATCCTTCAAGCCGAGGAGGGATGACCATCCAATTCAAAAAAGAAAAAAAATGAAGTTAAAATAGCAAACAAATAACACATTTCATGTAGTTAATGATGAAAACACATAGAAATTTTTAAAGATGCAATTATATCACGGAAAATCAGTGAATAAAACTTGAATATAGAAAATTTGAAATATAATTTTAATTCTTCACTTTTCGTAAAGTTTTATCATTTTTTCGGTAAAGATCTTGATAGTTTGTATGCGATTAATGGAACCATTTCTGGCACCTTATGCATTTTATCCATTCATTCTTTTTTATTGTGGTATTATATTCTTCTCCACAACGAATACAGCTATCCTCGTCCAATTTTATTCCCTCTGACTCTGTAGAATCTAATAATTTCAAATGTATTTCATCTTCTTCACTGCTGGAAATATCGTATTTTTGCCTTTTTTTCGTGTTTTTGTTTTAGATTTTCCCATGGTTTTAAGTTTATTTATCAACTTTATCAGTTTCTGGGATGAACGTTTCCTAAGTTTTTCAATACTTTATTAAACAAATATACATCGTTAAAGTCTATTATATTATTGTTATTGAAATATTTATTTTAGTTAAAATTTAAACAATCATGTCAATAATTATAATTATAAAAATTAAAATTATATAACCATTTTAAAAGCAATTATATTTATTTAAAAACCTCACTCTGTATAATTTTGAAATATTGATTATATGTGGCCATCTCTCCTAAAATTGATGGATAGTTTGCCACCAAATTTAAAGCGACTGCGCCAATGTAGGTATTTGTGTTAGACTTAAAAGCAAATATTGGATTATATACGTGCTTTAAACGCCCTTATAGTAAAAAGAAATGTAACATATGTACTGCAAATCTTTTAAATTTCCAACTCAACAAAAATATCCAAACACTAAATTAAATAAACATTAAAATTACACTTTATTTTTATAATTGAAAAACACAGCTGCACGTCGTATTGAATGAACACATTAAACTATTTCTTAGGAACAAAGTTTATGTTGCAATCTATGATATAATTTTTGAAATATTTAGACTGTCATATCTCCCCTCTATGGCCATCTATCTTAGAATCTTAGAATTATCCTATATGAAAAAAACGTAATTTTTATCTCTTATGGAAAACGAAAAAATAACAATCTTTCACATTTAATCTGCTAAATTATTAATCATTCTATTTATTTTTCGATTAAAAGTTAATTCATCATTTTTAACGGTGCCTAATCAGAACCATACAAAAAAAAAAAAATTGATAAATTAAGTTAAAAAGTTTCTTTAGTAAGAAATATTTTTTTTGCAGTATTATAAAGTTGATTAGGAAAACAGAGCAAGGCTCTTATGGAAGATATGCCAACGGATGGATTTAGATTTTTTTTTTTTTTTTCAAAATCAATTTCACCGATGATTACGGATTTGCAGCTATTTATTTTTTTATAAGTTTTCCTGCATTGAATAAAAGCATTATTAAAAATAATTTATTATTTTATTGAAATCTTTCATAATTTGTAACTCTTAATTCCTTCTAAAAAAAAGATTTTTTTTCAGTAAAGTAATTATTGTCATGTTTATGTATTATATGTGAATTTTATTACAATTTCGAAATGACTCATTCGATTGCGAATCAATTATGTCTGTATTGTGATTTGTAAAATACATTCTCGAAGGCTCGGCCTACAGGCACAAGTAGATTTTGAAGTTACTTAATAATTTCACCAACAAAAACTAAAAATTAAACACAAAAACTAAATACAACCCTATATGCGGCATCTCTGAGGTTTGTAAAAAATTTTCATCACTTCAATCATACTTTTTTTCGCCTTAGTGACGGATTAACGGATATGTGATTTTTTTCTGTCGCAACAGCCTTTCTCTTTATTTTATGCTTTTTGCTGTAAGATTTGGCCTTATCAAAAAATTGTCAGTATAAAAGTTATAGATAATATTAAGAAGACTTTTAGTAAATTAAAATGGATTTGATATATTGTCATTTCACGAAGTTATGTTTTTTTTTCTTAACCCCTCCCTACTTTTTTTTTCTCTTGTCCTTAATTAGTTTTCTGTAAGAGTGGGTTAAAAGTTGTAGATATTATTAAGAAGTTTTATAATAAATTTAAATGGGTATAATGTATAACGAATTGACGAAGTTATGATATCCGTTCTTCTTAAAACCCTATTTTTTCGCGCCTTAAAGGCATTTTTAATGATATCAAAAATCTGTCATACATAAATTTTAGGCACTGTTCCTGGAAGTAATAATAACTTTAAACTTATTCGATACGTATCTTAATTAAGAAGTTGTGTGTGGTTTTTTTTCTGTTTTCACAAGACCTCTCCTTTCCTTTCTACCCCCTTCATCCGATTTTGCCCATTAACGAACTTAGCCGAGAATTTCTTCCCCTTAATTTTATGTATCAGTTTGAAAGAGATTTGTGCATAATTATGGAAGTTATTGTACTCAAAAAAGTAATATACATACACACACACAGATATATATCCTTCTATATATATAAAAAAGTTTTGATTTGGAAATGGACCAATGAAAATCTGCGTAGATATTCCCGGCAGATCGGCATTTAATTTGAATGTTTAAGCATTGCCTTTCTTCGTTAATATTAAAAAACTGGTGCATACAAAAATATGAAAATCGGTAGTATTATAGAGAAATGTTTGATAAACAAGCTGATGCAGACAGTTTTCAAATCGATGAATTTTTTAAAGAGATATTTAATGCCAAATTTGGAAAAAATCGTTCCATTAAAAACGTTTTATAGGAGCAAAAACTGTACATAGGAATTTAATCATTTTTAGATCATTTTATGCGTCAGAATTTCCCGGTCTGCAGACTGCACTTAATTTTTTAATTTGACTCACTTTTTTGAGGTTTTATTTCTATTTTAATTCAAATTTTCAGCATTTCGAGGGATACGTTTTACATATTTTAGAAATTTGTATTAATTTAAACTGTTGCCAACTGTATAAACAGCGCAGACAATAATGTTTTCTTCAAATTAAAAATTTATTTTACACGCGGCTATTATAAACAGAAAATATAAAAAGCAGGAAATATTGAAAATTACGTCATAAAAACTATATTTACACTTGAATTTTAAAAGAGAAAGAATATTGTAAACTAATAAATTCATTAACATGCGTTAGAAGTCTAAAATAGGAGAATTTACGTCACATTACACTTATTACGTAAAATGAACAAAAAATAATATGCAAAACAGTTTAAAAATTGCGGGAGGCATTTATTTAATATTTAAAGATGACCATAATATTTCATTTCTAACAAAAGTATTTTTGCGTGAATATTAAAAAGAGAAAGAAAGTTTGGTGAAAATTACGTCAGATTATAATTGTCAGATTAAAATTATAATTCAATCTTCCGAAATCTTTTTAAAGCCGATCAAATTAGCGTGCTGTTAGAGTCTGCGGCGCCTGAACGGGGGTTGACGAGCGTAGCTCGTAAGGGGCAGAGGCCCCTAGTATATATATATATATATATATATATATATATATATATATATATATATATAGTATATATAGAGAGATAGATAAAGACAGAAAATTTTGAACTCTAGGTGTTTCTGGGTTCAAGAAGTCATGATCGGCGCAGGTCTGCAAAACTTTTTCAGAAATTCCCACATAAAAAAAAGAGAATGTAATATGTCGAATAGGAGAAGGTTATATTATAAATAAATATCATACATGTAAAATGCTTTTTATATTTTTATAAGAACAGAAAAAATCTGTAAGTTTTTAAAAACGCAATCTTGAAGAAAATACATAGTATTTTAACAATGTTTCATTGGGAGAATTCGGAAACATAAAAATATGATTATAGTATAATATTACTATTTATTACAGACTTTAGTTCAAAGTTTATATATATATGTATATTTAGATGAAAACAAATTAAAAAACTGTATTAAAGAAAGACTTCGAAATCTAATAATATTCAACTGCTGTTCAGTTCCTTATAACTATATAACACGGTTCAAATCGTTTACTCAGCATTACACATAATAATCCCTTCTTCCCGTTCACAAATATATATATATATATTTAAATCTTACTCATTTAAAGAATACGCTTTTTCTATTTTCCCTCTCTTTAATAGAAAAAACAGTTTACACATAGATTGATTGCAACGTAAACATCTCACACCTAATCTTTTCTGATTCCTTTTTAATTTTTGTCCATAAATACTTGAATAGAATAATTTAAAAAAGATTTTCATTGAAAATCAATTCCGTACTTTTTATTAAATTAAATGTAATTGAATAACATATTTGCATATCGTCTTCTTTTGAGAGTATCTTAAAATATATAGAAATATAGCAGAAAATTTAAGAAAGGATAAAATGAATAAAAATGAAATTTAATTTATATGCAAACGAAGCAATTTTCTGTAGAAAAATACGAATTTATTATTACATTAGCATTAAACGAATAGCGATTTAGAAAAACAAAATACACTTTCCAATCGTTCTTAAAATAGCTACATGAAAATTCATTTCAATAGATTTAATTTTTTTAATAATATATTTTATTATCACGTCTTATAGCTAAAAACTGTGCATTAAAAAGATAGTAATGTTGAATATATTGGTATTTAATAATATAGAAGTTTTGTCTCCTGTTATTTTTAAAAAAAGAAACACGTTATTTTACAATTCTTACAATTAATTAGAAGCAATTCAATATGATAATACATATTGGTAGATGTTAGCAGTTAGGGTGAAATTTGTATCCACCATTATAAATACAAAAATCTTCTCTTTTTTTAAATGTACAAAAAATTGCTTAATAAATATATATCTGGAATTTTAAGACTAATATTTATACTTTGTTATCTAGAAAAGCTCTGTCTGCTTTGAAAGCACCTTGAAAAAATCAGTAGAAAGGCTCCGTTTCGTCATATATATATAAACTTATTTGAACACTTCGAAATTACTAACACTGGAAATATTTGTTAGAATTTGCTCGTCTGTCATCGAAAATTGTAGATACTTCTAAGGACTGGCGGGAAAAAAAACATCATTCCATTTTAGTGGAATTTGAGAGTTACAACCACTTAACTCCAAGACGACAACACATTACTGAATTAACGCCTTTACGCAAGTTACTTACATATACTACAATTAATTCCCCTTTGTTAATTCTTTCCTGAATGGTGGATTAAATTCTGTCGCACTTAATTTTAATACAAGATGCCAGAACGGCACCAGTATTTTTAAATTATTTTTTGCCTTTTAGATTCTATGTGAACCAAAGTTTTTACTTCATTTCAAATAAATTTGCTCGCAACTCATGCTGTCATTCAATTTTTCCAAAATTTTAGTAACACAAGTACGTTGAGCCGGAAAGGATTAACAAATTATGACAGATACATTCTTAAAAACAACAATATTTTTATTATTAGAAGTAAACTTTTATTGCTGTCTAATTACGTGAACTTTTGATTAGTGTAGAAACGTCCTTTAGAAAGTAGAAGGTTCTAGAAGTAGTTCCAGACTTTAAAAAATATTATGCAATAAGGAATGTTCTTCGTGTTCATGCGGATTTTATTGTAAAGCTGTAAATAAACGTGACTCACTTTTGTAAAATATGTATTTCAAGATAGGATTTGCATTAAGTTTTATCCGCATCAATTGACTGCAGAGCAGGGAATTTAAATAAATGATATCGATCTGGAACGCATACTATCTAGAAAACACACATTTGAAAAATAAGTATGATAATAATTTTTTTAGTTTAAAGATAAAATGGTGGATTAATTTCAAGGTAATTGTAAATCGATATTATTAGTGATTATAACTGTTACCTTTTAAATTTGTATAATTTTCAAATTTCTGGAAACAAATTTTGTAGGGAGAGCACGCTTTCTCATATTAACAATGAAAATTTGCAGAAAACATAAAGAACGCGGCCAAATTCATTTTATCAAAAACTAAAAAAAATATATACATGAATTGAATATCTATTAATCTGATGTTTTGAGTAAATTGCTTCTATTTTTGTCTTCATAAAATTCATAGAGTTTCCTTTGTTATCAGATTTTTTCCACAGTTTGTACGGTTTAATTTCATTTAAACATTTATTTTAAAGAAATAAAACAAATTATTTAGTTCTCCGCTATTTTTTAAAAACTTTGGATTAAAAAAATTGAATTTGATATATTATTTAAATAATTTGACGTGAATACTTTTAATTTGATTAAAAAAGTAACGTCCTTTTATTATCATTTTAAAATAAAATTTATTGGTGCTGCCATGTACAGTCCCTGGCAAAATTATTAGACGCACCGTTGTTTTTTACGAAATACATGTTTTTGACGAAGTTTATATGCAATTGTGTTATATTTAAACATAGATTTAATGATTTTTTATTCTGGAGATTTGTTATATATTTCCTATTGCTGTTTAGTTTTAGCGTATGGCAACACAATATGAACCAATAGATACACGGACGTAAACAAGTGGAAACTGGTTGCAGCCAGTTCAAACCGACGTTCGCTAGTGTGTCAGTTGAGGACGTGTATCTGTGGCGTTATGCAGTTCGTTTATTTGTTTCAAAGTTGTATGCTACGTAGTTACTTGATTTTTGTGTGTGCAGTATTTAAACAAGCACTTGGAACATTTTCAGCATGGGAAAAACAGGTGATCTGTCACCTCGTAAAAAAGCTGAACTGAAGGCCTTGTGGATGCTAAAAGTTTTTCAAACAGCAAAATGTCACGAAGATTGAAGGTTTCTGAAGCTAGTGTACGACGCATAAAGAAGACAATTGATGCAGGGGACGATCTGAGCCCAAAACGAAAGCAAAGATGTGACAGAAAGCTCATTTTCACTCCAAGGTCAGAGAGATGTTTAAAAAAAGTTTGTGTGGAAAACAGATGGGCTACCACAAAAATTTAAAATTGCAACTCCAAGATGCTAACGTGAATGTTTCTGGGTGCACTGATCGCAGAAAATTAACATAAATATGTTTTAAGATTGCCTCCCCGCCAGGAATCCCAAGTTAACAGCTGCAATGAAAGCAAAGCGACTGAAGTGGGCTAAACATTGGCGTGATAGTGATGTGGACATCTGGAGATCGGTAAGTTATTATAATTTTATCACTAGTCATACATTCAATATCATTTTCTATGCAATGATGCAAGATCCGTAGAGATGTTTGTATTTTTTTCTGTTTTTGATAAGTTTGCTTTAGTGATGAAAACACATTTGAAATTTTGCAGAATAAAGCTCAGTTTGTGCGTCGTCGTCCTGTCGGAAAGTTCCATCCTGACTGTGTCGTTCAAACTGTTAAACACCCTACAAAAATCATGATTTGGTTAGTTATCAGCATCCGGATGAAGATGTAAAGACGCACATTTTCGTACAATACACTTTAAATTTCGACCCATTCATTTTGAAAAGAAAACCTTCAATGCGCTGAGATTAAATTAAATAGTGGTGTTCTCCATTATGAAAGATTAACGGGTTTTCAATGGGAATTTCGCCAAATTAGCCAGCTATCGCCAAGTTGGCTTCATATATGGTAACTTATTTTTGTCACCAAATTTGGCGATATTTTGCCAAGGTGGTCAACATTTGGCGCTATTGTGACAACCCTGCCATTAATACTTTTCAGCCGTTACTCATTGTTGAAGCTGGTACCGATTTCTCGATAGGAAACCTAACCCTGATCTGGCCGCGATCAATGAGGTGGTCCAACCGGAATTGTGAGGGACACACAGAAACTTGGATGTTATATAAATAGATAACGTTAGTCCTTCGGTTCAGTTTTCATCATGATCACTGCTCATGCTGCGGCTCTAGTCTTCACATTCACGAAGTCATTTTCATTCGTAATTAGACATAATCGGCATGTATTATTATTCCGATAGAAAGCAATCGAGAAGCGTTTCTTCTTTTCCAGTAAAGCACCGGATCTTTCAGATAATGATGTCAAATTTTTAATGTAAGCTCATTTTCAAGGACATGATAATTGCGCAACATTTTTTAAAGAAATAGAATTTATAGAGAAATAGAATTTATTTAATTTATAGAAAATAGAAAATCACTGTTCGCAGCTTCGTCCTATGAATAGTAATTTCTACAAATTTTATTCATTTATTCATTAAACTCACTTCGTTAATGTGCCAGCCAGATTTGCTTGTTGGAGGATAAAAATGTGAGAATCATTTTAAGGAACTATTTTTTTTTTTATACTAAACTTTTGATAAGACTGAATGTAAATTTCATAAAATTAATTATGTGCTAAGAATTAATATTTATTTGCAAGCAAGAAGTTATTAAAAAATAAGATGATAAATAATTTCATTTACAAAAACTTTTAAATATTATTTAATTTTCTTTTTATCGGAAGGAGGGGGGTAGGACACTATATGCTTTTGGGATCGGGCGTGCACGGTCTAATGTTGTCGGGCTCGGGCAGTTACTGCATCTAGTCCTGTCTTTAAGCGCTGTGTAGTAATATGTAAATTTTATAAAAATCGATTTGAAAGTTTTTTGTGTTTTTGTTTTACAAAGAAATTCGATTTTTAAACAGGAACAGAAATGCTTTATTAAAATGCGAATTTGTTAGAATTAAGAAAACTGACGAAATGATCGATTTGGAACTTTCAGATCATGTATAAAACATAATAAAGATTTTAAAAAGTATGAGGCATCAAATTTAGGTGGGGTAAGGGGAGGCAATATATATATTTTTTTTTTTTTTTTTTTGGGGGGGGGGCGGTCAAATATTTAAAACCGCAACGTTTTCAGCCGTTTTAGATGCGGATTTTTGACGGAGTCCTGAGATAAATACTACTTATTTAATATAAAATTTAAAGTATATTTACCACTATTTTCGAATAGTAATTTCAGCAAATATCTTTAACGGAGTTTCGTTAAAATTACAGTTCCCCCCTGGTGGTGGAATGTAGAACTAAAAGATTTGAGATTGTTTTTTTTTTTGTTTTTTTTTTTCAATATTTTACATTGCGGACCCAGCACGCCTGCTTAACCTTTATATGAAATCATCGGAAAACCGTCGACCACTCTTTATTATTATGAGCCATTCTAACGCCTCACTCAAATTGCCCCCCAACGGGGAAGGTTAATTTTTTAACTCTGCTCCTTATTAAGCTGCAGCAAAATTCAACCTCATTTGAAGTCTTCACCGGCCTTCGATTGATGAGGTCCATTTTAGACCCCAGACTATATAACAAATCTCAACTGTTAGCAGCTTCTCTCCCATTTTTACACAGTGAACGTTTAAGTATTTCAGTCGAGTTAAAGTTATTAAATCATACAAATATAAGGTTCATTTTAAAATATTACCACGGGCCCGGCCAACGCCGTGCGTGTCAGCTAGTGTATTTTTCATATTCAACTAGAAAACTGAAAAGTAAGTTGAAGATGGGATTTGAGCAATTTACATTTAAACCATAAATAGATGCATTTTTCCCCACAATGCAAAGGATAACAGTCACATAATTTGACAATATTAGTTATGTTTGAGATAGTTAGATACGTATTTGATTAAAATGTTATGCTTAAAAAAAAATATTGAATTATTTCCAAAAAATGTAATAAATATTCGTAAAAGCCAGACATTTTTAAAAGATTTTTTTAAAAAAATACCATAATTTGATCAATATTATGTGAATGTCTCACATATTTTATGTCATTTTTTATGCATTCATTTACTATACAAATCATTGAGTTTTACGTAGCTGATTAAAAATAAATTAAATGTGAATGATTTTTTTATCTTATTAATAAAAAACCTTCTTTGCATAATTTTATATATTTCTTTATTACGATTAAAACATTTAAGTGGTAACACCGTTTTGATACCCTCAAATTTATAGCTTTCTCTGGCATAAAAAAAATGCGAATTATTTATAAAAATGAATTTATAATATTTTATTATACATATTGTAAATTACAAACTTTTATGCTTAATAGACCGGGAGGCGGAAGCCCAGACAATCACCTCATGGAGTTGACGGCTTAAAATACAGAAATATTTAAAACTCGATTCGGATATGCAACTTCGGATATAAAACTCGATTCGGAAAACGCAGTCGATCTGCCAAGTCATATCTGATGGAAATATAATCATCTTCAGATCAGCAATAAACAACGAAAACAGGAAACTGAAACGATAATTTTCAAGGACAATAAAATTTTCTAATTGTTATCAAAATAAATTAGACTGTAAATCATCATTATACAATCATCGAACTGTTTAAAATATCTAAATTATGTTTACCAAAAGCGAACAGTAATAACCATAAATAAAACCTGTTTATTAATTCCCACGCATGATGCAAGAGACTCCTGTGATTTCTAAAATGAACTGAAAAATTTTTAAGACATTTTTATTATTATGATATTAGCTGTTAGATAAGAAACATGTAAGATTTAAAATAGCTGCCCTAAGATGCAACATAATTGTGTATGTTATAATACAATGCAATGTAATCAAGAAAACCAAAAAAGAGGCTCATTAGTGAATTTACTTCATGTGTTCAAATTATTTTAACACATTTCTTTTCTTCTTTTCACGCTATAGTGAAATGTCTCTCTATTCTAAAAAAAAGTAACTACCGCTGTCACCGCCGCCGCCGCCGCCGCCGCCGGTTTTGAATTTTTTGTGACCGGAGGTCTTTCTTTGTTAATATTGAGAAAAATAATGCATACAAAAATATGAAAATCAGTGGTTTTATACAGAAATGTTTGATAAACACGCTGATGCAGACAGTTTTCAAATCGAAGAATTATTTTAAGAGATATTGAATGCTAAAGTTGGACAAAATCGTTCCACTAAAAAAGTTTTATAGCAGCAAAAACTATACATGGCAGTGTAATCATTTTTAGATCATTTTATGCGTTAGAATTTGCCGGAGTGCAGATTGCATTAATTTTTTTATTTTGACTCATTTTTCAGGTTTTATTTCTATTTTAAATTCAAATTTTCTGCATTTCTAGAGATATATTTTACAGATTTCAGAAAATTGTACTAATTTAAACTGTTGCCAACTGTATAAAAAGCGCAAGCAATAATGTTTGCTTCAAATTAAAAATTTATTTACACGTGACTATTATAAACAGGAAAAAACTTTCAAATTAGAATTAAATAATTATGTATAAAAAGCAGGAACTTACGTCATAAAAAGTACACACGTGAATTTTAAAAGAGAAAGGATATTGTAAAATAATAAATTCATTAACATGCGTTAGAAGTCTTAGGAGAAATTATGTCATATTTACGTCACATTATAGTTATTACATAAAATGAACACAAAATAATATTGCAAAAAAGTTTAAATTTAGAAATTGCGCTAGACATTTATTTAATATTTTGAGAGGATATTTTCAACTATTTTTGTTAGGAAACCAAGCAAATAATATTTCATTGCTAACAAAAGTACTTTCACGCGATTATTTAAAAGAGAAAGAATAGCTTGGTAAAAATTACGTCAGATTAAAAACGATTAATTTAAAATATCTCATTTGAAAGAACTTTCTTTTCGCTTTGTTAAAAAATACCAGGAGACAAAGACTCTGTTTACTTAATTCCTTTTATATTAGCTTAATTTGAAATGTTGTTACACGTGTCTACGTCATCAAGTTATTTTTATTTCGACGTTTTATTTGTATTTTTATTAATGTTGTACGAATTTATTTGTTCTTTCGTTATTTAAAATAAAAATTATGTCAATTTGTATAATTTGGCGAATGGTTTGGCGATTTTTATAATTTGGCGAAATGGGTCGTCGGGATAATCAAGTAGTACCGCAGCGGATTTGGCGTTAAAATTCCCCAATCAAAGAGAAATGAATTGAAATTCGTTTATAGGGAGATCGCCACTGTTTTTTAAATTATAATTCAATCTTTCGAAATCTTTTTAAAGCCGATCAAATTAGCGTGCATTTAGAGCCTGCGGTGTCTGGACGGGGGTTGGCGAGCGTAGCTCGTAGGGGGCCGAGCCCCCTAGTATAATAAAAAATTCATCAAAGAATAGGGAACTCGGATACATCGGATATACATCCAATCGTGGGATTGCTGCTGCGGCAACATAAAGGTAAAGAATTTACCTATATTATTTTATTAATTGATTTATTATGAACGGCCAGATTTAGATATCTAAATATTTTGCGCCTGTGCTACTGCGCAAAACAGAGGTGGGTATTTGCCAACAATATCTTGGTGGTTAACACCCTGAAAACGAGATTTTAGCGGAGGATTCATAGGTTTACCATTGTGTTTTCCTGCACCCGAAAATATGAAAATATGGATGACTGGGAGAAGTGATTACATACGTTGAAGAATAAATTATCCTGTTAACACAATTCTGATAAAACCAGCTGTTACAGAAAAATGAAATTAAAATTTCGTCAAAACCGTCCAGATAACATTGTTAAACTGAGTTTATCTCTAATCTTCATTTTTTTTTGTTAGTGAAATTATTACTTAACTTCGAAATCTACCTGTGCTTGTAAGCCGAATAGGCAGAGATTTTTTTTGTTATTGTTTACTCGTTTTACGCGATCTACTTGAAAGTACTTGACTATAGCGAAATCCTGCTGAAAAAAAATGATTCTATCAAAAGGAATACCTCTAAGAGGAACAACCTGTCTAAAACGGGAATTTTGTACCTTCACATGAGTTTTCACTTTAGCAGATTTTACTGTATGATATTTAGGTAAGTCTTTGAAGTGGAAGGATGCAAAAGAATTATTAGTGGGTCTTACGGTTCTTCTCTAAGCCCTATATTGGTGGTTAGAATTATAAGAACAATTGAAAATTGCACAGAAAAAATCTATTTCTGAACTACTTAAAGTGAAATTTATACATAAAATACTTTTTTATGCTAGAAATCATTGTAGAATGCAAAACATTGGAAAATGCAAAATATGAATGTTTTGCCATAATTAACAAAATATGTCATTGTAAAAATTGGACAAAATTATAAGGACAATGAAGGTTTTTGCCTGAAACACGCTAATAATTAATAATCTCTCCCTTCTGCTCAATCACATTTATCAGTCTTGAGGTCATGGAGTTTGATAATTCCTTAAGAACGTTCTTGGAAATTTTTGAACAGGCTTTTTCAGTGCCGGACAGAAGCTCTTGCTTGATTTCATATTGTATACAACTTTTGTATACTACGTGTGCCAGAATAATCCCACAGATTTCCCATTAGATTCAGATCAGGGCTTCTGGACCGCCAATGAAGTAGTTTCACGAAATTAGCACCAAACCACGATTTTGAAATTTGAGAAACATGTACTGAGGCATTGTCCTGCTGGATAAAATAGTCTCCTCTCGTTATTAACAGTGCTTCTGGTAAAATATTATCGCACAATACATCAAAATAACTCTCGGAATTCATTCTACCCTGCACAAAAACTATTGGAGTAGTTCTACCGGTTGCGAAACCTCTCCAGACCATTACTGAGCCACCTTCAAATGCACGCTTTGAGAATATTTCTTTTTATCTACGGAGATAATACCAAAAGTAGCGAAAACGATCTGGTCCATCCAAATTAAACTTTTTCTCATCGGAAAAGAGAACATCATCCTACTTTTTTTCACATAGTAATACATTTTTTGGCAAACTCCATCCTCAGTCTCTTATGAACTTTTGTAAGAGGCGGTCGTGACATATGTTTACCATAGTGAACCTTTATTTCTATTTGTAAAACACGTCGAACAGTTCGAGCACTGAATTATAAGTTTAATTCACGTTTTATTTCTGTTCACATTTGTTTTTTGAAGCATGCTCGCTTTATTATCATTCTTTTCTCCCGTACAGAAGCAGAAGACCGCCTACGTGTATGTCTTTGCCGTCCATACTTACCGGGATTTTTAAGATAATCGTAAATAACCGTTCTTGATCTATTTAACTTTGTCGCAATTTGGTGTACAGAAAGTCCTGAACTTTTAAATGCATCCACTTTCCCTTTCTCAAACTCCGAAATCTTTTTAACTAGCGGCATAACTGAAAAACAGAATATGACCATCCCAAACGCTTACTACACATTTATATCGTCCGAAAGTTCCATGTACAGAGCAAAAAACATGCAAATTTTGCTTTTTAGAATACACAAATACAGTTGTTCTTATAATTTTGTCCATGTCAGATGGCTGTATAAATCCATAATACATTTGATGAAAATGAATTTACCACATATTTCCACAAAAACGTATAAAAATATTCTTCATTTTTCATTGGTTTCCTGCCATTAAATTTGCATAAGTTTCCGGCCAAATGTAGCCAAGATTTGGCGATTTTTGCCTTGTCTTTATAATTTTGACCACCATTGTAGCTAGTGTTTTACGGTATAAACTCTCGTGTGCCAGCCTCTTTCGGGTTGTTTATAGAACGCCTTTTTTTAAAAAACATAGGTAATAAGCAGAATGTATGTACCTATATATTTTCTTCTTCTTTTGACAGTCTACAACGTATCATTAATATATAATATCTTCTGTAAAATCTTTCAAAAATATGATACATTTCAAATGAGTATATAATTGCTGATGTCCACTGCATTTTTCATAAATAAACACCTTTTATTTGATAACTAAATATGTCAGTAAAAATTGCGACATGCTTAATTTTTTTTAAGCCAAACATTTGTTTTAATAGCACGAAACACATCGCAGTTTTAACATTTCCAATTATTTTTATTTTTCAGGTTTGCATAATACATCCATATATTCCAATAGGTATTCAGCAGCTAAATATCATATATTAATTTGCCGTGTAATAATATTTTATCATCAAAGAACATTATTTGTCTAAATCCCCAAACAAACATTTTTCAAATCTAATCATTTTTTCTCATTGATAAATATTCTTTAATAGGAGCATTCCCAATTGAGAAAAATACCCATTTGTTTAAATGAATATTTCAATGCTAAATAATTACTTAAAAGTGAAGCATGTGCTGAATAGGAACATAGATTTAAAAGCAAATAAATACTGCATATTTGTAATTACGGTTAAAATTAATGAAACAATTGTTCAAATATTTTTTTTTTAATTTTTAATTTAAAAGACGTTCATTGAAAGCAACGTTTCATAAAATTATTACAATTGGAGAGAACTAAAGGAATGCAAGTTAATTAAAAATAGTTTGAAATGTTTGAATATATTTTCTCTAAACATGAAGTGATGAAATGCTTGATTGTGTTATGTTTCTTTTAGACTTATAAATATGCTTTTTGATTAGCATAAGAATTATGCTTGAAAAATTAATAAAAGAGAAAACAGTAATTTGTTTTTTTTAGTAAATAATTAAATTCGCAACTTAAAAAGGATCATAATATTATTTTTATGCCTAATTCTTTTAAGTTATAATTGTACGTTTAGAAAATTTCCTAAAATTTTTTAATGTCTTATATTTTAATTCCAGATTTTTGATAAGCAATTATTATGGTACTCTTTCGAATTAAGTATAAAATTTAGTTTTTTAAACGTTTTAAAACTAATTATTGAAAATATGAGATACCAGCGATTAATATTTACGATTTATTATACTGTGCAATATGGATGTCTGGAGAAATAAAAGTATTATTTTTATTTTGGCTCAATTGCAAGTTGAACCATCATTTTAAAAATTGGCATCGCTGGTAATATGAAATTTGTTTAATATTGAACGTTTAAAACATTTAAAAGAATATCTTCCTGACTTCTTTGGTATTTAACATATCAACTATAAAATAAACACTGCCCACATGTTTAAGGAAAATATATCCTAAAACATTTTACGTTCAAGTGGTTATAATACAATTCTCATGGTAATTTTCAATTATTTGATGTTGCATCCATCGGACCGTATCACATTCAAGTCGTCATGGTTTAGATTTTATTGATCGAAAAATTTATATTTTGTAGCATTTCTTCAATTTTTAGATTCACTGTCTACATTAGATGAAGAAATTCCCCTTTTTCGCTAACAGAAAATTTTCTAGACTATTACTACTGAGATTACTTCGTATAGCTCGAGTCTTTTAACATATATATTTTCCAAACTTCGATGCAGATGAATGGCTGTAACATTTCTTAAGGGGGTCCGGGACACATTTTTAAATAATTTTTATTTATTGAGTTAAAATTCTGAATTTTTTTGTCATGGTAAACCTTATCATTTATAAAAAAAAATCACATGATAAAAATTCTCATAATTAAAAAAAAATTAAAATGTAAAATTTATTAAAAAAGTGAGGTAATTTAAAATAGTTATAACTCGAAATATTATTTATAGAATTTCATTTTTTTTTTCATTTAATCCATTAGTGCTTGAATTTTTTTTTTTTCAAATCAATATTGGGCTTAATTATAGTAAATGGTGTAAAATGAACGTAAAAAATAATAAAAAAATTCTCTTTGAATTTTTTTTATTTTATTTAACGTATAAAAATATAAACGTCCCAATTTTGGGACGCTAGGCACGAAAGGGTAGGGGTTTTCTCCGTTACTGTCTAAGCACTATATCTATGTTTTATGGAATTTAAATTGTTTCAAAAAGGTTATATATCATTCGGGTTATTATTTGATTAGAAAAAATTCTTTATTATTCCTATAGGGGGCGGGGGGGCGAGGGCTGGTGTCGGCTCAAGAACAAGACCTCCTTCCTCCTCACCATTAGCTATTGGCATAGTAAAAATTTATATAGTAACAATTTATAATAATCAATAACTAAAAATGGAGTATATATACCGTATATACTTGCATATACGCCGACCCATTAACGTTTGAACGCAAATTCTGCAAAAAATCAAAAACTCGTGTATGTCGACCCCCTAACTTTTTACTTCAATTTCGCACAAAATCAAACCAAAGAGTTCACTTACTAATGCGAAAAATTAGTAAGTAAACAAAAACAAACCATTGAATTTTTTTTAATAATAAATTATTATTATTTGTATATTTTATATATTATTTTATTATTTATACACATAAAAAAACAGACTTTTGCAGTATTCGAAGTTTTTTCTTTTCTTTTTTTTGTCCTTCTTTTCGGCTTTGTAATTGACTCGCGTATTAGTCTACCTCCCCCCCCAATTTACTTGCAGAAAATTGTCAAAAATTCTTCGTTTTACACACGACTATATATGGCACAGTATAACTTCGATTATCCGACACTCGTGTAACCGGAACTCTCTGTAAACCGATGTCGATATCCTAAATTTTTTTCCAACGTATTTTTTTCTTTTTTTACTTTCACATTCCTTGTGTATGCAAGTGTTCATTTCCAAACCACGAGTAGAAATAAGCATTTTGGTTCCCCTTTCTTCGAATTCCATTGACATTAGCATGAGCTCCCGCAAGATTCGATCCCGGTATAATTGTACTCTTGCACCTCCCCCCTGTGTACACGACCATGTTCTAAACAGATAAAATTATTTTAATGCATAGTTTAAATTTAGATATTTATTAAGCAGTTTAAATAGTTTAATAGCAGTTCGATGACGATGTTACATATTAAACTAGATGATTATTGATAAATTTTCGATAATCCGAAAATTTCGATTATCTGCTGTCGGTTCGGTCCCAATTATGTCGGATAATCGAGGTTCTACTGTATTTTAGTAACCTCAGGATGTCAAACACTAAACAAGTACAAAACATAACGGTATGATATAATTTTTTACCAAGCCAATAGCTAAGGGTGGGGAGGGGTGGGTGTCTTGTTCTTGAACCGAGCCCAACCACTACCCCCCCCCCCCCTATGGTAATAACAAAGAATACCCAGATAATAATCCGAATAATAATTTTATAACCAAATAATAATCTAAATGGTATGTAACCATTTTGTAACAAAATAAATGACATAAAACATACATTTAATGCATAGACAGTAACGGAGAAAACACCCACCCATTCGTGCCTAGCGTCCCAAAATTGGGACGGTATATAAAGGTTTAAATTCGAACAAAAAAATAGAAATCTGAAAAATTCAAAAATACGCATTCTAAAATAATGTTTCGTCTTATAAATAATACCACTTATAAAATGATTGATAAAAAAATGAAAGAAATATCTTAATTTTTCTTACGCGCCATTTTATTTAAAGAAAATCCAACTTTTCGCTACAACAAACATTTATTTCACCCTTTTATTCTTAAAAATGCACTGTCATTTATGGATAAATATTGAAAACAAATACTAAGGACATATTTTACAAAGTTTTGAAGGGATATCATAATTCCATTTGTAATGGGGATTTTTTTAAGAAAGCGTCCCAAAATTAGGACGCCAGGCACAAATGGGTTAAATAAACAAAAACATGTAAGTTCTAATTTTGATTCAGCATTTTTAAAAATATTAATTTATAAAAAAAATAAAAATATTTAACTATAAAATAAAAACAAGTGGTTCAACTTTAAAAAGTAAAAATCGTATTTTCAAAAGTAAATATTTTTTCAAATATGCTGAATTAAAATTAAAGTAAAATAATTGAAAAAGATATGTTCCAAGTTTGAACCATTTATCTTTAACGGTTCTAGAGTTATAAGGATTTAAATACGTGAAATGGTGAAAAAACCTATCATGAAGTAAAAAGCATTTTTATAAGGAGTCGTTTCCATGACAGCCATTGCTTGAAAGCTAGATTTTAAAAACAAACCAAAACAAAAAAATTAATATTTTTTGTTCTAATTCAGATAGAAACATCACTTAAATGTCATTTTAAGCAAGAAAAAACAGTGAAATCTTTAATGAAATAATTTTTTTTTTTGCAAAATTTGAAGATTTTTGTATCCCGGACCCCTTAACCGAAGTAACAGTATCTTCAACACACTATGTTGGAAGTGTGGGGATTTTTGCTTACTACTGGGGATGCTTACTACTTTTATTTTATTCATTTCCAATGTTTCCGATTCAGTTTTACAAGAGTTGTGATACTGAGTATTGTTTAAATTCGGTTATGTGTGCTATTTTTGTTTTTTATATATAACGATATGCTTCACTTCCTAGAAGTTGTATTTAGATAATTCTACATGTACCAAATGTTTTTAACAGCTCATGCATTCATAACGTTAAGATATTTCTAACCAGTTTGACTGAATCATATTACGGAAAAGCTTAAAAGCTTTTGAAGAATGGGTGCCATAATAGCATCGATGTATCATTTAATCCTTTCTGTAAAGCTTCGTATTTATTTTAACGTTGCGAACTTAGCTGCATTTATAAGGCTTTTTTTATAAATGGCATAAGCTCTTGTCACTGTACAGTAAATTACTGGTAAAGAAATATTACTAATAAAACATGTATATGATAGTATCACTTTATTAGAATTATGATAGTAATTGTTTATAGTTCAGCATTGCCGGGTTAATCTTATTCACTTTCTTTTGATCAAAACATCAATGGTCGAATTCGATACATTATATTAAACCCTGAATGTAAGTATGCAGGATCTGAAAGGGGATTGCGTGAAACAAAAAATACTGAAATTTTGTTTTCAAGTTATTCGTTGAAAAACATTCCAATACATGACCTTATAGCACCTGTGCAGCAGGTACTTTTATATGAATTTTAGATTAAAGGTGAGTGCTATAATGCATATCGTTTTATGTTTCGATCTTGTCCTTAATTTGTATACAAGTTGAACTTTTCTGTAACTAAAAACAAATCTATGTCATTTGAATAATAAGAAGAATTTACTACATCATGTAACATTTACAGTGAACTTCATGAATCAGGTGTGAACATATATTATTTATATAAATTGAATTTTAGAATTGCATCTGCTGCGGATTTCTTCAAATGAATATCGCAGCATTATTTTGAAATTCTGTGCTGTCCGAAATAAACTAACATTTTTTAAATAAAGTCTTTGAGCCTTTCAAACCTTTTTATTTTAAACAACGGAAGTACTTATTAACATTTTATTAACCTGTTTATGTAGCCTTGTGGTAAAGAATATGGAATAATCTTATCTATACCAATAAAATAAATATGTTTTTCTATGTGTGTATATGTGTCTGTCGGTGTGCGTTGGCTAGGAAACTCTACGCGCATAGAAGTCTAAATAGTCGGATGAGGGCTGTCCAATGCAGATTCTAATTTACCTGAGATTCATATTTTTCATTTTTTGATAATTAGCCTAGTTATTAAATGACCGCAATTAAAATCGCATTGCCAACAAAACCCTAGTAGGGTTCGTCCGATTGCACACCAAGAGCAAAGAAGTACCAAAAGCTATTTTTTACATCTTTGAAAATATTTCAAATGCAGAAAGGGGGAGACATATTTATAAATTTCTTATTTTTACCTTTAAAACGATGCGGTTCGTTTGACAAAACATTAATATTAAAACTTTTAATGCAAATTTTGTTTTTAAGTTTGTTTTTGATGTCTCCTTTTTCTCTTTGTGTCCCACCAGTGGCTGAAAGGTTCTGCTCTCGAAGCTGGTAGACGGGAGGTGCTGGGTTCGAACCCAATCGCGCCCGTCGGCCTAATCGGAGTTTTCGTGGTTTTCTTCGAACCTTGGATTTCCAAGCGTTAATACGGGTTAGGTTCCCTTAGAAAGACCCCCACGAAGGGCACTCCCCCTGGGCCCATACCCCTCGTGCAGATAATTGGCCGTCATAAATACAACCAACCAACCAACCAACCTTTTTCTCTTTTTCGCGGAAGTTCTTATCCGGCTCAGAGATACCAATTAAGGGGTCACAGGACTCTTAAAGTTTAAAATTTTGGAAATTTTATTTTTTTTAGATGTTAAATTCCCATCTTTTCTGAGCATTTTGATATAATTGTTTCTTTGACATTCCCAATAGAACAGAAGTTATGGCTTTTAGAATTATACCTGCCCAACAGCTGAAGCGGCGTTTCCAAAATTTTGAAGTCCTTTTTCTCCAAATGACGTTTTTGGGTATAATGTGCACGATATCTCAAAAACTTCTGAATTTTATTCCATGAAATTTTCAAAACATATGTTTCATGTTTGTCTGTGTAAACTGAAACAAAAATTTCCATTTTATTGTTCAAAAAAAATATTTTTTTCATTTATTTATGTTCAGGATAATTATTACAATCTGAAGTATAAGTAGGCACCAAAACTTTCATTAAAATTCCAAAATTTATTTTGTAAACTTCTGCGTAATCTTTTATGCCGATTTTCTGCTCGTCAGATGTCCTACAGCTTGGAGCCCCCTATAAATTCTAATTCTGCATATTGCAATTTTTTAAATATATGAAATGAAAGAACATACCTATATCTTTCATCCAAATATGAAATTGTGTCTTAACCCTCCGACTGTCTTGGAAAAGGGCAAAATTGTAATCTTGTTTTCACTGCATTTTGCTTGAAATGTTAAAAAAATGATTCTTTGAACATTTTATAAAAAAAAAACTTATAAACGAATATGAATGCAATCCTTGGAAGTATTAATCATTGTTCAATGTATTAAAAATACATTAAATCAATAGAATTATATTACTTTAAATATTGCTTGTATTGCAGTGAAACCTGGAGCTTAGTGAACGTATTAACACGGGCTTGTCAGTGAGGGGATTAAAATCAAATACGTTTTCAGATATTAAATGTTGAAAATGGTCTTTTTTTTCTTTTTTTCTAATTTTAAGAGTCCTGAGAACCCTTAACGAAAAGAAACACAGAAAGCTAAAATCTCTTCTCTACGCAAGTAAAAAATAAATTTAAAAAATAAAAAAAACCCGGATGCGTAAAATGCGAACTAATTATTATTTCTCAACAATGTGAAACGATTTTTTATGTTACTTACCTATTTTTTAATTTACTTGTACTGGTGACTTTTAACTTGTGTTTAATTGTTAGTTCCAATCCAAAAACGCTGTTTTGATGAGGCCTATAAATGTCTATGAGTGTTAGAGTTTCGGTAAAGCCAGAGATCCTACCTACACAACTTTAAGTTTGTGTAACTTTTAAACGGAGCTTCTGACTATAAAATAGTCAATGAAGCATTCTGAAAACTCTTCATTTTGAAAGACCTATCCAATGATATGTAACTCAATATGGTGCGTAATTTTTTTGTCTCTACCGCCATTTTGGTATTTATAAAAACATAACCTAGTCTATAACCATCGGACCGTTAAGACGAATCGATAGAGACCTCATTCATTAAAATCCATCAAGCCGTTGGGTTGTTTCGAGGGTATAAAGAAATCCGCATTCCCAGATACGCGTGAAATACGTAACCATTCTTGGCATTCGGGTATAAATACATATTTGGACCATTTGTAAAAAGTCCGCGACTGCAGGTCACAGCTCGCATACCCGGTGCACTCCTTTTTTCTACGCTAAAAATAACTAAACTTCGTATTTCGGCCCAATCTTTTTACGTTCCAAATCATATTACAATCCCAGTACTCTGGATTTACACTCCCTATAAAAATCTTGAAACTTTAGGACGAATAGAAGTATTTATTTAAAAAATTTAATTTTCGAAATTTTCTATCAGAACACGAACACTTGGTCGGCAAATTTTTACGACTAATGATCGATATTTATGCAAAAAATTTTTATGCAATTTCAGAAACTGTTATATTTATAACTTACAAAAAGATCAAAGAGTTCGGACGATAATATATATATATTTTTTTTTATTAATGGATCCGACCCGAAAACAAAAAAAAGCGAGAATAAAAACAGAGTATTTTTAGAACAACATATCAAAAATTTTATACCCATTTCTTACGCAGGCTGCACGAAAGTATATAAAAAAAGGATAAAAAATTCAAATAGTTTTCTCTATAAAAAATATGTTTTTAACTATTAAACGAGCCACAGCGAAAAATAAATCTTCTTACATGCGCTTTTACCACTAAATATATATATATATATATTTTTTTTAACGATTTGTTTATGTAGGCTGCGAATACATTACATATTTAACACATGAAAATTCACAATAATTTGATTAGTAACGAATATTTTTTTTAAACATCTAACACACACAATGACCTCTCTCCTCCTTTTTTTTTACATACATCAAAATTTTTTGCATGTTTTAAAAAATATGAATATTAATCATTTAAAAAATAATTCCGAAAGTCACGTTTGACTATTTTTTGTGCACTTGTCCATAGAAATAACATTGCGCACATTGTGATTATAAAAATACATTAATTTTATACAGTAGCACTGAAATTTTACTGAAATACTCTACACTGTAAAAAGAAAACATTCTAGATTTGCCAGCACAAACTGCTAGCGTCCGAACTGCCAGCACAGTGTGCTGTTAATTTTACGCAACTACTGTATTTTTCATGTTTATATAGTCAATAAACCAAAGAAAGCTACAGCACATTCGACAGTGATCGAGTTTGAGCGCGAGATGAACAGTACTTTGTACAGTAAAAATGACGTTTTTTTTTTTCAGTGTGATCGTTCAGCTAATGATAAAGTATAAATTTCGTTCAGAAATTTTGAGATTTAGCGGGAAATAATCAGTTTGAAAATAAAATTAAGTTTCCATAGGTTTAAAATTTTGCGCACTCTTATTTACATTTATAACCTTTTCTTAATCTGCTATTGCTTTAAAATTATAATAGGTTAAACTAACCTTTAATCTGTAGTTTTATTAAAATCTAATTTAGAAATAATGACATTTTGGGTAAAATTTGAACTTTCAAAAAAGTTTCAATAAATTTCAAATAGTTTAATTTAAATTAGTTTCAATGTTTTAAAATATCCAGTAGGGTTTCGATTGGAAAAAAAAAGTGAGAAGAAACAAATGGCTTTTTGCAACTAAAAATCCATATTTTAGCATGCAAATTATAAACACTCATCGGAAATATATTTATTATGTCTGTCTTTGGCTCTCTAATCTGTAACTATTTTCTATGTTGTTAAAATATATATATACCGGCGCGTGTCTAGGAAATCCGGTGTACGATGCCGAAGGCATTGAAGCTATCAAATCTAAATATGTTTGGATAGACACTCATTTGAAAATAAAAATTCATACAAATTCAGGCAATAATATTGTTCCACGAGCAATAGGATCGTTTAGAAAGATTCCCGTTTGAATGTTAATAATCATTCATCATTGATTTTAAGTAGAGTTATGTTTATTATCATGGCCCCGGACAACGCTACGAAAGCCAGCTTGTTAATTATTATCTTATAAAAATAACTCCATGTTACTAAATGAAAACAAAATCCTTGTCATTATTAAATCATAAAGCCTTCGCCTGAGGATTTTTCTTTTCAGTACAACAGTACAGAGAAAAACTCATAAGTTATTAAATATTTTTCATATATAAATATACTATTATTCCCCAAGCGGCCTATCCATTTTATGCTGGAAAATCTTGTTTTATTGCCCATACACCCAATGCATATTTTAGAATTTATAAATGAAAGTAAAACTTTATCTGATTTTGGAAACATGTTATGCTTTCAGACTTCTGTATATTTTGCTTAGTAAATTTGCTGCATGAATTTAGTTTAAAAAGATTTTGCTTTATTTTGTACGATAACAGAAAAAAATAATAAATTTATTTTTTATTCACTAATTATACATTTATTTCTTCTAAAATGAGCTGATTCGTAATGAATTTTATATTAATGACAATTTTGGATTTTATTTTATAATTTAAGTGAAAGTTATTGATATAGAGATTTATAGAGGGTTTCCAAACAATTATTATTTGATTTAGAAGTTAATAACAATTGACATAGTACTATTTTCAGATATACAATTTAGATTATTTCGAGACAAAGAAATAGAAAAACTTTCTCACTTACTATGAATCACACATCTTCTACTCATAGTCTCATGACAATAAATAGACAGCATTGTTTAATTTTGATCACGTGAAATTTTTTCATTTACAAGATTCATTTTTAGATATCACGCATAGATACACTGTAGCAGTTGTCGAAGTTAAGATGCAAAAACAATATATAACACGTTCACGCCCACGCGGTGGGTCACACTCGGCTGTCTCAGAGCTACCAAGTCTCCGGCTTTTTGGATACCAGTATTTTAATACAAAAAATGTTGTTTTATTTAATTAGAACAATTGGGCGATTTAAAGGAACAACATTTTCTCTAAAATAACAGTGGTGTGCAAAAAGGCGGAGACTTGACAACTCAGACAGTCGAGTGTGACCCACCGCGCCAGCGTAAACGTGTTAACTAATATGCACTCCATATTTTGCGGTGTAAAGACATGTAATTGACTTGTTATGCATGATACGTCATCCATGATATTTCGAGAAGTGCTGTAATTGGCTATTATTCTTGTCTACACGATGAAATTTTGAAACATTCAACATCTTAATTGTCTTTTATTTAATGATTTTCAGCTTTGAATTGCAACCGTAACTTAAATTAAAAATTTAAAAAAAAAACGCCTATATGATTTAACTTTTGCTAGTAGGTATTTGTATAAATATTTGAAGTCAAATGTTTAATGCTTAATCATATTATTTCTATATATTAAGGAAAATAAAACATACATAATTCTGATAAAAATTCTACTTGATTCGAAACATAATAATATATATCTCAGTGCGTTTGTGACATGTCCCATATGTGCATTGTTGTATAATATTATATAAGCTTTTGTATAATGGATTCATTTGAATTGTTTTATTTTTCATCAGCTACACCTCAAAAGACGTAATTTTAAAAGGAGGTTATTTATATGATCATTTTATTTAATTATCTGTCATTAAAAAGTCCCTTTGGAGATTTTGAATCATTTTCGATATTACATGATTCTTAACGTTCAAATTATTCCAATGAAATGTTGAGATGTGACTTTAGCACACTGTTGTGTTTGTTTGTTTTTATTTGTCAATTATTCAATAAATAACAACATATCTTCGCCATTTGTTATATTAGAAAGGCCATAGATATATGAATAGTAAGGTTATTCTTTTCCGTTCATGATAATTCGGAAATTGTAAATGAAATAGTTTCACATGATCAATGTCGAACATTGCTGCCTATTTATAGTCATGAGACTATGAATAGAATATGCGAGATTTATACTAAGTAAGTGAATGTTTTCCTATTATTCATTGTACGCAGCAATATGATAACAGATCTAATAAATAGATACGACAGAATTATAGTTCCCAAATTCAAAACTATCTAATAAGCTTATATGAGTAAAATGAAAAAATAATGAAACAGTGAAATATGTAACAATTCCTTAAACGTTTTCACATTTCGAGCGATATGACTCTGCATAATTTCCGTTAAATTAATTCTCAAATCTTTTAATAAAATTAAAGCGACCTTTTTTTTATTGCTTTTTTGGGAGAATATCTCTCTAAATTAATTAAACTACACAAATATTTCAGATATTTTAAACCGAAATACAAGTATACCCATAGACAAAAATGATTCCGGACTGCATATAATAATAGATTCCAATCCTGAAACTCCATTTCAAAATAACGATTCTTATTTCAGCTAATATAAATATTTGTAAGAGAAGTGAAATAAAGCTAATTATTTATGATAATTCATATTCTTTTGGAATTGCAAAAGAAATTGTTGTAAGAACATGATAGAATTGCGTTTCTTTTATTATCCAGTAGATTGATGTACAATGCACATTTTCATGAATAAAAGCTCAATTAAAAATGTTTTTACAGATTAAATTGTGGATAAAAGTACACTTTAAAAAAGACTCTGGGTGATACAATAATACCACGATTTAAAATACAGTAACATCTTCAGAATTACCAGTAATTTCGAAAAACGTTTTTAGCTATAGAAATCTCAGAAACCAATGTATTTTCGAGATTTACTAATCAGTTTTCTCAAATCATAATATCGGTATTTAGGATGATATCAACTTCAAATTACACATTTTCTGTCAAGCAAGTAGATTTCTACATGTGAGATTCAAAAAATAAATTTATCATATTTGTCTGCGAAACATCTTTGCTGCACGTGAAAATGTTTCCGTGAGAATTGATACCATACAAAATTCCTCCATTTTGGATTAAGACAACTGATTAACAATGAATATGAACTATTCGGAAACATTTCGAAAAGCAATTTCGAAAAAAATATTTTTTCGGCGCGTTCGTAATTATATAAATACGTCGCACCTGTAGTCGCCGAATGGTCCATCCGTCTCTCCGCACAGAACAGCCCAAAAACTACTCAGCCGCATGGTTTGTAATTTCATATATATATATTCGTTGCAGAATGTACTCTAAACATTTCAAATTTTATGAAAATCGAATCAAAACATATTAATAAAAGTTTTCTTCAGTCTATTATAGTACGTAATTAATTCAACGATATTTCACGATATGCTGTGATTCTAGGTTGCCATGGTTATTACTTCCTATTTAAGGTAGAATCGCGTTATTTCCGTAGTATTGAATTTAAAACATGTAACCGGAATAAATTTTGTATTCATGCATTTTTGAATAAGTGTGCAACAGCTATTGCAGCACATTTCTGAATATTTACAAAACTAGTTATACTAGGAATGCACTCAATTTTTCACGTCTCACGTACAATTTCCGACTTGTTTAAATCTGGAAAATATTCTGGTTTCTGTTGTTTCTAATGATGAAACAATGCTTTTCTGAGAAAGATTTGATAATATATTTTCGTTCGTGGTTATATTATATTTTCTAGATTAAGCAAACTCCGGCATTTTTCTACAGTATACTTTTTGTTGTTTATTCTCAGTTATTTTTATTCCATCATATTACAGAAGGGTCTCCTTTTATTGCTGCTCATCATCTAATTAATTAATTAATAGTTTCAGAGGCACATTTCCAATTTAAAAAAAAATGTTTCAAAAGTTCTTATTCATTATTATAAAACCTTTAACAGTAAATAACAAAGAGGTCTCCTTTTATCGCTGCTCATCAGCTAATTAATTAACTAATAGTTTCAGAGGTACATTTCCAATTTTTAAAAAAAATGTTTCAAATGTTCTTATCCATTATTATAAAGCCTTTAACAGTAAATAACAAAGAGGTCTCCTTGCAATTGCAAATGTACCTCTAAAACTAGCGGTTTAAGAGTTAGTTACTGGTAGAATATTAAAATGTTATCGTGTAAAATCGTGTTAAATTGGATGAATATATGTGTGCAGAAAAAATATATTCAATTCTGTACGTCACGTTTTTTGGTTTTAATCGGTGCAAATCTATTTAAACATCTTTCCTTTCATTTAGACATCAATGAAATAATAATAAAATGAACTAGTATAGTGTTTATTTTGAATTTGTTTATGTCATTTTTATAACAATCAAATCAAGCACAAATTAAATGAACAATTATTTTTTAATAAAAAATCATAAACCTTTTCTGAATAAAATGGCTGTAATTTGGTAAAGGTGTCTTGTTCTTCTAATATTACAGCGATTATTTTTCTAGAGAGTACACGATCAACAAAAATAATATCTCAGTGTTTGAAGTATCATTCTGTTGGTGCAGGGCGAGCTATATTAGTCGATTAGAGCAAAGCGATAGATAATGTCTTCGTAAAATACTGCAAACTTTCTTGAAACTATTGTAATTACACCAGAATTCCGTTTCAGAAGTATTTGCATTTTTCGCAATTAACCTTTTATCTATTGTCAGTACTTAGAGGAGAAGGTCCGAATACCGGCTAGGGCCCAAATACCGACTACTAGGTATTCTGAGAACTGAGAACAATGCAGCTTAGCAGTGATAGGCAGATTTTGTAACTTTAATTGAGAGCAGAAAGTTACGAAAAGTACGTCGCTGAAGTCTGTCTCATTTACAAATAGTAAATGCAAAAGTGTCGAATCGACGTAATCTGGTACATCAAAAGTTTTTCAGATGTGTGTTTCTCATTTTTTTTTAATATACTGATCGTATATTGGCTTGAATTTTTGATTAAGTTATTTTCTAGACATATTTAGCTCTCAATTGCTACGCGCACATTATTGGTATTTTATTATATGAATGAGTAATAGCGGTTTTAACTTAAACATACCAGTGTTCTAAATACCGGCTACCTAGAATGGTCTAAATACCGGCTAGCCGATATTTGGACCTCTCTCGGTTGCTCTGCTTGAAGGGGGGGGGGGAATAAATTAATTTAAATAGTTCTCTAATTAATAAATTAATTTAAATGGTTCAGAAATAGTTCCAGTCCCATTTCGCAATTTGAAGCGACCGTGTCCGTAATTCTTCAGGACCGACACTGGTTACCGGATCACTCCCCCAAAAAGCGCGGTCGGACATTCCAAAATTGCCTGTAATAAGTGTTAAGAGAAAAAAAAGGACGGAGTAAACCAGGCGAAAGAGACAGAAATTGGATTTTAACCCTCTCGCTGCGCAACCTGAGATTTCCTCGGGGATGCATTTTTCCGTCTAATTAACCCTCCTTGATTATTCCCACCAGTTATTTTTTTTTACTCTAAATTTTGCCTTATTTAATCAGAGCATTTTCCCGATTAAATTATACAAAAAGTTTTGTTTTGAAAAACCGGTGACAAAAGAATAAAAACTCTTAAAAACGCTCGTCGCGAAGGGGTCAAATACGCAATTTTTGAAGCTATTTTTATAAAACAATTACGCAGCGAGAGGGTTAAAAAAGTGAAAAAAGAAAATATCCAACAGGGGAAGATGATGCAATTTGTGTCTTCTGCATGGGTGCTTTCTCTGTGAACAAGAATGGGGGGGGGGGGGATTCTGGGTTCAGTGTTAAGAATGCGATATGTGGGCTGATAGGGGCTGCACCGACGCAGAGAGTGATGTTATGTTTGTGATTTTTTCAGATAAAATTATTCTCATTTCAATCAGCAAGCTTTATTTGTTTTACACCATAAAAAACAAAACGCGAAACATAATGGGAAGAAAACTGTGAGAGATAGTCGTAAAGAATTTCATGAATTTGACAAAAATACTTGTTTATTAAAAATTGCGTATTTTTTCTGTGCATAAGAAATGTTATAAATCAATAAAAATTATTAAAATAATATTCTTATTGCTTAATAACTGTCATTAGCTCTATTTGTGTGACCTTTTGGGAAAAAACTTAGGTAGCCGGTATTTAGACCACATTTTAAAAACTCAAAATTTTAAGTCTTTCGGAATTTTGCTTTTTATAAAAACGCCTTTCAAACTGATTTTTATTTCTCTAAACAGGTGTACAACATCCCAAAGTATCCTGCTGTAGCTTTTTACTTTATTAATTTTGAAAATTGTATGATTTAGATTGAAAACAAAAGTGGTAGCCGGTATTTGGACCTTTTCCTCTATATGTACAGTCGTGGAGAAAAAAGTAAATACCCCTTACTATTTCTGCAAAACATTAAGTTACTGGTACCACACGATTGGTAATAAAATTTACTTTTAAATTATGTATATGTAATTTGCTTAGGGGGCCATCTACATATTAAAATGAACAATAACTTTGTTTTTTTTAGTATCCGTACACAATTCTGACAGCATAAATGAACTCTACATCCTTCAATTAGCCTAAAAACAAATTTTTATGCAATTCGTACGATAAGGTTCCGAGAAATTAATTATTTTAAAACGAACATATTTTAAGGGCTTATAAAGGTGTTGAAAGCCGGATATAATGATCTCGAAGGCTGGTTTATATGGAATAAGTTGGTAGTTCAAAACGATCTACATGTCCATATCAAACCCCAGTCAAAATCCTTTTCCTGTGGTAAGTTCATCGGGCAAAAATTCAGCAAAAATGTTTTCCATGGAAGATTAATTTATTATACTAAAAAATGCTAAGATGTAAAATTAGTGATGGCCCCCCGTGGTAGGCAAATTATAGAGGTGTTACCAGTGGCAAAAACAGAGGCGAAGTCTTCCATCTTCCATCTGCGTAAATTAATACGCCAGGAATACATCTGTCTTGTGCCAATACGTCAATCCCAAAAAATCCGTTAAACTGGGAAATATATTAAAATTTGAATGAGATAAACGCCAAGTACAGAAATCACATTTGGCAACGAATTAAAAAGTGAAATAAAAAAAAGCAAACCTATCATAGCATCACGGTGAGGATAATTAATGACAAATATATATTTGCAAGCAGATGTAAAAATGAAATTGATGAGTCTTTAATGCATTTACGAGGCACCAGCAAACTTAAATTAACTATATGATCTTTAGATTATGTAAACATATTTGTAAAAGAAGCGCCGTTTAACAAATGAAATATCAATAATGAATATTTAAGAGGGGAAAGGAATTATGCTTAAATTAGAAATAACAAATAAATTATTTTTCTGAATGACAGTTTTTAACAGAAGAAAGAAAAAAAAAACATTTACCTAATAAAATGTCAATAAAAGAATATTTATATGGGTATAACGGTTGCGCTTAAATTAGACATAACTTAGAAATGCAGAGAAATTAATTTTGAAAGCCCACTTTAACAGCAGAAAGCAAAAATAAATATAGAAAAAGAATTAATTTCGAATGAAAATTTAACGCAAATATATGGCCTCGCCATAGAGCTGTATCCACACTGAAGTTGGGTACACGATTGTTCACTGAGAGAGTCCCCTTCTTGATCAAGGATGTTAAGCGCCACGCAAGCAGTCATTGATGACTGCTAGATCAAGCAGGACGGTCGTTCTGCCAAGCCAAGCTGAAAAAAAATGCTAACATCAAATGTTAACATCACAAACAAACGCCAAGAATAAAACTCAAGACACCGTAACTGCTTATTATACTCATGACAACTTCTCCATGTTAAATCAACCAAACATGCCAGCATAAAATTTCCCATATCAAAAGAACCAATCATCGCAGAAAAACAAAACCAAAACCAGAAGGACCTAATGGGAAAGATATTCAATTTGAGACCAAATGCATCCTTATAAATTAATTATAAACAGAGATATAATTTTTTTTAAAATAACGTCGAGATACTGAAAATGACCGATTTATTTTCTTCGTCACACCTTATGTTTAAATCGAGGTAGAGACTTAAATAATGGACATAAAAAAGTAAGGATTGCATTTTTGGACAGATATTTACTCAATCTACGTGCTTTTGTAAAATTCAGCTTTAAAAACACAAATTTTCTATTCTTAATTAGCGAAAAGCTGTTAATTAATTCTAAAGTTTATAAATTATGCCAAACAGCGATAAACCCGCCAAACCATTTTAGAAGTATTTTAAAATTCTTTTATATTATCCTTTTGCATTGATTTCATCGAAGAAAACTATGGCCGAGATCCAGATAGATTTTTCGCTGTTAACGAAATGAGTTTGACCAATCAGAAGCCAGCATGTTTGAGAATTTTTGCTGTTTCTGGATCCCGGCCCATGTCATAAAAGTTTTGAGTCATTTTCTTAGTGCCATGGATGAAGTTCAATGTTTACAGAAATCTAGGCTGGGATCCAGATGGATTTTTCGCTGTTAGCGAAACGAGATTCACCAATCAATAGTCTGCATTGCTGCAAACAGCGAAAAGTTCGCAAAAGTGCAAGCTTCTGATTGATGAATCTCGTTTCGCTAACAGCGAAAAATCTATCTAGATTGCGGCCAATTATGTTGAACACAATTTTGCATTTCCACATCCAGGAAGGGTATTGATGTCATAACAACAGTGCATATTCGAAACTATTTAAGGCATTGATTCTGAACTCCTTTGCTATACATTTCAATATTAAAGAAGTTGTTGTTTCAATAGTTTTAGTACTTTTCTCTATTGCTCACTCTAAAACACAAATATCGAAATTTAACCAACAGCGCTCAGAAACTATAGCGCCTAGAATATATAGTGTTGAAATCGGCTAACCCTGTAATACTTAAAAAAGCGCTAAAATATTGTATCCCTTAAATGTGCAATGATACTGCTGTAATATACAGATCGCATCGCAGCGACATCTGCAGGATATTTTCTACAACTGCAAGAAATTGCTAGTCTATACAATGTAATAATAGTAATACGAAAATCCCGCAGATGTCGCTGCGATCGACATTTGAAATTTTAGCAGTATCGTTGCACATTTAAGGGATACAAATTTTTAGAACTGTTTGGATAGCATATTTCCACACTAGGTATTCTAGGCGCTGTATCAGAAACAACACCATAACAGAGAGCCTTTATACATAAGAGTGGTGATATATGCACAGGAGGCATGCTCATTTCAAGTTTTTGTCGAAAGTACGGCAATCCGCTTTCTTGAATAGAGGATATTCAATCTACGTTATGATCACATGGTCAAGGCAAGAACGTCTAGCGTAAAGAAGAGAAGGCTCCGTCTACGTAATGTAAATCCCCGCTAGCCAATGAAACATTTCATGGGAGAAAGCAGTGGTACACTGTTAAAAATATCGTGAAAAATTACCTCTGTTTTTAAAGGCTATCTGTATTCTGACCAATGAGAACGCTTACTAGGCGTTTATGTAGCGTTCTCATTGGTCAGAAAATAGAGAACCTGTAAGAACCGAGGTAATTTTTCACGATATTTTTAACAGTGTAGTTTCCTGTTTCCCTTCTTATCAGTTAGAAATTCTTTGGGTAAATTACCGGTACCACGTGACTTTTTCAGCCTCGAACCCATATTTGGAATATCCTCCATTAGAAGATACGCGCATGGACGATCTCTATTAGACTAGGGAAATAATTCAGCATGCATTAGCCTGACGATAATGGCATGCTCGCAAAGAACTTTAACGATTTGTTTTTATCACTTTTACCAATAAACATTTATTGGCCGTATGTCGCTACTTCGTTATAGAGACACACTTGTTCCTAATTAGATCCCGGCCTTAATGTATAAAAATACGGAGTTTGCTTTCTGTACTATTCCTGAGCTCAGTTATAGCGTCTAAAAATATAGGCCGGGATCCAGGTACAATTTTGCAAACAGTGAAAAGTTAGCAAAAATTCTGGCTTCTGATTGGTCAATCTCGTTACGATAACAGAGAAAAATCTACCTAGATCACTGTCATAGTGTGGAAACCGTCTATTCCAGTAATGCTTTAAAAAGTGCTAAAAATTTAATCCCATAAATATTGAAAAATACTGAATGACAAATGTCGATAGGAGCAACATTTTCTAGATCTTCTCTGAGCGAAACGTTTTCTTTTGAAATAGTTATGTTGGAATTACCATATGTCGCTGTAATCGGCATTCGTCGTTCAGCCTCGTTAAACATTTATGGGATACAATTTTTTAGCACTTTTTTAATAAGCCGATTTTTAAACTATATCTTCTAGAAACTATAGCTCCGTTATAGCGTCTAGATTATATGTTGTAGAAATCGACTATCCCAGCAATACTTAAAAAAGCGCGGGAGTATTGAATCCCTTAAATGTACAACGATATCGAATTCCAAACAGTCATTTGCATCGACATCTGCAGGATATTTTTTAAAGAAGAAAGAAACATGTGTAATGCACCGCTACAGCGTCTAAAATACATAATGTAGAAATTTGCTATTCAAGAACCGCTAAAAAGTGTATCCCTTAAATGTGCACTGACGCTGAAATCCAGGAAGATTATCGCAGCGACATCTGCTGTATATTTTCAAATTTCAAAGTAAACATCGTATTATTACAGCGGGTTTGACGCCAAGCACACAGGTCAAATGTAAGTTAATAAAACGTAAAAAAAAAAAGAAAAAAAAAGTTACAGCATCTAGACCAAATTGTCTTGGAGTTTTGGGAAATATCCTGCAGATATCGCTGTGATCGACTGATTGGATTTCAACACTATATATTCTAGACGCTGTAGCACCGCGGTAGCCTGTCCTTTTTCGTTTGCCTCGAAGTAGATATAGATGACGTCATTTGAAGCTGTTCCTAAAGTGTGGCCAGCTCATCACGTCACACGGAGTTGATTATCTGTACACGGCAATGGACACATAAAAATCGGCGCACCGCTTTGTACTAATCATCCTGTAAAGATGATCCAACTCCGTGTGACTTTTAAACGTCATGAACTGACCTATTATGTCATTGGTCACGCAAACACTCTCCCCCTTGCGTCCGACATATATAGCTGCATCTTGCACTGGAGACTGCTAAATGGGCTGCTATCGGTCAAAATCAAGAGAGAAAGGGCAGAAGAGGGGGAAAGAACTCGTTTTTTTTGGTATGTAGTTTTTCACACGGGAAGATTGACATGTCTGCTCCTCTCCTTTCATAGCTTCATGGTGGTGAAATAAACCAACGCCCCTAAATATTTGAGAAAGTCTTGACACGCGTCACGAAAACATCACACAAAGCAGGCAAAGCAAAGGAACAAAATCATTCATTGGCTCGTGGATATGAGCGAGCCAATGACTGATTTTCTTCTTTGTTTTGCCTGCTTTGTGTGATATTTTCCTGACTTGTCAAGACTTTCTCGAATATTTAACCCTCTAAGTGTTTGGGGCGTAATATTTCGTTCACTAAGCTCCAGGTTTCACAGCAATACAAGCAATATTTAAGATAATATAATTCTATAGATTTAATGAATTTTAAATACATTGAAGAATGATTAATACTCTCAAGGATTACATATATATTTGTAATTGAGTATTTTTTATAATGTTGAAAGAATCATATTTTCTTAGCATTTAAAACTAAATGCAGGGAAAACAACATTACAATTTTCCCTTTTGCAAGACACTCGGAGGGTTAAAGGACGTTGAATAGGCCGGGATCAAGATAGATTTTACGCTATTAGCGAGATGAGATTGATCAATCAGAAGCCTGCATTTTTGAAAACTTTTTTATGTTTGCAGTAAACATCGAAAAGCCTGCAAGGATGGAGGCTACTGATTGGTCAATCTAATTTTACTAACAGAGAAAAATTTATCTGGATCCTGGACATTAACTTTGATTAATTAAGAAGATTTTGAATAAAATAGCCAATGTTTGTTAACTTTTCTGGTTAGTTTAATCGAAATCTTCCAGGTCTATTACTGAAAACTGAGTTACTGTACTTCGGACAAAAACTTGAATATGAGTACACGGCTTGTGCATATGTGTCACCAATCTTACATATAAATGTACTCTGTTATGAGCATGATTCTAAACGCAGCTGGTTAAATTTGAGTATCTGGGTATTAGAGAAAGCAATAGTGGCCCACTGTGGCTGAGTGGATAAGACACCACGCCGCTAATCGCTTGAGAACGTAGCTGGGGGCGGGTTCGAATCCCGCCATGATCCCCACGTGATCTGATATATATGTGTTCAATAAAATAAACAAACAAACAAGCAAGCAATAGTGAAAGGTACAGTTGCCATGGAAACAACGACTTCTTTAATTCGTATAGAAAATTAATGAATAGTTGTAAATGACTTAAGTTTAAAATGTAGGCAAATGCTCTGAAAATATCAATGGCTCTCATCTAGTATTTTATAAAAGTAATTTAATATATTCACATGATGTATAAGTTGATGCAACTCTTAGCTAATGAAAATTCTGCAACAAGACTTATGTAGGTAGATCTTCTCAATGATTAATTCAGAATTCTAAGAACAAAACGAAGCTCTCAAGCGCCCGTCCTCACCCCTCAAAAAAAAATAATACGATAGAAAGATATAAGTATTTGGATAATTTCAGTATTTCTGTGATCTTTTCTCAGAGTTTAGAAAAGGTGTCTGGGTATTAAAAAAAAAAAAACATATAACAAATTTGACGAATGATAAGACTATAGATTTCAGGCAATTTTTAACTGGAAAAAATTTAATTCTAATGTTTATACGGCTTTAATAATAGACTATTAAAGATAATCAATTTACGGGAATTTTTATACGAAATTATATTCTCACAATTATGCAAATAGGTATGGATAAACAGACTTGAGTAAAACTACATATTTATTTTTTCTTCTCTATAACATGATCTAAATGAAGATGAAGTTATATGTACAGTTTATATCTTTAAATTTTTAGATTTTTTTATCAAAAATGTTTTATCATCATGTCTAGAATTGCTAGATTTACTTCTTTAGACAGATCTTCGATTCTTTAGATGCCTGCGGGGCATCATTCTCGGATTATCCTTAGATATTTGTAAAGGTAAATATATTTTGCAAAACCGTCAGCAAAAAAAGTTAGAACAAACAATTAACTGACACACTAACTGTAAATATGTATTTTATTTTGACTCTATTTGATTTTTACTAAATTTTCATCCTTCATAGAAAATTTTAAGGCGATATAAATTGAGAAAGACTGATACTTTGAAAGAAGAAACTGACTTTCGTTACTTTTAAATTATTAATTACTCTAAAAAATGAATGATAGGGTAAACAAAATGTATACTATTGTGTTTGTTCCCTGCTTATGAAGGCTATACAAGGACTAATTTTAGCGAGTAGAATTATTTCAATTATATATAATCTGTTTAAAAAAAAGAACTGATATCTACTAAAAAACAACTTTCCAAAAGTAAAAAAAAAAAAAAAAAAAAAAAGAAAAGAAAAGAAAAAACGGGAAAGTTATGGCTAAAAAATAGTGTGATATCAAATTTCCAAGCTTATATAATGGCACTTATTTAACATTTTTTATTAAAAATTTACCATATGTAAGTCGAGTACCTAAGTATGCGTTGATAGAAAGCCTTTTCTCCTTTAATAAATACATCATAACGCGTTTCTGAAAATTATTTTTTTTTTAATTATGCATGATGGGCTTGGCGGCCATCTTTCCATATTTTACACAAATTTCTAAGCAGACAAGCTCGTAATATGTTTCCATTATTAAGAATTTTGAACTTCTAGTTTTGGCTACAGACAGATAAATTAAGGAAGTCTTTTATTTTGAAAAAAAAAATGATTTTTACTGCTTTAACTAATTAATTAACCCCCTCCGAAAAAAGAGAATCATAAGATGAAACCTGAAGTTACTTCAACTTTATTTTAAGACACAAATTTCTAGGCACTCATTTCCATAAATTAAAAGCATAAAATGTTTGCATTAGCAACAATTTCGAATTTCCGATCTTAACAATTTACTTGTGTGCTTAGAAATTTGTGTAAAATATGAAAAGATGGCCGGCTAGCCCATCATGCATAATTTAAAAAAAATTAATTTTCAGAAACACGTTATGATGTATTTAGTAAAGGAGAAAAGGCTTTCTATCAATGCATACTTAGGTACTCGACTTGCATATGGTAAATTTTTAATAAAAAATGTTAAATAAGTGCCATTATATAAGCTTGGAAATTTGATATCACACTATTTTTTAGCCATAACTTTCCCGTTTTTTTTTTTTTTTTTTTTTTTTTTTTTTACTTTTGAAAAGTTGTTTTTTAGTAGATTACAGGATAGAGTAAGAAATTTCAAAATATCTACTCACTTCTCTCATAAACGGTCCATTAAACCATGAGTTTGCCGCTTTTTAAGCATAATTTAAAAACTACTTGGTAGAAAAATGTGAAATTTTGGATTTCCATAAACTAGGACTTAATCAATCAAAATCCATGGAAAAGTAGGTTGCAATTCATATTTTTTTTTCGAATATTAATTTAATAATTCATAATTCATATCATAAAATTATAAAATTTGCAAATTCAACGTATTTATGTTTGGGTTTTTTAGTATTATTGCCACACAAAAATTTAGTACATTAGGAGTACAATTTCAGGAGATATTAATAAAAATTTTTAAATGTAATTTTACATTAAAAGTAATAAAGTTTGAATGTTTATAATTCAAAAACTTATTATTCAAATGAGTTGAAATTTGGTGTCTATACACAGTTTGAACCAAAGATTTGAAATATCTTGTTAAAATTGGTTATGCAATTGAAAAAAAAAATGAAGTTTGGGTTCGTTTTAATATGTAGATGGGCCTCTAAGCAAATTTTATATACATCATTTAAATGTAGACTTTATTTCAATCGTTCGGTACCAGTAAATGTCTTCTAAGATAATTTGTTGAGGTGTTAGTAGGAGGTGCTTACTTTTTTTCCATGACTGTACCATTAAAATAACTTGTTATACTAGTAAAGTTCCTTTAATACATCGATTAGTTGTAATGCAGTTTAGAATGAGTTACAGATCCATTACTTTATTATGTTCCAAAAGAATTATTGGTTACACAAAACAAAAACATATTTAAAGGGATGATTTCTTTTCCTTTTGCATCTTTTCAGCTTTCTTGGCGTTGGGAGACGGAGTGGGATTTTTCAATTCGGAATTGTTTCTATATTTTTATTGTAAGAACATTATATTTGTACATTTCCTAATTCTACAAAACACTAAGAAAGGTATTTAAAATAAAAGATTTGAGTTGGGTTATAAATAGTACACAAAATCCCTATAAATTCAAATTTAATTAATCCTTCTAAATCCTCCAATTCTACTAAAATCCTTCTAAAATTTATTAAATAATTATGTAAATCTTCTAATGTAGTTTAAAAAATTCCCGAAAAATGATTTAGAAGATAAAATTTTCATCTTTCATAATTTAGTCCATAAATGGTTAAATTTAAGTAATCAACTAATTGATTTATAAAATTAATCCGTGGTTCTTTAACCAGAACATTAAATTTACCGTACCAAACAAATCACTTCAATTAGAGTTTTTTGTATTTTGAAGGAAAAAAAAAAAAATCTGAGTTGCGGTACATGATGTGCTAAAACATTTTTTATGTGCTTCTGAGACACCTTCATATATTATGTTTTTTAATAAAGGTTGAAATATGACTTCCAGTTGCGAAAACTCGTATTTTTTCGTCACATGAAACCTGAAATCTGGTTAAGTTTATTGAAATACATGTAGAATGGAATTTGATCCCCATGCACTGTTCATTTTCACAAAGTCAACATTCGCTTTATAAGTTCAATCTATGCCAAAAGTTGCAATAGTTCGTTGACAGGATGGATCGTCTTCTGTTGAGGAAATATCTGCACCAGTTGAACAATGAAAATACAGTAATTATATTTAATAAAAAGTAGTGTCTGCACAGACTTTAAATACAATGCTGCTTTGAAACAATATTTTATGTCACTTTTTTTCTTTTTCTTTTTTTTTTTTTTTTTTTTTTTAGAATGACACTAGACGATACAGTACATCAGGACACCAGAGGATAAGAGGTATAAGTCACAAAATGGCAAAAACTTAGCTTAATGCACAGGCAATCGGAAAAAAAGTTATATGTTTGGAAGGAAAGAAATATACTCGATTTTCCAATTATGTGCTGCGTTCTAGAGGTCAACCACTGGAGCTCTTTAAACTACATAAATACTTAACGCTTTAATCTCTACTTAAATTACAAAAATGGTGTACACCACTTCTATTTAACAGTTATTGAAATAAGAGTTCAAAGACCGCTGAGAAAAAAAGCAACCGTTTTCACATTTTAATTAAGTCAATTTATATTGATGATCCATCTTTACACACAATTTACTCCAAATCTAAATTTTGTCACATAGTAACATCCCTTGGGTTCTGGGGCCCTCATATCTGTTACTCTCATGGGCTGTTAGCCACGTGAAAGACGGTAGGATATGTTTATACCTCTTAATATCCAATGCACTTACATTCATAGCAGAATCGTATGTATTATTTTGTCTCATTTGCTAATCACTTTCTATATGTTCGTATTCTTATACATTTTAACACTGTTTATTTCATTTTTATACTACATATCTAAATAAGCATTTTTGAAAAGAAAAGGCTAGTGTCCTTTTTAGCACCTTAAAGGCGGATGAATAATTATTTATATCACTTCATGATTTATACCAGAATTTTTTAACAAAATTTTGCTTTTTATATTTGGTGAAAAATAGCTTCAGGTTTTTTTTTTTTTTTTTTTTTTTTTTTTTTTAATATTTTCTCCAAAAGTTTTGGTGTGAATTCTACGTTGAATAAATACAATTACTTGTCCTTCAAAGAGATTTATAATTTATGAGATAGTATTGTATATGCATTAGTTAGAAGAAAACTCAAATATGAGTCATTTAGTGTGATTATTACATTTAGTGTTTGCTACTGACTATTGACATTAATCTGACGTAATTGGAAAAGATAGAAGTTTTACAACCTGATTCTATACTTTCCAATCTGTCTGGCGACAGAACTAGACTATGTAATGGAATGTGCTTTGTTAAATATTCCTGTGTCGATAAACATACTACCATTTTTCCGTTCTTTCTCTACACATACACAATATATTAAATCACTCCTCACGCTACAGTTTTTCTTATTGGTTATGGTCCCTTTCACCAGAACCCATACAAATTCCATTGTACTTCTTCAGACCGATTCGAATGCGGTGAAAAAGTTACAGTGTAACACCCATAATTTCACTGCACCCAAACAACCCCACGGCATCTCAGATACATTCAAATATCTCCTAGAAATTCACTTATTAATATCCTCACTCGCCAAATTCTTAGGACCAAACTCAAAACATGCATGAACACTTAACATACCTCCCTAATTTTACCTAGAGAACATGTTTGTAAATCCCCACTTCTATTCTGCATCACCTATCGCGCGTAGAGCTCCACTTTCACAGAGAAACGCGAAGGAATTTCTCCGGGCGCACCCAAAAGTTCCCACCACCTACTGATGCACCACGCTGCCCAGTGTCACATGAGAAATCTGTTTTCTGGCAACTATTGCCCACTCCTTTAAAGCCTTAGCCAATCCCTGTCCCTTGCTGGCGATTGGGATTTCTCTGGCAGGGCCGGCAGTTGGTCCAGAAATTTTCTCTCGAACATTTATGGAAATACCGTCCGCTTTTTCTGACGGCTTCAGCTCTAGTTGAAAACTTTTTTGATTATTTTATACTTTTTACTATATCAATGAAGGGTGCCGGGAGAACACTATGCTGTATAGACTTGGCTTCCTTGTCTAAGCAGTCCCTTTTGGGTAACCAAATCAAATCAAATCTACACATAATAACTAAATTTATACACTATATGGCAAAAGGTGACTGGTCGCGAAATTCTAAAATGGAGGGCCAAAATCACAGTCAGGTGAAATACAGCCACCCAATTGGTTGTGTGGTCGCGTGGTTTTAAGAGAGATAAGGGTGAGGATCACCAACTTGTTTCTCCATTTGAATTTTGAAAGGAGTGAGGGGAAAAGTAATTTTGGAGCGATTGTTGCATCACTTACCTTATTATTTTCTTCGCTTTTATTTATAATAAACAATCGAAATTAACTCAATTAAGATATTTTGATAACATTTTGTACAACGAGAGTGAATAATTTAAATTATAAGTTGTAACAATTTTTAAATGATATGACATTACAAATATTCTTTAATAAAAATTTAGTTTTCATTGAAAAATGCTTGTAATATCATTTAAAAATTGTGTATAAATTCCGTATGGTAAAAATTTCAATAAATTTTCTCCTCTACCCCCCCCCCCCCCAACCAACATCCATAAATCACAAAAAAAAAAAATAATATTATTCTAGAAAAAGTCAACAACTATCATAAAAAGACCTTTTTCTGGACTTTAAATTAACAAAATTATATTACAAAAATTACACAAATAATTTAAAAAGTCAGAATTTAATGTTTTAGCCTTAAATGAAAAAAAAAAACCCTTAAAAATAAATTCAAAAACTTTTTTTTAAGTCACTCCAGGTTCTCTGCCAATAAAATAAGTATGAACGAAAAAATGTTTTTCTGTTTTTAACCCTTTATGCCCGACGGTACATTAAAGTGCCATAATAACTTGTTATAAAACTAATTTAATACATCGATTAGTAGTTATACTGTTTAGAATGAATTATAGATATTTTACTTTATCTTGTTCCAAAAAACATTATTGGTTGCACAAAAAAAAAAAATAATAATAATAATTTATTTTGCCTTTGCATCTTTTTCAGCTTTCTTGACGTTGACAGATTGGGCGGGGGCGAAAGTTTCTGTTCGGAAATATTTCTATTATAAGAAATATTATAACAATATTTTTTAGTTCTACAAAATACTAAAAAAAAAAAAATAATTAAATAAAAGATTTGAGAGGAATTACAAATATTGCACAAAATCCCTATAAATTCAATTTGATTAATTAATTTTGGCAAAATCCTTTTAAAATTTATTAAATGATTGTGTAAATCTTCTAATGTAGTTTCAAAAATTCACAAAATATGCTTTAGAAGATGAAATTTTCATAAATTCATAATTTGGGACATAAAAGGTAAACATTCTTTTATAGACATTCAATGTTTATCTTAAAAATCAAGCCTAGTTTCAGGACTGCTATTCAAGACCGCTACAATGTGTTAATTTGGCATGGACCCCGATTATGGAAATTCCCTTCGTTTAATTTACGATTAGAAAAGCATTAATTTGTGCATTTATTTTAAAAATCACAATTTTCTCTCTCTCTCTCTCTCTTTTTTTTTTTTTTTTTTTTTTTTTTTTTTTTTTTAAATTAAACATATGCAAAAGGGAAAAAAGCATAGTTTAAACCACCTTTCAAGACTTCTAAATTGTTTTTTGAAACATAAAATCATAAATAAATTAATTAATTAATGATAAAAGTGCATTTAAAATATATATATTACATTCTTTATATTTTATTATTCACATTTTAATATTTAAAATATTTCATTGTTTCAGTTTCACAGCTAATTGGAATATTTTAACGTGCATGATTTGGCACATAATTAATTCCATTCTTCTTGTAACTCTTATACAAGATAACCATAAACAATATTTAGCAATTTATCACGTGGACCCTCCTTAGGGAAACATATTATTAATTTATAATTAAATTCTCAAAATAATAAAATGTTATATTGTCATCGAAAACACACCTGCTTTCACAATTTTTATAACCTTAGCTTACCAGGAAGTGAGTGAAAAATCGATTTAAAAATTCCAGATTTAAATACATGAACCAGGAAACAAAATAACTTATTGTACATACTATTACAAAATTGTTCATGTAATATTTTTGTTCTGTTTATTCTTAATGATTAAAATCGGTTTAAAAACTGACATTATTTTTTAAAATTATTTTCCATTAGGCAAAAATTTTTGAAAGTTTTTAGTATTCCAAGTTAGTTATTAAATTTTTCTATATAAAAGTGCAAATATTTGTTTTAATTTTGATTTTAAAAGTAACATAAGGAAAAAAAATGCAAGTTTCATTTTAATTTTCATTCATTAAAAAAGTACTTGCCATATTATTTAAAAATTTTTACAGCTTAAAATCGAAATCTTTTATTCACATTTTATAAAAAGTCATCAAAATATCTTAAGGTAATTTCGATGGCTTATTTTAAATGAAACAGAAAAAAATTCGCTTCAATACGTGATTTTTTCTCGGAAAAGGGAGTATCGGACGTTTCCCCTAGGGCTAGAGATTGCTCTCTGAAAAGGACGCGACTCAATGACCAATGAGGTGCTCGGATTTCACCTGACTGTGATTTTGGCCCTCCATTTTAGAATTTCGCTGACTGGTCACTTGCGATTTTAGACGTTTTGTTAAATATCTAGAAAAATACACGAGGAATTAATCTAAAACAGCAGGAGTGTAAACAGTATAGTATAGGTCATATATTTCTGCGAAGATGTTTTTCCCGAAACCCCATAGAGTACCGTCAACAAATTGAAAAAGAACGAATATCTTTTGGATAACCCTGTAAAAACTAATGTAAAAAAAGCATTCAAACTCGAGATTATTAATAAGTGGCTTATTGTAATATACTGTGTTCATTTTTATGAGGATAGCATGCATACTCGTAGAGAAATTAGGGTTTTTATAAAAACAGTCCCAAATTTTGACAAGTTTTTTGCTTATAATTTGCAGAGTTCTTATTATAAAAAAAAGTTCTTTTCAGAAAATATTACGAAAAACATTGTACACCAGACTCAGCAATCGGAATTAAAAAAATAATAAAAATTCGATGAAAAATGAGTAGATTTACTAAAAAATGTTTCACTGTGCATGCGCGAATACAATCCAAATATAATGTGCATAATGTGTTAGCTAAATGTATAGGGCAACTTTTGTAAATGTTTCAAAAACATAGTTTGAAAAGACTGATAATAATCGTTTATAGAATAAGCTCAAAATCCGTTCTTCCGAAAATGAAACAATAACATAAGGGGTTGTATCCATATATCCATTGATTAGTGTCAATTTAGTACACACAATATTGCATCTACTATTGTATTTGGAAACAACCCCTCATCTTTCTGCTTTATTTTGGGAACAACGGATTTTGAGCTCATTCTATAAACGATTATTATCAGGCTTTTCAAACTATGTTTTTAAGACTTTTACAAAAGTTGCTCTATACATTTAGGTAACATATTATGCACATTATATTTTGATTGTACTCGCGCATGCTCAGTGAAACATTTTTTTAGTAAACCTGCTAATTTTTCATCCAATTTTTATTATTTTTTAATTTTGATTTCAGAGTATTGTGTACAATGTTGTTTGTCATATTTTCTGAAAAGAGCTTTTTTGTATATTAAGAACTCTGCAAATTATAAGCAAAAAACGTGGCAAAATTTGGGACTGTTTTTATAAAAACCTTAATTTCTCTACGAGTGTACCTGTTATCCTCATAAAAATGAACATAGTATATTGCAATTAGCCGTATATTAAAAATCTCGAGTTTAAATGCTTTTTCTACATTAGTTTTTTCAGGGTTATCCAAAAGATATTCGTTCTTTTTCAATTTGTTGACGGTACTCTATGGGGTTTCGGGAAAAACATCTTCGCAGAAATATATGACCTATACTATACTGTTAACACACCTGCAGTTTCAGGTTAATTCCTGATGTATTTTTGTAGATATTTTACAAAACAGCTAAAATCGCAAGTGACCGGTCACATTTGCCCATATAGTGTATATTTCTATCGCCCCAGAATCCTCTCCACTTTAACAGTTCTCTTTGGAACTGTTTTCTAGATCATTTTTACATCTTTGATTTTCAATTCCACAAAAAAGACAAATACTGTATGTACTTGTTCACTATAAACTGCTCACAAAGATTGTTACAAGATTTATTTTTTATAATACTAATCTAAATTTAATTTATTTAATTTGTGTGAATATTTAGATGGTATGTCAGATATTGTTGTCAGATATATGTCAGAGATTTTCACTTAAAAGTGCGCTGTTATGATATACATCATGTGAAAAATATAGAATATATTTATTTAACGTTAGGAAAATGTCTAAATAGATTATTTCTATATTTCTCTTATCTTAACATTTTTTTCTTCTTTAATAAACTCTTGCACTAGTAGTCATTATTTTTCTAAAATAATTCCCGCAAATATGTGTTTTTATAGAAAAAACACGTTTCTTAAGAATATAATTTAAGCTTCTTATATGAATAACATTATTTCCAGAAAATTTGCTTCTAAAGGCATTTTATAAGAAGGTTTTTGTTAAGATTCAAAATATATTTTTAGAAATGAAAGAAAAATCTTTTTTTTATTCAACGATAAAATCATGTTTGTGCTACAAAGCCTTTTCCTTTGTTAAAGTTGTCGATTACTTGAATCTTTCATTTAAGTACACAATAAAGCTTTTGGAATAAAATATTTTTGAGTTAACATAATACAAAATAAAAAGTAAAAGCAAGACTTTGCTTTCACTTGAAAAGATATTTTGCGAGATATGTTATATGTCAACGAATAAAATAGCATATTATACTTTCGCTTTTTCCTTTCTGAAGTAATGTTTTTCTAGTATTCATTTAAATAAATTAAGTCCATTTCAAATGCATCGGATATAAATGAAGCAATTCAAGAGATATACCGATATTTCAAAATTCAACAATAATGATCATTTATTATTATCTTCGCCTATGATTTTATATTTAACATAGCTTTGCACAGATACTTGTCCAACAAATATATTATTTTAAAAGTTAAATCTTTTGAATAGGGAGTGTAACTTTTCATTTTCTGTATTTAAATCCTTTGGAACAAGTAAGTGACGATAATCATTGTCTTTAAATATATTTATCTCTTTTAACTCACATAAATATATTAATTCGCCATTAATGAAAAATAATATATTTTCAGATTATATGACGGCTCATTTTATTGCGATATATTTTTAAACATCATTGATTTGTTTTTTTTTTAATTCTATTGTTGCAGGAGTAGATTTAACATTTATAAATTGATAAGGAATTTAAATACAGTAGACTCGCGAATTAACGACTTTCACGGGACCTCGGCAAACAGGATGTTAAATCGAATGATCGTTAAATAAAAAGTTTCTACTTTTGGATGATTATAATGCAGTTTAACCCTTTAAGCGTCCTCCAATTTTTTCATGTATGTTTAAGGATTCATAAAATTATAGCTACGAAAGGTATGAGGATTTGTATATTATTACCTTGCATATTTATTCATCTTATGCACTGCAACAAAAAAAATAATATTAATATGCATTTTGTGTTAAATCTTCAAAGATTACGTGACGGAAAAACACGGTTAGGACGCTTAAAAGCTTTAAAATATCCAACATTATAATGTAATAAATACTATTTTAAAGAAATATTTGTGGTATTTTGTCTAGAATTATTTTTTTTAATTAAGGGATTATTTTATAAGAATTAATTTAAAAATTTTACAAAATTAAAAAATAACTTACAATAGTTAATTAAATTTTTTAGAAAAATTATGTTATACTTTTTTTCTTCCGTTGAGGGCAGGAAACTTCTAGAATGCTGCTTTTTAGGTCACTGATCAGTTTAAAGCAGTCGTTAGAATTTTCTTCGATTTCAAAAAAGTTCCGTAGAATCTTGATGGCATCATTTGCTTTTCTTTATGTAGGATGTCTTTCTTGACCAACGGCAATTTCCTCGTCGGAAAAATTATATGAGATGTCTTGTTCAGGAGTGAGAAGGCTGCAGATTGAGTCATATTCCGAACATTCCCTCTCAGTTTTTAACTTATCATCAAGCTTAACATAATCTTTAAATGTAAGTTTTTACGGCCATGGAATCTTCAGTTTCAGTGTTCTGTTTTCTGAACCCCTGAGCAGCACGTTAAATTTCCCAAGCTTGTTTATTTAAAAATCTGTCGGCATGGAAGCAAGACTGTGTCCTGTGAGTCTGCTTGGAAATCAACGTTTGCTATAGGAATAGCCTCTAACTAATTCATTGTATGAGTTTTCTTTACTTCTAAGCTGGTTAGAATATCACTGACTAGTGTTCGGTACATTTTTAAAAAAAGATGTATAACACCTTGATCTTTACGCTGTAAAATCGATGCAATATTTGGCGGAAGAAAAATAAGCTTTAGTGCTTTTAGGTTTTTAATTTTTGGAGGATTTGCCGTGCAGTTATCGATTTTTTTTTTAATGTTGGATGTATCCACTGACATATAATTTCTAGATTTACAGCAGACTTTTTTTCCACACAGCTTTTTGCAGATTACCCATTGTGAAATTTTGCAGCTATTCTGTTAAATTCAAAGTAATTTAAAATATTTATTGTTAGATGCATTGTCCTTCCTAGAGCGTGCATAAGAAAGAGGGCAGGATGGGGCGGAACTGACCAACATTTGAAAAGGTCAAAAGAAGGAAAAATTTCGTTAACGAATTTTCTTTAGACATCTCGGAAAATTTTAATACAATGCGCAGTATCTTCATTTACTCTGGTAGGTCGCTAAATCAAGATTCGTATTACTTGCTTGTGGTTAAAACGAGCGATTAAAAGCACTGTAAACATTGGAAAAAGGACGGAACCTCATCCAATGCTGGCTAAATCGCGAAGGGTCGTTAAATCGGGGTCGTAAAATAGTGAGTCTACTATATCCGAGTATGTCAATTGATGTTAAAATTGGTGCAAAATATTTTTTTTATGATAAAATGCTCTTTTATTAAATATAGTAGTATTATCATTGTAAAGCACTGTTCATTGTAAAATCTTAATTTTGTGTTTCGAACTTTATGGATAAACCAAAAACCAGATCCTGACTAATGTAGAAGCATGCTCCTCATTTATGAGGGCCCCGTTGGAGTAATCAATATTTTTGTTAAGCGGATGACAAATAGTTTAAACAAGCCAAAATTATTTGTGACGAAAAAATATTTTCAAAGACTTAGAGAAAGAATGCCTTCCTCCATTCCCCTGTCTGCTTCCCGTTCCCCATACGCCGCACCCCCACACAAAACAAAAATGAGCGACATCATCAGATATGTAATGATTAAAATTTTATTGTAACAACTTAGTAGTTCATTGTTTTAAGGGGGCCGGGAAAGCCCTATCGTAGCCATGTTAAATCCACCAACTTTATGTGCCTTTTTCTCAGAAATGGTGAAAAATAGAGGTCTAGATTTTTTAGAGTAGTTAGAATAACATGATTTACGTATTTTAACACACCGTTTTATTTCTAAGTGAAACTCAAAATTAATTATTAATTATTTATTGAAAGTCATTTTTAAAATTTTGGTAAGATTTCACAGCGTAAAATAAATAATTCTCAACAAATTATTAAATCCCCGTGTTAAAGTATACAATACAACACAATAAAGTATTAAAAAAAATCTGAGTTCTTAAGTTTAATAGATATTGAAAAAAAGGAACATAAGCATGAAAAATCCAAGTTTTGAGAAAAAGTCAATTAAAGATTAAAATGGCCACTAAGCTGTGAAGTACTCTTAGAAAGAATGAATAATTTCAACACTTATTTTTTTTATATATATAAACATATGTGACACATCGTTGGAAAGATAAAAGTTTAAACTATTTAATGATATAAAAAGTAAAAATCGATTTTTTGGTTGAATTTATTTCCCGGTCCTCTTAAAGTGCAATTCATTATTGATGTTTTACTCATAATAAGGGAATTTAAAGCCATTTTTAATGACCAATTTTAGGAATTTTTCCTTTTAGACATCTTACAACATACATAGATATGTAAAAGAAAAGTTTACAAGAACAATCCGGTCAATCAAGCCATCATTTTTTTCTAGTTTCCTATTAATTTTCCTAATGCAATTTTTCTCATTGTTGTGACCATCTTTTTTCTGATATAGATGTAAATAGTACCAGTTGCAAAATGTATCTATTTATACAATATACAGGGTGGTCATAAAAAAAAACTTTCCCGATATATGTACCCCTAGCGACCTAACCGTTCAACCAATCGAAAGGAAATTTCAGATTTAGTTATTTGTAGGTATGCGCTCGAGATCGTGATGATTTAAAACAATAGAGCTCTCATGGTTACGGTTACAGTGAAAAATGTCTAAATTTTCGCATGGCAACACCATTTTCTTCTTGCGCAAATTCGTCCGCGCATCGAAAAAACGTAAAAGGCGTTGGAATGATACACGTACGATGAAAATTACAGGCGTAAAACACCATTGTGAGGAACGAAAGGGTGGCTACAAAACATGTTTCTCAGTAGCAGATTTTTTTTCCATTTGTGAACTGAGTAATGTTGTAACATTAGTTTTAAAATGTGTTTTTGATATGTATTTGCGTACGTGCAGTGAAAAAAAAATTATCATTTGTTTTAGAGTGCTGAATATTATGTTACATAGGAACTGATTAGGATTGAGTGCTGTGATATTACACCGGCAATTTTAGTCATACGTGTATCGTTCCAACGCCATTTATGGTTATTCAATACGCTGATGAATTTGCGCAGCAAAAAAAGGGTGTTGTCATTCGAAAATTTCGAAATTATTTCACTGTAACCTTAACCGTGGGAGCTCTATTGTTTTAAATCATCACGATCTCGAGCGCATACCTTCGAATAACTAAATCTGAAATTTACTTTCCATTGGTTGCGCGGTTAGGTCGCTAAAGGTACATATATCGGGGAATTTTTTTTATGACCACAGTGTATATGAAGTTCATTATTAGTCACGTAAATGTAATCCACGAAGAATTTCTATGGTGAGACAAAACCCAACCCCCAGAACGATGCTTGCCCTAGGTAAATATAGAATATAAGCTGGGACCTGAAAATAACGCATTTTTCTTTTATAAAACTATGAATATTTAAGAAAAAAAATATATCAACTACATCTTTTGGGTGCTTTTTTTTTATCCGAGGAATTGAAACATAAGGGAGTGTTACCATTTGAAAAAAATATGTTAATGCACTTTTTAATATGAAGGCGACGCACCTATAACAAAACGAACACATATTATTATAAAGACCTACATACGGATTAAAACTACAGTTTTATTCATTTGTGCACTTATTAGATCTGATGTCAAACCTGCCGCTCTTTTTCTGTTCTTTTTTTAGGGGAGGGGGGGGTGATGTTGAGTAATTTACCTCCTTTGCTGCAACATATCTAAGAGTGACTTTTTCAGGTGTCATTTTTTATTTCTGTTACACGAATAAACATAGATAATTTTTTATTTAGCTTTTTTCATACTTAATTTACACGAATACAGTGCAAATAAAAATTAACCAAGTAAGAAAAATCATGCATTAAGCATAGATTATGAAACACTTTCCAACACTTCCTGAATGCTTTAACAAAACTTCGTTATTTAGGGAAATAAGGTATATAACAGAATTAAGTAACCATTTTAGAAAACGTACAAAACATTTAAAAAACTGATTTCAGCAGTTACCGTCCATAGCAAATATGTATTCCAATTCTTTTGAACAGCCCTGTATTTGATATGTAGGTTGATATATATGCTATATAATGGGGAAATTCAGTTTAGCAAGAAAATGAATAACAGGTTGAAATTTCTCTTTCAGCAATTTATAGTAATAGATGGAAACATACTTGCATACTTTTGTACAACCCTGTATTTAACCTAGTACCTTTATTACTCGCCGCGACTTAGCTAAAGTTTAATCAAAGTAAAACACTCTTAAAACCACTGGAATCACATTTCAAGAAATTATTATTTATAGACAGCCATGTATAGAATTCTTTGCGTGACCCTGTATATAATTTTATCTATGTTATACAAACATTTCTTAGTAAACAAAATGCAGTTCAGCGTAAAAATGCATAACTCTTTTAAAAACCACCTTTAAGCAATTTACAATCACACCCAGTAACCATTACGAATTCTTTTGTGTAGCCCTGTATATGAATTACAGCATTTATACACACCATATACAATGCATAAATATAGTGAAACATAAAAGCGCATAACATAATTAAAAATGCATTTCCAGCAATCATCTCTACCGTACAGTACTTCGGATACAATATAGTATCTGAAATCTTTTGTGTGTCCCTGTAAATGATATGCACTTCGTATTACACATGAAACAAGTTATAGTAAACCTCAGCGACGTATATCAATTTCATTATACATGAAATAATTTAACATAATTAAAATACGCCGGAACAAATTGCCTCCACCCGTATATCATTATGTAACAAAATTCTTCTTTGTGTCCCTGTAAATGAATAATATTTATTCTTTGACCCGCATGCTCTACAGAATGCATATTTTAGTGCACTTGATAAATGCATATCAATTTTATCATGTTTGAAAGCATGTAACATCATTAAAAGTAATTTTAAACTAGTTTTTCCCATAGGCCGTAATGTAACGGAAATTTTGACTGTTCCTGTAAATGAATTAAACATGCTACAAACTTCATTTGGGTTCATGCTATGGTAGAGGTCGCTAACATCCGGAAATTTCAGAACGATCCGAGTATATTTACGGGAGTTAAAGCGCGTACAGACGGCCAGACGAACAGTCGGACAGACGGACAGACAAACCGAAAGCATAAACACTTTTCAACTTTGTTGGAAAGTGTTAAAAAAATGAACTCAAGGTGAGATTTGAGATTATAATTTTAAAACAATTATTATTTTTTATATAATCTAAGCAAGGTGTTTAATATTTAATATTTTACTTGTATAGACACATATGAATAAAGTAATAATTGTAAACACGGAATCTGTATCTAATGGAAAATTGTTGGAAACGTCAATGTTTTATAATTCAGTCAAAATAATGAACTACTATTAGTACCGACTAATACAGTAAATGTATATGCTAAGACGGAAAAATGTCTAAAAAAATTTTTTATTATGATCATTTATAATTTCGTATTAGCATGTTCCAATGTAACGGTATAAAAATTGTCGCTGTTTTTTCACTAATACCAAATTATTTGCCACATATTTAATTATCAAAGTTTCTGTTTCATTTTTTAAGTAACATCGTTAACTGACATACATTAGTAAAATTTTTTCGTAAGTTTTTTACATGAATTGTGCTCACAAAAGTTTCAATTTTAAACCTTATATCGAATCATTCCTGGCATAAATATTGAAATATTTCAGAAAAGCATAAAGGGGAAAAAAATACCTAGAAGAGAATTTGCGAATAATGTTTTTTAAGCGTAAAATTGTATAATACAGGCTGTGCATTTTCGCTTTATGGTAGGTTATATAAGAAAAATAACTTCATAAACAGTAAAAACAATCACATTTTATTGAATTTGGGATTGGTAGTGCAATCTTTAAGAAACGCATGGCTGCTATATGAAACGCTTCTATTGCGTATTTATATGTTCATTGCAGCAGCATCGGCACAAAATATATAAATATCTATTACAATGTAGAAGTTCAAAACTAACGGGTTTTGTATAAAAAAATGTAAAAAAAAAAAAAAATTGTGTCTTTTTAATAACTTTTTCGTTTACGTAAACAATATTTACAGTTTATAGTAATTGATCATTTTTTCCTCCATTAAACATATCGTTAAAGCTATCGTAAGGCTCACTTGGCCTTAATTTTTCAAGAATGATTTAAATGTAACATGTTTCATTTTAAATCCGTTTATGAAATTTAATTTCAAAAATAAGATTTTAAGATATACTTCAATTATCCGATAGGTAGAGCATCTTCTTACCAATTTAACGTCGGATACAGAATAAAATGTGTTACTTTTCGTAAGAATTACAAAGAAAATGTAGGGACATATGGACTTTTAATGCAACAATTTCCGTATTCAAATAAATGTTTAATTTCAATTTGCACGTTTGTAGCACAATTTGCAAAAAGCTAATGTTTCTTGGATTCTAGATAATTAGCAACAGATTTAGTTATTTTTCCGAAGATTGCAAAATTTATTTAAATGTAACATATTTCTTTTTAAATCCGTTTATTGGAATCAAATTTAAAAAAACAAAATTTTAATACGATCTCCGATTAGTCGGTAAAACATCGGAATCGCGATCGGAAGTTGACGAGTTTGAATTCGTGTACAATAAAATATAGCCGTGTACATATTTAGCCTCTCTTACACATGGAATCTGCCCTGGTAGAAAAGTCCTTGTGTTAATTTGCAGTCTTCTTGATACCTAACTTGAATAAGGCATATCATATTGCCCATGGTCACAATTTCATTTTCGGTTATGACAACCAACTCTCCAAACGATCTGTCAAATATTTTCTAGTTATCACCTGCGAGAAGTGGTTGAAAGGACTTACACGAGGAAGTAAAAGGTGCCAAAAAAGTTCCTAGAAGAAAAACCTAGGTAACAGCAATATTTTACTTAATGGTATTTATCCCTTTAAGACCCAACCCGCACGATCGTGCGGGTTAGACATTCATATTAATTTTTGCTTCTGAAACAGTCGTATGTAATAAAAACTCGAATCGAACAATCGTTCTGGTTTGTAAAAAGAGTAAAGTAAAATTTTTTATCAACAGATGTCGGTTGTAGTACATGTTTTACTTTTAGCCGGCATGACTAGCTTTGTTTACAAGTACAACGGATACAGCTCATCACTTTATCTATCGTGAAAAGTTAATTATCTGTATATTTCTAGCCCGGGATTGCACTTATACTCTAAAGCGAAAGCTGGGTTCCCGGGGCTGTCATCCCTGTCATCCCTGCATAGATAACTAGTTTTGCTTTAATGTCTAAATAAATGTAATATAATAAAAAACTTTAAATGTACACTATTTATGTTGCCCGTAGGATTCGACATGTCGTTACCCATACGATCGTGCTCGATGAAGAAAAAAATACAAATACTTCTAAAGAAATGGCAATTTTGGCTAAAACTTCCTTCATCAAAGTCCCGTGAACTCATTCCTCAAAGTTCTACCTCCAAGCCATTTTCGACAAAGGCAAAGGGAATGAAAAAAGGAATAAAAACAATACTAGTGGGATGTTAAAAATTTCATTTCTGCACCTCATCCTGGACCTTTAGATTTCACGCAATTGCAAGTATGTCTTTCATTTCTTAAATTTTAATTTAAAAAAGATATATACTTATAAAAAAATGAAATCGATATCATAAAAAAGCTTTAAAAATATAGCAAACATTTTTAAATTAATTAAAATCTGAATTTTTTTGAATTCGATAAGTACATCACCAACATTATTTTTTTTCTTATTTTTTAGGCTTTACAGCCAGTAAGGATTACATTGAAGTATTTCAGCCAATACTTCTCAAATCATCTTATAAGTAAAGATTCCACGTGAAAAGCCCGACCCGTACGATCGTGCGGGTGTAGATTTCACAGAAAAAGCCCAGCCCGCATTTTCGTTTGGGTGCTCTCCACGCTCCAGAGTGTGTCGAAATTTTTTGTAATTAATTTTTTAAGTGTCATTAGGGTCACTATAGTGACCGTTCAGATTAACGCTATAGCGTTAATAAGAATGTAATATTTAAATGTGAAAATGTTTCGGGTCTTAACCCTTTAAGACCCAACCCGCACGATCGTGCGGGTTAGATATTCATTTAAATGCTTGCTTCTGAGTCGAATGTAATAAAAACTCGAATCGAACGATCGTTCTGGTTAGCAGATAGAGTAAAGTATCATTTTTTATCAACAGGTCGCGGTTCCAGTTCATATTTTACTTTCTACAGGCATGACAAGTTTTGTTTACCAATACATTTCTTAAAGGGATAAGGTATCCGCACACCTTCGGAAGCGATTTTTTGATTTTTTTTTTTTAATTTTTTCTTGTTAGCCATTTTTTATAATGACATGTATTTTAAAACTTTGAAAAAAATATAAAAATTTTAGCAATTACCCAGAAATAATTTTTTTAAAGAGAAAAATAGTCAAAATTATGTCAAAAATTGACATTTCCGCAAAATGGGATATTCAAAAATAAAACAATGTATTGGTATTTTTAAATTGCATAATAAACAGAATAATTTTCTCTAGGACTTAGACTACACGCATTATAATCGCATCTCTATATCAGATGATATGGCAGTTAAAGTACTAATGTAATGAAAAATTCACAAAATTTGTCTCAAGTTTGTCATTTGTACCAGTATAAATAAGAAACTATTTAATATATTATAATGAGTGTAGTCTATTCCCTCAAAAGACATTTTAGTCCGAGTGCTACACGATCAAAATAAGGTGAAAAGTGCAAATCGTGATAAGAATATACCGCTTGGTGAGTATCTACTTTATGTTAATACAATGCATTTCAGAGGGGGGGGGGGGGCTCGCGAAAAGTCGTGGGTATTCAAGATGGAGTCATTTTCTGTAGTTTTTTACTATACATCATATGAATGTGTGTTTCAGGTCGATTTCGATGGTTTTAACGTCAAAAATATCTTTTTAACACTTTCTATCATAGTTGAATGAGTTTATGAATTCAGTTTGTCTGTTTGGTTGTCTGTCTGTCTGCTTGCCGTTCTATGATTAAACTCGCTTAAATATCGCTACCCGCTTAAATTCACGTAGATTGCCATGTAATTTATATGTTATTGAAGTTTACAATAACATGTTCGGAAAAAAATTTTGAAGTGTATAAACTACATGACAATCTAAGAGAATTTAAGCGAGTTAGAGCATGGAATGGCAAGCAGACAGACAGACAAACAAACAGACAAACTGAATTCATAAACTCGTTCAACTATGGCGGAAAGTATTAAGAACGAAATTTTTGACGTTAAAAACATCGAAATCGACTTGAAACACATTTATATGATGGATAGTAAGAAAATTGAGAAAATGAAGCCATTTTGAACAACAGCGGCCATCTTGAATTCTTCCGACTTTACGTGATGCTTCCACCTCTCATATGGATTGTATTAATATAAAGTAGATACTCACCAATCGGTATATTCTTCTCACGATTTGCAGTTTTCTCAACAGCAGCAACCGGATTAATAGACAATAACGTAATGGAATTATTTTGAGGTCCTGTAAACGGACTGTAAAAACTACACGCTTGAATTTTTATTCGGAACATTTTATTGTAAGCTTCAATAACATATATAAATTACATGGCAATCTGAGTGAGTTTTAGCGAGTAGCGATATTTAAGCGAGTTTAAGCATGGGACGGCAAGCAGACAGACAGACAAATAAACAGACAAACTGATATCATAAACCCATTCAACTATAACAGAAAGTGTTAAAAGATATTTTTTTACGTTAAAACCATCGAAATTGACCTGAAACACACATTCATATGATGTATAGTAAGAAAATTCAGAAAATGACGCCATTTTGAATAACAGCCTTTATCTTGAATACCCACGACTTTTCGCGATGCCTCCCCCTCTGAAATGCATTGTATTAACATAAAGTAGATACTCACCAAGCGGTATATTCTTATCACGATTTGCAGTTTTCTCAACCGTAGCACCCGGACTATTTGTAAAAGAAGTGCAGACAATTTTGTGGCATTTCATGCATAATTTATTGTTTTAATATGTTTTGTGTATAGTAAAAATCTGAAAAACGTCATTTTGAGAAAAAGCTAAAAATAACTTTTAGGATAGATGTAACGTAATGTAAATAACGCAATAGATGTAATTTTAAACGGCTGTAACTCGGGTTCTATTTTAGATACAGACAAAATTTAAGCAGATTTCGATAGATAACAAATTCAATTTTATTATTATGGCAAAAATGAAAAATTGATATTTTGATCGAAAATTACGTTTTAAAGGTATTCGGATTCCTTAAAGGGATAATGCAGAATTCGTAGAACAATGAATGTAATTGAAAGCACTCCTTTATTTTTTACCTTGATTGATTTACCTTGGTTAGCAAATGATAATACGACTAGACCTATAAACCTAAGCAATTGTATTGTCTCCTTAAATGCCACAAAAATTGGATTATTAACGTTTTTTCTTCCCGTTTTTTTCTTCTTCGTTTTTTTTTTTTTTTTTTTTTTTTTTTTTTTTTTTTTTAGTTTAGATGCTAATTAGAAATACAATAACCAAAGGAAAATTGCATTTCAATCACGTCATCTAACAGATACAGTATGAATTAATCAGTTATATTTAAGGAGAAACTCAGCTAAAACATTTTCCCACGTATAAAGCCAAACATTTTGACACATTTACGGACTCATTATTAAGCTTAGAAGCATGACACATGCGGGCATGATTATTAAATAAATTTTAAATCAAGGAGATTTTTTATTTATTATAAGACAAAAGAAGTATATCTTGAGTTATTAGCTGTTATTCTATTATCACAATATATTTTTTTTTCATTTCACTGCGATGTCGCTTCAGGAAAAATCGGAGGAAAACGACAACTTTGAAATATTTCCTAGAAGATCTTCTGTCTTTACAAACAATGAAATAAACTGTTCAAATACATATTTCATAATAAGAACTTGTGTCAATCCCATGTGTGTGCGAACAAAAATGATTAAAAAATTCAACAGATAGCAGCCATCTTGAGTTTAAAAACTCCTTTAATGAAAAATGCAAATATGTATTGTAAATTGCTTTCCATGAAAATTTGCAGGATTATCCTAGTTTCTACAGTAGGTACAATGCCTTTGAAATTGCTCATTCGTTTTATAAATATGTGTAGGAATAAAGTTGAAAGCATATTTTCTCAGTTTTCTTAATAACTATAGATTCACAATAAAGTTCTTTTAAGAAACATTTATCTCTAAAAAAAAAAAAAAATCTATTTCATTTTATGAAAAGCTTGCTTTATATTCTTAAAAGCAAATAGTATGCAAAAAGAGAAAAACGAAAACTTGAGACAAAAAGATCTTGTGAAATAATATTTAATAATTAAGATTTTGCTTATGTTATAATTTAACTAAAAAAATCTTTAAAAATTTTTATTTAATCTCACTGTTACATTATTTTAAGTATTTCTTAAGATATTCTTTTAATTAAGAATGTCTAGTTTTCATCCAGAATTTAATCCATTTCTGTAAAAAAAAAAAAAAAAAAAAAGGAAATGGTAATTTTATATTAAAAATTTCAAAGGTGAGTGTAAATGTAATTAAAAAAAAAAACAGATTTATTATGCTTTATTTTTTTTCAACATTCTGATGTAATCTTATCGAAATGTTACATACATTTTTCATTCAAAAACTAGTCATTTACTCAGGAAATGTTAAACGCAAAGAAAGAAATTTAATTAACAGAAACAGCTTACCTTAGGGCACCAGCTGCAGTTTTGTCTGTTGGTTATTTTTTTAATATTCAGATTACTTGATTTCAGCCAGGTTTAAAAAAAGAAAAAAAAACAAAAAAAAAACAAAAAACAAAAAAAAAAAAACAAGTTATTTAATGACAGATTAAATAAGGCAAATATTAGTATTTCAAAAATATGGTGGAAACAAAGCATTATGATTTTTTTTAAAGCAGTATAGCACTGTTACACAGAGGATTACTCTGACCTGCTGTAAGAATAAATTAAAGTGAATGTATTCAGCAAAATAAATTATTCTTAATAAATATAGTAAAATGCATAAATAAATGTTATATATACTAGTATATATTGGGAGGAAAAAGTTAGATTTTTATTTTAATAAAGAAATAATGTAGATTAGAGTGTAAGCAGGGAGGTTTATGTTGTAGTATAATACTTCTCACTATAGAATTTTGTATGTTAAAAGTTTGAAGAACATACCTTTTTAGTATTATACTAATAAGATTAATTAAAGAAACTGCTTTGTTGAAAAAATATTTAGTCCAGTCAAATTGTCAAAAATAGATGCAAAAATTATGCTAGAAAATTTTACGTTTTTAAAGTGTTTATGGGGATACTAATAACAGGAATTAATTATCTCCAACAAAATATCTCAAAGCTAAACATTTTGGAGCTAAAAAACCGTCACATTTTCGGACTGTTTTCAGTTTTTTGCTTGAAAATTAATAACTTGAATAACTTGAAAATTATAAAATTTTTGTGTACCATACTTAACCACAAAAAGAAAGAGCATTGAATTCTCTAAAATTTCATAACAAAAACGTTTTTCTAAACTCATTACTAAGCGTGCTACGGCTTTCTGAAAAATATACTTTTTTTTCTAATTTTGTGGAAGATCTCAAAAACCAACATTTGACATCATTTTTTTATTAATTTATCCTCTTTAATGTAATTTGTTTATATTACAGCTTTCTGCATGATAGCAATAACGGTTAATTACAACAGTAACATTGTAAAAAATTACTACATTGTAATTTATTTATTTATTTATTTTTTATTTGGAACTTAAGTGGAGAACATTAATAGTAGGTATTTACATGAATGTAAGTAAGAGTTACGGTAAGATTTTTAATGTATTTAGTAACTTCTGTATGTAGTGCTTGCGGATTGATGGGTTTGGTCCGTCAAACTCAGTTTGAAGAGAAAACGAGCAGTTTGCTTCTTTTTCAACAGATTTGATCTTCTTTGAGCTTGTTTCGACATCATCAACTTGGTTGTCAAAATCATCGTCGTTGCTGGTTTAGTCTATGGTTTCCGAGGCATCAGCTTCATAATCCTCTTCTTCTGGATAAATAATGTTGTCCATATTTTCGCAGTTGACCCTGTTACAGTTTTTGCAAATTGTTGAATATTTGAGTCCTGATTTTTGGCAAAAACATGCCTTGCTGCACCCTTTTATGTAAGTACATGAGACAACATGCATCAAGGATTCAGGTGCTGGGGTTTGGCACATTTAAACTGGCTGACAGAGACAGCCAGATCTGCGAACCCAGCCCCATTTTTCAGGGGGATGTTATTTTATAGCCAAGCTTATATCTGATAATAACATCGGTGGAAATGATGCTGATCAGAATCTTGCGTTGGTGGTAGCCTTGCAAGATGAAGTTTGCTTTTAGTGGCAGATTTAGCAAATAACGGGAACGTCAAGGTGTTCAATGACGTTGTGGTGTTTATGCATCCGCTGTATAGTGTAATATTGAATTTTTCCCCCAGCCTTCATTATTTCTTGACGGCTTAACCCTGGTTTATTGAACACACAGGCTATTTCCTTAAGCTGATCATGTTTTTTCAAAGTGTAACAAAACTTTGACTTTCCTTGCCCAAAAAGAGCATATGTTGTATCGTATCCTCTGATTGCATGAGTGAAAAGAACATTGTTGTGTTTGTATTTGTATGACATGGTTGAAAACCACTTGGTGTCGATGTTACCTCTGCCTGGATGTTGGAAAAAAAAGATTTTTGCGTTGATATATCAAGCTCGTCATGATTATGAGAAAACCAATATCTTCTCCGACAATACTACACTTTCAAGAGCTTCGGTTCTTGAAATGGCTAAGGTAACAATCATGACAGCAGCGTCTTCTTTTGCCAGGTCAGCTTGAGTTCTGTTATTTTGAAACTCTGTTTTAAGAAGCGAAAAGAAGAGATTCCTGCTTCTTTCTTTGGCAAGAAACTTGTCGTGACGAAAGATTTTGTTTGACACTAGTTTTTGTTTTATTGTGCTATCATGCTTTTTCGTACTATGCAAAACTATGTTGAATATGTCAGTGGTGATTCGTTAACGAAATTTTTTTTAATGTGGTTACTATTAATTAATCGATTTAATCATTATTATACAACTATATTTGTGTTACATTATTCTGTTGACATTTTTTAACTAATTTTGCAGTCATATCCCATTATGAATGAAAAATTAATTGAATTGTAAGAATAAAGATAAATCAGGACATCCTACAATTCAATGATGATCATGAAAATTTTAGCAATGGACACCCTACAAAAATAAATATTTTTATTTAATCCTGTGATCATCGTGCCCAATACATTCACAGAGATTGATAGTTTAGCATAGTAGTTCAATTGCCCTGGGCTCGATGATTAGGGGTTAAATATAAAGGGTGATAATACATCAAATAAATATCTAAACTTAAGGTACAGTTACACTAAATTTAGAATTTTATAATGTGTATATTTATACTCTATAATAAGGCCAAGTTCACATGATCAAATACTACAGCAAATGCTCCGTTAATATTGCACAATTTTCTCAAGATTTTTGTATTACCGATCTGAAACAAGACGTTTTTACATTTGATGCGCATGTGTATAACTTATTTTTGGCAAAAGGTGAAATTTTAAAGCAAACTAGAAAAGATTTCTTTTTAAAATATCAAAAGTAAGATGTGGTATAAAAATGGAAGAAATCATCATACGGACACATTTAAACGTACACGATATACCTAAAAAGCGCTATAGGCAAAAATCGTACAACTTACGAGAAAAACGTACAGTTTGGAAACCCTACCTTCTACCAAACCTTCTAGAAAATTTCCCTTCTTAATTATCTCGTCACTCTTTACTCGTCAATAGGTAAATTTCATTTCCACAGTTAGTGATGAAAAGAAATTTTTTTGGGTTGAGAGGCGAAAAATAAGGCACTTTCTGTGAAGTTGAAAAAAAAAGTGTTTTCAAAAAGCCGTAGCGTACTTATTCGTTAAAAACGTTTTTATTATGGAATTTGTAGGAAATTTAATGCTCTTTCTTTTTGTAACTAAGAAGGGTACAAACATTTTATAATTTTCGAGTTATAGGTTAAAAACTGAAAAACATCCGAAAATTTCGTGGTTTTTTGGTTCTGCAAAGTTTTGCCTCGAGATATGTTGTTGGAAAACAATTATGTCCTGCTATTAGCATCCCCATAAGCACTTTAAAAACATAAAATCTTCTAGCAGAAGTTTTGCATCTGGCAGCTCTCTTTTCTGACAATTTGACTGGTCTAATTGTCTGTGATAAATAAAATCCAACCTTAATAATTCCAGCGACAGTTAAGGTTACTTAAAACAATGAAAATATATTTAACAGAAATATAAGGTGGGAATAAGATAACTACCTTTTACTTTTAATCGAATTTATGGTAACCTTATTTATTATATAGAAATGACATGTTAGGAAATTTCATTACAGTAATGTTCTGATTTTCTGTAAAAAAATATTCTTAAAGATCTTTTATTTATTTTTTCTTTTGCCGCTCCATTTGCATAAAAATGGTCCCTACTTTCTAATATATATATATATATATATACATATAATTCTCTTAATTAGTTTTATAAAACTAAATTTCTTATCTCCTAGAAATGATTTTTTTAATCTTTTACATGTTTGCATAGTTTTGTACACAGGACTTTTAGAAAAATCTTCCTATCTTAATTGAATGGATTTGAATAAAATTGAAAATATAGTTTTTTCTTCATTCAAGTTTTTAAATATACCAAAATTTTGTTTTCGCTCTTTAAATGTAACGACCTGGAGTAGAGCATAGTTATAAATGTATTAAACTTCATATTTCAATTTTATTTTTCACCATACTTTGCTAAGATGGCACCAAATTACATAAAAAACGCAGTTGTACTTAGATATGTTTTTTTTTTTTTTTGGACGATTACAAACAGCAAATATCTGAAATATATGCTTTCTGATATCATTTTTTTAAAGACATAATATTGTACAAGTGTCTTACATAGCCGGATCTTTGCTACTTAAAATATCTGGATAGATAAACACATGTCATAAGTATCAAAACCTGCTCTAAGCATACCAAAATTCCAGTGGCTCCAAAATAAAGGTAGTTACATTTTAAAATATAATTCTATATATTCGAACTTATACGTTGGGCTCACGAGAGACACTGTTCTCCAAATTCCAAATATATTACATATAATATATATATTACATATACATTACATACAAATATATTACATATACATACAGGGTGATTCATAAAAGATGGGCAGAACTTTAAGGGGTTATAGTACACTTAAAGACAAATAATATTAAATAGGAGACTAAGGGTCCCAGACGTATTCCCAAGGAGATAGGGGGCATTAAAGTTTAGGGTCCGAAATTTCAAATGATTATAAAACATGGAAAAATTGGTCGATTCGTTTGCGGTTTTTGCAAAAAATTTTCTTTATGCCAGTATTTTCTTGAAATAAAATTTTAAAGTTCAATTTCAAAAAATGCCGATAGGGGTCGCTTTAGACTTTGGAGTAACAAACAACTATTTTTTAACGTTATTTTTTGTATTTCTTTAAATGATTTCGAAAGCTTAGACTTAAACTTAAATTTTGATCTAAAAATCTGAGTCCTAACGAGTAGTTAAGAAGCGTAAACTGAAATTTGAAATTTGAAACCCTTCTCCCCCCAGAACAAAAATCAGTTATTCCCGATCTTTGTGTCGTTGATTAGGCTCTAACTACTGCCGCGTTTTGCTAAAATTATTCTTTATGTCAGTATTTTCTGGAAAATAAATTTTAAAGAAAATTTTCAAAAAATTCCGATAGAGGGCGCTTTAGACTTTGGAGTAACGAACAACTATTTTATACCGTTATTTTTTGTGTCTCATTAAATGCTTTCTAAAGCTTAGACTTAAATTTTCAGCCCAAAATCTGAATCGTTAGACGTGGTTAAGTTTCTGGGGAGAGGGGTTTGAAATTTCTACTCCTGAGCACAGTTCAGTTTACCATGTCCACACATTGCGTGCTGTGATACGAGGTAAAAAGACACAAATTAGGATTATGTTACCAAAGCCTATTTATTAACATGTAATTACAATAAATGTTCAAAATTGTGACCACCAGAGGTTATGCACGCAGAACAACGGCGAAGAATGGAACGGCGAACATTCGCGAAAACATCAGGCTTTTCGAGCACTTCCCCTACAGCGGCGGATAGTCTGGCGACCAGTTCCTCGGGGGATTCAATGGGTGTCTCATACATAAGAGCCTTCAATCGTCCCCAAAAAAAGAAATCGAGGGGTGAAAGATCTGGCGAGCGAGCAGGCCAAGCAACAGGACCACCTCGACCAATCCATCTGTTCGGAAATGTGATGTCCAGATAGTTGCGGACGTCTCGTACGTAATGGGCTGGCGCTCCATCGTGCTGGAACCACATGACCCGCCGGATGCATGGAGGAACAACGTTTAACAGGTCTGGCAGCACATGTTGCAGAAATGTTAGGTATGTTTTACCGTTGAGGCGTTCAGGAAGAAGGTACGGTCCGATTAGGTGGTCTCCGAGGATTCCTGCCCAAACATTGATGGAAAAGCGTCTCTGATGAGCATGTGGATACGTAGCATGTGGATTGACATCCGCCCATACATGTGCATATGTGCATTGTGTGTGTTAAATGTACCTTCACGCGTGAAGGTACATTCATCGGTGAAAAGCACAGTTCGTCCAAAATGTGGATTTAGCGCGTTCTGCTGCAGAAACCAGCGGGCGAATTCAATACGATTTGGATAATCCCCTGGAGACAGTTTCTGGACTCGTTGCACATGAAACGGGAGCAAATGTTCATCCTTCAGTACCCTCCAAGTCATGGACTGTGAGGTATCCACCTGCCTAGCCACTGTTCGTGTACTTGTACTTGGCTGCGCCGCTACTACATCCAGAATGGCTTCTGCAACAACTACTGATTCGTCCTTTTTTGCACGACCTGCATTCGACCGGGAAGCGAGAAATGATCCCGTCTCACACAACTGTCTGTGCAAGCGCTCGAAAGATTTGCGGTTAGGCAACCGCCTGTTGGGAAATCGCTCTCCGTACATTCGTTGTGGCTCTGCACCATTTCCATCTGCCGCTCCGTAAATTAAATGCATCTCAGCCTTTTCCTTATTCGTGAAGGGCACCATCTTCCGATTCATTACTACAGCGACTTACACTTGACTCACCGTTCAGTGGTTTTTATGCCTGAATCGTGTCGAAATTTTGCATACGTGTTCTTCTTCTTCCCCATTTGACATTTGCATACTTTCTGTTTCCTTCTTCACCCGGTGACTAGCGTCAGGAATGGAGCTTTAACGTTTGCATGAGCGACGTTTCCAACTGTGCCAGTGCCTTTATGAGTGAATTCCGACTATGCAGTCCTTGACGAAAGTTGTATTTTTGCCTCGTATCACAGCACAGAATCGTTGGGCATGGTTAAGTAGTGCAAACTGAACTATGTTCAGAAGTTGAAATTTGAACCCCCTCCCCTCGCTACTGAACCACGCTCAGCGATTCAGATTTTGAGCTGAAAATTTAAGTTTAAGTCTAAGCTTTAGAAAGCATTTAATGAGACACAAAAAATAACGGTATAAAATAGTTGTTCGTTACTCCAAAGTCTAAAGCGCCCTCTATCGGAATTTTTTGAAAATTTTCTTTAAAATTTATTTTCAAGAAAATACTGACATAAAGAATAATTTTAGCAAAACGCGGCAGTAGTTAGAGCCTAATCTACGACACAAAGATCGGGAATAACTGATTTTTGTTCTGGGGGGAGAAGGGTTTCAAATTTCAAATTTCAGTTTATGCTACTTAACTGCTCGTTAGGACTCAGATTTTTAGATCAAAATTTAAGTTTAAGTCTAAGCTTTCGAAATCATTTAAAGAAATACAAAAAATAACGTTAAAAAATAGTTGTTTGTTACCCCAAAGTCTAAAGCGCCCCCTATCGGCATTTTTTGAAATTGAACTTTAAAATTTTATTTCAAGAAAATACTGGCATAAAGAAAATTTTTTGCAAAAACCGCAAACGAATCTACCAATTTTTCCATGTTTTATAATCATTTGAAATTTCGGACCCTAAACTTTAATGCCCCCTATCTCCTTGGGAATACGTCTGGGACCCTTAGTCTCCTATTTAATATTATTTGTCTTTAAGTGTACTATAACCCCTTAAAGTTCTGCCCATCTTTTATGAATCACCCTGTATATATCAAAATTCAAAATAAATATATATCATAAGGATGCTTTTTTACGCCGAATATTTTGTTTTTTAACTTCGTATTTCGCCTTTTTGATAATTATACAATTCAAATTAATTTTCTAATTTAGACTCTATTTTAATAGTTTCTAATTGCATTCCAGGCTATAATTATAAGATCACTAACAATGTATAACAATCATAAATTTTATGTAACTCTAAATATTCATAAGCATTATATGTTATATATTTATAAGAAAAAATAACTTGTATTGTTCATTTTTATAAATATTTATTTGATATTAAATAAAACAATTTTCTCATTATTGTAATTTTAAGGATCACTGCTTATAATTTTGAACCCAGCAATTTTAATAAGAACACATTTAACCACATTTTGTTTAGACATCCAATCATACAATTCGACATGCATTTATAAAATTAAACCTGTTTCAGTATGATCCATGAATGATCCTTGCCTATAGTGTCCAGCCCTGTTTTCTTGACAGTTGGCCGTAACTTACTACAGCGTATGTCGCAGTCAGGTGTTCAGCCTAATTCGCTATAACTCGCCAATCATAACCTCATCTGTCTTCGCGTGTACAGGGTCATCGAAAAATAATGCCTAGATTAAAAATATATATATAACATCGAAACCTTTTATGTTAAAAGAGTAATTCTTTCACTGCACGATAACTGGTGAACGCAAGTTTGGTTTTAGTTCACCAGAATTCGTTTGCGTGTTTGTGTTATGCGCGAGTTAGTTGCGCAGTCGTCAAGGTCAGCCGACGCGCAGGACTGCAGCTGCTCAGTACGATGTAAAAGCTCCAAAAAAGCCGTTGTACACTGACTATTCACTTTGACTCCACATACTAAATCACGCACTGTGCTTTTTGTTGCACGGTCAGCATAGTACTGAGCAGCTACAGTCTGGCGCGTTGGCTGACCTTGACGACTGCGCAGTGCGCAATTAATCCGCGCATAACAATGACAGGCAAACGAATTCTGATGAACTAAAACAAAACTTGCTTTCACCAGTTATCGTGTAGTGAAAGAATTACTCATTTAACATAAAAGGTTTCGATGTTATGATTTTTTTAATATCTAGGCATTATTTTTCGATGACCCTGTATAAGGTTTGATTATTATCACAAGTATATTGGTACCTACGCATTGTAAATAGCGTCATGAAAATCGGTAATGCATGAATACTGTTAGCCATTTACATTAAAAAGCGTTAACACCTTCACTTCAGTAATTTTCTATAATGCCCATATTGTGCTGTAGTGGTGAGCATTTTTATAAGGAGATATTGTTATCATTGCATAAATTTCCGTAAATTTAAAAGTATTCCACATTGAATTACCTTACTGTAAAAAGAATGTTTCACCTCCTTAAAATCACTATTAGCCAAAATTTGTGTTTGTGAATCACCTGTGTGTACATTTGAATTCATCAAATAACTATATTAGTTTTACTTTGAGCGCAGCACTCAGATCCGTGGTACATCAACCATTATGCTGACCGTGAAACTCAATGGGATCGTCAAAATTAAAGCGGATCAATCAAGGTATTTGACGCTAAGTTATTTCAAGATAAGATTAATGAAATTATTGTTTGTAAATAAATGACGTGTACTCAGACGTGTACATTCGTTTTATTTTAACACAAATTTTGGCATATGGCTGCCATTAGGAAAAGCAATATGCATATTTCAACGAGATTGCGTTGTGACTCAAAATTTACAAAAAAGTTGTCATCGATGAAAATGTCCGTTTTGTTAATTAGCCATCTGGATTGCATAACCTGACTATGAAAGAAAAAAAAAGAACGGTGCGTAATAGTACACATTTTTAGCTAAATGATAACCTGTGTTCTGGAATTATAAACCTCGAGATAACTTGACTAGTTAAAACCACATCATAGTTATCAGAACGTGTTCCAAATATGCCAAATCTTATAGCTTTTTGTCTACAAAATAAAGTTTTTTTTTACATTTTAAAATAAAATGTTATATATTCTAACATATAGGCTATATCCTTCTAATTAAATCCTTTAAAAAATAATATAGATATATTTAACAAATTAGGATATTTATACGTAATAAAATGAGTCAGGAAGTTAATACTCTTTAGATTACTAATACGGAATCTATAACGTTTTTAAATACTCAAAAACGTATAAAATTTATAATTTCAAAACTATTTTAGTGTTCCTATAAGTTTGCACAGAGGTGTAGCGATAAGCCACTAATTATATAAAGATTGCGAATTAAAAAATGAAACGCCAAAAATTAAGAATTTTCATTATTCCTGTGTTATATATGTATATATATCTATACATTTTAAACTTTAAAGATCATACAGTAAATAAAAATATTTCAATTCTGTATCCGTAAAAATAATGGAATATCTATGTAATACTATAACATATTTCATGTCAAGTTGTATATGTGTATTTCTTTGAAAAGTGTTGTTAAGGTGAGAAGGTCATAAAATCATTCCTGAAACAGGAAATGATGTCATTAATATCCTAAGTTATGGTTGCAGAAATTCTCGTAACATAGTTTGAGTTATTAATTTTCTATTTTATGTGTTTGTGACATATAATTACGACTCGTGAAAGTTACGAATCGAACCATATATATATTTTTTACTTTCTTATAAGTTCCAGTTTTCTAATAGTTCTTACATTTTGTTATATTGCTTTTTTATAAAAATTAATTCCATGATTATATAAAGTAAGACTATCATATTAAACATAAAATCTATATGCTTTAAGATTGTCTAGAAATGAAATAACTAAAAAAATGGAAAAATAATAAGCAAACATTTTTTTTTCTACTGACACAGCTTCTTTACATTTAACACGATTTTAAAATGAATACGATAGAATATATTTTTTATGGTGTCAAATTTTTATTACAATATTAATAAATCTAGTAAAAAATAAATAATTGAACCTATTACTTTTTTAATTATATTTTTATCGTAAATGAATTCACAGCATGATCAAATATAAGTAACAATACGGTTCAAAAATTTACTTGTAAATAAATATAAATATATCATGGAATACAATTTAAGTGTTTTATATTATAAGAAAATTATTATTAAATATTATTGTACGATATTAAATATTATTGTACGTATATCAATGTGAAATGGACAGTGCTCAGAATTGGACTTTAATTCTGAGTTAGAGGAAATTTTAATCAATTTAAATATTATCTTAAATCGACATTAAATTTCCTCATAGGTACAGTCGTGGATTAAAAAAAAAAATGTAAACTCCTTCTATTAAATTTGCAACTCATAATTGTAGAAGAAAGGCACTGGAACCAAACAATTGGAAATAAAGTCTACTTTTAAATGATGAATATATAATTTGTTTAGCGAACCATTTACACATAAGAAAGGAAACAAAACTTTGTTTTTCTCAATAGCAATATACAAGTTTGACACCACATATAAATTCTACACCCTTCAATTAGCATAAAAGCAAATTTTCATGAAATTCGTACGATTAGTTTCTGCGAAATTAAGTTTCTGAGTTCATTCGTATGTACGGCAAATTTTCATTTTATTTATATTAATTTATTTATTAATTTATAGAGGAATTTTTATTTTTTTATGGAATATTAGCCGTATAAAAATGCTGAATTCTTTACATTGTTTGACAAACTGAATAACCTTTCATAATTAAGCTCTACTCGTTAGAGATAACTTTAAAAATATTTCACGTTTGAAAATTATTTTTAAAATAACACTGATAAACAAAAATAGACTTTTTATTTTTTTCTTAAATTTAACTCTAATATTTCAATTATATGCACTCTTGAGTAAATAAAAATTATATTAGAAATTTGTACTCGGTTCTTATTTTTTTTTAAGCGAAGGATATGTATTTATAGGTTATGGCGATATATAACAATTTATGAGATCGTACAAATGCTTAATAATAATACATAAATGTTATATTTGTCAGTATGTATAGTTTTACACTGTTTATACTACATTTTACTCAGCTGCACACAATTTGAGTGTATTAATTTGAATACATTAGTACCCATTTTTGCGTTTATATTTATGTTCCGTATCTTCTCTCTTGATGAACAACAGTAATCGGCAAGCATTGCTACATTCCATTGCGACCGATAACGAGACTCCGTAGCAGAAATTTTTTGGCGAAATCATTCACCAAGCTCGTCGCTAATTGCTTCCATATTCTATCTATATATATTATATTCTGCTTTCTCCTTCCACTGTAAAAAGTATACAAAGTTAAAATAGTCCTTCATATGAATTGATGGTGATTATATTTTGGTGTAAATCGCAAGACAGGTGGCGCTGCTGTGCTGCATTTTTCACATGGACGCAACACATCCTATTGGCGCCTAAATTTATTATAAGTTTTCACTTTCAGGGTCATTAGTCTGTAGAAAAAAAAGTACTCTAAAAGGCAATTAAATAACATAATGAGGTATATTTAAATACAGATATCTCTGAAACGGAAACCAACTCCACCTTTTTCTGAATATTTCTTAAATTCCGAAGGTTATGGTTACTGTTAAAATTTTCCAAGAAAAAAATTCTTATTTATCAGTGCAATAAACAATCAGTAAACTGAGATGCAATTATCAAACAAATTTCATTTGATTTTTTTTTTCTATTTGGCGGTGTAAATATTTAAATTATCAGATTGCATACATGTTAATTTTTTGTTTCCTTTAAATATTATTCTTTTATTTATTTAGAGGAAGTATTGATTTCCTTATGGGAAATATGTTAGAAATAAACTCTGAACAATTCTTATTGCTTTATGTGCAAAATGTTTATCATTATTATGTAATGGAGCCGGCACATGATAGGGATAAATTAGAAAAAATAATGCTTGAAATGTATTTTAAAAATAACAATAAATCAGTCAATTAAAGTACAGTTTCTAAACAAATTGCAATTTAAAGTAGATTTTTTGTCTCTATACGACGCTTTAAAAATTGAAAATGTACGATGGTTAGAAGATTAAAATATTGCAGTAGCGAAAATTGCAAAACCGATATTTGATCGTGAAGTGTTGCCATTCGCAAAATCATGTCAGCGTTAAGCGTAGATACATTTGTCCTTTATAATATGGTGTATCTAAACTCTTGGGGAAAAGTTTAAGGGATGATAGTACACATTAAGACAACCAATATTAAACTGGAAACTAAGGGTCCCAAACGTCTTCCGAAGGAGATAGGCGCCATTAAGGTTTAAGGTCCAAAATTTCAAATGATTATAAAAAAGTAAAAAAAAAAAAAAAATTAGTCGATTCGTCTGCGGTTTTCGCTAAAACTATTCTTCATGTCAGTATTTCCTTGAAAATAAATATTAAAGATAAAGTTCAAAAAATGCCAATAGAACAGGCTTTAGACTTTGGAGTAAAGAACAACTATTTTTTACCGTTATTTTTTGTACCTCATTAACTAAACTGTGTTCAGGAGTAGACCCCCCCCTCCCTTCTGAATACCGTTCAGTTTTCGCTACTTAACGACTCCCAACGATTCAGATTTTGAGCTCAAAATTTTAGTTTAAATCTAAGCTTTTGAAAGCATTTAATGAGGTACAAAAAATAACGGTAAAAAATAGTTGTTATTTACTCCAAAGTCTAAAGCCTGTTCTATAGGCATTTTTTAAACTTTATCTTTAAAATTTATTTTCAAGAAAATATTGACATAAAGACTAGTTTTAGAAAAAAAACTGCAAATGAATCGACTAATTTTTCCGGTTTTTATAATCATTTGAAATTTTGGACCCTAAACTTTAATGGCGCCTATCTGCTTCGGGAGACGTTTGGGATCCTTAGTTACTTATTTAATATTGTTTGTCTTTATGTGTACTATTACCCCTTAAAGTTTTGCAAAAGAGTTTAGATACCCCCTGTAGATATTAAATTATTGAATTAAATAAAACCTAGTTTAAAATGAATAATAAAATAAGTCCATTTTAGATGTATAAAATTATTTGTGTCATAACAATTTCAGCTTAATCTGAAAACTTTATTTCGTAATCTGTTTAAGTGTTTAATGGCTGTGGAGTTGTTAATTCATTTTGAAATTAGAAAGATAATACCGCAAGGGTATCGAATACGTTAATGCGATAGCTCTCTAGAGAAATTTAAAATGGAATAATTCCGCTTAGAAATGCTATTAACTACATTAATCTTCCCCATGTCTCCACTCTTATATCTCTTTCACACACAACATTCTTTGAAGTACAATACAGGCAAAACATTAAATGTTTTTAAATATCAGAACAATAAAAAAGACAAAAAAAAAAAAAAACACAAACTTATCCATATTTTCCCTTCTATATATAAAAAAAGTAACGATTTTGGAATTGACCAAAAAAAAAAAAAAAAAAATCTGCGTAGAACGTCCCGGTACACTCTTAAATCGGCATCCATATTTTTTGTGACCGGGTTTCTTTCTTCTTTAATATTAAGAAAATTTTTTCATACAAAATATGAAAATTTATGTTACTATAGAGAATTGTTTGATAAACACGCTAATGTAGACAATTTTTAAATCGAATAATTATTTTAAGAGATATTCAAGTTTAAAATTGGTCAAAATCGTTTCATTGAAAAAAATTACATGCACAAGCACTATACAAAGGAATTTAAACATTTTTACATCCTTTAATACATTAGAAGTTGCCACTGTGCAGACTGAATTAATTTTTTTTTAATTTGGATCATTTTTCAGGATTTATTTCCATTTTAAATTCAAATTTTCAGCATTTCGAGAGATATTTTTTACATATTTTAGAAAAGGATATTATTTTAAACTGTTGCCAATTTTAAAAACAACGCAAATAATAATATTCCCTTCAAATTAATAATTTATTAAAACGTGGCTATTATAAACAGAAAAAAACTTTTAAATGAGAATTAAGTGATTACGTGTTTAACATCAGGAAAATATTGAAAATTACGTTTTAAAAACTATATTTACACATGAATTTTAAAAGAGAAACAAAATTTTTAAATAATAAATTCATTATTATGCGTTAGTCCAAACGGAAGAAATTTACATCATTTAAAAGGCCAAATAATTGACAGTTGGCGAAACAGTTTAAATTAAAAAATATATTGACGCGAGACATTTATATCATATTTTGAGATAATATTTTCAACTATTATCGTGAATTCTAAGACATCGCAAATAATATTTTCTTTCTAACAACAAAAGTATTTTCATGTTAATGTTAAAAGAGAAAGAAAACTTTGGTGTTAATTACGTCTAGATATAAAACGATATATTTCAAATGTGTTATTTAAAAGAACTTTCTTATAGAGCTGTTAAAAATCCGAGAGACAAAGACTCTATTTACTTAATTCATTTTACATTAGCTTATTTTCAAATTTTTAACTAATTTTATTTTAATCAAAGACGAAAACAGCCATTGTATCCCTTGACAAACGATGATTTCGCCTTGAAAATCTCCAATCATAGAAATATGAATGAAAACCCGTTTACTGGGAGATCGCCATTGTTTTTACCCGACAGAAATGAAGGGTTATGTCTTTCACGCGTATCTGTGTATGTAAATTTCTTTATACGCTCGATACATCCCAACGACTGAATGAATTTTAATGAATGAGGTCTCTATCAATTCGTCTTAACGGCCGGATGGTTATAGGCTAAGTTTTTTTTATAAATTCAAAATGGCGGTAGAGACGAAAAAAATTACGCACCCTATTGAGTGGCATACCATTGGATTGGTCTTTCAAAATGAAGACGATGTTTCATTGATTATTTTACAGTCAGAAGTTAAAATATTGTACAACCTGGAATTTTGTATGTAGGATCTCTAGCTTTACAGCAACTCTAAGTTCATTACTTAGAGCTATTAGTTCATTACTATACCAACTTTGATTTTCATCTTAAATTCCTGGTTCAGGCAATTAAATGAACTAAAACCGAGTTAATCTATATCATGATACTTTTAAAATTAATAGCTTTTCCTTATTTTCTTGTTATCAGATGTTTGCGAATAGCTGGCTTAGCAGGAAGTGAGTTCCCGCCTTTGCACGAGCCGCCGATGGACAATAGAACTACGAAAAATCAAGAAAAATATACAAAAATCGCAATCACAGAGCCCCTTTACCGCGCGATATTTCCAAATTCAAGGAGGACCTGTTGGCCAAAGCCAAAAATATGCACAAAAAAATTGGTTCAATTGTATACATAATTTTATACACTTTTCGATTGTACAATAAAGAAAATGGTACAGATATCGTAATTATAATGCCCCCTTTCAGCGAAAATTTTCCAAATTCAGGGAGGACCTTCATGCCATGATCAAAAAGAAACACAAAAAATTTGGCTCAATTCTATGCATAACTTCATACACTTTTCGATGGTACAATATTCAAAATGGCAGAAAAATACCTATTACAGCGCCCCCTACCGGCGATTTTTTTTCAAATTCAGGGAGGACCTACCTGCCATATCCAAAAACTTAAAATAAAAATTTGGTTCAATTCTATGCATAACTTCATATACTTTTGGATGGTACAATATTCAAAATTGCACAAAAATAGCTATTACAGCGCCGTCTACAGGCGAATGTTTTTCAAATTCAGGGAGGATCTGCTTGCCATAGCCAAAAACGTAAAATAAAAATTTGGTTCAATTCTATGCATAACTTCATACACTTTTTGATGGTACAATGGCGACAGACAGACGGACAGACGAACACACGGACAGACAGACATTTTCTATAAACATGTTTTTGAGGATCTCTGACCCCTAAAACATGTAAATCCGTCGAAATCCGGAAGTCGAAAAAAATTTCGATTACAATACTTTCTTCTATTGAAGATAGAAGAAAGTAAAAATTAAAACAGGTACATTTTAGGAAAATACAAATTCCCTTAAAGATGCAATGTTGAAATTTTACAAACGAAAGCATTTAGAAATTTTTTTTATGAGTTACATTGTCTAAAATAATAGCATAAGATTTTACTTTATTGGGATCATACTAAGTAAAAATCATAAAATACAGACGCTTGTGGATTTGACCAGTAATGTAGTCTTTCATACAAAAATTTCGTCTTGGCAGAAAATCCCCTGGTATAACTATTCTTTGAGAAATGGTTATTTTTTTTTTGGCATAAAGAAAATAATCCCTTGTCAATGAATGTGTGCCAAAGAAATGGATTTAGTTGCTTTCGAAAATTTTTAAACAATCACAAATTGTTTCGTTAACTGTTACTTTTTCAAAACATTTATCAACGTTTTGAAAAAAAAAGTAACAGTATTGAGAATATGTTTATAAACTTTTTGTCAATTGCAAAATGTCTATCAACGTTTTTCTATTTACAATAACTTATAAGAAGTTCTGTATTATGGACTTCCGTTTCAAATAATTCTTCGATGTTATCTACGCAAATTAAACTTTCTGAAATCCTAAATTCTAATTATCATGTATCTCGGCAGTCAAAGTCGTCAAATCCCTCACAGGAATGTTTAATGCATGAAATACACAAGTTACTACATTATGAATTGCTTCAATGTTTTCGTGACTGCAACAAATGGTGATATTCTGATGAGTAATTTTCTATTGTTTTATGAAAATAGGATTTAAAGCTGCAAAGGAATCTCCAATTTTTCAATTTAGGAAAGTTTCTTTAAACAAAAAAGTATTATGTTATTAAATGTCCCCTAGAATTGATGAAATTCTGTGGACTTTTTCACACATAACTAACGTAGAATTAGCTGATGAATGACCTCTTCTTAAATCTTCATCGACATAAAATTCTCCAAAGCTGTGGAGTTAGATTTTCTTCCGTTGCAGCATCTGAGGTTAGCTTGTTCTCTACTTTTTCCTTTTCTTAATATTTCCATTTTCTTGCTGAGTCTTTTGCTGGTTCTAAGACTTTTCTTCACCTTATCGTAATATATTTTGTTTTGTTTCATTCTGACAACAACGTCTCCAATTTCATTCTTATTTTTTCTCTACAATTTTTGGCGCTTAGCAGAATTTTTCCTGCTCTTTAAAACAATGTCGTGTATGAGAATCAATATTAAAATCTTTCGTTTAAAATATACAATCAGAATCCTTTCCATAAGAGTTACTATAAGAACCTCTGTAGGTTATACAGCAGAATTTAGTATACAAAGCCTATAAAATATCTAATCAAAGTCCATGTGCTTCAATCCAAAAGAAAACACACAAAAATGACAAGAGTTGAGTTATTTTATTATATCTTTAATTACTTGTCATGATTATTTTATATTCTTAAGTAATACAAACAATTAATAAAAATAAATCCACCCATTAAAAAACATTAATAAAGATAATTTATCTTCCTTAAAATTTACAAAATAACCTTAGTTATTGCTAAAACTATTTGAAAAACTGCTCTAATAACAGAGAAAAAAAACCTTTAAGCATTCTGTTTGTTTTGGTTGTAACGCAATTTTATATCAAACTATCGACAAAAGTATTATGTGTTACTCTTGTGATACAGACGTTTGTTACTCTTGCGACAACTCGCCAGAGCCAATTCCATGCATAGCAAAAACAAAATATTTAATGTAAAATATGTCTTATACCTCGAAATCAGAGAATTAGAAGTTTTGGGCAAAAATGTTAAGTAGTTTTTTTTTATTAAAACTTTTGTAATTCTCCCCTTTACTCTTGTGACGTTTAAGTATTAACATTTAAATACAGCCAAAAATATATTAAAGACATTATCTAAAAGATTTTATTCATGCAGATCTTAAAGATATGATAATAGTTTGTTGATTTGAACTCACAATAATTTTATTGAATTCTAAAAAGTAAAAAAAAAAATCTTACATTTCAAGAAGTTGTATTTTAAGTTCAAATGTAAAAGTAGTTTTATACTGTTAGTATCCAGCTCATTTTCAGTAAACATTTGATCTTTTGAAATTAAAACTTACAAATTCATATACTTCAACTCTTTAGCTTTAATTGATGTATCACACTTATATTTCCTTTAAAAAAATTCGGCAAAAAAATTTTTCTGCCGTGGGCGTTCCCATAGACAAATGGAGTTAGAAAAGGCGAGAATATTAAACAGTGCAGATAGCCTTCGCTCTTTAGCCTTCACTATTTCTGTAACGGCAAAAAATAAAGATAACAAAGTGCGTTTAAAGAATTTAGTTCTAAAATTTTACTCTAAATCAATTAATATTGCTCAAAAGAGCCTCAAAAGAGGAATTAGAGGATTCAAAATATGTATTTCAACTTATACCATTGTTACCTGTAGATTTAGCTGAGATAATTGTAAAAGAACATTTAGAGAAGACAGATGATTACCAGCATATCAAATGTGTTTTTTTTTAAGATTTAGATTAGGAGTGGAAGACCTGAAAACAAAATTTGAGAACCATCAAAGAAAAGCATGTGCACTGTGGTCTGAGCTTGTTTATAAGCTGAGAGGATATTTAGAATACTGGTTAGAAATCGTCGAAGTAAACGATTTTGAATCACTCAAAGAACTTATGCTCACACAACAGGTGAGGTCGGGTTTCTTTTGAAATAAATTGGTAGATTAATGGGATGAGATTTAAGACAGCGTCCTATTTAGAAGAAAAATGTGATAACTATGAACGTGTCAGGGGGGATGTTAGGAAAATGGATAACAAAATCTGGAATAATACACTGTATGGTAGGTATAGGAATGGACAGATAAGTTCTAGAAGGGAAGCTGAGCAGGAAGTTAAGTCAGGTGGTGCTGAGTAAAGAGACCATGTGTGTGGGAATTTGGGAATAAGGATAAATTTTATAGAAAAAGCTAATTACCTGCTTCCAATGCAATTGTGTAGGACACGTCAGATCAGATTCTCCGGATTTAAAACGTAAGGGTTTTATAGATATAGTTAATCAACCGGATGTAGATGTAATTTTAGGCGAGCGATTTACAGAATATTTCAAAAATATAGAAGTTAAGGGATATAACGAAATTTTTTCGGGACACTGTGACTGAAATTGATTTTTGCGACCGCAGTTGGATTGATAATGAGGACTTAATTGGTAAAGCAAAGTAGATAAAACAACACCTGCATAATGACTGTAAATGTTAGCTATTGGCGAGAGTTACAATTAAGTGAGATTTTGGAACGTGGCTTACTAAGGTAGCTGTGATACCTATTGAATTAGAAAAGGATATTACTTGTTGGGAAACAAAACGACTGAGATTACTGAGGAATCACAAGGTAAACCTGTATCGGTGAATGTTGTCATAATACGAAGTCAGAAGCTAGAACATGAAAGGAGATATCCGCGGTTCAAGTTGAGGGTGAATTTGGTTCGAAGGATGAAGATCCGGATGAGGTGGAGTTTAGAGAGGAAGAGGAAAGGATTGTTAAACCGGAAAGTTTGGAGATGGAATTAAGTTTGGTGAAAGTATCTGCGGAGAAATTTACGGAAGAGCAGATAAATAGCTTTTCACTTAAGCAGTTGTGGGAGAAAGCCAACAATCATAATGATAAAGAATTTTTTGTGACAGATGATAAGCTTGTGCGGTTCTCGCAGTCAAGGAAAGGTGATTAAAAAGTGCAGTTATGTGTGCCGGGAACTTATCGTAGAGTGTTATATAGTGTTATAACACTAATAATATATATTTTGTTATAACATATGCTTAACATATATATTTTGTTACATAGTGTTAACATTGTGAGCAGGTATCAAGACATTTAGGTACGACTAAGTCAAAGGATAGTGCCTTTAGGTGTTACTTTTGGCCAATCTATTATCACAATATTGAAAATTATGTAAAAACTCGTGATTCGTGTCAAAAGATGGGTAGTAATCGCTATAAGCGTATGACCTTTTAATTTGGTAACCATAATTTCAGAATGCTTTTCCAAGATAAATCTGGACGCGGTCGGTCGCTTGCAATGTAGCAGTAAATATAATAAGTACATAAATACTGCCATTTGCGTCACTTCTAAATATCAAGATCCTATCCCGGTGAAAAACATCTCTTCCACATCTGTTATTGATGTTATGATGAAGATTTTCACTAAAACGTGCTATCCGAGAGAGGTGCAATCTGACTTAGGAAGGTCATTTACCAGCAGGTTAACGACAGAATTTTTTAATAGATTTGGTATAAAGGTGTCGCATAGCTCAGATTGCCATTGAGTGGAACAGTGTTGAAAGATTGCATTCTACTTTGAAGAAAGTAATTAAAGCCTTGTGTCTCGATTCAGGTTATGACCGGGGAGAGATGCTGCCTATGGCGTTGTTTGCTCTTAAAACAGTAACACATGAATGACAGGGTTTAGTTTTGCTGAGCTTATTCATTGGAAAAACTTGAGTATGCTCAATATGTTGCTTATGCACACTTTAGTTTACGAAAATTGGATGGGCCAAGTGAATGCAGATTAAAATATTGTATATTACATTTCTAACTTGACTAATAGGTTGAAAAGATGTCCTGATTTGGCAGTCAGGCGAATGGATAATAAGAGTAAAATGTGGTACGACCGAAACGCAGTGATCCGAAAGTTCAAAGTATGAGACCTGATGCTAGTTCTGGCAACACCAAAGTCTACCAAGATTGGTGTTAATTGGATCGGGCCAGGAACTGTCACAAGAGTGATTTCGGAAAAAAATTACACCGTTGACTTGCCAGTGAAGCGCAATAAGGTCACAATATACCGTGGTAATCTACGGAAACATATTACAAGCGGCCCGATTTTGTTAATCTGGCGATAGATATGAATGTGCAAGAGGCTAAAGAAGATACCGAGATCAGTTATACCATGCCAAACACCACACAAATTCTTCTTCTGGGGAGAAAAAACTTTAGAGAGATTCAACAACAGCGAAATAGATAAAAAAGCGACAAAAAAGGTCAGATAAATAAGTTTAAGGGGTCTCAGGAGCCTTACCTTTTACTTGGTGGTTCAATTTAACTACATGTCACATTTAATTTTTTTTCTTAGTCTCTGTAAAACATAAATGCATAAAATTTTTAATATAGACAACCTAATATATATTCTATTTAAAATATATTTTTTAATATTCTATGTTGAAATTTTATTTTTTTAATGTTTAATTTTGATTAAAAATTAAATATTGTTTTTGAATTACATGCACTGCTCGCAAGACTGTAGTAAAACTATTGGTTCAAAAGCCCCCAAAATATTTATAATGATGTAAATCTAATGTAGTATGAACGTATACCTCATTTGTACGCAATTTAATTATTTATTTTATTTAAAATTTAAATTTAAATTGTAAAATTTTGAAAAAAATCGTTCTTTTATTGAATAATTGTCAATTTTAAATAATCAATGCAATTATAATACTAAATTTGAAGTATAAGTTATTCTTTACCTTAAAATGAAGACATTTACCAAATGCAAATTGCTTTATTAGTTTGGGGAAAATGTTGCGCGCAAGCATAAAGATTAAGAAAGAATTTAAATTTTTTTTATCAAAACTAAACATAACAAAAATAAAATAAAATTTCATGGTAGAATATTAAAATTTTTTTTTAAATAGACGAGATAAAAAAAAAAAAATATATGCATTTATGTTATAGAGACTGAGAAAAAAAAATAAGTATGACATGATGCTAATTTGCACTGCCATGTAAAAGTAAGACTCCTGAGACCCCTTAAGAAAGTCATAGCGAGAAATGGGAAAGTATTTTCTTCACACCCTGTATGTGCACATTTAGTAGACGTGGGCATAGTTTTGTTGAATGAGACCAGGTGAGGTCCAAACCTTATAGAATGTTACCTAGGCAGACAAAAAATTTCAAGGAGGAGATTAGAAGTTTATTAGATTTTGGAGTAACAGAGGGAGTGCAGCATGATTTTACGCCCCCAATGATTTTGATAGAGGTTCCGGGAAAGGTTCCTGTGCAGGAGATTAAATTTGAAAACCAGAACGAAATTTGTTCGGCTCCCCAAAATAAGGGAGGTCGTAGAAAAGGTGAGTTTGGCGGCTTTTATCACGACAATGGATTTAACCAAAGATAATTTCCAGATACCGCTGACCAAAAAGGCCCAAAGGTACGGCGTATTAATGACACCTTTTGGAGGATTTTTGCCTAAGGTGATGATGTTTGGTCTCCTGAACGCACCCGTCTACTTCTGTAAATTAATTGATATCGTTCTCGGTGGTCTGGAATTGTTTGTCTTGCCATTCATTGATGATATTGGGGTATTTTCACTTACGTGGGATAGTTATCTGAAGGATATCGCCGAAGTTCTGAAGCGTTTATTAGACGCCGGCTTAGCCGCGAAACCTACAAAGCTTAACTTTGCTCAGGATAGTGTGAGATTTTTATGTCATGAGGTAGGTTCGTGAAACAGGTCCCTCAGTGACGAAAATGTAAAAGCTATTAAGGAGTTTCCAACGCCCGCAACTAAGACTCTAGTGAGGTCTTTTCTGGGAATGACCAGCTTCTATTCTCGTTTTATGAAGGATTGTGCAGTAATTGAGACCCTTTAACCAATGTCTTGAAAGGGAAGGTAAAGAAAGAAAATATAAAGTGGAATGAAAATTGTGAAAAGGCTTTTCAGGAATTAAAGAGGCAATTGACCCAGTGTCCGGTTTTGCATACCCCGCACAATTATAGACAAGAGTTCATTTAGCAGATAGACGCAAGTTTATATAGTGCTGGTATATTTCTGTCACAGGCTCTACATGGGGAAGGACATCTAATTTAATATTAAGTTTTTTCTAGGGCAAAGTAGAACTACAATACTATTGAACGTGAATTAGAAGTGATTGTGTACGGTCTTAAAAAGCGTAATACCATCTGGATGGGCAGCGGTTTGTTGTACAAAAATACCACAACCCTTTGTCGTATCTGAAAACAATGATGGGGGGATATGCCAGATTGACTAGGTATGTAATTTTCTTTATATCACTTGTCCAAGGATCGCACTGGGTCATTTGTTAGCATCAGATAAATATATCATGTGTTTTAGCGAATTTAATCATAATGGTGTTCTTTGTTTTCAATTTAGAATTTAAATGTCAAATCTAAGATGAGAATGAGTGTTTCAAATCTGAGCTGCGTGCAATAGTATGAACCTTTTATAGAAATTTAAAGTGCATAAAGCCATTAATGTATTAGATTTTCATGTACATTTTTAAATAGGGCTTCGGTTTTGTAACCTTTCAAATTAAATGAATAAGGGCCTCAGTGACGTGTTCCAACTCTACATTTTCATAGGTGTATGCATCGTATGAAAACTCGTGAAGAAACTCGTAACAACATCCGTGAAGAGTAGCGTTTTTCACAGATAGCGAAATTCCTGCTTTGATATTGAACAGGAGGATTTACATAGACCCTATAGGCAGGCAGCCGTGGAGAGAGGTAAGGCGAGATATCGTGTTTAGACAAGACCCCGCTAGAGAGAAAAATAAGGTGGTGAAGATTAGTTACTTTAGGCGGAGGTCGCTCTCTGTGGAACTCTGAATTTATGCTGTAAGCACGTGGCGCAGACTATGATATGAAAATTCAAGAATTTTGGCTTGATTGAGCTTTCGTGTGGAGAACTTGTGTGATTAATGTAATGAACATAAATTATTTTATTTTATTAAATTTCTTATATTTTTATATTGAATTGTGTTTTAATTCCATTGTTTTACAAGCTGTAGTGAATCTTTTTCGATTGGAGATACGAAAGAATCTTGTAGACCATACCTTTGATGAATATGAATTTCATCCCGTTTTAAATAAACTGACATTATTAAAAAGCATTGGAAATTTTGTTTTACGGAGACCATAACAAAATGGAATTATTTTGGAAGCCCATGTAAACGAAATATTCACTAAAAAGACCTTTGTCAATGTAGTCCATGTATAAGTGCTACAGAATTACATTTGAATGCCGAATATGCAATAATACACCTCAGAAAATGTATCCATAAAATGACAAAATGACCATATTTAAGCTGGTTAGAGAACGAACATTTAGATAGATGGCGGCAGACAGCAGACAGACAAACCTAACACATAGATATTTGTAAACTATGTTGGAAAGTGTTAAAAAGCATTTTTGTAATTCTGTCTATCTGCGTGTGTACATGCTCAAGCTGTGATGGATAAGAATAACGCTACGATATTGAGCAAGGAAATACTTCACGGCGTACCCAACAGCACATGAAAGAGGTTTGTTTCGAAATTCGATTACAGTTTTCAAAATTATATTTTAAAACTATTTTTTGCTATATTTTTACAGTTGGTGATTTTAACTATTCGCAACTTTGTTTGAAATTATTGCAGAATTTCATTCATCACAAAATTGAACTTTCAAATAAAGTTTATGTTAAAACTGTAATGATATTTGTGAATTTTTAACGATTTATTTAATAAATGAAATATGATTTTTTTTACTTTTAATTCCGATAAATGCCAAGCTCCAAACGATTGTGCAACAATACGAGGGTTGCTACTTATATATCCGGAATAATAAATAAAAACAAATATGTATCATTCAAAATGGTTTTATCATTTTTCAAAATATTCTTCGCAATGATCGATATACTTTTGCATACGCTTAAACTAATTTTCATTGCATTTTTTCCATTCCGACTAAAGTATCTCCAAAACATACACTTTAAAAGCGTCAACCATTTCTCTGGCGTCGAAAATCATTGACCACGTGGATTATTCTTCATAGTCGAGAAGAAAAGAAATCATTGCTTGCCAAATCAGTACAGATAAAGCACCAATTCGATGTTTTTACAGTATATATAAACCAATATTGAGTTCTTTGGGATGATGTGTGACAGCTCGGGTTTTCATGGTGAAGAAAGATCCTACGTCACAAGTTTTTTTTCTTATTTCTTCAAAGACTTCTGTCAAACATGTTATGTACCACTCGGAACTGATTGCTATACGATTCTCTAGAACCATTGTAGTCCCATGCCGATTTGCTTCAAAATTGTTCTTGTGCAAACACATTTTTTTGGATTCGGCTCATCTTGAAATACCCAAACAGTCCATTGCTGTTTACTCTCGTGCTCATACGCATACATCCAAGATTTGTCACCTGTGTAGATGTTACGCACAGCTTTTGATCACCACGATTGTATTTTTTGTTCATTTCATTACACAAATCGATACGACATTTTTTTGAGCGATTGTCAAATTTTGCAGAATCCAAAACGCACAAATCGTTATCGCAACTAAATGTGCGTGTAATATGTTCTGTCATACATGTGCTGTGTATGCTAATCATACTAATTCCGAGGGATGCCTCAATCTTACGTTAAGTCACATGACGATATTACTTTATCCGTTCGTGCACATCATCGGTGGTTTCTTGCACAACAGTAGATTCAGGATGACCTTCTTTAAATTCATCCTTGGGCGAACGACGACCGCGTTTCAATTAACTAAACCAGTGATATATAGTGGTTTTATATGGTGATTCATCGCCAAAATCAAAGTGAGTTAATTGATCCACAGTTGTTGAGATAATCCACATTGAAAGTCGCAATAAATCATCGCATGAAAATTCCCACTAGTTAATTCCATTTTTTGACAGAAATGAAATTTTCAAGTTACTAAACAACAGAAATAACTTCCGTATGACAAAATTTGTACGTATATAGTCAACAATGTCCTTTACGATGTGCATGTCAGATGACAGCCAGCAAATCCACTGATACCAGTTCAGGATACGTAAATAGCATCCCTTGTATGTTTCATTTAGGAGAAAAAAATAATGACGTGAAAATATTAAATATTATACATTATATGCATAAATTCGGTTCTTTGCATCTTGACAACATATATATTTGTACAATAATGGTAGGTTGCGAAAAATGAAGATTTGGAATTAGCTGATGTATAAAACAGCCAAAATCATAGCATAAATTCCAGGTGGCTTCTAAGATTTTGATTTCAATTTCAAAAAGCCATATAGCATATGATTGTTTTTTTCTCCATCTAGTTTCTTTGCACAATGCTGAAATATTGTAATGAATATATTTGTCCCCTCACTAAATCTCGCGAAAGAAAATTATGGCAAAACAAATACTCGTAATTTTAGTTCATTTTCGTATTATTATAGAATGAATTTAACTGATTACAGAAAATTAAAATTACAAATCACTTAAAAAAAACAACGCAAAATACACGTCATTATACTAAGAATCAAACAAAACAAAAGATATATTTTATCATTCCCGATATGAGGAATTTTATCGGGTGAAAGAAAACGCGACTTAGGTTTGTACTTCTAGTGGGAAAAAACCTTACTAGTGGATGAAAGGTACTTTATATAAAATTTAAATAAGAGGATCAAATTTCATTTACCTATAATATGCGAATTAGGTATGACTTTATTTTCTGTACATCTTGGTTGTTTTTATGAAAAATTACTTGTTAAATCTTTTACAAAACATTTATTTGTCAGTAAGTCTACGAAATAACATAACAAAGAGTAAAATAACTTTTATAACAGAAACAAATAAAGAACATTATTCTAGAAATTTGCAGGTGTGTTTATTTCAGAACAAACACAGTAAATTCCTTTTTCTTGCTGACAAATATTGTTAGAAAAAAATATTTATTTTTCGCGTAATGCGTTTTCTTTTACATTATTATTATAAATGAATGTTTTCTAATGCATTGCGTTATGCAACACATTTAGCACTTCAGTTTATTAACAAATATTTATTATTTTGTAGAATTTAAATATCGTCTAAATGAGCATTAAATTAAATATACAGGGTTCTCTTTAAAACAGTTTCAGTTTGAATTCTTTGTAAACAGTCATCATTTTAACTAGGAACTTCAAAACTGGAAAGATTTTTTATATTACATTTTTGTATACTACAGAAAATAATAATAAATAGTTTAACAAATCGTCTCGATAAGATGAAGGGATTTTTGTGTTGTTTCCGTAAAAAATAATTCTGGGTTTATGAATGCTGCGGCATTTGTTAAAATTCGCAATATGTATTCCATCACATAATGCATAAAAAATGAATTTTCTAAATTTTTGCAAGTTTTATTCACTCAAAATAAATGATTCTTCAGCAATGAAGCAGTAGCTTTTCAGCTTTCAACTATTCAGCTTGAGAAGCTGCGGCAGTGACTTCCTCTGATTGAAGTATATTATAACTTGATCTTTGTAAGAATCAGCTTTTGTTGTCAAATGCTATTATGAGTGCGATAGCTAGAAACTGTGCACATTGAAACAATACATCATTAACAAGATTCCGTAAAGGAACAATATTTTCTCTAGTTTTTAAATTAATGATGAAGCAATTTCAAAGTGCATTTGTATCATTCATTTTGCATCGAAACGTCTTCGAAGAAACTCACTATTTGTTTCATAAAATGCGAATGTGCAAGGAAGGACATTTAACGAATATGAACTTTACGTATTACTGTGACCATGTTGTAACCAATTTTCCCAGGATCGGTCGAGTTTGGCCGAAAATGGGTATTTCATAAAAGAATATATTTTATGCAAACGCAAATTCAGTAAGCGGTAATATGGGTAATTCAGAAGGTGAATATTTTCAATTCCTTGCTGCTTGATGTAAATGTAGCATTTTTCTAGGATTTAGATTTTAAGAAGCAGTTTAGCTGTTATTGTCAAATGCTATTTTAAATTGAAAATAATTTTTTTCTGGGCTCTCCAAAACCATTAGCTGATGCATTTAAGAATTGTAGTTTAGCTTAGTGATTTTATGAAAAGGATTAAGATTAAGTTCTGATTATAAGAGATTCCGGTTAAAGATATACCTCTTATGTCTTCTCCCAAGAATAATTTGTGAACAAATGCGATCTATTTTCACACAAATTGAGTGTGATTACAGTTAAATGTGGCATTTAAGCGTTGAAATTACTTGCGTTTTTCATCAAATCCCACTATATACATTAGGTCGGCATAGTACAGACATAGTACAGTTTTAATGTCCATGTCATGAGGTACATATTTGTATCTCATTCTCAGTAACTTCTGCATGCTTTCGATAAATGTATTTCGGGATACCAGATCTTTAACTCCTTCGGTACAAGAATATTTTACAGTGTTTTTAATCTTTTATCACCGATTTTTTCAAAACAGAAGATTTTGCCTAATTTAAATGAGAAAATTCTCGGATTAAATACGGCAAAATTTAGAATAAAAGTTTACTGGACAAGCATTAATTGATATTTATTGCAACTAAAATTGATTTATCATCCAGTATTGTTCATAAAGCTGATTACGAAAATGATAATTAACTTCCAGTTTAATACATACACCAACTTCAACCTGTTGATACTTCTCACAGTAAACTTTTCGCATTGAGATTCCTCTGACAATTAATACTGGGAGACATTAAATTATAAAAAGTTCCAATTGTAACGATTCCGGTTAAAGATGTACCTGTTGGTTCTTTGCCCAAGAATAACTTATGAGCGAATGTGATCTATTTCCTCCCAAATTGAGCGTGATTACTGTGTGTGATGTGTGATTTAAGCGTTGAAAGTTCTAATGTTTTTCATCAAATCCCACTGCATGCATTTAGTCGACATATTACAGTGTTAATGTCCGTGCCATGACATATACAGGGTGAATATAAACTCTTGGGCAAAATTTTAAGGAGTGATAGTACACATCAAGACAATCAATATTAAATAGGAAACTAAGGGTCCCAAACGTCTTCCGAAGGAGTTAGGTGCTATTAAATTTTAGGGTCCAAAATTTCAAATTATTATAAAAAACGGAAATATCGGTCAATTCGTTTGCGGTTTTCGCTAAAACTATTCTTTATGTCAGTATTTTCTTGAAAATAACTTTTAAAGTTAAAGTTCAAATAATGCCGATAGAGGGAGCTTTAGACTTTGGAGTAACGAAGAACTATTATTTACCATTTTTAAATGCTTTCAAAAGCTTAGATTTAAACTTAAATTTTGAGCTCAAAATCTGAAGTAGCATACATTTATCTTAAGTAGAGCAAACTGAACTATGTTCAGGAGTTGAAATTTGATACCCCCACCCCCGTCTCCTGACACAGTTCAGCTAATTAACCACTCCCAAAGTTTCAGATTTTGAGTTAAAAATTTAAGTTTAAGTCTAAGCTTTTGAAAGCATTTAATGAGATACAAAATATAACGCTAAAATTAGTTGTTCTTTACTCCAAAATCTAAAGCTCCCTCTATCGGCATTTTTTGAACTTTATATTAAACATTTATTTTCAAGAAAATACTGATATAAAGAATAGTTTTAGCGAAAGCCGCAAATGAATCTACAAATTATTCCGTTTTTTTTTTATAATCATTTGAAATTTCGGACCCTATACTTTAATGTCGCCTATCTCCTTCGGAAGACGTTTGGAAACCTTAGTTTCCTATTTAATATTGTTTGTCTTGATGTGTACTATCACTTCTTAAAGTTTTGCCCAAGAGTTTAGATTCACCCTGTATATTTGTATCACATTCTCAGTAATAGCTGCTTGCTTTCGATAGATGAATTTCGGGATACCACATCTATAACCTCTTCGGGACGAGCGTCTTTTACAGACTTTTTAACCGTTTATCACCAGTTTTTCTAAACAGAATTTATTACCTAATTGAATCAGGATAATGCTCGTATTAAATAAGGCAAAATATACAATACAAATTTACTGGTGAGAATAAGTACGGGTTCTGACCACCTTACGCGGCACGTATACCGGTCTCTCGCCCCCAAGGGATTAATAAGTAGCATCGCACGCCGTATAATTTTTATTCACACGGGTATCCACCTGATCAAATTATTAAGAAATTATTATTATTAAGTAATAATAATAATAATAATTAAATAAATAATATTTTAATTAATTATTATTATTAACAAACTATAAATGTTTTTAAATTACTAAGATAATTTTAAGTCGAATTATGTTATTGGTCAGCACATACCTGTTTCTTGGCAACTCAATCTTCATATATCAAGACCTTATTTGCTATAAGTTTATCTTGTAGTCAAAGCTTATCTTACTAACATCAGAATTTGCTGGAACTGAAAGATTTGATTGCGCAATTTTTTCATAAATTTGCATTTGAAATGGTTCGCTTTAATCCATAAAGTGAAATATTTCGTTTTAAGCTATATAGGGTAAATAGTTATAACTATAATGTACCTGCACTGCAGACTAATATTAAAAATTTGTAAGGATTTAAATACCAGACGTTTAGTTTCATTTTCTTTCTTAATGGAGGCGTTTGAAACTTTTTTTTCTCTTTTACATGTTATTCCCAAGTTTTGAATATAGCTTTACCGTCAATTTTCATCGACTTAAAAGTGAAAATATAATTATATTTATTCGATATTTACAAAACATAAAAACAATAACCTTTTCGCGAACAAAACCAGGCCTTCCAAAAGTTTTTGATATGAATATAACATGAATAATATAGGGGAGAGTAGCCAAATTTGAACCACCGCTTTAATTGAACCGTTGCCATTCTGTCGTTAATTACAGGGAGAGACTCCATCTACCACTGAAATCCTACTCATCAGAATGACGTCACTCATGATTAGAAGAAGCAGCCACCTACCACGTGCTGTTTTCAGACAATTTAAAAGAAAACTAATGTTAGCTGTTTTGATCTAATTTTTTTCCTATTAAACGTAAGTGAATATTTTAAAACTAAGGTAAGTTTCATATACATATATGAATTCATCTGTTTATTGCGCACATTTTTCACGCGAATTTGTTTGATTTCGGTTGTTATTCTTAGTCTTGAAATTAACAGTTTTAAAAAATGGTGCAGTTGCCGTAATTGGGCCAGTTTAAGTTGCTTAAATTGGACCAGATATGCGATCATAAATTTGAAAAGTAAGTAATGAATTTCAAGGATGGTACGCTTTGTACACGATTTTTTTAAAATATTTTATAATGATTACTATCTCCATGTAAGTTTTTTTTTTGTATATCTGGATTGATTTTTTTTATACAGTTTAGGCTTATAAAAACATAAAAAAATATTTTTACATGTCTATGCAATAAATTTTGTTTGCATTGCGGGTAGACCGGGGGGATACCGGTGGTCCCCGATTAGACTAATAATAAGCTAGAAAAAGCAAGGGGTCGTCGGGTAGCCTCATCGCCCCGAGCCCTCCCTTCCCGCTTTTCGATGTCTTTAATTTGTGTAATTTCTCTTTTAAATTTGTCCGGTTTCAATTTTTGATTTTTTTTTTCATTCTGGCTTCCGCAAAAGAGTGGGACTAGAGTAGATGAATAAAAGGCCACGGACGAAGATGGGCCGCTCGCCGCGGCGGTTGACCCCCCCGCCCACCCCCAATCGCCGCCGAGACTAATAATAAGCTAGAAAAAGCAAGGGGTCGTCGGGTAGTCTCATCGCCCCGAGCCCTCCCTTCCCGCTTTTCGGTGTCTTTAATTTGTGTAATTTCTCTTTTAAATTTGTCCGGTTTCAATTTTTGATTTTTTTTTTTCATTCTGGCTTCCGCAAAAGAGTGGGACTAGAGTAGATGAATAAAAGGCCGCGGACGAAGATGGGCCGCTCGCCGCGGCGGTTGACCCCCCCGCCCACCCCCAATCGCCGCCGAGACTAATAATAAGCTAGAAAAAGCAAGGTCTTGTATGTAATTTTATTTTTTTTCTTCGAATTCTTTATTCCTACGGCATATTTGATATACAGAATTGAATTCAAACATTTTCCTCCTGCAGGATATTTGTTATGGAAGACTTTTTACAGTTCTGGAGGGTGGAAATATACTTTTTTGCCATGAAAACGCATAAAATCTCAAACCTTGATGAAAATATTGAAAAAGACATAGAATAACTGTCTGGAAATAAAACACCCGTAACAGCAAATGCTGTTAAAGATATAGGAAACAAAAAGCAGGCAGAAAGTTGTGAAGAAATTGACCTGCAACAAGGCTGCAGCTACAAATCCTTCCCAAAAGCAAAAGATTAGAAATGTTATTTCCCTTGCTAAATTCAGTTAAATCAAAGTACAGAGGGAGCCAAAAAAAAAGTTGCGTTAGCATCATCGCCATATAAACTAAACCTTGAAAATAAAGGAAGCTTTCTCAGCACAAAAGCAATTGGAAAATCGAGTTTTAAAAAATAGGGTTAATACAATTAACAAGAAATGATGGAAGAGAAGAACTACAAACATAATGTAAAGAAAAATTCTGATGCAAAAAAAAAAAAAAAAAAAAAAAAAAAAAAAAAAAAAAAAACTGATAATTCAGAATCTAAAAAGAAAAACCTAGACAATGATGATTGGTTTTGCTTAATTTGTAAGAAGAATAAAATAGCAGAAATGATTCAGTGTTCAGATTGCCATATACGGTTCCGTGTTGTGTACACTGGAAAACAAAAACATTAAACACAATTCATGTATAAGCTTTGTATCACTTCTTACATCATAGTCAAATAACTGACAATTAATTCCATAATTTCTATTCTTAATTACTGACAACTTTGATTTATATTTCGAATACATTTTTATTTAAAACAATTACACTTATTTTCAGATATTTGGTTTCATTATATTTCATTGCTGTTATTTTGTTTGATGGTTTCAGTAATCGCAAATTTTCTTTTAATTCCCTATATTCTCCTTTATATTCCCTAGTCTTTGAAAGAACCTCATATTATTTGGTCCAATTTAGGAGACCGGGGGTCCAACTTAGGCGACCAGTTGCTGAATTTGGGCCACTTTTGAGAAGTTTTTCAAATTAAAATAAAATTTAAGATTTTCAAAAAGAAATTGATTTAAATATTTATTTAGTTAGTAGATGAATAGATTGATCCTGTGTAATGATGTTTTGCAGATATTCTAAAAATTAAGTGAGTTATACCTGAAAATAAATGAAGTGGTCCAAATTAGGCTACTCTCCCCTATTGAATATATTTTTTTATAATTGTTTTATCTTAATTCCTTTTTTAGTATCAAGTTATTTAAATAAGTTAAACACATTTTTCTACCGGTGTAAAATGACACATTTTAGAAATTTGATTTAAGCTTATTTTCCTTGTAAGTTTTAGAACTATTTAAGTCTAGTAAAATAAGTCTACAGTGTTAAAAATTCATGATTGTTTTAGTCTTAAAAAATCCATACATCGAAATTTTATAATGTGTCATTTGACACCAGTTGAAATAGTGTTATGAAAGCAATGTTTTAAGAGAATATAGAAAAAAATATATAACATAAAATTATTTTTTTTTTAGCGATTCTACCACAAATGCGTTGGTACCACAAACATATACTTTATATAAAAGAAATATAGTATTTTGTGATTCGAAATGTCAAAAATCTAATTTCGCTTGATGAATGACTTCTAATTATAACGGTTTAAAAGACTATTTAGCCACTCTAGCAATAGGATATAACTTCTTTATAATCATGAACTTCATAATTACTTTCCAACATGTGATGTATTTTACGTAGATATATAACTATTCAATACTGAAATAATCATTTGATATCCATATACATTTGCATTTGTTTTTATATTGCGCAGTATATAACACTGTCGATCGGAACTTTATTTAATCAACGTTCCTTTTTATCTTCTCTGCAACAAATAATACTAACGTTATCTCTTCCCGAACATCAAAGACAAACGCTGAATAATAAAATTCCGTCTAATTTATTATTTTTTATTTTTGTCATCTTTAGTTGATTTTTCATGAGACATTATTATGATTCATGTTTCGTTCTATGCCAGAATATTTATTCTGAATATCCACAAACTAATAAAGTATAATCATTTAAAAAGTAAACTTATTTAATTCCTTGAAATTTTTATTTATATAAATTAATAATATACTAAACCATGAATTTGTGCCCAACTCATGAGTATTCTACTAAAAATTTTCTTTGAACAAAAAACAACTCTAAAAAATAAAAATTATAAATTTATTTTGACATTGATTTTCCTTTTGTTATACTACAGTATCTGATTTTAAGCCAAGATTCTTAATATTAAGGATATATTTTAGATATCAATACAAATGCTGAAAACAAACATTTAAAGATTTAATAAATGGTAAATTGCTTTACTGTCCTTTGTTTAATATAGACAAAGATATTTTTATTTATAGTTCTGTTGAATGAAATTGCAGTATAATTTTTATTTAAAATGGTAATGAAAAATGAATTTTTTAATTTCGTTTCGCAATTAATATTGCAGAAAGAATTGATGTTCAATAATAATCCGTGAAGTAATGTTGCACCATTTGTATTGTTTTTTATAAAACCAGATTAGCACAAATATTGCTGTGTTACTCATTAAAGATAGTTCATCTATTAATATACTGTAAATAAATTATCATGTTGCTTTTTTAAAATCGAAACTACTATTGGAACAGATTTAAAAAATACAAAAAATAAGATATATTTTGTTAACGTGAATGCAAAAGCCTGTACACATTTCTGACTATAATTTAGTCCCATACGTTTTACTGAGCACACAAACGTTTCAAAAGAACACAGAAGTGGTTTCTAATGCAGCAAGAGTGTTGTAAAATACTATTTAAAAGCCATATCTGATATAAAAATAAAAAAACCTATAATTCTCGAACAAAAATATTGTTTTGTTCTGTCTGCTTTGTTATTATTCTTTTATTCCGGTGTTCGACTATTTGTTCCATAACGATGAAGAATTAACGTTTTCTTCTGTACGACGAAACTGCCGAATAAAACTTCGAACAATAGAAATTGCATACATTTTGCAGCGGTAAGAATTTCTAGCAGAACAGAGAAAAATGGGAGTGAAACACGATTCAGATTTCGAAGTTTCTACAACATTCTCATTTCAATTACATAATGCATGTAGATATCGACAATATACGCATTAGGGTGAAGTATAAATGACTATGAAATTTCTGCTTTGGAAATTTTTCGGCAGATAGGTCCCAAAATTTGCCTTTTGGCTCATTGAATATTAGGTTAAATTTTTATTTCATTTGGACTTCATTTTTAACCCTCCGTCTACCAGACGGGTCCATTGGACCCGACAGGTACATACAAAATATTCATTCAAACCAGAAATTTCTTTAAAATAAACTAAGTATATAAACCAGACAAAAATAAGGTAAATAAATAAGTTAAATAGTTTTAAATAAAAATTCTGGTGTAGAACGTTTTATTAAAACTTGAATAAAATTCCCGGTAGATCTAGGGTTAAAGATCCGTTTATATGCTGGGTTCGCACGGGTACCGTTATTTTCAATGCCAAATATCAGTATTTTTTTGTAGAAAAATAAATCTAGTTTAAACGGACGAAATTTCGCCTTATTTACGTAGAGGTTTTTCCATAAGAAAATACTGGTACCGAGTAATTTCTTAGTCTTGAAATTCAAGGAACCGTACGAACCCTGATATGTAAAAAACAAAGATTGCACTATGTAGTGTAAATTATTTAAATTATTTCTTTTTTACAGAATTTCTCTTATTTCAATAGAATAATCCGTAAAAAATGACATTAAAGTATTACTTGTGATAAAGGCAAGTGTCGTCATACACTGGTTATCAAAAATTAAGGAAAACTCACAAAATGCTAATTTTCAAATACGCGAACACTCAAAAGGAAATAATATAATTGGAGTAATTACTATCTCTACAACACAGCTAGCCCATATAACATCTCATTCTTGTCACACATGGTCACAAGTCTCACAGTCACTACGGTGAAGCAAAAAAAAAAATAGGAAATTTCATACATCTCATTATGAGTCTCAAATGATCACTATATGACTCCACTGAGAAGTCGATGTGACTGCTGCTTTGTGAGAAGTCACCAGGTGACTTTACAATGTAGTTAAATTGTGACTCTCATGTGACTGTCATTTTTAGACTCAATTTCATAGTCATCATGAACGTTGCATTATGATAAGTCACCAAATAATATCATATTATAGTCACATGGAGACTTTTCCCAAAAGAGCACAATGATGACTTCACAGTAGTCTCTCTGTCACCTGAAAGTCATCATGTGACTTTAATGTGACATTATTTGGTAACTTATCACAATGCAGCGTTCACGATGATTTTGAAATTGAGTCTACAAATGACAGTCACGTGAGAGTCACAATGTAACTACATTGTAAAGTCACATGGTAACTCTTCACAAAGCAGCAGTCACAGTGACGTCTCAGTGGAGTCACATATAGTGATCATTTGAGACTCATAATGAGATGTATGGAATTTCCTATTTTTTTGCTTCACCGTAGTGACTGTGACACTTGTGACCATATGTGACATGAATGAGATGTTATATGGACTACCTTAGTTGTAGAGATAGAAATTATTCGAATTATATTATTTCCTTTTGAGTGTTCGCGTATTTGAAAATTAGCATTTTGTGAGTTTTCCTTAATTTTTGCACACCAGTGTATTTTGGCACTTTTAATGGTAAAGGGTGTGTGAATGTTAAGGTAATGTGTGAAGTGTTTGTAAAGAAAACGAAGAGAAAGCACAATAATTAGATATACAGTTCACTTTTATTTTTCAAGTGCACAGGGAAGATAGTTTTCTCAATATATTAGAAAGACAGTTTTCTAAATATATCATGATACAACAAAAATATAATATATTATGTACTTTAAAACGATCTTACATTTTACTCTAATTTATATTGACCTTTGGTATAAAAATTTGGCATTAACTTTTGTGATTTGTTTTTTTTTTCGTATATATCCGCGCCCTTGCTTCTAATATTAAAATTGTTATTGATGTTTTAGTAACTAATTTTAAAGATCTTTCAACTGCTTGAATATGATACGACAACTTGTAGAATTGAAAAAATGGGACTTCCGATTTTTATATGAAAACGCTCAGCTCCTCTGTTGATAAGCTATTAAGAATGATGGGGGTGATGTAATTTCCCATTCTTGGCAGCCAATAATACTAATATAGTCTATAGCACTGAAGTTCAACTTTGGAACATGAAACTGTCTACTATTGAGCATTCCATTTCCCTTGTCTTCAGTATTCTTCTAAATCCAATTTGCGAACATGGGTTCTTTCATCACTTACCATTCCTAATAAAATATTTTATGGATGACAGAGATATGCGTTTCATTGAATAACGGGATCGATAATATTCTTTAAATCTTCCATAAAATAACAAGACAACTTAATTGAGTTAAAATCATTTTAAGCTTCAAATTTGCATGAAGACTCTTTCTTAATTTGAAACCAGATGGACGCACATACTTTCATTACAAATTCAGCCGTAATCTTCAGATTTTGGGAAGGATTATGGCTTTCAATGTACAGTCTAAGAAGTTTATTGGTAGTTACCAAAAATATGGAGTGAAAAAATTCCTGGATTACGATTTGTCAGGTTTAAGGAGCAGTGACCAGATGCAACTGCGTGACGCATGTAAAATTAATTTTGGTCAGTACGTAATTCTTTAGATTTCATTTCAGAGAGACAAGAGAAAATGTGCTTTAATTCCACAGCTGGCTGTTGTTCACATTGATACAATGATTTTCCAAAAGGACCAGAAAACGCTCGTGGGCCTGTAGTTTGTCCATCAAATGTAATATATCCCGGCTACAGTGAATTTAGCTTTTCAATCAGAGACTCATGTTTTTCGCTTTTAGTTCTTTTATGTAATCTATTTCCAATTTTCTCTTGATGCACTGTTTTATATTTTCTTCCGTCAAAAAATATACATCCGATCCCTACTACTAAAGATTTGAGATCACCCTTTTTAGCACATTCTCTAGTTTTCTTTTGTTCTATGCGTACTTTGCTTCTGTTAATTATGTATAATGAATCGTTTTCTGTTACAATACCAACATCTTATAGAGTTGCAGAAGCTATTGCTTCCACGTATCTATCCGAAAACCCACACTGATCTGAGACAGTAGCTTGAAACAGTAGCTATACGTGTTCCCATTTGTCTTTATGACTCTTCTTTAGAATTAGGCGCTTGTGATACGGATATTAATTCTCCACACCCTGATAAAATCTCTACTTTCTTCTTTATCACCACTGTCACAATACATATCAACTGTAATGTCCTGATTAGCTGCAGACATTAAACTTTCATTTTCAGAATCCTTTATCGAATCCCTTGTTTAACAGCCTTCCCCGTATCTCAATTTACTTCTCTTGGTTTTATCGAGCGTTCCAATAACTATCTTTTTTTGTTGATCTTTGGTGAAGAAGAAATTATTCTTATTTTGGACGTATTTTCTTTTTCTTTTCACAGGTACACTTAGGAATTGGATTGCATTTGCACGCCTAAATGTCTGGAAATTTACTTACAGCTTCAGCTTTCCGAAACTGAACATTTTTCATGTAATTATCATTCTTTTTGGATTTGGGAAATTGAATAAACTTCTGGCATTCAGAAATTTTTTTGTCTATCATTTGATCAATACGCCTCTGTGAAACTACAGGAATTGCTACTTTCTTCCAAATCTCGTCGATCTTTTCCCTTAGGATTTTAATGTCCTCTGACTTTGGTGATCTTCATCATTCCTTCATTGTTTTATTTCTTGTCTTGTATATAAGTAGTAAATTATAACGTCTGATATTGTTGGCAAAACAACTTCTTTTAGTTTTGAAAAAGCGGTAGGGGACATTCCGGACATAGGGGACACTTTTAGTAATGGCAAACTTCGGTGTGACTCTGCTCGCACTCATGTTTACCCTAAAAATGACAAAATATAATTTGTAAAATTCGATAAAACGATTAATTTTTTTTTTTAAATAAAGACTTAAGGTTTAGAAATGATAAACAATGTTAAACTAAACATTTTGAATATAAAAATATCAAACAAGATTACCAAGAAGTACTGTAAATGTACAATTTATTGTTGGAACCTATTGTGTGAAACAATTAAAATATGAATTTCCAGGTAGAGCGCTGAGGAAGTTTTTCAAAATCCTTGAAATTTTGTGTGTATATTATTGGTACTAAAAGGCAACTTTTGGCTTCTATCCCAAATCAAAATTCAAACTTTCGTTTTTTCCCTCCACAATAATGTATAGTGTACAATACGCAACAATTCGAAAAATGTATAGTCCCCCTCCACGTAAAAAAGAGAGCAAAAGAGCTCCAATCGTAATTTAATTACCAAATTGTCACAGGAAAAAACGAAACCCGTCATATTACTGGAAAATTTTTTCTTTCACATTTTGTTAAAAAAAAGACTTATGGGTCGTTTTAAGACGGAAATTGTACTAAACTCTTAAATTTTTTATATGAATATTCAATTTCGATATGGATATTCAATTTTTAACTTTTTCGGTAAATTATACCTTTGGATACCAAATGGTAAGCCACTCTGCCAGGCAGTTCAGCTTCGAAAGGTTTTAGAAAAATAAAGATACAATGGCAAATACACAGTCAAAAAACTTTTAATTGAAAAAATATACAACACAATCTACTCACTGGTATATGTCTTGACGTTTTTACATAGTTGGTGTCATTGTGCAACCATTTATTAAGTTTGCGTACAAGCTTATGTATTCCACAGTTATTGAAGTTTACCTCCTGTTGTCGAAACCATATTTCAACTTCGACTTCGATCTCATCCCCGTTAAGAAAATTCTCTTCAGAAACATGCTTCTTCAGATAAAGAAATAAAAGAAGTCGCTTGGTGCAAGGTCAGAGATCACAGATGGCCTACCTCTCGCGGGTTCTTCATGAACATTTGCCCTACCTTCAGTGAAAACATGACACTCTTTCATAACACTTTCTTGATTCATAATGTTCCCATAGCGGGAAACAATTTCTTTGTCAAAATGCGCTGAATTCTTACCTAATGCATGAAAAAAGCGTATGATGGAACTTAATTCATATTTAGCAGGATTCTGAATTGACACAGCCATTATAAGCACGTGCTACACGAAATAGACTCGCCGTACAAAAACGAACATCTACGGGAGAAAGATGAAATGTTCAAGGTTACAATATGTATTTCCAAGATGCTTATTATTATTTTTTATTTCCTGCTGTTTGAGGTGTATCTTTACTTTTCGAAAAAAACCTCTTGTTATGTAGATTTAAAGTTTAAAACTCCTAAGGAATACCCAATGTTAACAGTATATTTCGTTTTTAAGGTACATTTGACCCGTAAGGCATGGTGACGTAACGGCGACGTCGCTTTGAAGTCACACTGTGATTTTGTGAACGTCGATGTGGCGTCACGAAACGTCGATGTGACGTCATAGTGACTAGAATGCAAAGTCGTTATGGCCGTTTTAGAGGTCGTTTGTGAAGTAACGGTGTGACAAATTTTTGAAAAGTGTGTCATTTGTGACTATTTTGGCATTCACTTTGTGACGAACCTGTGCCGAAAGCGACAATGCTTTGAAGTCACAATGTGACCAATTTGTGAAAAACTTGTCATAAACACTGTGATGATTTCAGATGAAAATCAAATTTCAAATTAATTGCTTAAAAGGCGCATATAGTGAAAAAGATTCCATGCTGGGTCTCAAACCCGGGCTATCAGTACAGCGCACATTCTACGGACTAAACCACATAGAACGATACCCAGGCTGGAAATTTTCTCACTATTACATGTTGGCAAGGCTGCAAACGCAGCACAAGTTGGAATATTTTGCGTAAGCCACCAACATAATGCAAACACGAAACTTAATTAAATCCAGCATCGATTGAAATTATATTAATACTTGGAAATTTTTCCAGAAAGAACCATTCGCTTTGCATACAATATTTCAAATGATAATCAAATTTCAAATGGCAATTTTAATTTGAAATATTGTGTGCAAGGTGAATGTTTCTCCCTGGAAAAATTTTCAAGTATTAATATAGTTTCAATCGATGCTGGATTTAATTAAGTTTCGTGATTTTAATTAAGTTTCACGATAAATATTCCATCGTGTGCTGCGTTTGTAGCCTTGCCAACATGTAATAGGGAGAAATTTTACAGGCTGGGTGTCGTTCCATGTGGTTTAGTCCGTAGAATGTCAGTGTGCTATACTGATGGCCCGGGTTCGAGTCCCGGCATGGAATCTTTTTCACTATGTTGACTTTTGCGCCTTTTAAGCAATTAATTTGAAATTTGATTTTCATTTGAAATATTGTATATAAGGCAAATGATTCTCTCAGAAAATTTTCTAAGTATTAATACAGCGATGAATTTTAATATAAACTTTTGTTGTAAATATAAAATCTTATCTTTTTACCGTACTTTTTAGCAAAATATCGCTATTTTGGAGCCCTATTCTTCTAAAACATTTTAAAATTGTCCTCTTAAAAAAAATGCTTATCGAATGACATATTTTTTTATTAAGTTCTATGCTTGATATTGAGTTCAAGCTTGATATTTAGAATGTGTAAGTTTTTTAATATGTTGTGATTTGTCATTGCTTTATTAAATACGCGCATGGAGACTAACGGACATTAATACAACTATTATTTATAGAACGGCATTATAAGCCATATTTATTTAATTTTTTAATTCCCGTGTATATTGTATTTTGTGAATATGAGCTAAATAGATTTACTATGTTTTATAGGTAAAGACTCATCTGGGAAATAGAAAAACGAGTAAGGAAAATCATGCGTTAAGCATAGATTTTAAAATACTTTCCAACCATTTCTGAATGCTTTAATAAGACATCGTAATTTAGGGAAATAATGTAAATAAGATAACTAAGTAAATATTTTAGAAAACGTACAAAACATTTGAAAAACTGATTTAAGCAGTTACCGTTCATAGCCAAATATATTTTCTAATTCTTTTGAACAGTCCTGTATTTGATCTGTAGGTTGATACACTGAAAAAAATGAAGTACTCAAAAATGAGTAAACCGACGTACTCATATCGATTGAATAATTTTGGATCAAAAATGAACCGCTGCTTTCTCTATTTTGAAACATCACATGTTATCAAACCCAAACAAACGAATAATTTTGTATCCTGTAATGGTTCATTTCGTTTATGGCGGCATAAATGATGTTTATTAATGTAAATATTAAATTATGCACAGTATTTTAAAAATAATTTAAAAGTGCTTGGAAATAATGCTCTTGTCATCCCTGTCATAAAAATATTTGATTTGAGTATCTTGTTAAGAATTTTGCTATTTTACCTAATAAATAATCATTTAAGCATTTCTTGTTAATAACTTTGAATGGAAATAAATGTCAGTACATTTTTACTTTAAATTTTAGGGGGGGGGGTTCGGAGGGCGGAGGGCAGTACATAACGATTAATATTTGATCACATCCATGGAATAAAAGATGAGTACTGGCGTTTCTCAACATTGAGTACATTTGGATCGGAGCTATTTTGAGTATGTGACGCATTTAAAATTGAGTACTTTTTACGCAATTTTAACCCAGTTTTACCCCAGTTCCCAGTTTTTAAGTGTATATATACTATATAATGGGAAAATTTAGTTTAGAAAGAAAACGCCTAACAGGTTGAAATTCTTTTTCAGCAATTTATACTAATGTATGGAAACATAATTTTGTACAACCCTGTAGTTTACTAGAATCTTTATTACACGCCACTATTTAGTTAAAATTTAATTCAAACTAAGACACTCTGAAAACTGCTGAAATCACATTTCCAGAAATTATAGTATATAGACGGCCATGCATCCAATTCTTTACGTGACCCTGTATATCACTTTATCTATATTCTACAGACATTTCTTAGTAAATTAAATGCACTTCAGCGAAAAAAAGCATAACTCATTTAAAAACCACCTTTAAGCAATTTGCGCCCATACCCAGTAATCCTTACAAATACTTTTGTGTATCCCTGTATAGGAATTATAGCATTTATATACACCATATACTATGCATAAATATAGTGAATCATAAAAGCGCATATCATAATTAAAAATGCATTTCCAGGAATCATCGCTAATGAACTGTACTTCGAATACAATACAGTATCTGAAATATTTTATGTGTCCCTGTAAATGCTATATACCTATTATTCGTATTATACATGAAATAATTTATAGTATAAAAAACCTCAGCGACATATATCAATTTCATTATAGTATATGAAATAGATTAACATAATTAAAGTATGCCGCAAACAATTCCCTCCACCCTATATCATTATGTATTTGAATTCCCTTTTTAGCCCTTACAATGAACAATAAGTATTCTTTGCATCGCGTAGTCAACAGAATGAACATTTTCGTGCACTTCATAAATGCATATCAATTTTATTCTGTTTGAAAGCGTGCGTAAAATCATTAAAAATCATTTGGAACGATTTTTTCCCATAGGCCGTAATGTAACGGAATACTTTTGGCTGTCTCTGTAAATGAACTAAACATGCTACTAACTCCATTACAAATAGGTACCATGCTATGGTGAACGTCAATAAAATCCAAAATTTCCAGGGCAATCCGAGTATATTTATGAGAGTTACAGTGCGGACAGACTGCTAGACGAACAGGCGGAGAGACAAACCGAAGTTATAAGCACTTTTCGACTTTGTGTCCTATATTATGTATCCTGTATTATATGAACATTTAAAAAATATATGCTAAAGCAGTTTAATCTATAACTTCCTATCAGGCATGAAAAACACTTTATTTCAATGTCTAAATATCATATTTTACTTTTTAGTGCCAATAATTACGCGTATCATAAACGTAGAAAATGAATTTACAATAGAAGAAAATTTAATAACCGATTTAGGACGTCTATAATTAAAGGTTTGATTAAAATCATAAACAGAAAAAATGCTTGCATACAATTAAAAAATAATAAATATACCAATTTGAAAAACACAAAAAATAATAATTAGTATTTATAATTGTACTATTAAACAACAGCAAAATACAATAAATAAATTAAATGCATTATTAGATTTAACAATATCTCAAAAATATTTCCATATGTTATAAGAAATTCCTATGATTTTATAATTTTTGCACATGTTAAATCTGAAAACATTGGTTTGAAGATTTAAAATTTTAAAAAATAATTTAAAATATTAATAGCACTAAAAGAAAAATCTTTCAAATGTTTCACTACTGTAATATGTAAAAATACATTTTCCCACTATAATCTTAATTTCTAATCTGAAACAGTTTCGTAATCTCTTGATAATCGAACATCATATTTAACCCCAAAATAATAATAACCATAAGTGTTAGTAATAAAAAAAAATAGTAAGAAGCCGAAAACAAAATTCTAAATCATTGTCTCAACACATTTTCAATCTCAAGTAAGTGTAAATTAATGTTTATATTAATTCCAGTATGAATGTAGGCATGAGTCAGTCTCTGCGCAATTGGAAAATATCGCTTCTGACAATTCCAGATCAGTTTTTTAGAAATATAGCATAAAAGTATTTAACTCATAATATACAAATCAGAAATAAAATATTTAAATTAAATAAGACTTACATGTACGTTCCATTAATATCCGTGTATCCTAAAATTGGCGGAAGTCATTTCCTTATCTTAAAGTGTTGTAGATGTGGTGATGTTCTAAACAGTGAACTATTTCCCGCGTCTTCTCATATTTATTTTTCTGTGGGCGGACGATTTTAAGCAGATTGTCTGTTACATAGTATTTGTTTTTGTATACAAGAGATTTGGAACTTCAATGTGCAGTAATTTTCTGAAAGTATCGTTAATTAAAGTTTCTATTTGAAGAATTTTCCAATATATTTTACCTTTTCTTTTTATCCGTACCAAACAATTCAAGTTAAAATGCATTGTAAATTTCTTTTATTGTAAAATAATTATAATAATAATATTCATAATTAGAGTTTATAAGATAAACATCATTTAAACTTTTAAAAGGTGTAAAAATAAATTTAATGGAAATAACAACCCCCCATTTTTTTCTTTTTATTTTAAAGACAGTTTGTTTCACAAGTAAATTAATTCAAAATATCTTCTTAATAAATAAACAAGTAAGAAAAATCATGTGTACAGCATAGATTATGAAACACTTTCCAGCACTCCCTGAAAGATTTAACAAACCTTCGTTACTTAGGGAAATAAGGTAAATAAGATAACTAAATAAACATTTAAAATTCTGATTTCAATAGTTACCGCCGATAGCAAAATATGTATTCTAATTCTTTTCTACAGCCCTGTATTAGATATGTATGCTGATATATATACTATATAATGGGAAAATTTAGTTTAGCAAGAAATTGCATAACAGGTTGAAATTCATCTTTCAGCAATTTATACTAACATGTGGAAACATACTTGAATACTTTTGTACAGCCCTGTAGTTTACCTAGTACCTTCATTACATGCCACTATTTAGCTAAAATTTAATTCAAACTAAAACACGCTTAAAACTACTGAAATTACATTTCTAGGAATTATCACCCATAGTTGGCCATGTATCCAACTCTTTGCGTGGCCTTATCTATATTCTAGAAATATTTTTAGTACACTAAATTCATTTCAGCGTAAAAATGCATAACTCCTTGGAAACCCACCTTTAATTAATTTATGCTCGTACTCAGTAACATTTACGTATTCATTTCTGTAGCTCTGTATATGAACTATAGCATTTATACGTACTTTATAGTATGTATAAATATAGTGAAGAAGTAGGTAAGTGTGATCACAGATCGCACAGAGGGTTTCATTTAATATTCCTTACAAAACACTTTGTCCTTTTGAAAAATCTGTTAGTTCCACTTTTCGCAACCAGGGGCGCACTCTATTCTAAACAAACCTCTATCCGAAAGAAACTCCGTGTTATATACTATCCGTAGATACATTAGTGGATGGGATTCGGCCGATAGCACCCGACATAAGTAGACGCCCCTGGCGGTAAAAAGTGGAACTAAAATATGTAAGGCTATGGTGCATAATATGAAAGAATGTTCAAAGGGGTGTCGGCAAAAGTTGGAAAAGTGCTCCCCGGGTGAAAAGGGCGGATGTTATAAAAATTGCTAAAGATACACAAGTTAGGGCCCGGAGGAGTAAATAATATAAGACTTTTCTAGATTTTATGATTTGTCGCTTGGCCCCAGGTGTTCTGCTATAAGTATGCAAAATTTCAAATCTCCAATTCAATAAAAGGCTCAGTTAGAAAGAATTTCTTAAAATACGCATGTGGGAGCCCAAAGGGTTAAATGTACGACTTTTTCAAAATTTTATGATTTGACGCATGATGGTTTTTCAGGTATAAGTATGAAAAATTTCCCGCCTTTAACCTAAATAGTGGCTCACTTAGAAAGAATTGTTTAAAATACACATGTGGGAGCCCAAGGATTAAATGTACGACTTTTTCAAAGTTTTGTAGTTTGTAATTTGATGTGAGGTGTTTAGCTATAAGTATGCAAAATTTCACGCCTCCAGCCTAATTAGGGCTCACTTAGAAAGAATTGTTTAAAATACACATGTGGGGGCCCAAAGGGTTAAATGCACGACTTTTTCAAAATTTTATGATTTGTCGTATGTTGTGTGGTGTTCAGCTATAAGTATGCAAATTTCAAGTCTCCAACATGTATAGTTTCTGAGAACGGGCTATGTGACAGACGGACAGGCAGACAGACAGAGGAGCGAGACGAATAGGGTTTTTTCAGATGAGCGGAACCCTAAAAAACATATCATAATTAAAAATGTATTTTGAGCAATCATTACTAATATACAGTATACTATCTGAAATCGTTTCAAATACACCGCAAACAATTTCCCCTATACCATTATGAACGGAATTCTTTTGTGTGGCCCTGTAAATGAATAATAACTATTCTTTGCACCACGTATTAAACAGAATGCATATTTCAGTGGGCTTCATAAATGAATATCAATTTTACTATGTTTGAAAGAGTATAACACCATTAAAAATCATTTAAAACGATTTTTCTCCATAAGCCGTAATGTAACGGAAAAGTTTTGACTGTCCCTGTAAATGAACTAAACATGCTACAAACTTCATTTGCAATAGGGAACGTGCTATGGTAGAGGTCACTAACATTCAAAAATTTCAGAACGATCCGAGCATATTTACAAGAGTTAGAGCTTTAACAGACGGCCGGATGACTAGACGGACAGACGGACAGACAAACCGATGTCATAAACACTTTTCAACTTTGTTGAAAAGTGTTAATAAAAAGGATAATCGAGGATAAAAAAAAATTTCGTTGTCAATCTGTTATTCTTTTTATATTAATTTTCTGTAAAATAAAACAATTTTTAAAATAACCTTTTTTTTTCAAGTCATATCTCTAAAATACAGATTTTAAATACGAATAAGTAATCATGGATTAAGTATATCATGGGTTTTGCACAAATTTTGTATACTTCTTTTATTTTCGGAAAATGCTAATTTTATTTAAAAAGTCTGAAAAAAGTAGAATTTATGACTTGAATGCAAATTATAAATCAAGAAATGCATAGATGACTAAACTCTGAAGACTCTTTCTACGTGCTCATTAAAATGTGTAGATTTAACTGTAATAGAAAATTTTTAGTTTGAAATCACAGAAGTGTTTCGAATAACTCTAATCGGAAAATAAATAAATATATAAATAAATTTCCTCTCAGCAAACTAAATATGTAAACTGTACAAATTTAATATTCCTAATTCTAAATATATTATCCAAATTACCCCAGCACGTACCATTTTTCCGAGAAACACTTTTATAATAATGACAATGAGTGAAGGATTATTATATTAAATTGCAATTCTAGATAAAATTGAAATCATGAAAAAGTATACATTCGCTGTTTTAGATATCAAATTGGTAAAATATAGCCTGGAAATTTAGTTTATTAATGCTTGTATCGAGCACTTTATTTATTATGTCCCCCCCCCCCCCCTTTCGTGACAAAATTTACCACTTGCTATCCACTAATATATTTTCATTCCTTATGCCGCTGGAACTCGGGACTGTTTAAAATACTGTTTAAAATATTACTCTTCATTTTCAAAAGTTTTTGAAGTTCATATTTTTGTCACACTGTGACTTACAGTATGGTGGTTTCTTTGTCACATATGTGACGTGACGTACGTTACATAGTAGTGACATAACAGTGACATCACAATTTTTTTTAATTGCCAGAAAAAAATAATTTTACAGCAAATAATATGTTTTGAAGATTATTCGTAATTTTTTTAAATTTTCTAAGAAGTTCACATCTCAGTCACAATGTGACATCACTGAGTGATGGCATTTTGATCACAGATGTGACGTGACCACAGTGACTTACAGTGACGTCACAAAGACATCACCGTGACCATGCATGCTATGAGGGTCCTTTCGTACACCAAACTCCAAGTCAATCAGTTAAATAGTTAAAGAATTCTCAAGGTTTAAAGTTGGGAACTCCTAGCATTCAAACCATTTTTATCGTTAAAAAGTAGATTGTAAAGCGAATATTTTTTAAAAATAACTCAAAACCTACTTGGCAGGATGAGCTGTATATTTGGATTTGATTGTTCAATATTTCTTAACTTCCATTTATGTTAAAAATTCATAGTATAAAATTCATATTTCTATCGGGAATCCGTGTAAATGAATATAGAATCTCGAAAAATATTTTTAAAAATGTTGCAACATGCAAATTTTTTTGACAGTTGCGTATATTTAGAAGCTTCAAATAGTTGAATATAAAGTTACAGCCTATTTAAACAAGTAGCTTTAGAGTTATAGTTTAAAAAATAGTCATATCACAATCTGCTTTGCAACAATTCAAAAAGAATTTATCGGCAGGTATCCCCAACTCTAAAACTTCAAAATTATTTCTGTTTTTTAACTATATCTTCCCGTTTGGAATACGGAGAGAAAATCGAATGCAAAAACCAAATAAACTGATACTAGGTTGAGCAAAAGTTCTGGGAAATTTGTAAAAGTTGCGTTGTTATGCGCAAATTAACCCTTTCAGGGGCAAGGTACTTGTATCCGTAAAATGTTGAAATAATTGACTGACACTAGTATTTACAAAAAAGTTTATTTGTAAACATGCAAAAGTATATTTTTGCGTACTTAATAAAAGTGAAATTTAATTATTTAAAATTATGGTACCAATGTGTCAATTAGGGACTAAAATTATGTGATGCCATAGCGGCATCACCGCATCAATCAAGGGATTAACAACAAAAGCAACAAGGTCTATTCTTCAAAGTAGAGACCATGATATTCCATGGCTTTCTGCCATCCTTCTAACAAATTCCGAATTTGGTGAAAGTACCATGGCGGTTCCTTTGGAATCGTAAAACATGATTCTGACATGCTTCTTCAACTTCATTAAAGGATTCAAATCGACGCCCTTTGAAATAGTGTTGCATTGATCGAAAGACGCCATAATCGGATGGAACAACGTCTGAACTGTACCACTAACTCCTATATACGATACAAATTCTGGTAACTATTTGGTTAAAAATTTTCCAGAACTTTTTGCTCAACCTAATAACAATCGGTGTCGTATTCGATTTTTTCAGATTTTGGTGCAAGTCTAGCATGAATACGACCTCTAAGCTCAGTTTTTAACATAAATTGAAAAAAGGCACTTTTCAGTCAAATATCTATTTTCAGATTTTCTTAAACTAATTTGTGTTTAAAATGTAAGGCTGGTTTTATTCTTTTTTTGGTTCACTGTTAAAGACCAATGGATAAATTAAAGTACTCGCAGTCATCATACGCTACTTTATTCAGATTAGCAGCCACTCTTTAACAAGTATGATACTCTATTTCATCGAAAGAAATAATCGTTCGTGTGCTCATTATAAAATAACATTTAAATAAAGTCATAGTGAACGTGTTAAAAGTCAAAGGCAAACGCTATTTGCATTAAAATTCCTTTTTACAATTTTCTGCTACTGGTAATGTTATATTTTCTTGAAGAGCTGTACCAATATTTATTTTTATATGGATTTTAAATATCTCAATTATCCTTTAACCTTCGAATTGTCATGCCGCACATACTATAAATACAAGTTATCATTTGAAAATGTTGAAAATAATAGTAAATGATAGTAATGTGTTCAGGGACTGTGAAAACATATAAAATGCACATTATAGATTTTAAAAATTTTAAATTTATTTACATATTTTTAAACAGTAATACACATGAGCGGTGGTTAACAATGTATAAATAATCTTTTCAGAAATCTTTCAAAATTAGTTATATTACAAAACCGTAACATTACAGAAACATTTCTCATAATTACAAAATATTTTTATAATAATGATAAAATATGCCATCAATAATTGATAAGTGTTGAAAATAGAAACAATACTTATTACCAAATGCGTCTTTAAATTATTCAGAATCGAATGAAACTTTAATATATCTGATAATATTCATTTTCTCATTTTTATGGTTATTTACGCTTTTGCTTGAAAATAAATTTAAAAAAACAAAAATAACAATTAAATGGATATTATACTGTTAAACATCGCATACTATTAATTTACCTTTTTCTAATTTATAATCAATAAAGAGCTTTATTTGTTTAAAATCTGAAAAAAGCATTTTTTTTAAATAAAAAAAAAAAAAAATTCCTCGTTGATCAAAAATTTTTGAGACTCGCAATCCCTACTGAAGATAACATTATTTATTAAAGTGGAAGTATCAATTATTTTTTTTATGTAAACATAGGTTAAAAAGCAAGTAGATGCAAATAAATATTGCAGATAGTAGTTAAGGTTGAATTTAATGAAAAGAATGTTCAATATTTTAAAGTTTCTCTTAAATTAAAAACATTTATTTGAAACAACTTTTCATACGTTTATTACAAATGGCGATACTTAAACAACATAAAGTTAATTGAAGTTAATCTAAAATGTTTGCTGATATGTTCTCAAAAGAGAAAGACCTGAAATAATTTTTCTATTATTTTTCTCCTTGATTCTTAAATATCTATTTGCTTATGAATTACTTTTCAAGACTGAAAAACGTGAATTTATTAATATTTGTATAACAAACACTGACATTTTTTCTGAAGTATATAAATTACATTTACGACATACAGAGAATTTTTTTAAAAATATTTTTATACAGAACTAATTATTTTTGTCTTATTTTGTACATATAACATTTTACGGTTTATTTCTTACTCGCAGTAAAATTCTGGATTTATTGATCACGGATATTTTGTTACAAAGTCAAACAATATGTTTGGTTTATTTTAAATTTGTTAATGAAAATATACAGCATGCTAAAGAACTCCTTTCATTTATTATACAAAAGCATGTTTACAATTTCTGTATATTCCTATCCTTTAATCTTCATTCTTTTTTGCTCCTTTTTAAGGATGGTGTAAAAAGTATAAGTTACAAATGAAGCATTTTGTTTTTCTCAAATATCGGCAAATTACAAGTTGGTCCGTTTGAGAAAGGCTGAGCAAACTTTTCAATTTGACAAATAAACATACCGAGACTTTACAAATTAAAATCCCGTGAAAAAGAAAACGAGTGAACATTTCTTTTTCAATAGTTTGCTTAATAATTTCTAAAGAATCAAATGACAAGAAAAAAAACACGTTACTCATTCAGTGACAAAAGAAAAACACAAGCTTCAAAGTGGTCATCAAATGAATGTTCCAATCTTTCATATCGTTCTTGTGTAAGATTATTCTAATCATCCATCCGATGATACACTTCATTACACTCAATAATCTGAATGCATCCTTACTAAAAAGGTCATGGTTTAAAGATATTTTCCAATATTATATAATAAAGAAGAGGTAGCACGTGGGTTGTCAGCATGGATTGAAAATCATTATTTGTAGACTTAAATTACGAAAATACACTATACAGATAAGATTTATTTGGTATTATAAGTAGATTTCAAAACTAAGAGCTACCTATTGCAGCCGTTCGGTGGAAAAAGTTTCCGAAAATATTTGGTATCACCGATCATGACCCCCCAGACCCCGAAACCACCCTCCGTCCAAATGTGATATATATATATATATATCTGATCTTTGTCATACTGTACTTCACGTATTTATGAACCGAAATGGATAAAATTTCGTGTGTGTATAGTACATACCAATGTCTCGACCGAGTTCGTTGGCCAGCTTCAACCGCCATCTTGTTTCAAAATGGCGGCCATTTAAAAAATTTAAAAATTTAAAATGAGGCACAAAAAATTAGAAATTGAAAAAGATTTTTTTCTTATGTGTTTGACCTTGATACAAAGATTCCAAAGCATTTTTTGTTTCGCCTATATCTTAAAAAATAGCTGAGTTATAGCACTTTGAATTTCTAGCATGGCTGACATTTTAAAAAGATCTGATTTTTTTACGCGATAATACGCGTATTTATGAGCCGATTTGGATGCGACAAGGCATTTGCATAGTACATAGGAATGTCTTGACCGAGTTCGTGGGCCAGCTTCATCCGCCATCTTGTTTCAAAATGACGGCTATTTAAAATTAAAAAAAAAAAAAACTTAAAATTTAAAAGGAGGTATAAAAAAACTAGAAATTGAAAAAGATTTTTTCTTTATGTGTTTGAGCTTGGTACAAAGATTCCGGAGCATTTTTGTTTCGTTTATATCTTAAAAAAACGGTTGAGTTATAGCACTTTGAAATTCTTGTGTGGCTGGCATTTTGAAACGATCTGAATTTTGTCACGCGATTACACACGTATTTATGAACGGATTTGGATATAACATATTGTGTACATAGTACATACCTATGACTTGACCGAGTACGTTGGCCAATTTCATCCGCCTTCGTGTTTCAGAATGGCGGCCATTTAATTTTCTTTTTAATTTTAATTTAAAATGAGGTACAAAAAAAAAATGGAAATTGAAAATGATTTTTTTGTTATGTGTTTGGCCTTTAATACATAGATTTCGGAGCATTTTTTGTTTCGTTTATATCTTTAAAAAATGACTGAGTTATAGCACTTTGAATTTCTAGTATGGCTGACATTTTGAAACGATCGGATTTTTGTCACGCGATAACACGCGTATTTATGGACCGCGTAGGATGTGACAAAGCATGTGCGTGCATAGTACATAGAAATCTCTCGGCCGAGTTCATTTGTCAACTTCATCCGCCATCTTGTTTCAAAATGGCGGCCATTGAAAAATAATTTTTTTATTTAAAATCAGGTACAAAAAAATTAGAAATTGAAATTTTTTTTCTTATGTGTTTGAGCTAGATACAAAGATTCTGGAGCATTTTTGTTTTGTCTTTATCTTAAAAAATGGCTGAGATATAACAGTTTGAATTTCTAATGTGAGTGACATTTAAACAATGATTTTTTTGCCTGCAACAGCACACGTATTTATCAACCGATTTAGATGTGAGTGAGAATGTGCACAGGAATTACTAAATTCTCGACCAAGTTCATTGGTTAGCTTTTTTGTACTCATTATGTTGCTTTAAAATGGCAGGCACTTCAAGATGTTGCCGAATCTGGCGACCAAATATAAATCACTTTAAATAAAACCAGCTTTGATAACGCGACTAACTTCGCGAAATTCTCATTCATATTCAGTATTGACAAAAATTAGTATTTAATCTTCTATAATCGGGCTCCACTAATTTAAGCTCCCTGTGTTTGAATAATATAAGCTGGCTTTTAAAAATTAAGGAATATGAAAGCTACCTCATCCTCCCGGCACTGGCCGGAAGGACTTTTTTGTAAATGAGTTCTTAAAAAAGTTCAGCACAACCTTAATTTCAAATTTTGTATAATCTCTTATGTATTTACCAGGAATACATTTATTTCGTTTTGTTTCGCAGATAAAATTTGAATTCACAACTTCTTTTTTAAATTTTTTTAAACGATTTTATAATTCCTAATATCGTTTGCTGAAAAAGGTTAACATGACGGTATGCAACAATTTCTAAAATTTTGGTTCTCAAAAGTTTATTAATTATTAAAATATTAATTAATTAATTATTAATTACTGGACTATTAAAAAATCAGGTGTTCAAAATAACATTAAAAATTAATAATTTGAAAACGAATAACGATAATATATCCTTTTTGAACCCAATGGGCAGAAAAGAAGCCAATTTTTTTTTTTTTTTTTTTTTTTTTTTTTTATGATGAAAGCAAAAACAAATAATTGAAAGTTTTTTGAGTAACTGCGCTCTATCTACAAATATGAGTTTATGAATTACATTTTGTGCCTTTCATTTCCGGTGGTCAAAAAAGGATTGTTCGAAAATTTTTGTACTGTATACGAGAGTCTGATATATATAAATATATATTTAAACAGAGCGTTTCTAATATTTCTTATGAAAAAAATCAAGCAAAAATGTTAGTAGGTCTTCTGTATTTGGTCTTCTTAAAAGAATGTGAAATCATCAAATGTCTGAAAAATTACAATCCTGTTTGAATATTACATCTTTAAAACGAGAAGCAGTACAATGTAAAAAAAAAATAATAATAAAGAATAAATAAAAAATAAATAAAAATATCTGCAAAATTACAAAGAATTTTCTAGGAAACTGGAGGCCTAGAATGCCTAGGATGACTCTATGATGACTAGAACTTTCTATGTTACGGCAACAACAAAAATTAGTGTAACAGATACACTTTCGAACTGTAAATCAATAAATCTAAAATGTTATTAAGGCTTTTTTAGGAAACTGGGATACCTAGAACAATTTATGTAACTGCAACCTGAATAAAAATAAAATTTTAGTAAGATTGCTGTAATTTTAGTAGATTATTTTTATAAAGCTACAGATTTCTGTAGCTTTGCAAAAAATAGTTTTGTAAATTTATATACTTTTTTCTGCACAGTTTCCAGATAAAAGATTAGTAAGTATACATATTTTTGTAACTTTATATCTGTAGAATTACACCTTTTTTTTTACAGTATAGAATTGCGTCAGCTGAACTTTTCATACGAAAACAGTACTTGTTCTATCGCAGAATGATATTTTAGTAATATAAATTTAATATTGTAATATAGTATATAAGTAATATAAATAAAATAATTCACATTTTAAAGTAATTCGTCGTTTTTTCGAAATCCAGTATATTTTAATTAACAGAGCTTAAGTCAATAAATACGTTACTTCTAATAATTATAGGAAAATATCAAAGAGAAATATTTTTATTATACAGTTTATTTTGAAGAAAATATAACTTATTAAAGTATATTATCATAATATTTTCTGCACTTGTGATTTTCATAGAGTTGGTCCAAGATATAAATTCACTACTATGGATATGAATATTGATATAATCTTTTAGAACCAAATGCAGAACGAATAAATATAATCACGTGTAAGCACTAAAGTTTACGCAGATATAAATTTTAATGATTTAAAATAGAAATATATCTGTTTACAAATTTTTACTATGCCTATACTTTTCATATATTTTATAGATTTTTTTTCAAGTATGTCATCGCGTAAAAATATTATGTACAAGATGAAATGATTCCTCAGAAATATTTTATCTGATACGTTGATATCCTCTTTCCTAGAATCAGTTTTGAAACTTTTTAAAAGAAACTATCAATCTTATTCAATTTCAAAAGTATAAAATGTATTTTTTAGTGTAAGGGATAAAGAACTGTCGCGCATTTTTCAATCCTAAAATTTCTTTCAAAGTACCTTTTTTTACGAAAAAGAATTTCCCTCAAAATATATCAGGGAACTTTTTTGGCGTAGTCAGAATTAAATTTCTATAGTTCACATCAATAAAGTGATAGATGAAATTTAAAGTAAATATTGAAAAATTCCTTCACAACTTTTCATTATAGGACCCCAAGAACCCAAAACCATCCCCACCTAAAAAGTATATATATATATATATATATATATATATGTGTGTGTGTGTGTGTGTGTGTGTGTGTGTGTGTGTGTGTGTGTGTGTGTGTGTGTGTGTGTGTGTGTGTGTTAAATTTTGTCCGCACGATAAAATCGCAATTATGCACGGATTGTCTTTAAACTCGCCAACAACATTGAGATGGCTAATATCACGGCGGGGATTGAAAATGGGCAAAATCGGTACACGGGAGTGAAAATGGAGGGGGGTTCAAAATTTTGAATACGGTCTTAACATGATTCTGATAAAACCAGCTCCTACACAACAATGACAGGAAAAAATAAACACTTTATCGTTATAGCTGTTGCCAACAACATAAGAAAAACAATAAAATTCTCACCACAACAATTACTTTTCTATTGCGAGATTTTCACATGAAAAAATAAATTAAATAAATAATTTGACGAATTGAAAACAAATTGAATATTACATCGCAAGTTTTCTAAAGCAAGATTTTCGCGTGAAAACTCAAAATAGTTTGATGAATTAAATATATATATATATATATATATATATTGCGTCATATTGGAAATATAATGGATTTCAGCAGATGAATATGTAACGTCATGTCAGTTTGAAGAAACGTATCAAAACAAGATAAAACCCGACTACGGAAATTTGTAACATATTTTAACACTGTGAGATTCTTTGAATTTGGTGTGGACATTTTTAAAATTTTTCCATATACATATATGTGTGTATTCGTGCATATTAGAATTTTCCCATAAAGTTTAGCTCACTGGAGCTTATTCTTATTGCAGAAACTGGGTTTATCTCTAACCTTGATTTAAGTTTTGTTGGTGACTTTAGTACTTAACTTCGAAATCTACTTCTGCCTGTAGGCCGAGCCGGCAGGGATTTGTTTTCCCTGCCGTCAATTTTTTATTGAACCTGACCTGCCCGGCATTGCTCGGGCCCGTGATGAATGACGTATAAACTAACCACAAATTTGTACGATTTTGTATCTTAAGACTTCATTTTATCTAAATTTGTATTTTTAAATGTGTAATATTGAATTGAATGTTTATACTATTTGGTATTTTATTTTCCGCGTAATTTGATTTTTGGAGTCTATGCGCAACGAAAGAGAGCAAAAACCGCAATGAAACACTCAGGTTTTTGTCAATTTTGTCGAAATTGCATATATGTTATTCTGTAAAAAATAGTTCTACCGTTCGAAAATTTCAAAATTTTTGTAGGTGATGTAAATCTGACATATTAAGATGCTCTAAAATTTGCGTTAAAATTCGGACGTTTACTTACTTTTAGCTTAGAAAGTATTGTATCCGTTAGGGGCGTAGTGACCTGTGTTTATATGTGTATTTGAAAGTTTTAAAATTAATATATTTTTAAATGTGTATTTGAAAGTTTTAAAATTAATATATATTTAATTGTGTATTTGAAAGTTTTAAAATTAATATATTTAAAAACTGATTGCACTATCGATTAGAAAAAGGTTTCAGCTTTAAGAACATATTTTTGGTTTGTCGGAACCACTGAATGTACGCTGTAGAGAGGTAAAACCGCAACGAAACATTAAATTTTTTACGGATTTCGTCAAAATTTTCATGCGTTTTACTTTATAAAAATATATTTATACTCGTCAGAAACTTTCAAAATTTTCGTAGGAGGTGTAAATCTGGACTATTGAGATGCTCGGAAAATATTGTGTTAAAATACTAACATTTAGTTACTTTTAGCTTAAAAAAAATTATCGTTTCTGTGAAGCGCGAACTGACCTGAGTTCACCGGTGCATTAGAAAGGGATGAATATCTTATTTTTTAAAAGCGATTGCCCCATCGATTATTAGAAGGATACAGCTTTGAGAACATATTTTGATCTGTCAGTAACTTTAAAATTGTCCTGGGGAAGCGTTGTAACAAAAGAAAAAAGTTTTTTTGTAAAAATGAAACATTTTGATTTTTTTTTCAAAGGGTTAACTGCAATATTTTTTTGAATAGTTTATGGCATTTAAGAGGTAAATGTTCCATCTTTTAGAATATGTCTTTCGTTTTTAACTGTACTAAGCGGTATGGACGATGTTTGGAACGTTTTTGGATGTATGGCCGTTTTATGGAAAAACGACCCAATTTTGAAATTTTTTTTCAAGAGTTAACAGCAATATTTTTTAATTGTTTACGGCATTTGAGATGTAAGAGTATGATCTTTCAGAAAATATCATTTTTTAACTCTACTAAGCGGTTTGGATGATATTAGTTAAAGAATAATGACAAATTATCCCCGAAATTTTCTTTTTAGTTCTTCACTTTCAACCAGTGCGATTTTTAAATAAGCCTTCAGCGTATGCGCCGCGGCTTTTGCCTTCTCGTATCGACTGAGATGTGTTTTAATGAAAGTGAGTTGCGATTGTTAATTAATAACTCAACTAATTATTAACATTTTTAAATTCTAAGAGGCAGATGCATTAGGAGAGGTCTTCTACTATCTTCACAAAAAAATCAGCCTCGTACGTGCCGTAGTTTTCGCTAGCCATCGCGCGCACACACACACACAGAGATAGACAGATCGAAACTTACTCTTATTAGTATAGATATAAGTCGTTAATATTCCTCGCCCTTACGAGTTTTATACTGACTAATTTTTACCTTAATAGATTCGTATACTATTTAGTTGAAGTTAAGCTACAGGAAATAAAGAAAAATCATGTGAGTGATCCAAATCCATCTAATTATCGCAGCTTAATTATATATTAATTTTGAGAAATATTAAATGTAAAATTTGCTCTTTACTGATATTTTTAAAAGAAAAAAAATTCTGTGTTTAAAAGAATAATACATGTTTTGAAAGTAAATAAATCTTTTAATACGGCACAGGACCTTTAATCATTCAAAAAATCAGTTTTCGATTTTTGCTTTTTTCTGATTTTTTTTTTCGCAGCAATATACAGATTTATTCCAATTTATTGCAGGTTTTATTTATTTATTACAGGTGAGTATAATGGAAGGTCCGTAGATATTGAAACTTCAAAACGCGTTTCCTCAGATTAGTACATTTGGAGTTTGCGTGCACTGTTGCTCACAAACTACGTATACTACAACTTTAAAAAAAATAAACAAATATGCGTTTCTTTATAATCTATATGTTAAAACAAAAAAAAATCGCATATTTTGGTCATTTTATTTTATTTATTTTTATTTTTTTTTTTATTTTTTTTTTGCATTTGGAAAAACTTGAAAAACTTTTAGATTTATTTTTTTTTATTTTGTGCTAAAATTGAATTTAAAAAAAAACGTTTTTGTGTACATTTTGGTTTTAATTTATAAGTAGGTGTGTTACGATTCTATTTTGTTTAAAAATTATTTTCTATATGCACAATTTGGAGTTTTATTATGCGCGCAGCATTTAATGATTTTAATTCACACATTGGTGAGATGAATTTTTAAATTTCAAATTTAAATATTAATTTTGTATATACAATATTTATTTTTCTGGATTATATAGCTAAGAGTATATACTTTAGGCAGAAAGAGAAAAAATATCTTAATTACATATTACTATGTTTTGGTACTTTGAAAATTAAGATGTTTTTGATCACTTCGACAAACTCAAAGGTCCTCTGCCCTCTTAAATGTAAGAAAATCCACTTATTGAAGATTTTCTTTCATATCTATATTATAGAGGACAAACGTGTCCGTACATAAAGCTGATGTCAATTTGATGTTTTCAAAAGCAGATGATTAATTTTCGCTTTTAAGCTAATGTCAGATGAACACACGCTTTGCACGCTTTTTGTTTCAAAATGTAAAACCCTGTTTGCGAAGGTGTTTCAGTTTCATGCTAAAACGAAAAGCGTTCTTGCTTTTAATTTTTGCTTTGCTGGCAATACTTCTCTAGCATAACTTGCTTTTAATTTTTGCTATTCTATCATCACTTTTCTAGCATAACTTGCATTTATTTTTCACTATTCTCCAAGTTAGAAAAAAAGACGCTAGTGCCGCCATCTTTGGAGAATTTCTAAAGTACCTACACTTTTTAGAAGGGGAAATTTATGTCGGGTATTCTTGTCTTCTAAGGACGACAGAACTCACTACCTCCGGTTTTGGAACCGAATGTTCTACATACTTCGCCACTGGGGTCGTGTTTGTAAGCGATTTTAAATGCGAGTAATTGGTGATGAAGCTGATTCTGTTGTGTGTTGATATTTTTATACGATAGAGGATGAAATTATCGATGCTGTTATCCTCCAAGTTTTAATTAATAAGGTTCATTTATTATTATGGTTTTTTCTACGTTTAATGGATAATTAGAATATAGCTTGATTAATATAATTCATTAGTAGAATTTTCTTTGCTTAATGAATGGTTTGAATATGGTCATAATTATTTGTTGCAGAAATATAAAAGGTTTTGATGTGTATTTAGGATAGAATTTAAAAATTTCAGGTGGGGGTTAAGTTTTTAAAATTTTAGTACTTATTGGATGGGGGGGGGGTTCAATTGTACATATTTCAATTTGATTGATATAAACTTATTTCTTAAATGAAACAGTGCTCCTTGAATTTTGAAATTTAATTGACTAAATTCACTTTTTGAAAAGCACGATTTTTTTTTTTGTATAATTAAAATGATTAAATACTAAGAGAATTAACAGCTAAGAATTTTACGCTGGGAGGGAGTCGAGGGGGGAGCGCGTTTTTCCAAAAATCCTTCATAGAAATTAATTTTCAGTTTTTTTAAGATTTATGTGTTAAAATATTATCTAAATCGGGAGGGGGGGGGGCGCTTTTTACTAATAAATCCTTTATAGAAATTAATTTTCAGTTTTCTTAGATTTATGTGTTAAAATTTTATCTAAAACGGGTGGACGAAGGCAGTGTTGAATTTACGATGTAGTTCGAAAAGGAAATCTACCGCCCCTCGATTTTGAAATTCAACAAACTAATATTTTTTAACTTATTTTAATAAACACCGTAAATTTAATCTTTGGGAGAAACTTAAAAGAATTGAATACTAAGAGAAAGTGGAGATATGAATTTTCTTCCAATTGGCGGGGTGGGAGGGGCTTTTTCCCTTTAAGTCTACCTTGGAAATTATTGGTTAATTATTTTTAAGTTTATGTGTTAAAAAATATCTCAAACGTGTTCAAGAGGCAATGTTTAATTCAATTGGCGGTGACACAGCCCTCCTCCCTCGAAGCTTTTGAAATTTAATAAACAAAATTTTATTTTTCTCCCATTTTTTAAAAAATATAGAAAATTTATAATTTACAGTTAATTTAAAATAATTTAACTACAAGAGGAAGATCAGTTTAAAATTTTCCGTTGGTGGGGTGGTACACTTCTATATCCTCTATGGAAATTAGTATTTACATCTGTTACTTTTTATGTTTAGGTGATAAAAACTAATCTCAAACGGATGGTTTAAGAGAGTACTGAATTCAGAAGAAGCAAAGCCCCTCCTCACGGATTTTAAATTTTAATGGACAAAATTTTCTTTTTCTGCGTTTTTTAAAGACATGCTGCATTTTTTTCTAGTAAGTTAGAATATTTGAATTCTAGAAAACAGAATAAAAAAATTCTTTTATAGGTGGTGGGGAGGTGGAGTTCTCCCCGAGAAAACTCTCATAGAAGTTAAATCCCTCACAGAATTTAGCCCACCCCCATAGAAGTTAATTAAAATATAGAAGTTATATTTTACATCTTGCAAAATTGCAATGTACAGTGAAACCCTCATAACGCAAACTCCTGAATATTCCGTTAAGGGAAGATGACTCAGTTCTTCCAGTAAGCCTCCCTCGAATTTGAAGTTTAACTAATTTATTCTCCGATTTTTAAAAACAAATTGAAGTTTAATCATTTCTCTTAGCTTTAAATAAAAGAGAAAGTAAGAATTTTCTGTTAGGGGGGGGGGGGGGGTCAGTGGTGGAAGAGAGCTATTGTCTCTCCCCGGATTAGGAAATTTAATTTATAATTAAAATTTCCTTTTCTTTTCCTTTCAATAACATAGTCAAATTTATACTTTTCGGGTAACTAAATAATAATAATAATAAAACTTTTGACGCTGCCAAGCATTAACAAGCGCACATAGCACATAGTACGTCATGCTATTTTCTACCTAAGCTGGTTGCATAGCATATTATACTGGCAAGCATGAAAGGCATATAATAGCATGTAAAGTTCTATATAGTACCTCTCTATGCTTTGACAGAAGCGTAAACAGAAAATAACCACAAAAAATGCTTGTACATAGCTTGCCATGCTATTTCGCCCTGAGCTGGCGGCATAGCATATTATGCGGGCAACCATAAAAAAGCATATAATAGTATGTAAATGTACCTACCTATCCATGCTTTGACAGAAGCATAAACAGCAAATAAGCACATAAAATGCTTGTACATAGCTTGCCATTCTATTTCTCCCTGAGCTGGCGACATAGTATAGTATGCGGGCAAGCATAAAAAAGCATATAATAGCATGTTAAGGTACCTACCTCTCCTTACTTAGCATTTAATGCTGGTCAGCATTATAACGCATATAATAGCATGAAAATCTAACAGACAAAGCAATACATAGCAATAACTAGCTTTTTTGTTGCTGGTACTAGCATGAATTTTGACCCGGGAATAAAAGTCGCAATTATGCGTGGATCGCCTTCAAACGCACCAAAAACATTGAGATGGTTAATATCTCGGCGGACATTGCAAATGGGCGAAATCGGCCCAAGGGCGTGGAAATGGGGAGAATAAAATTTTAAATACCGACTTAACATGATTCTGATAAACCCAGTTCTAACAGAAAAATGACAGAAAAACTTAACTATTTTAAATATAGTAGTTGCGAACAATTAAAAAGCACAATAAAATTCTTACCACAACAATTACATTGCCATTGCAAGATTTCCGCATGAAAATAAAAATGAAATAAATAGTTTGACGAATTTTTAAAAAAGTGAATATTACGTCATAATTTTCTATACCATGATCTCCACGTGAAAAAGGAAAACGTAATAAATAGTTTGACGCATTAAAAAAATGTGAATATTACGTCATATTGAAAATATATTGGACGTCATAATGTGAATATGTAACGTCATTTGAGTTTGAAAACACGTATTGAAACATGATGAAAACCGATTACAGTAATATAGGCATATTTTAACATTTTTATGTTTTCTGAATTTGTTTTTGTCATTTTTAAATCTATTCCATATATATACGTGTGTCTATGCGTGTATATTAGAATTTCTATAAAAGTCTCTGATAAAATCAGCTCTTACAGAAAAATGAAATTAAAAACTCTTCAAAAAAGGTAAGATAAAACTGTTAGACCGTGTTTATCTCTAATCTTGATTTAGTTTTTTTCTGTTGAAATCAGTACTTATCTTCGAAATCTACCTCTGCCTGTAGACCAAGGCGGCAGGGATTTTTTTATATTATCCCATTTACAATAAAGATGATATTGTCTATTAAAAGTTTTAATATAATACACTTCATTTTTTGTGAAAATTATTACCGCCAACCCAAAATTGAGTTAGGATAGAACACCATGGAATTTAGATTAAATAAGTGGTTTGCGACTTCATTGTTTTATGCTAATTAACCCCACTGAATTTGACGGTCGAAATACGCAACACCCCGTATAAGCTGTTTTAAAGCTGTTAACAATTCAAAGGTCTTTTATGATCTTTATTTAAATGTTTGCGTGTTCACAGTAACCTTGTTATTTAAGAAAACAAATTTTTTTAAGTAAGACAGATATTATGTAAATATATAATTGTACACTGGTGTCCAAAATTAAGGACAAATCACAAAATGCTAATTTTCAAGTACGCGAATACTTAAAAGGAAATAATATAATTCGAATAATTACTATCTCTACAGCACAGCTAGTCCCTATAACATCTCATTCATGTTACATATGGTCGCAGCTATCACAGTCGCTACGGTGAAGCAAAAAAAATAGGAAATTCCATACATCTTATTCTGAGTCTCAAATGATCACTATATGTGACTCCACTGAGATTGAATGTGACTGCTGCTTTGTGACGAGTCACCATGTGAAATTACAATGTAGTTACATTGTGACTATCATGTGACTGTCATCTGCAGACTCAATTTCAAAGTCATCGTGAACGCTGCATTGTGATAAGTTACCAAATAATGTCACATCAAAGTCACATGACGACTTTCAGGTGACAGAGAGACTACTGTGAAGCCACCTTTGTGCTCTTTTGTGAAAAGACACCATGCGACTATAATGTGATATTATTTTTTGACTTATCATAATGCAACGTTCATGATGACTTTGAAATTGAGTCTAAAATTGACAGTCACATGAGAGTCATAATTTAACTACATTGTAATGTACCCTGGGGATCTATTCTGGTGTGGTAGGAATGCTGAAACCGGTCGGGAAGATCCGCCTTGGCGATTATTTGCTATTCTGGTGTAGTAGAGTCGAAATTTCGCCGGTCGGAGTGGGTTGCTTTTTTTTCCGACTGCTACCAGGTGGCCGAGATCGCAGTGTGTAGGGTTCGGAAAGAATTTTTGCTGTGTTTGGAGGGTTTGGCTGCTTGTTTAATATTAAAAAATAGAAAGAGGGCATAGTTTTTCAATTACCAGGGGTTGTAAATATCAGGATTTCTTCAAACATATAAAAAGTATCCAATGTTTTTTTATATTTATCAGATATTTTCAAAATAGTCAACTTATTGATAGTTATAGATATTTTCAGACTGAATATAAATAAGAAATTGCAGTTAGCATGATAACTTAATAAAATATTATTCTAAATGTGTGTTTTTTTCTTTTTTGCTTCTCTTAAGTAACAAAATAGTAGATCAGCTAATTGAAAACAGACCCAATTTGTTAAAAAAAAAAAAAAAAAAAAAAAAAAAAAAAAAAAAAAAAAAAGCTGTAAGATTTAGTATTAAGAAAATTTTGTTGTATAAAACACAATTTGAAATACAAATTAATTTGTTTTAATTTAAAAAAAATGAACATAATTGTAATTTTGTTGCTTTTTCAATCTCATAATGTGTTGTGCATTTTAAATTGAGGTAAACCAAAATTAGAAAAGATCATTTTAAATGAAGATGTAAATAACTTATCTAAATTAGATAGTTTATCTTTCAATGGGTGTCGTAAGAAATATTGTCTGATGTAATGATTGTCATCTAAAAATTCAGCTTCAAACGTAAAGTTTCTTTTTAGAGAGAGAGGGGGGGGGGCAAAAGTCACTATCAGAGCAAAAGTTCTATATCTACAGAACGACACCGTTAATAACAGTCGAAAAATTCATTTACACTTGTTTTCACTGAAAATATCAAATTTTGAAATAAAATATAAAATATCGAAAGTATCAAACGTCTTGACATTTTGAAAGAAATATCGGATATATATCATAGTATATCTCAAGGATAAGCTATTCGATTTCTAAATATACCCATATAAATACATATATTTATATTTTAAATATATATATACACTGATATATATATATCAGTGAGTATATATATATACTCACTGATATATATGTATCACCGAGCCCTGTTAATTACAAAATACTATTTTCTTACTTAAAGCTCTTTTACAGATTCTTTAAAAGTTCTTTGACTCGGAAATCTGTGTATTCTTTTTTTCTTGCAAAAAATGTCAACTAATTTACTTAAAAATTTAATTCAGACCGAAAAAAAAAATACTTCCATTTTACATGGAAAGGTTTAAAGTTTAAACATGGAAAAATTTCTGAAATAAAAGCTTTTATTTCGGCCTTTTAAACAAACCAAAAGTTTCGGCAAAAAAGCCAAGACAGTTCACATTTTTTTCTGTATAATATTAAAGCTGCTCTCAAATTAAAACTCCCTATTTTCTGACACATTCCTGGAATAATTTTTATTCGAAAACACAGAAAATTGCTCGATGTTGTTATTCAGAAACTGCAAACTCGAATAGCATATACCATTTTTCGATAAAGGTAAAGGATTCTTCAGAAAATGCGGTCAAAGTAGGCATTTTGAACCGAAATTATGAAAATGACTCCCGATAAAGGTCGTCAAAAGATAACGATTGCTTATAACTCAAGATAATACATTTATATACTTCAAAAATAAAAATAAATAAAGGCGCTTTTCAATTCCTAATCACTTCAATTGTCATATCTGCTAATTTCATGCTTTTATGTTTTAAAATTAGTCTGTGTATGTACAGGGCCTGGTGAAACAAAAGAGGAGAGGACGAAGGCCTGGTATTCATTCAATGCCCCTTCCTATGCTGTCACAAAAAATTAAACGTGTTCTATGTCTTAAAATAGAGATATGGATATATAAATACATATTTAGATAAATATATTACTTGTGTTTAATCTTTCCCGACTCCAATAGCAAAAAATATGCAGTATAATTTGTACAAGTTCGAATTAGATTTTAAATATTATCTCTGTAAAATTTGTTCACCAAGTTTGGCACCCCCTAAAATCAAAGAGGTTCAGTGCCACGGCCCAGTTGGAAGGGTTTTTTAATCAGCCCCTGTGTTTGTGTTCCAAAATTTTGCGTTGTTGAGCGGAGAAAACATATTTTAGATCCGTTTCACAATAATAATAATAATAATAATTTAAAAAACATTTTATTATTTGTTTTTACATTTAATAATTTAATTGATTCTAATTATATTTTTCACAAAGAACCAAGATTTTCAGTGAATTGATAAAGATACAACAATAATTTTTTATTAGCATGTTTAGTTTTTTTTCTTCTTTTTTTTTTCTTTTTTTTTAAATAAGTAATTAAACTCATTGATGATCTCTGTAAGTATTTAAAATATTAATAAATAAAATTAAGGGAAAATAAAATTTGAGAGACTTTCCTTAGAATATTTTTACTGTCACGAAAATAATTAAATCGTGGTGAATTTATAAATTAATTTAAAAAGGAAGGTAGGAGACATTTAAGTACAAAGCTAAATTAATATACTTATTATATATGCATATATTCTTTAAGTTTATTGTAGATTTCAGATTAAGAACAATTATAAGCAAACCTAGATTTTTTTTAAATAAAGGTAAAACTAAAGTATATTTAAATATTCGGCCTAATTCATATATGTTTTTTCAGTACTGGTGTGATAAATATAATTAATTTAAAATAAAAGTGGTCTAAAGATGCAAATAAATAAAAAGTTATTTAATGTTTATTATTTTTTTAATCCATTATATATTCGGCTTCAAATATATATGTAGAGCTTGCTAGAACCTACAACACCCCCCCCCCTTTATTTTTAAAAAATATTAAGTCTGAAAAAAAATCTGTCTATTTCACCATAACATTTACTAATCATTTTCTGATATTAAAATAGAACAGTTTCTTTCAAAAAATTGATTCAATAATAATAACAAATAGTATTTTATGCATAATTAAAATACAAATGGACATTTTTTCTTAGGCCAGGAAATTTTAAACAGGTTACAGGCACGCACACGCTGATGTAAAACAATGGCATTCATTCCTTCAACTCTTTTTTCTTTTATATAGATAACCCAAACATTCTTTTCCTTTCACGTAAATAACAATAACACTTGACAAAGCAAGACAGCTGTTTCCCTCTCCCAAACAAATAAAAACACGTGAGCGCTTTCATCTGATTGGCTACAACTGTGTCCGATCGCACGCAGGGGATATTCTGCGTTTCATCCTCCACTGTGGTATAACGACGGGAGACCAGAATAGCTCTTCGCCCGGCGGTCGCTATGAGACGGCGATCCCGATCCCGATTCCCGGTATTTACTCGATTACACCAGAATAGACGCCCTGGTGACTCGTTACAAAGCAGCAGTCCCATTGACGTCTCAATGGAGTCACATATGTGATCATTTGAGACTCATAATGAGGCGTGTGAAATTTGCTATTTTTTGTTTCACCGTAGTGACTGTGACACTTGTGACCATGTGTGACATGAATGAGATGCTATATGGACTAGCTGTGCTGTAGGGATAGTAATTATTTGAATTATATTATTTCCTTTAGAGTATTCGCTTACTAAAAAATTAGCATTTTGTGACTGGTCCTTAATTTTGAACACCAGTGTATATCGGAAAATGACACACACACTATTTTCAAACATAAATAACTGAATGGAATTTATAACAAAATAATCAATGCTATTAAAATTAAACTATAATTAAAAATATCAAAATTATATATAAAAATAAATTCCGTGTGGAATTTTTCATTCATCTAAACATCAATTTTCTCTTCGAAGATTTAAACTAATTTTATGCTTCATGCGACAATAAAACTTTTGAGAAGAAAAATTGCTGTACAAAATTTAATCTTCTTTATTGGATTGGATATTTTTATTTTTCTCATTTTATGTTTTAAGCTGAAAGTTAATTGGTATTGGAACAAAGTCTTGAACATTTCATTTTTCTTGTAAATAAAGCTTTTTAAAATTTTTATCTTCGAAATGCTTGTAATGATATTAAAAGACATTCTGTTTATGGTATGCAATTTTGTGAATACTCTGAAAAAATTCTGATATCCATACATCTTTTGATTTTATGGAAGATAAATTCAAATATTGTGTGTAAACTTTAACCGTAATTTGCGTAAAACAACTTGTATACTTAAAAATTTTAATAATACGAAAAATCTATCTGTATTTTCCAGATTATTAAGTAGATTAATTTAAAATATATCCTCTATAGGGGATACCTCGTTTGGTTGATACAATTTTTCAAAATTTGTTTGTAGTAATTTGGCGAATCTTAAAAATTGTGAAACTGGTTCGAAAATTTGGAATCATGCCTCAATTAAAATCACTGATAAAATAAACTTTATAAGGTAAACACATTAAAAAAAAGTTTTATTGAATGAATATATGAATGAGCATACTGTAACAAATTGCCCCTTCTTGGGGTTGGTTGTTACATCCTTGTGGTAACTTATTAAATATACATATAGGCAACTGTATTGTATACTTATAAGTTACCATCAACGTTGCCATAAATACAAACATAATGAACATTTGAGACGGCACATTTTTCATTAGTCATTCAGTGCATCGTATCCATTTTTCAACTGGCATGGAATTTGAATATGGCTGTTTACGAACATGTTAGAAGTATTCTTCTTCTTCTGAACAGTGGACGCCCTTTTTTAAAATTTTTCATTTTTTTAAGCGAAGTCTCCTTTTAGAGCTGAAAATTTTTATGACTTACTTTTCTTTATACTTTCTTCTACAATTGCCAACTTATTTCCGATTAGCCAGTTGGATAGTATAACTGAGTACCTACGCTTTCATCCAGCATTTTAACTTTTACATAGCATAGACTTCGAGAACAGATAAATGTGTCATATATAGTGCAAAGCATTGGTTTGCTAAATACATGTTGCAGGAAATTAGATTTGAGGGATACAGAAGTAGCTGGTTCTTGGAATATTGTTAATGTCCAAAACGGGGCATCCATTCCATATCAGAATGTTGCTGATGAAGAACAAATGGGGGCTGATACAAACGGCGTAAATTCACACACGATTGTTGAGTCCAGGAGTGTTACACATAGAAGCGTCTGAAGAAGAGCTGGCATATGCCAGTCCTTTAAAATATATATACATTTTAAAGGGACCATTAACTGCCAGTAAAGGAACTGAGGTTTATGAAAACAATATATGTTTGGTCTCTCTGTGTGTGTAGGGTGGTGATAAAGTTATCACGCTAAGTTATTCAATAAACTCAATTCCTTTGACAATCAAATGTGATTCGTGGTTATCCAGAAATAATAACACAGGCCTTCTTTAAGACATATAGTATGCGTAACGAAGTTTTCCAGAAATTTCAGTAAGTCATCTGAATTCATCCAGCTGCATTGTTTAACCGAACACGGGCTACTAGCATGAGACCAAATCATGTCACTGTTAGGAAATAAAGTTCACGTAGTAGAATTTAATACAAATATAACTTAATCATATTATTAGAGTACAATTTTCCTTTTAATTTATTTTTCTAAATCTTTAAAAATTGACATTCAAGTCGCTTGCAAACAATTTTACGAAGTGATATACCATTCCGTATAACTTCAATTGAAGCGTCAATGACTATTTATTGGACACGTTTTCTAATATAAGCCCTCATAACATTTTCTAAAAGAAAAAAAGTACACTATCTAGAATAATTTGTAGCTGATTAAATTAATTTAAACCCATTTAATGTTTTCAAAAGATTTAGCTGCTAATCACAAACACACAAGTATATTACATTTGGGGTTAGTTGTTACACGATATAACCTCCTCCAAATTTTATGTATAACCAACCCCGTATGTCCATTTTTCAAATATATCTAAAATATTGCGACACGTACATATATTTTTCAAAATATATAAGGCATAAAATTATTTTGAATAATGAAATAGTTTAAAAGTTTATATATTAAAATTATTTCTGAATACTTTAAGAGCAAATAAACATTGAATTAGTTATTGAAAAATTACTCAATTACTCTAAAAAGACAGAACACCTTCTTACTCCATAACACACACTAAAATCTCTATGAAAAACAAGCTGTATTAAGGACTAAAGAAGGCTTTGTTGGTGTTGGCTCATATGCGGACACTTATCTTTTTTTTTAAAGCGTCTGCAGCAACCTACTCCTCTAATAACCAATATACCTGCCGGCCCGGCCTACTGATGGAGGTAGATTTCGAAGTTAAGTACTAATTTCACCAACAAAAACTAAATCAAGATTTTAGATAAACACAGTTTAACAATTTTATACGGCCGTTTTTGACTGATTTTTAATTTTATTTTACTGTATGAGCGGGTTTTACTAGAATCATGTTAATGCGGGGTGATAAAAAAATATTTTTCTGCACTCAACAACTCGAAATTTTCTCACACATTTTTAGACTCACTTTTAAAAATAAAAACGTGAAACTTGCTGATGTGATTTTTTTAAAGAGATTTATAAGCGACCAATGTTTTTATTTTATGTTCAATTAATGTGATCTTTAAGAACATGTTTCAGTGCGACCATTTTTTTCGTTCCCTGCACTATCGCTTCGGGAAATTCGGTTCAAAATGCCCACTTTGACAGCATTTTTTGAAATATATTCTGCCTTTATGAAAACATCGACCAATACTGTACGTTATATAGTTTCTGAATAAAAGAATCTATTAATTGGATGCGTTTGAGAGCAAAAATGAATCTAAAAATGAGTAAATAAATAAGAAATTTGGATTTCAGCACAACCTTAATTTTTCTTCAAGCTTTAATTGTGTTTACTTTTTTTTTTTTTTTTTTTTTTTTTTTTTTTTTTTTTTTGCTCTAACACCTGGTCCTATCAAGAATTTGTCAACATAAAAGTTGTAGATAATATTAAGAAGAGGTATAATAAATTTAAGCGGATTGGTTATAAGGGGAATTGGCAAAGTTATGATTTTTATTATTTTTCAACACCGCCTTTATTTATTTATTTATTTATTTATATATTTGGCGGTAAAAGTAGCTCCTATCAAAATCTTGTTAATATAAAATTTGTAGATAGTATTAAGAAGGTTTACAATAAAATTAAGTAAAATTCATATGTTGAGAATTGACGAGGTTATGAATTATTTTCTCCCGAAATGACTATTATTTGCCCTTTTAGACCATTTTAAATTTTACCAAAAATATGTGATACATAAATTTTTGGTCTTATTCCTAAAAGTAATAATAATTTTAAACTGATTCGATATGTATTATAATTAAGAAGTTATGGGGTTTATATCTGTTTTAACAAAATCCCTCCCTATTTCCACCCCTGTGTGTCCAATTTTGCCCATTATATGTATATATATATATATAACTTTTTTATGGACACGATACCTTCTATAATTTGCACAAATCGCTGGGTATAAAATCATAATATATATAATAATATCAAGCATAAAATCAAGGGGCAAAAAATCTCGGTCAAGTTCGTTTATGGGCAAAATCGGACCAGGGGGATGGAAATAGGGAGGGATTTTGTCAAAATCGAAAAAAACCTTCTAACTTCTTAATTATATATATATATATATATATATATATATATATATATATATACAGATATATATATATAGATAGATATATATATATATAGAGAGAGAAAGAGTGCAATAGATATATAGATATAGATAAAGTTTTTAACTGGGGATGTTCTTTTTTCATTCTAGAGGTCATGATCGCGTAGATCTGCAAAAGTGTTTCAGGAATTCCTACATAAGGGTAAATGTAATAGGTAGTTTTTCATACGATATCTACCTAAAAGCAAAACCCCTGCTTTACAAGACTACAAATTCTTCTTTTTTTATGGGAAATTAGATTAGTTGTTATTTGTCCGGAAAATAAAGCAGTTTTATCTTGCAAAATGTCTGATAGTTCTGTTTTTTTGTTATGTTGTACATTTTGATGTTCTAATAAAATATCCAGGTTTTCGTCATGGTCCCCTTATCCGACTGACACCACGTGTTAAAAAATGGCAAAAAATGGCTTTTTCAAGATTTTACTTGAATAACGTCGTACTTTTTAAAATACTTTAAAGGCTCATAAATAACCAATTTGAATCTCAGAGAGTTTCACGTAACACAAAAATTATCAGAGAAACGCCGAGTTTTTTACAGTTTTTTATCAAGAACTTTTTACTGTTACCTTTTAGTGAAGGAAACTTTTATCAATCTCATATTATATAACATTTGCAAAACAAAATTTATGCGTGAAACGTTTCCATAGGGCAATAAATAACATCATACCAAAGTTTTTGTTAAATTAGAAAGAAGAGTTGAAATTTAAGGTTTTTCACAAGTTTCATAATCAATTTCTTCTTATCCGTGCATTTAAACAAATAATATTCACTATCAAATTTAAGAAGAGAAAATCGACTGCTTACTTTAAGCAGAAAGTTTTTTCACCCCATAAACAAAAGGGAAACTGACATTCCGAAAATTTATCACATTTTCATTAATTTCAAATCAATTATTCTTATTGTTAAATAAATCATGTTTTCTTTACTCAGTTGCAAAATTAGAACTCGAATGCATTATTGAATTTCACGTTAATTTGAAAATCAGGAAAACACAGTGCTTTTTTTTCCCAATTTATTTATAAACCACTTAACCCTTAAATGCCGGGCGTTGATTTTCGGCAACATACCCAATTTAGGCTCTAAAATACTATTAGAATAATATTGAAGCTATAATGCCTAATGTTGCTAATAAAATACATTCTGAAAATATTATTAAATCGATTTTCAACATGTAGGTAACAACACTTATGCTGTTTAAGAATAAGGATTGATTTATTTTTTCAATTGTTGCTACTTGTTGTTTTTGTTTTGTTTGGAAGCTTGTGAAATACCCTATTTTGTTCTGCAGTGAGCAAGTAAAATTTATTTCTTATTATAGCTCCTAAAATTCTTGTGTGTTTAATATTATAGAAGGAAAATTATTTTTTCAATTAAAGTAGTAGTATATTATTATTATTATAGTAGTATTATATTAGTATTATAGTAGTATAGTAGTATAGTATTATTATATTATAGTAGTATTATATTAAAGTATTGCCGAATAGTAACAAACTGTTTTTTAGCCATAAACCATACTTAAAACAAAATATGATTTTTTAAGTATTTTTCCCATGATTTATTTAAAAAATGAAAGCCGAAAAACATTATTACAATAATTTTCAAAAAATCAGGCATTTAAGGGATAAAATCAGTACATTTTAGTGAAAAAGGGGTATTGCTATACTTATACGTTGTACAATTTGCAACAAATTTAATTTATAAAGAATTCTAAGGTTTACAAATAATCTGTCGAAAATTTGGGTAAAAAAGAAACACATAAATAGTGGCTGTTTCATATTTTATTACTAAAAACTTATTATAATTTAATTTCAGCGAGAAAATCTATTTTGAATCCTCTATAGCATAAAGTGTGCATCATATTCATCTATAAAGTTTTATTATAGGGGCATACACAATTTTCTTTTTGCTAACAGAGTCTAAAAATAAATTATTCTTATGAAAACTGTAAATGTGCCCTCTTCTCCTGATTTTTTGCGTTTTACACTGAGATTAGGGCGGTCTAATCATGTTATTTATTGGACTAGTATACAATTTCATATATAAAATGAATTTAACATGTAGCCTTTTACCAAACTGCTAATAGCTTTAGCTCACACAAAATGACTGGTAAGGTATTTCCAAGACAACTTTGAAAAGCTGTATTATCTGATTCTCCCCAATTTACCAGAACGTTGGCAGTATAGGTTCGCTATTTATGCATATATGAAACATTATATGTATGGTCATATATGCTTTATACATATGTACACATATGTACAACCTATACAAGCTTCCTTAGAACGTTCTTACGCTAACATACACTGGTAAGAAATTATCGTTCAACGAACCACAATAAATGTCTATATTTCGTCCATTCTTTCTATTTTATCCAAGCTTTGGAGTGGTATATATTCGTCATTTGCATATGAAATATGCTTGAAATTCCATGTTCAACAATATAAATATTACCGTATATTTCCGTGTATAAGCCGTGTGTATGACTTTTCAATGAAAAATCATCCAAAGTCGAAATCCCGTATTTAAGCCGAAGTTAAACATAGTTGGTGTAAAAATTCAGCGAACGAGAACTTAGAGCTTCTCTTTGCATACCTAAATACAAGATACAACATTTGCATAGAAAAAAATGCTTTCTGCGAAATTATTGATATATTCTAGCGTTCATCGATAAATCTACGGCCTTTCTTCTATTCTTCAACAATAAATGAGTCATTTAATGAAAGAATAATAGAATAAAAGGATAACCGCCGCGGCGAGCGGCCTCTTTTCGTCTGCAGCCCTTTATTCTTCTACTTATTCCGACTCTTTTGCGGAAGCAAGGTTCGTAGCTCCCCAGCCACGTCCCAAGTACAATACACTCTAGCGAAAGCCAGGTGAAAAAAAATTCAAAAATTAAAACCGGACAAGTTTGAAAGGGAAATTGCACAAATTAAAGTCACCGAAATGTGGCAAGGGAGGGCTTGGAGCCCTGAAGCTACCGAACAACTACTGCTACGTCTAGCTCATTATTAGTTATAATCCGTTCGAAATGGACTGAATGGTTGTCATCTAGAGATGCAGCTGTGTCAGATGACGTTAATTTAGATAATATTAAATTTGAAAAATCAAAAAACCCGACTGCGTAAAAAGCTAATTAATTATATCTTATCAATGTGAAACTAATTTTTTTTTATGTTACTTAACTATTTTTTTATTTACTTGTATTGATGACTTTTAAGTTGTGTCTAATTGTTAGTTCCTATCTATAAACACTGTTTTGAGGAGTCCTAAAGATGTCTATGAAGGTTGGGGATACAGTAAAGCTAGAGATCCTACCTAACACAACTTCCAGGTTGTGTGATTTTTAAACGAACTTCTGACTGTAAAATAGTCATTGAAACACCGTCTTCATTTTAAAAGACCTATCCAATGATGTGCCACTCAATAGGGTGTGTAAAAAAAATTTCGCCTCTACCGCCATTTTGAATTTATGAAAACAAAACCTAGTCTATAACCATCGTGCGGTTAAGACGAACCGATAGCGACCTTATTCATTAAGATCCATCCATCTGTTGGGATGTTTCGAGGGTATAAAGAAATCCACATACGCAGATACGGGTGAAACACATAACCCTTCTTGGCAACCGGGTAAAAAAATGATGACATCATTGCTATCTCTGAATAGGTGGAAGAAGCTAAGCTTGAAGTGCCGCATGAAATGAGAGTCCGACATTTAAAAAAGTTGCATCAGTAAATGCGAGGGATGAAACTGAGGATGATGTCATTTGTAAAGTACATGGTGATGATGAGGAACTAGATACTGACGATATTCATCATCCTTCTATTCACGGAAGCAGTTTTAGGGAGGCGCTTTGATAATTACTCGTATAGAAAAAGATGACTGGAAACTTTTTTCTTGTAAAGAATGGAGTATTACAGAATTTTTAGAAATATTTATTTTTTTATGGTTTTTTTTTTATAATTTTACTATATTTTTTATTTTAGAATATCAAACTTGTAAATTTTCTTAGACTCGTGTACAAGCCCCCCCCCCCCCCCCCCCCACTATGGAGCCGAAAAATGACCAAGAATTCTTGGCTTATACATTGAATTATACGGTATATATTTTTCGTAGAAAAGTACTGGTAAAATATTATTCATGGAAAACATGATAATGCTGAATTTTGTTCTGTTTTCTTATTTGAAGATGGTTGCACACGGGGAAGAGGGAAAAGTGGAGGTAGAAATCCAGGTTTTTTTTATTAAAAGATCAACTTGTAGGACTAAGTTGTAACTGTCGACTCTTGATGAAATTTGCTTGTTAGATTTTTGATAAAATTTATACTTCCTGTTCCTGTTTCATAACTTTTTAAAAGTTTGATAATTTAAAATAACCGCCATGTTTTAGTAAGCGTCATCTTTTTTTTAAATATTTATCTTATGCTTTGTATTCATCATTTTTCTACTGCTTAAATCCACTTTTTGCCGTTACAATTACCTATAACGGAAACAGAGAAAATCAGCGCATAGCAGAGACAGCTTCTGAGCTGTATACAACCAAAACTAAGAAAGATCTACTTGTGTTAAAGTGTAACAGATTATGAAGTTTTTCAAAAATTTGTGCTTTCGTTCTTGAGATATAACCATCGCCAAATTCCTGAAAAATGAACAAAGTATGTTGAGAGATTTATACCAAAACCTAAGCATACATCAAGATGTAACACAGCATATTGCTTGATGAAATTTCGTGTATTAGTTTTTTAAATACAGTTATCGCGGAAATCTTGAAAAATGCAGCAGAGCAGCGCTTCTTGTTAGACGATGTATAGCAAAACCTAATGAACATCAAGTTATGGAAAGTTCTAAATGAATCTTACGTTTTATTACATTCCGTAGATTTGTTCTTGAGATAGAGCTCTACAAAATTTGTGTCACATACAGACACGCAGACAGTCTGTCAGAAAGATTCACGGACACTGTCATTTAAAATATACAATCAAATTGCGATTAGTATATTCGAAAACCTATAAATCCATCGAAAACCGGAAGTCGAAATTTTTCACGAACTCAATACTTTCCTCATGTAGATAGAATAAAGTAAATAAAAAATATTATTTATTTATTGCTCACCTTTTCCTTAGAGTTAAACATACTTTAATGTTTATTTTATATTCACGTATATTACCACTTAAAAGACTATGCATTAGACATCGAAGAATTACTACAACGTTAAAGTTTTTTCAACATTAACCATTTAATCATAATATTAATATCCAAAAAAATATTTAGTTAGTTTTCAGCTTACTTACTTAAACTTTAATAAAGTTAAAAACAACTTTTATACAGAAATTAGCAATAAAAGTGTCAAGTCAGGAAATAATTTCGGTCACATAGGACTAATGAAAATCTAGTGAACAGTTGAAGCAAAAGATTTTTTTAATACAAACTGCTTTGATCAGCTGAAAAGTTTATATTTAGTTGAAGAAAAAAATAAATATTTTTTTTTTGTTTATTCTGTTCCATTTCTAAATAAAATGTTCAATTTAATGATAATTATTATTCAGTTACATGAGTTTTATTAATGTTTGGAAGTATATTACTCCCAAAATTAAATAATTGGAATTAATTACATGCTGTTTTAAAAGAAGTTATTTTTACATTTTTTTTAAATACATATATGAGATTTTATAAATGAGATTTCCAAATATTTAGATGGATGTTTTACTATTCATTTGGTTATTATTAGGAGTAATATACTGATGAATTTTGATATTATATTATTATGTCTAACAATTATTTAAAAAAAATGTATTATATCGCTCGCCCACAGGAAAAGTGACACATCTCGACAAAAGTAAATTTCACAGGAGAGGCGAAAGAAAATTCGCATGATTTTACTGTAACATGAAATTATAGCACTTAGCTATTTATGCAGGAATAAAAATGTGCATAAAAGTGTAAAACATTTAAGAATGAAGGCGTAGGATGAAGATTGGAGGGTTGGGTAATTTTACCTCCCCACACAATCCACCTCTCTTCTGTGGTCACAAATGGACATATAGCGTAATAAAATGATTTCCCGTCAAACTACACTTATGAAACTGTTTGTGTAGCAAGACAAAACCATAATAGACCTATTAGTGGAATAAAACGCAAAATGAACTTTTGCGATATGAGTCGCTTTCCTTGCGGGTGAGCGATATTATACATAGAATGAAGCAGAAACCTTTTGGTATCCTTTACTTATTCTTAAAATAATCTTTAAGAAAAATGAAATCGCACCTTTTATGCATAATGATAAAATGGAAGAAAAAAGACAGAAGAATATATAAAAAAGAAGAAATGGACGAAAACTTAAAAATATATACAAAGTGACCATAATTAATCTGACAGTACTCAGAGTGTTCATTAGCGAGATCTAATTGACAGAATGACACCAAGTTTTGTAAGAAGATTAAACAAAACGGGGGACCGCGAAAAAAAATTAGTTACAAAAGTTATCGCTAGGGGAATATGTGGCGCTGTGTATCAGAAAAGAGAGATTTAAAAATGAAGAACCAACACTGAAATAAAGTTACATTTTATTTAGCATATTTAACGATATTCGTATTGATTCCGTATTTTTTAAAAGTCTCATATCTGTTACACAGCGACACGTATTCACCTAGCGGTAACTTTTGGAACTTTTTTCCGGTACACTTCGTACCACATATTGTTCAATCTTCTTACAAAATTGGCGTCATTCTCGAAATCAGATCGCGCTACAGAAGATTCTGTGTACTGTCAGTTTAATTGTGGCCACCTTGTATGTGTTAGTGCAAGATTTGAAAAAAAATGTTGAGATCAAACTTATTATTTTTTTTTTCCTTCGTCGATTATCCTGTTGATATGTGAGTATTTAATTGTGTTCTTAAGACAATAATATATCTGCTCATTCTTATCTGTATAAATATTCCGTATCGCGCTGGTTGAAATTAAATAAACACAAACTCGTCAATAACTCACAACACTTAATAAATAACAAAGTGAATTGTATCACACGTTTAATTATAAACCCTCTTGGTTTCACACTCTTAGAATAGAATAAAATACATGTCAACAAAAAGAACGTTGCCATTTGTTAGAAATTAAACTTACACAAAAATGCTCGCACTGAGCCTTGGCAGACGATAAAAAAATTTCGAACATACACCCCCGGCCTTGAAATCTTCAAGGGGTAAAAATAAAAGAGTTATATGTGTCTTACTGTTAATAAAAAGGCAGAGGACAGAGTTTATGAACCACGCGTTTTAAAAATTTCCGGCAGCAGTTCTTACTATGGCGACTATCACACGGCCATCATGATCAACTCCAGTCTTTGAGAATGGTCGACTTGTCGTAACACGTATGGCTGGACAATCCCCCATTATTTTGGTGCCAACAGATGGTGAAGCATGAAAACATTTTAAGCAACTCCTCACTAATTTTATTACTGCATCTCGACCACTTAAAATCCAGAAATTGGTTCGAAGAACAGCTAAAAGAAGTTGTGGACCAGCATGTAAATAAGTTATATTATAATGTTTGATAATTAATGCAATTATATGATGTGTCTTAGGCAATAATATTGGGTGTTTCTGATCTTCTGAGACATTAGCATGTCTCAATCTTCCATCAACACGCAAAATGCAACAATGATCCAGGAATGGGTTTAAAGACAAAAGTTTACTTGAATATTTTAAAGATTTGTGATGACTTAAATCAGATATTTCATCACGGAAACACCCGTTTTAGACTATTTTCAGAATTTTCGTTGTGAAATTTGAAAGCTCTAAGACTGAGAGTAAACCATTTACTCGATTTGATAACGACTTTCTTGCATTGTCTACGAATCTTAAACACCACGCGACGATTCGTACTAGTCTATTCCAAGAAGAATATCTGAAAATCAGATGATCATCATTAAGTTTAGAAATATTTACAACACAATTCAGTTTTTCTTCCTTTAGGATAATTTCTTGTACATACTTGCCTTCAAATGATTCATTAGACGGTTTATACCATGGCTCTCTTAACCCTTTAGGACCATGAAACCATAGCTCACAATTCACTAATTCCGATGGTAGCATACCTCTTGTTCCGCAGTCAGCTGTATTTGCAAGCCCGCGAATATGATTCCACGAAATATTAGGCAGTGTTTCTTGGATTTCAGCAACACGGTTTGCTACAAAGGTTTGCCATCTATGAGGCTCTGAAGAAAACCATGCCAACGCAACCTTAGAATCAGTCCATGCAAATACTTCACTCTCCTTGAGACTTAAGTCATCCAAAACAACTTTTAGCAAATTTGTCAAAAGAAGAGCTGAACGAAGTTCAGCCTTGGGATTGACTGAGTCTTAATGGGTGCGACCTTAGTTTTAGATGTAAAAAGATTTACGGTGATTGTCTCATTCTGAGAAACTGAATGCATATATATTGCTGCACAATATGCTTTTTCAGACGCATCACAAAAGGCGTGAATTTGAAGGTTTATCTTATCTGCAGCTAATACAAATCGAGTAATTTTCAACTTAGAAATTACCTTTAAATCATTCCGAAAAGATGTCCACCGTTTACTATGTTCTTCACTAATTGACTCGTCCCAGGTAAGTGAAAACTTCCATAAGTCTTGCAGCAGTACCTTAATGAAAACAACACAGGGGGAAAGCAAGCCTAGCGGATCAAACACCTTTGCAACTTCTGACAAAATATCTCTTTTAGAATATATGTCCTTTTTATCATGGTCTAAAGCAGTGAAACAGAAGAAATCACCCGTTAAATTCCATTGAATTCCTAAAATTTTTATCCTGCCATCATTAGTCAAGAGCAATGACTCTGTACTTTCCTTACATTCTTCAGAAATATTCCTCAGTACTCCAGGTACATTTGAAATCTATTTTCGTAAATTAAAGCCACCTCGTTTCATTAATAATGTCAATTGACTAATTAGTTCCACAACTTCTTCCTCATTCTGGCCGCCAGAGAGAAAATCATCTACATAAAAATCTTTCAATACAGCTGTAGATGCCAAAGGAAAATCGTTTTTCTCATCTAAGGCAAGCTGATGAAGAGCTCTTGTAGACAGAAACGGGGCAGATGTCGTACCATAAGTGACTGTTGTTAAACGATATTCCTCTAACGGATCCTGGGAATTCTCTCTCCAAAAAAATCTTTAAAAATCTCTATCTTCTGGATTAAACAAGATTTGTCTAAACATCTTCTCTATATCCGCTCGTACAACAATAGGCAAAGCTCTAAATCTTAAAAGAATTGGAAAACGTTCCTGTCGTATACGGGGTCCGACCATTAGAATATCATTCAAGGACACACCAGAGGTAGATTTAGCAGAGGCATCAAAAACAACTCTTAATTTTGTCGTCGAACTGGATTCACGAATTACCGCATGATGAGGTAAATAAAAAACAAATGCAGGGACCCTTTCCGATTTGGATATCCGTTCCATATGACCCAAATCCGAATATTCCTTCATAAACTCTCGATAGTTTTTATAAATAGACTGTTGTTTTTAAATTTTACGTTCCAAAGAACGAAATCGCTGTATGGCTATTTCCTTAGTATCACTTAATTGCGATGGAGAATCTTTAAATGGAAGTTTCACAACAAATCTTCCAGAACTATTTCGAAAATAATTGCTCTTAAAATGGTCTTCACATTCCTGTTCTTCCTTTGAAATTCGAACTAGCTCAGGAATGGAATCTAAAGACCAAAACTTTTGAACTAAATCATCTCGTTGAAATTGAATATTATTAACAGAAAATGTACGTAGACTTGTATCAAAAGAGGTAGTTCCCGTAATTATCCAACCAAGTTTAGAACATACGGCGAAGGGTAGAGTTTCTTCTCTTTTTATAACTTCCCCTTTAAGCAATGTAAAGAAAACGTTAACATCTAATAAGATATCTACTGGTCCTGATTCAAAGAATATTATGTCTGCTAGAACTAAATCATTGAAATTATTCACAATATTTGAAGGAATAGAACTATACGTCACATTTGATGTGATTCGTTTTATCACAAATGCTCTAGTGGCAAATCTCACTTCAGAATTAAAATGGGGAGTAAAATTTAAATTTACCTCTTCATTAGATTCAGCATTATAAGAACCTAAACATGTAATCTGTACTTTAGTAGATTGCCTTGGCAAACGTAATTTACGCATACAATTTTCACTTATAAAAGAAGCTTCACTGCCACTATCCAGCAAAGCGCGGCAGTTTACAAGATTACCCAGTGAGTCACGAACCTTAATCATTGCTGTACAAAGTAGAGTTTGCTTATTTTGCAATGAATGTAATCCCGATACAGAGTTGTTTGAAAATTCAAAGATGCTAGTACAAGAAGTTTGATTAAATGACTCAGTTGGTCTCGGCTGAAATTCTGGTGCGTTCGCAGAAAGAGGGCCAGTCGGCGTTTCATTTGCACTATCTGAATAAGTTTTCGGGTCTCTTGGAAGATGTAAATTTGTATGGTGAGACTTGTGACACACTTTACATTTACTTAAACTCGTACAGATTTTTGCATGGTGTTTATTTAAAAGACAATTGTAACACAAGTTGTTAATTCTAATCAATTCTATTCTTTTATGTACACTTAACTGCATGAACTTAGGACATTTATACAACGGATGTGATTCCTTGCATACACAACAACTATTATTAGAAGACAACAATGTCGTTACTTTACCTTTCTTTATTTCCTTTACTGAGGATTTGCTGTTTTGAAGGGTTCTAGCGTGACCCTTCAAGAAAGATAATAAATTATCAAGAGTTCCCACCTCCTCCTTTTTTAATGTTATTTCCCACCAATATCTCGTATTTTTATCTAATTTATTAGTAATTACATAAACAATCATTACTTCCGAAAATCCACAAACGTCTTGTTCAAGTACACTTAAAGAACGCACACATTCGTTTATAACATCTACACTCTCTAAAATAGACTGTGCATTATCCGATATACAAGGCGTTCCAATTAATTTCTTAATTAATGCATTAATTAACTCACGTTTATTTGAATATCGCTCCTTTAATAATTCCAAAGCTGTCTTATAGTTTGAATCAGATATTGGAAGACTCTGAATAATTTTAAGTGCGCTGTTTTTACATGCCGATTTTAAATACTGCATTTTTTGACAGTCTGATAAACTCTCATTATTATCCAAACTAGCTTTAAATAAATGACATCCATTCTTCTAAATTACTACTAAACGTAGGAAGCGTCAATTTTGGAAGCTTTACTTCTGGTATTTGAGATTTAGAAAGGCTATTATTTTAATTCGATTCATTTAAAGTAAATTTTGAGTTTTTCCGGTTAACACTTAACCAAAGACTGTCAAGTTTATCCTGTACGGATTGTTGCTCATCAACAAAATTATCTACATCTTCTTTTTTGCATTGTGAAAAAATTGCATTAAAATTTTCATGTAATTCCTCATTTAATTTTTCGATTTTATTTTCGAATAAAGCAAGCTGACTAGAATCAGCATCATCTATCGAACTAATAATATTATTTTCGAGTTTAGTTACAGTAACTTTTAAAACTCGTTTTCTAACTAAAATGTCTTTAAATTCAGTCATAATGAGATAATATTAACAAAAAAGACTCACCAAATAGTATCGATGTTTGAATGACGCATCTTCTTTATTTATTTTCAGATCACAAATTCGGAACGATAACACGATTACTCTTGAAAACAAAACTCATCTTAAGTTCGTTCTATTACTCGATTATAAAAAGAACAAAAATATCCAATCTCCGATAGACGTAACCAAAAATTTATGTATCGCGCTGGTTGAAATTAAATAGACACAAACTCCTCAATAACTCACAACACTTAATAAATAACAAAGTGAACTGTATCACACGTTTAATTATAAACCCTCTTGGTTTCACACTCTTAGAATAGAATAAAATACATGTCAACAAAAAGAACGTTGCCATTTGTTAGAAATCAAACTTACACAAAAATGCTCGCACTGAGCCTTGGCAGACGATAAAAAAATTTCGAACACCCTTCGTCCCACATATTGTTCAATCTTCTTACAAATTTGGCGTCATTCTCGAAATCAGATCGCGCTACAGAAGATTCTGTGTACTGTCAGTTTAATTGTGGCCACCTTGTATGTGTTAGTGCAAGATTTGAAAAAAATGTTGAGATCAAACTTATTATTTTTTTTTCCTTCGTCGATTATCCTGTTGATATGTGAGTATTTAATTGTGTTCTTAAGACAATAATATATCTGCTCATTCTTCGGGTGGTAAAGACCGGTATGGCACGGTGGATAAATTTTTAATATGTTAATTTAGTTCTGACGTTTTATGATTTTTAAGAAAAATATTAATGGGTTTCGCAACTTTTTATCACAGCCATTGTGGAAATCTAATGATTGTGTTATTGCGTGTTTGTCTCATTTTGTATATGCAGATCTAAATTACATTCAGAAACATGCTTAATTATTGCTTAATTATTAAGTGACATTTTTACAAGGATGGGTAAGAATGTTATGTTTGTATGTTTTGCTTTTTCTTGTCTTTTTTTTTATTCTCTATACTGTAACATTAATAAAAAATGGCTAATCGACTCAAAATATTATTATGTTGCTGAAATATATGTTACTGCTTTTTGTTTTTAAAATAATAGACTTATCTTATACAGTTTCTTTTTAATTTTTTTCAGTGATATGACAGAAACTCCACTTAAGATACTCTACTCTGCGTCAAAATCACTCATACGGGTATGAGTGTGATCTGGCGTGAATAGAAAATGTTTTGCCACAAAGAATGTTTGGTGCAAAAGCACTCTCAAAAAATTACGCCATCTACAGTGAAATAAGTAAATACCAAATCAACGAAGTTAAAATCAGTACATTTCCTAAATAGTACAAAAAGTTTCGGCCAACTTTGGCTCATTGTTTTCCTACGTTGGCATACAGTACAAATTTCCGCTTTAGCGCACCATTGAACAGGGAACTATCTGTCAATAAAGTTCCACAGGTGGACCAACAGTTAGTTTCTCAGATACACTCTAAATTCAAAGGACATCTGTACCCTAGCATTTCTTATCGGTTTTCATAAATTTCCAACGATATACCAACAACCTGTGAAATGTTTGTTATAACGCTTTTATTTTCCATTTTTAAAAATCGCTTGTATAATGTGAATACAAATTACTGATACGAAACAACAACAATATCTGAATTGGATAAAAAAGTGTTGCTAAAAACACTGTTTGGTGTCAAAATACTTTCACTAAATTACTCCAACTGGAGTTCACTAAGTAAATATCAAATCAAGGAAGTTAAAATGAGTACATTACCTAAGTAGTACAAAACGTTTAGGCCAAATTTGACTCATTCTTTTCCATGTAAGAATGCAATACACATTTCAGATTTAGCGCACCACTGAACAAGGAACCATCTGCTAATAAAGTTCCACTAGTGGTCCAGCAGTTAGTTGCAGAGATACCCCTTAAATTGAAAAGACTATATACTACCATTTCCTATCGGTTTCCACAAACTGACAACGATGTGCCAAAAATCTGTGCCGTATTTATTATAAATGTTTTAATTTTTATTCTTAAAAATCACTCGTATAATATGAATACTGTGCATAAAAAATTACTGATACGGAACAACAGTGAGATCTTAATTGAAAAAAATTTGTTGTCACAAACACTGTTTGGTGTCAAACCATTTTCCATAAATTACGCCATATGAAGTGCATTAAGTAAATATCAAAGCTAAGAAGTGAAAATCAGTACATTTCATAAGTAGTACAAAACGTTTGGACCAACTTTGGCTCTTTGTTTTCCGACGCTTGCATATAATACAAATTTCTGCTTTAGCGCACCATTGAACAAGGAACCATCTGCCACTAAAGTTCCACCAGTGGTCCAGCAGTTAGTTGCTCATATGCAATCTAAATTCTAAGGATATCTGTACCCTTGCATTTCCTATCGGTTTCCACAAACTGCCAACGATCCCAGCAAAGAAAGAAAGAGTGGGCCATCAGCTGGAAAAAAGATGGCAGCCAGCAGTGCTATCAGCGGTAAAGTACAAGGGTGTCATTACTTAAACCTGTCGAAAAGTGTCCAAGTCGAATGCAGCTGGCCATGAGTGATGACCAACAGCAGGCCAGCATTGGTACGCCATCACATTACTTCAATCCGGCACTTTTCCTGCAGTGCTAGCACCTATCCCACTGCTATTCCTTTGCTGGCCCAGCACTTTCCCTTAAAAAATTTCTTATAGAATTCAGTATCTATAATTATGATATCAAAGTATTATCTAACTAGGACTTACCTCATAGGGATTAGTCTGAGCGATATTGCTGAGAACATAGATTTAATAATAACATGTGGAAGCAAAGAAAGTGAGATATTATCTTTAATTGTCCATATACTGCGATAAATTGAAATGATAAAAATAAACGAATCGTAGAATTACAAAATCTTATATATAAATTCGTATACACTGTTTAAAAAAATGGGAAATCAAACCATGCAAAACAGCCATGCATGGATATAAAATTGAAAGTACGCAATATATTAAAAGTAAAATAGAAAATCAAGCACTAAATTATCTTATATCGGAATTTTAACTGTATAAAATGATGTCAAGAGCATAATCAGACGCTCCGCACCAATTTGAGTAACTTTAAATGACAAATACATGATGTTTAAAAAGAATAGACTTTATATGGTGTGTGCTCCCCCAAAATAGTTATTATTGTACAATATCTGTTTTCCACGGATGCAATTAGGTTGCCGATAACAGTTAAGGAGTTCTCTCCTTAAAATCTGATACAGTATCAAAGTACCGAGTACAGCAACAGTGGCATGCAATGCTTCGTTAGAGTGTGTTTTAGATATGCTCGATCGGATTTAAATGATGAGTTTATGCTGGCCACTACATACGCTGTATTGTTTTCTTTTCGAACATATTCTGCACAAGTTGAGCTGTATTTAGCATGTATTAAATAAAAGAAATCGGCAATGATTGCAACATAAAGTATGACACAAGATCTGAATATATCGTCTGCATAACCTTTGAGCTGTCAACGTGTCATTTGAAGTAATTTACTAATCCATACATATTTATTCAGCAAATCATGCAAGCTAACATACGCCCATATGAACCCGATTATGAAATTTCACCATAATAAGTTAATATATAAAAAATCTACTAATGATAATTGAGAATATGACCTTATGATAAAATGTCTAGAATCAGATAAAAATTCATATTACGATTAAAACGGCACTTCCCTCTGTTAGTGGCCTTGGCGAGAGAGAGAAAAGCCTAGAGAAGGAACACTTTAACAAGTACTTACGAGCAACCTACTCACTGTTTCATACAGGTCTTTATTCAATACATTTATGCTGTCAGAATTGTTTACACAATTTATTTAATGCTGGGTGAGTATCTATCAGTTTTGTTGCATTTAAATTGCATGTTTCGCGGAGGAAATGCAGCATTATGAAATATTAAAAGTTGCTATACCTAATAATTCCAAATTAATGGTAATTGAGTTCGCTTTCCGTTAATTTCATCTTTTTAAATTTTAAATTTTTTAGAAAATATTCATAGAGACAATTGTATATTTTAAAACTAACCCGAAGAAAAATTTCAAGATTTTGGAGTCAGCAGTAACACAGATATAGAAAATTTTCGAAAGTTTTTTGTTTCTGCACTGTTTTATATAGCGACATTTTTAGAAATTGCTCTATTGCCAGAATTTACGTCATGACAAATACAGCCATGTAAATTTTCATGTTTATATTCCTAACAATTCCATGTAGTTCGTTACTTAGATCATCTTTAGATCTTTCCCCGCTTTGTTTAGTCTTTCGATTTTTTAGAATTCGTTCTACAACGAGCATTTGCATCTTATAAATTACTACCATGCCAAAGTTCTAGTTTCTAACCCCAACAGTATCCCAAAAATTTCAGTATTCCAAATAAATCATACTTTAAAACCTTTCTAGAAATTTTTACGTTTATCCGTCAAATTGAACCTTTTAGACAGCGTTCATTATGAGTATTTACATCTTAAAAGTAACTACTGCACCAAATGTAAAGTTTCTAACCCAATCAATATCTCAGAAATCGCAATTTTAGAACTTTTTTCTCCTGCAGCGATGTAGGTTCTTGCACTGATATAAAATACAGTCTTTTTTTGGAGCAGAGATGGTCACCAACATTTTTTAAGTTGGCTAAGTAGTTTCAGAGATAACACCTGACAAACGTACAAGCATTAATAATATTATAAACTTTATAATATTATAACGCTTTATAATATTAGCATTAGATGTACAGATACAAAAGCCATTTATCTGTTACAAACTAAAGTGCCTGGCGTTGCCCAGAATTTGAAGGATGTTTATTCTGAAAAATCAATTTCAAAATTTAACATATAACACAAAACAAACATTAAAAAAAGCAGCCGAAATGTTGTATGAATGAATCATATGAAAACGCTACATAAAAATGTATAAATGTATATAACAGACGCAAAAGAATACAGCTATAAGTGAACTTATTTCAATTTATCATTGAAGCAATAATGTTAAAATACGCCAATATTTCCCTAATCGAGTTTTTATCATGCTTCAAAACATTTTTCACACTCATATGACGTTATATTATATCCACCACGTCCTTTATATTTTCAATATGACGTCATATTTTTCCCTTTCACGCGGAAACCTTGATATAGAAAAGTTATGAAGTTATATTCACTTTCATTTAAATTCGTCAAACTATTTATTTCATTTTTCACGTGAATATCTTGCAATAGAAAAGTTATGATGTAATATTCACTTTTTTTTTAATTCGGCAAACTATTTATTTCATTTTCATTTTACACGTGGAAATCTTTCAGTAGAAAATTAATTGTTGTAGTAATAATTTTATTGTGTATTTTAATTGTTGGCAACCGCTATAACGAAAAATGTTTAAATTTGATAAGAAATTGCTGTTAAATTGGTGTTTTTTTATTAATTAAAAATTAACTATAAATTATTTCAATTTCGGATTACTTTAGTTGCCACTGCCATGTTTTACTACATATATACGTACGCATTTTGGCTTCCCAATTGTGGATTTTTATAGAATTACAAACAGACAGATAGACAATTTTTCATTTTTATATATCTCTCTATTCTAAAAAAAGTAACTAACACTGTCACCACCGCCGCCGCCGCCGGTTTTGAATTTTTTTGTGACCGGAGGTCTTTCTTCGTTAATATTAAGAAAACTATTGCATACAAAATTATGAAAATCGGTGGTATTATAAATAAATGTTGGATCGACACGCTGATGTATAGAGTTTTCAAATCGAAGAATTATTTTAAGAGATATTTAATGCTAAAGTTGAACAAAATCGTTCCATTAAAAAAAAAGTTTTATAGGAGCAAAAACTATGCATGGGAATTTAATCATTTTTAGATCATTTTATTCAATAGAAGATCCCTGTGTGCAGATTCCATTATTTTTTTTTTATTTGGCTCATTGTTTGAGGTTTTATTTCTATTTTAAATTCAAATATTCACCATTTCGACAGATATTTTTTACATATTATAGAAAATGGTATTAATTTAAACTGTTGCCAACTGTATAAACAGCGCAAACAATAATATTTGCTTCAAATTAAAAAAAATATTTACACGTGACTATTATAAACAGAAAAAAACCTTCAAAATAGAATTGAATAGTTAGGGATAAAAAGCAGGCACTTATTGGAAATTACGCCATAAAAGCTATATTTACATGTGAATTTTAAAAGAGAAAGGATATTGTAAAATAAATTCATTAGCATGCGTTAGAAGTCTTAAATAGAATAAATTACGTCACATTGCACTTATTATGCAAAATGAACAAAAAATAATATTGCAAAACATTTTAAATTTAAAAATTTGTCGAGACAAAATATTAGAGGTTAAATGTTAGACTTTTTAAAAATTTTATTATTTGTCGTTTGATGTGAGGTGTTCAGCTATAAGTCTGCAAAATTTCATGTCTCCAACTTAATTAGGGGCTGAGTTAGAGAAATTGTTTAAGATACACAACTTAGAGCCCAGAGGGTTAAATATTAGACGTTTTAAATTTTTATTATTTGTCGTTTGATGTGAGGTTTTCAGCTATAAGTATGCAAAATTTCATGTCTCCAACTTAATTAGCGGCTGAGTTAGAAAAATTGTTTAAAAAGCAGAAGTTAGAGACCGGAGGGTTAAATATGACTTTTTCAAAATTTTATGATTTATCGTGTTATAGCAAGTGTTCAGCTATTAGTATGCAAACTTTCAAGTCTCCAACTTAATTAGGGGATGAGTTAGAAAAATTGCTTAAAGTACACAAGTTAGACCCCAGAGGGTTAAATAATAGACTTTTTCAAAATTTTATTATTTGTCGTTTGATTATAAGTATGCAAAATGTCTTGTCTCCAACTTAATTAGGGGCTGAGTTAGAAAAATTGTTTAAAATACATAAGTTAGAGCCCAGAGGGTTAAATATTAGACCTTTTCAAAATTTTATTATTTGTCATTTGATGTGAGGTGTTCAACTATAAATATGCAACAATTCATGTATCCAACTTAATTAGGGGCTGAGTTAGATAAATTGTTTAAGATACACATGTTAGAGCCCAGGGGGTTAAATATTAGACTTTTTAAAATTTTATTATTTGTCGTTTTCAGCTATAAGTATGCAAAATTTCATGTCTCCAACTTAATTAGGGGCTGAGTTAGAAAAATTGCTTAAAATACAGAAGTTAGAGACTGGAGGGTTAAATATGACTTTTTCAAAATTTTATGATTTATCGTGTTATCGCAAGTGTTCAGCTATAAGTATGCAAACTTTCAAGTCTCCAACTTAATTAGGGGATGAGTTAGAAAAATTGCTTAAAATACATGTTAGAGCCCACAGGGTTAAATATTAGACCTTCTTCAAAATTTTATTATTTGTCATTTGATGTGAGGTGTTCAACTATAAATATGCAACATTTCATGTATCCAACTTAATTAGGGGCTGAGTTAGATAAATTGTTTAAGATACACAAGTTAGAGCCCAGGAGGTTAAATATTAGACTTTTTAAAATTTTATTATTTGTCGTTTTCAGCTATAAGTATGCAAAATTTCATGTCTCCAACTTAATTAGGGGCTGAGTTAGAAAAATTGCTTAAAATACAGAAGTTAGAGACTGGAGGGTTAAATATGACTTTTTCAAAATTTTATGATTTATCGTGTTATCGCAAGTGTTCAGCTATAAGTATGCAAACTTTCAAGTCTCCAACTTAATTAGGGGATGAGTTAGCAAAATTGCTTAAAATACATGTTAGAGCCCACAGGGTTAAATATTAGACCTTCTTCAAAATTTTATTATTTGTCATTTGATGTGAGGTGTTCAACTATAAATATGCAACATTTCATGTATCCAACTTAATTAGGGGCTGAGTTAGATAAATTGTTTAAGATACACAAGTTAGAGCCCAGGAGGTTAAATATTAGACTTTTTAAAATTTTATTATTTGTCGTTTTCAGCTATAAGTATGCAAAATTTCATGTCTCCAACTTAATTAGGGGCTGAGTTAGAAAAATTGCTTAAAATACAGAAGTTAGAGACTGGAGGGTTAAATATGACTTTTTCAAAATTTTATGATTTATCGTGTTATCGCAAGTGTTCAGCTATAAGTATGCAAACTTTCAAGTCTCCAACTTAATTAGGGGATGAGTTAGAAAAATTGCTTAAAATACATGTTAGAGCCCACATGGTTAAATATTAGACCTTCTTCAAAATTTTATTATTTGTCGTTTGATGTGAGGTGTTCAGCTATAAGTATGCAAAATTTCTTGTCTCCAAATTAATTAGGGGCTGAGTTAGAAAAAATGTTTAAAATACACAAGTTAGAGCCCAGAGGGTTAAATATTAGTCCTTTTTCAAAATTTTATTATTTGCCGTTTGATGTGAGGTGTTCAGCTATAAGTATGCAAAATTTCATGTCTCCAACCTAATTAGGGGCTGAGTTAGAAAAATTGCTTAAAATACACAGTTAGAGCACAGAGTGTTAAATATTAGACTTTTTGAAAATTTTATTATTTGCCGTTTGATGTGTGGTGTTCAGCTATAAGTATGCAAATTTTCAAGTCTCCGACATACATAGTTTCAAAGAACGGGCTCTGTGACTGACGGATAGACAGACAGACAAAGAAGTGAGACAGGTAGGGTTTCTTTAGATGAACGAAACTCTAAAAACATGCCGCGGATGACTGTAACAACATCCGAAAATTATATTACCATCCGCGATCTACCAATCCCGAATTTAGTTTATATTCGTTTCATATATTCTTATTTTTCTGTGCGGCCCTGTAAAATATCTATCAATAATATATACAGTAAAACCTCTGAATGGTGGACACCTCGAGAATGCAGAATTTGTCTTCTATTTGGAGGTGTCCGCTACTGAGAGTAAAACATGTACAGTTATTTAAATGTTGGTAATCAAAAAATGTCCGCTAAATAGAGGTATCCGCTAATCGGGTGTGTCCGTTATGGAGGTTTTACCAGTAAAACCTCTGAATAGCGAACACCTCGGGAGGGCAGAATTTGTTCTCTACTTGGAGGTGTCCACTACTGAGAGTAAAAAATGTACAGTTATTTAAGGGTTGGTAATCGAAAAAATGCCCGCTAAATAGAGGTGTCCACTAATCGGGTGTGTCCGTTATGGAGGTTTTACTGTATAATAATATCATCCTTTACAAGAAAATTGCATGCTGTATGATAGACTGACATCCAGAGAAAGATAACCTCCCGGAGCAATAAACACTCATGTCATTTGTTTTAATCATCCACATTCGTTTCTAATTTCGTTATGCGAGAATTAAAAAAATCTGTTAATTCCCAGTCGATAGACTGACAACTATCTTTTAGCCTCATTTTTTAGCCGGATTTAGCCTGTTGTATGTCATACAACAGGCCAGATTTTATACAACAGGCTAAAAACGGTCACTGTGGCTACGGAGTACTGCATTATTATTTGTTTGCCCACCAAAACTGGTTGGCACGGGTTGTTGCAAGGTTTGTGAGCACGTGGTTGAAACTGATCCATTCAATATTACTGCGCGCGTATTTTTTTTTATTTGCTCCATGTGTTCAAACCAGTTATCTACGAAAACATCCACCGGTGAAAGTGACGCACACCAAATTTCTGTGACATATGCAGATAAATTGTGCTTTTTTATCAGTTTTTTTAATATAATTTTTAAATGGTTTGGAACTTAATTTTCATAGTAGGTGCATTCAGTAGGTGACCCTCATAGGTACCCTCTGGTGCAATCAGAAACGAAATCCGACAAATATTTTTTGAGTTATGCTTGACGAAAGGTTTTTATTAGGCTTTTTTTTAGTAGGTACTTTTTTTTAGGCTCTTTTTTAGTAGGTACTTTTTTTTCATGGCGTTAATATCCATCGTAGCTGTAATGTCTCCGGACAGTAAAATTTCGCCTTCGCTTCGCTCAGACAATTATGGCTCTTTTTTCTCTGAGCTAGTTTCATCATGAGCTATAGAAACATCTGTAGAAGTGTCTATAGAAATATTTGATCTGCATGTGGTCACCCTCTTAAGTACTGACCGCGATCGATGCTGCTTGGTTTTCGTGATCGGACACAAACAAGTGCTTTCAGCGTACGCTACGATTGCTCGTAGTTTTCAAGCTCTCATTACACTATTTCAAGTTTGTTTCTTTTGTGATTTACGTTCCCAATCATTCTATTGTACAGAAATCCTATGTATTTTATACCCTTTTTTTTTATTATTGTTTCTGAACTGCGTAAATTATGAAAACCGAAATCCTTTGTAAACTACTAAAACCAGACTTAAGGAAAAAAAAAGTGCGTTGAAAGAAAGAATTTATTTATTTATTCAATTACTTATTTATTTTGTTGGTGGCAGTGGTGTTATATTTTTTACAGTTTCAAAAAGAATAATTTTACAGCTTAAATTGTGTTAAGATATTCATTTTAGATTTGTGTTCAAATACTCAATGTCTTCGATATTCGCAGCGCCACCTAGAGTAAGGGTTCCCAGCAATAATACTGCAAAAGTTCGTACACTTCCATGTAGTGGTGGCCCAGCGCATGAGATAAAATGGATGCCCACCAGAATTTTATCTGATGATTTCCAACAGCAAAGTTGACTGAAGCTGTCCAGCAGTGGTCGTGCAGTGGTAGACCATCAGCCAGCACATCTCCATCATTGCCAGCACCTATCTTGCTGCTGGCCAGCAATTTCCTCTTTGCTGGGATGTGCCAAAAATCTGTGCTATATTTGTTATACTGGTTTTAATTTTTATTCTTAAAAATCATTAGTATAATAAGAATACTGTGCGACAAAAATTACTGATACCAAACAATAATGAGATCTGAAGTGAATAAAAAAAAGTGTTGACGCAAACACACTTTGGTGTCAAACGCATTGCTAATTTATGCCAACTGGAGTGCACTAAGTAAATATTAAATCAATGAAAATAAAATCAGCACATTTTCTAAGTAGTACAAAACGTTTGAGCCAACTTTGGCTCTTTGTTTTCCCACGTTGGCATACAATACAAATTTCCATTTTTGCGCGCCATGAACAAGGCGTTTGAACAAGATACCATCTGCCACTAAAGTTCCACCAGTGGTCCAGCGGTTAATTGCTCAGATACACTTTAAATTCAAAGCATATCTGTAACGTAGCATTTCCCATCGGTTTCCACAAACTGCTAACAATGTGCCAACAATCTCTGCTATATTTGTTATAAAGGTTTCAATTTTTAAACTTAAAACTTACTCGTATAATATGAATATTCATAAATCGCTAGTAAATTTACAAAAGAAAACAAATTACCAATGTTAAAATTTTAAAGTAAAGAGTGACAACCAAGCAAAATGACTCAAGTATAACTTGTTCTAAACGAAGGTGTTTTTATTATTTTTCGTAAAATTTACTTGTATAATATGAATAGTAATAAATTCATAAAAAAATATAGAAAAAACAAAGTACCATATTTAACATTTATTATGTGTTTTTTTAATCATTTTCAACGTTAAAATTAGGTATGGTGTTAAGCATGTTATAAATTTCTCACAGTCAAATAAAATTTCATGTATCTTGATAACTTTCAATATATTAACGAATAGTACAATAACTATATTCATAAAAACTTTTATGGCTTCTCATAAATATCCTTCGTCCCAAAAGAAACGTATTAAGTATGAATACACTATTAGGATTTTTACTTTTGTTTTAGATTACTATTTGCACCAGATGCTCCCACATACTTTATCCACATGGCAAAGTTCCAATTTGTTTATCTTTAACTTATTTAATAAACGTTCCCTTTTAATAGATGGCTTTAAATAAGTCAAAAAATTTCATTTAAGTTCTAAACTGATGAGAAATTATTATTATTACATTGAAAAAAATAATATTATAAATATAAATAAAAGTGTTAAAAGAAATTAAGTAATTTAGCAAATTATTTTCTAGATCAAATTCATTCTTTTATCCATTTGTCTCAAAAGAATTTTTCAGTAATATATTTTTATTAAACATTAAATATGTAAGGTTAGGAATAGACATTAAATATTTTGTAGAATGTTAGGTTTTAAATATTACATTTATTCTTCTGATCACATTTCGAAGATTCTAATGATTCTAGATAATGAATTTATCCTATACATGAAATACATTTTTTTTCTTTTCCGTGAGTGCAGTTACCTTTCTTTAAACAAGCACGTGCGTCGAATACATTTTAAGCACAATAGTTATTCTGTTTGAAATACAATATACAGAGGGTGTTTCCATATATTGGGAGCGAATTTGATGTTAAATTAATAAAACAGTGAGAAACAACAGGGTAAAAAACTGTAGCAACATGTAATAACGTGATGACTTGATATTGGTTGCTATGAAAAATATCGAATGTTGCTGAAATGGCACGCACAAGAAGCAAGTGGCTTGAAGGTTATATAGCTCCTCTTTCCGAAACAATTATTCATATATCGTGATTGGAAAGCGTTGCGAGAAAAGTTTTAAAGAGTCGAAGCATAAAACAAGTGATTTTTTTGATTACAAAAGAAAAATCGTCAATCTTTAAAGCTATTGGAAACACCAGAAGAACATCCGTAAGAGGTACGTACAAGCTATAAAATTTCTAAAGTGCGGTCTATGGATGTAATGCAAAAAAAAACAAAACTTCAAAGAACCATCGCAGTGCATTCATCTGCAGCAACTTTAAATAAAATAGTTAATAAAGATTTGAATTTAACCCTCACTTATACAGGTGGAGCACTGAGTGCGCCAGTCCTTGAAAAATGCTTCATGAATTCCTAGAAAATCACGTGATTAACAACCTAACCTCTTTTCATTTGTTCCTTTCAGAAAGTGCATTGGTTAAAAGTTGAAGGTCACAGTTTTCCGCGTTAATTTTCAAGATGATTTTCAGTTAGTCTCTTTTGGCGCACTGAGTGCTACAGGTGTGTGACAATGTAAGTATTTTTCATTTCGCTCTTTTCGGTTTGCTATTTTATTTTTGCATGATTATAAGTCGTTTTAATATTTACAGTATTTTTTAAGTAATTAATTTGCTAATATTAAAAATTATATAGAAGTATAAGCCCGAAATAAGTTGACATTTTTGTATACATTTCAGGAGTGCTAGAAAAAGAAATATAGTTCATCCTGATGATTATGTGAGACTTCTTCAAGAGTTATCAGATAAAGATTTAAGCGATTTCATTGACGAAGATTTCGATTGTGACAGTGAAGAGCAGGTAAACGAGAGTGATCATGATTCTGAATCTGAAATAGAGTTATCTTCTGATACAGAAATTACCGAATCAGATTCAGAGAAAGATGAAAATTTTTTTACTAAAACAATATAGGAAAGTATAAAAGGAAAAGGAAAAAAAATAAGTGAAATCTACAAATGGAAAAAATCTCCTGTCATAAGTAAATATTCGAAAGTACGACAGAAAAATATTCTAAAGAAGATATTACCATTTGTAAAACAAAATGATAATATTATAGATGAAATTTCAGCCTTTTACAAAATTATTGATATAGGGATGATTGATCTAATAGTTTCTATTACAAGCGTAAATATTGAGAGTAGACGTAAGAATGGAAATGACAAAGAATATTATAAATTCGTCGGAAAATATACCAGTAGAGAATAAATTATGGTTGTGATTGGAATTTTATACCTGATAGGTTTGAAAAAAGCTAGCAAGATAAATCTACGTGAATTGTAGGCAAATGATGGCACAGGTATAGAGCTATTACGTGGTGTTATGTTTCAAAATATATTCCAGTTTCTTCTCAGTGCTATTCGATTTGATGATAAAAGTACGAGAAAGATAAGAAGAGAAAAAGACAAGTTAGCCCCAATAAGAGATTTTTTGGATTCTTTTGTACAACGGTGTAAAGAATCTTATTCACCAGGGGAATACATCACTATTGACGAAAAGCTTGAGCCATTTCGTGGTAGATGTTCCTTCATTCAGTATATCCCCAAGAAACCAGCGAAATATGGGATAAAAATATTTGCACTAGTTGATGCAAAGACTTTTTATACAAACAATCTGGAAGTATATTGCGGAAAGCAGCCTGATGGGCCATATTTTGTTTCAAATAAACCTTTTGACATCGTTAACAGACTAATTGCCCATTTAAAAGGATCAGGAAGAAATTTAACAACCGATAACTGGTATACCAGTTATCCTTTAGCAAAGTCATTGCTAAATGATAATATCACTTTGTTAGGAACAATGCGATCGAACAAAAAGGAAATTCCTCGTGAATTTCTTCCTTCAAAATCAAGACAAGTTGGTTCTACTCTGTTTGATTTCCAAACGATATAAGCATTACTTCATATGTACCGAAACGAAATATAGCTGTTATTCTCTTAAGCACAATGCACGGCGATGCAAGTATTGACAAAGAAACAGGAAAGCCATGTGTCATACAGGATTATAATCAAACAAAATGTGGCGTTGATGTAGTTGATCAGCTGGGAGGAAATTATATTGTCTCAAGGAAAACATATAGATGGCCAATGTCAATTTTTTATGCATTGTTGAACATAGCTGGGATAAACAGCCAGATAATTTTGGCTTCAGCGGCAAATACAGCTTCACTGAAAAGAAGATATTTCTTGAAGAATTTATCTTTAGCACTTATCAAGCCACATTTAGAAAGCCGAAGTTCTATTATCAATTTGCCCATCAAAAGTAGAGAGATAATCAAGAGACATATCGCTGAAAAAGAGACAACGAAAACTGAAGAACCACCGAAGAAAAAAGGCCGATGCAACCCTTGTGGTCGTACGAAGAACAATAACACTACTTTAATTTGTTCACGTTGTAAAAATTTCACTTGTAAAAATCATATGTATAATATTGAATACACTTGTATAAAATGTATTAACCAGGAAATTAATGAAGATCATGATCTTTCTGAATAAAGAATTTGTAAAGTAAGTAATCCTTTTTATGAACTTTATTCTTATTCCAATGATTTCATTTAGTTGAATTTGAAGTATTATTTTACAAAATATAAAACTAAAATTGAGAAATATATACATTATTACATCTTTTATGATATATGTTAATCCATTAAATAGTTTATTTATTGAATAATATAAAAAGCTATGCTTGTATAGCTTGAAAATTGGCTGGCGCACAATGTGTGCCACCTGTGTAACAACGTAACTTTCTACACCTGTGTAACAAAGGGTTAGTTAAAACAAAAAACTGTACAGTTAATCGCCTGCTACTAAGACATGCTGTTGAGAGAAGGACAAGATTCAGACTGTTATATGAAAATTATTTAGCAGATGATAAATGTAAAAAATTGTCACAATTGATGAAGCGTGGATTTATCTAAATGATTTTCATTTAAAAAAACCCGAATTATGTCCGGAAAAGAGGCCAAAAATACTTACAACTTTGGTTCGAACACTTCAAAGAAAGTTTCTGTAATGGATTTACGATGCTGGAATCTCTTACCACGGAAAATTAAAGATGTGAAAAGTTGAGAAAAATAGCCATATTTAGCTCTATTTATTATCAAAACAGTGTTCGAATTCCTATTTGAAGAAATTCGAAAACTTTATCCTAAAGCCGTTAAAAGTGTTGAGTTGCACCAGGATAAAGCGAGCAGCCATAAATCCAAAACTACAGTCGCATTTCTCGACAAATTGACAACAGAAACTGGAGTCAATTGCACGCCGTTTATTCATATTCCAACCAAGTCCACAGATGTTTCTCCAATGGACTACTCTATTTTTGGACTATTAAAACAAGCTCTTGCAAAACGCCGTTACTATGTTAGACCAACTACATTAAATGGACTCTGGAGATGTGTGGTGGAATAATGGAACAAAATTCCACTTCTAGTTTTACAAAAAGCCCTATTACCTTAGAAATACGGCAGCAATATGATAATCCACAACAAGAGCTACCATGTGGAACGTATTAAAAAATAATTGTTTTAATTTATGAGTTTATTTTTGTTGTGAAACTCGTTCCCAATATGTGTAAACACCCACTGTATATCTTAATACTTATAAGGTAATGTGCGATTGCTGTTCAATAACGGATTCTCATAATTTGTTATTGCACAAAAAGTTACTTTTATGTTCCATTGTTAGCTTAATGTGTAATGACTACGTAGTAATCTTATTTTCATTAATTTACAGTAATATGTAGGTAGCAGCCATGAAATTTCAGATTCTTTCAGTATCGCTTGCGGTAATGATGGAGGCAACACGCAATTGACAATATGCTCTTGCTTGCTGGAAACTTTGCTTTCGCCTGAAGAAATAGTCGGCCAAAGCGTATGCTTTAAGATACTTATGGAGAGTCTGTTTTTATCTGTAGCACAGTTAGTAGGCGATTTGAGAAGTTTAAGGAAGAAAAGGGAAGATGAGCCGGAGTTCCTGTAACTGCGTTTACTAAAGCCAACATTATTACCTTCGCTATTATTGTCAGAGAAGATCGTTGGTTAGGAGAACTGCTTAAAATATTGCAGTTATAATTGTTTGCAAGCCACACGTTGGTAACAGAAAAATGAACAATCAGCTTGTTTGCGCGCGGTGAGTTTCAACACTGCTCATAACCGAACAACAGATTGCTCGCATAGAAGTTTGTTCGAAATTGAAGGTGCTATTAGAGGAAGATAAGATGAATTCCCTAAAGTGAAGAAACACCTTCGTAGAGAGTATATGTCACCATTAGAAGCATTGTTCAAGACGGACGGTGAATGATATTTTGAGGGACCCATTTAAAAAAAGTGGTTTCGAGCAGATCTTTGATAAGTGAAAAATATGTCGGACAAGTGCACTGCGTTGAATATGAACTCCTTTGAAAAGCACCATTTAAATTTAGGCTATGAGTGATGATATGTTGATGTAAAAAATATTATCATTCTTTATTCAATAGTCCTCATATTAGAAGAGCTATTATGCATATTTGTAGAATTGTAAATTAAATACGAATTTTTAGAATAAAATTTAGGAAATATCACGTTTCATGTACTACTATTCTTGCTAGAAGGTTAAACTTGTTCTTTTACATTTATTGTATGTACGAAGATTTAAACATTTGATTCTAATCATTACATAATGTTTTATTTCTAATATCAGTGAAAAGCAAACAAAAAGGCCTTCACTGTTATTGCATATGACTAAACTCCGAATTTTGTTTTGAGTTAGGATCTTGTAATTTTTTATGAAATATGCGAATTCCGCCAATGTCATTGTGTTCATTTGAATTTGTATATCATTTTTTTTGTAAGACAGCTCTTTCCGAATGAGTTATTTCAAATTTTTTAAATGATTCTTATTTATTGTATATTCAGTTAGGTTGCAGTACAAGAAGTAAGCAGCTACCTACTGCAGCCTTCTGGAAAAGAGAAATTCCTCAAATTTCTGTATATTTTCCCCTGTCATGACCTCCGGACACCAAAACCATCCTCCGTCCAAAAATTTATCTATACATCTATCTATGTAACTATATTCAGGGTGTCCGAACAGTATCATTACACAACTTTCTTAACTTTCAGTAACTTTTTTATTTATTTATTTTTTTTTTAAAGATTGTTCTTTTAAGAAATCGCAAACCATCGACGCTTTAACTTCCTTTTATGAAATAAAAACGGATATTTTTCTTTCATTAATCTTCACACGAATTCGTAAAGAAAAAATAGAATGCTGAAAAAAGAATAATGCTTCATCGCATACTTTAAAAAAATACAGTGTTAATAAAAGGATTACATGGAGAAGTTTTCACTTTTAATTAACTTCTCTAATGCGCTTTTAATTACTTACGACATGAAATAATTCATCTCTTATTCGATATTAATTATCCGCAGAAAAGCGTCGTCTTTTATCATAAAGATTATTTTTAGATCTAGACACACGGCAGTGTGTCAGCCAAGTTCGCCTGACATAGCCGTGTGTTATTTACACGAACCATTTCGAGCCGTTTTCGTCAAATTTCAATGCTCTACTACTGAAAATCTATGAGACCTACGTACTTGTTATACGAAATGTGTAGTAAGGCCACCCTAATTACCTAAAATCCAAAATTTTATAAATAACGCATAATTAGTTTCAGAGATAATGACATTTGAAAATGTCTGATAATCGATAATTTTACCACTGACTGACTGACTGACTGACTCACTCATCAAAAAGATCTCGTATATCTACTGCAGCTACATACTTCAAATTTGGTGCAAAGTTTGTTTACACTATAAAACTAAGGAAAAAATTAAAAAATTATGAAAATCGATGAATTACCCAATTGGGGGTGCCTATTTTTATTTTAACATTACGTCTATTAGGCGAAATTTTATTTTGCCGTAGGAGGGGACTATGTTCTGTCGCCAAATACCGCCAAGTTTCTCGCCAACATGGCGATATATCGCCAAATTTGGCGACCAAAATTAGTCGCCAAAAGTGACGCCACCTTGGCGATATCTCTAATATTTCGCCAAATTCCCATAGACTTCTATTGTAAACCTATCTACTTACTGGGGGTTTATCTGGGTTTACTTGCTTACAGAAAATCAACAAATTTAGATATTCTGTCCGTCAGAGAGCCCGCTCTCAGAAACTATACATGTTGGATACTTGAAATTTTCCATACTTATACCTGAACACCACACATCATACGACAATTCATAAAATTTTGAGAAAGTCGTACATTTAACCCTTTGGCTCCCACTTGTGTATTTTAAACAATTCTTTCTAAGTGTGCCCCTAATTAGGTTAGAAGCGTGGAATTTTACAGACTTATAGCTGAACGCATCACATCAAACGACAAATCATAAAATTTTGAAAAAGTCGTACATTTAACCCTTTGGACTCCCACATGTGTATTTTAAAAAAATACTTTCTAAGTGAGCCCTAATTAGATTGGAAGAATGAAATTTTGCATACTTATAGCTGAACACCTCACATCAAATGACAAACCATAACAGTTTGAAAAAGTCTTACATTTAACCCTTTGGGCTCCCACGTGTGTATTTTAAACAATTCTTTCTAAGTGCGCCCTAATTAGGTTGGAGGCGTGAAATTTCGCATACTTATAGCTGAACACCTCACATCAAACGAGAAATCATAAAATTTTGAAAAAGTCGTACATTTAACCCTTTGGGCTCTCACATGTGTATTTTAAACAATATTTTCTAAGTGAGCCCCTGATAATGTTGGAGGCGTGAAAATTTGCATACTTATAGCTGAACACACATCAAATCACAAATCATAAAATTTTGAAAAAGTCGTACATTTAACCCTTTGGGCTTCCACATGCGTATTTTAAGCAATTCTTTCTAACTGAGCCCCTTATTTAATTGCAGATTTGAAATTTTGCATACTTATAGCAGAACACCTGAGGCCAGGTGACAAATCATAAAATCTTGAAAAAGTCTTACGTTTAACCCTTTGAGCCACCACATATGTATTTTAAGCAATTCTTTCTAAGGGAGCCCCTAATTAAATTGGAGACATGACTTTTTGCATACATACAGCTGAATACCTCAGACCACACGACAAATCATAAAATTTTCAAAAAGTCTTATATTATTTACTCCTCCGGGCTCAAACTTGTGTATTTTAAGCAATTTTTCTAACCTTCGCCCTTTTCACCCGGGGAGCACTTTTCCAACTTTTGCCGACACCCCTTTGACCATTCTTTCATCTTATGCACCATAGCCTTACATATTTTCGTTCCACTTTTTACCGCCAGGGGCGCCTACTTATCTCGGGTGCTATGGCCTCAATCCCCTCGACTAATATATCTACGGATAGTATGTAAAACGGAGTTTCGTTCGGATAGAAGTTTGTTTAGAGTATAGTGCGCCCCTGGTTGCGAAATGTGGAACTAACAGATTTTTCAAAAGGATAAAGTGTTTTGAAAGGAATATTAAACAAACCCTCTGTGCGATCTGTGATCACACTTACCCACTTGTTATTTTCAAAACCATCAGAGAAAAGGATATTTGATTAGTTAAATTTGAAAATCCAGGGAGAGGCAATGTCCTTCCTCTGCACTGCCTCTTTGCCGGCACCCATGGATGAATGAGACATAGTGTGGCATATGCACATAACTTTATTTTTCACTTGCAGTACAAAAAAGCAGGCCCAGCTATAGGATATTTAATTGGAAAATTTAATAGGAAAATTTAATATAGGAATTTAATAGGAATTGTTGTTTCAGAAACAATAAAAATTTCGAATCAATACATTTCGTTTCAAAACATGCATTCAATGTAGCAGTATTAAAATATAGATTTCAGCCGCAAATTGACAGCCAAATAGTTTGTTGTAGGAAATTTAAATTAAAATTGAATGTTGCTTGGTGAATGAAATAGTCACATGTAAACACATTAAAAAGCATTCAGTAAAGTGTCTAAATATATTGTAACTTTACAAAAAATAATGATATCTAACAAAAACATAGCTGTGAAAAAAGGGAGCCAAGTTCTGTAAAGACAATGGCAAGAAAAGAAGTGATATCTAAGTGGGTGCCAAGTTCAAATTAAATTCACTCAAACTTATCTACAGAAGTATTATAGCATTTTTTAAATTGTTTAGAAATAAAAATTATTGATAGCATATTAATAATAAATCTAGAACTTGGCAAGTTTTTGATAAATGTTATGCCTATCAATTTCATGTCTTAATAAAATGATGATGTTAATATTAACAACAATGTCATTATAAAAATACTAATATGGTTATTATTATAAACAAATGACTCATGTTAAAGATTTGATAAACCTATAAATACACAGATACACTCCCGCTCGCCCTTTGGTTGTCACTCTAGCACCCACCCTCCAGAAACCTCAATGCAAACAGACTAAAAGGCCTGAGAAAGAGACAGATACCCTTACGCTTGTTCTTGGTCATCCCTCTAGAGACTGCACCCCTTTAACCCTTCAGGGGCAAAGACGTTTTATTCGTGACATGCTGAAATGATTGAATCACACCAGAATTTAAAAACAAATTTATTTCAAAATGGGTAAAAGCTTCTTTTCACGTATTTAATAAAATTAAACTTTTTAGTCCTGAATTCTAGTGTCATGTGGCATTTTGCAGTTAAAATTAGGTGGGATATATTTTGCCCCACCACCCTTCAAGGGAAAGGAGCTCACTCAAATGAAGGCTTCCAAACATGAAATAACAAGTTTTGATATAATAATGTCATTAATAAAAATAAATGACGCGTATGTAAAAACTTGCCACGTTCTAGATTTATTATTAATAGGCTATCAATAATTTTTATTTCTAAACAATTTAAAAAATGCTATAATACTTCTGTGGGTAAGTTTGAGTGAATTTAATTTGAACTTGGCACCCACTTAGATATCACTTCTTTTCTTGCCATTGTCTTTACAGAACTTGGCTCCCTTTTTTCACAGCTATGTTGTTGTTAGATACTAAGATACAGAAATCCTACTATTAAAAGATACTTCTTTTAAATTTTAAAGTATTCTCTTTATGATAGACCATATTTTATTTCACAACATTTAAGGGAACCTTCTACATTAGGAGACAAAAAAAAACACTTTATTTATGATTTTTTGTAAGAAAACTACATGATGGATCTTTTTGAAATTTTAACAGTTTATTGTACCTATCTTAGGGTATACACAAGAATTTTTTTATTAGATTTTGTTGCTTCTACTCTAAGCTATAAACAAATATGCTCAAACACATTTTTTGACACGGTGAGCAAGATTTAAAAAAACTACTCAATGGATCATCTTGATTTTTTTTTAAATTAAAGCTTGTTTAATTGTCTTTGATATGAATTAAAGCTTTTACTAAAATTATTTAAAAAAAGTTATTAACAAATAAGAACGATTTTTTTTAACAAACAGATTTTTTTTTTTAAATGAGCCATTACATAACTGTTTTTAAGCTAGCAAAAGCCATGCTTTGTTTGGATTTGCGAAGCATTATTTAATAAGATAAATATTTCAAAGTTACAATATATTTTAATATTATTTTTGTATCTTTATTAAGCAAAAACCTTATCTTATGATTTGGCGCATTTTAATTTTAGAAATGTAAATTCAGCCAAATAACTAAGAATTTCCTCGGAATTTTTTATTTCTGCTATAACGAATTTAACAGTTAATTTTATTGGTTACAATTCTTTTGTTGCCACTTTACAAATAAAATCATAATATAATTCTTTTAAAATGCGTAACAAGACTCCCTTATCATATTTCAAACTTGACAATCCGGAGAAAGTCTATGGGTGAAAATGTCCGCGAAAGTTACCAACTTATCTGACTTTGTTAGAAAAGTTATGCCACCTGGTGCATACTACTGGTAATAATCCGTAAACAAATGTATAGTGAAAAATGGAAAATATTTCATTATTGACAGTAATTGTAAAAAATATTTTTCAAATTCCACTAAAATAAGTACGTAAAAATTAAATTATTTTGCACAATTATTTTCTGGCTTTCAAAAATGTAAAAAATGTTGAAAATGAAGATTTAAATGTAAGATTTATTGGTACCTTTTCAGTAGAAAGGCCGTTGCGATTTTTTTTTTAATTCTTGGCACAATTCGGGCTTTAGAAAGTGAGCTTTGTTGCCAAATGACACAAACAGTTATAAATACAAAAATGTATGAATTGTTAGCTTGTTTTATAAGGATTTACATGTATAAATTTAATATATAGATATTATTATTTTTTATATACAATTTTCTTATGTTTGTATATAAAAATAGATAAATTGCTTTTTTATATTAATCAAAATGTATAAATATTGAAAAATATTGCTTCTTTATATGAAACAGTGAATAGGTTTCCAGAAATTACGTTGCCAAATTTCCTTCTCTCGCCAAGGATTGAAAAGTACCGATTTTTTATTATATAATGTAGTATTATCAAATTTTAAGTAATTTGTTCCACATCCAAAGTTAGCTTTATAAAGCGTGATGCTTGAACAATCTGGTATCATCTATATGGTTTAAAAATAAAATTAGTTTTGCGCCAAACTACACTTACTGTAAATTGGCTGTTGGTCTAATTAATGAAGAATCCCAAACCAAGATTTACAAACACCAAAGTCGTAGCATGACAATAATTTACCTTTTGGAGGAAAAAGCTGAAGTACACGCATAAATTTAAGTGATTAAATTAAGTATTAATTTTTTCTGTGTTTCCATTTTTTAAAAGAGTTTATGGCTTACGTCCGTTTCTTTGTGTAGTTATCCGTGTTCTAACTTTCCTAAAATACTTTGATTTTTGCGAAATTTATATATGTTATTAAGCTTTACTGTTATTATTATTATTAAGACTGGTGATTGCTGGATTCGTGCTTAGATAAATTTTAGTACATTGTGAAGTGCAATGAACTTCTGTATAGCATATAAAGACGTACATAAGGTCTCACATACACAGTAACTCACATAACACATATGAGTTGCAACAATATTAATTATGCACCAAACCATGCACGCCAAGATAAGCCAATTGAATGTGGACACGATTATGAAGCTTTTCATGGATTAATACATACAAACTTTTTATGAAAAAAACCGTGACACTTGCGTCTAAAGTATGTTAAGCTGAAATGATCCCTAATCGGTTCAAAAATAAAACAAATCATAAACAAATAAATAGATAAAGTGTGCATTTAGAAAATTTAAGGAACGGTTTAAAATGAATATTTTAACATGAAATTAACTGTGAAAAGCAGCGAAACACCAGTAATAAAGTAAATCACATATTTGAAAATATAAAATATATTAAAATATTTAATTTTTTTGGGATGCAGATGCTATCCATTTATTTTAAAAGCAAATGTAATATCACTGACGAATTTATGGAAAATATTTTTTCCTGATTATTATTATTATTATTATTATTTACATAACGTAATTCAGCAATAAACTTTTTGTTTAACAGTAAAATAAGTCCATGTTATTAAAAAAAACTGCCTAGAACGTATGATTTTTTTTCAATTAACAAATATGATTTGTAAACTACAAATATTCAGCATATCGTAAAAAAAAAAAAAAAAAAAAAAAAAAAAAAAATGGAAAAACAGATATGGAAAACAAATTACAAAAATATTTCTATTTCTCATGTTAGATGGTGCTAGTAGCACGTCAACCATATGGTTTCTGACCACGTGTACAGGGGACAATAGAAACTTAGTGATTGTGAGGTCTATTATTGTGATGAGGGGGTCTTGATGCGTAAGTATCGTCTGCGTAAATGATTTCACATAATAAAAATAAATTGTGTATTTGAATTCTTAACACTAAAAAATACTTTTATAATGGAATGTAAATAATTGATTTTTCACAAATTTTAATTCATTAAAATATGCTATAACTTTCATAAACAAGTTGGAAATTGCTCGTCAAACGTGGCAAATGAGGTGCGTTCGTACTCTAACTAGTTTTAAAATTATTTTTTGCACCCCATATTGTACTGAATGTATAATTTTTTGCACTTCATAACGTGCATAGTCTGATACATCATTAAAATGCACTTCCAATAATTTTTTCGGAACACCTTTGACTGTCCCTGTAATTAAACTATACATCCGATTTCCTAAAATTTGAAATGGCTCGACAAAATTTTGTAACAATTATATCTTTAAAATTTCAGATCATTCGGAAGGCTCTAATACCATTAAAATCCACTTGCAATAATTTTTCCCATTGGCCGTAATGTAAAGAAAAACTTTTGACTGTCCCTGTAATTAAACTATACGTCCGATTTTCCTAAAATTTGAAATGGCTCCACAAAATTTTGCAACAATTATATCTTTAAAATTTCAGATCATTCGGAAGGCTATAATATCATTAAAATCCACTTGCAATAATTTTTCCCATTGGCCGTAATGTAAAGAAAAACTTTTGACTGTCCCTGTAATTAAACTATACATCCGATTTTCATAAAATTTGAAATGGCTCGACAAAATTTTGCAACAATCACATATTTGAAATTTCAGACTATTCGGTTGGGTAGTTTTCGCTCTGTTACATGCGGACAGACGGACAGACGGACGGACAGACGGACGGACAGGCGGACAGACGGACAGACGGACGGACAGACGGACGGACTGAACGACGACTATAGGTGCTACGTATTTATATAATTACGAACGCACCTAAAAAGGGTATTTAAAAATTTTCATAAAGAAATCGTGAAATTATTTGATTAATACTGATTCTATCTATATTATGACTAACTCCATGATTTATATTTTCTTTTGAAAATAAACTTATTTCATTTTTTATTTGCAAAAATGCGTCCGTAATGGAAAAACTAATAAAAAAAATGCAATTTAACAAATTACAACGATCATTTGGAAAACGATTTTTTCAAAGACTAAAATTTAAGACATAAAAAATCTCACGGAGTTGATCATACATTACGTACGCCATGAATTAAACATTAATAGTGTTATTACACGTAAAAATTGCAAGCGACAGAAACCGCCTGCGACTTGTACGTATTATCCACCTGAAACTTACGTATTATCCAAGCATTTCATTGGCTGTTCGGGAAAAGTCTGTTCCATCCTCAGATTTCCAAGAAATCTGACGGCCAATTTTAAATGAAATTTATTTCTTAAACTTCTAAACATCCCACAGTATTAATTTTTATATCGTCGTATAGAGAAAAAAAAATGTACTTTTAAATGCAATTTGTTTGACAGCTGTATCTCAATTTGTTTCTGAGTTATTAATTTTTTTTTGTAGTTTTTATTACTTTTTTGTCATAGTGGCAACACTCTGTTGTAAGTAAAGGGAAATACATATTACTGTATAGACCAATCAGAAAAGGAATAAAATGCGGATTAAACCAATAAAAACCTTCAGATATGCTTTTGATTTCCTACCCTGACGAGAACAATAACCATTTTTCCAAATTGTTAATAATATTTTTTTAAGGTTATTCTGCAAAAAAAAAAAAAAAAAAATAATAATAATAATAATAATAATATTGTGCAAATCTACAGATCATAATTTATTTTCATGTTTAATTTCAAGTCGAAATACTGGATAGTATTTTTGTAAAGTGTGCGACAAAATGTAATTTGTGTTGCCTAGTAGAGGATTCGCTTCGCTCATCCTAATAAATTTATGGGTTCCTTTAATTTAACTAGAAGCTATACTCACGAAGTTTACGAAAAAAAATTATTTTTGTGTTTCAGATAATTCTACAAGGCGCTATCATGCCCACTGTCCAGACGAAAATTTTCAAAGCAGTTGAACATATTTGTTCATAACTTAGAGTAGAAGCAACAAAATCTAATAAAAAAAAAATATTGTGTATACTTTAAGATATGTACAATAAACTGCTAAAATTTCAAAAAGATCCATCATGCAGTTTTCTTACAAAAAAAAATCATAAATAAAACTCTTTTTGGTCTCCTAATGTAGAAGGTCCCCTTAATGGCTCCTATGCGTTTTTACTTTGAAAGACTAAATTTTTTTTGCTGTCTCCCTATTTCAGCTAAGCTAAATAAACATAAGCTCACATTATACTTAAAAAAACTATTTGATCCCCCCCCCCCGGGGTTTCCGGGTTAAAAAGACAGCTTCAAAAACCATTTCTGTTAAATTAAATTACTATTTTTTACATTAAGAATACTATTTTTTGTACATTAAAACTATGTTTTTAATTTGTCCAAAGTTACAGTTAATTTTTTTTTTACTATGAATAATATCAATAATGTATCCAAATAAAGTTTTGAAATTCATTAAAAGCAATACGTTGATATTAGACACATTGCAGAAGTTAACAGCAGAAGAAATCAACAAAGATTTTTCTACTCAAAACTGTCTTTTTTAATTCTTATAATTTTAGTAGCTTATGCGCCTATTTGGATTACGTCTATTGACTTCGGTTTTACTCTGTATTATTTTAATATTTTACTTACTTATTTGTGAATTTTAAATTTCCTAATTTAAATTTCCTTGTGGAATATTATTAAACAAATGCAAAGAACAAATGGAAACAAATACTAAATTGTTTATATTGTTTTAAGTGGAAAAGATTTTGTAATAAGGCTGCACGTAATAGAAAAAGATTTAAAAAAAAAAAAAAAAGTGATTGAAAATTTAGTTTTAAAGCAAATTGCATTTGACAGTACATTTTGTTCTACTCAATGTTGTACAAAAAGAAATTTCGCAATGTTCAGAAGTTTAAAAAATTCAGTAAAAGCGAAAATTATTGATTAGTTGTAGCCACCGTCAGTATGATGGCAGGTTTTATCACGGACGTAGTTTTGTTTTATGACAGACATGCACTTTATACAACTTTTGCAGATTTACACACATGCACATATATATACAGAGAGACAGATGTCCGAAATTGTTTTTACATGTATAAAATAACTAATTATTAATTATGAATATTATTAATAATTTTATGAATTCGTAACAAATAAATTGGAACTAAATGGTTGTACATCATTACATATAGTGTGAATAAGTAAAATAAGGATTATTTATTAGTGATCACAATGAAAAATAATTATCATGAACAAATATAATGAAAATGCAGTAAATTAGCATTAATCCATAAACCATTATCCCGTACTTTGCTTATTAAAAAGAAAGTGTGGAAGCTATACTACAAACTACGCTGTTACCACACACATGCACGATCAGTGATTGAGCCGTTCAATCAACCAATCCCTCAGAGCTCTTCCATAAATAAAAAGATTTGATTTTCTGAAATTTGAAACATTTATTCGCAACCAGTTCGTGTCCTAGTCTGTCAGTCACTTTGACTAATGCGTTGTGCAATTTGTCTTGTGTTACACTTTATTGAGCTTTAAAAGAAATCGTTAGAGTATATTTATTCGAATGCAGTCATGCTGTTAAACAGACCTAAGAATGATAGAAAAAGTAACAAATTGGAAATTGCTCGTCAGACGTGGCAAATGAGGTGCGTTCGCACTATAACTAGTTTTATAAATACTTTTTGCACCGCATATTATACTGAATGTATTTTTTAGTGCACAACTTAAGTGCATATCCATTTCATTCTGTTTGAAATGTTGTAACATCATTAAAATGCACTTGAAATAATTTTTTCCAATTGTCCGTAATGTAACAGAAAACTTTTGACTCTCCCTGTCATTAAACTATGCATCCGATTTTCATAAAATTTTAAATGACTCGACGAAATTTTACAGCAATTATATACTTAAAATTTCAGACCATTCGGTTGGGTAGTTTTTGCTTTGTTATATGCGGACAGACGGACTGAACGACGACTATAGGTGCTACGTATTCATATAATTACGAATGCACCTAAAAAGAATGTTTTCATTTTTCCCGTGTAACATTTTATGCGTGATAGAAAAATTAGAAAATCGTCTGCGGAGAACTTTTGTAAGTAATATCGATTTATTGATTAGCTAAACAGAGTGTAAGAAATAAGTGAGAAAAATAGTCTGCGAAAATTTGGTGCTATGAAAAGAATGCCTATTTGGGAAAAAAAATTGCAAAAATGTTGTGTTATGAAAAGAATACCTAGACGGTCCTATTTGAAAACTGTATCGGGCCCGCCTTTGTACGATACTCTTTATAGATCATTTTCTCAGCTCCGTTCCTTTGAATTGGGTTTGATAGAAAGTGAAATTCAGACTGCAATGGAATTATTATATAAAAAGTTGAGCATTAACGAATTTATTGTTTTTTTTTTTTTTTCAAACATGAATCTAAACAGATGTTTAGATTCATACGTCGTGAAAACGTAAGAAGAGAAATAGGTGGTGAATGTTTTAATACAGACATTGAAGTTGTCGAGACATTCAGAAATAAATATGGCGATTTTCTATTTGAGAAAAGAAAACAGCTTTCACATTCATATAATTTAGACAGGACGGTGTTGTATAGAAAAGCCTTACCAGCAGAAGTATACAGGACAGAATGAAAGCCAAACCAGTAAATATGATTGGAAGGAAAAAAGTTTCTCTCTGCGTGAATACTGACAAAAGTCACGTGTTGAATCCTGTGACTTTGGTCATTAACAAAAGCCAAGACAAATAAAAATCTTGTCGTTGGGAACCACCATAACACTTACGAATCATGGATATGCATAATATATACAATGTAAAAAAATCCGAACAGTATTCATGTAGAAATCGAAAAAATAGTTGCCATTATCGTACCGTAAAAATTTCCGAGCCAGCTCGGAATAAAATCCGTAAAAAAAAGGAAGCATTCATTAAAACGGTACTTTACGGATTTTATTCCAAGTTTACGGACCGATTTTACTGGTTTTATTCCAAGCTGGGTCGGAAATTTTTTCGGTGCGATAAGGGCAACTATTTTTCCGATTCCTACTGGATTTCTAGTCCTTTTTTTTTTTACAGTGTAATATGAAAATAAAACATGTCTGAACTATTTATAAAATGCAATGAAATTCCAAAATACAATTTAAACGTATATATAAATATTTTTGCCAGTAATAATGCCAGTTTTCCGGTAGGAATCGGAAAAATAGTTGCCCTTATCGTACCGGAATAATTTACGACCCATCCTTGGAATAAAATCCGTAAAAATAAGGAAATAGTCCGTAAAACGGTATTTTACGAATTTTATTCCGATTTTACGGTGTTTTTTCCGAGCTGGGTTGGAAATTATTCCGGTACGATAAGGGCAACTATTTTTCCGATTCCTACCGGAAAACTGGCATTATATTTTAACAGTGCAAACTACTCGCAAAATTATACAAATTAGCCACCCTTGGCGACCCGTTTGATCTCCCTTAAAATTTATGTTTGGGAAAGCATGCTATGCATTACATCATGTTACTTTTATTCATAATTTAATTTACTTGGACTCCCATAAATATAATTAATATAATCCCTTAAGCTAATTAAAGCTCTTAGTTTTTGTAGCATTAACATGCAAGTAAACGCTATTGGTTTACAGTAGAAGTCTATGGGAATTTGGCGAAATATCAGAGATATCGCTTGCCGCAAACTTGCGGCATTTGGCGACGGAACAGACATGTAGACTGGTGTAATTTTTATTTTAAATAACGAAAGAACAAATAAATTAGTAAAAGATTAATAAAAATACAAATAAAACGTCGAATTAAAAGTAACTTGATGACGTAACAAACTCGTGTAACGCATTTAATGTCAAGTGAATGTGACATTATTAAGCCATTATCGGCATTTAATCTTATAGTTAGGCGATAGTTTTGGATTCAGCGGTATAATGGAGTAGTACCAAACTGCGTAGAAGAAACATCCCTAAAACTCCAAAAATTATAATCATTAACAAACAGTTTACTGCGTCGGATTAGGCGTCTCATTTCCAATTAAAATATATATTTGAATTGAAATTTGAATGAAGTACAGGGTAATGAAAAATATGATTAAAAATATCTCGGCAACTAATTATCCAATCGACTTCATTTTTTATGCAAAATTTATATATTTTTATTCTTTTTTATGTTCACTCTTTCAAATAAACAATTTCGAAAATTTTTATATACCTTTTATCAGAACAAATACTTCGAGAGTCCGAAAAAAATAGTTCCGGATAATAGAGGTTACTTATATTCAATAGGCGTCTTTCTATTATTACTTCCTAAATACACACCAAATTTCAAGTCTCTATCTAAATTTAATCGGGAGATTAAGCGTTTACAGATACACACGCGAAACACAGACAGACGGAAGGCCATTTTTTTTCTAAAAATATGTTTTTCGGAATCTCCAGTGTCTGAAACGTGTAAATCCGTCATTTTTTTTCGATTTTTAAAACGATTACAAGGCTTAAGCTGCGAACGGACGTTCCTACTAGTTGCGATCAACAGCCGGCTTTATTGATCTCACTAGTCGGTGTCCTTGATTTTTAACGACTTTAGCAGGAAAGGGACTGATGTCCTGCAAAAGAGGAACCTTTCCTTCAAGTAGAGTCGAGCTCCTTATCTCCTGACCCATTGTTGATGCCCCTCATTCGTTTGTCAATAAACCGCAGATGGGTTCAGAATAAAAGCTTTTCCAAGAATACTGGACAAGCAGGCAAAATACGCGTGCGTACGCAGCCTTATCATATACTACGTATGATGGGTAAGTAATATAATGAATAATTTACCAATCAGCTATAAATCTCAAAAGTCCTTCCGGCCAGTGCCGGGAGGAAGAGGTAGCTTTCATATTCTTATTTTTAAAAAGCTAGCTTATATTATTCAAACACACGAAACTCAATTTAGTGAAAACCCATTATAGAAGATTCAATACTAATTTTTATCAAGACTAAATCATTATGAATGAGAATTTTGCGAAATTAGTCATCTTTATCCAAGCTGATTTTATTTAAAGTAACTTATATTTGGTTTCCAAATTCGGCGATATCTTGAAGTGCCTGCCCTTTTAAGACAACACGGTAGATGAGGCTAACCAGTGAACTTGGTCGATACCTTAGTAATTCCTGTGCACATGCTCACTCACATAGGATTCGTTGATATATACAAGTGCTGTCACAGGCAAAAATTCAGATTTTTGAAAATGTCACCCACATAAACAAATTCAAACTGCTATATCTGAGCCATTTTTTAAGATAAAGACAAAACAAAAAATGCTCCGGAATCCTTATATCAAGTTTAAATACTTAAGAAAGAAACCTTCTTCAATTTCTATTTTCTTTTTTGCACCTCACTTTAAATATAATTTTTTTTAATTTAATGGCCACCATTTTGAAACAAGATGGCGGATGATGCTGGCCAGTGAACTTGGTCGAGCCATTGCTATATATTATCCACATGCCTTCTTATAACCAAATAGGTTAATAAATACGTGTGTTATCGCGTGACAAATATCAGATCGTTTCAAAATGTCAGCAATGCTATAATTTCAAAGTGCTATAACTCAAGCAGTTTTTAAGATATAGACGAAACAAAAACAGCCCCGGAATCTTTGTATCAAGGTCAAACACATAAAAAACCTTTTCATTTTCCAATTTTTTGATACCTCACTTTAAATTTTAAATTAAAAATGTTTTTTAAATGTTCCCTTTTGAAAGAAGTTGGCGAATGAAGCTTGCCTACGAACTTGGTCGAGACATTGGTATGTACTATGTACACATCAAGTTACATCCAAATCGGTTCATAAATACGCGTGCTATCGCCGGACAAAAATCAGGTCGTTTCAAAATATCAGCCACAATAGAAATTCAAAATACTATAACTCAACCATTTTCTTAGATATAGACGAAACAAAAACTGTTCCGGAATCTTCGTATCAAGGTCAAACACATAAGGAAAAAATCTTATTTTCCAATTTTTTGTTACTTCATTTTAAATTTTAAATTAAAAAAAAAATTTAAATGGCCGCCCTTTTGAAATAAGATGGCGGATGAACTCGGTCGAGACATTGGTATGTACTATGCACACACCGAGTTTCATCCAAATCGGTTCATGAATACGCCTGTTATCGCATGACAAAAATCAGGACGTTTTAAAATGTCAGCCACGCTAGAAATTCAAAGTGCTATAACTCAGCCATTTTTTTAAATATAGACGAAACAAAAACTGGTCCAGAATCTGAATATCAAAGTCAAACACATAAGAAAAAAAATTTCAATTTACAATTTTTTGGTACCACATTTCAAATTTTAATTTTTTTTAAATTTTTTAAATGGCCGCCATTTTGAAACAAGATGGCGGAGGAATCTGGCTAACGAACTCGATCGAGACATTGGTATGTACTATGTACACAGCGAGTGTCATCCTAATCGGTTCATAAATACGCTTGATATCGCGTGACAAAAATCAGGTCGTTTCAAAATGTCAGCCACGCTAGAAATTCAAAGTGCTATAACTCAGCCATTTTTTAAGATATAGACAAAACAAAAACTGATCTGGAATCTTTGTATCAAGGTTAAACACATAAGAAAAAGATATTTTTCAATTTTCATATTTTTGGTACTACATTTCAAATTTTAAATTAAAAAAAATTTAAATGGCCGCTATTTTGACACAAGATGGCGGATAAAGCTGGCCAACGAACTCGGTGGAGACATTGGTATGTACTATGTACACAGCGAGTGTCATCCTTATCGGTTCATAAATACGCTTGATATCGCGTGACAAAAATCAGGTCGTTTTAAAATGTCAGCCCCGCTAGAAATTCAAAGTGCTTATAACTCAGCCATTTTTTAAGATATAGACAAAACAAAAACTGCTCTGGAAGCTTTGTATCAAGGTTAAACACATAAGAAAAAGATATTTTAGAATTTTCATATTTTTGGTACCACATTTTAAATTTTAAATTTTTTAAAATTTTTTAAATGGCCGCTATTTTGACACAATATAGCGGATGAAGCTGGCCAACGAACTCAGTCCAGACATTGGTATGTACTACGTACACAGCGAGTGTCATCCAAATCGGTTCATAAATACGAGAGTTACAGTGTGACAAAGATCAGATATATATATATATATATATGGATATATATATATATATATATATATAAATTTTGAACGGAGGGTGATTTCGGGGTCTAGGGGTCATGGTCGATGAAAATATACCAAAATTTTTTGAAATCGCTTACCTCCGAACGGCTGCAATATGTAGCTTTTTGTAATGAAATCTACCTAAAAGTGGATGGGTCACTTTCGATATTACAATGGAGAGTTGTCTTGTGAAACCAGTAAATCAGAAGATACCAAATTGAGGATTTTAAAATTTCACTATATACATTAAACCTCTAATTTTACAATATAGTTAATATTTGACATTACGATGCGGAAAAAGTGTCAGGTAACTTTTTAACTATAAACAAGTTCGATGTACCAATCCAAAAACTTTCTTCTATCTCATATATTCTAATATTTCAAAATGTTGTTACAAATGTTCATTTTTATTAGTTCAACACTATATGAAACTTGACTTTCACCTTATCTTTCTGCTTCAGTCAATTAATCGGAGTAAAAACGAGTTAATCTCGATTAAATTAAAACCAATAGTTTTCCGTTATTCTGTTGTATATCAGCTGTTCGCGAATAGTCGACTTATCAGGATGGGAAGTTCCTGTCTCTTCATCCCGAACATCCGGATGTTCCCGTCGCTTTGTCGCCGGTGTTCAATAGAACGGTGTACAATAGCATATAGTGCCCCTTTTCGGCGGAATATTTCCAAATTCAGGGAGGACTTTCTTGCCATGACCAAAAACGTGCATAACTAGTTGGATGAGCCAATCCAAAAACTTTATTCTATCTTATACATCTTAATATTTCAAAAAATAATTACACATGTTAATACTACAATATTATTAGTTCAATACTATACCAACTGTGATTTTCATCTTAAATTTCTGCTTCAGACAATTAAACGGACTAAAAACGAGTTAATAAATATGATGATATTTGTTAAAATTATTAGTTTTTCCTTATTCTGTTGTCATCAGCTGTTTGCGAATAGCTGGATTAGCAGGAAGCGAGTTCCCGCCACTGCACGAGCCGCCGATGGACAATAGAACTGCGAAAAATCAAGAAAAGTATACAAAAATCGCTATCACACAGCCCCTTTACCACGCAATATTTCCATATTCAAGGAGGGCCTGTTGGCCAAAGCCAAAAAACATGCACAAAAAATTTGGTTCAATTGTATGCATAATTTTATAGACTTTTCGATTGTACAATAAAGAAAATGGCACAAACATCGCTATTACAGCGCCCCCTTCCGGCATATTTTTTTTCAAATTCAGGGAGGACTTGCTTGCCATAGCCAGAAACATGCACAAAAATTTGGTTCAATTCTGTGCATAACTTCATACACTTTTAGGTGGTTAAATAATGCAAATGGCACAGAAATCGCAACTACAGCGCCCCTTCTGGCGGAATTTTTTCAAGTGCAGGGAGGACTTGCTTGCCACAGCCACAAACATACACAAAAAAATTTGGTTCAATTATATGCATAACTTCATACACTTTTCGATGGTACAATAATGAAAATGGTACAGATATCGCAATTATAGCGTCCCCTTCAGGCGGAATTTTCCAAAATTCAGGGAGGACCTTCGTGCCAAGACAAAAAAAAAAAAAAAAAAAAACCACAAAAAATTTGGTTCAATTCTATGCATAACTTAATACACTTATTACTGGTACAATATTCAAAATGTCACAAAAATCGCTATTACAGCGCCCCCTACCGACGATTTTTTTCCAAATTAAGGAAGGACCCGCTTGCCATCGCCAAGAACTTAAAACATTTTTTTGGTCCAATTATATGCATAACTTCATACACTTTTCGATGGTACAATATTCAATATTGCACAAAAATCGCTGTTACAGCGCCCCCTACTGGCGAATTTTTTCCAAATTCAGGGAGGACCTACTTGCTATATCCAAAAACTTAAAATAAAAATTTGGTTCAATTCTATGTGTAACTTCATACACTTTTGGATAGTACAATATTCAAAATCGTACAAAAATCGCTGTTACAGCGCCCCTTGCGGCGAACTTTTTCCGAATTCAGGGAGGACCTACATGCCATATCTAAAAATTTAAAATAAAAATTTGGTTCAATTCTATGTATAACTTCATACATTTTTGGATGGTATAATATTCAAAATCGCACAAAAATCGCTGTTACAGCGCCCCCTAGCGGCGATATTTTTCCAAATTCATGGAGGATCTGCTTGCCGTAGCCAAAACTTTAAAAATATTTTGGTTCGATTATAAGCATAACTTCATACAGTTTTTAATGGTACAATGGCGACAGACACGCGAACAGACGGATAGACAGACATTTTCTATAAGCATGTTTTTTGGGACCTCTGACCTCTAAAACGTGTAAATCCATTGAAAACCATATGTCGAAAAAATTTTGATTACAATACTTTCTTCTATAGAAGATACAAGAAAGTAAAAATGCGTATTTGTGTTCATCTAATCAAACTAAATTTCTTTAAACAAGACAATCAATGAAGCTATTATTTAAACAAACACATGTCTATACGAACAAAATTATGGTGATGTAGAAGTTAAGGAACCGGCTATAGGTGAAGACGGTAGAAACGTTCAGTTTAGGCTGCATAATCACAAATGTTACAATCTGAAATAGGTATATATAATATACATCATTTTTGTACCTGCTCTCAGGGATTGATTAAATATTTGATTAAATGATCGAAAAAACTAAAGATAAATAAAATTGTTGTAACAGATACGTCTCGGTACGAAAGAAAATGTTTTCTGAATGTGCACTTCCCAGCTGCTGAAAATATTGTAACAATGGAAAGTACCGATTTGTGGCTAGAAGAAGATGAAAAAGATCCATGTTATTAATTGCGTCAGAAGAGGCGATAGTTAAAGGATGATGGAAATAGAATGCTAAGAATAGATGAAGATAGTCATACAGAATGTTGATATTTGTGAATCAAGATCAAATCATATTGAGAAAAACGAACACATAAATTTCTTGGTCAAATGAAATGAGTCAAAATGATGACAAATCGTGATTTTAAGATCATATGAGGCACACATATAAAGTATTCAAAAAATTTTCTCAGAATAAACAGAAGAAAATCCGTAGTTTCTTGAAACATTGATTGTTTCAAGTGATCTAATCTAAATGTGGATGAACATGATGCTCTCTGTAATAAAATTCAAATATATTAATGTAAGATTTGTTTCCTCTGTATTTATTTATCATTTGCATTATTGCAACTTAAACATTTTTTTTCAAATATTGTATATAGTTTTTTAAATGTAGCCGAACTAATTTTGTAGGTCATTATCAATTATACTTTCATCAATCCTGGTGACTTACTGCACAGTATTATGGGACATATAAGGCTTATTGAAGGGCATAAAAAAAAGTCTAAAAAATAATTGGAAAATAGAAATTCAGGCATATACTCTTAATGTGTAATGTGATCCTGATCATCTTTGATACAGACAGATATCAAAATGTGATTTTGTGCCGGTGATAATATTGCTAATGTCAATGTGAGTTATAAAACGCCAGTTCTGTGAGAGTAAGGTCTTTTACACGATCATATTTATAAAAAGCAGATCACATACATTTTTAATTATTGTATACAGTTTTTTAACGGTAGCCAAACTAATTTTGTAGTCCATTATCAATTATACTTTCATCAATCCTGGTGACTTACTACACAGTATTATGTTATAAATAAGGCTTATTGTAGTGCATAAAAAAGAAGTCTAAAAAAATAAATTGGAAAATAGAAATCCAGGCATAAATTCTTAATGTGTAATGTGATCATCTTTGATACAAATAGGTATCAAAATGTGATTTTTGCCGGTGATAGTATTGCTAATGTCAGTGTGAGTAATGAAACGGCAGTTCTGTGGGAATGAGGTCTTTTATACGATCACATTTATAAAAAGCAGATTACATACATTTTCAATTATTGTATATTGTTTTTTAACGGTAGCCGAACTAATTTTGCAGGTCATTATCAATTATGCTTTAATCAATCCTGGTGACTTAGTGCACAGTATTATTGGATAAATAAGGCTTATTGTAGTGTATAAAAAAGAAATCTAAAAAAATAAATTGGAAAATCGAAATTCAGGTATATACTCTTAAAGTGTAATGTGATCATCTTTGATACAGACAGATATCAAAATGTGATTTTGTTCCGGTGATAATATTGCTAATGTCAATGTGAGTAGTGAAACGCCAGTTCTAGAGGAATGAGATCTTTCGCGCGGTCACATTTATTAAAAGCAGATCACATACATTTTTACTTACCTCTGTCATTTTCTAAAGTTGTTCATATGTTTCTCATCTACTTTTGGTCGTAGAGATCTTCTGAGTATCCCTCCCTTTTAATGCTTTCGCTTTAAAAGAATGTACAAATGTGAATCTCTTGATTAATATTTTTGTCCACAAGAAAAAATTAATAAAATTTCTTACGGAGTCTTCAATTCGTTTCTTAACCCTGGATGACAAGCACAATTTTTTCTTACTTGGAAACACGTAACATAATTTATTAAGGGAAAACGTGTACGTGGCCATTCAAGTGTGAGACAAATTTTCTTCACAACATATAAAGGGAATTATGCGTTATGTCAATATGGTTTGTCGCATTTTATCTTTGTATATTTTAATCAATTTTAAGAGTTCTATATCTGCTATGATAATGTAGCGATCTCATCTTACTTGATCAGTATACAGCGAGTTACTATCTTAGAGTAACTGGCTTGGCCTTTTGGTCGGCGCTAACGTTCTCGCCTCCTGATCATGAGATCTCTGGTTCATATCCCAGCGGTGCCAATTCTAACTCTCTCCTCATTGGTGACCCGGACAAACACGCAACAACAACCTTCAGGAACAATCATCTCCTCCCATAACCAACAGATGGCAGCACGAAAAAAATCATCCCTTGCATCCAAAAGTTTGTGAAACGCTCACAGCACAAAGACTGTCATCCCGTGCATCACATATGCGTGCGACAGCATCATTCACGAGTGCATATCGCTCGTAAGACGTCAGCAAAACGTCTTTCTCACTAGGGATGGAGTGCCTAGCGATCTCATCTCACTTGATCAGTATAAAGCGAGTTATTAGCTTAGAGTAACTAGCTTGGCCTTTTGCTCGACGCTAACGTTCTCGCCTCCTGATCATGAGATCCCTGGCTCATATCCCAGCGGTGCCAATTCTTACTCTCTCCTCAATAATAATTAAGATGTCCACAAACATATTATTCGTCATTTGAATCTAATTCTTATTCTGAATTCTTCAATAATTGTTTCTTAATCTCCATTGTTAAGAATTTCTTTATGAATTCACATTTTCACTAGTAATGTTTATAGGTACTCCACTTCAGTATTTTTATTTAAATAAACATTCATTTTCAGATTAAATATACAATTCTAAATTAAAACAAAAAGAGGCGCACTCTTCCAATGGGGGAGGGGGGGTGACACAGACCTGTTTACACAGGTATAGCGACAGGCATACTCTGATAATAACAGACATATAAAACTGAAAGTCCTATTATTGTTACGCAGATGACGTTGAAAATAGCTGCCTAGCAACCTGATCATTTTGAATAAAAAGGTAAATCACTGTAATATAATTTTGTAGCTTCAAAGTCTGATAGACCGTGCACGCGTTCTCTGATCTTGATTTTAAATGAGCTCCTATGAGCGTAATTTGATCGGCTTTAAAAAGTTTTAGGGAGATTGAATTATCATTAAAAAACTGTGGCAATCTCCCTGTAAACGGATTTCAGTTCATTTGTCTTTGATTTGGGAATTTTTTTGCCGAATCAGCTGCTGTTAAAAGATCCAATAGCCATTTTCGTCTGATTAAATAAGATCAGTTAAACATCTGAAAATAAGATAATATACAATGAATTAAGTAAACAGAGTATTTTTCTCCCGGTATATTTTAATAACGCTATATGAAAGTTTTTTAACAAAATGACTGCCTTCCCTTATTTTTATAGCTTATAGATGGCGCTGTTGCCGCTTTCGGCAAAATATCCTGAGATATTTTGCCAAACATGAAGTGAAGTGAATCTATGTAATTATGATTGCGGGGTTTTTTGTAGAGTTTCGGCGTCTGTACAAAATGTAACGCACCTAGCGAAGTTCTCTTGTGATAACCGGAACTATGTGTGTTCCATCCCTATATTATGCGCTTTACGCGAATTGTATATATTTTGTGTGTGGTTGTTATTAAAATGTGATTGTTTAAGTGTCGAAAGAGTTTTTCCAAACCCACATCGACAGAAGTTGATTTAAATAAGACATTTTAAATCTATCGTTTTAAATGTGACGTAATTTTCACCAAAATCTTCTTTCTCTTTTTAATATTCACTTGAAAATACTCCTCTAGTTTGAAAGGGTCACCTGTGTTAAAATTCACAACAATAGTTAAAAAGGTTATCTCAAAATATGAAATAAATGTCTCGTGTAAATATATTTTTAAATTTAGACTGTTTTGCAATTTATTATTTGGTCATTTTAAAAATGACGTATTTTTTTTTACTTACTGCTTTTAACGCATATTAATAAATTTATTATTTTAAAGTTTTCTTTCTCTTTTTAATATTCACGTGAAAGTACTTTTGTTGCTATAAAGAAAATATTTTTATTTGCGCTGCCTTAGGATAGGAAACAATTGTTTGAAACATCATCTAGAAATGTGAAATAAATGTCTCGTGTAAATATTTTTTTAATTTAAACTGTTTGGCAAAATTATTATTATTTCGCCATTTTAAATAGGACGTATTTTCTTCCATTTAAGGCTTTTAATGCACGTAATGCATTTATTATTTAAAGATTTTCTTTCTCTTTTAAAATTCAAGTGTGAATATAGTTTTTATTATGTAAATTTTCAATATTTTCTTGCTTTTAGTACGTAATCATTTAAATCTAATTTGAAAGGTTTTTTTTTCTGGTTATAACAGTCACGTGTAAATAAATTTTTATTCTGAAGGCAATATTAATCTTTGGGCTGTTTTTACAACTGGCAACAATTTAAAATAATAACATCTTCTAAAAAATGTAAAAAATATCGCTTGAAAGTCTGAAAATTTGAATTTAAAATGGAATTAAACCCTCAAAAACTTAGTCAAATTAAAAAAAAATTAATACATTCCGCCCACTGGAAGCTCCCAATATATTATCCTTAGAAAAAAGGATTAAATTCCTATGTATAGTTTTTGCTCCTATAAAACTTTTTTAATAGAATTTTTTTTTTTTTTTTACTAACTTTAACATTAAATATTTCTTAAACTAATTATTTGATTTAAAAACTGTCTGCTTCAGCGTGTTTATTAAAGACTTCTCTATAACACTACTAGTGATGGAAGAGTGTAGCAGCAGAAAATGAGTTGACACCGCAAAATTTTATTAGTATTCTTCATTTAACTTCGGGACATAATTTCTGAGATTTTTGAATGCGAAGAATACTAAAAACTAAACTAAACTCTGTGGCTATACAATCCAAGAAGGATCTGGGCCGACAGTGCCCATCTCTGTTTTCTTGACCCTGGGCCCCGAGGTGCTATACAGCATGCGTCCCGGCCAGGTGGTCAGCCTAACGCGAGACCCTCGGTGTTTAGTTCACAAGCAAGCTTGGTACTCATTTCATCGACCCCAAAGGGATGAAAGGCTGAGTGAACCTTGCCCAGTCGGGAGTCGAACTCTCGACCTGCGGTGCGGCAGTCAGATGTCCTGACCACTACACCACTGGGCTTCTGAATGCGAAGAATACTATAAAAATTTAGTGGTGACAATCGCACAATTGTTGCGCCATTGTTTTATCACTGTACTACCAACTTTCATATTTTTGTATGCAGTAGTTTTCTCAATATTAACGAAGAAAGCCCCCCGGTCACAAAAAAATCATTTACTTTGGCGTTGACAGCGTTTATTACTAATGACTTGCAGGTTGCAGGTGCATAGAAGACATTTTGCAGCCGTTGGTACGGTCTACGCTTTCAATTCGCATTGCGCCAATTATCTGCAAGATAACGCTCGACCGCGTACTGCACGATTCTCGCAACGATGTGTACAAGAATATAATGTCTCTCCAGAACCTATTACATCACCAAATCTCCTCCAATAGAGAATGTTTGGGAATAGTTGGAAAGGCTATTTCAGCCGTCCCGAAATACGACCGAACTTGTTTATCTGTTGCTACACTTATGGCAGAAGGGCATGGGTAACTTAACCTCTTTGGTCCCTGGGCCCCTATACAGGGACCTTTATTCTTTTCCTTATAAAAACTAAAATGTCCGATTTTTTTACATTTTCACATCACTTCTTAATAGCTGAATGTTTTTTTTTGTGTTCAAAGCAAACGTATAAATAGAAGCATCTAATCTGATTCTTACATAAAATAAATGTTATTTTCATCTGAGTTTGCAAAATGCCTAAAACTGCCTAAAAGACAGTATGACCAAGAAAGTGAGAAAATTTCATAAGTATTTAACTTAAATCTTTTTCAATAAATTTTTTTGCGGATTTGTAGATTATTTACTTGTTTAAAGCTCTTAAATTTGTGATTGCGTTAATTTAGGTTAATGGTTATTACATTGATGTTTTTAAGGGGGTTTGCAGTTTTAGATCCATATTTTTTAACCTAAATTACTAAGCGCCTAAAAGATAAATTTCAAAAAAGGTATTTTTCCTGTCATTTACGATGTCATTTTGTTTGGAAAAAAACCAATGAATAAGCATTTGTATTATTATTTTAGCTTCAGAACTGAAGAGGTAAATAGACTCAATGGCTCATCGAGTATCGGCTTTTATAGCTGCTAAATGCGGCTTTACAATCTACTAAAATTGACATTGGTTTACTGATACTAGTCAAAAAATCCTTTTTTGTTCATCTTAGCAAACACTATTTGCATCCCTAGTTTGATGGTCGTGGTTCAATTTTTTCTATGTGCAGATATATATATATATATATATATATATATTTATTTATTTATTTATTTTGCAACATAGTGTGTTTTCGTTATTTACAATTGTGTGAACATACGTAAATGGTCTAAGTATGTTTTTTGTGCGAATCAGAAATAAAAGATGGAGTTTATATGTGTTATTTTAGTGTAAATAAGAGAGAGAGAGGGAGAGATAGGTGTATGCGTATTTGTGCGTTTACCAATGAGTCATAAAGTGAGTCTCATAATTGTGCATGAGAGATAAAATGTGTGCGTATTCATAAATATATAATATTATAAACAATTGTGTTAGGTTTTTATTACATATAGCGTATTTGAAAGCATCCAACCTAAAAAAAAAATTGTAATATGTTAATAAATTTCTACCTATTAATGTGCAAAAAATTTCACGAAACGCTCAAACAAAATAGTTCTGCTTTATTTATACAGATTACTTACTTATGAATATAAAACTTTCTTATGATTTCTAATTCTATAATGAACTCAAACTAAATATAGATATCTTTTTATAATACTAAAAAAATTATTCGGTAACAATGCAACATTTTTGTGTAGTTTTTCATTTATTTTTAGGTTTTTAAGCAGTCAAAATAAAATGAAATGCACCTCTAAGTGGATTTTGTTTTCCTGTATTATAATCGATATTATTTATTCTTACTTAAAGACCGTTAAATTTGAATGGAGACCGTATATGAAGAAACCACAACATCATTGCACACATAAAATAATCAAAATGCTGTAAAAAAAAATAGAAATTTGTTTTCTAAGAACCGTAGGTCTTACAACGAAGTAAGTGAAATAAATTTTGAAAAATATTAATTAAGAAAAGTAGTCAATTAAAAAAAATTAAATAAAAGCAGTATATTATTTTTAATTCATTTGATTCGTTTTGACTTATCTTTGTTCCTTTTTTTAGATAACATCGGCTTCAAATTACGTTAAAGCTCATTCATATAATTAAAATTTAAAATTCCCCGCAAAAAAGATAAAACATCCTGTCATTCATTTATCAATGAAACTATCGTTTCCAAAAATATTTCAGTTTATTCTTTTATTTCACGCGTTCAAGTAGCAAAGTTACCTTCTCTTAATTTTAACAAAAGTTTGACTTAATATGACTTAATATTGTAGTTTGACTTAATATTGTCGTAACGCATTATATATTAATTTAATTTTCGGTTATCCGAAATTTTCTTTTCAGTGAATAAGTAAAATACATAACGAAAAAAATATTACAATTAGTACAATAAAATTTAGTCGCATTAAAGCTGACACCAGAATGCTCAAAAATAAAATTCTAAAGCCATTAATTAACACTTTTAACATGGTTAAATATTTTGCATTTGCATCATGATTTTTCTTTAAATTAAGAGTATATTCATGTACTCAAAAAACAATGTATTATTCTAAAATTACATCACGCTATTTCTGTTTCTTTTTTAAGTAACAAACGATATACTTTAATAACGATCTTGATACTTTAATAACTTTTAAACGATCTTTAAGTAACAAACGATAATAGGCTTTCGGGCAAAGAAAAATTCTGATTTTTTTTTTTTTTTTTTTTTTTTTTTTTTTAAGTATAAAACCTAAACATAACGCCACGGGTTAAAACATAATTTACAATTATCTCTATATAATAAAACACAGTGTAACGCGTCCGGGGCGACACCATCCTCGAGAAAAGCAATTATCGTGATCAGGTTAGGCATAAATATTCAAGAGACCGCAATTTTGCCAATTGTTCGATGTATAGAAATATACGCATAATCTGCTGTATATCACATCTATTCTTCGTTTTTTTTTTCTCTAAAACGTTCAAAATATATCAAATTATAATGTTTTAAATTCTAAATTAAAAATAACGGATAACCAGCTATTTCCTTGTAAACAACGGATAATAAGAGTGCAAGATGAGATTAACTTTGCTTTGGCGCCATCTTTCTGTGATCAATATAAATGAAAACTTTCGATATCGATTGAAATTAGAGTTTCTTATAAGGAAAAAAAAATGCAGACGTAATGATGTAATTCGAGATGAATTTTTTAAAGCTTCATTTATATATTTGGTTTGGTTTGGTTTGGTTTAGTACCCCACCGTAGTGGAGTTATTGCTTTTTGGGGCCTATAGCAACTATGGTTTTTCGCCTCGAATGATCCTTATTATATACAGAAACAACAACAACTCACAACAATTTTTATTTCTTGTTCCATTACATATTTATATAACTACAAATCGACATTCACAAATACATCCATGTCTTACCCAAGGATTCGAACCCGGGCCCCCGCCTTGGCAGCAGCTGTCACTACCGACCACGCCACTGGGCGACTTCATTTATATAATTTTAAAATTTCATTCAATATAAATAAAATTATTATTATTATTATTATTATAATGACTTTGATCGAATTTTAATTTTGTTTTATTTAGCTTAACATTTATCTGCTTATTTTTTTTTTCATTTTGTTTGGATTATAAATGTTTTTTTTTTTTGTTTTTTTTTTGGTACTTTTCGTTTAGCCGGACGCCAGTGTTATACATACATATATATACATACATATATGTTAATATACATACATATACATATACACATACTGTATATATACACACATATATATATATATGGAAATATATATGTATATATACATATCTGTATGTATATAAATATGAATATATAATACTGGCGCCCGGCTAACCGAAAAGTACCTTTTTTTCCCAGATATAACTGATATATAAGACGTTTTGATTGCATTAGTATGGCTGAAAATTATCTTTTCACTTATTAAATTATAATTTTGTTTGTTCAAATGTTATTATGTTAAAAATCGAAATTTTATCTGCATTGATATAATTAATATATGTGCTAGATAACATGGTATGTGTATTCCTTACATTTTAATTACATTTGATATAAATTTACTTACAATACGAGTCAATTTCAAGTGGATATAAGCTAAGTTCTTAAAAATTGATAAATTAAAATTACAGTTTTACGAAAGAAATAATAATAATAATAACTTTTGATTTTATTTATACCAAATGAAATTTTAAAGTTATATAGCTGAAGATTTAAAAAAATTATCTTTAATTAAATCAATGTGTCCTGCGTATTTTCCATACAAAAAACAAAAACAAAAAAAACCCTACAAATTTTAACAAACGTTTCTTTGTTTATATTAATTGATGATAAACGACGTCAAGTCTATACTTAGAAATGAAACGTAAAGCTCCATAGATGAGTAAAACCCGCTGAACTGATCCCACAGAGTTCTAATACAGTATCTCTATCTCTTAACTCCGTGCCTTGATCCACCCCTACAGAAAAGCGGTCGGACATTCATTATTCAGATTCATTCATTTTTATAAAAATAATAAGAAAATAAAATATTAAAATAATATATTAAAAAAAAGAAAACCTTTAACGCATTGAATATTTAATTTTAATATTTTTTGAAATCTTCAAAAATTGTGTTTCACTTTGCTAATTATTATTACTGTTGCGATAAATACTACTGTTTGTTTTGTCTAATTGTTAACGCAGATGAACATTCCGTCACTTTTGACGGGGTTATACTCTAGTCAACATTATAAAGTTTAATGTATATTTCAACGCTCTATTTAAAGGCAAAAGAACTCATGGCGTATTTAATTTAAACTTGAATATAAAGTTTTAAAAAAACTTTATGTTAGATTGTCTTGACATATTGTCTTACAATGGCTATATTAAAATGGCACGCAGCTTGGTACATAAAAATAGAAATTAAGGTTTTTGAATAATTTCAAAACGACAAATCAAATACAATTAAAATCGCGAAACAAATAGTTTTTCTTCCTCAATAAAAGAATATTAATTAAATGGATGAAAACTAAAAACTAAATTTATCTATTAACCAAAAAAGTATAAAAAAAAATGTGAAAGGAACATAATAAAGTAATTTTTTATTGCACAATGCATGTGCTAGAATTAGAGATAAATTGATTGTCACACACTTTAAAAAAATATCTAGTTAAATTAGCATCAAAGGAATTTACTTCCTATGCGCTATAAATTTATAATAGCTTTAGATATATTTGAAAGTCTTTTTAATTAAAATTAAGCGCAATTTACAAATTTCGATTACTGCTTATGTGTAAACAGAGTTAATTACTTTTGATGCTATGATGCATGAAGTGATGTGAAAATAGTATTTTTTAATTTACCAGTTCTTTTCTTTGATAAGAATTTTTTTTTTTATCATCAGGATTAGATGTTTATTGAAATTTGAAAAATAGTTAGCGATTTTTATCATATAAATGTGAAGACATTTTAATTAAGGAACGTTTCTTTTATTTATAATACACTACCAAATTTAATTTTAATTTTTTTGAAGATTTAACGTTTAATCAAAAAACCATTTTTATAGAATGAGACGTGTTTTTATGAAGGATTTTATTTTTTTCTCAAAATAAAGATGGGAATGATAAATTAATTACACTGCATATGTGGTTATATAAGTTTCAATCATCTATGCTTATATATGTTACCGGCCATACCCGATTTTATGTCAAACTAGATTGGCCTAGGCCAAACTAGTTTATCGTAACGTGCATAGGATAAACTAGTTTATCCTAACGCGCATAGGATAAACTAGTTTTTCCTAAGCCAAACTAGTTTATTCTAACGTCCATAGGATAAACTAGATTTTCCTAAGACAAACTAGTTTATCCTAACGTCCTTAGGTTAAACTAGTTTTTCCTAGGCCAAACGATTTTATCCTAACGTCCATAGGATAAACTAGTTTTTTCTAGGCCAAACTAGTTTGGCCTAACGCTCATAGGATAAACTAGTTTAGCCTGCAATGCACTGGTCCGAACTAGTTTATCCTAGGCCAATTCAATTTAGCGTGATTTTATTGATCGCGAAAACCGCCCCGGTGCCAACTTTCTAGCTTATACTAGGCCGATCTTGCTTATCCTAGGCCAATGCAAGTTGACGTGCTTTTATTGATCCCAACTACCGCTCCGGCGCCAACCTTGTGCAAAATAGTAGTCCCGCCACCACTGTATAATATATTTTATTGGATGGGGAGTGGGATACTGTCCTTCTATCTTCACCATTTCACCACCATCGTCAGTTACTAAATATGTTTCGTATGACAACCTGTGTACTGGAGCACAAAATAATGGGATGAGAGGTTATCATAAAATTTAGGAGACGAAGAATTTAAGATTGATTAAGAAGATGATTGATTATTAATGTACGGTATGGTACATAAATTCTAATAAACAGTGAAATCAATTCTTGTGTAATTTCCGAAACATCGATGTCAATTTATTTTGCTTCAATTTTTACCGTTCTTTAACAAGTTTTTCTTGGATTTTAAGAGTGAACAATATAGATTTCGGAAATAAAGCCATGTTCCTCTAAAGCATATAGTAATTTTCTAGTCAAACATATACATTTTTCAAGTGACATCTTTTCTTCTGCCGGTTCCCCGTCCTCCTTCCTCTGAGCTGCTATTATAGCGTTATCGGTGGTTCTATTTAGCACAGCTTGAGCTATGTCAATGCTCGCTAATCGATCTCTTTCGACGTCGAAATTTTTAAATCATAAACAATTGTTGTTTTTCTTTTTCCCATAAGTTGGAAGAATAAAAAAGGGGGGAGGGGAGTTCTTCTTCGTTGCCATATTTTTTAAGTTGGCGGATTTTTGAATGCCGAATTGTCGAGGTCACATTGTATTAGTATTTCAAAGTAAAATATGAAACAACTAGGACAAAATAAAATAAAATAAAAAAGGCAAAATTAAAAGAAAAGAAACATAAATCTTTTAAGGATTTTTAATTTTGTGTGCTGAGAGAGGGCGGGGGACAAATATTTATTGAATAAAAATTACAATGGTGATGATAAATGTGTAACGACATTAAAATATTATCGTAATTCATTTAAATGCGCTCTTCAACTCCAACTTAATTTATTTGAAAATATTTTAACTGCTGCTGTTAATATTTAATTGCAGTGTACAACTAAAATATGTTATTTGCAATTGAACCTCATTGCAATTGAATTTTAATTAGTTGCAGCTTGCTTTTAATTGCTATTAAATCAAATGCAATTAATTTTACAAAGAAATTTATTATTTAAATAAAAATATAATTGAATTGTTCATAACTGCACAGTTATGCTGCTTAAAACAAAATCTTACAAGGAGGGGGCCAACCAACGCTCCTTAGTTCTTGAGAAACCGGGGGGGGGGGGGTCTAATAAGAGTACACAACTTAAATACTAACTTTGCAACCGCAATGATAGTTTGGTCGTAGCTCAGTTGGTAAAAAATCGCTGGCTGATCTGCGGTCCCGGTTCGGTACCCGAACGTGCTACATTTGTTGTTCTCATTTTTTGTTTTATAAATATACTTGTAATTATAATTTAATAATTTCAATTACAAATTTTAATATCATACATTAATTATAATGTTAACAAACTTAAATTTATAATTTTTTTTTAAACTAGTATTTCTCATCCTTTAAAGAGATTTAAAAAGAAATTGGATCTATTATTGAATGATAAAAATTCTAAAATCGTGACAAAATCTGTTATGGTGCCATCTAGTTGGTGAAAACAAAATAATCGAAAGCGCAAGCATACGTATTACAAATTTTAGAATCTTTAATATGCAAAAAATCGGTTGTAATTTATTTCTGATGCTAATTTTTAATATAATTATGCTTGTTACTTTAAAAACAGAATAATAGTGTTATCGCATTGACTTTCTTTGTTAAAGTAATGAGTAAATGATGTTTCTTTAAAATCACGAATTGACACAATTGCTCAATACCATTGCATCGATAAAGAATGTATGAAATACATTTTAAAAGTGATTTTTAAAAAATTAACAGTTTTATCATGTTTTATATAACTATTTATTTAAAAGTAAAAAATTAATTAGGTTAAAATTATAACTGATATACAATATTTTAAATTTTAATTGACAATGATATTATTAATTATACTTACAAGTATATTTATAAAACAAAAAATGAGAAAAACAAACATAGCGCATTAAGGTATCGAACCCGGGTCTGCGAATCAGCCGGCAAACGCCATACCAACTGAGCTACGACCAACCAATCATTGAGGTTGTAAAGTAAGTATTTAAGTTTTGTACTTTTATTAGACCCCTGGTTTCTCAAGAACTAAGGCGCGTTGGATAAAATCCGTTGAACCTGACACTAAGGGGACTCTACCCTACAACATATATTAAAACAATCAAAATCTGCGATTAACAAGGTTGGCCCTCTCCTTGTTAAATTAAATCATTAGTAGTAGTCATAATAATATATTCCAAAGTTCAATTGTGTTATAAATAAAATCAATCAATTAATAGAATAATATTTATTATAAGAAAGTTGTTACTTCTGTTTTTTATTTGTGTTAAAAATAAGTTATCAAATTTCTTCAAACTTTAACAATTAGAGAAAATAAGACATAGTAACAAACTGGAAAAAATGAGGAAAATATCTTTATTTTTCGTTAAACTAGGACTTCCCTCAGAGGGATTAGTCTGAGCGATATTGCTGAGAACATAGATTTAATAATAACATGTGGAAACAAAGAAAATGAGATGTTATCATTAATTGTCCATATACTGCGATAAATTGAAATGATGAAAATAAACGAATCGTAGAATTACAAAATCTTATATATAAATTCGTATACACTGTTTAAAAAAAATGGGAATTCAAACCATTCAAGACAGCCATGCATGGATATAAAATTGACAGTACGCAATATATTAAAAGTAAAATAGAAAATGAAACACTAAATTACTTATATCGGAATTTTAACTGCATAAAATGATGCCAAGAGCATAATCAGACGCTCCGCACCAATTTGAGTAACTTTAAATGACAAATGTATGATGTTTAAAAAGAATGGACTATACTTTATATGGTGTGTTCTCCCCGGGAACAGTTAATATTGTACAATATCTATTTTACACGGATGCAATGAAGTTGTCGATAACATTTAAGGAATTCTCTCCTCAAAATCTGATATAGTATCAAAGTACTGAATACATCAACAGTGGCATGCAATGCTTCATTAGAGTGTGTTTTAGATATGCTCGATCGGATTTAAATGATGAGTGTATTCTGGCCACTACATACGCTGTATTGTTTTGTTTTCAAACATATTCTGCACAAATTGAGCTGTATTTAGCATGTATTAAATAAAAGAAATCGGCAATGATTACAACATAAGGTCTGACACAAGATCTGAATATATCGTCTGCATAACTTTTGAGCTGTCAAAGTGTCATTTGAAGTAATTTACAAATCCATACATATTTATTCAGCAAATCATGCAAGCTAACATACGCCAATATGAACCCGATTATAAAATTTCACCAGAATAAGTTAATATATAAAAAATCTATTAATGATAATTGAGAATATGACCTTATGATAAAATGTCTAGGAAAATGAATCGGATAGAAAATTCATATCACATTTAAAACGGCACTTCCCTCTGTTAGTGGCCTTGGCAAGAGAGAGAAAAGCCTAGAGAAGGAACACTTTAACAAGTACTTTCGGGCAACCTACTCACTGTTTCATAAAGGTCTTTATTCAATATTTACACATGTTTTGCGGAGGAAATGCAGCAGTATGAAATATTTAATGTTGCTGTACCTAATAATTCCAAATTAATGGTAATTGAGATCCTTTTCCGTTAATTTCATCTTTTTAAATTTTAAGTTTTTTAGAAACCATTCATAGAGACAATTGTATATTTTAAAACTAACCCGAAGCAAAATTTCAGGATTTTGGGCTCAGCAGTCACACAGAAATAGAAAATTTTCGAAAGTTTTTTGTTTCTGCACTGTTTTATTATAGCGACATTTTTAGAAATTGTTCTGTTGCGAGAATTTACGTCATGATAAATACAGTCATGTCAATTTTCATGTTTATATTCCTAACAAGTCCATGTACTTCGTAACTTAAATCATCTTTAGATCTTTTTCCACTTTGTTTAGTCTTTCTATTTTTTAGAATTCGTTCTGCAACGAGCATTTACATCTTATTAATTACTACCATGCCAAAATTCTACACTGGTGTCCAAAATTAAGGACCGATCGCAAAAATAATAATTTTCAAGCACGCGAATACTCAAAAGAAAATAATATAATTTGAATAATTACTATATCTACAGCACAGCTAGTCCATATAACATCTCATTCATGTCACACATGGTCACAAGTGTCACAGTCACTACGGTGAAGCAAAAAAATAAGAAATTCCATACATCTCATTAAAAGTCTCAAATGATCCCTATACGTGACTCTACTGAGTTGTCACTGTGACTGCTGCTTGTGACCTGTCACCATGGGACTTTACAATGTAGTTACATTGTGACTCGCATGTGATTGTCATCTATAGACTCAATTTCAAAGTCATCGTGAACGCTGCATTGTGATAAGTTATCAAATAATGTGACATTAAAGCCACATGATGACTTTCAGGTGACAGAGAGATTACTGTGAAGTCACCATTCTGCCCTTTTGTCAATTGTCCTTTGTGTTTCAGCCCCTTAATTAGGGGCTGAGTTAGAAAAATTGCTTAAAATATAGAAGTTAGAGCCCAGAGGGTTAAATATTAGACTTTTTCAAAATTTTATTATTTGTCGTTTGATGTGAGGTGTTCATCTATAAGTATGCAAATCATGTGGTGTTCATCTATAAGTATGTAAGTATTTCAAGATATAGAATTATCAAGGTGTTCATCTATAAGTATGTAAGTATTTCAGCCCCTTAATTAGGGGCTGAGTTAGAAAAATTGCTTAAAATATAGAAGTTAGAGCCCAGAGGGTTAAATATTAGAGTTTTTCAAAATTTTATTATTTGTCGTTTGATGTGAGGTGTTCATCTATAAGTATGCAAATTTTCACGTCTCCAACTTAATTAGGGGCTGAGTTAGAAAAATTGCTTAAAATATAGAAGTTAGAGCCCAGAGGGTTAAATATTAGACTTTTTCAAAATTTTATTATTTGTCGTTTGATGTGAGGTGTTCATCTATAAGTATGCAAATCATGTGGTGTTCATCTATAAGTATGTAAGTATTTCAAGATATAGATTTATCAAGGTGTTCATCTATAAGTATGTAAGTATTTCAGCCCCTTAATTAGGGGCTGAGTTAGAAAAATTGCTTAAAATATAGAAGTTAGAGCCCAGAGGGTTAAATATTAGATTTTTTCAAAATTTTATTATTTGTCGTTTGATGTGAGGTGTTCATCCATAAGTATGCAAATTTTCACGTCTCCAACATAATTAGGGGCTGAGTTAGAAAAATTGCTTAAAATACACAAGTTAGAGCCCAGAGGGTTAAATATCAGACTTTTTCAAAATTTTATTATTTGTCGTTTGATGTGAGGTGTTCAGCTATAAGTATGCAAAATGTCATGTCTCCAACTTAATTAGGGGCTGAGTTAGAAAAATTGCTTAAAATATAGAAGTTAGAGACCGGAGAGTTAAATATGACTTTTTCAAAATTTTATGATTTATCGTGTTATCGCAAGTGTTCAGCTATAAGTATGAAAACTTTCATGTCTCCAACTTAATTAGTGGCTGAGTTAGAAATATTGTTTAAGATACACAAGTTAGAGCCCAGAGGGTTAAATATTAGACATTTTTCAAAATTTTATTATTTGTCGTTTGATGTGAGGTATTCAGCTATAAGTATGCAAAATGCCATGTCTCCAACTTAATTAGGGGCTGAGCTAGAAAATTTGCTTAAAATATAGAAGTTAGAGACCGGAGGGTTAAATATGACTTTTCAAAATTTAACGATTTATCGTGTTATGGCAAGTGTTCAGCTATAAGTATGAAAACTTTCATGTCTCCAACTTAATTAGGGGCTGAGTTAGAAAAATTGTTTAAGATACAGAAGTTAGAGCCCAGAGGGTTAAATATTAGACCTTTTTCAAAATTTTATTATTTGTCGTTTGATGTGAGGTGTTCATCTATAATATGCAAATTTTTATGTCTCCAACTTAATTAGGGGCTGAGTTAGAAAAATTGCTTAAAATACACAAGTTAGAGCCCAGAGGGTTAAATATCAGACTTTTTCAAATTTTATTATTTGTCGTTTGATGTGAGGTGCTCAGCTATATGTATGCAAAATATCATGTCTCCAACTTAATTACGAGCTGAGTTAGAAAAATTGCTTAAAATATAGAAGTTAGAGACCGGAGGGTTAAATATGACTTTTTCAAAATTTTATGATTTATCGTGTTATCGCAAATGTTCAGCTATAAGTATGTAAGCTTTCATGTCTCCAACTTAATTAGGGGCTGAGTTAGAAAAATTGCTTAAAATACACAAGTTAGAGCCCATAGGGTTAAATAGTAGACCTTTTTCAAAATTTTATTATTTGCCATTTTATGTGTGGTATTCAGCTATAAGTATGCAAATTTTCAAGTCTCCGACATATATAGTTTCTGAGAACGGGCTCTGTGACAGACGGACAGACAGACAGACAGACAAAGGTGTGATACAGGTAGGGTTTCGTTAGATGAACGAAACTCTAAAAACATGCTGCGGATGACTGTAACAACATCCTAAAATTACATTACCATCAGCGATCTACCAATCCCGAATTTAATTTATTTTCGTTTCATATATTCTTATTCTTTGTGCGGCCCTGTAAAATAACTATCAATATTATATTCAGTAAAACCTCTGAATAGCGGACACCTCGAGAATGCAGAGTTTGTCCTCTATTTAGAGGTGTCCGCTACTGAGAGTAAAACGTGTACAGTTATTTAAGTGTTGGTAATCGAAAAATGTCCGCTAAATAGAGGTATCCGCTAATCGGGTGTGTCCGCTATGGAGGTTTTATCAGTAAATCCCCTGAATAGCGAACACCTCGGGAGGGCAGAATTTGTCCTCTATTTGCAGGTGTCCGCTACTGAGAGTAAAAAATGTACAGTTATTTAGGGGTTGGTAATCGAAAAATGCCCGCTAAATAGAGGTGTCCGCTAATCGGGTGTGTCCGTTATGGAGGTTTTACTGCATAATAATATCATCCTTCACAAATTTCATGCTGTATGATAGAAGGACAGACATCCAGAGAAAGATAACCTCCCGGAGCAATAAACACTCATGTCTTTTGTTTTAATCATCCACAATTGTATGTCATACATCAGGCCAGATTATATACATCAGGCTAAAAACGATCACCGTGGTACGGAGTACTGTATTATTATTTGTTTGCCCACCAAAACTGGTTGCCACGGGTTGTTGCAAGGTTTGTAATCACGTGGTTGGAACTGATCTATTCAATTACTGCGTGCGTATTTTTTTTATTATTATTTGCTCCATGTGTTCAAACCAGTTGTCTACGAAAACATCCACCGGTGAAAGTGACGCACACCAAATTTCTGTGACGTATGCAGATAAATTGTGCCTTTTTATCAGTTTTTTTTAATATAATTTTTAAACGGTTTGGAATCTATTTTTCATAGTAGGTGCATTCAGTAGGTGGCCCTCATAGGTACCTTCTGGTGCAATCAGAAACGAAATCCGACAAATATTTTTTGAGTTATGCTTGACGAAAGGTTTTTATTAGGCTTTTATTTTAGTAGGACATGGCGTTAATATCCATCGTAGTTGTAATGTGTCCGGACAGTAATATTGCGCTGAGTATTAGCCTTCGCTTCTCTCAGACTGATAGACTGACCGCTCAGACTGACTCAGAATATTTATTTTGAAATTAAAAGCATTTAAACCTCAAAAAGATCTTTGTTTTAAGGAAATGTATTAAACATAAATCACCGTAAAGTAATAACATTTCCTCACTCTAATTCACCTCCGCTTCCCCCACTTGATAATATACCTGAAAGAACGCCCCCCCCCCCCCCCACAGAAATGGAATAGGTGGAAAAAATAATAAATATATAATTTTTAATTGTGGAAGAATAGCGATTCAAAAATACGTGCATTAAAAAATAGTTTGGTCGGGCCAAATGTTACTGATATTTTTGCTGAAGAGACCAGCGATCCTGCCGGTCCAAATGATTTTCATATGAGCTGGGTTGGAAACTGGACTGAAATTTTCGGCCTGTGCAGACCTCAAGAAGAATGCATTCCGGTCTCAACTTCAGCCGGAAAAATATAGAGTCTCGGCCGATCTTGGTCCGAACCTCTCGAAAAAAAGTAATCCCCAAACTAAGACCGAATCCAGTGTCGGTAAGGAAAATTGGGCGTGCCCGTAAAGACTCTTACATCGAATAACCAAAAGACTAACTCACAAAATTTTGTAAATTTAGACACTAAACTTCTATTATATTTTTTAAGAAAACGAGTTTTTGGTGAACTTCGCTCATATCCATAGATGTGTTTGAGTTGAGCAGATTCGTTTGAAAAATTTTGTATTTGAGCGTGAACTTGACTCATTTTTGAGAAATTGAATTTAAGTTTGAATGTAGTTTGGTTATTTATTTATTTCGTGAGCGTGCCCAACACTAGTTCGCATCGATTAAAGCACGTCAATTTGAATTCGCCTAGGATAGACTAAAAGATTGGCGCCGAAGCGGTCTTAGGGATCAATAAAAGCACGCCAAATTGAATTGGCCTAGGATAAACTAGATCGGCCTAGGAATAACTAGTTCAGACCAATTAATAGCAGACTAAATTAGTTTATGTTATGAGCGCTAGGCCAAACTAGTTTGGCATAGGAAAATCTAGTTTTCTAGTTCATCTGATGCGCGTTAGGATAAACTACACTGCTCAAAACAATTAAAGGATATTTGAAGTTTTATATAAAATAAAGATATAAACGAAATTTTTTTTGCCGAAAATAGAAGAAGAGAATCACAAATGCAAATTTTTCTGGTTTTCAAACTGTGGAGTATGCAAATTTTGAGTTCGACGTCAAAAACGTCGTTTCAGCGGCAGCGAATGAAATTTGACTTTCAACTGGATAAAAGAGAATGAAGACAAGGATGATCGGCATTCAGTGATTGCTTTGTTTCGATGAGTACGATGTCTCAGCGAAGTCATTTGACAGATTCAGAAGCTTTGAGAGTTGTTGGTAGGTTAGAAGGGGGCCAAACTCAAGCCGAAGTAGCGCAAGCCATTGGAGTGTCACAAAGTGTCATTTCCAGGATCTGGAACCGTTTTTTGGAGAGTGGATGTGCAGGCCGAAGACCATGGCAAGGTCGTAGACGGGCAACAACGCCCAATGAAGATCGGTATTTAACGTTAACAGCTCGGAGACACCGAACCATGAACGCTACTCTTCTCCAACAACACCTTCGCTCGGCTACAGGCACCACGATTTCAACTCAGACTGTCCGAAACCGGGTCCATGCTATAGGTCTGTATGCTCGCCGACCGATGGTATGTGTTAGATTAACATCAAGGCATCGTCGCGACCGCAGGGAGTGGGCAACCGAGTATGTCAACTGGAGGAGAAATGAATGGAGCAATATTCTGTTTTCTGACGAGTCCCGTTTTTCTGTGCATCCGGATAATAGGCGTATTTTCATCTGGAGGGACCGTGGCAGTAGGAATAATCCTGCGTCGTGCACGAAAGTGTCAGATTTGGCGGTGGAGGAGTGTTGGTGTATGGTGGCATCTCCATTGACGGGCCCACTGACCTCTACATCATTCGAGATGGAGCTCTGACTGGTCGCCGATATAGGGATGAGATCCTCAGACCTATTGTAGTCCCTTACGCTGCAGCAATCGGAGATAACTTCATTTTAATGGACGATAACTGCAGGGCACATCGTGCAAACCTGATGGAGGATTTCCTTTTCGAGGAAGGAATCGTTCGAATGGAATGGCCAGCGTGTTCTCCAGACATCAATCCAATCGAACACGTTTGGGACGCTCTAGGAAGACGAGTTTCTGGCCGCCAACAACCCCCACAAACTCTCCAAGAACTGGAAAGAGCTCTTCTGGAAGAGTGGGGCAGAATACCCCAACTTGTCATTAATAGCCTCATTGAGTACATGCGTCAAAGGTGTTCAACGTTGCTGGCCGCCCGTGAAACCATACCCCCTACTGAAAATGATTTTGTTTGAAGAAAACACATTTTCTTATTCTTTTTTTCTCATATGCACAAATTGTGTTTTTTTCCTTTAGTACACAAATGCGCAATAAAATGCATTTTTTTCTGCCAAACATGTGTAATTTATTCTCATATAACCTACTATGTCTGTCGACCATGTATCAATCAGCTAAACAGTTTACCAGATACAAAATCCACCTAAAACTGCAATATCCTTTAATTGTTTTGAGCAGTGTAGTTTGTCCTTGGTCAATCTAGTTTGGCCTAAAATTGGGTTTGGCCGGTAACATATGCATAAAACACAATCCATAATAATTTTTTAAGTTAATTATTCTATAAGTAAACCTTACAAATTGAATAAATAAAAATTGTTTACATTGATTACAATTATTGTTCATATAATAATATAATAAATGAATTGCAAAACCGACCATCTCCTCAAATTTGGAAACTGTGTTTTTTTTCTCCAGTTTTTTCAGTTTTATGTAAAAGTTTCGACTACCAGAAAACAATATACTACGGTCAAATCCCTGCGTTATATACTTTTGAAAATCACGTTGAGCTGCAAGACCGACCAAATCCTTCAGCCGGGGTTTTTTAAAACCGGTTATCTCCATAACCGCCAGATGGCGCTTTGTCCCCTCCCCATAATAACCTGGCACTTGTTGATTAGATTAACGTTATGGTGTTTTCTGTACTCTGTGACTGATCTACCTTGATGCATAGAAAACTTATAATAATGTAGTTTCATGTTTTTTTCGACTATGGGAAAGTTTGTGGAAGAACTGTCTCCTAATTAATCAAGGAGGATAGAAAGTGACCCTAAGACATGGAAAAAGAACTAAGTCAAAGTTCAAAAGTAATGTACACCTAGTAGTACGCTCTAGGACAAAATACTTTTCTGCGCCTTCCACCGCCCCTCCCCCCCCCCCCCCCCGTCATATAACTGTAAATAAATTTTCTCTGATAAATTTAAGAATTTTTATATATATTTAATTAATTAATAAAATATATTTCCATTTAATTTTTTTTTATATTTTTTTAGTATTTTGAAAATTGTAGATGGGGAATGAACGGGTTTTTGTTTCACTTAAAATCTGAGAGAATTTCGTGTTGGTATATCGAAAAGTAGAAAAATGTTTTAAATGTACTTGTTAAAAATTCTTTTTATTTAGCATTTTTTGCTAAAATTTTAAATTGACCTTATTTCTTTAAATTTAAATACGTTAAAGTTCTTAATTTTGCGCCCCTACCCAACCTAGGCCAATTTCTAGGTTAGCCTTATGGGTAATCGGCCTCCGATGATAACATAATACGTAATTAATTGGTTACATAATAGCATCATAGTTAACATATTTTGACTAATTAATCATCATGGTGTCCATCATAATATGTTATTAATGTAATAACACGTCTACGATGATTCGGCAGGTGATAGCGACGTGTTTATAACTCCAGTTATTTTCAAGTATCTTGAAACTCTTGTTTCGTGAATTTGGGGTGCGTTTTTGATACATTTTCATAATTACTGGCATTATGTTTTTGCAGGTACTGCCCTACTGTTAATCCAAGAAATCCAAGCTGTGCGCACTCTTCAAAAGCTTAGCAATGCTCCTCTCTACAGGTGAGCGAGATCAAAATGTTTCATTTAGATATTTACAACCGACCTGATAAGCAAATTTGAGATGTATTAATTCTAAAAAATATCGAGCCTTTCATGATCAAACGACCCCGCAATAATCAGATGTTTAAACCAAAAACTGTCAGCGTGAAGTACTTTTTTTTTCAAGATCTAAACAAGTTCCTGTATGCAGAGAGGCATTCCTTGACATACTAGGGATAACAAAGCACCGAGTAAACACAGTCGTGAAAAATTTTAAGGTCTATGGTACTATACCTAAAGAAAAGAGAGTGGGAGACCGTCCATCCAAAAAGTTTATTGAAAAAAAAATGCTGGGATTGTGTTCATAAAAACGTTCAGGTGCATTGAATCTAACTTCTTTCGTAGTAAGACTGTTGTGAGAAATTATCTCACCTCTGAACTAAACATAAAAAAAAAAAAAAAACATGCGGTATATTTACAACCGTAAACGAGAAGAATCAACCCAAGTAACCATTTCGTATTTCCGCATAATATTCAACACCAGATTCAAATTTGGGTTTTGGTCACCGAGAACAGGTTTGTATACCAAATGTTTGGAGCTGAAGGAGAGGATAAAAACAGCTAAGATCGAAACATAGAAGCAACCGCTTGTCACTGAATACACAATCCACAAAATGCGAGCTTCAAGTATTTTTTCTTCTTATAGGAAAGAGGTAGGATTTAATTACTTTGAGTTTTGATTGCCAGAACTTCGTATTGCGAAAAATTCCCGACCAGACCGTTTATTACATTAGGCATCTGTATATATACAATTTCACTATTGTTCAGGGCTCATAAAAAGATTCATTGACTAAAAATAGGGTGTTCATTTACACTTCGGGAGAGCATGAATCCCTAAAGGGTTCAAAAGAAATTGCTTCAGCATTATTTGTCAGGCTACTGAATACCGATTTCACTTGGATTACTGTCGATGTGTGGCTGATGGCTGTGGAGGACCAAACATAAATATTACATTGATGTTTATGTTTCAATATTGGTTGACTCGGCATGCTCCTAAGCACCTGAAGAAGATAGAGGTTATTTTCCCCATTCCTGGGCATTCCTTTATCTCTCCAGACCGTGTTTTTGCTTAAATTAACATAGTCCAGGCAATAGAGACCGTATAGGGACTCAACCTAGCAAAATTAATGGTAGTACTAGAAATCGGCTGTCTAGATGTTTTTTGGGTCGCTGAATCCGAATTTGTAACTTCCCACCAAAATTTACCCCGGCAACCCCCCAAATTTTGGTAAAAAGCCCCCAAAAAAGGTTTTTATTAAAAAATTCCATTCTTTTATTGTTTTAGGTAGCTAGAAATTCAGAAAGTAGACAAAGTTTGCAACAAATTAGATATATGACATTATGACTTAGGATGAAGGGGAAGGGGGGAATCTGATTCGGAACATGCGCCGCAGTGCTGCGTGGACTAAGTTGCGCAATTCCACTTAACCACTCACACGTTTACATTAGCCCTCCCATCTTCCCCTGAACTTTCTCTATAAGGTTTACTTTAAGTTTTTTGGTCGCTGAATCCGAATTTTTAACTTACCCACAAAATTTCGCCCTCCTGATCCCCCCCCCCCAAATAGTTGTTTTTAACTTAAATTTCTTATTCTTTTAGGGAAAAAACATTACGAAATTCAGAAACTAGACAAAATATGCAACAAAAAGGATATATGACATTATGACGTCGGATAAACGGGGAGAAAGGGGGTTGCCTCGGAACATTCCCCGCGCGCTTTTCTCAAAAACCAAATTTTTTCAAAAAATCAATTTTTGGGGGGGTTGTCGGGTGAAATTTTGGTGGGAAGTTACAAATTCGGATTCAGCGACCCAAAAAACATAAAGTGAGTCGAAATCCAGAACTAGTATTAATTTTGCCAGATAAAATCCCCTAATGCCTGGACTTCATAATTTAGTGCACGAGCGCCGCAGTGCATGTTCAGAGGCAGCCCTCACCCTTCCAGTTCATCCTAATTCATCATGTCATATATCCTATTTGTTGCAAATTTTGTCTAGTTTCTGAATTTCGTAATGCGTTTCCCCTAAAACAATAAGAAGTTTAAGTTAAAAGCAAATATTGGGGGGGGATTTTTTGGGGAAAATTAAAAATTCGGATTCAGCGACCCAAAAATCTTAAAGTAACTTTATAGAGAAAGTTCGGAGGGGAGATGGGAGGACGAATGTAAACGTGTGAGTGTTAAGTGGAATTTCGCAACTTAGTTTACGCAGCACCGCGCGCATGTTCCGAGGCAGATCCCCCCTTCCCCTTCATCCTAAGTCATAATGTCATATATCTAATTTGTTGGAAATTTTGTCTACTTTCTGAATTTCTAGATACTTTTTTCTCTAAAACAATAAACAAATTGATTTTTTTAATAAAAACCTTTTTTGGGTGCTTTTTACCAAAATTTGGGGAGGTTGCCGAGAGAAATTTTGCTGGGAAGTTACAAATTCGGATTCAGCGACCCAAAAAACATCTAGAAAGCCGATTCCCAGTACTACCATTAATTTTTCTAGATAAAATTCCCTATTGCCTGGACTAACACGTAATTAAAAAAATCGAGTTCCTCGTTCATCCTGCAAAGTATGAAATTTTTTTATCTGAATATGGAACAGTTTTCACGCCGAGAAGAGATTACACCGACCATGATTGGAACAAGACCACCAATTTCTTCCTCGAACTATCTGTACACTGGAATTTCAAACTTGCTGCGACAAAAAGATTTTTCATAACAGAAGATAAAAATAAGGCGTTGATGCTAGGGGAGATCTTCTACAAATCTGAGGTAGGTGTCAGAAAGTTCGTTGTGAAGAGTAAGAGAAGTATTATGATAAGCATGTTTGCGGACGTGGATCTGGGTACCGTGGTGAAGCCTCTAAAACTTCGTGATTTTCAAAGCTTACTGATAAAGCATTTCGGACCAAATTGGGATGCTGACGAGTGGTTATTTCTTCACAAAAATATGATGGCATCAGCTGCTTTATGCTGCGTTTACACTATGGCTTATCAGGTCTACAAGGTCTGCGAGGTCTGCTAGGCGTGGGTTTAGCCTGGTTTAGGAGGGTCTGCGTGGTCTGCGAGGCTTGGTCTCTGTGGTCTAGGCCTTGGCTTTAAAATACTAGACCCAACCAATCAGCGTGCTTCATTTTTCTGTATTCCGCCATTTTGAAAGATTGAAGAAGCAGACGACAGCTTATGATTTTAAAGATTATTTGAAATTAATAAGGGATTTACAAATTAAAGGTACGTAATGGTTTTTCAGATGTTTTTTAACATTTCTTTACATTGTTTCATAACTGTAGAAGCTTCTTTTATAAAGCTATACAATCGTAAGTTACTATTTTCATGTATTTACATACTACGCTACTAAAATTAATTTGTTAACTATGTTACTTTTTACGATTACCAAACTCTATAAAACGATGTATTCGTAAATTCTTTAATTTGCATCTTCCTGTATTTACATACAACGCTGCCTATGCATTTGTTAATAGATAATTATGTTCCTCATTTCCAAATTCTTTAAAATTAACCTGGTTTCATATGCATGAATTTAAAACAAATTTGATAGTATATGAATACAAATTAATATAATACGGTCGTCATTCTATTATAATGTACGGTAATGCCTTTTTTGTGAATAAATAGTTTCATTTCCTTAAGGAATTTATTTGATATTCTATTTCAATGCATTTTTAGTACTGACAATTTTTTAATTTATCCTAAAACTAGCAACAAATTTTTAACCATAGAATTAATTTTGAATTAACTCCAAAGTTTTCTCTATTATTTTTATATAATTGACTGATCATAGCAAACTCTGCATATATGATTTACATTATTATTAATCAGTTTTAAATGTGATAATTTTTACAATGATACGGTACTATCTAAAAAGTAATATGAAGACTTTGAATTGTATTTAGCTTCTTATCCTCCCCCTAAAAAAATTCTAATGACATATAAAATTTAACTTTTTTTTTTAAATTGAACAAACTTGTTTTTAAATAAAGTTTTTACTTGTAATTATTATTAATAATTTATAAACCACCCCTTATTCTTTTTAAAATTTTATCTTATATGTTTATCTTTCTGTAGTTTTCTTTAATAATTAATCAGTAGTAGTATATTAAAACTGTAAAATCTAGAACATGAATTTTTTCTCTCCACTTCCCCACAAGAGATGATTTACGATTGAAAAGTTCGTGAATTATTTTTTTTTTCTTTCAGAAAGAGTTTGAAAAACTTTCAAACCTATAAAAGTTATACTTGAAGTAGAGATTAGAATCTGCTGGTGCCAAGATAAATAAATATTTTACCAAGTTTGCTCTCAGGATATCGCAGGTGTGTAGTCTTCTATAATAAGTGACTACCATTTGTGATCTTCTGCAAGAAAGTTGATTGTCTGATGCTCTTGCACTATGTGCTGTTTTGTTGTTTTCTACTTAAAATTCATCAATCAGGAACTGTCGTATAAATAAAGCATTACTAACTTGTATGACTGACTGTAAGTATGTAGTTTTTTTATATATTTATTTTCTGTTGCTTAGAACGAGGGATTTTGAAATGCATTCTACATTGTTTTTGTTGTTTTGATTAGTTTATTATAGTCTTTTTTTTCTATTCATTTACATTGCAGGATGTTTTCAATGGGACATTTTCAACAGTTATGTGAATGTTTGTCGATTGCCTGTTGACCCGACTTTTACATGAGATTTGCATTCTTTTTTTGAAGATATGAATCTTCAATAATATTCGTGTATGATGATTGTAAGTAAGTCATTTTTCTCAAAAGTACATGTTCTGTATTTTATTTATCATTGTTTTATCTTTTATATATAACGTCATTTTTCTCACAAAATCAATCTGTATCTAAGAAAATTTTATTCTCAATACAATATTTATTATTTAATTCCTTTTATTCTTTAATCAATGTTTTCTTCGCATTAGTTTTTTTAATTTATAAAATGGCGTTAAATGATCAATTAAAAAAATGTAGTTTATGTAAATATGTAAACTGTGTTTTATATAAACATCGAGTATATGAGTATTCTGTTAGTGGGAAGCAGTTAACCTCTACCTCCCTCCCTCCCTATACACACTTTTCAAGGATTTGATATTGCAAAAAATGTGTCGCTCAGACTTAAAAAAATTCAGAAATTGCACGAAAGCTAGAATAACTTATCAGATTTGTCTAAAATAAGATCACAGTGTTAAATAAGCAATTTAAGCACAGTAATTAATTAGTAATAATGTATATATTTGAGAATATGGTTATGTATATTGCTTCGTAGCTGTGAACTATGATCAAATGATATCTCTTCCATTTCTAATTCCCTTTTCTTCCATTTGGTACACCTGGATAATTTTAATTTAATATCAGCTTAATAATTATTAAACTGCATATATTTTATTTAATATTGAAATAATATAAAATGTGTTATCTGTGATAGTATCATGGTTTTTATTTTTTTAATAATTATTAAGCTGCATATGTAATAATCTAATGTATTTGATTTAATATTTGTTAATGTTGAACTAATCTAAAATGTATTACTATTATTATTAATGTTTTTGTTTTTTGTTGTTGTTGTGATTTAGGTTGTTTATTTACAATTCTTTGAAGTGATATGAATTATCTATTTCATTAGTATAAGTTATTGAAATTATCAGGAGCATATGGTGTATTTTAGAATTTAATTAAAATGTGTCAACATTGTAATTAATTTTTATAAATCTCTGAGCTTCAAAATAAAAAAGTGATATTGTTTGTTTCGCTCAATCAATGTTTATAATTCACTGGGTCATTCGATGGTAACTTACGTTACATTTAGAACAGTTTACTTCAGTAATTTTAGTAATAAAAGACAAAAAAAAATATTAACAATGCAAAGTTAACATGATTTGTTAATTAAACCTATTCAAAGATAAATTTAGATGATAATGGCCTAATTTTAGTGTTTTTTTTCTTGAACTCTGCCAGTTATATTTATTATGGTAACTGACATTACTGAAAAAGTAACGTAAGATGCCATAAAAAATGTAATTTTCATTTTCTAGGTAATTTTTATACAAATTGGCCTTTGGATAGGTTTAATTAACAAATCATGTCAACTTAACATTTGAAAATTTTTTGGTGTTATATTACTGAAATTACCGCTGTAAATTTGTTTTAAATTATAACGTAAGTTACCATGGAATGACCTTAGTATTCAACGACAATCAAAATTGGAATTAATATGTATCCGGTGCCATAAAATGCTATAATTGGAAATAAGTCTTCTAAATTTTTGGGTCAAAATTCATTTAAAAAAAAAAAAAAAATATGAAGCCATGCTTTTATGATTTTTATGCTTTTAGATTTCGCTCACAAAATTTACATTTTTTCTATAATATATTTTGTAAGTAAGCTGCAGCTTCATACTTTATTTTAAATATGAATTAACTAAGAAATTGTGAGCATAGCAAGTAAAAGTTTTTTAAATGTTTTTTTTTTTTTTTTAGCTCAAAAGATTAGTTTTGAGATGTTAATGATAATATTCATAGCTGCTGAATCAGAATTTAGTTCAAAAGCGTTTTGAGAAATTTAAATGACCATAGGTATAAAATTTATCACTTGTATGGTTTGGTTATTTTATTTAGTTGTAATTAATGCAGTTTATAAATATAACATATGGAAAGTAATGATGTTTATTAGTAAAACATATTGCGCATTAGCTGCGTTTGGTTGTCCCCCCCCCCCCTGCTTTTTTTGGAAAAATAACATTTATGTATAGTGCGTAATATAAATAAGTGTGTTTTATTGAATTCTTCTACGTGTGGAAAGCATATTCTCTTATTTTTCTATTTAAATTATTCTACACTGACTATTACTCATGCTGGTTAAGCTATTTAATACTTATATTTAAGTTCTGAGTATTTTTGGTACTTTTATGTCACTCGTGTACAAATCTTTCCAATAACACTTTTTTTTTTTTTTTACACACATGAAAATTAGAAACAATATTTTGATGATATATTTTTTTTTCTGCAATGGAATCGAAATGAGTGAAAGGCATGTATTTAAATGCGACATATGTATTAGAATGAAATGAGTGAATGGTTTATATTTAAAATTAAGTGAATGCAATGCAAATGATGACAAAGGAAAAATATTTGTTGATTTATCGCCTGTGCCGACTAACAGAAAAGTACCATATTTTTTAATTATTTTTTATATTACTATGCAAATCGTGAAATGAAGAGTTTTAATGTTATTAATAATTAATGTTATTTTGATTCTGGGTTCGAAATTTTAAGTTTATTTATTAATTATACTATGTTAACTCTCATGGAAAGATGCTTGCAAACTAATATTAAACCAATGGTAACTTTACAAATTTATCGTTTGCTTTTGAATATTTTTTAATAATTTTTTCTGTTTTGCGTGGGACATGTCTAATTGGGTATCTTTTTGCCCTTGATTTCAGGTGCAGTTTTTCAGAGGAAAATTTCAGTTTCAGAACTTGTTTCAAAATTAAAAGTGTCCTCAGAAGAAAAAAAAAACTGCAACCAAAGAAATAAAAAGTAAACATATTTGGTTAGACATCAGGTTCAGGTTGCCCAGGCCAAAAAAAAAAAAAAAAAAAAAAAAAAAAAAACCAAAGTATTGAAATGCAAATAAGAATTTTGAAAAGAACATTGCCGTTGGTTTAACATTTAGTTTCAGTGTTCTCGTGTTACTACTAGAGATGAGAGATATGGCCTTGGGCTCGATTTTTGTACCATTCTTCGAGCTCGGGTGGGCCCGAACTCATTCATTCTGAAATTAACAATTTTATTTATTCTCATACAGAAAAAAATAAAACAACTTTTTTTCCCTTAAAAATTACTTATTCCATTTCAAGTCATTTTAATGTTATTTTTATCAGAATGAAAGGGAAACAGAAATAGTGTTTTTTACACTCTTTTTAGATGTGTTTGTAACTATATAAATACGAAGCACCTATAGTCTTCATCTGGTTTGTCCATCTGTCCGCATATAACAGCGCAAAAAATCCCCAACCAAATGGTTTGAAATTTAATATATATATATAATCGTTGCAGAATTTTGTCAAGTCATTTCAAATTTTAAGAAAATCAAATCAAAACTTAAAAAGATATTAATAAAAGTTTTCTTCATTCTATTAAATCCTATCGTACATAATTAATTCAGTGATATCCCATGACATGTAATGATTCTAGGTTGCCATGTTGATTACGTCATATTTAAGATGGAATCCTATTATTTCCATATTACTAAATTTAATATATAGAATCATAATAAATTTTGTATTCATGCATTTTTGCATAAAACTGCAACAGCTATTGCGCCAAGATCTGAATATTTATAAAACTAGTTATAGTATGAACGCACGTCTCATTTGCCATACAATTTCTAACTTGTTTAAATTTAGTATGAGTTTTGACTTCCCTGAAAGCAGTTCTGTCAGCCACACAATAAGTTTCTCTTATTTATGAGAAGTAAATATACAATACTCTATATACATTCTTGTAATATTTTTAGAAATTTTGATATGTAAACAATAAAGGTTTCCCTTTTAATAGGATCACTTGCATTTTGTATGTCTTCAATCTACTGATATTCTTAGCAGTTTGAATTAGACTTATTTTTTTTGTCTCACTAAATATTATTTACTAATTTATGTATTCTTTATTTCAATTAATGGACTGAAATTTTCTTTCTTTCCTTTTTTTAGGTATGTCAAGAACATGCTTTTTGGTTTTGATGCACTATTTATTACTTCTTAATTATCATACCAACTGAAAGTTACTAAATGATTATCTCGCTTCTTTCCAAAAAACTGTCTTAATAGTTCACAATTTAGCTAGTTACAATTACTACAATTTAGTTAGTTAGTATTTTTACTCAATTTTTACTAATACTTTATCTTCCTTTCAGATTGAAATACAAATACCTTTTTCTTCAGATCAATAAAGTTTTCTGCAAAACATTGTCATCATCATAGACCATTATGATACATATTAATATTGTTTCATTTATTATACGTAGTAATCATTATATTCAATAATATTTATAATATAAATAAATTTTATTTTGTTTCTGTAACTTGTACTTTCAAATAAAAGAAATTTATTAAAAATTTGTTGTCTTTTATTTGATTATATATTTTTATTATAAATGGTATTTCAGGTATTTACTTGTTTTGTCTATCATGTAAACCTTGATTTAAGAATTGTTTTTAATTATCTATTTATTTTTTATAAAAAAAAATGGCTAAGATATAAAATGAGAAAAACACTTTCAACATGGTTGAAAAGTATTTATGAATTCAGCTTGTCACACTTGTAAATATACTTGATTGCATTGTAATTATTAAATGCTAATGATGTTCGCTATAGAGGGTGCTATTTAAATGTGAAATTGAATAAATATAATGCATCAAAAAGTGTTATGGGGACAACAAGTGCTGAAAATGCATTTTTACTGAGTTACGTGTTTTTAAATGGCACATTTAGATATTTCATTTCATTGTAGGAAAATATTAAATTTCTTAAGGGTGTATTCCGATCCAAACTGCTTATTTTCTGATTCATTTTAAAATTCATTTTTGCTCTCAAACGCATCAAACTTGGAAATTCTCTTATTTAGAAACTATATAATGTGCGATGCTCCTTAATTTTTTGATAAATGCAGAAAATACTGTGAAAAACGCTGTCAAAGTTGGCGTTTTGAACCGAATTTTCCGAAGCGGGTGATCTGGGAATGAAAAAAATGGTCATACTGAGAAAATAATTATTTAAAAATCAAATTCTAATTGATTGAGCTGAAAATGAAATCACACGGCATGTTAAACATGTCTTCAGAAATCACCCCAGCAAGTTTCATGTTTTTACTTTAAAAAATGAGTCTGAAAATGTCTCAGAAAATTTCGAGCTGTTGAGGGTGGAAAAATATTTTTTCGAATACACCCTTAATAGCTACTGTTGGAGAGTGTTTCATAATCTATGCCTAATTTTTCATAATTTGTGTATATTCCTTATACCAGTGGTGCAGCCAGTATCCTTATTTGTAAGGGGTTTTGGAGAATTATTACTCCTTGTGGGATACAATATGTGACAAATAAAAACCAATGTAATGAAAAGCAAAAACAAACATAATAAGTTTAGCATTTATGTGTTTAAAGGTTTCATAGAAAAGCTTCTTTATAATATAAGGTATTTTCAATACAACTTATTAGTTTTTTAAATACTGTTTGAGGAATTTTGAAATGTCACCTTCTTTTGCTGCTGTAGTGTTTATACAAATTAAGGGAGGGGGGGGGGGACCTGACGCTTGATTGTCATAAGATATTTTTGGGAAAAGTTTTTTTTTTTTTTTTTTTTTTTTTTTCTTATTCAAACGATATTTTTTGTTTTAGTGCTTTAGTTTTTTCTTTACATCAAAATAGTCTTATACCTTTTTAAATAGTAAGTGTAGTTAGATGTTAATTGATATACAGTTGTTTAAATGTAAAGTCATATCTTTATGCAAACGCAAACATATAAAAATAAAAAGGATTTTTAAACATCGATGATGATTTCATTAAGGTGTGTGTGTGTGGGGAGGGGGGTGTCGAGGAATGATAACGTATGATATTGTAAATGATGGGGTGGGGACTAAAATTACCTAAATGTTGATAACATTATATATGTACAACACCATACAATAGTTTTAGAATGGGAGTAAAATTATTGCAAATTTAAAACAATTATCAGATTTCTCAGCCCTGTTTTCAACCATCTGCTATTGTTTATAATTTTTAAAAAATGTTTTTTAATTTTCTAATGCAACTTTTTCTTTCATATTGCCACAAAAAGAAAATGGGCATGAGCATTATTTTTATAAATCAATTAAAAATCAGACTCACTGTATTTTCACGTGCAAAAATGGCATCATTTTGAACAGATAATGCATATTTTTCATATATAAATTTTTAAGCCTTTACTATAAGTGTTACCATAGTACCTTTATTTAAATGTAACATCACGACTAAAAGTATATAGAAAATGGCGTCAATTTCATGTAATCATTGTAGATTTAATTTTCACAAGTGATAATGTAAGTTTCCATTTAAAAATATTGTTTTATCATCAGGTGAGGACAATAATTTCTCTTCTGAAATTAATGTCCATTATCTATAAAGTAAAAGCTTTATTTTCAAACTGTCCAAAAGTAAAATTTCACGAAATGTTACATTTAGTTCCTTTTTTTCCAGTTACATGTGCCAAAGAAATTCTGTATTCTCCCTTATAAAACAGCGGGAATTTACTATTATTGTGTCAAAGTAATTAATTTTTTCCTCATTGTCGTTTTAAAGATTTATTGCTCAGAAGGTAGTGTCACAGATGATAATAATATAAATAATGAGACAGGCAGTTAACTGTTGCACCAGAGAGTGGTGTTGCCGTAGCAACATCATACGCTCTGCTGCAATGTGAAATGAGTGGTAACCTGATTACTGGTGATGTCTTCGATTAGGTTTTCCATCAGTTTTGATATTCATTTCACATTGTAGCAACATTAAAGCCAAACCATACATATAACAATTAAGAAAACAAAAGTAAGCTCCTACTGCCATTTTTTAAATGAAGAATTGAAGCAGTTATCTCTTTTGTCAGGGGGTCGTCCCTGCCCTCCTGGACCCCTGTTTAAAATAATTTTTGAACACTTAAATCAAAAAGAAAAATCGCCCTTGCCCTCCTGGACCCCTGTTTAAGGTAATTTCTGAACACTTAAGGGACAGTTTCCCTTTTCAACAATTTTCTTTATTTTAAATATGATTCAAATGGTGAACTCACTGAATTTCAATGTTCAACTAAAAGTACATTTTGAAAAAAATTTATAAAAATTTGAATTTTTTTAAATCCCTACTACTTTTTAAAAAAATTGATATTTTTGCCCTTTATTTTAGATTTTCAAATGTGTACTACACAAACTTGCACATGGATTTTTAGACATATCTAATATTACATTTATTATGATTTTTTTTTTTACTGGTATATATATGTATAGTGCAAAACGATGAAATCTAACATATCTTCATATACTTTTATTTTTTTTAAATAACAAAAAACCTAAAGGCTAATTCCATGCGCAGATTTATCACATATGTAATAAAGAACATGCACAAAAAAAAAAGCTTAAAAATCTATCTCAAATACAGAAAAAGCCTTAAAACATGAAAGTGAAGAAAATATGAAAATGGAGAAAAAGCATTTAAAGTTTTAATTTGTGTGGTAATTGCGCTGAGTGTTTTAACAAAATTTACAGTACCTCGCGATATATTTACGGTATGGATAAAAATGAGGTATCAAAATATTCACAATTAAACAGGCTTTCATTTAATATTAAAAATGAAAAATCAATTTTTTGACCAATTTTAAGGTAAACTGCGCCCTTAAATCAAAAGGAAAAATAAATGTAAATTTTATTTTGTGGAAAGGAGGGATCGTACCCCTTTCCCAGACAACAACAACAAAAAAGTTAGATTCATTTTCTCTCTGTGTTTCATTATTTTAAACTGTTTGAAAAGAATAAATGTTGTTTTTTTCAGAGTCAGAGAAAAAGAAAATTAGGGGGCAATTGCATTTTCTTGCTTCCCTTGTGGGCAATGAGCTTAGAAAAACGCGTATTTTTTATTAATTTACACGTAATTAATGTCTGTGCAAAAGAAATTACGGCGCAAACAACTCTGACACGTTCATTTCGATACGAATACGAACGTAAACAAACAAACACGACTGTCCCTCCCTTCCCCCAACCTGCAAATATACGCATGCGCAAGCCAAGTTCTTATGACGTAGTGTAAACGCAATTTTTTCGATTCTTGGACCTGAAAGACCCAAAAGACCTGACAGGCCACATAGTGTAAACGCAGCATAAGAAGCAGAAAGCAGAGATGATGAAGGAGAAGACAGGGTTGAAGAAGACTCATGGATGGACCATCATGACGAAGTTTGTGAGACTGTCGAAAACGAAAAAGCCACTAAAGTTTGAAATTTTATGTACATAGTATGATTTTTGTTTAAGTTTTGAAACTTTAGTAATTTTATTTATTATGATATCATGTCATTCAAATCATTTGTTCAGTGACATTTAAGTCAGTTTTAACAGCTAGTAAGTTAATTCTGACTGTTAGTTAGTTTTAATAGTCAGCAACTGTGTAAAAGTCATTTTACGTTAATAACTTTCCTAAAGTTCTTTTTTTAAAATAAAATTTTGTTGAACAAAACATTTTTTATATTTGCTACTCCTAAAACCGGCCAACTCCAAAGTAAGTTATAAAGGTGTTACGTAATGACTAACTTTTTCTTTCATCCATGTATCCGTCACCTGCATAATTATTTAACTGGTTATAATTGCATTGTTTCAATATCTGGCAACAGTTGGTTTTGTTTTGTTCTAGAAAAGAAGTTACCAAATAAAGTAATGTGAAATATATGGCTCTTCTGTCATTGAATTTAAGTTAGAAATATATTCGCTTTAACAATAAGAAATGTTATTCAGTGCAGTTTTAATAACTTATAGATATTTTAATACTTAACTTTTAGGGATTCATTTAGTTAAGAGATTTATTTACATTGGAATCCAACATATGGCGTCCGCTGACAAGACTGGAATCTGTAAGTAGAATTTTATTTGAACTGCTCAAGTGAGAATTATTATTATTGTTGAATAAAAAAAAATATTGTTGATGTTGAATAATATGGATACGTTGAAAGCAGCTAGACGACAGCATCGTAGAATTTTCACTAAAGCGTGTAACGAATTTGATGCAAGTGAAAATAATTTACCGTCTGCTGAAAAAATTCTGAAATTGACAATAATAGAAGAGAAAGCGAAATTTATGACCGATGTAGAATATAAAATTAGAGAAATATTGTATAGCGACCAAGCTGACGAAGAAACAATAGACAAAGATATCGATGAATCTGAGGTTTACATCGATTGCTGGCGTGTATTACAACAGAAATTAAACGAACTTTTGATTTTAAAAAATGAAGATTTGAGATCTGATATTTCGGTAATTAATAAGAATGTATTGCTTCATTATCCGAAGATACAGTTACCTACTTTTAATGGTGAAATAAAAAATTGGTTGCAATTCTGGGGTCAATTTCAAAAAATTGATCAAGATACAAGCCTAGATTTTCATGACAAATTTTCGTATTTATCACAAGCCATGGAAAAAGGCAGTGTGGCAGAAGAATTGATTAGAAGTTTTCCGCCTGGTGGTAATAGTTAGGCCAAAGCTGTAAGTCAACTTAAATCTCGTTTTGGACGGGAAGAACTTTTGATAGAATATTATATTAGAGATTTGTTAGGCCTTGTACTGCAGAAGCAAAATCCAGGAAAACATAATTCTTTGCGACGATTATATGATTCATTAGAATCGAAATTGCGATCATTAGAAACTCTTGGAGTTATTAGAGACAAATATGCTGCGATGTTATATCCGCTTGTTGAATCGTCTCTTCCAGATGATATTCTTAGAGCATGGGAAAGGTATAGAACGTCTCACAGAAGATCGTCAAATAGATGTAATGATGTGGAATCTGAACTAGATAAAAATCATGATACAGATTTAAAGAATGGTGTTGTAATTGGCTCAAAAACTGATCTAGATAATTTATTAGAATTTCTGCAAGACGAAGTTGAAGCAGAAGAAAGAATTTCTTTGGCAAGTAAAAGTTTTGACAAAACTTTTCGATACAGAGCTGCACGCAATAATCATGAATTCGAAGAATCTCAAATATCTACTGTATCAGATTTATTAAACATTGATATGAGAAAATATACTAGAAATAAGAATAATTTTAAACAAACACTGTGTATTTTTTGTGACAAACGACATGCATCGAAAAAATGTTTCAAGGCAAAGTCAATGTCGTATGATGTTAAGAAAGACATAATGCGAAAGAAGGGAACTTGTTTTCTATGTTTAAAATTAAACCATCTAGCCCGAAATTGTAGAGCAAAAGTAAAATGCGTAGTATGCAGAAAAAAACACGAAACTCTAGTATGTCCAAGAGTTCCTGAAAAGCTAATCAAACCTGAAGAAGCCCAGGATGCCTTAAAAGCTCTGAATAATTATTACATCAGGGGATCTTCTTTGAGTGTTGAACCTTCAAAAAGCAAGCTTCATCATGAGCCAGGATCACAAGGACGAGCTAGAGGAGGTTCAAGCAGGGGTCGTGGTGGTTATGGTGGACCCCGTAGTGGTGATGGGTATGCTAATGGCTACGGCCGAAGATATGACAGTCCACTTTTTGGAGGTCGAGATTTTTATGACCGTGGCTACAGTTCAATGTCGCCTCGCATGAGACCATACCCTTCCCCTTATCATCGTCCTAGTCCATCTATGGCGCCCATGAGAGATGAATATGCGGATCCCTATTCATCATCTTTGAGAGATCCATATTCACAAAGATCTGGCATGTCTCCTATTTCACGTGATTTGTATGAAAGAAGCAGCAAAGCAACATTTCTTTGACACAGTTAAGGTTGGTATTATCGCTACAATTCTAAGGTACCGAAAAGATTTAACTTGTAATTTCAAATTGTTGAGTTGTGCTTTCCCCACAACTCAAGGTGGGAGTATGTTACGTAATGACTAACTTTTTCTTTCATCCATGTATCCGTCACCTGCATAATTATTTAACTGGTTATAATTGCATTGTTTCAATATCTGGCAACAGTTGGTTTTGTTTTGTTCTAGAAAAGAAGTTACCAAATAAAGTAATGTGAAATATATGGCTCTTCTGTCATTGAATTTAAGTTAGAAATATATTCGCTTTAACAATAAGAAATGTTATTGAGTGCAGTTTTAATAACTTATAGATATTTTAATACTTAACTTTTAGGGATTCATTTAGTTAAGAGATTTATTTACATTGGAATCCAACAAAAGGTGTCCAAATCCAAAACAAGACTTAAATAACTCCCTCCCTTCATGTGCCTCTGCACCTTATTTTGTGTTTTTAAATATACTGTCCAAATGACTTATAAAACTAAAGACTTTTGGTTCCAATCTTATTTTGGCTAAGTGTGGCAAAAAATCCGCTTTCCCCCAAAATTTTATTTTTTGAAGATGCCCGGTTTTGCAACTAGATGACCCACATGTAAACAAGCTGTATTTTATTTCGATAACAGAATCATGTTAAATATGTTCAATGGCCACCATCGAACACAGGAGTTTTTATACAATGTAGTCGGCTAATATTCATTTTATCAAAATTCTATTCAGGCAAGTAGCTAACAGTAACGGCGAATAGTCGGTAAAAACTATATAGGTTTATATTCTTACACTATGTGGAAATTAATGTCAGACATTTAAAAAATTTGATATAACAAAAGGACTACGTCTGAATTCACTCATAATTATAAAAACTTTTCAAAATAACAGGGATTACATTACATTAAAGGATAAAACACTAGAAACAATTCCAAACGACGTTTCGATCATTTTGAATCCCTCATCAACTAATTCTTAACGTAAAAGTCATACTAGGTTTAAAGTTCAACAAGTCGAAAAACATTACATCAAATTGCCAAAAAATTATAGGTAAAACAAAACTGAATATTCTATTTGTATATGTATATGAATATGGCTGCATCTCTACCAATAGAATACTCAGTTTTGTTTTAACTATAATTTTTTGGCAACTTGATGTAATGTTTTTCTACTCGTTGAACTTTAAAACCTAGTATGACTTTTACGTTAAGAATTAGGTGATGAGGGATTCCGAATGAATCATAAACGTCCTTTTAAATTGTTTTTAGTGTTTTAATCCTTTAATGTAATGTAATAATGTAATAGGATAATGTAATGGAATAATGTAACACGGTATTCAAAATTTTGAACCCTCCCCATTTCCATTCCCTTAATGAATTAATTGTTACCGATAGATTATTGAGTTCATTAGATTCAGAAACGCGGACTTATGTTAAATTAAAGCAAATGGATGACTGGTTAAAACCACGAGAAATCGCGAAATTATGCGATAATTGGTTTTCTTCAAAAGGTAGAACTTTTTCGGAATTATATGATAGACCGATAAAATCCTTTCGCAATTATGATGAAACCGGAAGTGTGAATCATGGGAAATATATACCACCTGATATCAGAAATAATGTTCTTTCTCGGGATAGAAAAACTAATGACATTTGTAGGCTATGTAAACAAACAATTCATTTGCGTTTCTGTCCGAATAATAAAGATAAAAATAAAATGGGGAATTTTCGAAATCAAACGAAAAAGGAATCGGGTATTGAGAAAAATAAAACATGATGAAAAGTTAGTTGCTAAAGTGACAGCGTTAGGTTCTGGGAATGAGGTAATAAATACGCAAGCCTTGCAATATCAGGATGTCTGGTTAGGGGGCGGAAAGTGAATACATTGATCGATAATGCGGCCGAAATTCCAGTCGTTAATTCAAATCAAATAGGATTCATTTAGAAATAATGAAAATTCAAAAATTCAGTTGATATCTGCTTCTGGAGAAAAAATAACCGCTGACCTTATAACTTTACCCATAGCTTTAGATTTCGGAGAGTCAAATAGTGTCGATAATAGCGTAGATGTTTTATTCGCAGCAACAGATAAATTATATGGGTCATGTATTACCACGCCAACGATTTATGAGTTATTACGATCAGTTCAGAGTGGAGGGGAAGAAAATAGATTATGTGATGTGTCGATGTCTACGGAGAAGATGCAGTCGGAAAGGGGGGAAGAAATTAAATATCAAAAAGCAGGGGGTAGTGAAATGGAGCAACAAAGTATCAATGATGAGAATTTATGTTTATTAAGTCAAAATGAAACTACAGAAAAAGAGTTAATGATTAGCTGTATTGAAAGGAAAAATAATAGCGAAGATTTAAATGTGGGTCGTCAATCAGATGCGAGTATTTACAGGGCGCAACAGAAAAGTTGCGAATCGTTACAGGGAGCTTTCAAAGATGCAGAAAAAGAGAAAAACGGGTTTGTTATGGTAGACAATTTGCTTTATCATAGGGAAAGAGTTTCGGGAGATCAAGTTATGCAATTAGTGGTACAAAAGGTGAGGAGGGGGAAATTTTGAAAATTGCGCACGAATCGATTTTCGCTAATCATCTCGGCATGAAAAAAACAAAAGAGAGAATTCGTTATTCATTTTTTTGGCCAGGTATGTCGCGGGATGTGGAAGAATATTTTGCGTCGTGTATGGATTGCCAACTACGGAGCAGGGAGAGGGTCAGCGATCAGATACCCATCGTCCCTATTGAGAGGCCGGAACTTCCGTTCGACGTTGTAAATATTGACATAATTGGAAAAATTGAACCTCCGTCAGCGCGGAGGCATCAATACGTACCTACTTTGGTAGACCAACATTCGCGATGGCCAGAGGCAGTTCCGTTACGGACAATTACGGCTAAATCTACGTGCGATGCATTGTTACATATATTTATACGAACAGGAATACCCCGCGTAATAGCGAGTGATCAGGGCAGAAATTTTGTATCAGGATTAATACAAGAGTATCATGCTAGGCTGGGGGCGGCTCCTAGGTTTGATACGCCGGGGCACCCACAGAGCTCGGGACTTGTTGAACGATATAATCAGGTATTGAAACGTATGTTGCACCATATAATTCGTAGCGACCCTAAAAATTGGGATAATCACATCCCTTATCTATTATTTGCGTACAGAGAAATTCCGAATAGCATTACGGGCGTATCGCCATTCACATTAATGTACGGAAGGGAGGCCAGCGGGCCACTGGCGGTATTAAAATCTACATGGGCAAGCGAAATCCCACTACCTATAAATCTAGGAAAGAGCGCGACCGAATACCTCCAGGAGTCAAAAATTAATTTAGAAAGGGCGGCGGAACAAGCGGCAATAGTGTCGGAGGTTAAACAAAGCTCGTATGCGAAGTACGCTAACCGAAGAGCGATTTACAAGGAATTTAGACCGGGGGACCAGGTATATTTATTAATTCCGGACTCTACGAACAAACTTTACGCGAGGAGGACAGGGCCAGCCGAAATAGTGGCGCGTTGTAACCCTGATTCTTACAAAGTGAAATTAATGAACGGGAATGTTAGAAATGTCCACGTAAATAACATAAGAAAATTTACTCCTAGCGTACAGGCGGTGGGGGTGATCTTCGAAAATGAGGAAGAATTAGGGGAGGTCCATCCCACCCCCAGTACGAAAGATAACTCCGACCTATTCAATATAGAAGAAGTTGATCTAAGTCATTTAGGAAAGGTGGAGAAAGAAAAAAATGTTAGATTTATTGTATAAGTATAAAGAGTTATTTTCCGGAAAAGTGCAAACAGCTAAGGTAGGAATAATAATAAAATAAGAATAAAATATAAAATAAGAATAAGGGACGCAGAAAAGAAAAAGCCCTATGTTTACAGAATTCCAGAGGCCTTGAAACTTCAAGTAGATAAACAAATTGAGGAGTTATTGGAACTATGTCTGATTGAAGAAAGTGAGGCAGAGGCGCCACACCCAATAGTGTGCGTAATGAAGAAGGATGGGGCCTTGCGCCTATGCGTAGATTTTCGAGTGCTTAATGCTGTTACAGTGACTGATGATTTCCCAATGGAAAATGCCACAGATTTGTTGTTCAGTATTGGCAGGGCCAATGTGATAGGGGCCACGATAGACTTACTCAAAGGGTATTGGGCCATACCACAAGAAGAAGAAAGTCAAAATTTAGCATGTTTTAAAACTCACAGGGCTCAATATCGCTTTAAAGTAATGGCCTTCGGGGTCAAAAGCGCAGCTGCGACTTTTCAACGAGAAATGAACAGAGCACCGTCCGAATACAAGGAAGTCGCCAGATCATATATAGACGACATTGCCGTTTTCTCTGAAACATTTTCTGAACACCTGATGCATCTAGAAAAGATATTTTCTAAGTTATCTAAATTAAGATTTTCAGTCAACTTGAAAAAATGTGAATTCGCAAAACCGCAGATTAAATACTTGGGACGCATCATAGGGTCCGGTAGCCATCGGACCGACCCCGGAAAAGTGGAGGCTATTCGGAGGCTAGCTGTGCCTCAAACGAAAAAACAGTTGAAAAGTATTCTCGGTCTTTGTAATTATTATAGAGATTACATTCCTAAATATGCTGAAGTAGCATATCCTCTAACTGAACTGACGAAGAAGAAGAGTCCAGAACAGTTGTGTTGGTCAGAAGACCATGATCGGGCGTTTAATGAGTTGAAAAGAGGTCTTATCGAAGCAACTAGTCTACATACTCCCGTTATAGGAGTACCATTTGTCATCGAGTGCGACGCATCTGCAGTCGGCATCGGCGCGTGTTTATCGCAGCGAAAAGACGGAGTACTGTACCCAGTGAGCTATGCCAGTCAAAAGCTCACCAAAACTCAACAGGCTTGGCCGATGATCGAAAGGGAGGCCTATGCGGTCATCTGGAGTTTAAGGAAGTTCGAAACGTGGATTTTTGGTTCACCTGTAGAACTTATTACCGATCACATCCCACTAACTTTCATCACCAAAAATGCCCCCCAATCTTCTAAACTGCAAAGATGGGCATTAGCACTGCAAAAATATGACATTCAGAGTTCGCACCGACCTGGCGCCAAGTTGATAAATGCAGACGCACTGTCTAGACTGGAGATTATTGGATAAGAGAATAAACTTTAAACTAAAATAAAACTAAGTATTTTAACCATTACTCGCCTGAAGGCTTTATATTGAGACAAAACTAAGACGTCCTGTATCACCCGACTATATATTTTCTAATTTCCCCCAATATCGAAAAATATATTTTCCAACAAAACACAACTATAATAGTATATGTTTTACACGAAGTTTCAAGTATAAAATATTTTTGTCCAGCTGCATCCGCCATATATTCTTATGTGTACCTGTAGAAATATATAAGGACTTGCCTAAATATGCATATAATTGCTGCAAATTTCCGACCAATTAATTATACTTGATTTGATATTCTTACGGAAACAAATTGTCTCTTGCTTACATGCACTAGTTTTATTACATAGTAAATATGTATCCTCCTTACGATGTCACAATTTTGTGCTAAATGACTGACGTATTTAAGCCGTCGGCGTCGGTTGGATATTAAAAATTTACATTTCATGGCTTTAAGTAAATTAATTTTTTTATATAATGCATCATTTCATGCTAAATTGAGGACACTGTATCTTTTATAATTCATTTTTATTTTTACTTTTAGTTTTGGAAATAAGACTAATAGTTTCTAAACTTCGGCACTAAAGATTTACGCTCGTTTGATAGGAATGATCTTTTTACCTGAAGTGACTACTTGTTCGCAGTTCTAGCTTTATCCGCTCATGCCTTCTTTGAGTGTATTCAGACTTTTATTAGCATTATATAATTATCCCTAAATGTACCCCCAAATGTCTCACTATAGACAATTGATAAAAAATAAATAAATAAATAAAAATAAAAAAAATAAAAGCTAAATTTTCCAAATCCCCATTTAATATTTAAATCGTAATATCTAATAGAAAATTATTAAATCACCTTAATAAATAAGGTAAAAATAGTGATTCGTTATCAAGAAAATAATTTAAGCTGAAACAAATTTTACGAAGCTTTAAAATTACCACCTACTTATATACAGGATGTTTCTTAAAAGATGGGCAATAGTTTAAGGGGACGAGGGACCTTAAAAATAATTTTTTTATTTTTTTTAAATTTCACCTTAAATATTACTCAAAGGTACATTATATGCATTATGGCATGCATTTATTACAAAAAAAAATTAAGTCATTTTTGAGAAAAAAGTGGAATTTTATGCATTGTTTTAGAAATCTCCGAAATGCCCCATGCGCGTTCCATATCAATGAAAATCCCCAATATTTTTTATAAAAGTTTGGTTTATATATATAAAAAATCTGTGCATCGAATTTTATATATTTGAATATAAAGGTTAAAAAAAATTTTTTTTTGAAAAATTTTGAAAATTTCAAAATTTCAGAATTTTTCATTTTTTTCATTTTTTTTGCAAATTTAACTTTAAATATTACTAAAGGGTACATTATATGCATTACGGCATGCATTTATCACAAAAAAATTAAAAAAAAATTATTTTTGAGAAAAAAATGGCATTTTACATGTCGTCGTAGAAATCTTCGAAATGCCCCCTGTGCATTCCATATCAATAAAAATCACCAATATTTTTTATAAACGTTTTGTTTATATATATAATTAAAACTGTGCATCGAATTTTATATATTTGAATATAAAGGTAAAAAAAAAAAAAAAAAATGAAAAATTTCGAAAAAATTTCAAAATTTTAAAAATTTTTAATTTTTTTTCTTTTTTTTGTAAATTTTCATTTAAATATTACTCAAGGGTACATTATATGCATTGTGGCATGCATTTATCACAAAAAAAATATTTAAAAAAAATTTATTTTTGAGAAAAAAATGGCATTTTACGCGTCGTCGTAGAAATCTTCGAAATGCCCCCTGCGCATTCCATATCAATGAAAATCCCCAATATTTTTTATAAAAGTTTGGATTATATATATAAATAATTCTGTGCATAGAATTTTATATATTTGAATATGAAGGTGTAAAAAAAAAATCAAAATTTTTGAAATTTTTTCGAAAAAATTTTGAAATTTTTAATAATTTTAAAACTCCGTTTTTTTCTCAAAAATAATTTAAATTTTTTTTTTATATATAAATGCTTGTCATAATGCATATAATGTACCCCTGAATAATATTTAAAGTCAAAATTTAAAAAAATAAAGAATTGATTTTTAAGGTTTTTTAAGGTCCCTCGTTCCCTTAAGAGGTAATAGTTCATTTCCAAACAAACAACTTTCATCAAAGAATGTAAGGTCGGAAATAAGACTCAGTGCTGGTGCATAAAAGTGCTGGTGCATTTGAAACTTTGGTCCATGCAAACGTTAACGCTGCATTCCTCTTGCGAGTTGTTGGAAGAAGAATGACATTAATAGCATACAAGTGTGATATGGAGAAGAAGAAGAACGCGTATTGAAAATTTCGTCTCGATTAATACGTAAAAGCCACTGATACGAATGTGCAACTGTCAATCGCGAAAGGAACGTATCGGAAGATTTTGTCCTTCACCAATAGGGAAAAGGCTGATATGCATTTTATCTACGGAACTGCAAATGGGAATGGCTCAGAGGCTCAATGTTTGTACGAGGAGCAGTTTTCTACTTTGATTTTATTTTAAGCAAAGAGAACGCGGATCAAAGAATACACGTTTAATATACATAAAAATAACTTTTTAAATACAATACACAGTTTCATTTTGAGAAATAATTCCTTATTGAATATTTTAAAGATAACAATGTAAAAAGTTTCAGTAATCTCCTATGGGCTATAAAGTTCGAAAAATAAAAGGAATTGAAACAAAACTGGTCGTGCGTGCCAATCCCAAAACTTTCTTCACTCCGATGCATGTTAATATTTGAAATGTTAATCTCCCAGAGTTATTACTTCCACACTACACCAACTTTATTTTTCTTAGAAGTTTCTGCTTCATTTTACTAATCGGAGTAAAAAAAGAGTTAATCTCGATCTTATTATTGTATAAAATCAATATTTTTCGCCATTCAGTTATACATCATCTGCTTGAAAATTACCGGGTTAACTGGATATGAATTGCCTGATTGAACAATCGATACACAACAGAAATAAGAAAAATCAAGAAAAATCGCTACGAAAAATAGCTATTACAGCGCCTCATTCGTGCGGATTGTTCCCAAATTCACTTGGTAACTGCTGGCAAAAACATACACATGAAATTTGGTTCAAGTATATGCATAACTTCATACACTTTTTTATACAATATTAAAAATTGTGCAAAATACGCTCTAGAGCCCTCTTCCCGCGAAATATTTCCAAATTCAAGGAGGACCTTCTGGCAAAAACATAGACATGAAATTTGGTTCAATTATATGCATAACTGCATACACTTTTCGATTATACAATATTGAAAATAGTGCAAAATACGCTCTAGAGCCATTTTTCCACGAAATATTTCCAAATTCAAGGAGGACTTTCTGGCTATAACATGGCCAATAACATACATAAAAAATTTGTTTTAATTATATGCATAACTTCATATGCTTTTCGATGATACAAAACGAACATACAGACATACGAACACACGGACACGCGGACGGATAGACAGACATTTTGTATAAACGTGTTTTGGGGATTTTTGACAATTAAAACGTGTAAATCCGCGCCAAACCGCAATTAAAAAAAATTATTACAATACTTTCTTCTTTCTAAAGAAGAAAGTAAAAAGGATCGATTAAACTTTCCAACACAGAACCATGCATAAACATCAGTATGGATATATCGTAATGGTATCTGCACCTTCAGGTTGAAACTAAGTACTTTATCACTATTCGCCATAAGGCTGCTTATACTGAGAGAAAACTAAGATATCCTGTATCATTTGACTATTTTTGTTTTGCAATTTCCCAAATATAGAAAAACAAATTTTCCAACAAAACACTACTATAATCCTCTTTAATAAAAAGCTACGCGCTAATGAGGTTTTTTTTTTTCGCTAATCGTTGCCACAGATTAATCTCGAAAAATGAAACATTTGAAGTTATGAAAACATTATGAGCTCGAAAAGTATTTGTCAGAAAACTGTTCGACAAACTGCGTTATAAAGGTAAAAAATTGTATTTTTCTGTATATAAAAATCTGAATTTGCTAAAATCATGATCAGTTCGGTAGGGGGGAAAACACACATGTTCCGAAGTCAGAGAGCGACAATCATGCATGACCTTTTCTTAGTATAGTGTTGGTAAATGAAATCTATATATATATTACGCTATTGTACGTGGCACAGAAATCGCGATTATTTGTTAATTGTTTAATGGCAACGCCCAAATGCCTTGATGAAACGCACCACATTGGTTATTGAACAGCATTTGATACATTGCCATACCTATAAGGGGGGATACCATAGGGAGACCCTGTTCTGTCGCCAACTTGGCGATATAGCGCAAAATTTAGCGATCAAAATGAGTCGCCAAAAGTGGCGATATCTTTAATATTTGGCCAAATACCCGTAGGCTTCCATTATAAACCAATAGGATTTACTTGCTTACAGAGAATCAAACAATTGAGATATTTTAATGCAACAAAAACTAATATTAGCTTAAAGGATTCTATTAATTATATTTAAGAGCGTCCAAGTAAATTAAATTATAAAAAAAAGTAACATGATACAATACTTAGCACGCTTTCACCAACAACATGCTTTCACAAATTTTAAGGGAGACCAAACTGGTCGCCAAGGGCGGTTAGTTGTGATTTAAATTTCTTTGAATTGAAGAAAATGCAGTTATGCATCAAATTAACAATATAAATCAAATAACTGCCAAATGATATAAACGACTATGAAAATAAAATTGAAAAAGTATTAAACTGGTTTATGTATGTTTTTTAATAAATACATCTGCTACCACGTATTAAATAAACTATTTATGTTTTTATATAATACATGTTAAACGGCTCCTTTATCTATGTGTATGCTCATATTATAAAGTAGTAACGTTTGTTTGTTTGTAGAATGTAATATCTGAAACTACCCAGCTGAAATAATAAATAATGGTTTGAAAATGCTGTTGACCATCTCTGCTCCAACAAAGACTTTATTTTATGTCGGTACAACAACCTGTATGGGTGCAGGAGCAGAAAAGTTCTAAAATTGCGAATTCTGAGATACTGTTTGGGCTAAAAATTTGAAATTTTGTGCGGTCGTTACTTTTATACTCGTAAAAATGTAAATACTCGATGTAAATACTCGTTACGAACGCTTTCTACAAGGTTCGAAATTTTAAAGTTAAAAATAAACGTAAAACGTTCTAGAAAGTTTCTCAATCACGATTTATTTGGAATTGTTAGAGAAAGAAATTTGAAATTTCACATGGCTATTACTTTTCAGTCGTAAATGGCGGTCAATTAAAAAAAATTAAAAGGGATAAAAAATAATAATAAAATAAAAGATCTAATCTGCAATTTATGTGATACTGTTGGGTCTAGAAACTTAAAATTTGTCATGGTAGTAACTTATAAGATCTAAATGCTCGTTATAGAAATAATTCAAACTGCAATGCACGCATTAGAACCAATTGTAAAAAAAAAAATAAAAAAAATTGAAATTAAGGTTGGTTGGTTGGTTGTATTTATGACGGCCAATTATCTGCACAAGGGATATAAACCCAGGGGGGAGTGCCCTTCGTGGGGGTCTTTCTAAGGGAACCTAACCCACATTAACGATTGGAAATCCAAGGTTCGAAAAAACCACGAAAACTCCGAACTATTAAGCCGACGGGCGCGATTGGGTTCGAACCCAGCACCCCCCGTCTACCAGCTTCGAGAGCAGAACCTTTCAGCCACTGGTGGGGCCGAAATTAAGGAAACTAAATAAAGCGGACAAAGTTCAAAAGGTGATCTAAATAACGAAGTAAATGGAATTATTAGGATTATAAAGATTAAAATTTGCATTAATGTTGCTTTTAAGACATAAATGCCATAAAACAATTTCTAAAAATTGCGCTATCTAAAATGATACAGGACCAAAAAACTTTCGATTTTTCTTTTCTGTGCCACTACTGACCTAAAAACTTTTTATCGTGTTGAAATTTTTGGACGGGATACTTTTAAGATGTAAATGGTAAAATGCCTAAGAATGGCTTCTAAAAAATACAAAATTTAAAAAGATGAAATGAACGAAAACCGCTCTAAAGTACCATTCATTTGCATTGTTAGGTATAAGAACTTTAAAAATTTAATAAAACTATACCCCCCTCCAAATATGCAACTTAAATCCAACAAAACGGGTAGCTACTTATCTAGCATTGAATAAGTTGTGTAAACATTGAATAAATGTCGGTGTGAAACAGCGAATAGTTTGCACGAAAGTACTTGTCAATATGTTACTTCTTTGGGCTTTTCTCTCTCTCGCCAAATCGTCTAATAGAGAAAAGTGTCTGTTTACGATTTCTTATGTAGTAACTTATTCGGGTAATTTTTTTAATCGGGTTAATATTGACGTATTTTAGCTTGCATGATTTGTTGGAAAAATACGTACGGATTTGTAAATTACTGGAAATGAAATTTTCACAGATCAAAGGTTTTGCAGACGAAATATCCCAGATGTGTCATAAATTATGGTGCATTCAATGCCGATTTGTTTTATTTAATGATGCTAACACGTAATACAGTTCATCTTTTCGAGAATATGTTTGAAAACGAAACAATACAGTGTATGTAGTGGCCAGCATGCACTCATCATTTAAATCCGATCGAGTATATCTTTAACACACGCGAACGACGCATTGCATGCCTCTGTTGACGTGTTCGGGAGTTTGATATATCACTTTTTTAAGAGACAATTACCTAAACTCTTATCGACCACCTCATTGCATACATGAAAATAGATGTTCAAGAGTATTAACTATTCGAGTGGGCCACACGCCATTACTTCATTCTCTTCAAACATAATTTTTTAACATTTAGAGGTAGTCAAATTGGCGCGGAACGTCTGTTTATGTTTTTGACATCATTTCAAGAAATAAAAATTCCGATATAAGATATTTTAGTGTTTTATTTTCTCTATTATTTTTAATCTATTGCACACTTCCAATTTTATACCCATGCACGGCTGTCTTGTAGGTTTGCTTTGCCATTTTTTTTATAACAGTGTATATTATATATATATAAAGTGTATACAGTGCATGTTATATTATTATAGTATTTTGTAATTCTACCATTCAATTTGCTCATTTTCATCATCTGAAATTCTGGCAAGTCTGTTTGATAAGTATCAGACTTTTATTTTTACCGCGCTCAATAGTGATTCGAAGGTGGCGCACTGTGCACATTGGAAAGAGACAGCTTAATGCGCATGCCTCAGTTTTTTGCGCAAATTCGAGTGAGCCTGTCGTTGCCTGCTTCCGCCGAATGAGGTGCTGTTATACGCGTGCGTCGGATTTTGATTTTTCTCAAGATTAGTTAACGGGTTGAAAAAAGGTACTGCATCAAATTTTGTCAAAGCTTGGTGATCCTGAAAGCGAAACAATTCGTAAGATTCATCAATTCTCCACCTCATTCATCGCATCTGATTCAGACTTTCTTCGCAAAATGTGGAATTGTAGTGTTCGCCAAATTCCGTACTCTTCAGACATGACTCGTTGCTACTTCTGGTTGCGTCCGAAATTGCCGGTGATATTAAAAAGATCCCGTTTTGAGAGTAGAGAGGAGATATTTAGAATGCGGCGGAGGAGTTGAACCCCATTCCAACAAAAGCCGGCCAGAAATATTTTCTTCTGTGTAAAGAATGGTTAGCTAAATGTGTGGTGGCGTAAGGGGCCTACCTCGAAATAAATAAGTGTACCACTCCTGTCAGGTAACTTATGCATTTTTTTCGTTCAAAGGTTGAATATTTTTTCCGACAAGCCATATATTGTAAATTAAAGATAGCATCTCATTATCTATTCATATCACGAGTTATTAATAAAATCTATGTTCTCACTAATATCGCTCACACTAGTCCCTCTGAGGTAAGTCCTAGTAAACTAAAACATTTCAGGTTTTCTGCAATGCATTTAATTTATAAAAGAAAGTATAATTTTATTTCTTTCAATGCACAAATCTTTATTGATAATAACTTTAAAATAAATCCCGAAAAAAAAATTAAATTCTCACAGTTTAGGTTTTTCTTACCTCCCCCCCCCCCCCCGCCTCTTATTACAGCCTTTGCAAGGTAGAAATTATTGTATTTAGTATTCATGTTATAACATCTCTTTAAAGTAGGCTATTTCTTACAGCAACATTTCCAGTTTTTTATACTTCCCATAATTCTAACTTAAAGAAGGGGTGAAAAAAAGTAATGTCCTTGTTTAATGTTTTTAATTTATTTTCAAATATTCCTTATTTTTAATTTATTCATATAAATCACAAAAACAATCTAGTCTTTGCTTCTATTATATAATACATTCTCTTCTGTTTTTGAAGCAATTTTTTTAAGTATGAATAACTATTCGTAATTCTATAAAAGGGTGCACAAATTCCTTCTAATTTCTGGATATGTTTGCAGATATATCGAGCGATCGTTTATTTTTGAATGGGCCTATATCCCTCTATAATTGACCGTCAAAAATCAACCAACCAACCGTTTATTTTTGAAAGTTAAAAATTACTAAGTTTTGAAGAAAATGCTAAAAAAAATTATACTCGCTCTCACACTTTACATAACTTCTTTCCATCCCCGTATCCCTTCTCCGTCCGGTTAAAAATGACCTTGCTTGCAACATAAAAAGAAAGAACTTTGAGGGGTAAGTAAGGTGGGAGATAAAGATCTTGAAAGGGAGTGGACAGTCACGTGATTCGGAAATAGGCTTAAACTGCAGGGGTACTGATGAGGGGACACACTTTGTCGGGTATTAGTCGTCCCAGGAATGCGGGCTGATTTTATTTTTGGAGTAAATATTTACATTTCCCCTTTATTAGTGCGATTTCGTGCGGATATTAGCATTAGACAACTTGAACAGAGCTGATCAATTGACATCAAAATAATGTCAGTGGGCGATTACCGATATTCCGACAATAATTCGGATAAACGGCCTAAATAATTTCGATATATTTTGCTGTCTGGGATGTGTCGCACACACACATATTCATATATGTTCATTATATATACTAGGGGATCGTACCCGGGCTTCCCGGGTTAAAGAATATAGGTGAAAACATTTTTTTTTAATTGAAAACTAACAATTTTTTTATATGCAATAATTTTTTTAGATTGACCACTTACATTAAAAAAGCATTTTGCATATGGAAAATGCGAATTACACAATCAAATATATTTTTGAAATTTATCAAAAGCGGTATTTTCTTATTAGCCGCATGCTAAGAGTTATTTGCCAAGGTTTTACTACTTATGGCATCCTTTTATATTCTGATAATTTTAGAGCTTATACATGTCTGGTAAATTTGTGTTTTATTTATGTTATTTTATTTATTTATTCATAGGGAAGTTTTTTTTTAATGGTAATTAGCCGTAAGAAAATGATGAACTCTTTATTTTGTTTTAAGGGCAAACGGATTAATCTTTCGTAATCGAGCTCCGTGCGATATAGATAAATTAAAAATTATTTCATGCTTTAAAATTGTTTTTAAAACCATAGACAATAAGTAAACTGAGATGAACTTTGCAAACAAATTCCATTTAAAAACAAAATCCTATTTGGTGATCTAAAAATTTAAATTGTACGATTACAAATATGTTAGATTTGTGTTTTTTCAATATTATTCTTTTATTTGTTTATAAAAGAAGTATTAATTTCGTTAATTTGTCTTTCACAAATATGTTAGTTTGGTGGGTTTTTTAATATTATTCTTATATTTGCTTATAAAGGAAGTTTTAATTTCATTGTGCAAAAACAGTCAGAAACAAATGCTGAAAAATGTTTGTTGCTTTATGTGCAAAATGTTTATTATTTTATGTATTGAAACCGGCACGTGATAACATAAACTTTTTAAAAAATCACGCTTAAAAATTATTTTAGAAAATATAATATATCAGTCAATGAATACAGTTTTTAAACAAATTGCATTTGATAGTACATTTATTTCCCTATGCGACAAAAATTGAAAATGTATGATGGTCAGAAGACTGAAAAAATGCAGTAGCGAAAATTTCAAGACCAAAATTTGATCGTGAAATATTGCCATTCACAAAATGACGTCAGCGTTACGTACAGATACGTTTGTTCTTTATAATATAGATACATAATCAATAAAATATAAAAAAGTTCAGTTATTAGGATGTGGTTATCAATTGAGGCTCTTATGCTTGGATTTCCGGAATGAAAACAGCAATTTTCACCTTCTCAAAATTTGTATACGCACTTCTCATATCCATATTCATCATTTAAAAAAAAATTGTATTTTGTTCGATCATTTAAAAATCATTTTAACTCAAAACTTGAAGTCAAGATTGCGAGCAACATCGTTTATATGAATAGACGCATTCTTCATTTGAGATTCTAATCTCAATTTTGGAGAGCAAAAATTTCCGTAATTTATGGTTTTTAGACGCATTTGTGTTAAAAGGCTTAGTTTTATCTAAGAAAATGATCGTTTTCTTTTAAATATGACTTCATTTTCACTTAAATAAGCATTTCGCCTAGTGTCTGAAACTTAGTATTAGTACACATGCAGAAGGAAAATCACTATAGAAAATTTATGAGGAAAAATGCGTGTTTTCAAAAGCAGTATGTCATTTTCCGTTATTATGCCCCTAATATAATATTCTGCTCCTAATGGGATTTAGCGCCACTAAACCCTATACAAAATTTTTTATCAACAATTTTGAATTTTTATCAGAAAATAGCATGAATAAAGTTTAAAATACCTCTTTATTTCTCTCTTGTCTGCAGCAATGAAAGCTATCTAATTTTCATCATTTTGAAGAAATTTTATAAAATGCTTTTAAAATTAAAATATAAAAGTGGAGATATTTAAAAAAAAAACAGATAGTGCGACCACATCTACAAAAGGAAGGGCTTTCAGTTTAAAAAATTATATATATTAGTAAAATTGGTTCAGCAGAAAGATCAGGGCTGATGACTAAAAAACACACTTGTGTTTTAAATATATAGATTATATAAAATTAGGAAAAATTAAATTAAGCAAATTATGTTATTTTGATAAAAATTATAGTAGAATGTCCTAAAGAATAGCATTAAAATTTTATTATTCGAGAGAATTTTCAACAAAAACTTCATGAACACGATATTATTTTAAACCACGAATTATTTGTTTGCTTGTCTAACTCGGCCAAAGCAAATCCATTCAGGCGAGAATTATCAATTTCTGTAATATAAATCGCTATTATTTGCATGTCACATCTCTTTTATAAAGACACTCTACATTTTTGTAAAACATTGCGTTTATCAGTGTGTGCTTTCGATTACATTACTTTCAAAAGTGAAGCCTTTTCACCTGTGAAGTGTTTAAAAGCAGCTGGGCTGTGAAAATGACGCACTTCTACAAAACATAATTCAGGTTGAAGAATTAAAATACACGCTTTTTTTAAAAATGACGTCATTTGCATCCGCTAAAGCAATCTACTTTTACAACCCAGTCTGAAACTTCGTCTATAGAAAAGTGTGCATATGACGTCATTATCACGGAATAACTGACAATATTCTTGACATAGCCCATATTTTATATTCAACTATTTTTTCAGGTTTTATGAGAAATGGCAACAAAAAGGTACAGTATCTCCTATTTTGAACTATTTTCCGTTTACTTTCAATGACTTTCAATAGAAATGGGGTACTTTTGTTGCCACGATAAGAAAAATGGTATTAAAAACTGCAAAAAAAAAAATTAATATCTCAAAAATTAATTGAGACACAGCTTTCAAACAAATTGCATTTAAAAGAGCATTTCTTTCCTTATACGACGGTGTAAAAATTTAAAATGTGCGATGTTTAGAAGTTTAAAAATTTGCAGTAGAGAGAATTGCAAAACCAAAATTTCATTTCATATTTCCAATTGTTGCCATTCGCAAAATGACGTATGCGTTACGCACAGATATGTTTGTCCCTTATAATATAGATATATGCTTTCTTTTCCGCTATATTGTCTCAATAAATAAATTCTGGGAAATTTTGCATGTGTAAAAACAGTTTTAACACTACATTGCTTGTCATAACCCACGCAGCCTCTCTCCGAGTTCAGTTGGTTATATTGTGTTTCTTTCAGTTAGTTAATTTCTTTTAAATATTTTATTGTATGGTTTAGTTACTATTTTTACTTCATTTAAATTTTACATAAAGTGGTAATTTTTGAGAATATTTTAGGGATTTTCTAACTATATATATGTATATATATATATACATATATACATATATATACATATATATATATATATATATATATATATATATATATATATACAGTGTGTCCACGTATAACCTGATCAACCTTTATTTTCGCAACCGTTGATCCTATATACATACTTCAAATAACAAAAGCGGTCAGAATTAGGTGCAGAGTTAAGACCAAAAAAGTTTGAAGTGAAACACCAATTGAGCGAAGAACTACAGAATCTAAATTTTTATACGGTCCCCCGGTCCTATAAGTTAACTTTAGTAAAATTTTCCTGTTACTCTGACAAGTAATGCAAAAAAAGTCGTGTTATTCTACGATTAAAATTGACCGAGTAATAGTTGTTTAAAGTTGGGGCATATTTTTTGCTGCAAATCAGGGGTCATTCACAAATTTAGTAGAAATATAACTTTGTCAGATATATTAAAGAAATTGTTGAGAGTAAAATTAGCAATGCAATATAAATTTGAAATCATTAATCATTCTGACATATTACTGCAAACTATACAATTTGTACTGAACATATAAGGTGATACAAATAACAGAATTTTTGTTAAGTAAAAGGATGAAAAAAAAAGCCTCAATTCTTTACAAAAATTATACATATTTTAAAATACTGTTAGATTACACCGTCTTTCAAATGTTGCGTGTTGCCATGTTTTTTAGCTTTTGAAAATTGATTCACATTTTTTTTTCTTTAGCGCTGAATCCGAAAATGACCTTCATTTTAAATCATCATGTAAGGATTTTTCCCAAATCGCAAATTTCAAAGTTAAAAAGCCCAAAGTTAAAATTGATCCTTCCTCCCCTCCCAACCTCATCGGACACCTGAGCTGTTTAGCTGTAAGAAACCCAGTATAAGCCACAGAATTGAATAAAATATTGAATTAAATTAAATTAAACTGAATAAAAAAGTCTTACGTCTATTTTATAGTATCAGATTTTTCGCTATTTTTTAACCTTGAAATTTACGATTTGCGAAAAATCCTGACATGATGGTTAAAAGTGATGGTAATTTTTTTATTTAGCGTTAAAAAATACATAAAACGTAATTATAAAATTTAAAAAACACAACCATCGCAGGTTTATGTTATCTAATCTAAAACCATTTCTTAAACTTGTTGACGGTAATCTATCCGAGTTTGTTTGTGTTATCCTCTAATATAAATATGCATAAGATGGTAGGAGTTGAAAATCACAATAATATTAGATTGTAGTCGGATTTAAGTCAGTATGTAAAAATTTAACTTCGATCGGACATTTGAAAGTCAGTTAAAGTTGGAGTACAAATTTTAAAGTGGAAAGACGATCGTTTCAAGTTAAATAAAACCTTATGAAAATAACATAATTTTTGTTAAAATAAATCATAGCCTAAAATCCTTACAAAATACAACATATGTTAAAATACAATTATTAAAACTAATCTGAAACTTAACTAATAAAGTTAACTCAATCATAATAGTTGTACGATTTCATTCAAACCACAGATACCTTGAAATAAGTTTAAGTATTTTATATACGAACCCTTGAAAGCATGGTTAAAATCATCTGATTTGATATGCATAAAAGTGGTATAAGTCATGCATTTTAAAGTTTCATAACTCGGTCAATTTTAGTGTTAGGTGAATGGGACTTTTTCTGTCTTACTTGTTAGTGTCACAGTAAATGCTTACTAAATATCAGTTATAGGATAGGGGACCGTATAATAATTTAAATTTAGTAATTTTTTAATAAATGTTTTTCTTGACCCAAATCGCTTTAAAAATAATCCTTTACCTTATTTAAAACTTTTTGTAATTGGAAGTATGCATCTAGGCCCAAAGGTTGCGAAAATAAAGGTCGGTCAGGTTATACGTGGACACACTGTATATATACCTGGTGTCCTAAAAAGGACTGACTGATTTTAAAATTCAATAACTTGCAAACGGTGACACATATTTAAAAAATTCTTGCAGGAGGGTTATGCATGAGGTCAAAAGTTTTCTTTTACAGTGATTTACGATTTTAGTTCGAATTACAAACAATAGATGGCGCTGTAAGCAATAGTCACTAAATACAGGCTCGATTTTTAGTCCTTTTCTCTTGTCCCATGCGGAAAAAGGAGATGGAAATGTATTAAGCGGGCCACGAAGTGCCATAAATCGAGCCTGAATTTAGCGTCTATTGATCGCAGCGCCATCTATTGTTCGTAATTCGAACTAAAATTGAAAATCACTGTAAAAAAACTTTTGACCTTATGCATAACCTTCCTGCAAGAATATTTTAAATATATGTCACCGGTTACAAGTTATAGAATTTTAAAATCAGTCAGTCCCTTTTAGGACACCCGGTATATATATATATATATGTGTGTGTGTGTGTATGTATATGTATATATATATATATATGTCGTGGGCTTATTGAGAAATTCGGCTGTTTTACGTAACATAAATAACAAAATGTAGACTTTTTCATCCGCTTAATAAACATACACTGTTCTCTATTTTAGTAGAATACTGTTTATATTGATTTTAAAGAATTATACTTATATGAGTTAAATTTGTAATATATATATTTCGGTACTACCAGTTAGACGAATGTTAGTTATTTCTAATAAGAAACTTTTAATTTTTTTTTTTTTTTAATAAAATATTTATAAATTGAGATTCTCACAAAAGAGAACATTTTGTTCATATTATGAATACAGTTTAGTATTTGTTTTCTTAAAGATATTTACAGCTTCTGTACATCCCAGTTTTTTTTTTTTTTTTTTTTTTTTTTTTTTTTTACAGTGCTTACATAAGTCTAAATCTCTCTGTGAATTGTGAACACTTTAAAACTGATTCTCTTACATATAGGCAAAAGTGACATATATCATTATAAGAGAAGCATATAGAATATCTATGATGCAGGAGGAAAACTTTCAAGCTAAAATGTCATGGAAAACAAAGATAAGACAGCAAAATCTGCCAGAGGCCTAGACAGTTCCTCTTAAAACCCAATTTTGATTCTCCACAGCTACCGATAACAAAACGTACCATTTAACCGTACAAATTACAGAAGCATGGATCTAAATTCAACGGCACTAAATAACGGCACACATCTCCTGTTGTGTCAGAGGACCACTTTCAAGAGTATATATCATAAATCTTCCACGATCCCAGATCACTAAAAATCAATTAGACTACGAAGAAAAAATTTCATATGGCTATCGACACCTTTAGGGAAAATGTAATAAGATCTTGATAACAAAAATATACATAATCCCTATCCGGAAATAAATACTGTTTTTCCTACTTTTATTTTACTTACGTGCTGACATTTACGGAAATTTTTATATTAAGAATCCCAATCAATGCATTTGGTGGTTTAGAATTTTTTTTTTAAATGCGTTTAAGTTCGATTAAACCATGATAGAGACTAATTTGTAATACATAGTAGAGTAATTTTTCTCCTTGTTATTCTCTGTTAACTTATTTTTTTTTAAACAATGTTCCCATTAAACGTATTAATGGAACTCTGATTTAAAATTAATTTATCTGCGTGATCTTCAATTTGTGAAAGACAAACTGTAACTTCAAACCTACAAGAATCATCGCTCAGTTCTACGGTTTTGTTACTAAAAAAAAAAACGGAAGATAAAAACATAATATAATCTCCTGAAAAAATCAACCTTTCAATTAAAATATGCGAAATTTTAATTACAGGTTCAACAACAAAAATAAAACAATAAAATACAGTTCCACTGAAATTTCATTAAATGAATTTTATTTTTCTAATAATGTTACTTTTTTCTGAAATGTTAAATGTTTTACCTTTAAATAAATAAATAAATAAATAAATAAAAAATAATAATTACAAAACGTTTAATTAAAACGTGCTGAGGTAATTTGATATTTTGAATTTATTAAGATATTTTTACAAAATAAATATTAATGAGTTTCTTTCTACTTGATAATAAATTTCCATGATACAATTATTTTCTCTTTTGTGTATTTTTTTTTCAATAAATGTTGACAATAAATAATAAATTTCCTTTTGTCCAATTTTGTTTTAATAATGAAAAAAAAAACATTATTGAATTCCTGAAACGTAATTAAAAATAATGAAACTGAATAACATTTAAACTATGTTCAAATGATCTGAATATTAAATTAGTAAAGAGGTTTACTTTTTTCCACATGCAAATAAATATTGACAAATGCACCATTTTTAATTTTTTATGTCAAGAATTAAATCAGAATCGTGACCTTTTTAAACAGACCGGATCTTTATTAGTATGCAAATATTTATCATTAATTAAATTTAAAAAAAAATATTTATCTTGTATGAAAAAATAAATATGTTACTCTTACTGTTTCATTATCTATTATACAGGGTGTCCGGTCCCAACGGTGTCCAATGGCTAATTCCTAAACCGTTAGACATAGACATGTAGTTCCAGTTACAAAAATGTTTTAAATCAGGTAAAGAAATATTTTAAAAGTGACTTGGGTCAACAGGTAAACAGCTGAGTGGTCCGATGAGATGGGGGAGGAGATTCAATTTTGACTTCGAACTTTTTAACTTTGAAATTTGCAATTTGCGAAAAATCCTGATGTGATGGTTAAAAATGAAGGTCAATTTTGGATTCAGCGGTACAGAATACACAAGAATCAATTATTAAAAGCTAAAATACATCACATAACCTAAATTTTGCAGGCTAGTGTAATCTAATAATATTTTAAAATACATATCATTTTGTAAAGAATTGAGTCTGTTAATTTAGTATCATTTTACTTATCAAAAATTCTGTTTTTTCATTCTTCTTAAATGTTTATTATAAATTGTATATTTTGCATTAATATGTCAGAATGATTAAATATTTTAAATTTATATTGCAATGTTAATTTTACTCTCAACCATTTTTTAATATAACTGACGAAATTATATTCGACTAAATTTGTGAATGACCCCTAATTTGCAGCAAAAAATATGCTCCAACTTTAAACAGCTATTACTCGGTCAATTTTAATCATAAAATAACGGTTTTTTTATTATTATTATTATTATTATTATTATTATTACTTGTCAGAGTAAAAGGAAATTTTTACTAAATATAACTTATAGGACCGGGGGATCGTATAAAAATTGAAATCTCGTATTTTTTATGAAATGTTTTTATTGGCCCAAATCGCTTTTAAAATATTTCTTAACCTGATTTAAAACATTTTTGTAATTGGAACTATATGTCTAAGATTAACGGTTTAGGAATTAGCCATTGGACACCGTTGAGACCGGACACCCTGTATCTATGTTATAAAGGACAAACATATCTGCGCGTAAAACGTACGTCATTCTGCGAATGGCAACATTTGAAATTTGAAATGAAATTTCGCTTTTGCAATACTCGCAACAGCAAATTTTTAAACTTTTAAACATGGCACATTTTCAGTTTTTACACCGTCGTATAGGGGGGGGGGGGGATGTACTTTTAAATGCAATTTGTTTGAAGGCTGTATCTCAATTTATTTTTGAGATATTAATTTTTTTTTGTAGTTTTTAATACCATTTTTCGAATCGTGGCAACAAAAGTACTCCATTTCTATTGAAAGTAAATGGAAAATAGTCGAAAATTAGGAGATTACTGTATCTTTTCGTTACCATTTTCTCAGAAATGCTGAAAAAAAAATGAAATTAAAATACTTGCTATGTCAACAATATTGTCTGTTACTCCGCGATAATGACGTCAATTGCATATTTTTCTACAGATGAAGTTTAAGACGGGATTTTAAAAGTGCATTGCTTTAGCGGATGCAAATGACGTCATTGTATAAAAAAAACATGTAATTTAATTCTTAAAACTGAAATATGTTTTGTAGAAGATCGTCATTTTCACTCCAGCTGCTTCCTCAAGTTTTTATCTAAAATTTTAATGCTATTCTTTAGGACACTCTACTAATTTTATCATTTTACATAACTTGCTTATTTTATTTTTTTTTATAATTTTATGTATAATCTATATATTTAAAATACAAGTGTGTTTTTTAGTCAATTGCCCTGATATTTCTGCTGAACCAATTTTACTAATAATTTTTTTAACTGAAAGCTGTTTATTTATAGATGTGATCGCATCAGCTGTTTTTCTTTTTATCTCCACTTTTATATTTTAATTTAAAAAGAACTTTATGAAATTTCTTTAAAATGGTGAAAATCAGATAGCTTTCACTATAGCACAGAAGAGAGAAATAACGAGGTTTATTTATATTTATTCCTGCAATTTTCTGATAAAAATTCAAAATTCTTGATAAAAAATTTTGTATGGGATTTAGTGGCGCAAAATCCCGTTATGGGCGAATTATTTTGAACGGAAAATAACATACTGCTTTTGAAAGCTGTCATTTTTCCTAATAAATTTTCCATTTTGTTTTTTCTTCTGTATGTGTACTGATACTAAGTTTTAGACACTAGGCGAAATGCTTATTTAAGGGAAAATGGATTAAGATTTAAAAGAAAACGATCATTTTCTTAGATAAAACTAAACGTTTTAACCCAAATGCGCTTGAAAAACATAAATTAAGGAAAGTTTACTCTCCGGTACTGAGATTAGTATCTCAAGTTAAGAGTCCATCTGTTCGCATAAAAGATGTTGCTGACAATCGTGACTTCAAGTTTTGAATTAAAATGATTTTAAAATGATCAAACAAAATTCATTTAAAAAAATGATGTATACGGATATGAGAAGTGCGTATGTAAATTTTGAGAAAGTGAAAAGGATGTCGGGTTTAGATTTCATCCGGAAAAAATTATATGAATAAATTTCCGGAATAAATTTTGCTCTTTTTCATCCCGGAATACCAAGCATAAGAGCCTCAATTGATAACCTCATCCTAATAACTGATAATAATTATATTTTAATGATTATGTGTCTATATTATAACGGACAAACATATGTGTGCGTAATGCTGACGTTATTTTGCGAATAGCAACACTTCACGATCAAATTTCGGTATCGAACTTTTCGCTACTGCAATTTTTTAAACTATTGACCATCGTACATTTTTTAATTTTCGTCGTACAGAAAAAAAATCTACTTTCAAATACAATTTGTTTAAAAACCGGATCTTAATTGACTGATTTATTATGTTCTTTTAAAATAATTTTTAAGCATGATATTTTTATCTTATTACGTGCCGGCTTCAATACATAATAATAATAAACATTTTGCACATAAAGCAACAAACACTGTTTAGCATTTGTTTCTGACTATTTTTGTATAAAGAAATCAATACTTCCTTTATAAATAAACAAAGGAATAATTCAAAAAAATCACAAATATAACATAATTTTAATAGTACTATTTACATTTTTAGATCACCGAATAGGAGAAAAAAAAATTCAAATGGATTTTGTTTGCAAAGTGCATCTCAATTCACTGATTGTCTATGGTTTTAAAAACAATTTTAAAGCATAAAATTTCTTTTAATTTATCTATATTGCACGGAGCTCGATTACGAAAGATTATTCCGTTTGCCCTTAAAACAACATAATGAGTTCATCATTTTCATGTGGCTAATATCCATTAAAAAACTCTTTTATGCATAAATAAATAAAATAATATAAATAAAACACGAATTTATCAAACATGTAATTAAACTATGCGCTTAATGCCCTGAAATTATCAGAACATAAAAGAATGCCGTAAGCAGCAAAATCTTGGTCAAATAACTCTTAGCATGCGGCTATTAAGAAAATATCGCATTTGATAAATTTCAAAACTTTATTTTATTGTATAATTCATATTTTTCATATGAAAAATGCTTTTTTAATGTTAGGAGGGTAATCTAAAAAGTTATTTCATATAAAAAAAATTAGTTTTCAATTAAAAAGGTGTTTTCACCTATATTCTCTAACCCGGGAACCCCGGGTACGATCCCCTAGTCTATCTATATTATAAAGGACAAACATATCTGTGCGTAACGCATACGTCATTTTGCGAATGGCAACACTATGAAAATTGAAATGAAATTTTGGTTTTGCAATTTTCTCTACTGCAATTTTTTAAAATTCTAACCATCGCACATTTTAAATTTTTGCACCGTCGTATAAGGAAAAAATGCTCTTTTAAATGTAATTTGTTTTAAAGCTGTATCTCAATTAATTTTTCAGATATTAATTTTTTTGCAGTTTTAATCCCATTTTTCTTATCGTGGCCACAAAATTACTTAATTTCTATTGAAAGTCATTGAAAGTAAACGGAAGAATGTCGAAAATAGGAGATACTGTATCTTTTTGTTGCCAGTTTCCCATAAAACCTGAAAAAATAGTTGAAAATAAAATATGGGCTATGTCAAGAATATTGTATGTTATTCCGTGATAATGACGTCATATGCACACATTTTTATACACGAAGTTTAATAATGGGTTGTAAAAGTAGATTGCAAATGACGTCATTTTATAAAAAAAACGTGTATTTTAATTCTTATATCTGAATTATGTTTTGTAGAAGTGCGTCACTTTCACAGCCCAGCTGCATTGAAATTCTTCACAGGTGAAAATGCTTCGCTTTTGAAAATAATGTAATCGAAATCACACACCGATAAAACGCAATGTTTTACAAAAATTTAGAGTGTCTTTATAAAAGAGAGTTGACATGCAAATAATAGCGATTTATATTACAGAAATTGATGATTCTCGCCTGGATGGATTAGCTTCGCCGAGTTAGACAAGCAAACAAATAATTCGTGGTTTAAAATAATATCGTGTTCCTGAAGTTTTTGTCGAAAATTCTCTCGAATAATAAAATATTAATGCTATTCTTTAGGACATTCTACTATAATTTTATCAAAATAACATAATTTGCTTAATTGAATTTTTCCTAATTTTTTATAATCTGTATATTTAAAACACAAGTGTGTTTTTTAGTCATCTCCCCTGATCTTTCTGCTGAACTAATTTTACCAGTATATATATAATTTTAAACTGAAAGCTCATCCTTTGTAGATGTGATCGCACTATCTGTTTCTTTTTTTATATCCTCACTTTTATATTTTAATTTTAAAAGCATTTTATGAAATTTCCTCAAAATGATGAAAATTAGGTAGCTTTCATTGTTGCAAACAAGAGAAAAATTAGGTATATTTAACTTTATTCATGCTATTTTCTGATAAAATTGTTGATAAAAATTGTTGTATAGGGTTTACTGGCGCAAAATCCCAATAGGTGCAGAATATTATATTATTGGCATAATAATGAAAAATGACACTGCTTTTGAAGACACGCAATTTTCCTCATAAATTTCCTATATTGTTTTTCCTTCTGCATGAGTACTGATGCTAACTTTCAGACACTAGGCAAAATACTTATTTAAGTGAAAATGAAGTCATATTTAAAAGAAAACGATAATTTTCTTAGATAAAACTAAGCCTTTAAACACAAATGCGTCTAAAAAACATACATTACGGAATTTTTTACTCTCCGAAATTGAGATTAGAATCTCAAACAAAGAGTGCGTCTGTTCACATAAAAGATTTTGCTGACAATCGTGACTTCAAGTTTTGAGTTAAAATGATTTTTAAATGATCAAACAAAATACAAGTTTTTTTAAAAATGATGAATATGGATATGAGAAGTGCGTATGCAAATTTTGAGAAGATGAAATTTGCTGTTTTCATTCCGGAAATCCAAGCATAAGGGTCTCAATTGATAACCACATCCTAATAACTGATCTTTATTATATTTTAATGACTATGTATCAATATTATAAAGAACAAGCGTATCTGTGCGTAGCGCTGACGTAATTTTGCGAATGGCAACACTTCACGATCAAATTTCGGTCTTGAAATTTTCGGTACTGCAATTTTTTTATCTTCTGACCATCGTACATTTTTAAGCATGATTTTTTAAAAAGATTATCTTATCACGTGCCGGTTTAAATACATAATAATAATAAAAATTTTGCACATAAATCAACAAACATTTTTCAGCATTTGTTCCTGACTATTTTTGCATAACGAAATTAATACTTCCTTTATAAACAAATAAAAGAGTAATATTTAAAAAAAAAACACCAATCTAACATATTTGTGAAAGACAAATTAACGAAATTAATACCTCTTTTTTAAACAAATAAAAGAATATTGAAAAAATAAATCTAGCATATTTGTAATCGTATAATTTAAATTTTTAGATCACCAAATAGGATTTTCTTTTAAATGGAATGTATTTGCAAAGTTCATCTCAGATTACTGATTGTCTATGATTTTAAAAATAATTTTAAAGCATAAAATATTTAATTTATCTATATCGCGCGGAGCTCGATTACGAAAGATGAATCCGTTTGCCCTTAAAACAAAATAAAGAGTTCATCATTTTAGTACGGCTAATTTCCATTAAAAAAAATTCCTTATGAATAAATAAATAAAATAATATAAATAAAACACAAATTTACCAGACATGTATAAGCTCTGAAATTATCAGAATATAAAAGGATGTCATAAGTAGTAAAATCTTGGCAAATACTACTTAGCATGAGGCTAATAAATAAATATCAATTTTGATAAATTTCAAAATATTGATTGTATAATTCATATTTTCCATATGAAAAATGCTTTTTTAATGTAAGTGGTCAATCTAAAAAATGTATTGCATATAAAAAAAAGTATTAGTTTTCAATTAAAAAAAAAAATGTTTCACCTATATTCTTTAACCCGAGAAGCCCGGGTACGATCCCCTACTATATATAAAATCAAAACGGAAATTTCGTTCCGAACGTCTATATTTCGAGTTCTACTGCATGGATTTTGATGAAACTTACACTGTTAGATAGATGTCGTTTCGATTCCTTCCTCTTTCGCCGAAAAATCTCCCCAGAACCCCCTGCAGTTTCTCCTGTCATTCCTCGACACCCCAACGAAGGAATGGTGATAAAAAAAGAGGGTAGTGTTGAAAATTAAAATACCGAACAGAGATAAGGAGTCTTTCTTTCTCCTTTAACCACGTATTATTGTATCTTTGCGAATCTGAATGCAATGACAAAACAAGATGTAAATTTAAATTTTTAATACTCATTTAATACGAAATAATCATTCATAGTTTTTAGTTTTTTCCTCGCGATTTTGTGCACGTTGTCTTTTTTTTTTTTTTTCGAAATTAGAGGACGATTTTCATTTATCCCAGACATCTATTATTTGTTTTCTCTGTTTTTAAATATCATAATAGCCGTTTAAAAAACATGTTTATTGAGCTGAATCTGATTCAATAAAGCAAAGGATTTAGATAAGTTGAAGACGCTAATACTGATTTTGGATTTGATTCTTAAAATTTGATAACGTGATTAATTAGTGTTAAAAAAAATCGGTAATTTTTTTTTTTTTTTTTTTTTTTTTTTTTTTTTTTTTTTTTGCTTGTTTAGGGAGGGGGGGGGGGGGGGGACTCCGAAAATCCTTCGTTGCGCCATTGTTTTAACCTAGTTTGAAAAATTATTTCGTTTGATATTGTTTTAAATAAATATTTTTTTCAACAAAATTAATATATAAAAATGAGTAATATGTAAATGATTACTTTTCACCATAGTATCCTGTAAGCGGCATTTCAATGCCGAATATAGGCTCAGTGAAAGTGATATCCTTAACAGTGTATTAAAAGATTAAAAGTATAGTTTGGTTGTGCAAATATATTTTGGAAGAAAAAACCGAAAAATAATTTAAATTGAATCTTAAAACAAACCTATTAAAGTCACATCAAGATATCATTCGAATTTTAATATAAAACTCATTTTAAATTTATGAGAGAAACCATCAGCGAATAAAGTTTCATACATCTTTTCATGTTGAACATAATTTTTGCATATACGATTACAAATAGAAAATAAAATGATGAAATAAATCATGCATATATCTATTAATTAATAGCATAGCGTCACTCAAGATTTAATATTAGTTTTAAGATCCATCTATAAAAATTTTAGAGCCATAAGATCAAGTGCTGGGTCACAAACTTTTAACCTATTTTTATATTACTAATTTTTTTTTTTAGGTTAATGATCAAAAGATTAAAAAAAAAAGTTTTATGCTATTCGATGCCGAATTTAAGAAGATAAAATCGAAAAACTAGCGTTTTCTTCACATTAGAAAGATTCTGTATTTCATAGATTTTAATTCCGAAACCTATGTGATTTAAAATAGATGAAAACGATGTCACTCTGAAGCATTTGTTATGAAACGTTTCCCTTTTATAAATCAAAATGCAAGTTGGCTTTTAAGTCTGTTTTCAAATCTAAACTACCTATTTCTAACACATTTTTCAATTTATTTTGTTAACAAAAATTGTCAAGATCTCTTATGCAGAAATTGTTAATCCAGTTTCATTTTTCGGTAAAGGCAGAATATTTTTTAGAAAATACTGTGAAAAGTGAAAGTTAGTGTTTTGAATCACATTTTAGTTAGCGACAGTGAGAGAAAGGAAAAAAACTGGCGTCTTGTGACAACAATCACTTTTAACACAAGATGTAATTCATTTATTCAAAAATGAAAAAACTTCTCAACCATCTTATAGTCCAGGGGAAATGTACATTTTACCTTGCAAAAGGTCGGGTAAGAGATTTTATTTTTTTAATTTGTTTATACTGAGGAAAGCATGGAAAAACCAAGTTTTCTAACAAAATTTCTTAAGGCTAAATTTTCTGTGGCCAAAAAACAACAAAAATTTGGGACTTTTTTTATTTTTTTTTAAATATCTCGAGACCTGTTGCCATAGCATATTTTTTGTCAATTACAATATTAAAGAAGACAAAATTCTCTACAACTTTCATATTTGCAACTTTTTTATGCACTCAATGGCAAGCGCAGTACACCATTTCAAAAATAGAACATTTTTTTCAATTTTCTTAAAAACCGTGAAAAACGTTAGTTCTGCCCGATTATTCACATGTTCCCACGGATTTAATCGTGTATGTCGACTTCTAAAAATTGATAGCAGTAAATTATCTATTATTTTCACACCCAAGTCTTTATTTTCATCTCAACAGACATTTTATATTCAATAAATTTATATAATTTTAAAAGTAGGGCAGGGTGTAGATGAATAAGAAAATTTTCATATTTAGTCTTTAAGTGTATACAATGTTAATTTCAAAGCATTGTTTAAAAGAATACTTCAATATTTAGTAACTTATTGGCACGATAGTTTCAATTAAGAAAGAATTCTTGTTTAATTTTAATAATTTAATAATTTTTATAATGCATACATATTTTTCCAAGGATCAGTGGGATAAGTATGAAATTTTGCGAAAAACATATTTTATTCCTCACTACAATGGTATATTTTATTTACCATTTATTGATAACATATGTTTTAACCTTTTACTGTTTTAATGATAGAAAACATTGGATTGTAGTTCCGTATAAAAGGGGGAGAGGGGAGCTAAAAAATAAATATATTTTATGTAAGAAATACTTTTACCTTATAAAATAGGTATATAAAAAAAATGACAACGGATTATTTCACTAACTAATGTTATGTATTTATCTCTTGTAAAATTTAAAAATTCTGTCAGTAAAATATTTGAGATCACTAGTTTCATAAAAATGTTTAAAAGATTAGTTTTAATAAATATTGTCAAAAAAAATTTGCACTTATATCAATAAATATAACAAGAGATTATATCATTTCAGCATGCAAAAATATATAAAACTTTAGTTTTATCTATTAATTGCTTTAAAGCTCAAACAGAAAAACTTACTTTGGTTGTTGAAAAATACAATTCGTGGAATATTCAAATCTTCTGTAATATGTACTGTTTTGAAACTATATTTGTTTAATGATCTCAGTGATACCATTTATCAAATGAAATACCAATTTATTTATGATTGTAGACCGTATAAACATTTTTGTTTTCGCATTGAACCCCTGTTTCATTCAACTCCACTTTCCGTACACAATAAAAAAAGGCAAGCAGTATGACTGCATAAGCTAATTGAAAAAATGTATTTTAATAATAATAATTTCTATAAGGCTATTTAACAATATGTTTTTCTGTTTGATGGCACTGTTGTAGGATTATTAGCATCCAGTTTCAAAGGAATATCCTTATCCTCAATAAAAGAGATACCTTAATCATGTTCATAGGTATAAAGCCGAAAAAGTACAAAAGCACAACATTAGATATTGATCTCAGGTATCCCATGAAAAAAATTTATTTAAAAGTAATAAAATACAAGCGAGATATTTATCAAGAACGCTCCCATAGGTTAAATATTATCTTGCGAATGTCTTCGTGTGACTAATTTAGTCTCATAATTCATATAACTGTGACTTTAAATGTCTCAATACTACAACTACCGTAAAATCTTTGAAAAGGAAATCTGTATATACAGAATCCTGTCTTTAAAGAAAATATTATATATTTTAAAGAGAAAGAATATGAACAATTATACCTGCTAAGACGGAAATCTGTTTAAAGCGGAATATATTTGGGTTCCTTTCGGTTCGGTTTTCAAGGTTTTAATGAATCAATATTTGGAAAAGCTGATTACGTAGTTCAGCATTATGTATTTGATGATTACACACTTAAAAATTTCAAAATCCGGCTATTAGATATTTATAAAAATTCTCGTGGTAAATTTCTTTTTAAGGGGAGGGGGCGGGGGGCAAAATCCATGTTTGCAATGGGTGCAAAAAAGACTAGTTTCGACCCTGAAACACATAATTTACTGCAACCAATATAAAGAAGTTGACATACATGATTAAATCCGTGGGAAACATTTGAAGAATCGGGGCAGAACTACGTTTTTCACGGTTTTTAAGGAAATTGAAAAAAGTGTCCTATTTTCGAAATGGCGTACTGCGCTTGCGATTGAGTGTATAAAAAAGTTGTAAATATGAGTGCTGTAGAGAATTTTATTATCTTTAATATTGTAATTGAGAAATAATATGTTACGGCAACAAGTCTTGAGACATTTAAGAAAAATCAAAAAAAGTCCCAAAATTTTGTTGTTTTTTGGCCACAGAAAATTTAGCCTTAAGAAATTTTGTTAGAAAACTTGTTTTTTTCCATGCTTGCCTCAGTATAAACAAATTAAAAAAATAAAATCTTCTACCCGACCTTTTGAATGGTAACCCCTTTTTTTAGTACATTTCCCCTGGACTAGTAACACTAGAACCGCCGGAAATTTTACTGAAGTGTTATAAAAATATCTTACACCAGAATTTTTATTTCAAACTATTTAACTTGATTATTTAACTTATTTCTTTGGGGTTACGTTATAAACTTATTTTAGAAAGAAATTTCTGGTAATAATCGAAATATTTTTATTTAGTACCGGTCAAAATGACCGCTACGGCGGTTCTAGTGTTAAATAGCCATTTTTAAAGCTTTCTATCTAGTAAGTGACAGTGGTGTGTGTTAGGGAGCAGGGGGGGGGGGGGGGAGGAAGATTTAGTTTATGTAAAGCACTTTAACGTTGTTGTTACTTGCAGATAATCGGACGTAACAAATGCACCACTGTATAGGCAAGTTTCTTGCATATAATTACCGGACGCGACAGTGGAGGAAAGAGACATTTTTTCAAGACAATTCTGTTACATTTTAGGTAGTTTCTTAAGAAATACTACCTATTTCAGTCGTTACCATGGTGCGACTTTTGAAAAATTCCTTCATAACTTTTCATTATATGACCCTACGAACTCAAAACCACCCTCACTTAAAAAATTTATATATATATATATGTATGTACTAAATTTTGTCCGCACGATAAAAGTCGCAATTATGCACGGATCGTTTTCAAACTCGCCAACAACTTCGAGATGGCTAATATCTCGGCGGGGATTGAAAATAGGCAAAAACGGCCCAAGGAAATGGAAATGGGGGAGGGGGGGTTAAATTTTTTGAATACCGTCTTAACAAGATTCTGATAAAACCAGCTCTTACACAACAATGACAGGAAAAAATAAATATTTTTCGTTATAGTAGTTGCCAACAATTAAAAAAAACAATAAAATTTTCACCACAACAATTGTTTTTCTATTACAAGAATTTCACGTGAAAAAATAAATTAAATAAATAGTTTGACGAATTGAAAACAAATTGAATATTACGTCATAATTTTTCTAGAGCAAGATTTAGCATGGAAACTCAAAATGAAATAAATAGTTTGATGAATTAAAAAAAAAAAAAAAAAAAAAAATGCGTCATATTAGAAATATAATGGACCTCAGCAGGTGAATATGTAACGTCATGACAGTTTGAAGAAACGTATTAAAACATGATAAAAACCCGACTATGGAAATATTAACATATTTTAACACTTTGAGGTTCTCTGAATTTGTTTTAGCCATTTTTAAACCTATCCCATATACATGCGTGTGTGTATTGGTGTATATTAGAATTTTCACAAAATGTTTAACTCCCTAGAGTTCATTCTTACTGAAGGAACTGGGTTTATCTCTAATCTTGATTTAAGTTTTGTTGGTGAATTTAGTACTTAACATCGAAATCTACCTCCGCCTGTAGGCCAGAGCCGGCAGGGATTTTTTTATTTTGCAGTACAAATAAATTAAAGATTTCTGTAAATTCTCTGCGTCACAGCACGTAGCTAATCTTAAAAATTGTATGGGATGTTTCCCTTTATGCACTCTAAAAAATAAATGTGCAAATTTAACATAAAACTGGTATATCGATGGTACAAAAACAATTTGTCTATATGTGTAAACTGGTGCGTAAATTGCCAAATACAATTTTACCCATAATGTGTAAATTTCAAAATAAGCATTTGAGTGTGTAATGTTTGTGTAATATTCTGCTCTTACACATATTTCTGCTTAATATGCAAAACATACATTTTATTGTAATATTTATAAAAGACAAATTTTTGTGTACATAATTTTATCTTTAAACTTTGCTATGTGTAAATTGTGAAGTAAATGTTTTTTTGATCGCAAAACAAAACTGTATGAAGAATACACTCAGATGCGGGATGAGTTTGTTGTTTCTGGTAAGTTTTAAGACAACAAAATAGTGTATTCAGAATGTATTTAGTCAATTTACACACCACATGTAGACAAAACGTTTTCTTATCATCGACATACCTTTTTTTTACATAAAACAGGATAGACTCAAAGACAAAACATTTTTTATTTAATAGATTAAAAAAAAATCTGAAATCTCCTATCTAAGCAGCGCCGCAGCAACACTATTTGGCGCCTGCTGCGAACACTCTTGTTAATTTTTTTGTAGATGATTACGCATTAGTAATGTTTTGATTAATAAAATTATAATTATTATATTTACAGAAATAATAAAAACGTCACATAAGTGATTTCATCAGTTAACACAAATAACAAATCAAACAAATATCATGGCAAGAATTTTTGCATTTCAACTTATAAAAATTGCTGTTAATACCATAAATCAAAACTTACAGGCATGTAAATGCTTATGCTAATCAAAACAAATTATGAAAATGGGTGAAAACCATTTTTTATGCACACAAAGTAAATATGAGAATGACCAGTTTTACATCGGAAGTTGTGTTTGAAATCCACAAAAATAGCAGCATTAGATTTAAATATAATTTTTAAATTGAATGCTTTTTACGAACTTGATTTTTACAAACTTGTCATATTTAATTTTTTATAAACATAATCATTTAAGCTAAAACATGTATTTAAAGTATTTTTCGTTTATTCATTAAGGCAAAATATCCATAGAAACTTTACAGATTAGGTGCCCATTTATATTTCCATGCCTTTTTATACCGTTTTAAAAAATTTTAATTTTTTAAACACGATTTAATCACTAATTTTAATTGTCTGATTAAAATCGTTGACATCCTTATTAAAAGTATTATTATTATTATTATTATTTTACAAATTAAGATCAAATTTGGAGTTTATTTTTATTTTTATAGTACTGGCTGCTTTTCCCGTATGAAGAAATGCGTTTTTTTCTATTTGAGGTTTTTTTTAAACATTTATTAAATTTAATAATATTTGAATATGACTTTATATATATTTTATTATTCATAATATTTTGTCCTTGAATGTTAAACTCTGAGTTAAATACAAAAAAGTAACTTTCAACTATCTTACATATACTTTTATCTTTCAAAGTATCCCAAAAAATCTTTGTGTTTTATTTACATGAATTTATTTAATTTGTATATATGTAGTCGTTTTCTACCACAATTTTCAAAAGGAATATTAATTCTTTATCGCCTTATTTAATTGCAAAGTTTCTGCTATTAAATAAAACAATTTTTCTATATTGAATTAGTGGTAATTTGTCGGTTCACGGACTTTTACCTTAGAACCTACTAAAAGCAAATGTGTAGAATTTTAATGAAATTTAATGAAAATTTAAATGTGTAGAAATCTTATTAAATTAGTAAAGTTTTAGTCTCAAAATGTCCATTATTGACAGAACTTTAGCACATTAAGATTCAAAGAAAGCATATAGTTTAAAGAAGTATTGTACTGATTGGTGAGTTTGGACACTAAATTTTGACGTAATTAATGAAAATTTGCATCAACAAATTTTTTGGAAGGACCATGTTTTTACAAAATGGAATGTATCAGTTAGTTTTTTTTTAATTATTTTAATTCTTTTACCTTTTAAAGTTTTGCATGTAACGGTTTGCACAAAATAAAATTTAAAACTCAGTTTTAGATTTTATTTTGTCCAAACCGTTACATGCAAAACTTTAAGTACATGGATTAAAATCAACACATTATAACTATATATATATATATATATATATATTATTTCTCGTGAAAATTCACTAGGCTATCTGAAAAGAGTTATATATTGTAGATATAATATTACCTTAAATTGAGTAGTTATATATATTTAAAAAAGACTGATATATATGTATATGTAATTTAAATATTTTTGATTATAAAAGAAAATTAAGCATTTTTTTGTTAGCCGCAAAATAATTGAAATCTTATTACCTTGAAATTTTCAGAGACTTAGAGCTGTTTAATCAGATTTTTCGAAAAATTATATATGAAGGAACAATATAGTATTTTGTTGCATTTTAAAGGATTTTGCATAGAAATATTTCTATTATTACGTAAGTTATGACTAAAAAAATGTGTCCGTCATTTTCCCTGCAAACAATGATTGAAAAGGCACTTTTAAAGATATTTTTCTCAAAAAGAAAAAAGCCATTTTTTTTTTTAATTGCGCACAAGATTTATTTTACATTAGTTAATGTTTTTGCAAGCAATCTTTACGAATTTAGATATTATATCTACAACTTAAGATTGGATCTAAATTTGTGCATATTTTAGTAAAATTTCTATTTAAAAAGTATTGTTGAAAGTATTGCATACATTAAGATTATCTGTTTTTATGCCTAGAACTACAAACGAACTTTGGTTCAGTTTTAATATAATTCTTGCGTTACAGGTATTAGCCAGAACATAGCCAATAGTATTTATTTTGAATTTTTTTATCTTGCTGAAATTCAGAACTGAACGTTGGCACTATGCGACTCCTATATGATCCCCGTCTTAATGATTCTCGAACTAGTACGGACTCGGGCGGAAGTACTTAATTACCTATTTGATTAATGACCATTTGGCGAATCCGGAATTCATGGTCGTTTCAGGGGGGTTTTAATCTATAACACATCGTTCTACGTTGATTAGTTGTAGAATTATGACGGAAAGTTCTGTTATTTTGGACGAAAAGGTTACCATTGACATATCTTTTTCATCTTGGCATATTAAGCAATCTTTTTTTTTAAAGAATTGAACGTCTATATGATTTAGAGATTAAAATATACAAACATCCCGAAATAAAACTATTACTGATTTTATTAAAAATACAAAGAAATATAGTTTTAATGAGAAATGATAGTATAAAAAGAAAATATTTAATTTAAATATGAAAGAAATGTGTTTGCGCGGCTTAAAAGGTTCATTTTCAAAGTCGATCCATGGAAACTATACTTGACGATTTATTATCTTTGTGGTTTATATGTGGCACCTGGATAGCGGTTTTTTTCTGTTTTTTAAGTTTGCCAGGGTTGATTTCAAAAGTACAGGATGCATTTTGTTTATCATTTACACCATTGGATAAGATTTCGGAATCATTTGTATGCATCATTTACCTATATAACTACTATTATTATTATTATTATTATTATTCAATTAAAATTTGGTGTTTCTCTTTTTTTCCGGGCGCAAAGGTTTCTGTTGGTCATTGTTTCTCATCTTGGCGAGGATATATTATGCTATTATTGAGGAATTGAAACGGCTATATTATTTATCAAGAAATACGAACAGCATGGGAAAACTGTTTGTAATTTTATTTGAAATATATAATAAAAAAACGAATTTAAGGGAACTTAGAATTATTCTTACGGAGATTTGTGCTATTACGCATTATTAAAAAAAAATTTCATGGTGAAATATATATATATATATATATATTGCTTCATTACTTTTTAGTATAACTGCGTATACAACCTCATTTTTCTGATAGGTGATTAAAGGATTTTTGAAAAATCTTCCATAATTGAGCACTCCACCCAATTGGCCTATAAATTATGTTATTAGAAGCATTTCTCATGCTTGAAGAGAATGCTTCAGGATGATGCCTATTACAAAAGATGAACCGATTTCACAATTAGTGATTATTTAGAAACTTGTGCGTTTTCACTTAATCAGTTTTCACTTTGGCACACTCAATGCAGTAATGAACAATCTGGCTGAGAGTGAAAAAGTAAGAAGCTTGGGCCGTTATTCGCGGATTCGAATATATATAATTGCGATTTTATGTAATAAAATTTGCTTTTTTTTCTCTTATGCGGGAGCAAATGTTTCAAAAAATGAATTTCTTTCATCTTGGCGACAACATACCTCAATGTCCGTGGTTAAAAATTTTAAACTACTAAACCGGTTATATAAATATAGGGAACAGTTCCATATCATGTTCTCGTTTTTATGGCGATAAATTTTTGATGTGGTTTTTGATATCTCTAGAATTTGGATTGCTTTTTTTATTACTTTGTTAAGAATTGCTCCTCGATCAATTTTAATTGAACGGTAGCGATGCGAAACAAATCTCTCTACCATGGAAAATAAATCAAAAGTTTTATTTTAAAATCTTGATTAGGTAGAACACAACAAAAATAATAAATTAAACACGTGGGTCGTTGACTTATATGATTATATAAAACACTGAGTCCTGGTAGATTCAAATTTGTAAAATAGTTCAGTCTAGAACGTCTCATTCAGCAACGAGTTCGTTGGTCGGGTGGCTTTTAGGGGTAGGTGTCTCGCCGTCTCACACAAATTCCGAGTGCTTGGCTCAATTTTCTCGACACCTCTCGTGCCTTCAGCCCGGGAAAATCTCTTTTCCTCTCGTCCGTGCGAGCAAAACGCACACTCCAATTCCCGACACCAAACTGATCCCCTCCTTTATTTTCCTCCGAAAAATGATCACTTACTCGGACCCCGTGAGAAAAATTTCAACATCCATCTCTGTCAATGCCTTTAGGCATTAGCGAATTCCTTTGCGAGACCTAAACAGGGTGGTCTATACTCCGAACCCTTAGCGGTATCTCACATCCTTTATCAGGGCGTGCTGCGTCCTAAGGGCTAATCCATCATCACTTTCAATGTCCTAGAGCGTGAGAAAAATGTCTACTAGTCTTTCTATGCACCTGGGTGATATGCATACAGTTTTTCTTTAGGAAGATCCCACAGATTCTTCCCACAGACCATGAAAACAGCGAAGTTCACTTCTTTACAACACCCCCTCTAAAAGACGATTCTTCAGGCTTGAATCAATAATCTTATGACCAGTGGATGAACACAACAAATTCCAATATCTCAGAGTGGCAGATGCAATAAATAAAATTATCATTGCGCGCTCTGATACATTACACTAAAAAAAATACATATATATACATAACAAGATCAAAAATTACCAAATGAAACATTTAGAATAAAAAAACTATTTCTTGGCTTACAAAGTATAAACAAATGAAATTATTTTTTTCGTACAATAGTACTTTTAGCTTTTAGTATTTAATGAGTTTATTCCGCACGACTTAAATAATCAACATGTGCAATATCTCTTCCTGGTCTATGCTTTATTGCATAATGATAGCGTGGCAGTGTGAGAGCCCATCGTAAAAGCCTAGGATTATTCCCAGAATTTCGTTTAAGAAAAACTAAAGGATTGTGATCGGTTTCTATAGAAAAGAGTTGGCCGTCAATTTCTGACGCAAGTTTTCAAGCAATTTCTGACTCAAGAGTGACGCAATTTCTTAATTACAAAGATAATGGCTGCACATTCCTTCTCCGTCGCACAAAAACTTTTTTCTGTTTCCGAAAATTTCCGACTTAAGTAAATTATGGGATGTTCCTCTGAACCCTCACGCTGTGCTAAAATAACCCCAATAACCTTTTCAGAAGCATCCGTTTGTATGATAAATTCCTTAGAATAGTTGGGAGCGTACAAAATGGGTTCTTCCGTAAGTTTTGTTTTCAACAGTTGAAAATCCTTTTCCATTTCGTTGCTCCAAGTTACATTTTCCCTTTTATTTTTACCTTTAATTGCGCTCGTTAATGGTTCCACGATAACTGCGTAATCTTTTATGTACCTTGAGTAGTAATCCGCCATACCCAAGCATCGACGTATCTCAGTTTTTTTAGGGGTTGGTAAATCTAATATAGCACGAATTTTAGTTTCTGGCGGGTGCGTCTCCCGTCGCCTACCACATGCCCCAGATATTTGGCCGTTTTTTTGTGCGAACTTGCACTTAGCTAATTTAATCTTTACCTTAGCTTCTTCTACTCTCATAAGCACTTTTTCTAGGTGCTTCAAACGATCCTCGCATGTTTCCGAGAATACGGCCATGTCATCAAGGTAAGGTAAAAAAAATTCCTCTAAACCTCTTAACATTTTATCCATAAATTTCGAAAATCTATAGGACGCGTTTAACATTCCAAAAGTCACGACCAGGGGGATATAGGAACCGAAACTGGTTACAAATGCGGCCAACCTTTGCGCCCTAGCTGTCAATGGAATTTGCCAATATCCTTTCGTGTGATCCAAAACTGTTATATACTTCGCACTGGCAACTCCCTCTACCCTATCCTATATGTTTGGTAAGGGAAAAAACTCGGCCCAGTTGATTTCATTTAACTTTCGGTAATCTATACAAGGACGAGCGTCTTTCATAGGGGCCTCTACCAGAATCATCGGGGAGGCGAAATCTGACTCCCCTTCAACGATTATATTTAACTAACATTCTTTTGATTTCTTTCCTCAAAATTTCCGTTTGACTAGGCGAAGATCTGTAAGGTTTTATCTTTACAGGTTTATATTCTAATAGTTCCACGTCATGCTCCATTAAGTCAGTGCGCCCCGGATCATTAGAAAATAAAGATTTAAATTTATCTAATAAATTTCTCAATTTCTCTATGTGCGCCGACGTACATCTAGAACTCAAATTGCTGTCTTTAAAAACATTTTCTAAATCATAAATCTCAGCCCCCACTTCTGGAAATGCTATGTCCAAATCTTGACTTTTCTCGCCCTCATCTATCTCTTGCGCCAAAAAATTCACTAACTCAATTCTTCTTAAATATGGTTTTAAGAGATTGACGCGATATATTTGAGCCTTTTTGCGCCTACCATGCACATTCACAATATAATTTGTCTCTGAGATATTGTACTGAATTTTCCCTGGACCTATCGACGATACCGATAATTTGTTCTTTTTGTTAGTCGCTAGAACCAACACTTCGTCACCCACCTTAAATTTCCGTTCTACCGCTGTTTTGTCATACCACAACTTTCTTTTTACACGAGATTCGGCCATATTTTCCACTGCTAGTTCATGACAGTGTTAGTTCATGACAGCCTATTAACCAAATTAAATACATATTCAGTAACTAACTCATTCTCTTCCTCTGCTCCCGTCCACTCTTCAAAAAGTAACGATTCGGGAGTTCGTAAATTTTTTCCATGTACTAACCCTGCAGGAGAAAACCCCGTAGAATCATGAGTTACTGTCCGCAAGGCTAATAACGCATACGGCAAATTTCCCTCCCAACTCGCGCCATTTTCAATACACAAAACTTTCAATAATCTTTTCACTGAGCGATGCCATCGCTCAACCAAATTACTTTGCCGCCGACAAACCGACGAGTGAGTTAACTCAACGCCAAATTTCTTTAAGAATGCGGTTGTTAACTGGCTTACAAAATATCTTCCGAGATCTGTTTGTAATTCTCTGGGATATCCTAATCAGCTAAATACCCACATTAATGCTTCAATTATAGTTTCCGATCGGACATTAGATATCGCAACAGCCTCTGTATACCTGGACGCCACACAACTAACTGTTAAAATAAACCTATTCCCTTTTTCAGACTTCGGTAAGGGACCCACAATGTCAGCTGATAACTTCGAAAAAACTTCTCCAATAATCGGCACACGTCTGAGAGGAGCTTTCCCTATTTCCCTAGGTTTCCCAATTCTCTGACATGAATCACATGTTTTGACAAAATCCACTATCTGTTTTATTACATTCGGCCAAAAGTAATGACGCTAAACCTTATCCTTTGTTTTCATTTCACCAAAGTGCGGTGAAATCCCCTCATGACAGGCTCCTAAAACGTCTAATATGAATTTCGAAGGCACCACTAACTGAAATCTCTCTCCACCGCGATTGTCAAAAGTTTTCCTAAACACCAAGTCATTCATAATTTCATAGTGAGATCTCTTGGCTCTCGCTTTTTCTTTAACTTCTTTTAACGAAGGATCAACATCCTGTTCTTTTTAAGTGCGTTCGTAATTATATAAATACGTAGCACCTATAGTCGTCGTTCAGTCCGTCTGTCTGTCCGTCCGCATATAACAGAGCAAAAACTACCCGACCGAATGATCTGAAATTGCTGCAAAATTTTGTCGAGCCATTTCCAATTTTATGAAAATCGGATGTATAGTTTAATTACAGGGACAGTCAAAAGTTTTTCTTTACATTACGGCCAATGGGGAAAATTATTGCAAGTGAATTTTAATGATGTTACAGACTTCCGAATGGTCTGAAATTTTTAATATATAATTGCTGCAAAATTTTGTCGAGCCATTTCCAATTTTATGAAACTCGGATGTATAGTTTAATTACAGGGACACCCAAAAGTTTACCGTTACATTACGGCCAATGGGAAAAAATTATAGCAAATGCATTTTAATGATTTTACAGCCTTCCGAATGGTCTGAAATTTTTAATATATAATTGCTGCAAAATTTTGTTGAGCCATTTCCAATTTTATGAAAATCGGATGTATAGTTTAATTACAGGGACACCCAAAAGTTTTCCGTTACATTATGGCCAATGGGAAAAATTATTGCAAATGCATTTTAATGATTTTACAGCCTTCCGAATGGTCTGAAATTTTAAATATATAATTGCTGCAAAATTTTGTCGAGCCATTTCAAATTTTATGAAAATCGAATGTATAGTTTAATTACAGGAACAGTCAAAAGTTTTCTGTTACATTACGGGGAATGGGGAAAAAATATTGTAATTGCATTTTAATGATGTTACAGACTATGCACTTATGAAGCGCAAAAAAATATACATTCAGTACAATATGGGGTGCAAAACATAATTATAAAACTAGTTATAGTACGAACGCACCTCATTTGCCATGTTTGACGAGCAATTTCCAACTTGTTTAAATTCCTCACGACTAATCCGTGCTAAACTTCCGAACTTGTCATTTAAATCCGCAGGTAACAATACACTTCCCGAGGTTTCATCTTCCGTTAGCTGCTCTAACTCCTTTTCGCATTGTTCTGCAAACTCGTCCGATTCACATTCTAACTCCACGACCTGCTTTCCCTCTCCACTTTCGCAATTCATATTTACACTAGCCCCGTCCATCACACGAACAGTATCTTTCTTTGCCTGCGATCTTGTCAGTACCGCATTTACCGCATTAACTTTTTTCTGGCTAATTCAATTATCTTTTGCGTTTTATTCCCTAAGAGATAATAATGCAAGTCTGCTTCTTTTTCTACAACCCCAACTTCCGTTTTTAGCGAACCCAATCCATCAAAATCTATCTCTATGTGAGCGACAGGTAAACAGCGGATTTTAGAATCCAAGGGCTGTTTCACGAAGATATAATCTCCGGTCAATTGTTCTTTTTTACGTGTTCCTCACCACACAAATTATAATTGGTACCAGTATCTCTGAGAGTGACAATATCACGCCCATTTATTTTCGCTCTACTAAGATAAGGTTTGAACTCTTCTTCATAATCCGACGTTTTACTCACATGATTTACCTTAGCGGTGTCTTTCTCCTTCTTTTTTAACTGCGGACAATTGGCTCTAAGGTGAGTTGTTGAATTACAAAGGAAACACCTGTTTACGCTCCTTTTTTCAAAAACACGATCCCTTTCTGTCACTATATTCTTGTCCCTCCAATTGAAACTTTTATCTGCGCTTTTATTCTCCATCCCCGAGCTATTTTTCTCGATTTTCTTATCAAAAAATTTTCTCGAATTTCCTGTTTTCCTTTGGGAATTTTTCACTACCTCTAATTCATCTAAGCGTTTCACTAAAACTTCGGGGTCAGTGAAATTTGACCAGACATCAATCAGATGATCCTTTAATTCTTGAGGGGCTCTTTTTTTAATTTGATCAGTGATCAAAAGCTTCTTTAATTCCTCAAAATTACTGATTTTTAAAGACTTTAACCACCCCTCCAGATAGCTATTCAATTCGAAAATTAAATCACGCCACGGATTATTTGGATTCCTCTGGTGTTGATTAAATTTTAGTCTATACGATTCTGCATTTAATTTGTACCTTTCTAACAATTTACCTTTCACATAATCATAATTATCAATAAAATGTGATGGCTCTCTAAGAATTAATTCTGCCACATTTCCGGTCGGAGCGCTAATAAATTTTTCACTAATTCATCATCTTCTAAATTACATTTTTTTGCCTGCCTCTCAAACAAATTTAAGAATAAAGATATTTCTGATCGACTCTCATCGAAACGATGTATTAAGGATTTTAAGGGCAATTTATTGCTTCTCTCTGCACCATGATTTGATGTTAAGCTACGCGTTTCTGCTTCTTGCGATAATTTTAACTTTTCGAGTTCATAAGCCCTGTCTTTGTCTCGATCCTCCTTTTCTAATATCTTTCTTTCCTTTTCCTCCGCTACAAGCGCTTCCCGATCTTGTATTATATTTTGGCTTGTGCCAATGCAAAATCTCTATCGAAATATTCAGCCGTTTCTATTTTATTAACTATTTTTGCAATCGTGTCGCTCTCATCTATTTGAGCATCTAATTCATCCGCCAGGATTCGCAAATCCACCTTTTTGAAATTTTTCTACTCTGACATTTTTGAAAAATTAACCCCAAAAACTAATTTACATGGATATCAGATCAAAATTTAAAACAGAAAAATACATACATACACAAAAAATATAATTCAGTTATGCATTTACAAAACAGTTAGAAATATAATTTCCCCTTTTTATAACTTGTATTTAAAAAAATGGCACTATGTTTCACTTCTGCAACCCATCATCTCGCAAAATTTTCACATATTAAACGTCTTTGCCAGATCACGACAAATACATTTTCCCGAAAGAAAAACCAGAACATTAAAATATCAAATTTTAAATACAGCTCAAGCAAAATTTTCCTAAACAAAACTTGTTATTAACAGAATAAATACACTGAAAATTTTCCTAACAGTAAAAATTATTAACATTTCTCTTTTTTTCACATGCCAATAACAGAAAGACTATCTAGTATTATTACTTTTCCTTTGAGAGGAAAAAAATAACTGCCCTTTATCATTGAAATCTACTGAGATATTTCTCGTGTCACAAACAATAACCCACTGACACACAATAGCCAGCTTAAGGCAAAAGGAAATTAAACTCAACAGAATGCCACTGAGATAAAAGAATTTGTTTGCTCACCCCTTTTGAAGACAGAATCCGTTGTCGTCCACCCAGCTGTTCCGAATAGATGGCACTGTCAATCAACGCCGTCACTACGATAAGCTTTTAGCTCCAGAGATTTATAATCCACACCGAAATGTTTTTCCAGCTTGACCCAAGATACACAGTCTAACCAGGTAGTCAGTTCTAAGGAATGTTTCTTTCCAATAATCCTTCACGTTGTCACCACTAATAGTACTTGATAACAAGTTCTGTAAATCACCACAATGCTTGTCACTATTACCGCTGCACTTCAAAAATGTTCCTTGAGGACCCCTATTGTTCTACTCATCATCTCGTCAAAATGATCCTCCGCTGCCACCAGCTGTAAAGAATTGCTCTTCGATCAATTTTAATTGAACGGTAGCGATGAGAAACAAATCTCTCTACCATGGAAAATAAATCAAAAGTTTTATTTTAAAATCTTGATTAGGTAGAACACAACAAAAATAATAAATTAAACACGTGGGTCGTTGACTTATATGATTGTATAAAACACTGAGTCCTTGTAGATTCAAGTTTGTAAAATAGTTCAGTCTAGAACGTCTCATTCCGCAACGAGTTCGTTGGTCGGGTGGCTTTTACGGGGAGGTCTCTCGCCGTCCCACACAAGTTCCGAGCGCTTGGCTCAATTTTCTCGGCATCTCTCGAGCGTTCAGCCCGGGAAAAAAATCTCTTTTCCCCTCGTCCGTGCGAGCAAAACGCACACTACAATTCCCGACTCCAAACTGATTCCCTCTTTTATTTTCCTCCGAAAAATGGTCACTCTCTCGGACCCCGTGAGAAAAATTTCAACAGCCATCTCTGTCAATGCTTTTAGGCATTAGCGAATTCCTTTGCGAGACCTAAACAGGGTGGTCTATACTCCGTACCCTTAGCGGTATCTCACATCTTTTATCAGTGCGTGCTACGTCCTAAGTGCTAATCCATCATCACTTACAATGTCCTAGAGCGTGAGAAAAATGTCTACTAGTCTTTCTATGCACCTGGGTGATATGCATACAGTTTTTCTTTAGGAAGATCCCACAGATTCTTCCCACAGACCATGAAGGCAGCGAAGTTTACTTCTTTACAAGTTGAATGCTATTGGTAGATATGAAACAATTTTGAATACTTTTTTATAATTAATTTTTTTAATATATATTTTTTTATTCATAAATTTCTGGTGATTTTTTAAACGATATTTTTCTGTATATGCAATATTATGTAAATATACATAAAACTAATACACATATATATTATTTTCAATTTAAAAATAAATATTTATAAATATTTTAAAAACATGTTTTTCCACCATCTTGAAAATTTTGGCCAAATATGCCAAATCGGCCTATTGGTGCCATTTTGGATTCCTTCGCCAATCGCGCCAACCGGAACAAGATACGTAACTCTTCTCAAAATATACAATCTCTCCTGCCCTTTATTTTGCTTTTTCTTTTCTTTAATTTTTTTTTGTTTTACATTAGTATTAACATATCAAGAATTCGGAATTCAAATTATTCTTAAGGATATTTATTCAATTATGTATTAATATCATTTTAATAAATATTGCTATTTTGAAAAAAAAGCATATTCTTCCTAAAAGAAAGACTAGATCGTCTGTTTATTAGGTACTACTTGATTATCCCGCCGACCAATTTTGCCATATTATACAAATCGCCAAACTATTTAGCCAAATTGTACAAATAGAAGAACGCTGTCAATCTAAAAATTTCAGATAGGAAAATTAATGAATTTAAATTAAAAAAAAATACAAAAGAATGGGGTTACTTTAATAATGACGTTCACTTATGGCATAGGAACATACCAAATATAAAATTTGATTTATTTATATGATTTCCGACAATATAATGCTAAAAGTTTACGTATTTAAATGCATAATTATTGAATTAAACTATTATAAACAATAAAACGGTAATTTTAAGATATTGTATATGTGAATAAAATTTAAGTAACTTAAATGTAAAAATCGAATTTAATAAAAACTACAATAAATATCAATGATAAAGGAAAATTGTAACGAACCTGATGCTCTTTATTTAGTTAAACATAATTGAAGGATATAGCTAAAAATGCATGTAAACATTAGATATAGAATTGAAGAAAAAAAATCAAAATTTGCAGAAGTTTTGAAATACGAAAGAACAAATTAAATTGGTAAATTATATCATATATATTATAAAGCTGTAAGCTCTGAAGTTCCGCTCGTGTGTTTTCAAAAACTACCCGTTGGATTATTTTGCAGAATGTGTCATTCGACGGAGAATATTCCTGCTGTGGTTTATGAATAAAATATACAGGGATAACTATGAATTTTGGTAATAAATTTCCTATTTTATTGATATTTTCGACAAAAGTGTTGCCAGTGGTCATTTTGTCGAAAATTATTGTTGATAAGTGAATTGAAATGGTTATATCTGTAAGGAAATAATATAAACATCTCGAAAAAGGAACACTGTTACTTACTTAATTTAAAATAAAGAAAAAAAGGACAAAAACCAATTTAATGAGAAATAACATTATGAAATGAAAATATTTAATTTAAACATGAAAGGAATATTCGTAATGTTTAAAAATTAATTTGGAAAGTTTCGAGTTAATACCATATTTGGCGATTTTGTCTTTTGCGCGCGAGGTTAAAGGAAAAATGCATTTAAAAAATTTCAATAGATAAAATCTGAATAACTTTATTTTTCTTTTTAAAAATAATTTTATTTTGATTTTTATCTATTCTCCCATTATGTTTCTTACAGATAAAATTAGCAGAATTATTTTTAAAAATGGCTCTAACTGTGAATTGTACGTTATTTGTTTGAATTTACTTTTGTTGCCAAACAAATCTATTTTAAGCCAAAAAGGCATAAGCCGGAGAGATTTTCGCAATAATAATGTTTCTCTTTTAAGTGCACGAGTGCATTTTTAGGATAACTTTTTACATTTAAATGCAAATATATAAATAACAGTTAATAGCATAAAAATGGAATAAAATATTTAAATTTTAATGTAAATGCTTTCCACATCATACACACATATTGTAAAATAATTTACTCGCAAACATTTAAAAAATTTTTCAGTATACATTAATAGGGAAACATGCCATATACCGAATATTGTTTTCCCCAAACAGGGGCGTTTTATGCGAAATATGATATATTCAAATGCAAATTGTATAAATAACAGTTAATATTATAAAAAAATGGAGTCATATAATTAAATTTCAGTGCAAAAGCACACACTCATACAATTAAAAAAATTCACACATATAAAAAAATAAATCACCTTAAATTTCTAAGGCAAACTGCCAGTTTGTTTTTCTCTCAAACAAGCGATTTTTGCAGGCTAGACATTAAATTACCGAATATTGCCCATTCTTTTTTTTTTAATTCCTACTATTAGTTCACACTCTCCCTATATTGATTGATTTATTTATTTATATATCTTGTTCAAATTTTCAATAGTTAATAAAATGCTTATTATTCATCCTATCAAGTTGAAATAAATTTTTTTTAATTGTACTGAATGACAATTAATGTTAATACAGTTTTTTCAAATATTAATTAATTAATTAAATTTTAATTAATTAATTTTAGTTTTACATGGGAGACAAAATGGCGGCCATTGGTTATTTAAGCATTTAATGCATCTTCATATCTATAAGGGGGGTTACCATAGGGGGAACCCTGTTCGTCGCCAAACACCGCTAATTTTGTCGCCAACTTGGCGATATATTGCCAAATATGGCGACCAAAATGTGTCGCCAAAACTGACACCAACTTAGAGAATATCTCTAATATTTCGCCAAATTCCCATAGACTTCCATTGCAAACCTACTTGCTTATAGAAAATCAACAAATTGAGACATTTTAATGCAACAAAAACTAATATTAGCTTAAGGGATTACATTAAATTTTTCTTTGGTGACCTAAGTAGGAATTGAATTTAAAAACAAAATTTTTATATTACTTGTTTACAATACTGTCGCCAATTACGTGTATAGAAATAATCAGTGCTTCAAAAGTTTGGAACTAAACTTTCTTCTTAAGAATATTTAGAACAGATGCTGTATATTCCCGCGGCTGCCATCTTGGATTTTTTTCTTGGCGTGAAAACCCATTTTCTGCCAAGTAGTAAATTTCGCCAAGCAGCGATTTATGTGCATGTCAGGCTTAACGAAAATAAAATGTAAATAATAAAATACAAACCTTGAATAAATTACAAACCTTTATCAATAAATGCCAACAAATAATCGCCAAGAAATCCGAGATGGCGGCCACGGGAATATACAGCATCTAAGCCGAATATTTATGCAATTATGCTTTATTATTATATATATGTAGTATATACAAAAACATTCTGCAATGATAATTGCTTGCTGAAATAAATTTTGGGAAGTGTTCCATATATTTTCTGGTTTTTATGGCGAATTCCCTTTGGCGATGAATGTCTCGATGTGGTTGTTGCGATCTTCAGCATTTGGGGTTGACTTTTTTTTATTCCTTGATGCTACTGGTGGATAAATAATAATTTTGCATACATATTTTTGGTATAATTATTAATTTTTTCTGGGTTTTTTAAATGATATTTTTCTGTCGATGTAATATTATAAACCTATTTTATCCTTTGTTATATATCTTATGTTTTAATCTCGCATGTACAATAAATATATAAAATAAGAAATATAAAAAAATATAAAAACATGAATAAGTATTTAGTACATTTATTTGGTACTACTGCTTGGTTATCCCGTCGACCAAAAATATATCGCCAAACTATAAGATTAAATGCTAATAAGGATTGATCGTAAATGTCGCTTTCACTTGACTTTAAGCAAGTTGCACATGTTTACGTCATCAGGTGATTTTTATTTCGACGTTTTATTTGTATTTTTTATTAATGTTATATTAGTTTATTTGTTTTTCCGTTATTTAAAATAAAAACTATGTCAATTTGTACAATTTGGCGAGTGGTTTGGCGATTTGTATAATTTGGCGAAATTGGTCAACGGGATAACTAATACCATGCATGCATATGTAGTACCATGCATGCATAATGTATAAAAAATAATGCATGTATGATGTTTATAACACAAAAATATGTTTATAAAATTTTAAAACCATGTTTTTCCGTCTCTTAAAAAATGTGCTAAAATGGTCTTTTGGATTTCTTCGCCAATTGCGCCAACCAGAAAAAGATACGGATCTCTTCGCTAAACTTTTTATTTTGTTTTTAATTCATCATTTCTTTTTACTTTTTTCTGCATATCTTCTGTTCTTTTAGGAAGGTATTTAAAATATATTAAACTAATTTTCCATAATCTTCTGGTCACCAGCCAATAGTGTTTTTTCTATACTGTTTGAAGTTTTATTTGTATTTGAAGATTACAGAAGACAAAAAACTATCAAATGAAAATGAATCACCTCAAAATTATTTAAACTCAATGGTTAATCTCTGCAATCATTATAATATTCTCTATTTTAATTGTGTGGTAACGAGAGAACATTTAAACTACTGTTGTCATAACTGCCTCATTTCTATACTAAACTCTACAAAATTGATCAACGAAAAGATTTGTGTCAAAAAAGCCCAAATTTTGCCCAACGCATAAGATAATGCAACAGCGCAAGGGCTTTCGTATCGTTTTCAGCAATGGAAAAGGTCATTCGAGGCGAAGTTCCATATTGCTTTAAATTAAAATACAAAGTAAAATTCAAGATGTCGTTTGATTCATGTTTTGTTTTGAAAAATAGACCAGCGCAGCGGGCTAGCCTGCTAGTATATTATAAAGCAGTAACCCTAAAACTTCCGCTCGAGAGTTTTTAAAAACTACCCAGTGGATTTCTATGCAGATTGTATCATTCGATAGGAAATATTCCCGGGGTGGTTTTTGAGTCAAATATACAGGGATAACTATGATTTTTGGTAATAAATTTCGTATTTTATTTATATTTTCGACGAAAGGGTTGCCAGCGGTCATTTTTGCAAAAATTATCAGTGATAAATGAAATGAAATGGCTATATCCGTTAGAAAATAATACAAACATCTTGCAAATAAAAGAAGAAAATAATTACTGATATTTAATTAAAAAGAAGACGCTTTAATGAGTCATATTATTATAAAACGAAAATATTTTATCTTAAAAATGAAAGAAATATATCTGATGCTTAAAAGATAACTTAACGTGAAATATTACAACTGATACAACACTTGGCGAATTATCTCTCGCGTTAGATTAAAAAAATGAATCTGAAAATTATATAAAATGAATTTTGGGTACTTCTTAGTTATCCCGTCGACCAAATTACTGTCACCAAATTGTAAGATTAAATGCCAATCATGGTTGCCATTAATTAATTAATTGCAATATTAAATGCCAATAATGGCCAATAAAACCATTAATTCGACGTTTTATTTGTATTTTTATTAATGTTTTACTAATTTATTTGTTCTTTCGTTATTTAAAATAAAAATTACGTCAATGTGTATAATTTGGCGAGTGGTTTGGCGATTTATATAATTTGGCGAAATTGGTAGACGGGATAACTAAGAAGTACCGAATTTTGATTAAATATTTCATTTATATATTATTGTAAATATTATTGTAAGTATTATTTGTTGACATTGTTTGTTTAAGTTATTTGTTTACATTGAATATGAATATTTAGGTTGATTTAATTGATCACATTACCACCAAGTCATGCGCCAAGCAGGCGGTAATTCTGCGGTCGATAATCAAGTAGTGCCTTACTTTTATATATTTTTCATCTGCAGTTATTTTACTATCACTAAAAAGCAAGGTACTACTTTATTATTTCGCCAAATTATACAAATCGTCAAGCTATTCGCCAAATTATACAAATAGACGTAATTTTTATTTTAAATAACGAAAGAACAAATAAATTAGTAAAACATACTTAAAAATGCAAATAAAACATCAAATTAAAAATCAGTTGATGACGTAACAAACACGTGTAACGTGTTGACTGTCAAGTTAATGAGACATTTCGATCATCCATTAATGGTATTTATTCTTATAGTTTGGCGGTATTTTTTTGGTCGACGGGATAATCAAGTAGTACCGAAATTCGATTATTATATTACGTTTAAAATATTTACATTTTATTACCAAATACAATATATTAAAAATGTCTCTTTGTTTATGGTTTAATTTAATAATTCTGCATTTAAATGCAAACTATTAGTATTCTTTTGTCCGAAATCATCTAAATAAATCAAATTTTATATTTGCTATGTGGCGATGCCATAAGTGAACGTCATCATTAAAGTAACCCTATCCTTTAGGAATTTTTTTTAAATTTAATTTCATTAATTTTCCTATTTTAAAAGTTTTAGAATTGCAACATTCTTCCATTCGTACAATTTTGCGAATACTTTGGAGATTTGTATAATTTGGCGAAATTGGTCGATGGAATAATCAAGTAGTTGCCAAATTTAATAAGGGACACAATAAATATCAATGGTAACGGAAAATTGTAAGGGGCGTAATGCTCTTTATTTATTCAAAAAGCGTAGTCAGATATAACTATAAAATGCATGTAAACCTTAGATATGGGCTTGAAACAAAATTTGCAGTAATTTGAAATAACGAAATAACAGATAAATTAGTAAATCCTTAATAAAAATTCAAATAACACGTCGATTTAAGTAGACTTGATGATGCAACAAACACGTGTAACACATTTAGTGTCAAGTGAATGTGAAATTTACGATGATGCATTATTGATATTTAATCTTACAGTTTGGCGACAGTTTTTTAATCAACGGAATAATCAAGCAGTACCAGAAATAGTAATGCTATTTATCTATCTGTGTTTTTATATTCATTAGAAAATACAAAGAAAATCTTCGGTTCAAGTATTCGCCACATCATTTTTATTAAAAAAATTCCATAACTAACGCTATTTGTCAGTTCTATTAATCGTATGGATTTTTGTTAGTAAAAGATCTGTAATTGGGTCAATAGCAATTTGACGTAATTTAATGAAATGTAGTTTGGCGCGAAATTAACTTTTTTTTGTAACTAACTCTGTTATTTTTGTAACTATATCGTTGCCAACACTCCTAATATTTGACGTCAACCTTGTCTTAATGCGACTACGGAAGATTTTATTGAATGCAAATTAAATGTTTTTTTTCTGCCATTCAAAAATTTCTTATTGAAAATTCCACGTTTTTTATGCTCTGTTTTCATTTAAATATGATGGTTCAACACCGCGCTTTGGGTGCAAATAATTTGTGATACTTTTGACTGGTATTCTCTTCTGGAATTTAAAAATGGAAAAGTGTAATAGACCTGCCAGGAAAAGATGTATATTGCGAAATGTAACATAATGTAGAGTGTAGCTATATTCAAGCTGTTAGAACAAAACATATCGTTAAGGTAAGGCGTCCGGAGTCCAAGAACTAACAAACGATTATGAATCAACGGAAAATTATTTAAATTTAATGGTCAATCTCTGGAATCATTGTAATATTCATTATTTTAGTCGTGTTCTGACTAAAGAATATTTTCATTCCTTTTGTCATAACTGCCTCATTTCCCTACATGCCCCACCAGTGGCCGAGAGGTTCTGGTCTCGAAGCTGGTAGACGGGAAATGCTGGGTTCGGAACCCAATCGCGCCCGTCGGCCTAATCGTTCGGAGTTTTCGTGGTTTTCTTCTAACCTTGGATTTCCAAGCGTTAATACTGGTTAGGTTCCCTTAGAAAGACCTCCACGAAGGGCACTCCCCCCCTTAGGGCCTATATCCCTCATGTTGATAATTGGCCGTCATAAACACAACCAACCAACCAACCATTTCCCTACCAAACTTTATTGTAAATGATCAACTAAAACAAGTTGCTAAGTTGCTTCTGCTACGTTGCCCAAATTTTTTTCATAAGATGGCAAAATAACAACATACTATCGTAATGGTGTTCGCTTCGTTTTCAGCAATGTGGAAGAACATTCAAGGTGACAGTCCATATTGTTTTAAGATGCAAGGTCAAATTCATCATTTCGTTTGATTCAAGGTTCGCTTGGAAAAATGGACCAGCGCAGCGGGCGTAGCGTGCTAGTCATTAAGAAAAATGCATATAAAACGACAAATTAAAAAGACTTGATGATGTTACAAGCACGTGTATCGTGTTTAATGTCAAGTGAATGTGGCATTTACTGTCATCCATTATTGGCATTTAATCTTACAGTTTGGCGACAGGTTTTCGTAGACGGGATAATCAAGTACTATCGTTCACAGCATTTCGAGCTAATATTTCGTAGCTGGATAACTCGCAAATTGACGTATTAAATATGATTTTGAAAGCATCGTTTTTGTTTGAAACAAAATCTTCAGGATGTATTCCATTACAGAAAATTATATCATCTTGTACCATATTCATTTGCATCTAAACTGAACGGTTCATATTATGTTGATAGAAATTACAATGTTAGTTTTGGGGGTTATGTATACAATACATTGTTCTACAATGCTTAGTTATAGAATTACGTGGAAATTTCTTAATTCTGTTTACCCGATTATTCAAGATTACCTTTTTTAAGAATATCATGAATTAAAAGGTTTTTTTTCTTTTTGAGAGAGCTTTTCGTATTAAAAAGAGGGCTGCTTTTTAATTGATGATGGAAGTTACAGTATTATTTACTGCTATTACAGTTTTAACTGCATTTTTTCTGCTAAAATGGAAATATGAAAAACTGTGGCAGAATTGCGCTTTACGAAATATAACAGAACATAGAGTGATATAGCATTTAAACTAGCAGAATCACACATGCCGCAAAACCGAGAAGCTCGGAATTTAAAAGATAACAAATGAGAATGAATCACCTGAACATTATTTCGATGCGACGGACATTGTCTGCAATCATTGTAATGAACTTCACTTCAGTAGTGTACCCATTAAAGGACATTTTGATTCCTGTTGCCATAACGGCTTCATTTTCCTGCTAAATCAAACCGTAATTGATCAACTAAAATAGTAGTTGATGCTTAATAACTAATATTTTGTCCCAACACATTAGTAAATATAATACTGCAATGATACATCCTTTACATCATTTCTCTAAATCAGGAAATACATTACCCCAGATATATTTCTTTGATTCAAGATGTAAAAATAGGACCAACGTAGCGGGCATAGCCTGCTAGTTATGAATAAACAAGTAAATCTACAGATCAAGGGCCTCAATTTCTGTTTTTCATGTTATTTTATAATATCACTTTGAATGATATTTAATATTTTACAATCCGCAACTGATTTTTTTAAAATTGTTATATAGGGTAGATTGTTTGAAGATGCCTTAGATTTCGATTTATTTTTTTATAAAATCACCTGTGATTTTTGTGTTATTTATTGCTTTCTTATTACAATTGTTACTCTTAGGTACGATTTCAAAATATATTTAATTTTACAAATATTATAGAAATCATTGAAAATGTCGTTTTTGTAAATGCATTTCGCGCATCTTAACCCAATAATAGGGTAAGATGGCAAGTATTTAGTAATTAGTGTAAAATTGATTTTGGGATTTCAATAAAAGCGATAATTTTTGTGAAGTATATGAACATCAATGTAAACATCATGGGATGAGTAAATTACTTTAATATTTTAAACATACTAAAGTTGTTAACTTACTTAGCATTAGCCAATTATAGAAATATGAATGAAACAAACGTTGGGTAATTTATTAAACAAAAAAAATGTTATATTGTACACATAATGCAAAGAATTATGGTCTGCTTATTTTTAAATCTTTCTAACAAGTTGAAATATAGTAAAGTCACTGTGAAAAGGTGCTTTAAAATTCTTTTTCATTATTAATATTTTTTTTATAGGCTGCTATTTTCCTTTCAGCAATGTCTCAACTTTGTCACAAACAGCACTTTTTTATAGTCCAAGAGCCGACAACGCAAAAACCTATGTTATCAAGCACAAGAAAATATCTTTATTTTATGGGAGAGTAGATGTAGGGGAATATAATGATCCATGTATGCCGGAAGTGAAGTGGTGTTTAAGCCAAAAATTAATAACACCAGTAGTTGACTCGTAGGTTTTTCATTGTGTTTTCCTGCTCCCAGTCCTCCATGTTTTCATACTTTTGTTTGTAGGACAAACACGGTTTAATCCATTTAACTTTCTTTTCTTCTATAGCTTCTGATGAAGTACTTGAGCTGTTGCCTTATTTTACTATACTTTCTTTTTTCATAAACTGGAACACGTGAAATTTCTTGTAGAAATTCAGTTGGAGAAGACTGTGTATTGGTTTCAGCAGTTGGCACGATATCTTCTTCATCAGTGTTTATTGTTAGATCAGTCGGTTACGTGTTTGATTGCAGCGATGTGCATGGTTGGCAGAAATCTTAAATCTACTGCTTACCGAGTGTTTCTGAGAGTTTGTTGGATCATTTTAAATTATATTTCTCCTTTAAAAAATGGGGTTGTGAATCATGTTATATATTTGACGAAACAAGGCTCGAATTGGAATAACTGTTGGATTAAATGGAAATATTTCCATTATTTCAAATTAGCAAGGCAAAATGCAGCAGCTTGTAGTTTTCTAGTTTTTTTTTATATGTGGTTGCAAATTTTTGTTCAATTTCTATGCGTAGAAAATATTTGGACCTCAACGTATGTTATTTGTGAAAATTAGTAACAGGCTTTTTAATGTTGAACGTTTGGCTTGCCTTGTATACGTTTACTCAAACTTCTTCGACAGCTTTAAATGCATTTTGGAGGTAATTTTTTTTCAACCAACGTACATCGTTTCTAAAGGGTTCAAGTTAACTTTTTCAGCCACGTGAACTGATGTATCCATTTACTAACCTGTAGGCTTCAGTGCAATAGAAGCATTATTTAGATTAATGTAATTCTACAGATATAATCGAGTTTTAAAACATTAAGCTATGATTAATACTCTAAACGATTATGTTCCCATAAGTATTTAAATTTTTTATATCACGTTTGAAAAATTATTTTTATTGAATTTTTATAAAAAATACAGAAGACAATAAATTAAAATTTTGCCCTTTTGCTCGGAGGCGGGGTTTGTCAGGGGTTTTAATACCCAAAAGTAACTTAAAACAATGAAGAAACAACCAGGTATCTCACTGCAAAGGAAAATAACTAGAATCTTTCCTCAAAAGATTTCTATCGACTTATCCCAAAGTATTGGTCAAGATGCTGGTCTCCCTACAAACGTTAAGAGGCTTTAACTTGCAGCCATTTACGTTTACAATCCAGGCGTTATGCTATCTAAAATCATCAGATTTATTTCTCTGATGTTTAAACTGTGACTTATATAGGTAAATAAAAATACACGTGAAACATTTTGTATACTTACCAGAGGCGTCAAGTCAAAATAGCGATAGAAAATTACAACTTAAAACTTTTACACAAGAACGCAAACCGTAACAAAAGTATCAGTAGGGAATCCTCTCCTTCAATGTAGACCGCATTTTTCCTACAACAACTGCTCAAAGGAAAACTACCTGACACGGCAGCTTGTTCAACACGCATCTCACTCCCCACTTACCCTATATATACATAAATTTAAAGGATTTCGCGAAGTTTCTGAAAATTTTAGAAGCGTCACATTAAATGTGTTTACATGCAATGACATTCTGATGCACACCTTATTTATGTGATTTTTTTCACAATGAAAATTAAATTAATTTCTGCAGGGGAGCCCCTTGAATCGTCTCATTAATGTTACATTCGACAACTTTCAATTAATTTTCGTTTCGTTCGAGAATTTTTGCATCCTTGAATCTAAACAGATGTGGTTTTATTTAGATAAGAACTATTTTTAAAATATTTTATAACACCAAAATTATTTTTTCCAATCAAAACTATAACAAGTACTATAAAATTTTGTTTTTAAAGTCAATTCCTACTTAGGCCATCAAAGAAAAATTTTATATAATACCTTAATCTAATATTAGTTTTTGTTGCATTAAAATATCTCAATTTGTTGATTTTCTATAAGCAAGTAGGTTTACAATGGAACTCTATGGGAATTTGGCGAAATATTAGAAACATCGCCATGTTGGCTTCACTTTGGCGACTTATTTTGGCCGCCAAATTAGGCGATCTATCGCCAAAGTGGAGACAATCTTGACGGTATTTGGCGACAGAACAGGGTCACACCTATGGTAACCCCTTATTGAAAATACTTTCATTGAACTTCAAAAACCAATGGCCGCCATTTTGTTTCCCATACACAACTATAATTAATTAATTAAAATTTAATTAATGAATTAATAATTAAAAAAACTGTATTAACATCCATTTTCATCCAGTACAAGTTTAAAAATATTTATTTCAACTTGATAGGATGAATAATGAGTATTTTATGAACGATTGAAAATTCGAACAAAATAAATATATAAATAAATAAATATAGGGAGAGTGTGAGATAATAGTAGGAATTGAAAAAGGTTAGATTTTAAATTATATACAAGTCACTCGAGGGAGTTTATATATGGATGAGTATTTTGTTTCATGAGATTTCACCTAATCTTGTCAACAAATACCGATGTACCCTGACGGTTTTGACGGTAAATAATTTAAATGTTTAATGAGAAAACATCATTAATTTTTAGTTAGTTGCGTTTAAATTGATTATTGAAATCGTGAGCCATTTCTATGTTCCATAAGTGATTCCTATTTCTTTAAGATGATAGAGGGCGCTGTCAGTCAAACCTATTCAATGAAGTGAAAAAAAATTATGTTTACAATTTACAACCAATTACGCATGCTTTTTATCAGAAATTTACCTAAAAATGCTGGGTAAAGCATTTATTTTTACACTGTAAAAAAAAAAAAAAGACATTTTTACAGTATAAAGTAATGTTCATCTCGCGCACAAGCTCGATCACAGTGAATGTGCTGTATCTTTCTTTGGTTTCCTGACTATATTAAGATGGAAAATACAGTAGTTGCGTAAAATTAACAGCACAATGTGCTGGCAATTTGGACGCCAGCAGTTTGTGCTGTAAAAAATGCGTCCAAATTGCCAGTACATTGTGCTGTTAATTTTACGCAACTACTATATTTTCCATCTTAATATAGTCAGGAAAACAAAGAAAGATACAGCACATTCACTGTGATCGAGTTTGTTCTGGCAAATCTACAGTGGATTTTTTTACAGTGTACTTACTACGGTATTTTTTTTCTTCTTTCATTTTTTTTTTTTTTTTTTTTTTGAAAAAATAACAATATTTATTTGTATTTATTTTAAATTGCATTGAAAGCTGCCATAAATTTTATTTTTATCAGTCGCATTCTCTTAAACCTAAATTTGAAACTTTATGCAGCTAACGATTTATAATTCAATTTTTTTTTTACTTGAATTTTATCTTACATTTTTATTTATTTTTTTAAATATTAAACCATGAATATCAGGGTAATTTCTTTTATAATTCTTATATGATATTTTTTTCTTTCTTTCAGTTTTCTTTTTTACGGAAAAGAATGGCAAATTTTTCTTTCAGCCACACACACATATCTATATTCTTGATAATGGTCAGAACATATAACAAAAATTGCAGCTCAATTTATTTAAATGATATTTACATGCAAAATATTTCAAAAAATATATATATTATTTTTTTTTAAACTGTTGTGTATTAAATTTTATTTAATTATAATGCATTCAAATAATAATAATAACAAAATAAAAATCCTGCAACTTCTCCTGCTGATAAAACATGTCATTATTGAAGAGAATCATCGCAAAAAATATTACAGAAATCATTTTACTGGGCGTTGGGCTCAAACCCACGTCCTCTACAAAAATTCCGAGCTTTAAACTGCTGCGTTGCTAGCAGGGAATCGCTCAATATTCCTCTAAGTTAAAGAGGCCCGAAAACGAGTTGACGCATGCACAAATGTGTCAATATTGGTCTTACTGATGGTGATCTTACAGAAATCCCTTTACGTTTTAATATATATGGTAATTGTATAAGATAAGTTAATCGTGATAGATAGATATTAACCAGATCAAGTATAGTAGAAAATATTTAATAAGAAAAAAGATCATTGCGTTATGAATTTGGAATAGATAAAGAATTAGAATTATTAACCCATCATTTAATATTAAAAGAGATTACACATGAATAATAAAACATATATATAAATTTTGCTGGATTATTTATTATGGCAAACATGAATTAAATAAATAAATAAATTGCAATTAAACACATCATATGCATATGATAAACTTAAATTACTCAAAAAAAAAAAAAAAAAAAAAAAAAAAAAAAAAAAAAAACATGATCCTGAACAATTTTTTGAAGATTTCTTGACTATTATTGATTATGATAAATAACGATGCATGGCAGGTATTGAGCACGATATTTGAAAATTAATATTGGATGAAACAACCTATCCATTGAGAACTTATGTTTTGATGTGCTCCATTGCTGAATCACACATTGTGCAAATTTGATTTAATCTCGTGGTGATGTTTGACAATATCTCTGCTAAAAGCACTTTAGATTGCAGCGATCATGTACTGCTGCTCCTTCTACATATTTCATTCACCATGTGATTTTTATCACCATGTCAACTATTTTAATTGCCATGTGATTTTTTATCAATTTCACAAAACATCTTGACTTTAATTAAATTTTTTTGAGACACCGCTTGCACACAAATTATTTGGATGATTTAAAACTTCAGCACAATATAACGAAATTATTAACTCTTTTGGTAGAAAATCATCTCGAGATTTGCGAAGAGTCACACAGAAACAAATTTTGAACAGAAGGTCGGAACACAGGTGCAGAGCTTGGGATTTCCTTGTACACTAGTTTTACACATCACTTTATGCTGAGACTTCCTCTACTGGTTCCTACATGTCAATCTGTTCATTAAATTAAAACTCACTTCAGAAAAAATAACTTCAATGTTTTTAAGAGCGCTCAAAAATTTGATTGCCAACGCCACAGCAAAGAGATATAACTATCTCCTCGCTGTGCGCGGCCGACAAACGACTAGTTTTTCCCGCTCAAGAAAGTCGTTGCCAAACCGCCGTTGAAAGACTAGGGAGAAAAAACCACTCCTCCTCTACTGCTTCCCTGGTCTGGCTTAGGGAGATTCACCTGTCACGTCTCCCTCTGCGAAGACTTGCTATTCCTGTGAAAACGCAGATGATTGGTTCCATTCTTGTGTGCGTTCGGAATGTGAATTATTGCTGTTTTTTAGAATATATGCTTTCAGTTCACTGTTTATTTTTAATATGAAGATGCAATCTGTGTAGATAAACTTTTTCTCTACAGTAATACAACAAGGGACTTATCGAAATAAAAATGTTTAGAACATACTCATAGATAAAATCTTGCAATAGCACAATTATTTTCAATTGAGTTCGTAAATCTTCATAGAATTCTACCTTGAAGAAGAACAATTGTTTGCAATTGAAAACATAAATTCCATGAGAAAACGAAGTGTTCATGGTTGTTCTGCCTCCCCGAAGAAATATATATAATTTTGTAAAAAATTCCAAAAATAAATACTTGAAATGTATAATTGTATAGATTTGTGTTTAATATAACAAACATTAAAATTTAAGTTTTCTGAATGTATAGGAAATCTAATATTATTAGAATTGCGTTACATATAATATAACATTAAACTGTAGGAGTCAGGATGTTACATTGTGTGTGATTTGGATGAAAATTCCAACACCTTGCAAAATTGACGTTTAAGCTCTTTATTAGAAAATTTACGAGTATAATATTTTTCCATATGGAACTAATGTAACTAAATATCAAACAGATCTTTATAAATTAAATCACGATTAAGCTTATTTTTACGCTGAAGTATCCCCAGTAAAACTTCAGTTGCTTTTCGAAAAAAAAAAAAAAAAAAATTCGATTTCAAAATATTCCTTAAGCAGGAGAGTTTTATCTCGTACGCATGGGAATGCCTTTTCATCTTAAACAATTGTTTGTTTCATACCGCTTTTATTGAATAATAATAATAATAAACCTAACAATATCCTCAACACATAACAACCCACACAACACAGATTCGTCCAATTTTCGCCTAAAGTACGTAATTTGGATGAATGGACGTGTCCAATTGAAGTCTAAAAGTCCTCCGGACTTCAACTAAATTTCGTCAAATTACGTCCAAATGTCACCCCCCTTTACGTAAGAAGTACGTCTTTTGGGCCATGAAATGAGCGTAAAATGAACATAAAATGAACAAAATTCGGATGAGCCAAAATTTGTCCATATTACATCCAAAAAATACCTCCATCCGGACGAAATACACACGAATTTTGGCTGTAATATAGGCGTCCAAAATTTGTCCATATTACATCCGAAAATACCACCCACATTTGGACGAAATATAGACCCCTTTTAGCTTTAATCTGAATGTGTTTATTGATCCAAAATACGTAGTTTGTACCAAAATGAGACGAATCCGTTATCTCCCCTAGGCAAGGATGACGTTATATTAAAAAACTGAAATAACAAAAGTTTTTAATATAAATAATTTTGATAGAAATTTACTTTTTTCCCCCCAAAATCATATTAAATACTTAAATATTTTAAATTAATTCCTTACCAGGACTCATTCATATAAATCAGTAAAAGCATATATATTTTATACATATTGCTAATAAACTTTTTTTTATGATACTTTTAATTTTCTAAGATCCTTAAAGAAAATATATTAATTCCTAAAGTATATGCTATAGCATGATTTGAAAAACAGAGGCTATACCAGACTTTAATCCGCTACATTCGGCCCAAACACAACTACGTTCTTTCACGAAAAAAGAAGAAAATTTTTAGTAATACAGTTTTTAATTCCTAATACAATGAAATGCTACTTCAGAATGCTTAAACATAAGCCGATCACTTTCATTTACAGAAAAAATGCACAGGTGATGTTAATGAATTCAGTCCCTGTTCCAGGTGCTTGTTTTGTTTGGGCCGAATGAAAGCATTTAAATTTGAACAAAAACCGGTTTCATATAGTAAACAGTTTTTATGGCATATATATATGCCATAAAAATAGTTTACTAATTTCAGAACATTTATTTTAGTAAAAGGAAATGACACATTTTAATGTTTACAATCTTATTTTTCATTATCAGAAACTTTCTATGGATAATAAGGAAATGAAAAATGTAAGATACCTACCAGCATACTGGCTTTTATGTTTTGTGCATTTCTGCTATTTTTACTCTTCACATTTTTATTTTATATACTATTTCTCCTGAAAAAAAAAATATATATATATCTTGGTTTTCGTTTACATTTTCATTGGTGATGATAATGCTTCTAAAAAGGTCCTATATTTGCATAGCTGTCAACTGCTACAATTTTTAGCTAGCACTAATTTTTAATGGAAATCTTCGCTTTACTTAATAACATATATTTGTAATTAAATCAGATGAAGATTTTAAAATCAAATTAGTGATGGCTAGAACTCGTAGAATTTTGCCGTTGTATTTAGAAATTTTATTATATTATTCATTAGCATACAATATCGTCAACTGCAAAGTTTTACATTTTGTGAACAATGGATTTTTTCTTTTATTTTTTTTTTCTTTAAATTAATCTGTGCTCTTAATTAAATATCATATATTCAATTAAATCATTTAAATTCTTTGTAAATTCAACTACTCCACTTTTTTTTTTTTTCACTTGAATTAAAAATAGCTCTAACAGGGAATATAATTTTCCTTTTAAGGATGGTTACCCTTAAGAATGGAATGTGTCAAAGCAATTGAAAATTTTGAGTTTTTCAAATGCTGCTAATTCATGGATGAAAATCCGATATTCCCTAACAACTTTTATGTATTGTGAATAAAATTTTACACACTGAAATTTGCATTTGTTGCCAGGTGTGCAAAAAAATTATTTTACATTTTTAATAATAATAACAAACAATATTTTGAAATATCATTAAAGAAATTTAAAATGTAATACGAGCGTAAACTTTGTTTTTCATATGCAGACCTACTTCCTTATGTAAAAAAAAAAAAAAAAAAAAAATACATATATATCCCTGGACTGCAAGATTAACCTTTTAACCTTCCATTACTCATGCATGGATTATTAAAAAAAAAAAAAAAAAAAATAGTTTCATTTCATTTATTTTAGTAATTGACTTTTCACTGATTAATGTAAAAATACATACTGTATATTCTGGTATGTAACAATAACTTTTGATAGAAGAAAAATTATCAAAATTTATAGGTGCACATTATGCATCATTTTTAAAAATAAATTATAAAAAATATGATCATAAGAACTAAGACTTTTGATTTAATCAACATGTGATTTATATTTAAAAAATGTTGCTATTAGAGTACATGAAAAATAATAGTATTGTACTTTAAAATAATTTACATCTTATTTTTCACTATGTATCTCATGAAAGTTTTTGCAAACAATCAAACAACAATCTGCACAACATATGGCGATTATAATAAAAAAATACAAAAATTAAATCTAACAGTATACGTATGTGTTACATGCCAGAATACAATATCAGTAAAATGGTTTCATATACATTATAAATAGTTTTCAAAAAATATATTTTTAATTATATCAATCAGTTTAAGCTAACTTTGTGAAATAGTGTTAGGGAGTTAGTGTTTACAAGACTCACTAAAAGGAAAATTCTTTTGAAAAGCCATTGGGAGAGGGGGGGGGGGTAAATTTAAAATATTATTGCATATTGTTATACACTATATATTATTGTAAAGCAAAGATACGAGTACTAGTACAAAATTTAGTATATCACCAAAACTTATTCATTTAAATACTGATTTTTATTTATGTTATCACCAAACTAAGTCTTAAAAAATTAATCTGTGCTCTTAATTAAATATCATATATTCAATTAAATATTGAATAATCATTTATAAATGAATTTACATTTTGTACAATTAAATATGTAAATTATCAAATGTATTTCAGATTAACCTGATTATTTGTAGTATATTATAAAATAACAAAAACAATACATTCAGTGTATTTAAGTAATGTTTTGAAATCAAAGTTTATTTAAACTTTGCTTAAGCATTAAAAATGAAATTTATCAAATATTTTCATGCATAAAATATGGTTAAAAATTATGTACAAACTTTTAGTTTAAAATTATTCAAAATCTTTAGTGAACTGAGTACATATATCATCATTGTTATAAAGGAATATACAATAAAGATGCAAGAAATACTTTCAAAAATGAAGTTTTATTTATTTATTTTCCAATCTGGCTCTTGTTGACAACAATATTTTCTTTTTACAATTCATATATAAAATATATTTTTCATTGAAAGGCAAAAATGATGCTATATTTCATTACTATAAAGTAGGCAGGATGATCCTGAGGAAACTGTTTGGGGAAAACTCTGTTCTATGTTAATGCTTCTCAGACTTATTTTCATTATATTTAACAGACAGCAGCTTCAAAGCCTATAAATAAAAAGAATAATAATTCATTAAAATGAAAAGATGGATTGTATTTAATAGCACATATCAATAATTCATAACATTAGATGCAAATTAAAAATAATTTCATTTTAGTTTTAATTTTTGCTTACAGGTAGCATCATCAGACATCTTGTATTATTTCATAATAAAATGAAGTTTTTTCATCCAGCTTTGAATGATATTAAAAAAAAAAACATTTATGTATTTTTAAAAATTACTAGCCAGTGTTTAATTTAATTTATTTGTCAAATTTTTATTATTATTTTTTAAACAAACAACTACTGATGCAATGTTTACAAAATACATAAAAGCCAAGTACTTTATAATGTTCAACCGTGTCCTTTATTTTGAGTATTTAAAGATCTATATTTATATAAAGTAAGGATAAAAAAAGAAAAATCAAATAAAATTTGGTGCTTTCTTGTTATAGCAGCCTCCTCAATTACAATTATGTCAAGGTAGCAGTTTCAAACTTGCTAAAGATCATCACCAAGCTTATATATACATCATGCACAATATGTATAAGCCAAATGCTCATATATGAGCCATATAAGTAAATATTTATATCATATATCAGTCATATATATCTTTAAACAAAAACATAATTTGCAGAACAAAAAAAAAATTATTTTACACATTGTTTATGCTCGAGAAGGGATAGATACAGTAGATTCGCTCAAATCCGCGCAGCTTGAGACCAGAGGTTGTGCAGATTTCAGAATTTTGTGGATTTCTGGTGTGTTAACATTTTTTAGACAATAATTTGAATGTAATAATGCAATCAAATGTATAATGGATGTTTGAATTAAAGCAAAATATTAAAATAATTAAGTAAAGTAATAAACTAAAATGATAAAAAGTAATATAATTAAAAAAATGATTAAATTATTAAAGGTAAAGGTCAAATAAATAATTAATAATATATAATTAAATATGCAATAAAAAATGAGATACATTTTCCTTGAATCATTCAATGATACTTTCCTCATAAAGGTAACCCTATTAATTCACATCAAAATCAAAAAGTAAGGAAGTTTTATTTCAAGTTTGCCAGTGTTAATAACTATAAAAAAAAATTAATACATATATATATTTGGTTAAAAGGCTGACTAGCAGTGATATCAGCAATATCCTTCTTTTTTTTTTTTTTCAGTAATAAATTTTTATTTCCTTCATGAAAAACAATGAGTTTAGTCTCATCATATTATCGAGAATTACATATTAAAATACATACGAAATTATATAAAACTAAAAAATCCTGTTACTTTGCCTCTACAGCTTAACTGAAATTTTCATTGTTTACATCTGCGATGATGTGCGGATTTTAGGCAGTTGCAGATTTGAGGGAGTCCTGTATTATAATTTTTCTTCAGCTGCTTCTACAGTTAATGTCTTGCAAAAAATATGTTTAAACCAAATGAATTTTAAAAAATAAAATTCGAACAATAGGATACTTAAACTATCCTAAAAACTTAAATTACAAAGATACATGGAAAATGCAAACCTTTAAAAAAGTCTCAGCTTTATTTCCATTTCATTTGAATGGAATGTAAGTTTTTAGATTAGTATCATATTGTTCAAATTTTATTTTTATTTCTTTAAGTTCAATTGGTTTAAACATATTTGTGGCAAAACTTTAACATTTACTGTAGAAGCAGTAGAAGAAAAATTCTAATATCTATCCCTTCTTGGGACTATACAATGCATGAAATAAACTTTTTTTTTTTTTTTTTTTTTTTTTTTTTTTTTGTTCTGCAAATTATGATTTTTTTAATATATCAAGTTTTATAACTACTGCAATTCAGAGGAACTTATTACAAAATTAATAGAGGATGTTATAATTAGGGTTTGATATATAGGGTATTGCATCACAATCATGAAATTTGTGGATTAGTCGCAAGAAAGATCTGCAAACTTCTGCAAAAATTAAAAAAAAAACCTGCGAATTTCACCAATCGGTCATAAGGAAATAAAAAAACCCACAAAATTTGTCAAATGGTGAAATAACAGGTGAAAATTTCATTTACACTTGGTTTGAATGTGAAAAATATCAAAATTACCTTGCACGGTGATATTTTGAAAATAAATATCAATATACAAACTATCAAACATCTTGATATTTTGAAAATAAATGTAAAGAATTTGAAAATATCGAAAATATCAAAAATCTTGATATTTTAAAAAATCGGATATATATCATGATATATATCAACGAACCCTGAATGCTTCATAACATAAAATTACATTATTACACCATTACATTATTCATTATTACAAGAATGAATCACCAATCAACCAGGATTTATCGCGACATTATAAAGCATAATATGACATTAAAATAACATTAAGATGTTTTAACTATAACATTTTGTGACACATATGGCCCAGTTATAGTCAAATGTGACAGATAATATCAGGGCCGAAACTAGGCTTTTTTTGCCTAGGTTCGCCTAGAGCAAACATGGATTTTGGCGCCCCTCCCCTTCATGCACAATAAAAATTATCGACCGCAGGTAACCTATGCAAAAAAAAAAAAAAAAATCATTTAATAATAATTAAAATGCTAGCAAGATGTATCTAAACAATGCTCCCATAGGATTAACATTAGCTTGAGCATTTAGAGCCTACACTAGTCACACGTAGAAGTTTGGAATGCTAATGTTAAACCTCTGGGAGCGTTCTTTTTAAAATTTCTCACTTGCATATTAATAGTTTTAAATGATTTTTTGCCTTGCTTAGAATAGCTGAGGATTCAATTCTAACCGGGCTAGTGTTTACTTTTTCAATTTTGGTTGTAGATTTTATATATATATATATATATAAAGTTACTTTCACAAATTTGAAAACAATGCTTCCATAAGTTTAACATCAGCTTGCAAGTTTCTTTGTATTTCATATATATGTATATATATACCATCAAAGCAGAATATGCTTATTGGGAGTACAAATTAATTCGGTCCGTTTTTTTTTCGTTAAAAAAACATTTTATTTATTATCAAAATGAAAAAACATGTTATTCAAAGTATTGTCCATCGGCAGCCACAACCTTTGTCCACCTTTCTGGCAATTTTCGGATTCCATCTCTGAAAAATGAGTCCTCTCTGGACGCAAACCATGAATCGAGCCATTCTTGAATTTCTTCGGAAGAAGTGAAGCAGTGTCCAGCCAAATCGTGATGCATCCGTCGGAACAACCAATAATCAGAAGGAGCAATGTCTGGCGAATACGGCGGGGTGGGGTAGGACCTCCCATTTCAACGTTTCCAAGTAATTTTTAACGACAATTGCCACATGGGGCCGAGCATTGCTCGGCTCAAACGCATTAATTGCAGTCGGTAGCGTTGGCCAGTAACTGTTTCGCCAGGTTTTAGCAGCTCATAGTACACTATCCCAGTCTGATCCCACCAAACGCACAGCATTACCTTCAGACCATGAATATTCGACTTTGGCGTTGATGTTGACGTCGATGGCAATGATTCACCAGGCCGAGCATAGTAATTTCTCTTCTTGGGGTTATCGTAGTGTATCCACTTTTCGTCTCCGGTAACAACTCGATGCAAAAAATCTTTCCTTTGTTGTCGTTCGAGCAGCAGTCCACTGATGAAAAATCGCTTTTCAACATCGCGCGGTTTCAACTCGTATGGGACCCAATTTCCTTGCTTTTGAACCATTCCCATGTTTTTTAAGCGCACGGAAATTGCTTGCTGAGTGACTCCCAACGATCCTGCAAGCTCTTGTTGCGTTTGGCACGGATCTTGATCGAGCAATTCCTCCAATTTGGCGTCTTCGAACTTTTTCGGCTGGCCCGGGCGCTCCTTGTCTTCGACACTAAAATCACCATTTTTGAAGCGTCGAAACCACTCTCTACATGATTTATCAGATGACGCAGATTCACCATATACTTCCACAAGCGATCGATGCGCTTCAGTGGCACTTTTCTTCCAATTAAAAAAGAAAATCAAAACTTCCCGCAAATGTTGTTTATTTAGCACAAAACTCGACATATTGAATGCTCAGAAAACCAATTTTGTTGTATAAAACTCGAAGCTTCGTTGACTGAATATGGTTGACAAAGGTCAAACCTTTCTAACAATGCCAAAAACATCTATCATTATTCAGTAAACAAATCAGCCAGAGCCATCTATTGAAAACGGACCGAATTAATTTGTACTCCCAATAAATGTAATGTACATCGCAAAACATTTCAAATCCTCATTTTCAAGAAAATTCACCATTCAGTCTTAGGAAAAATTGTGAAATTTGCACTCAATGGCTGAAAAAAAAAAGAAAAAAAAATATATCGCCAAATTCTTCATTTAAAAAGATTGTGAAATGACAACTGGTCATATGAAAAACTCGTGCAATTTGTCACTTTATCATGGAGAACAAATCATGAAATTCTTCAGCCTGTTGTGGGAAAACACAAATTCAACAAACAGTTGCGGGAAAAAAAATCCACGATTTTCACCAATCAGTTACAGATAAAAACCTGGAAATTTGTCAGTGCACCAAGGAAGAAAACTGCGAAAAAAACCCCACGATTTTCTCTAATCGATCTCAAGAAAAAGCCTCAAAATTTGCCTATGATACAAGAAAAAAAAAATCATGAAATTTGCAAATCTGTCGCGGTTTAAAAAATTGTGAAATTCATCAGTAGATCGTCGGAAGAAACTGCGAAATTCATAGATCAGTAGCGGAAAAAATTCATGATTTTCTCTAAGTGGTCTCAAGAAAAAGCCACAAAAATTTGCCTATTGGTTCAAGAAAAATATTGCAAAATTTAAAGTCACAGGTATAAAAAAAAAATAAATAAATAAAATTAAAAAAAAATCGTCAGCGGATTGTTAGGAAAAATAGGAAATTCATTGATCAGTCGTGCAACCCCCCCCCCCTTCGAGATTTGGCCGATGAGTCGCAATAAAGCGACGAAGTTTTCTAATCGACTGAAAGAAAATATTGCGGGATTCACTGATCTGTCATGGGTAGAATGCAAAATTAGTCAATCAGTTGCACAAAAAAAAAAAAAAAAACGAGATTTTTACCAATCGTTTGCAAGAAAAAGCGGAAAAAATTGCTAATCAGTAGAAAGAAACTATTGTGAAATTCATCAGTGTCTCGTCAGAAAAGCTGCAAAATTCGTTGATCAGTAGCAGAGAAAATGTATGATTTTCTAAAATTGGTTGCAAGAAGCTGCTGCAAAATTTGCTTATCGGTACAAGGAAAATTTTTGAAAATTCCCCAATCTGTCGCGAAAACGGCCTGTGAAAATCATCAAAAATTGTAAATTCATCGACCAGTCATGGAAAAATTCACAATTTTTGCCAATCGGTCGCAAAAAACCCGACAAAGTTTGCTAATAAGTAGAAAGTAAATATCGCAAAAATTGCCCATTGGTCGCAACTAAAAAATTGCAAAATCCTTTAGTTGATCTTTTAAACAAATCGGAAATTCGTTGATTCAATCAGTCGCAAGAAAAAGAGAAAAAAATTGCAAATCGATAAAAAGAAAATATAATGAAATTCGAATGAGTCACGTGTAAAAAAAAAAAAATTGTCAGAAAAATCACAAAATTCTTTGATCAGTCATGAAAAAAAACAATGATTGTTTCCAATCTGTAGCAAGAAAAAGTTGAAACATTTGCCAATCAGTTGGTGGTAAAAAACATGAAATTCATGGATCAGTCATGTGAAAAAAAATACGATTTTTACCAAACGGTCAAAGAAAAATATCGCAAAATTCAACCACCAGTTGCAGTTAAAAATCTCAAAATTTGGCAGTGAATTGTAGAAAATATCTCGAAATTCTTCAACCAGTTGTGGGAAAAAAAGTCGCAAAATTTGATGATTGGGTCCGAGAAAAAAACGTCAAATTCGCCAGTTGACAGAGGGAAAATTCTGAAATATTGCGAAAATCAATTGATTGTCGGAAAAAACAGTGAAATTCATCATTTGACCACAGTAAAATCACAAAATTTGCCAATAGTTTTTTTCGGTTGAGTATGTCAGCGTTTTACAAAATGTATTTTGCATTCCTATAAAAGATGCCATTGCACTTCTTCATGTATTAAGAAAAAATCCCTGCGACTTTCTTTTTTTAAATTCCCACAGAACATTTTTGTTCAGACGAAGTTTGCAGCAGAACATTGCAAAGTATTCTGCTTTGGGGATATATACATTTCAGGGATCTGTCCAGACTTTTCTCTCAGGGTCCTGTTTTTGTGAAATTGTGAACAGTTTTTTTTACATTTGTGAAAAATCTAGTCCTAATTTTGTGAATTAAAAATGATCATTATATTCAGGTTCTTTGTTATATGTTTTTAAGAAGATATAGGCATGTAAAATACATATATTTTCTTTATATATGTAAAAGTGACAGGCCAGATTTCACTGTTAAATGATTAAATTTGTGAAAGTTTTAGTTTTCAGCTAAAAATTTTGTAAAAGGCCTATTTTTAAGACAAGGAATTTTGTGAAGGGTCCTTTTTTAAGGTGAAAAGTTTTGTGAAGGGTCCTGTTTTGATTTGAAAAATTTTGTGAAGGGTCCTGTTTTGAAATAAAAATTTTGTGAAGGGTCCTGTTTTGAAATAAAATTTTTGTGAAGGGTCCTTTAAAGGACCCAGTTTCTTCCTAAACAGGTCCCTGAATTTTTGTATGAAACGACAAACAAAATCTTCATTTGGTGCCCCCCCGCCCCCTTCGCCTTTCGTTCTGGCACCCGGAGCACATACCAGGGTTGCCGGCTTTTAGCCAGGCCAAAAAAAGCCGGCCGGCTTTTTTTTGGTTTTAGCCACTTAAAAAAAGCCGGCTTTTATTTTTCAAAAAGGTGGTCTATAGATAATTCATATAAAATTTGGATTAATTTATTTTTAATACATTTATAAATATTTTCTACTAAAAAAATATAAATTTCTATTAAATTTTGTCAAATAAATAAGTCCTTATAACTGCTAGAATGCAACTGTTAAGGCATTATGTCAGAAAAAAAATTATAAATATTCAGAAGAATATATTAAATTAGACTCCAAAGTATTGGTTTGGAATTCTTTATCATAGTTCTACACATACCACACAGTTTACAGATTATATGAAAGAATAAGAAAATATCACACATCAAAATAGAAATATATTCTTACATACTGATATTTACTTTTAAAATTGATTAAAATAGCACATATGTATTTAATAACTGAAATTATCTTAATACTTGAGAACAAACACTCAGTAATAAGCAATTGATATTCTAACTTATAAAAATGATATAGTAAAAAGTTTTTCTGCTGTTATATAACTTATTCCAGATATGTCCATACAGACAGATTAAAATCGTAGAATGAACAATGTTGAAAGAGAAATTAGGAAGAATGTAACATTTGAGGAAATTTTAGTACATGTAAGTGTGCATAAAATAAAGAGAACAATTAAAAAAATGGAACAGTGTTAAGGTCAGTGTAAACCAGAGAAAACAATTGGTAAGGCATTTTATTCCAATATTAATGTCTTCATTATATTGAAAAATTGGGTTATATTGATTTCTACCTCAATTAAATGCCTTTAAAACTAATTAAAAAACACATAAAAATGTGTCACTTATAATTAAAATGCTTCACTGTATAAAAGCCAATTTTGGCCAAAAAAGCCGGTTAAAACCAATAAAAGCCACCGGCGTGGCTTTTTTTAATTTTAGCCGCCTTTTTTGCAACCCTGGCACATACCCCCTCTGCTTCTCTGTACTCCCCTAGTTTCAGCCCTATATAATATAAATATGATATAAAATGTATAAATGGCATCCAAGAAGTAAATAATATGCATATAACGATACATATAAGGTACATATATACGAGCATTAGTAGTACTGTTTCTTTTATGACATCATTTAACGGTACAGCACCCTGCTTATTCTAAAATTGGCAAAATGCATCCTGTCCTTTTTAAAAATTGTGAAATGAACCTTCAGTTGTATCTAGAACATACTAGTAAAAATTCCTCATACATTTTTCATGCACACAATAATATAACAATTCATGTTGTTCAGCAAAATAATTCAGACTTTCTTTTAAAATTATTAGTATTAAGTAAATAAGTTCACATTACAATATGATAATGAATGAATAACATTTGAGTAATGATCTTTCATTAGAGCACTAGAAAATTAAAAATATAAAAAGTTTGGTGTCTTAGTAAGAACTCGATATTACATAAATTTAAATCAGTCAAAAAAAGAAGTTGCTATCAAATGGGAAGTTTTTAGAAATTGCGTACTTGCAACACATAATATATTAATTGTCAAAGAATTTTTTTTTTAAATATGCCCCTAAATCAATGTAAAATCCGTTTCAACCCAAAAAATGTTTTTTTTAGTTTTATAAAACTTCATTATGACCGAGAAAAATCATGTAAACAAAGTATTCTTATTTACGTAATCAAACGCTGATCTCTCCAAAAAGTCCAGACTAAAGTCAAAACTATTGATAAATCAAATAAATAACAAAACACAAAATCGTGACAGAAATGTTTTATGTAAAGTATGCACACAAACACAATAAATCTAGAAAACAAAGTCAATTTACTTACCTGCATTCACACTCATTTTCACTATTTCCGCATGGCTTTGATTTCCGCGATGAGATAAACAAATCTTCCACACGTTGATTGATTGATGCGGAGCGTAACTCCACAAAGTGATATTCTGGTAAAAAAAAACAATGCATTAAATTCTTTACTTGTTGAAAGCTGTATAAAAAATTAATAAAACAAACAAAAATAAATAATACAAGTTTCGGTCAATGAGGCCTAAGTCTGTATATGCCGCCATTTTAAGATGGCGGTTGATAGGTTAAGTTTTTGTCCAGATTATGTCCGTACATGACGAGGTCAGGTTTTTGTCCCGGAATTAACGAAAATTAGATTAGTACTGTTTTCATCCAGTTTAAGTTATTAAAACAGAAAATCGGACAAACAGGTGAAGGTTTAGTTTGGGAGTTGACGAAAATTGGATTAGTTGCGTTTTCATCCAATTTATGTTCTTAAACTGGTGTCCATATTTTGTAGTTATTTCGTAGTTACGTCTATGTCAAACATTCAACAAATTCTGAACGTATTTTAGCTGGCTGTATACGTCCAAATTACATATATAGACGTATTTCGGAAATAGTAGATGAAAATTGAATATAATCTGGACGTATGTGTTGTGTGGGAATGCATGACCTTTCAAAGAGCATTCTAACTAGGTGTATAGTGAAAATTTGGGTATTTTTATTTGTAAGTCAACAAAAAAATTGAGATATATTAAAAGATAGTAAAGACCAAACTTTCACTATTTCTTAACACATTTTAAAAACGTTTAAAGTGGAAGAAAGTAATACATATCAATATTTAGCTTAAAAAATACACTTTTCCATTAATGGCAACTAGTCTGGTAATATGGAATAGGGTTACAAGAAATATTAAAATCGCAAGAAAAACTACGATTTACAAGAATAACCAAAATTATTTAATAAGTAAGCATTAGTCCATCATCTGTAAATCATCAGATTCTTTAAAAAATATATTTTCAGTTTTACAAAAACACAAATATAGTCTATTGTTTCGACCCACGAGAATCCACATGAGCTCACATCAGGCATTAAATGCATTCCTCCCTCCTCCACCCTCTAAATATTTTCCGTTTGCAAAATTGATATACTGTTTCTTCCTTATCTAGTGAAGAACCTGGTATAAATCCCATTACAAATGATACGTCGGAGTAGAACATTTGTTCGTCTTCACTAGAGTCCCCTTGAAACAGTAATCTAGATGATATTCTATATTTCCAGACACAGCATCTTGAAAACAATAACCTCTTCACTCGTCAACGAGTTAATATTGAGTAAAGCCTATTAACACAGAAATTAATATAACTGTTCAAATAATTACTGAACTTCGTTAACATCACTAACAATGTGATATTACAAGTATTACGAATTTTATAAAAATTAATCGCTAAAAACTGCAAAAAATGAGATTAAGATTTTATTTCACCGCCTCGCTCCAACTGCTCAGAAGTCAGCAGCATGCCTCATGGAAGTACTCGGAAGTAATCTGGCAGTTTTACACTTGTTTGCAACACCGTATGCGCAAGATATGGGAGTATTCCATATTGTCTGAACTTTCCATAATACCCGAACTTCCTCTCTCTATATATATATATATATATTTACTGACATTTTTATAGTTCATCTAGCCCTCAAAATGTAAAAAAAAGTAAACTCCGTAACATCTTCATCATCACAAAAATATTCTCTCGAAGCTTTGCTAAAGGCCATTATAGAATAACAAATATGGTAGTTATTTGCACATTATTGCTAGTGCTTATGACTCACAAATAAGTTTCATTTCTTCATACGATATGTTTTCTTTGACATGTGTTATTAGAACTTATGACGTTTTATAAATATTTGATTGTATAAATAAATATATACTACAATGGATTTATTAATATAATATGTTTTAATGTTGTATTTATATCTATTCTTGGCACAATTTTATATCAAATATTTTTCATAAAAAGCCCGAACGGATTTTTTATTAGTATTGTTTTTAACACTTTCCAAAATAGTTAAAAAAATTTAGGACTTTATTTTTCTATATATCTGTCCGTATATCCATGCAAATATACCCGGATTGATCAATAACTTTTATGTGTTATTGACTGTCGGTTACTTACAGCACGTTCACTATTGAAAATGAAAATTCTAGAATTTATAGTTCGTGTACTGGGACAGTCAAAACTAACCCATTTTATTACAATCAACTAGAAAATATCGTTTCAAGCAATTTTTTATTATGTTACAGCTTTTCAAACAAAATGAAATTGATAGGCATTTATGAAGTACATTGAAAAATAATTTCTGTGGAATATGGGGTACAAAGTTTTTCATATACATTTATAGAGTTACACAATAAAATTCTGTTATATAATAGTCTACGGGGAAAACCGATTGCAGTATATTTTAATGATGTTACACAGTTTCAAACATAATTAAATTTATATGAATTTCTGATCTGCACTATAAGTTTCTTACTGATAAGTATAGTGATAGGGTGTGAATGGCATTTATCTTATTTACGGGAGCTCACAAAAGTATTCAGTTAAAGTACAATCTATATCGGATAACTGCTGGAGGAGAGTTTTCAACTTTGGTTGTGTTTTTAAGTTTAACCAAAATTTTACATCACACAACTCATACGTGTTGTGTTTAAATTCTGTTCTTCAAACACAGGATTACACTAAGTAATTTATAAGTATTACTGACTATGTGAGTGAACTACTCGCATAGTTTTTAATTGTGTTATACGTTTTTCCACTGAACTATGTTTAGTTTACTAATAGAAGTTTGTAGAATAGAAATAAATTTATGTATAGTCTACTTCTGCATGTGCGTTTTAATTTATGTTATGTGTTTATTTACATGAATTAAATTTTAGCTTTACATCTGTACAAACGTCTTTAGATAGTACTCAGAGCTTTACTAATATGTCAGAATGAATATATTGGCAAAAATATCTAAAAGTAAATTTTCTAAGTGAATTTAATTTTAGCACGCCATTTACGAGCAAATATATAAATCTATATCATATACAATACTGCACAAAACAACTAGACTACTTTTTTGGTCGTGGAAGATAATTGTTAAAATTTGATTTTTAAATTTGTTATATTTTTGCTAAATTGTTTAAAAATGTAGAAGCTCAGTAGCGTAGTGGTCAGCACGCCCATCTGCCTCGCTACAGATCGCGAGTTCGGCTCCCGGCATGCCCAGCTTATCAAACACAGTATTCTGGGTTTGACAAATATCTGACACAGTATTTCTTGGGAGATAAACACAGAGGGTCTCGCGTTGGGGCGACCACCTGGCTGGGGAACATTCTGTATAACACCTCGGGTCCCCGGGATAAGTAAACAGAGCTAAGCACTATAGGTCCTGACCCTTCATTTATCGTACAGCCAGGTTTAGGTTTTTTAGTTTACTTACATATTTTCTTTCAATTTATATAACGGTAGACATTCGTTATAATTTTTCCGTTGTGTAGGAAAGCGTTTAATAATCATTCTTGATGCATGATTTTTCGTTCTTGTATTAATATTCTCTGTGGTAAGATTTATACGCTAATTTATTTTTAAATCATAATGAATTGAATGAAAAGTGTCTTTTCACGTTTGGATTTTGATTTGTAATAACATTCCCTCATAGCATTCATGGTCACGGTGACGTCACTGTGACGTCACTGCAAGTCACTGTGGTCACGTCACATCTGTGACCGAAATGCCACCACTCAGTGATGTCACATTGTGACTGAAATGTGAACTTCTTAGAAAACTTTAAAAACTTACGAAAATTCTTCAAAACATGTTACTTTTTGTAAAATTATATTTTTCTGGCAATTAAAAAATTGTGACGTCACTGTTATGTCACTGCTATGTAACGTACGTCACGTCACATATGTGACAAAAAAACCAACATATTGTAAGTCACAGTGTGACAAAAAATATGAACTTCAAAAATCTTTGAAAATGAAGAGAAATGTTTTAAACAGCCACGAGTTACAGCGGCATAAGGAATGAAAATATATTAGTGGATAGCAAATGGTAAATTCCGTCACTAAAGGGGAGGGGGGGGGGCATAATAAATAAAGTGCACGATACAAGCATTAATAAACTAAATTTTTAGGCTATATTTTATCAATTTGATATCTAAGACAGTGAATGTATACTTTTTCATGATTTCAATTTTATCTAGCATTTGGATAATATATTTACAATTACGAATATTAAATTTCTACACTTTACATATTTAGTTTGCTGGGAGGAAATTTCTCTCTTTCTTTCTTTTTTTACCGACCAGAATTATTCGAAACACTTCTGTGGTTTCAAACTAAAAATTTTCTATTACAGTTAAATCTGCACCTTTTAATGAGCATGTAGAAAGAGTCTTCAGAGTTTAGTCATTTATGCATTTCTTGCTTTAGAATATTTTTATAATTTGTATTCAAGTCATAAATTCTACTTCTTTCAGACTTTTAAAATAAAATTAGCATTTTCCGAAAATAAAGGAAATATACAAATTTTGTGCAAAACAAACTTTACTTTAAAAAAATAGAAAAAAAGGGGGGGGGGTTGTCGTTAATACATTAAATTTATTTTTACACCTTTTAAAAATTTAAACAATGTTTTATCTAATAAACTCTAATTATGAATATTATTATTATAATTATTTAGAAAAAAGGAACTTTACAATACATTTTAACTTGAATTATTTGGTACGGATAAAAAAAAAAGATTAAATACATTGGACATTTCTTCAAATACAAAATTTTAATGAATGATACTTTCAGAAAATTTCTGCGCGTTCAAATTCCATATTTCTTGTATACAAAAACAAACAATCTGTAACAAACCATCTGCTCGAAAATCGTCTGCCCACAGAAAAATAAATATGAGAATACGCGGGAAATGGTTCACTTGTTTTAGAACAACACGTCTACCACACTTTAAGATAAGGAAATGGCCATTTTAGGATACACGGATATTAATGGAACGTGCATGTAAGTTTTATTTAATTTAAATATTTTATTCCTGGTTGTATATTATGAGTTAAATAGTTATATTTGTAAGAGACTGATCTTTAACTTTCAGAAGCGATATTTTCCAATTTGATAACTGTAAAGAAAAATATTTTAATCTGCCATCGCTTGGGAAAAAAAAAACTGCGCAGAGACATTCATGCCTACATTCATACTGGAATTAATATAAACATTAATTTACTCTTACTTGAGATTGAAAATGTATGGAACGACAATGATTTGGAATTATTCTATCGGCTTCTTACTATTTTTTGATTACTAACATTTATAGTTATTATTATTTTGGGGTTAAATATGATGTTCGATTATCATGAGATTACGAAACTGTTTCAGATTAGAAATTAACATTATACTGGGAAAATGTATTTTTAACATATTACAGTAGTGAAACATTTGAAAGAATTTTCTTTTAGTGCTAATAATATTTTAAATTATCTTTTAAAATCCTAAATCTTCAAACCAATGTTTTCAGATTTAACATTTGCCAAAATTATAAAATAATAGGAATTCCTTATATCATATGGAAATATTTTTGAGATATTGTTAAATCTAATAATGCATTTAATTTATCTATTGTAGTTTGCTGTTGTTTAACAGTACAATTATAAATATTAATTATTATTTTTAGTGTTTTTCAAATTGGTATATTTATTTTTTTTAATTGTATGTAAGCATTTTTTTCTGTTTGTGATTTTAATCAAACATTTAATTATAGACATTCTGAATCGGTTTTTAAATTTTCTTCTATTGTAAATTAATTTTCTACGTGTATGATTCGTGTAATTACTGGCACTAAAAAGTAAAATATGATATTTAAGCGTTGAAATAAAGTATTTTTCATGCCTGATAGGAAGTTATAGATTAAACTGCTTTAGTATATATTATTTAGAAGTTCATATAATACAGGATACATAATGTAGGACACAAGTTGAAAAGTGCTTATGACTTCGGTTTGTCTCTCCGTCTGTCCATCTAGCAGTCTGTGCGCACTCTAACTCTCGAAAATATACTCGGATTGCCCTGAAATTTTTGGATGGTATTGACGTTTACCATCGCACGGTACCTATTTGTAATGAAGTTTGTAGCATGCTTTGTTCATTTACAGGGACAGCCAAAATTTTTCCGTTACATTACGGCCTATGGGAAAAAGTCGTTTCAAATGATTTTTTATGATTTTACGCACGCTTTCAAACAGAATAAAATTTATATGCATTTATGAAGTGCACTAAAATATGCATTCTGTTGACTATGCGATGCAAAGAATAGTTATTGTTCATTTACAGGACTAAAAAAGGAATTCAAATACATAATGATATAGAGGTGGAGGGAATTGTTTGCGGCATACTTTAATTATGTTAATCTATTTCATATATAATGAAATTGATGTATGTCTCTGAGGTTTACATACTATAAATTATTTCATGTATAATACGAATAATACGTATATAGCATTTACAGGGACACACAAAATCTTTCAGATACCATATTGTATCCGAAGTACTGTTCATTAGCGATGATTGCTGGAAATATATTTTTAATTATGAAATGCACTTTTATGATTCACTATATTTATGCATAGTGTATGGTGTATATAAATGCTATAATTCCTATACAAGGCTACACAAAAGTATTCGTAAGGATTACTGGGTATGGGCGCAAATTGCTTAAAGGTGGTTTTTAAATGAGTTATGCTTTTTTTCGCTGAACTGCATTTAATTTACCAAGAAATATTTGTAGAATATAGATAAAATGATATACTGGGTCACGTAAAGAATTGGATACATGGCCGTCTATATATTATAATTTCTGGAAATGTGATTTAAGCAGTTTTAAGAGTGTCTTAGTTTGAATTAAATTTTAACTAAATAGTGGCGTGTAATAAAGATTTTAGGTAAACTACAGGGTTGTACAAAAGTATTCAAGTATGTTTCCATACATTAGTATACATTGCTGAAAATGAATTTCAACCTGTTAGGCGTTTTCTTGCTAAACAAAATTTTCCCATTATATAGTATATATACACTTAAAAAAATGGGCACTTAAAATTGAGTAAAAAGTACTCAATTTTAAATGCGTCACATGCACAAAATAGCTCCGATCCAAATGTACTCAAAGTTGAGAAACACATGTACTCATTTTTTATTCCATGGCTGTGATCAAATATGAATCGTTATGTACTGCCCCCCCCCCCCAAAAAAAAACCCTAAAATGTAAAGTAAAAATGTACTGACATTTATTTCCCGTTCAAAGTTCTTAACAAGAAATGTTTAATTGATTATTTATCAAGAAAAATAGCAAAATTCTTAACAGGATATTCAAATCGAATATTTTTATGACAAGAGCATTATTTCCAAGCAATTATTTTTAAAATGCTGTGCATAATTTAATATTTACATTAATAAACATCATTTATGCCGCCATAAATGAAATGAACCATTACAGGGTACAAAACTATTCGTTTGTTTGGGTTTGATAACATGTGATGCTTCAAAATAGAGAAAGCATAGGTTCATTTTTGATCCAAAAATATTCAATTCAATATGAGTACGTCGGTTTGCTCATTTTTGAGTACTTCATTTTTTTCAGTGTATCAACCTACAGATCAAATAAGGGCTGTTCAAGGGAATTGGAAATCAGATTTGGCTATGGACGGTAACTGCTGAAATCAGTTTTTCAAATGTTTTATGCGTTTTCTAAAATCTTTACTTAGTTATCTTATTTACGCCATTTCCCTAAATTACGATGTCTTGTTAAAGCATTCAGAAAGTGTTGGAAAGTATATTTTAATCTATGCTTAACGCATAATTTTTCTTACTCGTTTTTTTTTTTTTTTTTTTTTTTTTTTTTCTATCTTCCAGATCAGTCTTTTCCTATAAAACATACCAAATCTATTTACCTCATATTCACAAAGTACAATATACACGGGAATAAAAAATTTAAATAAATATCGCTTATCATGCCGCTCTATAAATAATAGTTGTATTAATATCTGTTAGTTTCCATGTTCGTATTTAATAAAGCAATGACAAATCACAACAAATTTAAAAACTTACACATTCTAAATATCAAGCATAGAACTTAATAAAAAAATATGTCAGTTGATAAGCATTGTTTTTTAAGTGGAAAAATGTAAAATGTTTTAGAAGAATAGGACTCCAAAGTAGCGATATTTTGCTAAAAAGTACGGTAAAAAGATAAGATTTTATATTTACAGCAAAATTTTATTTTAAAATTCATCGCTGTATTAATACTTAGAAATTTTTCCAGAGAGAATCATTCGCCTTATATACAATATTTCAAATGAAAATAAAATGTCAAATTAAGTGCTTAAAAGGCGCAAAGGCCAACATGTTGAAAAAGATTCCATGCCGGGACTTGAACCCGGGCCATCAGTGTAGCACACTGACATTCTACCGACTAAACCACATGGAACGACGCCCAGCCCGTAAAATTTCTCACTATTACATGTTCGCAAGGCTACAAACGCAGCATAAGATGGAATATTTATCGTGAGCCACCGACATGGGTAAACACGAAACTTAATTAAATCCAGCATCGATTGAAACTATATTAATAATTGGAATTTTTTCCAGGGAGAAACATTCGCCCTGCATACAACATTTCAAATTAAAATTGCCTTTTAAGCAATTAATTTGAAATTTGACTTTCATTTGAAATATTGTATGCAAGGCGAATGGTTCTCTCTGGAAAAATTTCCAAGTATTAATATAATTTCAATCAATGCTGTATTTAATTAAGTTTCGTGTTTGCATCATGTGGGTGGTTCACGCTAAATATTCCATCTTTTGCTGCGTTTGTAGCCTTGCCAACACGTAATAGTGAGAAATTTTCCAGCCTGGGTATCGTTCCATGTGATTTAGTCGGTAGATTGTCAGTGTGCTGTACTGATGGCCCGGGTTCGAGTCCCAGCATGGAATATTTTTCACTATTTGCGTCTTTTAAGCAATTAATTTGAAATTTGATTTTCATTTGAAATCACAGTGTTTATGACAAGTTCGTCACAAATGACACATATTTCACAAATTGGTCACAATGTGACTTCAAAGCATTGTCGCTTTCGTCACAGGTTCGTCACAAAGTTAATGCCAAAATAGTCACAAATGACACACTTTTCACAAATTTGTCACACTGTGACTTCACAGAGTGGTCACAATGTGACGTCACAAACGTCCTCTAAAACGGCCATAACGACCTCGCATTCTAGTCACTGTGACGTCACATCGACGTCACGTGACGTCACATCGACGGTCACAAAATCACAGTGTGACTTCACAACGACGTCGCCGTGACGTCACCATGCCTTCCGGGTTGCATCATAGCAGATATTTTATTCCATAATTGAGCCATGCTAACACTTTTAAATTTATTATTTATGATATTTTAAGATTTGACGCGCTAATATTAGAATTTCATAAAACTATTCTAGAAAACAAATAGTTTTGACATTTCAGAAAATACGCATTACAAAAATAAAATAAACTAGAATGAACAGATTTATATGCAAAGATTCTTATAAATAATTTTGCCAAGATATGTTTTAAATTTAGTGTTTTATTTCCTTTTGTACATAGGCGAATGATTGAATTCTATTTTATGTGAAACATCTAGAGAAAATCTACATTCGCTGTTTTCATTGACGAAAATACTTTTTTAAGACTAGGGGCTCAGCTACTTACGAGCTACGCTCGCCAACCCCCGTTCAGACACCGCAAACTCTAAAAGCACGCTAATTTGATCCGCTTAAAAAATTTTTCGGAAGAATGAATTATAATTAAAAAAATAGTAGCTATCTCCCTGTTAACGAGTTATTTTCGTCTTTGATTAAATCAGATCAGTGAAACATGTGAAAATATGCTAATATAAAATGAAGTAAATAGAACCTTTGTCTCCTGGTACTTTTTAACAACGCTATAAGAAAGTTTTTTTAAATAAGACATTTTAAATGTATAATTCGAAATATGACGTAATTTTCATCAAAATTTTCTTTCTCTTTTTAATATTCTTTTAAAAATACTTTTGTTGTTAGAAAAGAAATATTCTTTGGGCGGCCTTATAATTCTCAACACAAGAGCAATGCGACTGTTGTAGGCACTTCAATAGCATCTGCATTGGTTCATTGTTCAAAATATCTCAATTTGTTGAATCTCTGTAAGCAAGTAACTATGGGAATTTGGCGAAATATTAGAGATATCGCCAAGTTGGCGTCACTTTTGGTGACTAATTTGGGTCACCAAATTTGGCGATATATCGCCATGTTTGCGACAAACTTGGCGGAATTTGGCAACAGAACAGGGTCTTCCCTATGGTAACCCATGTTATAAATATGCAGATGCATTAATTGCTGCTCAATATATATATATAGATTAGTTTTAAAAGATTATCTCAAAATATGAATTAAATGTCTCGCGCAAGTATATTTTTTAATTTAAACTGTTTGGCAATATTATAGTTTGGTAATTTTAAATATACGAATCGAATATTTCCAACTGAGCGAAAAAATGCCCAAGCTGTGAATCGAACCCAGATGCTTGGCTTACAAGGACAATGCTTTTCCGTGTAAGCTGACTGGGTCGACAACCAGCCAGCATATTACGCTTAGATAACCTTATTGGTAGCAACATCTGGTATGTCATGGAGACATCTCAACAGAATAAACCGCAGGTGAAGGACCTCCATATAAACGATGGATGCGTAGATGAACTATTATTTTAACACAATGAAACTGACTGGTAAAGTTATCATACGAATTGAATATATCCAACGGAGCCAAAAAATGCCCAGGCTGGGAATCGAATTCCAGCCTGTGCATTTTTCCGCTCAGTTGGAAATATTCAATTCGTATGCACTGTAAAAAAAAATCTGTAAAGTTACTAAAGTTTTTCAAGGAAACTGGGATTCCTAAAACTTTTTATGTAACGGCAACAACAAAAATTCCTGTAACAGACGCACTTTTGCGCCGAAAATCAAAAAATCTGTAAGGTTACTAGAAATTTTTTAGGAAACTGGGATGCCTAGAAATTTTCATGTAACTGCAACCCAGGTTACAGATAAAGTTTTAGTAAGATTACTGTAATTTTAGCAGATTCATTTGTACAGTTACAGATTTCTGTACCTTTACAAAAACTAGTTTTGTAGATTTGCAGATTTTTTTGTACAGTTACAGATGAAAGTTTAGTAAGCATGTAACTTTACATCTGTAGAACTACAGATTTTTTTTTACAGTGTGATAACTTTACCAGTCAGTTTGATTCTGTTAAAATAATAATTTTAAATATGACGAAATTTCCTTCATTTACATTTTTATCGCATATTAATGAATTTATTATTTTACAATTTTCTTTCTCTTCTAAAACTGGCGTGTCAATATAATTTTTATGACGCAATTATCAATATTTTCCTGCTTTTGATACGTAATCATTTAATTCTCATTTGAATGTTGTTTTTTTTTTGTTTATAATAATCACATGTAAATAAAATTTTAATTTCAAGGAAATATTATTCTTTGAGCTGTTTTTAAATTTGGCAGCCATTTAAAATAATACCCTTTTCTATACGATACGTAATCATTTAATTGTCATTTGAATGTTTTTTTTGTTTATAATAATCACATGTAAATTAAATTTTAATTTCAAGCAAATATTATTCTTTGCGCTGTTTTTAAACTTGGCGATCATTTAAAATAATACCCTTTTCTAAAAATTGTGAAAAATATCTCTCGAAATGCTGAAAATTAGAATTTAAAATAGAAATTAAACTTTAAAAATTGAGTCAAATTGAAAACATCAATGCAGTCTGTACACCGGAAACTTCTAATGTATAAAATAATCTAAAAATCATTAAATTCCTATGTATAGTTTTTGCTCCTATAAAACTTTTTAAATGGAACGATTTGGACCAACTTTATCATTAAATATCTTTTAAAATAATTCTTCGATTTGAAAAACTGTCTGCATCAGCGTGTTTATCAAACATTTCTCTATAATACCATCGATTTTCAAATTTTTGTATGTAATATTTTTCTTAATATAACGAAGAATATTCACCAAAAATTCCGTTCACCAAAAATTCAAAACCGGCGGCGGTGGTGTTGACAGTGTTAGTTACTTTTTTTTTAGAATAAAGAGATTATTGACGTCATATTATAATATGTTAAAAATTTTGATTTACAAGTTATAAAATAATCACTAAGTGCGATTTATTTGTCTACTTTTCTATGAAGCAGTTGTCAAAGATCATTGCGTTTTTATTCACTCAATTCACAGATTCTTTATTGATCCTGATTGCTACATACAATTTCTCTTTTGACTATTATTCGTTGTATGTTAAAGATTATGAGGATAGCAAATTAAATATTTAATCAGCATTTCTTTTTTCCATTGCTGTAAGAGAAAGGAAGTAATATATTCCTACTTAGTACATGTTCTGTATAATGATGAGTCCTTTTTACCTATTTATTCGTATTTGTCATCATCATAGTTACTTATATTAGGAAGCTTTGTGTCGTTAAATATGCTATTTGCACAGAGAAGTATTTACAATCTGAATAGAACTATACGTAATAAAATTTAATCTTAGTTAATCATTTATTTTATTTTATGATGGAGAGCCACATGCTAAAGAAAGTTACAATCTTGAAGGTATGCGCATACTTGGATAAAACACGGCTCCTAAACGTCCTTTAATTTGAGCGCTATTATTTCCGAATAGCAATCTTTGCCGTTTTTAACCACTTAATTTCTGTCTTTAACCTTTTATGTACTGAATTAAGACTTCATGAAAATTTTATCTTCTAAAGCTTTTTTCGTGAATTTTTGAAACTACATTAGAAGATTTACATAATCATTTAATACATTTTAGAGGGATTGTATATGGCTTGAAGGATTAAGATGGAATAATTAAATTTTAATTTATAGGGATTTTGTGCAATATTTATAATCCCAATCAAATCTTTTATTTAAAATATTTTTCATAGTATTTTGTACAATTAGGAAATGTACAAATAGCATGTTCTTACAATAGAAATATTGAAATATTTCCGAATGGAATCCCCCCCCCTCTTCAACCCAACGACAAGAAAGCTGAAAAGATGCAAAGGCAAAATAAATCATCCTTGTAAAAATATCTTTGTTTACACTGTTAAAAAAAAATCTGTAAAGTTACTAATTTTTTTTTAGGAAACCGGGATTTCTAGAACGTTTTATGTAATGGCAGCAGCAAAAATTCATGTAACATATACACTTTTGCACCGTAAATAAAAGAATTTGTAAGGTTACTAAGAATTTTTCAGGAAACTAGGACGCCTAGAACTTTTTATGTAACTGCAACCCTGGTTACAGATAAATTTTTTGTAACATTACTGTAATTTTAATAGTTTCTTTTGTAAAGTAACAGATTTTTGTAGCTTTACAGAAACTAGTTTTGCAGACCTACGACATTTTTTGTACAGTGTACAGATAAAATTTTAGTAAGCGCACAGATTTTGTATATTTACATCTGTAGAATTACAGATTTTTTTTTACAGTGTATAGCTCATTCTAAATTGTATTACTACTAATCGATGTATTAAATCAATTTTATAACAAGTTATTTTAATGGCTCTTATAAGTACAGTCAGTATATAGAGTGTTAAATAAGGTGAATGTAAGTACACGGAAATGAAGCTATCCAGATTCAATAACTTGTGAAAAGGCGGTATAGCTGTGTATGTATAAAGTATATATAAATAATACTACTACAATATCTCTACGACACGAATTTTAAATCTGCAAATCATATTTTCTCCAGGAGAGTAAAGATTATTTAGAAATTAAAGGTACAGAGTCAGTTTAAATGCATAATCAGGCATTCGTTGCCTATCATTATTGACCACTTAATCTCGTGTAGGAAAACTTTGCAAAAAATGCAGCTGCAGGTGTAAAATTTATGTGTTATTTTACGTGATTATGTAAACTTTTTTTTTTTTTTGCTGCTAAAAATATTCGACTACCTTGCGAGTTATTTCTTGCAAACTGCACTCCTTTATCATAATTTCTTATTTTTTATGAGTTTTTAAAGTTGAACGCTTCTGGAATTTTGAACATAATAATATACTGAAAGAATGCAAACTGAGAAAAATTTAGTTAAAAATTGATTCGCCGAATCATTTAAAAGAAAATTAATGTAGTAAAAAGCCACTTTCATATTTTTATAATTATAGGATCTTTATGTAACTTCGACAGAATGTTCAGGCATTTCTAAATACATTTTAGGCAGCCGCAAAAAGAAGTTTTATATTATTTTGGGCTTGTCGAAGAGTTTTTTTTATCTATCCTCAAAGTTTTGCCGATGAGTTCAGATTCCTCTAGAATTCAATTATTTTAAGAACTATTATTGTAACTGAAAGTGTATGATTGTCATGAATAAATGTATTGTGACTAAAGATTTATTTCCATTTAATCTTTACGTAACATTATCATAAGCTTTACTATGCTAATACCATTATTTTTATTTTGTTTTCATTCATGCTCATGAATGCTCGAAACGATTGAAGGAATTTGATCGCCTGTTTTACAGAATTAATTAGTCGGATGTACCAATCACAAAACTTTCTTCTATCACATACATGTTAATACTTAAAAACTCGCTATCACACTGCCAAAATTAAATGACAAACTTTGCCCATCATGAGAATTCTCAAGATATGAAATTCCATGCATTAGTTCTTGAGATATGACTGCCTCTGAAATCGTGTAAATCCAGCAAAATGCAGCGTATCAGCGCCACCTATTGAGTGCTTTACACCAAAACCTATATTATACAAAAACCATCAAGCAACAACTTATGTCAACGTCTAACTGAATCTGAAGTTTGGTGGAAATTCGTGCATTAATTCTTGAGATAAAGATATTGCTGGAATCGTGAAACACCAGCAAAGCAGCGCCACCTATTGGGCGATGTAAACCAACACATAATCAGCACAGAGTCAATTTTGGTGAAAATTCGTGCATTGCTTATTGAGACAGAGCTATTGCGGAAATCGTCTAAATCCTGCAAAATGCAGCATAGCACAGCCACCTGTTGAGCAAACACACGAAATTGTACAAAACGTCAATTCATGCAAAGGACTAACTGAATCTGAAGTTTGATGAAAATCCGTACTTCAGTTCTGGAGATTGAGCTATTGTGGAAATCGTGATAAGTGCTGCATAGCAGCACCACCTGTTGAGCGATTTACACCAATAACTAATCAGCACCAATTTATGTCAGGGACTTACTGAATATAATTTTTTATTAAACTAGGGGGCTCGGCCCCCTACGAGCTACGCTCGCCAACCCCCGTCCAGACACCGCAGACTCTAAATGCACGCTAATTTGATCGGCTTTAAAAAGATTTCGAAAGATTGAATTATAATTTAAAAAACAGTGGCGATCTCTTTTATAAACGATTAAACTCTTTTATAAACGAACCATTCATTTCTCTTTGATTGGGGAATTTTAACGCCAAATCCGCTGCGGTACTACTTGATTATCCTGTCGACCAATTTCGCCAAATTATATAAATCGCCAAACCACTCGCCAAATTATACAAATTGATATAATTTTTATTTTAAATAACGAAAGAACAAATAAATTCGTACAACATTAATAAAAACACAAATAAAACGTCGAAATAAAAATAACTTGATGACGTATACACGTGTAACAACATTTCAAAATAAGCTAATATAAAAGGAATTAAGTAAAGAGAGTCTTTGTCTCCTGGTATTTTTTAACAAAGTGAAAAGAAAGTTCTTTTAAATCAGACATTTTAAATTAATTCTCAAAATATCAAATAAATGTCTAGCGCAATTTCTAAATTTAAACTTTTTTGCAATATTATTTTGTGTTCATTTTATGTAATAACTATAATGTGACGTAAATATGTCGTAATTTCTCCTAAGACTTCTAACGCATGTTAATGAATTTATTATTTTACAATATCCTTTCTCTGTTAAAATTCACGTGTATACTTTTTATGACGTAATTTTTAATAAGTTCCTGCTTTTTATACGTAATTATTTATTTCTAATTTGAAAGTTTTTTTCCTGTTTATAATAGTCACGTGTAAATAAATTTTTAATTTGAGGCAAACATTATTGCTTGCGCTTTTTATACAGTTGGCAACAGTTTAAATTAGTACAATTTTCTAAAATCTGTAAAAAATATCTCTAGAAATGCTGAAAATTTGAATTTAAAATAGAAATAAAACCTGAAAAAATGAGTCAAAATAAAAAAAATTAATGCAATCTGCACTCCGGCAAATTCTAACGCATAAAATGATCTAAAAATGATTACACTGCAACGTATAGTTTTTGCTACTATAAAACTTTTTTAGTGGAACGATTTCGTCCAACTTTAGCATTAAATAACTCTTAAAATAATTCTTCGATTTGAAAACTGTCTCCATCAGCGTGTTTATCAAACATTTCTGTATAAAACCACCGATTTTCATATTTTTGTATGCATTATTTTTGTTAATATTAACGAAGAAGGGCCTCCGGACACAAAAAAATCAAAACCAGCGGCGGCGGCGGTGACAGCGGTAGTTACTTTTTTTTAGAATAGAGAGATTCCATGCAAATGTTCCTTAGATAGAGTGACCAAAATATTTGTGTCACATTAACGAATTACCAATTCCGCAATATTTAAAATGTATCCTTCTTAGCTTCTTATCCGAACGAGAACTAATAACAAATTATTTATCAAATAACATTAAAAGACCAACTTATCAAGGCTGTCCACAGGGGTCGTGCCTTGGGCCGCTTCTGTGGCTAATCATAGCAAATATAATCTTAATAAACTTTTACAGTAAATTCGAAGACCTGTATGTTTTTTGCGATGACTTCAATATGGTTGTCAAAGCGAGGAGCAGACTCATCTTAGAGACCGAAACCAACCAAAAAATAAAACTTTTTTATAATATTTGCAATAACTTAAATTTACAGATTTCAAAGGAAAAAACGACTTTTATTATGTTGGGGAAAAACACTTTGGATAAACGTCCACCAACCTTTAAATTGGGTAACTATACCATCAAGCCATTAAAGGAAATAAAAATTTTAGGGATAATTTTCCAGAGTACTTTAAAATGGGACAAGCACATAACTAGCATAAAAAACAAAATTTTACAGCTAACCTCATCCATTAAACGGGTCTTCTCGGCTACTTGGGGGGTGGACAGAGGCTATCTTAGAACCTGGTACATAGCAGTACTAGAAAAAATTATAGATTATGGTTCGGAGGTGTGGTTTGGAGACCTCAGGATAAAAGATAAACGCGCTCTCCAATCCATCCAAAGAACTTGTCTCACGTCAATAACCAAAACATATAAAAATGTTGCAACACATACGTTACAGGTCCTATTAGGAATACCACCAATTCTGGAATATAAAAATCTAAAATACAATATTTTACACAATAAAAACTTATTACTTAAAGAACCCAAACCAATATGTAAAGATGATATAGAAAATAAAATCCTAAAATATGAAATAAATCCGGAAATTCATTTAAATAACTTAATAGTTACAGACAAAATTATCACAAAAACTAATCTTATTTCGATTTACACAGATGGTTCTAAGGTGGACTCTGGCACAGCATATGCAATGGTAGCCTACAATCATAACATTAAAATTTATGAAAAAACAGTCAAACTGAGAGCAGAAAATTCAATCTTTCAGGCGGAGCTGCACGCAATAATTTCGGCAATTAATTGGGCCATTAACTCCCCTTATACAAAATTCCAAATATTAAGTGACAGTCAATCTACTATTAAAGCCTTAGACAATTTATTTCCAACTAACCCCTCAATTTATTACATCCATAATTTAATTAAACAAAATCAAAATAAAATTTTTTACATTACTTGGATAAAAGGCCACATTGGCATAGCGGGTAATGAACTGGCGGATGAGCTGGCGAATGATGCCGCCCAGTACTGCGACCTACCAGTGGATCGAGGAGTTAAATTGCCTCGGTCCTATCTTATAAAATGTATTCGAACCCAATTACTGGACAGGTGGCAGTACAACTGGGATCACTCAGGGGGTGGCAGATATACGCACGGGCTGGTACCAAAAGTTCAGAACCAAATAATTTCAAAAGATAAAGTATCTATTTACTTTTTAACAGGCCGCGGCAGCTTCCCGTCTTTCCTTTATAATATAGGCAAAAAAGATGACGACCTTTGTAAATGTGGTGGTCGAGGAGACCCGATGCATTACATTTTCGGCAACTGCAAATTCATGAAGTTTAAATTTCACAGAACAGAAACGACAATCCTTCAGGACATCCTAAAAATAATTAATGACCCGGCACAACTTAAAAAACTTTATGCTAACTACGATATTCTCAATAGCCATTATTCTTTTATTCAATATAAATACATTCAATAATTACCTCTTCTGATTGCCTGTGGTGGACATGTCATGGGTCCACGTGGTGTATGGAAGGGTGTTTTTGAGATTGTTTTATTTTTAAGAACTTAAATACCACTAGAAATATTGTAAATATGTATAAATATTTTTGTTTAAAAGGGTGAAAAAAAGGGGAAAAAAATATTTCTTATCAAATGAAAAGATGAATGTAAATACTTAAATTTTTTTCAAATAGTACGTAAATTCCAAAACACATAAATCATAATCGTAATAAATTTCTAGGCTCGCCCTGAAACAATAGGGTAGCCAATTGTGATTAGTAAAGAATCGCCATCTTAAATAATCATAAATTTTCACAGGCGGTCCGGGGACACGGCACTTGCCTCTTGTGCTCTCTTCGGCGTGTCAGGCGGGTCGTTCTGAAGTCTTCTTTCCCGGAGACTGGGGTTCTGGGCTTGTTTCCGCAGGTAGTAAAACTTTTCCCTGCCCTGGGCTTGGGGGTTACACCTAACCATAAGCCAAAAGCGGGTTCCCAGGGTGGGTGCTTACTTACTTACTTACATGCATACAGACAAACAGACAGTCATATACTCACAAACAGACATTTTGTAAAAACATGTTTTTGGGATCTATAACTCCTAAAATGTGTAAATTCGTCGAAAAATGGAAGTCGAAAATTTTCACGAATCCAAACTTTCATCTTGTAAAGACAGAAGAAAGTAAAAATATATAAACAACGAAACACAAAATAAAATTCTTTTTATGTTTTTCCAGATATTGTTTCAGTTTCAATATGTTTTAAAGAATAATATTTAAAATTAGTTTTTCACAGATTAATAGACATAAAAATAAAAGGATATCAGGCTCAAAATAAATAAACAAATGATCCGTTTTGTCTTAGAAATTCTGCCTTTTTTGATATATCTAGATTAAATAAAGTATCAGTTTCCGAAACAGTTCTACTATCTAACTTCCAATAAAAAAAAGTAAAAAGCTAACTATTGCTGACGCCCGGAGGAAAGCAATTCGGAAAAGTTTTGTATATTTTCACCGACTATGACTCACCGTCTTCAAAAGTACCTGCTTTTGAAATTTATATGTATATGTATATATATATATATATACACACAGAGGGTGTTTCATAAAATATGTCAAAATTTTAAGATGTGACAGTAATTATCCAAACAAATAAATTTCATCAGACATGGTCGAATCAAAGCTCAAAGGCGCTAAAGAGCGCCGAAAGCGATGTTGTTATATGAAGGAAAACCACACGAAGAAAGATTAAGTGACGAAAACAAGGCGGGAAACCGCTCTCGATACAATCGTTGAGCCTCTGAGTCATTTTCATTTGCAGTTCGCTAGATAAAATGCACATCAGCGTTTTCACTATTAGAGAAGGGAACATTTTCCGAAGAGTTCCTACCGCAACTGACAGTTGCACACTTGGATATGAGGCTTTTATATATTAATCGTGGCGAAACTTTTCATAAGCGTTCTTCTTCTACCCATATCACATTTACATGCTATTAGTAACGTTATTCTCCCGATAACTCACAACAGGAATGGAGCTTCAACATTTGCATGGACCAAGTTTCCAAAACAAGATATTGTCATTCTGTAAAGACACATACTCAAAATCTAAGGATATATAGGACAGCTACTTTTTCATCTAGGTAAAAGCAAAGATGACTTTCTTTATCTATATAATGACATTTGGAGAAAAACTATTTTAGGTAGCTTTCATTACAAAAAGCTACCTATTGCAGCCGTTCGGAGGAAAACGATTTCAAAAAATTTTGGTATATTTTCACCGATCATGACCCCCAGACCCCGAAAACACCCTACGTTCAAATGTTGATATATATATACATATCCATACATATGTATGTATATATATATATATATATATCCATAAATATGTATGTATGTATATATATATATATATATATATCTGATCTTTGTCACACTGGAAAACTCTATTATTTATGAACCGATTAGGATTAAACTTCGTGTATACATAGTACATACCAATGTCTCGACCGAGTTCGTTGACCAGCTTCATCTGCTCTCTTGTTTCAAAATGGTAGTCATTTAAATTTTTCTAAAAAAATTAAAATTTGAAACGTGGTACCAAAAATTTGAAAATTAAAAAATATTTTTATCCTATGTGTTTGACCTTGATACAAAAATTACGGAGCAGTTTTTGTTTCGCTTATATCTTAAAAAATGGCTGAGTTATAGAAACTTTGAATTTCTAGAGTGGCTGCCATTTTGAAACGTCCTGATTTTTGTCACGTGATAACAAACGTATTTAGAAACCGATTTGGATGTACCTTAGTGAATACATAGAACATACCAATGTCTCGACCGAGTTCGTTGGCCAGCTTCATCCGCCATCTTGTTTCAAAATGGCAGCCATTTAAACTTTAAAAAAAAATTGAAATCTCAAATGTGGTACCAAAAAATTGAAAAAAAATTCTTAAGTGACCTAGATACAAAGATTCCGGAGCAGTTTTTGTTTCGCTTATATCTTAAAAAATGTCTGAGTTATAGCACTTTGAATTTCTAGCGTGGCTGACACTTTGAAATGACCTGATTTTTGTCACGCGATAACAGGCGTATTTATGAACCGATTTGGATGTACCTTCGTGTATACATAGTACATAACAATGTCTCGACTGAGTACGTTCGCAAGCTTCATCCGCTGTTCTGTTTCAAAATGGCGGCCACTTAACAAAAATTTAATTTAAAATGAGGTACCAAGAAATTGGAAAACGAAAAAGATTTTTTTTGTATGTGTTTGACCTTAATACAAAAATTCCGAAACAGTTTTTGTTTCGTCTACATCTAAAAAAATGTCTGAATTATAGAGTTTTGAATTTCTATTGTGGCTGACATTTTGAAACGACCTGATTTTTGTCATGCAATAACAGGCGTATTTATGAACCGATTTGGATGTAACTTGGTGTGTACATAGTACATACCAATGTCTAGACTGAGTTCGTTGGCCAGTTTCATCCGCCATCTTGTTATAAAAGGGCTGCCATTAAAAAAAAATAAAATGAGGTATCAAAAAATTGGAATATGAAAAATATTTTTTTTTATGTGTTTGACCTTGATACAAAGATTCCGGATCAGTTTTTGTTTCGTCTATACCATAAAAAATGGTTGAATTATAGCACTTTGAATTTCTAGCATGGCTGATATTTTGAAACGATATGATATTTGTCATGCGATAACACGTGTATTTATTAATCTATTTCGATGTAAGAAGGCATGTGGATAGTATATAGCAACGTCTTATCCAAGTTCGCTGGCCAGCTTTATCAGCCGTCTTGTTTCAAAATGGCGGCCAGTAAATAAGAAAAATTACATTTAAAGTGAGGTGCAAAAAAATTAGAAATTGAATTTTTTTTCTTTTTTAAGTATTTGACTTTGATATAAGAATTCCGGAGCATTTTTTATTTTGTCTTTATCTTAAAAAATGGCTCAGATATAGCAGTTTGAATTTATAATGCGGGTGACATTTTGAAAAATCTGATTTTTGCCTACGACAGCACTCGTATATATCAACCGATTCCGCTGTGAGTGAGCATGTGCACAGGAATTACTAAGGTCTCGACCAAGTTAACTGGTTAGCCTCATCCACCATGTTGTCTTAAAATGGCAGGCACTTCAAGATATCGACGAATTTGGCAACCAAATATAAGTTACTTTAAATAAAAGCAGCTTGGATAAAGCTGACTAATTTCGCGAAATTCTCATTCATAATGATTTAGTATTAATAAAAATTAGTATTGAATCTCCTATAATCGGTTTCCACTAAATTGAGCTTTGTGTTTTTGAATAATATAAGCTGGGTTTTAAAAAATAAGGAATACGAAAGCTACCTCTTCCTACAGACACTGGCAGGAAGGACGTTTTTACTATTAAATGTAAATAATCAATTTTTTCAATAATGAAAATATAATAAAAAACTTAAAAAAATCAGTTAAAATTATTTTCGAAAAGCTATTGCAATATATTTGCACGCCTGAAAATAGAAATATAAAAGGCGTCCAGCAGTTTTAAAAATTTGAAGAAATATACTAAAAAAGTGGGAAGTATAGATAAAGCCTTTTGAAAAAAATTATATGTATATCATTCTGCATTTTTTCATAAAGCGCATTTTTTCATAAAGCGCATTTTTTCATAAAGCACATTTTTGAAAACATAGACATAGTCCGTTACACAATTTCTTAATTGTATTTTATCGGAGAGGATGTGTTGAATTTGTTTTTAAATGTATACTTTTGAAATTTTTTCTTCAGCAAATTTTAACCATCAAAGGTTAATTATATTTAACGAAGACTACTTTTTCTTTAACTATTGCGAAGAATCATTTTTTATCTACAAGGAACTATTTTTAAAGATATTGTGCTGATTTTGAAAAGATTTTTAGTAATTTTTTGGTAAATCCTTATTTAATGAAGTGCGTTAGTTAGGCATGCAATTCTTACGAGAGATGATTAAGTGATAATAGATAATAATATTATGAAGTCAAACTAATATGTAGTGTGCGAAATTGTATAATTATGTTAATTTGTTTTGTTCAAACATTCATAATATTACTAAATCAGCAATGTTTTTTTGTTTTTTTTTTCGAACATTCAGATATTTACAAAATCAACACTGAAATTCAGCTTTTTAATATAAAATCTAGGTATAAACAACTTAATTTAATGTTAACAGTAGTGCAGTCAAAATCATACTACTGGTAGCAGATGTAAAGATTTGTTTCATGCAATTGTTATTAGTTCTTTAACATACAGTATGCGAGATGTTAAAAATGTGAAACTAGAGTTGTAGTGAACTAGCAACTCGCTTATAAAGAGTCTCTAGTATTTTTAGTGTGGGCGTGATGTCAAATATTTGTCAAGTGTGGCGCATCATCAGAGACCTCTCTATTCTATTTTACTGTAATTTTCCAAGGTATGTTTGGATCTCTTGGAGTCTACGGTTGCTTGTTTGTTTTCTTATGCAAATTAGGCGCCTCGCTCACTCTGCAGAGTATACAGGGTGATTAAAAAAACGTTGACAAAATGACATGGCAAATCAGGCATACAACAAAGATAAAAAATCCCATAGGAATATAAGGTCGGAAATCACTTGAGTCACAAATACAGGGTGTTTCATCCTAACTCAATTTGGGTTGACGGTCATAACTTTTAGAAAACTGAAGTGTTATTATAATAAAACATTTAAGAGACATTCTGACCTGGGTTGTAAAAGTGATAACACCAAACAAATCTGGTAGATGTTTGCAAAATATGCGCCATCAGTATGCACTGGACTCCCCACATTCTGGACTCTGATGATCCATTCATACGGTATCACCGATTGCTTGAGCAACGTGTTTTTCTAGAACTTTTCGCGATGTTATCCCATTTCACCCAAAACAAAGTCCATATCGTTGCATTTGCATTGCAATGTTTTAATTTTTCTCGAAATGATGACCGTCGACCTGAGTTCAGTTAGGATTTAAAATCCTGTATTTGTGAATCAAGAAGGGGTTTGTGACCCTATCTTCCAATGTGATTTTATATCCTTGTTGTATGCCTAATTTGCCATGTCATTTTGTCAATGATTTTGGGATTCACCCTGTATAAGGCGAAGCGAAAGTGTGTATGTTTTGATTTAGGTCTTGTCCTACTCTTTGAGTGATTAATACCTTGCGTCGGAGGATTTATAGTCGGTATGTCCGCCACATGTAGTGAAGTTCAAGCCTTGTTAGTGACGTTAGCCTTTTGTAACAAGTGTTTGAACTATCATTGAGTGAATAAATATTTTCTTGACAACCACGGTTTGTCCACGTTATTAGATTGAACATTGTGCTAATGTTTAGCTTTACAGCTGAAAGAAGTGTAGTAGTTTAAGAAAGTGGCTGTCCACGTGAAGTATCGACGACTTTTTATGTAAGTTAAAGTTTGAATATTTATTACTTATCGAAAACGTAATTCAACCATCTTGTTCACTGCATAGTTTAGGCAAAATCTGGAAGATCTATCATCACCTTGCCCAATTTAGTCTTAAATAAATTAGTTTTAAACCTTATGTAGTGGGACATAACTGAGTTAGTCGTAGCTGCCTTGCTGAGGTGGTTACACAGATATGAATTACTTATATATAACATTTAATTTACGTAACGCAAATCAAAGGATTATTGGGTAAGATGCAATGGAAGGTACAATTTTTGGTTCGAAAATAGCTTCAATATATACTTTCACTTTCAGTGAGCGTTGACATATATGTAGAAATACCAAATGTGTTGACACATGTATGTCTATCATTGTACTATTACTGAACGTTAAGAATTTTTCTATCCAAATCGCGCATACTTGCAACCAATAGATTTCGTACTTGGTGATTGAAAAGTCCTAATAGTGTAATCAGTAAACTATGTACAATTTAAAGATACGCTTTCACAGAAATTTCTGAAAACGTGTAGGATTTCATTTTTATAATTTAAAAGAAGAAGTTTTATCAGTTATATTTTTCACAAAACAGTTGCAGTATTGTAGTCGGAAATATATATGCAATTGGTTACAGAAACATATGAGATCACTGTAGATTATACGGGCAAAATGTGCTAATCCGATTTCGCTGTGACGAAAGGTTTCTCTTTAAAAGTCCTTATTAAAACTAAATAAATTGCATTTTAAAGAAACTTCGATGCAATTTGATCTGTGTTGGCAATAATTAGACATGTTATCTTAGCGTGATAAAGTTTTAGAATATGAATTGCTTTATAAAAGTCAGATATGTAGAGAGTCCTCAAGTTTAGCTTCGTGGTCATATAATACGAGCGGAGCTTTAAAAGTGAAAAAGAACTGTTTACTTTCACAACATTGATACCTATGATACAAAATTCCTAGAAAAAGAATAAATGGAAGATTTTGAAGTAACCGGAATCCGAAAAATCTGTTGCAATCGTTAAAGACTCGAAACACAACACCAACAAACATTCGACATCGTAAACTCATGCTAAATGCTGTGCACGTGCAATTTAATGACGAACTGGAATCTCTTATGGAAATGCTGCAATCACTTAAAATAAGTCGCAAGAGATAAGAATATAAAATTCAATATGGGCAAGAACAAATAAACTAATTTTACAACACATTCGAATTTTGAAAAATGGGTTTTCCTACAGGTGTAGTGCGGCGATCTCATCTCATTTAAACAGTATAATGATAGTTATTAGCTTAGAGCAGAGATGGCCAACCTACAGGGTGTCATGGGGGAGTTCTAACAGTGGCACGAGAAATTTTATTGAAAAATTGAAAAAAAAATGAAAAAAATAGGCAGAAACCCAGACAGAAATGTTCCTTGTTAACTGTCCAAAGTTAATTTATTTTCGCCATAAACTTAAAATAAGCCTACATTAATCTAATAAGAGCCTGAAATCCCCAATCGAAAAAACATTAATAGCGTTGCAGGGAATTCAATCTACGTACAGACACTGTATTTCACGTATCCTCCGTTTCGTATGAATTCACTGTATTTCTTTAAACGTACTCTTAATTTAGCGAACGACAAACGGAAGAATCAGTTTTTGCCCATGCAGAGATTGGCAACAGTACTTCATGGAACAGCTTATTGGGAAGCGGGTAGAACTGCCGAGCAAGATGTTAATCTTTTTTTAAAACTTTTTTTAGGTTGTAGCGTCAAGCGTTACTGTTTTGATACATTTATTTTCACGATGTCTATAAGTAAACGTTCGACACCGAAAAGAAAATATGAAAAATGTATTGCAATTCGTGATTTTAAAACTGTCTGAGAAGAAAAATTTTTGTTTAGTAACCAAAATACTTCCAAGCCTGTTTGTTTGATATGTGGAACTTGTATAGTAGTGCCGAAAAAAATTAATCCGGACCAACATTTCACACAAATGCATAGTGATTTCAATAGCAAATATCCTGTTTGATCACACTTGCGAATGGCATTTATCAAAAGAAAAGAGAAAACTTTAGCCAACCAACAATCCTTGTTCCAGAAGAGAAATGACGAAATGGAAAGCATGGTGAAGGCTTCTTATGAACTTTCTCTGTTGTTAGCCCGCAAGAAAAAACCCTATTATGACGGAGAGGAGATAATAAAAGTAGCCTTTTAATATTTGCCCAAAATGTCGGCGATAAAAATTTCAAAAATATGGTTGATAAAATAGCCTTGTCTAGAAATACCGTCATGCGTCGTATAGTAGACGTGGGCCAGGATGTTGGTACACAAATTGTCTCTGAACTACAATATTGCAAATATTTTTTATTAACTTTGGAAGAAAGCTATGACATCACAGACTGTGCGCTATGCTAACTATAATTTTGATATTCCGGAAGAACTTCTTGATTTGCTCCAATTAGTTTTTACCACAGGTAAGGGCATTTTTAATGTAATTGAAATTCACAAAGTAGAGTGGTCAAGTAGAGTGTGTTTGCACAGATGGAGCACCTTGCATGACTGATAGGATAAAAAGTTTTGTTACATTGCTTGAAAATTACTTGGGAAGATTTTTTTTTTTTTAAATATCACTGTATTATCCAAAAAGAAGCTGTTTTTAAAAAAAGACTTAAACCTGTATTCTGTTGTTGAACCCGTAGTGCGCTGTACCCACTGAGTAGTTCATTGTTTTTTTCCACATATTTTCGTTATTCCAGATGGGTAGTGTGAGTGCTTGCTACTCAAGAATGAAGATTGGCTATGGGGTTTAGCTTTTCTCACCGATATTATGAGACATCTAAATAATTTAAATTTTAAGATTACAGGGAAAAGATTGCATTTTTCCTACTCTAGTGTGTCATATATCTTCTTTTGTGAACAAACTTTTGCTTTTTTATCTCGATTTTGGATAAAAAAAGATTAACACATTTCACATTAATGTAGGAACTAGCTACCAATGTCAATAATGCTTCGATCCTATGACAGATTATGATAGATAAAACTATGATAGTTTTAAAAATTTAATATCAATTTTTCAGGAATAATTCAGCGTTAGGTTTGATGATTTTCAAGATGAGAAAAAAAAGTGGATTTTTTCACAAATCCTTTTTGAATTTCTCTCCAAGAAGTTAATTGTTATTCACCTGAAATCCAAATAAAAATTATTGACCTACAGCTCCGTACTGTACTGAAAAACAAATGTAAAGAACTTACTTCAACTGCAAATGATCAAAATTACATTGAATATTGGAAATTTGTACCAGCAATCAGTTTTCCAAATTTACATGATTTAGCTGTCTGATATTGTCGTAGGTTTGGACAGCATATGTTCGTAAACAAATGTTTTCTATAAGGAGCACAATAAAATCAAAATATCATTCAAGATTAACTAATATGCACCTAAAACACCTAATTTTATCAGCACCTTCAAAAACTAATCCTAATACAGACGACTTAGTAAAAAAGCTAAAAATTCAAAAGCCACATTAATAAATAAATACTGACTGTTTGATAAATAATTATTTAGAATTAAATGTTTCAAGTTCTTTATCTTTATTTTATACATAATCTGGCTGAACCTTTAAAACAATAAAACTTAATTTTATACTTTTGCTTTATTTATTATATTATAATTTTTTATCTCCTCTACTCAGACTTACAGGAACAAAATGTGCTATTTGCGTAAAAATCACATAAGCCTATAAATAACATGTTTTCGCCTTTTCATATATTTTAGTATGTTGGAAAAATTGGAAGTGGCACGCATAATTTTTTTCTTCAGATAGTGTCACTCTTCCCAAAAAGATTGGCCACCCCTGGCTTAGAGTAACTGGTTTGGGTTCGTTTACGTTAACTCTCTTGCCTACTGCTCATGAGATTCCAGCTTCAACTGCCATCAGCGCCAATCCACTATCTTTGCATTGGTGCCTCGGACAAGAATCGAATAAGATTTCCACAATATTACTTAGTGGAACAAAACTGTCTGATATGGTAAACAGAGAAATCACATTCATTGGGGGAAGATATCTTCATAACCTAATAATGAAATTATATTGCGGTTTAAAGCTTGTTTCATCAATGGCACCTTTTTCTTTGAGAAATTTAACTGGTGTAAATTTCAGAGAGTTTTTCTGACAGATGAGCGTTATGCGAAGATTAAAAAAGAACGTTGGAAATGAAAAGCCAGTTCCTTTTCAATGTCTTCAGATCTTATACCGTCACTTTTGGTTATGGGATTACTTGAAGTCCACGTATAAGGACATACACGTACGCCTATGTCATTTTGCCAGTCATACCTCCTATGGTATTGAGGTTAAAAATTCATTCCGTAATATTTTTTTCAGTGTGGAACGCCTATGTACAGTCGTGGAAAAAAAAAAGTAAACACCCCCTACTAACTCCGCAACAAATTATCGTGGAAGAAAGTTACTGGTATCGAACGATTTTAAATAAAGTCTACTTTTAAATGATGTATATAAAATTTGCTTAGGAGGCCATCTACATATTAAAACGAACCATAACTTCATTTTTCTCAATGGCAATACGCAATTCTGACAGCATAAATGAACTCTACACCCTTCAAATAGCTTAAAAACAAGTTTTTATGAAATTCGTACCATAAGTTTCCGAGAAATTAATTATTTTAAAACGAGCGTATTTTAAGGGCTGTATCCAAATTGAAGTTGGGTTCTCGATTGTTAACCTAGAGAGCCGCCTTCTTGATCAAGGCACCTTAAGCAGTCAATGAAGTCTGTTAGATAACAAGGCAGCAGAAGAAATTTCAAAATATCTACTCGCTTCTATCATAGACGGCCCCTTAAACTGTCATTTTTTTTTTAAGCATAATTTGAAAACTACTTGGAAGAAAAATGTGAAATTTGGGATTTTCATAAAGCAGGACTTAATAAATCTAAATCCATCAAAAATATTGTAGGTTGCAATTCATAATTTTTTCGAATATTAATTTCATAATTCATAATTCATATCATAAAATTATAAAAATTGTAAATTCAGCGTATTTATGTTTGGGCATATTAGTTTTATTGCTAAACAAAACATTAGCACATTAGCAGCATAATTTCAGAAGATATAAATAAAAATATGAAAATGTAATTTAACATTAGAAGCACTAAATTTTGAATGTTTATAATTCAAAAACTTATCATTCCAATGACTTGAAATTTGGTGTCTAGGCATATTTTGAACCGAAGATTTGAAATATCTCGTTAAAATTGGGTATTGCCATTGAAAAAAATGAGGTTTGGATTCGTTTTAATATATAGATGACGCCCTAAGCAAATTTTATATACATCATTTAAAAGTAGACTTTATTTCAAATCGTTCGGTACCAGTAACTTTCGTCTACGATAATTTGTTGAAAAGTTAGTAGGGGGTGTTTACTTTTTTTTTTTCCACGACTGTTCGTCGCTGTTTTTTTCAGCACAATCCACAGCTTGACATTTGGAGAGAACCGTCTCCTTAGTCGCTCTTTTTTGCAGAAACAGACTCTAAGTTATCCGAAGCTTACACCTTGTGAATTTTGTTATGGGGATACATGAAGTCACGCGAGTACAGTAATCAGCCTACGTCATTGGCCAAGTTGGAAGATGTTATGCGTAATGATATTTCAAGAATACACACATTTATTGGAATTACCTTTATTGATATGCAAAGTGTTTTTCATCGGCTGGCGGCTATATTTATAAGGGATGTACACACATTGAAAAATTGTGACATTTCTGAGTATGATTTTTGAATGAGCTGTACTATAGCATTGCGAAAGTATTTCCTTAACTGCAGCGCTATCTCTTGCTAAATAAGTAACTGTCATTAAATTTTGTATGCATTATAAACAAAAGTCCCACATGATTTTCAGCATTTATCTGAAAACTGGATTCTTATATTGCATGTAGTTTAAGAATGATTAAATTTTCAAAAGTTTTGAAAAAAAAACAACGATTACCCGTATATGTTTTAATATTTTTTATTTATTTAAAGTCTTGTGCTTTAACTGATTTTCAAGGGTGTTTTCAAATTTAGTGGGTAACAGTTTATAATACAACATAAAATATCATTATACTGTAATCCGGGGCACCCGTGGTTGAGTGGTTAAGGCACCACTCGCTAATCGCTTGAGAGCGTAGGAGGTCTGTGAGTTCGACTCCCGCTGGCTCCATTGCACACTATTTGTGGAGCTCCCACCTGTAATTTTCAGGTGTTATAGATTCCCTAGTGCTATATCGTCCTTGTTTGTTGACGAAATTGTATATCTAGATTGTATAATTATTTCTGTGTATAAAATAAAAAGGATTATTCGAGGTGACAGCCATTGTAACTATAGACTCCTAAGCAATCTCCTACTCGGGGTACTTCAAATTTCAATTGCCAAATACTGTAATCCTTTGGATAAAATACATCTTATCGAGATTAAAGGTACATCCTTTATTAAAGACTATAAAAATAGAAATATTAATCTTTTAAACCTCTAATTTTTCTGAAGAAGTTTAAGAAAGTACTGATAAATAAATACTTTATTAATTACCTATCGTTGTTAATGCTTCATTTGTCATACTTATCATTATTTACGTCTTAGAATTCGGCTTGTCATAGCTGATATATTTATGAGCATCAAAGAAATAACTCTAAAGATAATACTGTCTTTTACCCTCATTTATGCACAAATTTGTTTTATATTTTAAGAGGCGAAAAAAAGGGATATCACTTTTTAAATAATGAAATTTGTTTTAAAAAACAGAAGGAAGGTTAGTATGAAAGATGGAAAAAATGTGATGTACCGAACTCAAGGAATTAATATAAAGTAATATGAAAGAGAAAATTTTATATGTATTTACGGAAATAATAAAAAAAGTTCATAATAATGCTAAAAATGTTAGGATTTGATGATATTGTACTGTTCAATTTCAATTTTTATAACGTAAAAGCACTAAATTACAAATACAGAATGTCGATGATAATTATGACAAATTATATCCGCCTCCAAGTACCCGTCTCATTAGGAGTTCATAACATTCTTATAATTTTGGGATATTTATCAGAAAAATAGCTTACAATACGGTCACAGTTTTTACAGAAATTATTCCAGTCGTATTGTACAGTGGAGTTTTAATCATGCCTCTATCTTAATTGTCCATCTCTTATCATAAAATATGACATCTGAAGTTCATGTATTTGTAGTATTGCTGTAACAGTAATACAAAACCGAACAATAAAAATTTATCATGTTACGCCACAAGCAAACAATTATAAATTTAAAATTAAATATTCAATAGGAATAATCTCAAATATGAATATAACCTAAAACATTTGTTCGATTGTAATACACTTTAAATTAATCTATTTCGGTGATATTTTATGTTAAGTTTGCCAACCGTGCCTGAAAATCTAATCCGCCCCTTATAAAATCTAATTTTGAGCGTACCTGAGCAAAATCCTAAGCAGCGAAATGTTGGACCACTGTCGGGTCTTTGATGACAAATGGTTATTAGAAATATAAACATTCTAAGTTCAAACTTATTTGTTACTTTAATCTTCTGTGCTTCGAAAATATGCAAATTCGTCTCCGGCTCAACGGACCAACATTTATTACAAATAAAATATTATAAAAATAAACAGCTTTATTACAAAAACGACAGAATTATTCTAATTACATAGAGATTTTTCTAATGGCATATGTATTAAAATATATGTTTAAGTTACAAATAATTTTTACATGATTTTGTTAATAAGCGTTTTAAAAGTTTAATACATCAGGAAGATCTTCCCCGTATAAATTCCCAATGAAATTTAATTTTTACTTAAGTTTTCTTTTTCGTGTTTATGTGCTTAAACGTTATCTTATCTAGTTCAAGGACGTGTTGAATACAAGATGCCAGGAGCGTCCTCTTGGATTTAGAAATTTAATTACAATAATTTTCTTTTTCGCCAATTTGGAAAGATTTAGTAACATTTATTTAATTTACGAGTAACATAAAAACGGAAAAGGAAAAGGAACTAACAAGTTTTATTTAGGAGCCCCCCCCCCCCCCCCCCTTGATCCTCCATTGCAGTGAATATTTAATTCTGATTTTCTTTTTATCTTTATGTGTGTTAAGAATAAAACAATAAGTTACTCAATGACACCATTTTTAAGGAACTTTTCGCGGTGAACTGTATATTTCTTTATTTTAAAACAATAGTTGTTAAGAGTGAAACAGTCTCTCTGGCCGTTTCCAAGTCAAACATTCCATTATTTCAATAACAACAACAACAAAAATTCAGTGTTTCCACTCACTAGTAACTAAATTACAATCTATCGTCAACACGCAGACGATTGGAATAATAAATAAAATTACGGCGCTGACACAGCGCCCTCGTACGGGAGATTTTAATTACGATCAGTAACATAGTCCCGACCGTTGAAACCTGCAAATTTCAAAACTACTCTAATATATAATATAAAATTACATAATACTACATATAAGAATGCAAAGATATAATTAATAACAAAGGAAAAATGGCAAAATTACTTTACATTTGAATACAATAAAACATACTATAGAAATTAAACAACAAAATATATTCAAAATATACCAAATATATACATTAAAGAAATTAGTTTCCATTAATTGGAAGGGGACACATACTTCTCACATCTCTCTTTATTATTGTACCGTTAGGTAGACGAATGTTCACTACTCGAACTTTTTTGTCCTTACCGAGAAATATCTCGGAAATCCTACCTGTTGCCCATTTTGTGCTGAGCATATTTTCATCTTTGATCAATACGAGAGAACCAACATTTATATTGTTTTTATTTATTTGCCATTTATTACGTTGCTGCAAGTTGTTCAGATAGTCTCGCTTCCATAATTTCCATATTTGCTGGCTATATTTTGTTATTTTTTGCTAGTTGCTAAGTTTGTTTTCCGAAATTTCAGTGAGCTGGGGTTCAATAATAGACGTTAAGTGCCTACCTATAAGAAAATGACCCGGTGACAGAGTCTCGAAATCGTCGAAATCTGATGATAATGGGGACAGAGGTCTTGAGTTCAAAACACTTTCAATTTCTAGAATTACTGTCAGAAATTCCTCTAAAGTGAGGTGCGCGTTACCAATTACACGTTTTAGATGGAATTTGAATGATTTAACCCCTGCCTCTCAAAGACCACCGAAGTTCGGCGCTTTCGGAGGAATAAAATTCCATTCGATATTTTCCCTTGCAAAATAATCAGCTAATGCTTCATCTGGGTGTCTAACCAAATTGTGAAGCCTTTTCAATTCTAAGTTTACCCCTACAAAGTTTTTTGCATTGTCAGAAAATATTTTTGAACACTTTCCCCTTCTGCTAACAAAGCGCTTAAAACAAGCAATGAAGGCTGCAGAAGTGAGATCTGAAACGAAATCTAGATGAATAGCTTTGGTGCAGAGACAAACGAATATACATACATACACTTTATTATATGTACCTTTCCTTTGATTTTTGAATTTAATGTAAAAAGGGCCGCAATAATCAGTTCCAATAATGGAAAATGGAAATGAAGGTGTAACACGCTCTTTGGGCAAGTCACCCATAACTTGACTCGCTAATACAGGCTTGTTTTTAAAACAAGTGACACATTCATATGTTATTTTGCGACAGATGTTTCTACCATTAGTTATCCAAAATTTACGACGAATATGGTACAACAATGTTTGTGATCCTACATGTAAATACTTTAAATGAAAATATCTTACAATAATTAAAGTAAGGGGATGCTTACTTGGCAAGAACCATAGGATGTTTTTCATTTGTTGTCAAATATGAGTTACCCAATCTACCCCCAACTCTTAAAATATTACTTTCATCTAAGAAACAATTTAAATAATTTAGTTTACTTTTATTTGGTACTGAATTACCTTTCTGAAGACATTTTATTTCTTCCTGATACCCACTTTGTTGAACCATCTTTATCAGTGATAATTCTGCAGCATTCAATTCTTTAGAAGTAAGATGATTTTTCACTCTATTAACATTTCGAAGGTTATGAATAAATCTAAGCACATAACATAAAATACGAATGATAGTTATATAATTATTACTAACATTAATAATATAATCTAATAAATAATTTTGATCATAAATAGCTAGAGTAACTAAAGAGTTATCATTTTCACATTTAACTGTTTCCTTTAGTTCATCCGAATAGTCATCTGGCGAATTTTGGATGTTGAAGTCATTAGTTGGGAGAACAGTTTCTCTCAAAAAGGGGGGACCTTTAAACCACAAATCCTTTTCTAAGAGCATATCAACACTGACGCCTCTGGTAAGGAGGTCGGCTGGATTAGACTTTCCCGGACAATGAAACCACGAATTGGAGTCAGTCAAAGATTGAATCTCGTTGACACGATTCGCTATGAATGATTTCCATCTTTTACTAGAACCTCTAATCCAGTACAAAGTGATTTTCGAGTCTGTCCAGAAGAACACATATGATGGCTTCTTATGATCTACTATTTTCTTGACTGCATTACCTAGTCGGGCAGCAAATAAAGCTCCCAATAGCTCTAATCTTGGTAAAGTGATTTTTTTAAGAGGTGTAACTCTACTTTTTGAAGTCACAAGGTTAACTTCAATAGCATTTTCTTTTACAATTCTGAGGTATATGACAGTGCCGAAGGCTTTCTTACTAGCATCGCAGAAACAGTGAATCTCTACCACATCTGAATTTTCTTCTTTCGTTGAATTTAGCACAATTCTTGGAATTTTTAGGTCGGAGAGGCGTGGTATCTCAGAACACCATTGAAGCCACTTTTCTTTAACATCTATTGGTAGATCTTCATCCCAAGCAATTTTCCTCAACCACAGATCTTGAAATAGGCATTTCATGCGAATAGTTTAAGGAGTGATCAAGCCAAGAGGGTCGAATATTTTTCCAATAGCACGCAGGATGAAGCGCTTTGTGTTTTCATTTTTTGATAAAATTTCTAATAAGCCTTTTACATCTACGATAAAGCAATCTTCACTCGTGTGCCAAGACATTCCTAGAACCTTTGTTGAGTCAAATCCTAATTCAATTGGGTTATGTAGAGGCTGAGTATCAAACCCTTCTTGTTTCCATTGCTCCATCAAATCGTTATCATTATTTGACCATTTTCTGAGTTTCATACTTGCCTCGCTCATAATATAAACAGCATTTCGAGAGATTTCTAACGCATCTTGCAAGTTGTCAGCACCAGCGATGAAATCATCTACGTAGAGGCACCTATCTAATAACTTTGTTGTTGTAGGATATCTAACTTGAAATTTCTTGATATGTTTTCTTAGAGTAGCAGCAAGAAGAAACGGGGAAGCATTCATACCAAAAAGAACTCGGTTGAAGCGATATATTTCTATACCTCTATCTCCAATCCATAAAAAACTCACTACATCTCTGTCTTTCTCCGCTAGGGATATCTGCAGAAAGGCCTTTTCTATATCACTTATCAATGCTATTTTGTTTAATCTAAAATTGATAAGTAGATCGAATATGTTTGGATTAAGATTTGGACCTGGCCAAAGACAATCATTTAACGATAATTCGCCAACATCGTGTGAGCTGGCATCGAAGACTACTCTCATTTTTGTTGTCAGGCTTTGTCTAAAGACAGGTTGATGTGGAAGATAAAAAAGTGGTTTCTCCACTGGCTTGTGCGTTTCCGTTATTTTTTCTATGATTTCTTTATTTTCATAATCTTTCAAAGTCTCACAATATTGAGCACGAAGCTCTAATTTTCACTTCATTTTCACTTTAAGACAGTTTAGTCTATTATTGGCTATTTTGAAATTGTCGTTCATTTCTCGCCAATCTTTTTTCCATGGTAAGGTAACTTCGTAACGTTTATTTTTATAAGATACAGATTTTTCGAATATTTCTAATGCTCTAGCTTCGTCAGTACATGTGGGATCGTCTTTTATCCCTAATGTTTCTAACTGAAAGAATTTTTGAACTTCTTTTGTCAAATCTTCATAGTTACAAACAAGCCCACAATGAGTATTTTGCGTGATTTGATTGTCAGGATTTAATACGCTTCCACAGGCAATGAATCCAAATACCGAGTTTTGGAATTTTAAATTAGAATTGGGGACTTCAATTCGACCGACTTCTAAAAGATCATAAAATATTTGAGCTCCCGAAAGAACATGAATTTTTCCAGGTTTGTAAAATTCTGGATCCGCTAATTTAATGTTATTAAGGTAATGTTCTGTTGGAACGTTAATCCGATTTACTGGAATAGTATCCGATATTTTTGGTACACAAAGAAGTTCTATTTCCACCTTAAAATTTGAATTGTTCGAAATTAATGCTTTTACCTTGGAGTTAATATTCACGGAGATGCCATTTAATCCTGAAACCGCAACTTTTATTTTTTCTTTCTTAATTCCTAAATAATCAGCACACTGAATCGTAATGAAATTACTCATTGATCCAGCATCAATCAAACCTCTTAACGGCTTAAATTCACCAAATTTATTTTTAATATAAACAATGACAGTTGATAAGATGCCAGAACTTAAATAATTCATCTCACAGACAGATGTACTTGAAAATACTCTTTCGTTAGAATTGTGAAATGTTGCAGCATTCGGGTCTAGATTTGAATGCGCTACGATTTGATTCTGGTTTTGGGTATTGCAATCACTGACCTTGGGTTTTGAAATAAATTCATTTTTTCTATCGCTGTTTTGAATTTGCTTTTCATTTTCATTCTCGAAATGCAGTAAACTCGAATGTTTTTTCATACATTTCTGACAAGAATAAGTAGATTTACAATTTCTAACCGAGTGGAATTTTAAACAGTTAAAACAAATATTATTTTTCTTTACGAATTCATATCTAGAAGCCACTGAAAGATTTAAGAATTCTGGACATTTGTGCAAACCGTGGAATTCATTACTCTGACACTTAACACATTTAAATGTTTTTGAGTTTTTACCATTAGATGTAGATACCATACTAGTGATTCGTTGTTGAGCATTGCGTTTAGGAGTTACATTATTTATAAGAGGTTTGGAAACTTGCAGTGTTCTCGCTTGTCTTTTTAAAAACTCGATTAATTCTTTTAATTTTGGTAGCTCGTCTTTTTTTTTGTTCACGTTCAAACCATAATTTTGTGGACCCATCTAATTTCTGCCACAATATATAAGTTATTATTGTATCCGCAAACCCTTCAATTTTTTGATCGAGAATTTCTAGAGATCTGATACATTCACTGGCGGTATCTGCTAAATTACGAATAGCACTAGGTGTTTCACTTTGTATTGAATTAATGGACATTAATTTTTGAATGTGATCAAACACTTGTTGTCTTTTATTGGAATATCTTTCCTCTAATAAGGACCACGCTGTTTGATAATTATCATCTGAAATCGTTATACTTTGTACAACTTTTGCAGCTTCAGAATGAAGCGAAGATTTCTAATATGATATCTTTTGAGCACCCGAAAGTGCGCTATTATTGTGAACGCTAGATTTAAAAAGATCACTAAAATATATCCAATCCTGTACGTTTCCACTAAAAGAAGGTAGATTAATCGTGGGAAGTCGAACTTCCGTTACACTATTCTCTTGTTTCGGCTTTGATTCATTAAGAACATTTATTTGTTTTTGTTTCGCTCTTTTAATTTTTAACCAAGTTTCATCTAACTCTTTTTCAATCGATGATTGTTCATCGATATATTTATCAATTTCCTCTTCATCGCACAATGAATAAATTTTATCAAACATTTCTTTCAATTCTGTATTGAATTGATCACATTTCGTATTTACAAGTTCTAAAGAGCATTCATCAGAGTCACTTAATTTAATTTCACTCACAAATTTAGTAATTTTACATTTTAAAACTCTTTTTTTGTCAAAATATTTTTTAATTCAGTAGACATGTTAAAGAAAAAGTCCTACCTTATTCGAAGAAACCAAGTCTCGTCGCTGATTCTTGACTCTAAAAGCAAACGATAAATCCGTTTACTTTGGCCTCGAAGGACCAAATTTTGTTAAGAATAAAACAATAAGTTACTCAATGACACCATTTTTAAGGAACTCTTCGCGGTGAACTGTATATTTCTTTATTTTAAAACAATAATTGTTAAGAGTGAAACAGTCTCTCTGGCCGTTTCCAAGTCAAACATTCCATTATTTCAATAACAACAACAACAAAAATTCAGTGTTTCCACTCACTAGTAAATAAATTACAATCTATCGTCAACACGCAGACGATTGGAATAATAAATAAAATTACGGCGCTGACACAGCGCCCTCGTACGGGAGATTTTAATTACGATCAGTAACAATGTGTTTAAAAAATACAACAGGAAGTGTGAAACTTATTTGACTCCCTCCAGTGTTTAGAAAAGCGTTTTGTTGAATATTGTATTAGCATAGGAAACACAAAGCTAATGTTCCTTAAATAGTCCAGGCAATAGGGTATTTTACATTGCAAAATTAATGGTAGTTCTGGAAATCGGCTTACTTTATGTATTTTGGGTCGCTGAATCCGAATTTGAACTTCCCACCAAAATTTCCTCCGGCAAGCCCCCCAAATTTTGGTAAAAAGCACCCCCCCCCCCCAAAAAAAACGGCTTTTATTCAAAAAATCAATTTTCCGTATTCAGCTGCGATGATCGCATGATGATCGCAGCTGAAAACGGTTACCCGAGAAAATTTATCAATAAAGTAATTAATGAGTTTAAAAGCAGGAATTGTACAAAAAAGAGTACGCATTTTTCAAAATTTTGTAGTGTTGATTACGTTCCTCAACTTTATGAGAGAATTAGGTATGCATTAAAAAAATATGATATAGCAATAATAGCTAAACCTCCAGCTAAACTGCAAAATCTAGTTCGCAGAAAAGTTGATCCAGTTAATTCATATGACAAAGCAGGAATTTATATGATCCCATTAAGATATAAAAATAATAATAGAACTTTTACATACATTGGAATGACAACGAGAATGCTACAGGAAAGGTTGAAAGAATATATGGCTGACATAGGAAAGGGGAAATCATCTACAGCTTTAGCTCGGTTAAATTTAGAAGCTGATATTGACATCCTTTTTAGTAAAGCAAGGATCATCATACATACAAATCAATTTAACACATGTATTTTGAGAGAGTCTATAGAAATTTTAACCAGAGGTAGAAACACTTGTAATGATACATTGTCCTGTCATATACCTAGCATTTGGTTTGGTTTACTTGGAGTCAATTTAATCGTTGGATTGGAATGATCAATGTAGCTGTATGGACTCATCGGTCCCCCTCCCACACACCCCCTTTTTTTTTACAGTTTTTGGAATCGCCCTGCATTATTTATACCGGTATGCATTCTGAAGGTCTTCTTTTCATTTTTCTCCCCATTGATGATGACCAGGGCTTGGTCGAAAGCGCTCGGTAAGTTTTTACCATCTGATTATTGGTAATGTTTTAAAACCTGTTAATTGTATTTTTAGCACCTATTTTAGTAATAAAAACTGAGAATCATTTTAATGTATTCATGTTTTAACTTAAAGTATTGAGGTGAATGTGCCGTTTCTCTTACATATAGTTTTCTATATATATTTAACTTGTATAGAAAGTTCAGAGGGGAGATGGGAGGGCGAATGTAAACGTGTGAGTGGTTAAGTGGAATTGCGCAACTTAGTTTACGCAACATCGCGCACATGTTCCGAGGCGGATCCTCCCTTTCCCTTGATCCTAAGTCATAAAGTCATGTATCTAATTTCTTGCAAATTTTGTTTACTTTCTGAATTTGTAAATACTTTTTCCCTAAAGGAATAAAAAAAAAATATTTTTTTTAATAAAAACCTTTTTTGGGGGCTTTTTACCAAAATTTGGGGGGGGGGGGGTTGCCGGGGGTAATTTTGGTGGGAAGTTAAAAATTCGGATTCAGCGACCCAAAAAAACATATAGTAAGCCATTTTCCAGAACTACCATAAATTTTGCTACGTGGAGCCCCTATACGGTCTCTATTGCATGGACTCAAATTCTTTTAAAGATTTTGAATAAGCACCATGCATATAAATAATGCAATTATGGAATATACAACTTGTGCATGCAAAATGTACAATATTTGGAATCATACTATATGAATTTTTTGCATGCATACAAAATACTGCTATTTGCTCAAAAAGTGTACATTTTTTAAAAATGAAAAAATATTCATGTTTCATGTACAAATTGTGTACAGTACCTCAATTTTTTCAAAACAAGTTCAAAATTTTTCTAGCTAGAATATCCGTGAACTTCAAGGGCAACACACCCTTTTTCGCTAAATGCTAGAGCATGTGAACTGTACCGACTGCAATTGAAAACTAAGAACCAGTTGTCGGTAAATAATATTTTAAAAGTTTATTTTTTACTTCATTTACAAATTTTTGACGGATCTATCGAAGTGTATATTTATCGGATAGTTAATTTTTTTGGCATTTTTAATTGTCTGTATGAAAAGCTGAAAACTTGAGAACTTTATGTAAAAATTATATTTCGTTTTTGATTTATGAAAGCTTATAATATATTATGCCTATATTTACAGGGCTCCCAAATGGTCCGCCAACTGAATACCAATAAATTTTAGCAGAAAACTTTATGGTAGGTTCGCGCTAACTTTTAACGTTCAATTAACATTCAAAGGTGATTCCGGGGAGGTTTGCAATAAAAATCTAAAAAGAAAAATTTTCAAATTAATAATGGTATTCAGTTGGAGGACCATTTGCAAGCCCTGCATTTACTAAAACAAAGTACAGTAACGTCAATTATCTGTTATAATTACCAGTAATAAATTTTAATATGTCTCTTCTAATCATTAGAAATTTAGATGATGTAACCAATTGCTTAAATAGAAATGTAAAATTAACAACGCTATAAGAAGCAAAAATTTTCAATTTTAAGCACACCGGTTTCGGTAGCATATAGCATACCTTCCTCAGTGCTAAGGATGGACTGAAAGGTTAAATTTTCGGTTCCATTTCCCATCTATTTTCCTATTGGCTGTTACCTGCAATCCTACTGTTCAATAAATCTTTAACTTGAATTCCCACCTTTCCTATATATGTGAGCAAATTTCCGCCATTCATAGCACTGAGGAAGATATGCTATATGCTACGGAAACCGGTATGTTTAAAATTTAAAATTTTCGGTGCTTATAACGTTGTTATTTTTATATTTCTATTATATTGCACCAAGCTCCAACCTGATAACAATTGCTTAAATCTTTAGGTTTTTCTAATTTCGTATTTAAAAACTTAGGATAGAATTTGGAAGTTTGGATAAAGCAATGTCGCTCGGGAAGATTTATTTATATCTTAATTTCACATCCACTTAAAACAAATGTTATTTTTTTTTAATCTATGAAAATATAAATAACCTCAAACATATACAATAAAACATACAATAAAATCTTCCGCATTAGGGGAAGGTGGCCTAAATTTATCCTAGCCGCCAACACGATCCACATAGGTTTTCTTCCAGACAGGTCGCGCTATCTACCGGGTAACATATAAACTAGTTGTGCGAAGTGAAGAAGAAGCAATAGCGGCATTCAAACGATCGCAGTATTACGCGTCTGAATAGAATTCTTTGAAAAAGTGGGTTTCATAACATCTGTTATAAGATAAGCACTAACTTTCATATTTATTTACATATACAGTCTTTCACGTACAGAAATATGACTTAATAGTTTATGTTTTTAGATGTGAATTGCACATGCTATGTTTGTTATGTTTCTCGGCGTAATCTAATTATATGACCTAAAATGGAAGGCCATGTTGCCGGGTAAAATGATCCATTATGTGGATCGTTTTACTACCATTTTATTGGCTGAAGAAAATCCGGTACATGTTCCTAGACATCATGGGAGCCAAATGTGTGACTGTCCCAAACCTTTCTCTTTGAGTCCACGTGTTATCTCACCGTCTGCAAAGAAAAAGGAATCAAGCACTTCGAGAAAAAGGAAATCGATGGAATATGACCTTTTAACGAGCAGTCCTTATACGAATCAACTGAGCGCTGAAACGAAAAACAGAGAACATAAAGAGAAGATTAAAGACGCTGCGGCTAAGAAAATCCAATTAAAATATGTTAAATCTAAGAACGAAATTTCCAGAACAAGCAAAGAAAAGAGAATGAAGTCATAGCAAAAACGTATACCCATCAGCGTTGCCAATGGGCTACTTTTTTTTATTCAGATTTCTTGATTTGCCCCACTTTTCTGAAATGGTAAAATTCCTCTTGTTTTCGCCGTAATTAATACGTCAGTAAATAAGGCGCATTTTACTATTTCAAAAAAGAGGAACCAATCAAGAAATCTGAGTTTTCAAAAAGTAGTCCACTGGCAACAATGATTCCCGTAAAGAAGAAAAGGGTGCCTCAAAACCAATATTTGGAATATAGTGAAATAGATTCAGAAGATGAACATAAATGTATTTATTGCGATGAACTATTTGCCTCATCTGCAGCAGGTGAAGGTTCGATCCAGCGTCTCAGGTGTCGTAAGTGGGCGCTAAATGCATGCACAAGGATAGATGAGAATGACGATTATATGTATCTTTGCGATATGTGCTTAAATATTCCGAGTTTTCGGATGGGGCGTAAATAGACATTATTTAACTCATTTCTCCGTTTATTATGGACTATTACTTTTGGATCATAATTTTAAATTTTAAATTCTACATAAAATAAATTATGTATGTTATTTGATTGTAAAACTTATTTTATCTCATTGTGTATTGTCATAATTACTTTTATATTCTTTATTTTGCCGATAAAAAACAACTTACACTTATTTTTAAATGAAGTATCCTTTTGCCCTTAAGTGAGGGTAAAATGATCCTTTGGACACGTTTTCAAAAATCTGTTATTTTCATTACTTAATTTAGGTTAAAAATATTATTAAATTACGTTTACGATGTAAAATATAGTGTAAAACATATTAGCATAGGACGAAAGTTTTATTTAGACAGTTATGTTATTTTACACAAGTTTTCCTCTTAAGGGGATCATTTTAGGCCACCTTCCCCTACTACGACAAAAAAGCGCTCTTTACCTCTTCAAACGTAATAAACCAAATTTATTTCGAGATTTGAAGTAACACTTATGAAGTTTCATTTGCTGCCACAGATTTTCTCAAACATTTTTCAGTCGTTATTATAGTGTATTAATCAGTTTTTTCATCCCTGAATATGTAGGCAAAAAAGCCACCTCTACTTTGCGCAGTTACACGCGCGCTGATATTTAGATAAATAAAATAAATCACTAATTCTTGATGGATTTATAACCCTCTCAGATATGAACAGTAAACTACTTTAGAAACATTATACAAGCAATAACTTTCAAGGACATAACACTTTAAAATACTTGAACTAATTTAGTAGCAGTAAATCAATTCATAATCATCTTAGATATCATTAACTGATTTCAAAACAGGAAGCAATTCAAGAATACAAACATTTGAACACATAAATAAATACATTAAGTAATAATAAATCATTCTGCAATAAACAAACTTTCTCATTATTGCTAAATCATCCTACTCAAGATAAAAAATGATATTAATATGTGAAATATGTTCGCGAAATTTGTTTTATTATCAACCCACGCATGTTGCAGCTGTCTGACGTCATCAAAAGAACTCTGACTCAAAAAAAAACTCTTTTTATTATTAAGTTAGTTGCCCATTTTATCTCAAAAGAGAAACATGTAATATTTAATTTGTTGCTGCAAAAGGCAGCTGTTTGTAACACATTAATTTAAAATATAAAGTCAAAATTTTAATATAATTCTCTATAACGAAAGTGATCAAGTCTCAAGTGTGGATTAAATATAAATAATATAATACATTTAACCAACACCTTTTTTTAACAACACTTTAGCTTCGTAATAAATGGATTACCCACTGCAGTTAAAAATGTGCGCCAAGCCGAAGCATGAGGAATATTGCTGCTGAAGAAAGATAAAGGTAAGCAATTACCTATATTATTATATTAATTGTGTTTTAATGGCCAGAATGATATCTATTTATTTATCTAAGTACTAGTGCGCGTAACCTGCTGTGCAGAGTAGAGGTGGCTTTTTGCCAACAATTTGATTATGAGACCGAAAAGGTCTGTATTTAGTAGGTAAATAATATGTGAAAAAATAAATAAATAAATAAATAAATAAATAAAACTACTGGCCATACATGTGTGCACATTAAAAAGAAATTGAAAATTATTGAAAATATAGTTAGTTGATGATGAAATAAATATTGTGCATTTTTTTATTGATATATATGAAATGTTAAAGAATTGAAGAAAATTAAATATATAAGAAGTTTTATATAGAATAAAATAAAAACAGCAATTCCTCACATAATTCCTCACATAAGTAAAACTTATATAACTAGAGAAATGGCCGCATCACGCGAGATACAGTTGGTAGAAAAATTAAATGCGAGTAACTACAACAATTGGAAATTCAAAACTGAAATGTTACTGATTAGAGAAGACTTGTTTAACGTAATTAGAGAAGATAATCCCACGCCAATCACGACCGATTGGGAGAAAAAGGACAAGAAAGTCAGAGCGATAATAAATCTATAAATTGAAGATTCACAAATCGTCCATGTAAAAGGGCTTAACACAGCCAAAGACACATGGAATGCACTTAAAACGATACACGAACGGGCGAACCTCTCTAGTAAATTATTTTTGTTAAGAAAGCTTTATGGAGCCAAGCTCCAAGAAAACGGAAACTTAATCAAACATATAACATACATTCTAGAACTAAAAGACAAACTCTCAGCGATCGGGGAAACAATTAGCGACTCCCATCTTTCAGCTTTATTGCTGTGTTCGCTACCCCCTAGTTATAACACTTTGATCACTGCACTTGAATCGCGAAATGAAGACGAGCTTACACCACAATTTATTAGAAGTAAATTAACAGATGAGTACAATAGAAGGGTCGAAAACACAGACCAGGGTGAAAATTCAACAAAAGCGTTTAAAACGCAGAAAAGATTTCCTAATGATAACTTTAAAAAAGATAAACAGTGCACGTACTGCAAATTGAGAAATAACACGTACAGAGAATGTTGGCATTTGAAAAATCGAAACAATCACCCAAATACACAAAAACAACAACAAACATACAAAAACAAACATTACTCATCATCGTTGTGCTATCAACAATCTGATAACCAGATAGGAAACACTGACCGCGAATCAGTAGAAAAGAGAAATTATAGAACGGAAATAAAACCAGATCAAGGCAGCGACGCAGCCTTTCTAATAGACAAAGCAGGAAAACAAACCTGGATTATTGATTCTGGTTCATCTTCACATATCCTAAACAATAAAGATGACTTTACTAAATTAAACGACACCGAAAAAACAACGGTCATAATTGCCAACGGAAAAACTCTAAACTCGCTAGGTACAGGAGAAACTACATTCATGACGAAAACATCCGATGGAGGTATAAATAAAATTACGTTGAAAGAAGTGTTGTATGTACCGGAGTTAGAATCTAATTTAATTTCAGTAAGTAAAGCCACAAAGAATGGGTATAAATTATTTTTTGATAAAGATCGATGCACGCTGTCCCGAAATGGGAAAATCTACTTAGAGGCAAAAATGAAAAATAACCTATACGAAGTTGAATTATTAGAAAATGCGGATAGGAATATAGTAAATATGACACATGAATGCAAAAGTAAAGACTGCCTGGAACTTTGGCACAAACGCCTAGGGCATAGAAATTACAATTCCATAAAGGAAATGGTTAAAGGTGATTTAGCCTATGGCATAAAACTAAATAATTGCAATCATGGAACAACATGCGAAACATGCATACAAGCAAAAACAAGCGATGCTCCCTATCCCAAAACAGTGTATAGAAACAAAACAGGTAGAGTACTCGATCTAGTGCACACGGACGTATGCACAGCGATAGGAACCCCCACAATAGGTGGTAAAACAATGTTTGTAACTTTCATTGACGACTACTCTAGATTTACTGTAATATACTTATTAAAACATAAAGACGAAGTACAGGATAAACTAATCGAATATATAGCTATGGTTCGAAACCAGTTCGGGATATATCCGAAAGCAATAAGATCGGATAACGGGGGAGAGTACATAAATAGTGGGATAGAGGATTACCTAAGAAAAAGGGGTATTAAACATCAATTAACCGTGCCGTATTGTCCGAGCCAAAATGGCATTGCGGAGAGAAAAAAATAGGTCGCTATTAGACATGACTAGAAGCCTACTCAGAGAAGCAGATCTGCCACAAAGATTTTGGGGAGAAGCAATTAACACCGCGAATCATTTACAGAATCGCTTACCAACAAGATCGACAAATAAAACCCCATTTGAGCTATGGTTTAATCGCAAACCAAATTCACACTATTTGCGAACATTCGGATGCAAAGCTTACGTATATGTGAATAAACAACATCGAGGAAAATTGGACGACAGGGCTCAGGAAGGGATTTTTGTAGGATACGATAACAACTCAAAAGGAAATCGCGTATACACTAAAGAAAATAAAATTGTGATTGGCAGAACAGTGAAATTTATAGAAAATAGCAAAATTAACCAAAAAGAAAGTAAAGTGACAGAAAACTCATATGACGACAAACATTACATTGAAACAGAGATAAACAACACAACCGAAGAACCAACCACGTCCAAACAACCGACCAATGAACCAAGAATATCTGAAAGATCGAACAGGGGGGTACCACGAGACAGATATGCCTGTTATGTAAAAAATGATGATATGACAGAACCCACTAGTTGGAATGAAATATTGGAAATAAATAATCCCAAAGAAAAGGAAAATTGGCTTAAAGCCACACAAGCGGAAATCAATTCGCTGAGACAACACAACACATGGGAATTAGTGGATCCTCCACCTAACAAAAAGGTTATAGGTTGCAAATGGATATTCAAAAAGAAATTAGACAGTTACGGAAACACTCAAAAGTACAAAGCACGTTTAGTAGCCAAAGGGTTTAGCCGAAAAATATGGGGAAAACTATGATGAGACTTTCGCCCCAGTAGTGTCACAAACATCTGTGAGAACATTTTTGACAGTAGCCGCACATAAGCAGTTGAACGTGCGACACGTAGATATCGACATAGCCTTTCTCTACGGTGAGTTAGAAGACGAAATTTATATGAAACAACCGGAGGGGTACATTGAGAAAAACTCAGAAAACAAGTGTGTAAACTAAAAAAATCGATCTACGGACTAAAACAGGCAGCCAGAACTTGGAATAAAAAAATCGCACAATCTTTAAAAAATTTAAACTTTCAACAAAGCACCGTGGACTCATGTCTATATACACGAAAAGAAAACAAAACTTCAACTTACGTAATAGTGTATGTTGACGACATTTTGATAGGCGGTGAAAACGAAACGATTGAAGACATAATAAAATCTTTAAAGGAAGAATTTGCATTAAAGGACCTTGGGGAAGTAGCTCACTATTTAGGCATGGAAATAAAGAAATCAGAAAACGGGTATAAACTGAATCAAAGACTAAAAATAGAAGAACTTGCAAGAAAATTTAATTTAGAAAACGCAAAACCTGTAAGCACTCCTATGGATGCCGGTTTTCACAAATTAGAAGACGAAGAAAATTTATTAACCAAGAATACGAAATTCAGACAAGCGATAGGATCGTTGTTATATATAGGAACCACTACGCGTCCAGACATATCAGCCGCTGTTAACATACTCAGCAGAAGATGTGAAAATCCGCGCCTAAAAGACTGGAACGGTGTGAAACGCGTAATAAGTTACCTGAACACTACAAAATCATTAAACCTCACCTTAAACATAAGTCACAATCCACAACTCATCGGTTTTTCTGACTCCGACTGTGCGGGGGACACATGAACCAGAAAATCAACTACTGGAAACCTATTCATGTTGGGAAACAGTCCCATTCAATGGTACACGAAAAGGCAAAATTGCATTGCCTATTCATCGGCAGAAGCTGAATTTGTAGCTGCAGCTAGTGCAGGACAGGAAATTGCCTGGCTGAGGAAATTATTAGCAGAACTGGACATGAAACAAAATTTACCAGTAATACTGTATGAAGACAACCAGAGCGTCATCAAGATGGTGGAGAACGAAAAATTTTCAAAACGCACAAAACACATTGATGTGCGTTATCACGCAATAAAAGAGATGAAAGAAGATGGAATACTGGATCTTCGTTACTGCCCAACACAAGACATGACAGCAGACGCGCTGACCAAGCCACTGGCCAAGCCTCAATTCCTGAAACATCGTGAATCCATGCAACTATTACCGGATGCATCTGAGATGGTTAAGGAAGGGTGATGGATTTATAACCCTCTCAGATATGAACAGTAAACTACTTTAGAAACATTATACAAGCAATAACTTTCAAGGACATAACACTTTAAAATACTTGAACTAATTTAGTAGCAGTAAATCAATTCATAATCATCTTAGATATCATTAACTGATTTCAAAACAGGAAGCAATTCAAGAATACAAACATTTGAACACATAAATAAATACATTAAGTAATAATAAATCATTCTGCAATAAACAAACTTTCTCATTATTGCTAAATCATCCTACTCAAGATAAACAATGATATTAATATGTGAAATATGTTCGCGAAATTTGTTTTAATATCAACCCACGCATGCTGCAGCTGTCTGACATCATCAAAAGAACTCAGACTCAAAAAAAAAACTCTTTTTATTATTAAGTTAGTTGCCCATTTTATCTCAAAAGAGAAACATGTAATATTTAATTTGTTGCTGCAAAAGGCAGCTCTTTGTAACGCATTAATTTAAAATGTAAAGTCAAAATTTTAATATAATTCTCTATAACGAAAGTGATCAAGTCTCAAGTGTGGATTAAATATAAATAATATAATACATTTAACCAACACCTTTTTTTTAACAACACTTTAGCTTCGTAATAAATGGATTACCCACTGAAGTTAAAAATGTGCGCCAAGCCGAAGCATGAGGAATATTGCTGCTGAAGAAAGATAAAGGTAAGCAATTACCTATATTATTATATTAATTGTGTTTTAATGGCCAGAATGATATCTATTTATTTATCTAAGTACTAGTGCGCGTAACCTGCTGTGCAGAGTAGAGGTGGCTTTTTGCCAACAATTCTGACCTTGCAAAATAAATCAACTAAATATAATGATATAGGTAAATTCTTACCTTTATGTTGTTTCTCAGCAATTCCTCGTATGAAGGATGGTCCGCATTTAAATCAGGTACCGCGTGTCCATTTGTCAGGAACACCTGTTATCCCGCTTTGCTAAAGTGTTGAGTAAAAAAAAGGTGGAAGTTTAATGTTTTGTCTTATTTAAATTGAATGCACTTCTGAGACTTTTTCTTTGCTGATTAACTATTATATTATTAACACTTTAAATTTACATTTTAAGTTATATTATTACATACTGCTGCTTTTTGCAGCAACAATTTTTCATTACATCTTTGCTGATCGAAATTTTTAGAACAATTAAATTAATAATAAGAATGTTTATTTTAGTCCTTTACAGTTCTATGACGTGGAACTCTTGCATCATGCGTGGGTTGATATACAAACATATTTGACTTTTTAATGTTATTGTTTATTCTGAATAGCATAATTTTGGAAGATATAAAGAGAGAGTTCATTACGCAATGATTTATTGCTACTAAATCAGTTTATCTAAGTATCATAATGTTTTTGCGTCCTTGAAAATTATTGCTTGTTTCCTGTTTCGAAAATCAATTTATTCGTATCTGAGAGGGTTATAAATCCATCAGAATATAGATTTTTCAGATGCTATCCATTCTCAAGAAACAACATTGATGATGAAGTAAACATTCTCATCTTCAACAAAAAAGTTTAACAGGTAAGCATGATACTTAACAACATTATATTAACATTAAAATAAAATAAAAATATTTTGTTACCCTTGAATGCATAAATTTTAAGCAGATGAAAATGTTTGCTTAAGAATAGATAACATTCAAAAAACATATAATGGTAGATGTAAAATAGACAGTAAATTTTATTATAATAAAACAACAGTTGGCCATTCACGAAAATTTGGGAAAAACTTCGTTTTGGCAATAAAAATAAATATTCGATGACTCCCCAAAAAATAAAGTTGTTTTATCCTGATTTTTTTGGTCGGGCGCGTAAAAGGGGGGCGGAATTTTACCTCTGGGAGAGGGATAAAATCAACTTTTTTTTAAGTAAGTAAAGTGGGGTATTGTTTGTTATGTATTTGTTAATTCTCAATAGAATGATACCATCCTCTTGTCATTAACGATTATTTTTTACAAAGTTATGGCAGAATTAATGAATAAAAAGTTGACAGTTATACTTATTGCCGGAAAAGTAGGTTTTTACGGTAACAACTAATTCACGAAAATTTTGGATGATCATCGTTTAGGCAGTACATATAATTTTCCAATCAGTCCCCCAAAATAATGATGTTTCACCGTGTTTTGGGAGGGAAAATGTTAACTCGGTGTTAAGAATTCAACTTCTTTAAAACTTCTAGATCAAGTTGGTTTTCTTTTATTATGTATTATTTTAATTCTGAAACGAATAAAACATCTGCCATCCGCAATTCGATACACGATCATTCTTTTCAAAGTTAGGCAGGTTTTATTAATGAAAAGTCATGAATGGTTTTATGAATACACGGATTTTGAACAATTTAATTGCTATAAAGTAGACTCAGATTATTCTGATTTTGATTATTTCTATTTTGGCGATATTTAATAAGTTTGAGATTATTTGATATGAAATAAAGAACATGTTTCGAACGTAAAATAAATGTGACAAAGTTGTGCTCATTAATAAAGTGCAATTTCCGACTTTGTTTTCATAAAACCTACGATAATTCTTGTAAACGAGGGTCGAATCAATTTGCGGATGTTGTCATTGGATTCAAAACAAGAAATTCAACAAAAGATATCCCACTTGACACAATGAAAAAAAAAAGTTGAATTCTTCCAATTCGAGTTAAAATCCACCGCTTTTGCTCCCTCCTCCCCCCCCCCCCACACACACACAAAAAAAAAACACGGTAAAATAACTTTATTTTTTGGAGACTCATCGGATCTTCATTTCAAGGGCCAAAATGATGTTTTTTTTTTTTTCCAAAATATTCGTGAATAGTCAACAATTGTTACTGTAAAACACTATTTTATCTGCATAAACTATAATTTTCGACTTTATAAACATAAAACCTACCGTAACTTTGTAAAATATTATCTTATCGACTTGCGGATGGTCTCATTTCATTCAGAATTTAAAACAAAACATAATAAATGACACCCCACTTGATCTACATAAAAAATTAACCCCCCCCTGAGTTAAAAGTACCCTTCTCCGCTTAAAATATGGAAAAATAACTTTTTTTGGAGGGAGGACTCATCAGATGGAAAATGCTCAAGCGAAATCAATCACAATATTATTTAAACTATCCATATAAATAAAAATAATTTTGAAATTCAATATGATAATCATGTAATGTATATATATATATGCATATATACTATATATTTATGTAATAAATAATATCGATTTCCTTTTTTCTCACTTTTATCTACAAAAAGTGTTAATAATATAGTTGTGATCATTACAGAAATGCCCTTGAAACTAATTTAAAATTTAAAATTTTGATATTTCATATGATATCCTCTTATCCCGGCGCATAACTGGTATTAATTTGATCCCCGAACTTTTCATGTTATAGATGGAGTACCTGTGAAACATAAATGGACACTTACTTTTTAATAAAATACATAGAATGAGAAGGAAACATTACTCTACACGGAACATGAAATCTCAGTAAACAGAATAATAGTTTGGGAGAAACAGTCACATTTTTAAGCGATTTTATACAAGCTGATATTTAAGTGTGTAATTGCCTTTACGTAAGGAGATTCGTTACCCATTTAAAATATTTTTAATTTCAATATTTGATGTTACTATTTTGGCATATGGGTAAGCAAATTTATGAAAGAAGAGGATTTGTTAGGTTAAAAAGATAATTCTGTTAATATAATAAAAAAAATTATATTAAATTAAGAAAATTTAAAATCCTCTCCAACAGTATTTTGCTGTTTTTTTTATGATGCTCTTAAAAGTGTTTCCAATAATATTAAAGATCAGCTTACTAAAGCGTTAACTAGTTTAAGAAAAAGGAAGTAAAATGTCATGGCATATCTGAAAAAATAATGAAAACATTTCTATTTAAAAAAACCCTCCTTTTAACTATTAATATTATTACACATCAGATACTTATTTTATTACAATACACTACAAGGTACGTCGATAAAGAAACGTCAAGTCAGTTGACAAATGTATGTTGAAGTGTTTTTACTTTCTTCTATCGTTACAAGAAGAAAGTATTGGATTCGTAAAAAAATTCGAATTCGGGTTTCGAAGGATTTACACATTTAGGAGTCAGAGATTCCGAAAAACACGTTTTAACAAAATGTTTGTCTGTGAGTATGTCTGTGATTCTGTCTGTATGTGTGTCTGTGTGTCTGTGTGTGACACAAATTTTGTGGGCTCTGAATCTCTAGAAGTAATCCACGATATTTATTAAAATTTACATTCAGTTAGCCCCTGATATAAATTGGTTCTGATTAGTTTTTGGCGCAAATCGCTCAACAGGTGGCGCTGCTATGCGGCCTTTTTTACGATATCTGCAATAGCTCTATCTCAAGAACTAGTGCGTAGATGTTCATCAAACTTCAGTTTCAGCTACCAACTTAACTTAAGATCTTGCTTATTAGGTTTTGGTATATATCGCCCATAAGGTGGCACTGCTATGCAGCATTTTTTCCTGATTCCCGCAATAATTTTATCTCAAGAAGTAATGCACGGATTTGAATCAAACTTCAGATTCAGTTACCAAGTTGACTTAAGTTGTTGCACATTAGCTTTAAGTATATATCGCCCAACAGGTGGTATATATCGCCCATTTGGTATATATCGCCTAACTGCTATGCATAATGTTTTACGATTTCCGCCATACCTCAACTCAAAAACTAATGCACGGATTTCCACGCAAATTCAGTTAGAAGTTCACAAAGTTTGTTAGTCCAGGCAATAGAGACCGTATAGGGACTCTACCTAGAAAAATTAATGGTAGTATTGGAAACCGGCTTTCTAGATGTTTTTTGGGTCGCTGAATCCGAATTTGTAACTTCCCACCAAAATTTTCCTCGGCAACCTCCTCAAATTTTGGTAAAAAGGCCCCCCTAAAAAGGTTTTTATTAAAAAAATCATTTTTTATGGTTTTAGAGAAAAAGTATCAAGAAATTCAGAAAGTAGACAAAATTTCCAACAAATTAGATATATGACATTATGATTTAGGATGAAGGGGAAGGGGGGATCTGCCTCGGAACATGCGCCGCAGTGCTGCGTGGACTAAGTTGCGCAATTCCACTTAACCACTCACACATTTACATTAGCCCTCCCATCTTCCCTCCGAACTTTCTCTATAAGGTTCACTTTAAGTTTTTTAGGTCGCTGAATCCGAATTTTCAACTTACCCCCAAAATTTTTCACCACCTAACCCCCCCCCCCCCCCCCACACACACACACAAATAGTTGTTTTTAACTTAAATTTCTTATTGTTTTAGGGGAAAAGCATTACGGAATTCAGAAACTGGACAAAATTTGAAACAAATAGTACATATGACATTATGACGTAGGATAAACTGGGAGAGAGGGGGCTGCCTCGGAACATTCCCCGCGCGCTTTTCTCAAAAACCAACTTTTTTCAAAAAATCAAATTTTGGGGGAGTTGCCGGGTGAAATTTTAGTGGGAAGTTACAAATTCGGATTCAGCGATCCAAAAAACATAAAGTGAGTCGAAATCCACAACTAGTATTAATTTTGCCAGATAAAATCCCCTATTGCCTGGACTTCATAATTTAGTGCACGTAGCGCCGCAGTGCATGTTCAGAGGCAGCCCTTTCCTTCCCCGTTCATCCTAATTCATAATGTCATATATCCTATTTGTTGCAAATTTTGTCTAGTTTCTGAATTTCGTAATGCTTTTCCCTTAAAACAATAAGAAATTTAGGTTAAAAACAACTATTTGGGGGGGGGGGGGGGTTCGGGGGGATATTTTTGGGGAAAAGTTAAAAATTCGGATTCAGCGACCCAAAAATCTTAAAGTAAACGTTATAGAGAAAGTTCGGAGGGGAGATGGGAGGGCGAATGTAAACGTGTGAGTGGTTAAGTGGAATTGCGCAACTTAGTTTACGCAGCCTCACGCGCATGTTCCGAGGCAGATCCCCCTTCCCTTTCATCCTAAGTCATAATGTAATATATCTAATTTGTTGGAAATTTTTGTCTACTTTCTGAATTTCTAGATACTTTTTTTCTAAAACAATAAAAAAAATTGATTTGTTTAATAAAAACTTTTTTGGGGGACTTTTTACCAAAATTTGGGGAGGTTGCCGGGGAAATTTTGGTGGGAAGTTTCAAATTCGGATTCAGCTACCCAATAAACATCTAGAAAGCCGATTTCCAGTACTACCATTAATTTTGCTAGGTAAAATTCCCTTTTGCCTGGACTATGTTGCTGATTAGATTTTGGTGTAAATCGTCTAACCGGTGACGCTGCTGTGCTGCATTTTTGAGGATGTATTGACATGTATGAGATAGTAGAAAGTTTTGGGATTGCCACATCCGACTAGTTTAATTTTAAATCTGAAACACTTCAATGAAACGGTGCGGAAAAAACCTTTTTCGCTTCACGGAGTACCGGATTTTTATGTAACATCGGCAAAATAAATTACGGATATCCAAGTACATTTTAAGCAAAAAAGTGGGAAAATGATATTTTTACCGTTTAACGCTAAATGCAGGTTAACGAGACACATTAAGAAATATAGAAATTTGCAGTCAAACAACTCAAATGCGGTTTTCTGCAGCCTCTGTCAGATTAAACGAAAATACCTGCATTAGGATTATTGATGTTACTGTGATTGGTTGTTTTAAATTAAATAGAAAAATAGCCACGTCTCTCAAACTATAAATGTCCATTAAATGCAAATGTTCATTGATTTTCCTTTTAAAAGAATACAAGTGACCTCCATTATCTACTTAATTTAGAGGCATCGATCCTTATTCATTTTTTAAATTTCTAAAACATTTTGAGAAATATTTTTTTTTTTAATAAATTAATTCTGAACCCCCAAAAACTTATTTGCCATTAAAAAAATATCGATTTAAATATCAAAATAAAATAACAAAATCAAGTCAATCACCTTAATTTTCCGTTCTGTTGGACAAACGATATTGCATTTATCTCCGAAAATTAAACAAGATTTGCATGCTTCTTTAATAAATATCTCCTTTCAAAATCAGAAAATATGTCTTAACTTTAACATCCGTGTGTTCATCATTCACTTTCAACATTCTATAGATAATATTAGATTACTTTTATGCATTAATCCGTAAATGAAAATGCTATTTATAGAAATATTCCCATGAAATAAGCTTTTGAATAGATGAAAAATTAGTTTGTAAATTTTCGGAAAGTATGTAACAAAACCTTTTAAGTTGTAAATATCTTGTCTCGTTAGCTTTGAGAAATGTTTTAATTTGTGGAATTTTAAACATTGATTTTTTAGTTAATTATTCATATTTTAGAAAATATAATGTTTTCGTAATAAATGAAAATCGGCATTTGTTACAAGATAATTATCATATTTTAAGAATGTTTCTTTTTTCGCTCGCTTTAAAAAAATTTTTTTTAAATCATATTATATTTTAAAAGAATAATCTTTTGTGATAATATGATTTGAATATTTCTTATTTTTACACTAAATTGAAGTCCATTTTTTTTAAATAATTTTAATTAAAAAACAGTTTAAAGTAATTTAAAATATTTTAAAATAAATAATGAACCTATTTAAATTTCGCCGAGTATTGTAAAATATCATCAGCATAAATTAGAAATATATTGTAGTAAAATGAAATAAATTTTGGCTTTCACACTCAGATAACTTTTAATTGTAGACCGGGACTAGTGGGGTACAGGGTTAAGTAGGCGCAGTCCTTATAAATCCCCTGTTTGTGGATAGATTACGCAACCACTCATAAAGTACATTTCTTATTGCTTTTTACAATGTCCATTATAGATTTGCAATGTTACCTATGTGCAATGGACATTTATTACGATTTTTCTTTTTTTTTGCACTCATAAGTAATTTTTTGTTGCTTCATTCTTTTCTAATTTCTAATACTTATCTTAATAATTGCGTTTTAACTTGTGCAATTTTTCTTAGTGTATGATTAACTGTACCTACTCCATATGTGATTTCCTTGGATTATTTATGCTAAGAGGATTACGTGTCCCTTTTGTGAAGAAATTTATTATGGGGCAGTAGGCGCATTGAACACGGGGAAATTTGGCTCGGTGTTTGGTGTATGCTGGTAGCTTGAAAAATAACAAACAACGAGAAAAGTGGTTGCAATGCAAGATTTTTGGCACACGAGACTTGTCCAAACGGAGACACTCGATTTTTTATTTGTGACAACTGTAACTCTGATGATGATATAGAGTAGGATAGAAGTTACTCAATGTTAATGTTTTATTCATTATTTTTGTGTCTGTATAATTTAGATTTTGCAGTGTACGGCTATAACGCCTTTGTTTAAACTTACTGGTAATAATGAAATTGATTTCGCTTAACTGCATATCTTATTTGAGCTTCATTAAAATTTTTATAAAGCGTGTGCCAACTTACCATATAGGTATAGGCAACTTGCCCCTTTAAGGGGTAGGTTGGCGCACAATTTCCCTTTTACTTAAGGCTTCCCGCTAAACATAAACTACGAAAGCTACAAACTCAAAACTCCGGGTATTTATAGCCCAATGTCTGTTCATTAAAAGTACAGTTAAAGTTTCATAAAAAACTTAAACAAAAAATAAATAAAAATCAATAACTAAAAACTGCGCTTACTAGTCCCGGTCTCCCCTACAAAAAACTAAATTATTTAAAATGATTTTTAAATACATTTAATTATATAAAAATTTATAATAAAATTTTATATATGTTTAATTATTTTTTTTTTATAAAAAATGTTAGTGTACCAGAATTATTAAAAATGAGTTTGTTACTAAATATTTATATTAATCACGATAATTATAAATCATTTAAATAGTGCTAAGCATGAATTAAAAAATTGTAGTTGAATTTTTTTTAATTTTATATGTTGCAAAATATACAAAGTTAAACATTGGAGACAATTTTAATGAGATTTGAATTTGTTTTCAGAATTAAAATTTTGTAAGAGTTTCAAAAAAGTGTAAATTCGTAAAAATGGTTATTTAAAATTAGAGCTATTAAAACTGTCAGTTGTACTAAATAATGACATTTTGCATAAAAAATAAAAATGACAGTAACCCCCTCACTGACAAGCCCGTGTTAATACGTTCACTAAGCTCCAGGATTCACTGCAATACAAGCAATATTTAAAGTAATATAATTCTATTGATTTAATGTATTTTTAATACATTGAACAATCATTAATACTTCCAAGGATTGCATTCATATTCGTTATTAAGTTTTTTTTTTTTTTTTTTTAAATGTTCAAAGAATCATTTATTTTTTTTTAAGCATTTAAAACAAAATGCAACATTACAATTTTGCCCTTTTCCGAGATAGTCGGAGGGGTAAGGAATGCAAAACAAAAATTACATAGTAATATCATAAATAAAATAGTTAAATAGGGACTAAATGTGCTTTTTTATAATATTTAAGCTTACTATTATGCACATTTTGTGCGTTATTTTGTAAACAAAATTACATAATTAATTATAAAAATACTACCGACATCTAAGTTGGTTATGACAAAAATTGTAATTGTATCAACATTGCAATAGTATCGCATTATTATACAGAGTCATCGAAAAATAATGCATAGATTTAGAAAAAATCATAACATCGAATCCTTCTATGTTAAATGAGTAATTCTTTCACTACAAGATAACTGGTGACCCAAGTTTGGTTTTAGTTCACCAGAATTCGTTTGCGTGTCTGTCATATGCGGGGATTAGTTGCGCAGTCGTCAGGGTCAGTCGAAGCGCCAGACTGTAGCTGCTCAATGCGATGTTGATCGTGCAAAAAAAAAGCACAGTGCGTGATTTGGTATGCGGGTTAGTTCATGACAAAGTTATTGGACCTTTCTTTATCGAATAAAAAACCATGTAATGAACAGCTGCAGTCTGGTGCGTCGGCTGACCTTGACGACTGCGCATACCACAGACACGCAAACAAATTCTGGTGAACTAAAACCAAACTTGCGTTCAACAGTTATCTTGTAGTGAAAGAATTACTAGCTTAACATAAAAGGTTTCGATGTTATGATTTATTTTAAATCTAGGCATTATTTTTGGATGACCCTAAATACCATTAAGCACGGTTTTGAAATGAAGGCAATACCGGGTCTTCTAAAATGGACTGGCTGCTTTTAACATTTAAAAAAAAATTGCACATGGTGACAGATATTAATTAAATTCTTGCAGGAGGGTTACGTAAGATGACAGGAGTTTTTGTACTGCGATTCTCAATTTTAGATTAAAATAGCAGCGATAGATGTCGTTGCAAGCAGTACGCGCTAATTCGGTGGCTGATTTTTGGCCCCTCTCTTCTCTCATTAGTGATACGAAAGAATGATGTTAAATACATATAGTGGTTCTCATTCGACTCTGAAATTTTACTCTTAAAATCCACTCCATATATTTAACCTACATCTTTCGCATCAATACAAAATCGGGCCACGAATTATCTTCTATTCCTTGCAGCGCCATCTATCGCTGCTATTTTAAATTAAAATCGAGAATCGCAATAATGAAAATATCCCGACATCTTACATAACCCTTGTGCAAGATGTTTTTCAGCATCTGTCACCATTTTCAAGATATTGAATTGTATACTCAGTCAGTTTAGTTTAAGGTACTCGGTACATATATTTGAAATTGCAACGTGTAGAGAAGACGAGATTTCAATGTCAACTATAATTTTACACTATTTTTAAAAAGATATCTTCATCTACAAAATTTGGATTTTTACTTATTTACAAGTTAATGTACAGATTAAATGTTTTCATATAGCTTTTAGGTTCCACAAACAGTAAAAAAAAAATAATAATAATAAAAAATCGTGATATTTTTAAATAATTATTTTTGATGTAAATGCATTTTTCATATAATAATGGACACCATTCGAAACTTATTTGCAATCGAAGCTATTTCTAAGAAACTAAAGGCTATTACACTAGATTAATTTTAACACAATTATTCTAATTGGTAAACGAATCATATTAGACGTAAATTTCCAACTGGGCGAAAAATGTCCGGACCAGGTGGCAGAGCACTGGCGGCTTCAGCCAGGAGATCCCGGGTTCGAATCCTGGTACGGACATTTTTCGCCCAGTTGGAAATTTACGTCTAATAAAGGCTATCATTAGCCAAAAATCTGTTTATTTAGTTGATGTTTTTGCAAAGTTTTTGACCCATTCACAATTCTCCGAATTATATCGTTTTGTTGCAGTTGCTTAATGTACATTCTATGGGTTACTGATAGCTTTTCGTGAGAAATGTAGCTATATCTCAACAAGAACCTAAAATCAACCGTTATGTATAGTTTATGAAACACTTTCCAACACATTCAGAATTTGATAATAAAACATCTCAGTTTAATAATGTGAAAAAAATATGTCTAAACAAACAATTTGTAAAATGCATAATACATTTGAATACACAATTTCATCAACTCCAACCAACAGTCAAAAAACAAAGTCTGAATTTTTTGCACGGCCCTATATATGAACTGCAGATTTATCATATAATACATAGTTTGCTAAAATATAGTTTAATTAGAAAACACATAGCATAGTTGAAAATTCCCCTTCTGCAATTTCCATCAATAAACGTAAATGTACATCAGATCATTTGTGCAAACCTGTAGCATTTATACACAATAATAAATATATATTTTTTAAAGTTTATATTAAAATCGCGTACTTGAAAAGAAAACGCACTTTCAACAATTATTGTTCATAGAGTGTACTGTACCAGAAGTATATTGTGTGTCCCTGTATATCAATGATAAAGGCTTGCACATCAAATTTTATAGTAAATATCTTGCAATGGACCTCAGATATATATTAATTCCAATATGTTTGATATAGTTTAACATGACTAAAATACACCGCAAACGATTTTTCACCGTGCAGTGGAATTCTTTTGAGAGACCCTGTAAATGAACGACGAATGCTATCCATACCATATCTAACAATAGGCATCTTGTAGTGACCTTCAGAGATATATCTAAATTTCAATCAGTTTGAAATTCTTAAAAACTATTAAAAATCACCGCAAACGAATTTTCCTCATAGTTGGTAATGTAATGGAATTGTTTTGAATGTCCCTGTAAAGGAACTGTAACGACTACAAGCTTCATTTTCAATACCGAACCTGTCATAGTTAATATCAATAACATATATCAGTTTCATGGCTATTCGATTATATTTACGTGAGTTAAAACACAGGCAGATAGACGGCAGACAGACAAATCGCAGTCATAAGCAACACTTTTCAACTATGTTGGAAAGCGTTAAAAACAAAAAACCATGATTATTAATGTTCCATGTAGCGAGACATCCCGCGCGACCTATAATTAAAATTACAGTGACTAACATCTGAAATGAAGTGAACTAAGCTTTGAGTATTGTGTTGAGATGTGAGAAAGCGGCGGTGCGCTGCTTCTGTGTTAATGAATTGTTATATAAAGTAACCAGCGCCTTGTAATAATTTGTGTTATAGTGTGTGAGTTATTCTACAATTAAAAAACAGTTACATAATAAATCTTCCAGTAAAGACAATTCTACAGTTTTCGACCCATTTTTTCTATATATTTATAAGTTAAAAATCCAAATATTAAAAGCTATTTTATTAGCAGAATTTTTCCAATTTTATAGACTTTCTATATTTTTTCATTAATGTTTAAACATAATTATAGTGACTATTAGCATTTCTGTGCACAAAACTTTTAGAAAGAAACAACAATTTATCACTCTATGCTTATCTTCGAAAATTTTGCCAAAGGCATTCAGAGCAGACCAAGAGCATGTGATATTAAATTTTCATTTTAGAAGAAATTTTTCTCAAAATCCTTTTCTCTAGAACATGATTTCGTTTATTTTTTTTCTAAAACCACGTCAAAGCCCCGGAAATATTGTCATTCTCATTTGACTTGCATGGAATTCAAAGTCTTATTTTTTTTTCTGAATGGGGGATAGTAAACATGTGCAACATCCATTTTTAAACTTATTAGAAATTACGAAGCTTGAAAGAAGTAACTTTTCGCTGTTTACATTTTAATTGTAAACAAAATAACATTTTGTTGACAGTTAGACTACTGAAAAGTATTTATACTTTTACTAAAAGTAAGACTATAAACTTTTACTAAAAGACTATATACTTTTACTAAAAGAATACTAAAAGTAAAAGAATACTACTGCTGAAAAGTAGTGGAATAAATTAATTAAAATAACATTTAATTGAGAATTCCTTTTAAATGTCTCTGAAATGAATTTTCAAGTCGATAAAGTATACAATACAAAACAAAACTTGCAAAGAAAATATATTTGTTCATTACGACGTGTTAACCCTTTAAGGGGAAAGCAATTGTATTTCTCTAATGTCGAACTCACACCGTAATTTACGAAAGACTTTATTTCAAAATAAGGAAAAACAATTTTTCCACTTATTTCTATCAAAGTTAAAAAATTAAAATTTAATTAAATGTTTATGTTGCGAATTATGATTAAAATCAGGTGGGATATAATATATCCAACCGCCCCTCAAGGGGTTAACTGGTAATTCCACGTGATTGATAAAAATCCTTATGCGATCTTGCAATTTAAATTCCCTTCCTATCGTCAACAGTAAATCATTAGTACCATATGCGAAATTCGTATCTACTGTTTACATCTGCAGATGAACTTTTGATAGAACACCCAGCAATAAGTGAGTTTGTCAAAATTAGGTCTAAATTAATTTATTTGAACACGAAATTACAAATCCTTATAATATTATAAATGTCAATGTGTGTCCGAAAGTTTCAATAAATTCAGCGTCTAAACGGATGAATTAATGCTTTTGTATTTTTGGATATAGATGGATTACAACCCGGAAATTAACATAGGCTATGTTTAATTTATTTTATTCAAATATTTTGCTTAATAATCCAAAATTTCATTAGTTTTCATTCACAATGAATTGACATTTTCCCGATAAAATTTAACCATCTTCCTTTTTTCGTTGCCAAAAAATAAAAGCCCAGAATAATAACTTAATTTCCAATTGAAATATTAAAACTGAAAATTTGAAGTACTTTTAATAATACAAGGTGCATGAATTTTGAGTAAGTGCGGAAAGAAGGCAAATGTGACGTCATATATGGAAAATAAAACGGATATGCTTTGATGTTGAAATAAAATGAGATTGTGTTATGGTATTAATTATTATTATTTAAAAAAAAAATTGTCCGTGCTTATGGTTTATCGTCTGCGCACCGTTAATATAAAGATTTAATAACACATGCTGGACAATTATCATAAATACTTTCTTCTAATACTGATTAAAAAGTGTGAATATAAGTCAAATATAAATAAGTGAAATGTAAATAAACTACAAATCATTTGCTAAAATGGTGTATGAATATTTAATACAGATTAAAACATTAAAAATACTAAAAGATTACTATATCTTAATAACTGTAATAACTATAATAACTATAATAATCTTTATAAAAAGAGATATAGTAATCTTTTGGTGTTTTTAATGTTTTAATCTGTACACTGCAAATAGAAGCGTCTTAAATTTAGACACATATGTGACTGAAAAAGAATTTTAGACACTTAAGTGTCTTAATCTGAAAATTCAGACATTATAGATGTCTTAATTTAAGATACATAAGTGTCTTACTATGACCATGGTGCAAATGAACTGAGAATAATGTCTAAAATATCCGCAAACGTCTTATTTTAAGACACTTCATTGCTTTAAAGGTGTCTTAATTTAAGACGTTTTGATTCTTCCGACGCAATAACCACCAGGAGGCACTCACACTCCCAGTTGCGCATGCGCTTTAGATGTCTTACTCCGAAGTGGTATACGTTGTAATTCAAACGAAGTTTGTTTTTATGTACGCGTGTATTTTAATTCGTTTTTTGCAAAATATGAAGTACTGTGATTTACTGTGTTCGTATTAACTTGGATTATTTATTTATTGAATACATACATCTGACGTGTGTGCTCGACATCAAATGTCTCTTAGAAGCTGTCGTCGATATAAGGGCGGGATAGACACAGAACAGAAGTAGACGACGGTTGAAGATTACACCCGGAAATTCTACAAAGCGTGTGCAATGGGCTTAGTGTTAACTCGTATTAATTTATATCAATAATATTGTGTTATTCATCTTCGTCCTGTCGAAGCTGGCAAAAAAAAAGAAACTTTTGTCTGGCAGGTCCTGTTTTGAGGATGAAACATCACATTCTTTAAATATGGCTAGTCGGATGTATTATGGGATTACCTTTTAAACTGGTGCAAGTCTTTCTCCCTCACTGTGGTTGTGGTAGTTTTTAAAATTTCAAATCGAGGAATTTTTCTTACCTCTTGCAAACAGCGATTTAAGTAAGTGTTATAATTTCTTTATAGTACTAAAATTAGTGTCTTTTATGATTTTATTTATTGTACTAAACAAAATCTTACATGAAATTTAATTAGTTTTGAATCTTTTTGCAAAAAAAAAAAAATAATTCTAGAAGTATATATTTTTTAATTTATGACGTTGTCTTTTATTACAAATTATGTATTATTTATTCTCATCTTTTTTCTCAAATTTAAAGTAATAACATCACTAAAAAACAGACATATTTAAAAGTTAAGTTCATTCCCTTGTTTTGTTTTGTTTTCAATATGGCAGTTCTTAGTTTCAAAAACTAATGCTTATCTCATACTAAACGACCACAAGGAAATAGAAAAAAAAAAACTTTGAAAGATTCCTAAAGCTTTCTTACTTCCTAGCTAGGGATTACAATCCCGGATTGATATCCCGGGATCCCGCTTCAATTTTAATCCCGATTTTCGGGATTGCCTTTTTTTTTTTTTTTTTCAATTGAACAATATTTAGCTGAAACTAAAAAATATATTTATAGACTTTCGCTTTTGGAAAAAAAAATCAATTGATTTTTATGAAATTTATGTATAATTGAAAAAGAATATTTATCTCAAATATTTCTTAGATATATTTCTAAAGCTATTAAATCTTTTACCGAGTAGATTAAATGTGCAAAGCTTTTGACTTGGAAACATAGATGTAACCCATAGATGATCATAGAGGTAACATAGTCAGGAAAAAGGAAATCATTTGTTTATTTTCATTTTGCTGCGTGTAGAAAATATATTTCACTTCGAGTGTCATTTTCCAATTAGACTTTACTGATAAGCATCGCAAGTGTGTATCATAGTGATTATGTGGTAACTTCTTTTTATGAAGCTTTATTTTGCTTTAAAGATATCTAATGAAAAGTGTTTAATAGGAATGATAACAATAAGCCAATGTGGCAATATAAATTTTTTAAAAATCTAATTTTTAAATGATAAGGATTTTCATTGTTTTTTCGGGGAGGGGGGGGGGGGGGATTTTGAATGAAATTTTCGTAAAGCTGATACCTTAAATCTTGCACTGATTATAATTAAAGTTTTGAACTTTTAGAGTAGGACCAGATTAAAAATATAAAATATAAATAAACAAAATACCGAAGTAATTTTTTTCTCAATATTAACCCTTTGCACTCGAGGGCTCCGGAGCGGAGCCATTTAAAATTTGTCTTCAAACTCGAGGTCTCCGCTACGGAGACAATGCAAATAATTTTGTGATACCATGTAATCTTGGCTTTTCTAGACAGGTATCACAAAATTATTTGCATCGTCTCCGTAGAGGAGCCCCCGAGTTTGAAGACAAATTTTAAATGGCTCCGCTCCGGAGCCCTCGAGTGCAAAGGGATAAAGTAGAATATTTATTTATTTATTCATAGTTGTGATTATCATCTGATATATATGTAAAATTACCTATGTGGCAATATAAATTTTTAAAAAATCTATTTTTAAATTATATGAAGTAGAGAAGGACAAGATTATAAGAAATATATATATTTATCCATGTACTTTAAAAGCCATCAATAGCCCTTGCCGTTGAATTTGTCCGATAATCGGAGATGTCTGCTTTTGTGAGGTAAAAATATGCAAATATGTATGCCATGCGGATTAAAAAAGTATTCGCTAAATAGATGCTTCAGCTATTCGGGAATGTCCATTAACCTCCACAACGGATACTCCCGAGTACCGGACATCTCAATTTAGATAACAATAATGCAGGGTTGCATTTTTTCAAAAGAACTTCTTAATTAAAGAATGGGCATACTGGGCCGTGCCCCACCCGTCCCCCTACGATTTTAGTGCCCACAAATTTTATGTGCAATATTTGTAAAGCTTATGTTTTAAATCTGTTTCGAAATTGTACTGAATGTAATCAATATTTTGAACTTTTAAAGTAAAATAAGATTAAAAATAAAACAAATTTAAAAAATCTAATATTTAGATAAATATTTTTTGTTTTAATCTTGTTCTACTCCTGAGTTCAAAATATTGATTATAATCAGTAAAATGTCGTAAAAGATTTAAATTATCAGCTTAACAAAAATTGCATACCAAAATTGAGAGCACCAAAAAAATCAGGCTGTAGGGGGGGGGGGGGGGAGGGGGCAGGACCCCAGCCAAATATTTTTCCAGGATTCAACGTGGTCAAACATGGCTACGTATGATGCTTGAAAAAAAATGGATGCTATTAAGACGTTTGAAGTGTCTGAAATTCAGACACAAAAAATGTCTGAAAAAATTCAGACATTTTAAAATGTCTGAAAATTGAACACACCGTTTCAGACACTTAAGTGTCTGAATTTCAGTCATTTTAATTTAGAGTGTATTAAATGTTCATACACCATTTTAGCATTTTTATTTATATTATTTATTTATTTATAAATATTTAAATTTTAATTTAAAATTTAAAAATAAAGAAAAATTTTGAAGAGCAAATGGATAGCAAATGTCAATAATATGCACAGTAAAATTATCAATGTCGAAAATGACGTAGATAATGAATATCGATAATGAATATCATTAAATGACGAATAATGATTAGCAGGAAATATGTATTTTCATTCTTAAAATGTAAAAAATTAACTAGGATAATTTAACTGTGAGATTAACTGTGAAAAATGGAGTAATAATTATAAGGAATAATAACGAAAATGAATTATATTATTAAGAAAATATTTCGCTCGAAAAAAATATGACATCATATTTGAAATGAAACAGGTATTTTAAAAATTTCGTTAAAATTACAAGGAGCATGAATATCCGTAACTAATAAAAATAGATAAATAATGACGTCATACTTAAAATGAACAACATAAATACTTTCTTCTAATAATGATTAAAAAGTGTGAATATAAGTCAAATATAAATAAGTGAAATGTAAATAAACTACAAATCATTTGCTAAAATGGTGTGTGAACATTTAATACAGATTAAAACATTAAAAACACTAAAAGATTACTATATCTTAATAACTGTAATAACTATAATAACTATAATAACTATGATAATAAAAAGAGATATAGTAATCTTTTAGTGTTTTTAATGTTTTAGTCAGTATTAAATGTTCATACACCATTTTAGCAAATGATTTGTAGTTTATTTAGTATTAATTACCCTTATTTATATTTGAATTACCTATGGTGTAATAGTCCAAAACTGTTTATAGTGAATATAAGTTACATACAAATGGGAGTTTTCATTCAAAATTCACTTTATGATGATCAAGAGAAGACATTTTCTCATGGAAAATAGGAGGAAATAAAACGGATTAATATATTTTTTGACGCTATGTTCTCTTCAAAATTGAAAAAGAAAGTAAATTTCCCAAAAACTAAAACATATTTACACACTTTAGAGCTTCATGATTTATTTATTCCCATGGAGGAAAGAGATAGATGGAGATGCAGAATGCCATAAAAACGGCTTGCAATATGATGCGCGTTATCGCTCAAATTTAAATAATCTCACTTACAACCAAGGATGTAAATGTCATTTCCGCATATTTGAATGGATAGTTATTGCCGCCTATAGATCAGTTTCAACTGACCTCACACCCTAGCAACCAGACGTGTTTTTTGTTTCCCCCCCCCCCCCCCCAAATTTGGCCGATTGTGATTGGTTGGCTCATAATACATGCTACAAATAGTTGATTATGATTGGTTCGCTGAAACTTGATAGGCTGGTGATTACGTGGTTGAAACTGATCTATTCGTACGAATTGAATTTAAAAAAAGCACACACTATTTTAATTCATTGTTTTTAAATGTTGGCAGATTAAACGTTTCACAAAAGCGTTTTTACTAAAAAGTTTTATCGGGTAAAAAGTGTGCATATTTTTGCACGTAAAGCGTTCATTTTAATTAGAACGTAAATTTATTTTAAATTTGTTAAAGTGATGTTATTTTCAATTCACATAAGAACATACTTTTCAGAACAACGTTTTGCATCAAAAGTTGCATAATTTCAAAATGTAATTTTAGCTTACATTGTAAATACAATTTCTTACTTGAAATTTAGTGTTTAATAAAATTAATATTTATCTAAATGTACAATAATATTAAATTTCATTAAGCAATTTCATGTTTTAAATAAATTAAAATACATATTTTTACATGATTCATGAAGTGAAAAAATATTAATATAAACTTTAAAACATAATTTCTGTCATTTATATTATACTAGCCGCCTTCGCCCGCTACGCTGGTCGGTTTTTCTAAAAAAATCTTGAATGAAACAAAATATATCTGTGAATTTGATCATGCATTTTAAAGCAATTTGGACATTTATCTGGTGTATCCAACCGAATTGCTGAAAGCAATACGAATGTCATTACGCTATTATATCTTTTATTGAGTCATACAAAATTTAGACTGTTAAGGACCAATTTCTTTAGTTGATCTGTTAGTGTAAGATTCGGTAAAGAACAATAGAACAATATGTAATATACTAAAAGCGTTCATGAAAAATTATCAATGCAAGTCTCATCAGAATCCGTTTATTGGACATATTGAAAAGGCTGATTGTTCATAATAATTGGGTTCGCCTGATTCTAGAACTTTCATCTACAATCAAGCAACCTAACAACCAAGCAACAGCAAATGATATTTTCTTTATACTAAAACATTCACTGAAAAATTAACTAACCGATCAAGTTGCATCGAAATCCACTTAGCAGAATCTGTTAAACTGGAAAATATACCGAAACCTCCCCTAAAAATAATCTAATTAACAGTTTAAATCCCATAAAAATTCATTCAGTGGAACCTTTAAAAAAAGCAAATCTTTCAAAATTGGGTTCATCTGATTTAGAACTTTCCCCATAATTATTTAACTAAGCAACGTAGAACGTTATGTTTTATACTAACATCTTTTTTTAAAAATTATCTAACTATGAAAGTCCCGTCAAAATCTGTTCAGCAGAACTCAAGATATAAGCGGCCGGAATGAAATTTCTCTTTGCATTATATATGTATATATATTGAGATAGTTAAATATAACTTTCATAATCGCGTTATCTTGATTATAGAACTCTCTGGGAGATAGGGGTAGGTATATACTACATCACTTCTGAATTTTTTAAAGAACTTAGCTCAACTTCCATAACTATAGCATATATACTCTCTAGTATACCCTATCTCTGTAGCGTATATCTTCCAATTTTCTTTACTGTACCACTGAGAACTTTTTCCGCATAGCTTCCGTAACTAAACAACACAGAATGATATGATAAATATTGAAAAAAATCCCTGAAATATTATCTAACTTACTGTGCAATTAATTAGTTGACTTGAAATCTTTCATAATCGAGTTCACCTAATTTTAGAACTCCCGTAGCAGCGTAGAATGTTTTTTACATTAAACCATTTATAAACCAAATCTACTATTTAACAGTGTAAGTTCTACAAAATTCTGTTTAGTAGAATCTGAGTTATAGTCATATTTACAATATTTATTGCTCATTAAGCCTTTGTTCTTTACATTTGAAATAAAATCAGTAACTTTTTTAGTATTTCCCTGTTATGACAACACCGTTGTCACCAAGCGTAATAGTTGGCACAAAAATGTAATGATACATTTGAAAAAAAAAATTGTTGATAAAAAAATGAGCATTTAAAAAATATAACTTTTGAAAATTACAGACTTTGACCTACCATTTTTTAAATCAACTTCTACTTGGTTATCCCGTCGAAAAAAATTTTATTGCCAAACTATAAGATTAAATGCCAATAATGGTTGATCGTAAATGTCACATTCACTTGACTTTTAGCAAGTTACACGTATTTACGTCATTAGATGATTTTTATTTCGACGTTTTAAATGTATTTATATTAATGTTATACTAATTTATTTGTTCTTTCGTTATTTAAAATAAAAAATATGTCAATTTGTGTAATTTGGCGAGTGGTTTGGCGATTTATACAATTTGGCGAAATTGGTCGACGGGTACCAAAATAAATACTTAAAATATAAGAATAAATAAATATTTTGTAAGTAATAAAATATAGTCAATTTAAACTGCAGTCTTGAAATTGTAAATGTATTTTACTGCTGAAGCATGGCGTACGTAATACGTATGTCTCACATTGCTGTAAACATTTCATTCTTTCAATGAAGACATTCATGGTTTTTTGAACAAAACATTTTTATATGTATAATTCCTAACTTCTGAAATAATTTTATTGTAGCTTCCTCATCATCGACAACTGCGAAATGGTAAAATCTATATCAGTATCAGTAATAAATATTTTCTATTAAAAAAATAACCAATTAAAAAGTTTTGCGAAATTATGATTGAATAAAATAAATTTCATCATTAAAAATTCCTGCATAAAAATATTCTCCTTAAATAATTAGCAAATGTTAATGTGTGGCACGGTTTGCAATAAAAATCGTTTGCACGATTAGGATTGAAATAAATGGCGCGATAGCATACATTTTGGCATGATATCGCGACGAAAATTAGAACGAAAAAGTACCACAGTTTTTTTTTTTTTTTTTTTTAGTTTTAGTTTCTGAGGCGTTAGAATTTTTTTTTTCTAATTGACGAAGTTGTTTTTATTTAACTGAAATGATTGGTTAAAAAATTATTCAATTTGAATTTTTTTCCCCCTTGCTATAGTAACAGAATGAAAAGAATGAGTTTTTAGAAACTATCACTTGAAAAATTCAGGTTTTGGCGCCAAAGATAGTGCCAAATTAGAAAAATATGAAATATCTCTCGAACTACTGGGCTTAAAAGAATTTAGTTAGTACCATTCGATTCAGCATACAAAAATACACCAAAATATGTTACCAGTTGAAAAATAACTATAAAATCAGATTTTTAAGGAATTTTTTTAAAGTTCGTTCCCTTTTTTACCCCCCTTAGGGGTGGAATTTTGGAAAATCCTTTCTTAGCGGCACTCTATATCATAAGAAGTATTTTTACCCCGATTTTCAAGATTTTAGGGTCAGTAGTTTTGGCTGCGCGTTGATTAATACAAAATCCAGACTTTCTTTTATATATATAGATAAGTGAATGAACGGTAAATATATCATTTGACGTTCCATCTTTTTTTTTTTCCATAAATATTTACTCCTCCATATTTTCAGACATTTGGGTGCAGGAAAACACAATGGTAAACCTACGAGGAAACCACTAAAATCGGTTTTCCGGGTGTTTTACACCAAGATATGACCTGACAGACCGATTGCGTTTTAATACGCGAATCGAGTTTTAACTAACTTTGGAATTTCAGCCGTGAACTCGATGAGGTGATTGTCTGTGCTGCCGGCTGCCTGTCTTTTTGTATATTTGCCCGCACCTGATATTAAAAAATATAATCCCCATTTTTATATTTTTATTTTCATTTTAATTATATTTTAGGAATTTTTTTCGCAGTGCTGGCAGCTGGGTTACTTCCATCGTTACAGAGAAAAGAGAAACAATCGGAATTACTATACTTTACGCCTGCCATTTTCCCATTGCACTTTAAAATAACTGTTTTTTTTAAATAGAAATTGGCGTCACGTTTAAAAGAAAAAAAAACCCTCATTTTTACCTCTATTACATTTCAATATTTTATACATTACGCCGATAATAAGATTAAGATGTTCATCTTAAAGGGCTTCAGTGAGCTAAACTGACATCATAGGAAAAAGGAAATGAGTATTTTCTTTGATAAAACTAAATATTTTACAACGAATGCGTGGAAAAGAATAAATTTCTGGATTTCGCTGGGACTGAGATTAGAACATCAAATCAAGAGTGCGAATGTCCACATGCAAAATTGAAACTGAAAAAAGTGAGATCATGTTTGCAAAATTTATATTTATTTATAATCTATTGCACGTTAAAATGTTTTTAAAATAATGAATATGAATATGAAAATATCGCATGTAAATTTTGCGACGGTGAAAGGGGCGTCACTTTTAGATTTCGTTGTTTAAAAAAAGAAAAAAAGGGATTGTGTTATACAGGTGCAACTTTCGTCGTTTTTTTATTTCGTAATACCAAAGATGAAACCCTCAATTGATAACTTCATAATTTATTATCTGAATATCAAGAAAGTGATTACTTATAGTAATAAAGTTCAATTTCTCAATAATTGGAATAGTTAACGTTAAACTTTAGTTATAAATAATATTTGTTTTATAAGTTAGGCCAGACTAACTCATAATATTGATTATTTATTGTAATTTTTTTTTTGTAAGTTTTTTATAACTTCAGTCTAACAGTTCTTTCAGCCATCTATTCATTAGTCGATTTCAACGAGTTCCAACTATAAAATATAATAAATATAAATTATAAAATATAATAACAGCAATGTACATTTATTCGTCATCTAATCTGAGAAAAGGCGTATGAAATTTCAAGCTCATAAACAAAATTTAAATGATCCTAAAAAAAAAAAAAAAGGCAAATTGGGAGTTTCTGAAGATTTTCTACTATAAAATGTGATAAATGGTTAATTGTATTTGCTTTTAATTATCGAAATTTGTTGCTTAATTGAAGAATTTATTCTTCTTTAAGTGTTAAGTGAACGAAGTCACGGGTAACAGCTTGTAATTCCTTATTTGTACTTTATGACGTTTCATAATGAATATACACATAAACTGAAATGTCTTAAATTCAGACATTTAAGTGTCTGAAACGGAGTGTTCAATTTTCAGACGTTTTAAAGCGTCTTAATTTTTAAAACACTTGTATGCGTCTGAATTTTAGACACTTCAAACGTCTGAATTGCATCCATGTTTGAGCACTTTCGACAAACATTTTTCACCTTTTTTTTTTCTTTCGTAAGAATTATACAGTCTAAATATATATATATACATTCCTAAAAATATGGAAATTGTAGCCACTGGAGACTCCGGTATAATTTACATATTTTAATGGAAATTTTCTGATGCAAATTCCCGAAAAAAATTCATTTAATTTGCATATTTCTGTATTTAAAAATTTACGTTTACAAGATAAATGTAATTTTTTAATAACTTATCCCCATATTTCAACAATCACTTTCCGAGGCCACATTTTACATCTGATATACATTCAGTACAAACTACTGTAAACTTAGTTAATACTTACCCGAGGGGTGATTCGATCCAGGGTTCTCTTGCTAAGCAGAAGAGTACGCTAACCATTCAGCAACGATTTCATCGGCCGATCTTTGAAATAATGTTATATATCAAGCATAAGCAAATTTTTTAAGTAGCAGTAAGTTTTATTCTAATTTAGTATAATTCTAAACATGTTACACTCAGTGTTGTAGTCGTAAAAAAACCATAAGGTACACGTTAGAGGCAAAGGGTATACGCTAATGTCATTAACATCATGTATTGAGTTTTCGCTGTAGTTTTATTTGAGAAACAGAGGGTATAGGGAATTTTTTTAAAAAATCTAGAAGGTATACGGCGTATATCTCGTATACCCTCCAATACTTCCCTGCTACATATTTTCTTCCTAGAAATTTGAATATGTGTCATTTTAAGTTGAGTTTTTTTTCTACCAGAGGAACTTTTAGAGTACAAATGAAGACCTCTCCCCCCCCCCCCCCCACCAAAGCCAAGGGATGCACGCCTTAAAATAAAGGGTTTAAGTAAACCGGGTTCTAAGTTGAACATCAATTGTAAATTACTGATTTAAAATATGAAACTGTTGTTTATTTCATAATGGTCTTTGAACTGTTATCTGAGCAACTCCAAAAGAAAAGTGGACCATAATATTTTTTTAAATTTAAGTAAGGATTAGAGAGGTTACGAATTAAGTAGTTTACAGGGCTTAATTAGTTGACTTCTAGAAAGCAGCAGATTAGAAAATCACTTTTTTTTTTTTTTTACCTGCAAACAAATAACTTTATTTCCAGATAGATTACTTTAACACACACTAGATGGGGCCACTACTCATTTTTAAAGTTGAATATTTAATTTCGGCTCCAAAGAAAAATTCTTCTGAAAGACATTTGATGTTTTGGAAATATATAAATTTTAATTAATTTTTGTTCTTAAATGCATGAAATTGGCAGGTGATGTTATTCAGAAAATATGTGACCGAAATCTTTTCTCAAATTTGTTGGTAAAATCACTTTGAAATGTTGCAAAATGAACAGGAAAAATACTAAAAAAAAATTACGCTATAATATTTTTGTATTTGTTTGATAAAATATAAACGTACTAAATATGGTAATATCCATATGTGAAAAAAATGCATAATTATATGTTTTGTCTAAATTTATATAAATTAAGCTTTTAAATTGTATATTATATACTGGAATTAGTATTTTTATGAACTATTAAAAATATATATTTATTTCTTTACAGAGACTAATAACATTATAAGTATAATTAAGAATAAATTAAGAATAATCGGATTTGAGGATAAAAATCAATTTACTTCAAAATCATCTGGAAAAGGACTTTACATAAATAACTGCGCCCTAAATGTCTAATAGAAATATGTACCTATTTGCGTCTTGCGCCCTATATTTTGTACGTTACAAACATGCATAAAAAATAGGCGTGAACCTATAATTTTGCAATTTTAAAAAATATGCATTTCAAAGAAGCCTACAAGCTAAGATTATGACTTATTTATTTGGATCTTTGATACACAAGATACAAATAAACTTACTTTTTACATTCTCCTATCCTGAAAAAAGGAAAAATCTATAAACACCAAAAAAAAGGCCTTCATTTAAGCAAATAAATGTCAATCTTACGCTGTCATCTCTCGGTAATAGATGAAGTCATTTATAGACAATTACTTCATACAAATTTCATGTTGTAAAGAAGAAGAAAATTTAAAAAATGTACAGACGTGTGAAAATTTTTAGAATAATTGTGAAATTTACAATAAAAACTTGTTATATTAAAGAAATATTTAAAAAATATTGATACATTTAATATTTAGTGTGCATCCCCTTGTTTTTAATGAAAGAAGTGATATGATACTTGTCTTGGCATACTTTGTATGAGTTTTTGGCAAGTAATTTGTATTTCGTTGTGATGATGCCAAATTTGGATGAGTGTTTCTATCAGATCAGTCTTGTTTGTGATTCAAGTTGCTTGTATTTCTTTAATTTCTTTCTTTACAATGGCCCAAAGGTTCTCTATGGGGTTCATATCTGGACTGTGTCTTGGTCATGGAAATGTTTTCTTTAGTTAAATTAAAGAAATGAAACATCACAAACAAGAATATTCTGATAGAAAAACTCATCCAAATTTAGTATCATGACAACAAAATACAAATTAATTACCAAAAATTCATACAAAATATGCTAAGACGTATTGAATCTTTAATAAAAAACAAGGGGATGCACACTAAATATTAAATGGGTCAATATTTTTAAATGTATTATTTCTTTAATATAACAGGATTTTATTGTAAATTTCACAATTATTCTAATAATTTTCACACGTCTGTATTAAAATCAAAAATGTCCCAAAAAAGGGACGCTAGGCATAAATGGGTCAAGACCGGACTGGGCATAGGACTGGGCAAAATTTCGCTTTCAGCATGGTTATATCGTATTTTTTTAAACGGACTACTGAAAAATATTTGCTAAATGTAACTCAATACTAAAATTGAAGTAAACCTCTGTATAACGGAAACTTGGCTGAAATGAAAAATTTCATGGTTTCTGCAAAATAACACATTTTCTAAGATTAAAACATGCCTTTTGCTAAATTTTCGTAATTAAATTTGACATTTTCTATAAATTTTGGAGGGGGCATCAGCCCACCCCTTGAATACGCCACTGATTTGAATATAAATAAATAAATCACGTCTAATTAGATATGTTTAATATACATGTGTATTAAATGTACGTGATTTTTGAAAGTGGGAATTGAAGTATATGGGTTTGTCCTTGAAAGGTTATATTTTATCTTTTAAATGCAAAATTTTAAATAGAAATATGCAAAAAAAGGAAATGTTTCTGGAATTTACGGAAAGAATTTACATTAAAATACGTAAATGGGTGTCTGAATAGGCAGTACAATTTCCATATTTAACGGATATTTTTTACAGTGTATAAAGCTTACAAATAAAGTGAAAAAACGGCTGCCTATTGCCGAACATGTAGATTGATCAAAGATGGATGCGATTGAGACGTTTGAAATGTCTTAAATTCAGACGCATACACGTGTCTTAAAAATTAAGACACTTTAAAATGATTGAAAATTGAACACTCCATTTTCAGACACTTATGTGTCTGAATTTCAGACATTTCAGTTTAGAGTGTTTATACCATGAGGATAATAGTAAGACACTTATGTGTCTTAATTTCAGACACCTATAATTTCTGAAATTTCATATTCAGACATTTAAGCGTCTGAATTACTTTTTCAGTCACATTTGTGTCTAAATTTAAGACACCCTTATTAGCAGTGTAATTAGAGCTTCACTACATGCTTATATAATATAGGTAAAATAGATGTTTGGGTTTTAAGGCTTTTGCTGCTCAAATAACTACAAATTACATAATTTTAACAATGATAAAATCGCAAATTTAATGCTCCTAAGTCGAAACTATTATTTGAAATATAGTACATTTGTGTGTACATGTGTGTGAAATGTTAGATTTCCATAAAGCACGACTTAATAAATCTAAATCTATCAAAAAAATCGTAGTTTGCAATTCATAATTATTTCGAGTATTAATTTCATAAATCACAATTCATATCATAAAGTTATAAAAATTGCAAATTCAGCATATTTATGTTTGGGTATATTAGTATTCTTGCTACACAAATAATTAGTACATTAGGAGCATAATTTCTGGAGATATAAATAAAAATATGAAAATGTAATATAATATTAGAAGCACTAAATTTTGAATGTTTATAATTCAAAAACTTATCATTCAAATGACTTGAAATTCGGTGTCTAGGCATAGTTTGCACCGGAGATTTGAAATATATCGTTAAAATTGGGTATTGTCATTGAAAAAAATAAAGTTTGGATTCGTTTTAATATGTATATGGCCCCCTAAGCACATTTTATATACATCATTTAAAAGTAGACTTTATTTCCCATCGTTCGGTACCAGTAACTTTCTTCTACGATAATTTGGTGAGGAGTTAGTAGGGGGTGTTTACTTTTTTTTCCACCACTGTACATTTGGATGTAATCTAACCGGCTTCATTGACTGCTTGAGTGTTGCTTAATGTGCCTTGATCAAGAAGGGGGCTCTCTCGGTTAACAATCGAATACCGAACTTCAATTTAGATACAGCCCTTAAAATACGCTCGTTTTAAAATAATTAATTTCTCGTAAATTTACGGCACGAATTGCATATAAATTTTTTTAGGTTAATTGAAGGGTGTAGAGTTCATTTATGCTGTCAGAATTGTGTACCGCTATTGAAAAAAACAAAGTTATGGTTCATTTTAATATGTAGATGTTCCCCTAAGTAAATTTTATATAAATCATTTAAAAGTAGACTTTATTTCCAATCGTTCGGTACCAGTCACTTTCTTCTACGATAATTTGTTGAGGAGTTAGTAGAGGGTGTTTACATTTTTTTTCCACGACTGTAGTGTTATAACAACTGAATATAGTGTGACTGCGCCAGTAATTGATACACCTCCAGTAGTTGATCAAATGTTTGAAATATTGCGCCATTTCAGGCGGAAATGAATTTTATATATGCAACTAGACATAATATTTTTGTTTGAATTTTGGAGCACCTGTTGTCACATGGTTGTCGGCTGCCTACTGTAAGAGAAGCCATTTTATGATTTTTTTTTTAAATTAGAAAATGCAAAAATTTAGTTTTTGATTTGTTGAAGACGATTACGATAAGTAAAAATAATCCACTTCCATCTTACTTATTTCAAATAATAGTTTTATACGAATTATTGTTAATCACAGCTTAAGCATGATATTTTAAAGATTAATTTTTGAATTTTCGACTGATTTCTTCGATGGATCAACTACTGGGTAAATGGCAATCAAAGAAACTATTTACTTATAATTTTGTCGCTATTTAATTTCAGCAGATTTCATTTTTGCCAATTATAGGACATTCATTAAGGGTTGTAGCAATCCTGTTAGTTTACATCTAAAACTTAAAATGAAGAAATTATAATAAAAACCCCGTAGCACCGACCTTATTTGATCAACTTCTGGCTCAGTCACCCTACATGCTAAGAAGTATATATAAAATGAAAAAAACAGAAAACTTACAAACAAATGATTAGGTGGCAAAAATGAAATTAATATGCAAGAAATAATATTGTAAAACTAAAAGTGTTACCTTTATAGGCAAAAAATTACGTAATGTCCCTTATTGCAACAAAGTTTTTAGTCGTAAGCCGTGACACTGGTTAAAAATATTTCGTTTAGAATAAGTAAATATTTTTTCCTTAACAGGATAATTAAAGGAATGAGCAGGAAAATATGGATGCAAGAACAGGAACAAAAGAACTAAAAAGGAGAGTAATCAGAACTAAAAAGAAGAGTAATCAGAATACACGATGACCAAATAAAACTGTCCTGTTTATAAGGCACTCAGAAGTAATACATTAATTTACTTTCAGAACTTTTTAGGTGCGTTCGTAATTATGTAAATACATACTAGCACCTATAGTTGCCGACTGGTCCGCCGTCTGTTTCCATATAAAAGCGCAAAAAACTGCCCAACCGAATGGTTTGAAATTTAATATACATCATCGATGCAGATTTTTTCCGATTTATTTCAAATTTTATGAAAATCGAATCAAAACAGAAAAAGGCATAGATAACAGTTTCCTTCATTCTATTAAATTCTATCATACGTAATTTATTCAATGAATCCCATGATAGGTAATGATACTAGGTTGCCATGGTAATGACGTCCTATTTAACGATTAAATGCCTGATTTTTCAAAAATCATTGTAATAATGTTTTTCGGCTTTCATTTTTAAAATAAATCATGGGAAAAATACTTTAAAAAATCATATTTTGTTTTAAGTATAGTTTACAGCTAAAAAACAGTTTGTTACTAATCGACAATACTGGTGTTTAATGGAAAAATAATTTCCCTTTATAAAATTCTATAATATTAAACACACAAGAATTTTAGGAACTATAATAAGAAATAAATTTCACTTGCTCACTGCAGGTCAAAATTGTTATTATTTGAATCCCAATGAAAAAGGCGTGAGTAAGTTAGATAAAATTGGGACTTACCCGTTCTTCAGGATACTTATCTATTTCGGTGTAAATCCACATTTTGTGTAATCCAATATAATGGTTTCCCAATGTAATGTGTTAGTTGTCATATTTTTAATCAACCACTCTCTATAACCTCCTTTGACAAAAAAAAATTGTAGACTATTATATCAAATGAATAAGCAGTGGTAACACTTTAAGCTATTTAATTCACATTGTTTAAATTGTGAAAAAGAGAGAGCATTTTTCATCCCTCTTCTCTGGAATAACTACATTTTCAGAATGAAAAAATATTTACATTATAAGATAATAAATCAGTAATAATAATTGTAATAGCAATATCATAATAATAATAATAAATCAGTTTAATGTCTATGAGTCACTCAACAAGTCATTATCTTTATCAAGGTTTTCAAGGTTAAATACATTTTTCACATTTGAAAAGATTTATGGCTGAGGTGAAATGACGCATTATTTATGTAACTGAGAAAATTATCTTTATCACGGCTAATTAGCTTGATTTATATCCATCAACTCCTCCTTAATTTCTGAAGTTTCATTCTCACACAAATTTAAGTTCCTTCTATGGGTTTGAAAAACAGGTTTGGGAACTGGTTTCGTAAACAGGTCTGCTATCATCAATTTGGTTGGGCAGTACTTTAGGTTGATAGTCCCTTCTTGCTTTAGTTGTTTTATCAGGTGGAACCTAATTTCAATATGTTTAGTCTTACTTGAGTGCTTTTCTAATTCTATCATCTTGATCGTGGACTGGTTGTCTTCATATAGGTCTATAGGTAAGGTTTGCTTTAGGTTTAATTCTTCCAGTAGATTGACTAGCCACTTTATTTCAATTGCTGCATTTGCTGCTGACACATACTCGGCCTCTGCCGATGATAATGCAATGCAGGATTGTGGTCGACCACTGTATGGGATTTCTTCCTAACATGTATAGGTTCCCACTCGTTGATTTTCGTGAATCTACATCTCCTCCCCAATCTGCATCCGCATAAACTTCAAGTATCGGTTTCTTTTCTCCGCTCAGAACTAGACTATAATTTTTTGTAGTCTTTAAATATCTTATCACTCTTTTTACTGCATTCCAGTCTTTCATTCTTGGTGATTCATTTCTTCTGCTAAGAATGTTTACTGCTGCACAGATGTCAGGTCTGCTTATAGTTGCTAGATATAGAAGTGCTCCTATGGCTTGTCTTTAATATGTGTTGTTTGGTAAAATGTTATCCTCATCATTAAAGCGTGTGTAATTTGTTTCCATGGGTGTGCTACACGGTTTTGCGTCTTGCAAATTAAATTTATTGATTAATTCTTCTATTTTCTGAGTTTGATTTATCATGTAGCTTTTATTTACTTTTTTAATGTTCATAGATAGGTAGTTACTGATGTCACGTAAATCTTTTAGCTCGTATTCTTTATTTAAGCTCGCGATTACTTCCTCTATTATTTCGTCTTTTCCAGCAATTAAAATGTCGTCTACGTATGTTATTATGTATGTTGTGTTATCGCCCCTTTTTCGCGAAAAAATGGTTGGGTTGGGTTGATTTTTGACAGCCAATTATCTACACGAGGGATATAGGCCCGGGGTGAGTGCCCTCCGTGGGGGTCTTTCTAAGGGAACCTAATCCGTATTAACGCATGGAAGATCCACGGCTCGAAGAAAACCACGAAAACTCCGAACGATTAGGCCGACGGGCGCGATTGGGATCGAACCCAGCAACTCCCGTCTACCAGCTTCGAGAGCAGAACCTCTCGGCCACTGGTGGGGCCGCGAAAAAAAGGCATGAGTCAAATTTGCTCTGACTGAAATTCATCTTTTTTAGTGTTTCTGTGATTTTATTATGCTACGCTCTCGCGGCTTGTTTAAGTCCGTATATGGCTTTGTTTAGCCTACATACTTTATTTTCCTCATTTGGTTTAGCGAAACCTTCTGGTTGTGACATATATATCTCCTCCTCAAGCTCTCCATGTAAGAACGCGGTGTTAACCCGAGAGTAGTCGCGACATTTTTTAGAACGTTAGTAGTCGCGTTCGGTTTATTTGCCGCCGTTACCAGCAGGCCGAAAACGAAGGGGAAACTTGCCGGTGTTATCAGATGATCGAAAACGGATAACGTAGGGTGAAAATATTGACTGAACTTTAAAAGATTACAGCACTTATTCATTTTACAACTTTTTACAGCAATTATTTATTGCACTCAAGTATATATTCAGTTGGCATCTAGATAAATGTTCTTATAACTCTTTCTTCGTTTTGCATAAATACTTAAAAGTAAATAGTAAATGATTTGGTTGAATTTCTGATGTTACTATGAATCAATAATTAGTAGGAAAACATTTTCGAATCTGAATCTAAATTCCTGATAGGGGTATTTTTTTTTTTTTTTTTGGAAGGACAGAATCAGAGTCAGGTAGATTTTTATGATACTCCGGCACTCTCTATCCATTTAATAAAATAAAATTAATAAATTTAGCATCAATATATTACACTGACATTAAATTGAACAATTAAATTGAAAGTAAAAATGGAACCTATGACATGCAACAGAAAATCAAATACAATACCACTAATTCACCAGCATATTGCGGACGATTAATTCATTTAAAACATATGAAAAACCATCAAATTTGATGCAATAAACAATTAAAGACAATATATATATATATATATATATAAACTTTTTGTACAATAATACCATTGAAAAATAATGAAAAATGACCAATAATTATGAAATCACAAACACCACATAAACCAAATATTATTAAAAATGTATAATTATATAAATATATATATATATATATAATACAGAAAAAGGTAAAAAATACTTAACTTCGAAATTATAAATGTAAATGTTGTAACTACGTTTTATTTATTTATTTATTTTGTGGTGTGTCTGTGTGTGTATCAGGGGGGAGAGGAGGGGGGGGTCGCGAGATTTTGTGATTAAATCCATTTTTCAAATGAAAATGCACGATTTGTAGATTTTTACTTATTTCAGGGTGGGATCAGTGCCCTTGAATAAAAATCTGGATACGAACTTAGCTTATATAAAGCAAATAATAAATAAGTTATTGAAATTATATATTTAATTTAAATACATTTGCAATTGTAGATTTAAATCCTAAGATGGATAAATTATTTCAATTAATAGAATCATTGAAAGGTTCATTTTAATAGGGATGTATTTTAGAGCAACTATTTAATTAAAATAAATATTCAATTGTACATTTCATAATAAGTTATTAATGATATAATTTATTGTTTTATAAAAACATTCATTAAAATAATAAAAACAATAAGAAAATTTTCTCCGAATTTAAATAAATATGCAGCAATAATTTAATTTAAATGAATTTTCTCTCATATTCTGGAAAACATTATTCTGAAAAATAGTTTGAACAATTGATGAAGGACAACAAATTTAAATTTGCTAGATATCGTCTCCAAGCCTCTATTGGATTTCAATAATAATAATAAAAGAAAAACATTTTCTGCGGCATTGTTAAAAAAATATGTTTTTACTTACAGTATGAAAATTTAACAATAGATAAATTTTAGAAAAATACTTAAAATATTTTTTAAAATCATAGTATAAACATTCACTGAATTATCCAAAAGATATTTTTATTTCCGTAATTTCTAACCTACATTATAAAATTCTCATTATTTTTCTTGTTGTACAAATAAATTATATGGATGTTCTTCGCAGATATACATACTACATTTCTGAGAAAATTGTTTTATCTTTCGAATTTGTTTTATTGTACAAAAGCGATACTTTTCAGATTTTGGAGATACGGCAATTTTTTTACTGATTCCTACAAAATTCTCTTCTCTCTTTTTTAATGGTTTGGCATTGTTATTGTCTGTTTTTTTTTAATTTATATGTTCCGGTAATAAATGGAAAGCAAGTTCTTACAAATAATGATGATGAATTTCCCTTTTATTTCCATATTTAAACGATTATCAATTTGAGAATTTATTCGCGCAATATTTGACAATGAAAAAAAAAAAATGTAAGTGACCATCCATCAGTTTTTTGTGCGAACTGACTTCACAACTAATATAATAAAACAATTTTAAGTCACATTCTAAAAGTAAAAAAAGTACTCTAAGAACGGGTAAAATAGTAAGAAAGAAAGAGACGAAATAACAACAGGCAGGGAGTCCGTACTTCGAAGAAACTTTCCCCCACAGATTTCGCGGAAATGGGGAAGGATGAACACGAGGGGGAAAAATTCAACTAACGCAAGTGGTCGCATCGCGGTCATTTAGACCGATTGAAACTTAAGAATTCGATAAAATGCTAAGGAATAGCAGGAATGACTTGCAATTTTACTACACAAGAGTGTGAACACTCAAGGTCAGCTACATGGAATTTCGCTATCGTAACTTTAACGGCAAATGAGTTACAGGAAGATAACCAATTTCGGGCGGGGAAAAGACCAACGCGCGACTATTAACGGGTTAATATCGATATGTTTTACATTTAAATTTTGATGCAATGCTGTTATTAATAATGCTCTTATTGTTGTATATGACACGACTGGTGCATAAGTTTCATCATAATCCTTCCCGAATTTTTGTGAATATCCTTTTGCAACTAAACGTGCTTTATATTTTTGGATTTTTCCTGTGTTGTCGCGTTTTAGTTTGTAGGTCCATTTGCAGCCTCTTATTCTCCTATTTGGTGGAGGTTCTACAATTGACCAAGTTTTGTTTTTCTTTAGGGAGTTCATTTCGCTTTTCATTGCATCTATCCAATTTTGTTTATCCTTAAAATTTTCCATGTTTTCGATTTCCTCATAATTTTTTGGTTCAGTAGCGTTTTTGTTCTTAACCATGTATATTAACCTATCAGGAAGTACACCTTTATTAATTCTTTCTGATCGTCTAAGTTCTGCTACTGGTTGATTGGACGTGGATGGTGTCCATAGCTATTTGAAATTTCTATTTCTACAAAGTTTTCGTTAACCCGATTTTCATCTTGTTTTGGTTTGTTTTCTACTTTCTCGTTTCTATATTTAAATTTGTTTTTGAGAAATTTAACGGTTCTCGCGATCTTTATTTCATTTCCTCCTACATATATTCTATATCCTTTGGATTCATTATCATATCCGACTAAAATTCCCTCTATAGCTTTATCGTCTAATTTTTGTCTTCTAGCTTTATTGATATATGCGAAGGCTTTGCAGCCAAATACCCTAACGTAACTTAAGTTTGGCTGTCTGTTTGTCCATAAGTCGTATGGCGTCTTTTCATTTGCTTTTGTCGGTAGTCTGTTTTGCAAATGATTTGCTGTGCAAATTGCTTCCCCCCAGAACTTTAATGGTAAATTTGATTCACTTAACATTGTCCTTGCCATTTCAACTAACGATCTATTTTGCCTCTCTGCCACACCGTTCTGGCTTGCGCAATATGGAACTGTGTGTTGATGTTTTATCCCATTAGCCCTGAGGTAATTTTCTATTTCATCTGATGTGAATTCCCCTCCGTTATCTGTTCTAATTGCTTTCGTTTTTTCTCCAAATTTTTTGCTAATTAACGCGATGAATTCTTTAAGTTTTTCGTAAACTTCACTTTTTCTAGACAATAGGTATATGATCGTAAATCGTGAGTAGTGATCAATAAAAGTCAAAAAGTATGATTTCCCCCCTATTGTTGGTGTTTGAAAAGATCCGCACACGTCGGAGTGAATGAGCTGGAGTCTTTTAGTTGCTCTATACTCTGCAATTTTTGGATAGGGTTCATCAGTTAATTTTGCCTTAATGCACGGTTCGCAATCTATGTTATGCTTACAGTTGTTTATTTGGATTCCTGTAGCTAATTCCTTTTGCGTAATTTCTTTAATTGATGTTAAATTTCTATGTCCTAACCTACGATGCCATAATTCTAGGCAATTTTTGTTGTTGCAGCTTTGTGCTATGTTTGCATAGCTTTGGAATGCCAACTGAACTTCGTATAGGTTATTTACTTTTCGCGCTTCTAAGCATATTTCTCCGTTAAGTTTGAACATACATCTATCATTTCTGAATATAATATCACATCCATTTTGCGTCGCTTTGCTAACCGATAATAAATTTGTTTCGATTTCAGGTACTAGTAATACATTTTTAAGTGTTATTTCATGAACTTTGTTGTCTGATGTTCGCGTTTTTATATTTACGTCACCTGACCCGTAACTGATAAGTTTTTTTCCGTTTGCGATGGTTACATTTGTTTTTTCGCGTGATTTTATTTCTGTAAACATTGATTCTGAACACATAATATGGCTTGAGCTGCCACTGTCTACTATAAATGTTTTGTTTTCAATTCCTTGTGTTATAAAGGCGTAATTTTTATTTTCGCTCGCCCTCCATGTATTGTTTTCACTTTCAGAGTGACTGTACCTACGGTTTGATTCTGGTGTTTGTTCACTTCTAAAATTGTTTTCACTCTTTTGAAAAACTAGTGATGTAGAGTAATGTTTTTTGTTTGGTCTAATGTGCTGATTTTGTTGTGTATTTTGTGTTTTGGCTTTATTATGCCAACATTCCTGGGTATAATGGTTTCTCATCCGACAATTGGAGCAGTATTTATTACTTGTTTTGTTGTTGTAATTTTTCTGTGCTTTAAATGCTCTGGCAGGATTTTCTGTTTTCTCATTATTATCATATCGTCAGTTATATTCGTCAATAAGTTTAGACTTAATAAATGATGGTGTGAGTTGATTTTCTTCTCTCGACTCAAGGGCAGTAATAAGAGTATCATAAGATTGGGGTAGGGAGCATAATAACAGTGCAGAAATGTGGTTATCATTTATAACTTCTCCTATGGCCGCTAATTTATCTACTAATTCCATTATTTTTGTGATATGATTAACAACGTTGCCACCTTCCGCTAATTTAATCCCGTAAAGTTTTCTTAAGAGATAAAGTTTGCTAGACAAATTATGTCGCTCATGGATTTCACGCAAAGCTTGCCAACTTTGTCTGGCTGTCTGTAAATTTTTAACATGAGTAATCTGACTATCATCAATTGTTAGATTAATTAGTGCACGGGCATTCTTATCACTTTTGGACCAAGCGTCCGTAATTGGATTAGGCGGTTCTTCCGTAATTACATGAAATAAGTCTTCTTTAGTTAACATCATTTCGGCCTTGAATTTCCAAATCGAGTAGTTCGTAGCTGTAAGTTTTTCAATTGCTAAATTATCTTTAGAAGCTGCCATTTTCTTAACTTTTGGTTACTTACGTGTTACCGTAAAAAGTTCTTCCAACTTTTCTTTTTGAAAGTTTAAAAGTTTATTTATCAAATATCTGATATTTCAGATTTCAGTGGAGGCTATTTAATTTATTTATTTTTATTCAGTGATCAGTAATCATAATCTTGTTATTATTTGAATCCCAATGAAAAAGGCTTGAGTAAGTTAGATAAAATTGGGACTTACCCGTTCTTCAGGATACTTATCTATTTCGGTGTAAATCCACATTTTGTGTAATCCAATATAATGGTTTCCCAATGTAATGTGTTAGTTGTCATATTTTTAATCAACCACTCTTTATAACCTCCTTTGACAAAAAAAAATTGTAGACTATTATATCAAATGAATAAGCAGTGGTAACACTTTAAGCAATTTAATTCACATTGTTTAAATTGTGAAAAAGAGAGAGCATTTTTCATCCCTCTTCTCTGGAATAACTACATTTTCAGAATGAAAAAATATTTACATTATAAGATAATAAATCAGTAATAATAATTGTAATAGCAATATCATAATTATAATAATAAATCAGTTTAATGTCTATGAGTCACTCAACAAGTCATTATCTTTATCAAGGTTTTCAAGGTTAAATACATTTTTCACTTTTGAAAAGATTTATGGCTGAGTTGAAATGACGCATTATTTATGTAACTGAGAAAATTATCTTTATCACGGCTAATTAGCTTGATTTATATCCATCAAAAATAGGGTATTTCGCAAGCTCTCAAACAAAACAAAAAGAACAAGTAGCAACAATTGAAAAAATAAATCTATCTTTATTCTTAAACAGCACAAGTGTTGCCATCTACATGTTGAAAATCGATTTAATAATATTTTCAGAATGTATTTTATTGGCAACATTAGGCATTATATCTTCAATATTATTCTAATAGTATTTTAGAGCCTAAATTGGGTATGTTGCCGAAAAGCAACACCAGGCATTTAAGTGTTGAGATGGAGTCATGTTATTTCCGTATTACTAAATTTAATATATATATATAATCGTAATAAATTTTGTAACAAATGAATTTTTGCATAAGAGTGCAACAGCTATTGCACCCAGATCTGAATATTTATAAAACTAGTTATAGTACGCACGCACCTCATTTGTCAGATTTGACGTACAATTTACGACTTGTTTTAAAATACTTTTATCATCTAATATCTATTTAAGTCTAGTAAAAATCATAGTAAATATTTTACCAAATATTCCCTTAATATCGAAAATTTAATCTTGATCGATTTCTTACTCTTGCATTTGCCACTAAATATGTTTGCTAAAAAAAATTAAAAAATAAAACTAAACTAGAAAACGGGAATTCTGCTTTTTCAGAATTTAGTGTCGCCCCCGATGAAAAAAAAAAAAAAAAAAAAAAATGTATATATAAATAGTACAAAACATATTTCAATTTTAAGATTTAAAGCACAAAATTTTATTTTATGTAAAATGACATCATTCGCATCCGCTTAAGAATTTCACATTTACGATCCACTGTTAAACATCTACAGTCAATCATGCATAGGATGTCACTATCTCAAAATAATAAACAAATGCAGCAAAAAGATGCCGTCATTAAAGAAACTGGACAAAAAAAGGCTGTCTAATGATTCATAGGCATTCACTTGTTTGTAACAATAATATAGACGATTTCAGTCGTGACGTCATTCATGACGTTTTGGTTGAAAACTGACTCCAAGCAAACGGTTGCTATGTTGTATTTTCTGTTTTGTTTGTGTGATGCAGCTATATCTTATATCTATATCCCACATCTAAGTGTTTTAATACTTGATATGTACTGGTAACATTTTCCACGATTTATATTTAAAAAGAAATAACGCGTAGCAACCGTTTGTTTGGAGTGAGTTTCCAACCAAAACGCCATGACTGACGTCACACTGAAAGGGTCTACAGATACTTAAAATTAAATATAGTTTATAATAGCTCCATGTTTTATTATTCGTAGAAATTATTCGTTAATATTTTTTTTAAATAGCAGGTATTTTACTTACATTTTATTTCGGTTGTTATGAGAAAATGGCAACAAAAAGATATAATTGCTATTTTTCAACTATTTTCCCTTTACTTTCTATATAAATGGAGTACTTGAATTGCAAAAATTAAACAAATGGTGCTAAAAACTACAAGAAATTAATATTTCAAAAATAAATGGAGATACAGTTTTCAAACAAATTGCATTTAAAAGTACTTTTTTTTCCCCAATACGACGGTATAAACATTGAAAATGTGCGATGCTTAGAAATTAAAAAAATTGCTATAGAGCATTTAATTGTACAATGATACATCTGCTTTGTTTATTGCTATCTTCTGTAAAGTAACGTTATTTTTACCGTTCCGGGGGCTAATAAAAAGCTATGAAACTATGTAATTAAATAGACTAATTGAAATGAAGTAATATCAGTGAAATCAAACAGAGTAATGGAAATATTGTTTCTTAATTTCTCAGAAATTCTTCTGTATTTCTGCATGATTAGAGTCGCATAAAATGCAATTTTGATTTACATTAAATGAAAATGCGTAAAATATAATTAAGATTTAAATATTTATTTTTTAGATTAGAATTCCAATACTTAATTTCTTTCGTCAAATGGTTAATATATATATATTTTTTTACTATTTTTTATTTATATACTAGGGGGCTCTGCCCCTGCAAGCTACGCTCGCCAACCCCCGTTCAGACACCGCAGAATCTGAAAATCTAAAAATCTAATGGGTTTTAAAAATATTAAAGAAGATTAAATTATACTGAAAAAGCTGTGCAGATCTCCCTGTAAACGGGTTTCCATTCAATTCCCTTTGATTGCAAAAATTTAACGGAGAATCAGTTGTTGTTAAGACATCCAATGGTTGTTTTCGTTTTTGATTAAAGAGGATCAGTTAAACATTTGAAAAGAAGCTAAAATAAAATGAATTAAGCATTCAGAGTCTTTGTCAACCGATATTTTAAAACAATCTCTATAACAATAGCCAAAAATCATGTGACTATCATCAACAGTTCCGGGCGGAACACTTTTCTTTTTATACTCTAGGTGCCATTTTGATACTTTAATGTTATCCAGGCACAGGTGATAAGTCGCAAAATATTATTCTATCCCCATCATTTCACCTATATTATAATAGTTCAAGTCATCAAATGCCATAAACAAATACGATCTGATCCCTTCGTCTTTCATATGAAAGTTTGGAACAAATGTCATATACGCCCCCATATTGGCGCGATTTTTTTCCAACGCCAATTTGGGGAACGCGTCAACAGCATAAACAACAACATCCGGCTTACCATATCAAGCAAAATAACGATACTTTGGCGCCAGTTAAGTACCCGTTGCATATATGACATTAATTTTCGTAAAAAAAAAAAAAAAGAATCGCTCCAATATGGGGCCGTATATGACATCTGTGCCGAAAGAAAAGAAAAGCCGGGTGCAAATTTCGCCAATATCTTTTTTTCAACTCGCCAGCTAGCACTTTTTTTATTGTTCGAGTGGTAAATTAAAACATTGATTTGAAGTTGAAATTAAATGTCATGGTTTGCTACATAATTTAATATTTCGCCAGATGTCGCATGTTTGGCATGATTTTTTTTTTTTTTTTTTTTTTTTTTTTTACGAAAATTTGGCGAAAGCCTCGTTTTCGAATACCAGTTACATATGTATTTTTGGTACTACCTAGTTATCCCGTCGACAAAAATCTATCGCGAACTATAAGATTAAATGTCAATAATGCTTGATCGTAAATGTCACATTCACTTGACTTTTAGCAAGTTACATTTGTTTACGTCATCAAGTGATTTTTATTTCGACGTTTTATTTTCATATTTATTAATGTTATACTAATTTATTTGTTCTTTCGTTATTTAAAATAAAAATTTTGTCAATCTGTACAATTTGGCGAGTGGTTTGGCGATTTATATAATTTGCGAAATTGGGTGACGGAATAACTACTACATTGTACCGTATTTTTTAATTATTTTCTATTATTTTCAAAAGGAAATAGCAAAAAAAAATAATTAATTACTATAGAACAAAATAATTTATATAAATTTAAAAAAGAAATAAAATTAAATATACATTTATTATTAAATAAACAACAATAGCCGGGTTACCATCTCTATCAAAATAATGCCATTTGTGCGCCAATTAGGTACCCCGGTGCGTATATGACATCTGTGTTGTCTATTTTTTTTTTTTTTTTTTTTTTTTTTTTTTTTTTTTTTTTTTTTTTTTTTTTTTAAAGAAGTGAAAGCCATCAATTTAAATGTTTCATTTTCAAATGAAAGATTTGTATTTAATAAAATGATAACGATTTACAAAAAAAGCATACATAGATTTAAAGAACGCCCAACTGTCGCCAAATTAATTTAAAATAGTAACCTTTTCTGAATTATGAAAAAAAAATTCTGTTATGATTAAAATTTGAGTTGCCATCATTAGAAAAAATGTATTTAAAATTAGAAAAAAAATTAATATTTCGAAAACTAATTCGAATTTAAAAATTCTAATACCAGTTTTGAGATCTGTGGATCAACACAGATTTTTAGTGTTAATTTCATCGCAAAGTATTCCATATTTTAGGAGAAATCGCCGTGAAACAAAATCAGTTGTTTAATCGGTCGATTCAAATAATCGATATATTTCAGGCGTTTCATAAATTCGTTTCATTAGGATTTTATATATACTAGGGGATCGTACCCGGGCTTCCCGGGTTACAGAATATAGGTGAAAACCATTTTATAAAATTGAAAAGTAATATATATATATACCGGGTGTCCCAAAAAGGACTGACTGATTTTAAAATTCAATAACTTGCAAAAGGTGACAGATATTTAAAAAATTCTTGCAAGAGGGTTATGCATAAGGTCAAAAGTTTTTTTACAGTGATTTTCAATTTTAGTTCGAATTACAAACAATAGATGGCGCTGCGATCAATAGACGCTGAATTCAGGCTCAATTTTTGGTACTTCGTGGCCCGGATAATACATTTCCATCTCCTTTTTCAGCATGGAACAAGAGAAAGGACCAGAAATCGAGCCTGTATTTAGCGACTATTGCTTACAGCGCCATCTATTGCTTGTAATTCGAACTAAAATCGAAAATCACTGTAATAAAACTTTTGACCTTATGCACAACCCTCCTGCAAGAAATTTTTAAATATCTGTCACCGTTTGCAAGTTATTGAATTTTAAAATCAGTCAGTCCTTTTTGGGACACCCGGTATATATATATGTATATATATATATATTTACACGCAATATATTTTTTTGATTGGACACTAAAAATAAAAAGCATATTTCATATGAAATATATGGATTATACAATCAAATAAACTTTTGAAATTAATCAAAAGCGATTTTCTCGTATTAGCCGCATGCTAAGAGTTATTAGCCAAAGATTTTGCTGTTTACGGCATCATCTTATTTTCTGATAATTTCAGAGCTTTAAGCGCGTAGTTCAATTATATGTCTGTTAAATTTGTGTTTTATTTGTATTATTTTATTTATTTAATCATACAGGAAGTTTTATTTTTGTTTACGGAAAATTAGTCGTAAGAAAATGATGAACACTTTATGATGTTTTAAGAGCAAACGGATTAATCTATCTTAATCGAGCTCCGCGCGATAGAGATAAATTTAAAAATTAACCTCTCATATTCGCAATCACCCTTTTTAAAAAATTGGTGCTTTAATTTGATCATTTTAAAATCATTTTTGCCAGCAAAATCTTTGCATGTGAACAGTCGTACTTTTAACTTAAGATTCTAATCTCAGAGCCAGAAAGTAAAATTGCCGATTTTTTTTTTTTTTTTTTTTTTTGACGCATTTGTGTTAAAAAGTTTAGTTTTATCTAAGAAAATAATCATTTTCTTTAAAATATGAAGACATTTTCACTTACTTAAGCATTTCACCTATGTCGCACAAATATTCTTTAAAACACTTTTTTTCTTTTCTTTTTTTTTTTTTTTTTTTTTGTAAAGTTAAATTGCAATAAACTAAAAATTATTTAATTGATAAATAAAAACATAATAAAGCCAAGACTCTTCGGGTTTTTTAACAGACGATATTCTTGACATAGCACGTATTTTAATTTCAATTTTTTCCAGTTTTTATGAGAAAATGGCAACAAAAAATATATCAATCTACTATTTTCCCTTTATTTTCAACAGAAATTGATAACTTCAGTTGCCACGATTACAAAAAAAGTAATAAAAACTACAAAAAAATTAATATCTTAAAATTAAATTAAGATACAGCTTTCAAACAAATTGTATTTAAAAGAGCATTTTTTTCCTTATACGGCTGTGTAAAAATTTTAAATGTGCGATGTTTAGAAGTTTAAAAATTTGCAGTACAGAAAATTTCAAAGCCAAAATTTTATTTCAAATTTCAAATTGTTGCCATTCGCAAAATGACGTATGCGTTACCTACAGATATGTTTGACCTTATATAGATAGGGTAGATTTATCTGTTTGAACAACTCATTTAAATGTTAATTAAGTAGGTTTTTGAATCAAAATAACTTGTTTACTGAAAAAAACAACCTTTTTAGGTGCGTTCGTAATTATATAAATACGTAGCACCTATAGTCGTCGTTCAGTCCGCCTGTCTGTCCGTCCGTCTGTCCGTCTGTCCGCATATAACAGAGCAAAAACTACCCGACCGAATGGTCTGAAATTTTAAATATACAATTGTTGCAAAATTTTGTCGAGTCATTTCAAATTTTATGAAAATCGGATGTATAGTTTAATTACAGGGACATTCAAAAGTTTTTCTTTACATTACGGCCAATGGGAAAAATTATTGCAAGTGAAATTTAATTATGTTACAGCCTTCCGAATGGTCTGAAGTTTTTAATATATAATTGCTGCAAAATTTTGTCGAGCCATTTCCAATTTTATGAAAATCGGATGTATAGTTTAATTACAGGGACAGCCAAAAGTTTTCTGTTACATTACGGCCAATGGGGAAAAAATATTGCAAATGCATTTTAATGATTTTACAGCCTTCCGAATGGTCTGAAATTTTAAGTATATAATCGCTGCAAAATTTTTTCGAGCCATTTCAAATTTTATGAAAATCGAATGTATAGTTTAATTACAGGGACAGTCAAAAGTTTTCCGTTACATTACGGGGAATGGGAAAAAATTATTGCAAGTGCATTTTAATGATGTTACAGACTATGCACTTATGAAGCGCAAAAAAATATACATTCAGTACAATATGGGGTGCAAAAAATAATTATAAAACTAGTTATAGTACGAACGCACCTCATTTGCCACGTTTGACGAGCATTTCCAACAAGTTCTTATTAGGATTGTTTTTCATAAAAAAATTACTAATATATAAAGAATTAAACAATATAAATCGCAACAATGTGAATTGTAATATATATATATATATAGAATAAATACGGGACATGGACCACGCTTTTTCTTCGCTTTCTAAAACCCATATATTTACATATATTTTACTTTACATGGTATATCTTATACTATAATGCGAGCAAAAATTGCGTGTGTGTGTGTGTGTAAATTTTATCAAGAAAACGGCTCTAACGATTTTGATTAAATTTTGCAACCTACCGTTTTCGGGCACGAAAAGACCATTGGGATGGGTCTCGTGTTCGAGAAAATTCGATTAATGGGTCATTTTGGGTCATAATGGGTCAGGATAAAGCTAATTATATCTAAAGAACGGCTCAATCGATTTTGACTACATTTTGTATCTAACCATTTTCGGGCAAGAAAAGACCATTGGGCTAAGTCACATGTTCGAGAAAATTCGATTAGTGGGTCATTTTTGGGTCACCGTGGGTCAAGCTAAGTTTATCTAGATAACGGCTCTATCGATTTTGACAAAATGTTTCACCCTACTGCTTTCGGGCACGAAAATACCATTGGGATGGGTCTCGTGTTCGAGAGAATTCAATTAGTGGCTCATTTTGGGTCATAATGGGTCAGGATAAATCTAATTATATCTAGAGAACGGCTCAATCGATTTTGACTGAATTATGTATCTAACCATTTTCGGGCACGTAACGTCCACTGGAATGGGTCTTGTGTTCGAAAAAATTCGATTAGTATGTCATTTTGGGTCATAATGGGTCGGGGTCAAGCTAATTATATCTAAAGAACGTCTCAATCGATATTGACTAAATTTTATAACTAACCATTTTCGGGCACGAAAAAACTATTGGGATGGGTCTCGTGTTCGAGAGAATTCGTTTAGTGGGTCATTTTGGGTCATAATTGGTCAGGGTCAAGCTAAATATATCTAGAGAACGGCTCAATCGATTTTGACTAAATTTTGTATATAACCATTTTCGGGCACGAAAAGACCATTGGGATGGGTCAGGTGTTCGAGAAAATTCGATTAGTGTCTCTTCGATTAGGGTCACTGTGGGTCAAGCCATTTTTATCTAAAAAACGGCTTTAATGATTTTCACTAAACTCTATATTCTACGGTTTTCGACTAAGAGAAGTCCATTGGGCTAAGTCACATTTTCGAGAAAATTCGATTAGTGGGTTATTTTTTGGTCACCGTGGGTCAAGCTAAGTTTATCTAAATAACGGCTCTAACGATTTTGACGAAATTTTGCACCCTACTGTTTTCGGGCACAAAAAGACCATTCGGATGGGTCTCGTGTTCGAGAAAATTCGATTAGTGGGTCATTTTGGGTCATAATGGGTCAGGCCAAGCTAATTATATCTAGAGAACGGCTCAATCGATTTTGACTAAATTTTGTATCTAACAATTTTCGGGCACGAAAGGACCATTGGGATGGGTAATGTGTTCAAGAAAATTCGATTAGTGGGTCCAGCTAAGTTTATCTAGATTTCGGCTCTACGATTTTGACGAAATTCTGTAATTTATCGTTTTCGGGCATGAAAAGACCATTGGGATGGGTCACGTGTTCGAGAAAATTCGATTAGTGTGTCATTTATGGGTCAGGGTCAAGCTAATTATATCTAAAAAACGGCTTAATACATTTTCACAAAATTTTTTAATATACGGCCGTTTCTGGTCATGATATGACCATTGGGCTAAGTCACATTTTCGAGAAAATTCGATTAGTGAGTCATTTTGGGTCACAATGGGTCAGGGGCGAGCTAATTGTATCTAAAAATCGGCTTAACCGATTTTGACTAAATTTTGTATTCTACCGTTTTCGGGCTCGAGAAGACCATTGGGCTGGGTCGCATGTTCAGGAAAATTCGATTATTTAGTCATTTTGGGTCACAATTGGTCAGGGTCAAGCTAGTTGTATTTAAAAAGCGCTTCAAAACATTTTGACAAAATTTTGTAGTATACGGCTTCCGGGCATGTTAAGACCATTGGGCAGGATAGCATTCAAGAACATTCAATCAATGCGTCATTTTGGATCCTAATGGATCAGGATCAAGCTAACTGTATCTAAAAACGGCTCAAAACATTTTAACAAAACTTTGTACTACACCGTTTCTTTACAAGATAAAACCATTGGGCTGGGTCGCATGCTCAAGAAAATTCGATTAGTGGGTCATTTTGGTGATAATTTATCGGCGTTAAGCTAACGGCATCTCCAAAATGTTTTTTGTTATACCATATCACAGTACAAAAAGACCATTGAAATAGCTCACATGTTCGATAAATATCGGTTAGTGGGTTTTATAATCAACGTGGGTCAAGCTTATTTTATCTGAAAAACGACTAACGATTTTCACTAAATTTTGTATTCCATCGTTTAAAGGCTCGAGAAGAACATTGTGTTAGGTCGCATGTTCGAAAAAATTCAATTAGTGGGTCATTTTGGGTCACTATGTCTCAGTGTCAAGCTAATTGCATCTAAATCAGCAAGAATGATTCAGTGGGAATAATATATCGAGATAAACACAAAGCTAATTTTGACCGAGTTTAGCTCAGTCATTCCTGGTAGTATGTATAGTGCATGATGTTTCTTTAAGGAGCCCTAATACAGGAGTTCAATCTTTAAAGGAATTTCTTTTATATATTTTTTTAATTTTTATTATATGGTCCATCTTACCTTACTACTTCGGGTATGATGGACCACAGTAAAATATTGAAAGAATAGCGCATATTTTTAATTTATTAAAGCTTAATTTCATTACATAAAAATTAAATGAACTTACAATTAAATTACTCAACGTTAAACTCACATGATTTATTATTTAACCTTTTAATATATACCTATATGAATTAAATTTGTTTCTTGAAATCTTAATATTTTAACAGATTTAAAGATTTTTTGTGAAAATGAATAATATCTATGAGTTAGGATAAATTTGTAGTAACTTATTTTATGCTATTTCATTTCTTCCCACAATTATCGCATGGTACTGAAAACCAAGAACATTCTTCAGGAAGCCAACTCAAACAAGAAACACACTTTGTCTCGTATACTTTTTGTTTCGTCTCATTGTAATTTTCGCTAGATCCTACACATTCGTTTTCGTTCCAATCTTCTAAATACTCATCCCCGTCATCACACATTTCTTGAATGTTTATATCCATGTCAGAAGCGACCCTTATCTCAAATAGATAATCGGAATTGCCAGAAAACAGAAAAATACAATCTCTTACTATTTTAAATTCAGCTCTTTAAAAACCTAAATCTGAAATTTAAGATTGTAATGTCTATCTCTCCCGACAGAAAACTGTTTCCATCTCTACCGTCTACACATTGTCCATCTGTCCTGATTGCCTACGTCAGAAGTATAACCCACACCGACTGCAGATATTACGCATTTTAGGTTGTTTAGAAGCCTAAATGCTTCCCAAGTTTACATCATTGAAACTAGATAGATCACGTATAAACAAAAACATTTAAATGTATTCTTATAACTATATAAATAAATTATTTGGTTTGCCAAATACAATAATGATTTTCAGCTGAAAAATTATTATGTTTTATTTAGATGCGAAAAGTTGCACTCCATACAAAATATCTTTAAGTGTCTGTCTAAGACATCTGCACCATTTGCACCAGACTCATTAACGAAATACTTGACTGCTCATCTCACCCTGTGATCCATTTATGCCCATTAGAGACTAACCTAATGTCCTTTACTAATATAGGTAGTCGGAATTTTCCCAAAACAGAAAAACACCATCCTTTATTATTTTAAATTCAGCTCTTTAAATAGCTAAATTTGATTTTCAAGAATATATGGCCCATCCCTCCAGACAGACTTGGCCCATTTCTCCCGTCTAGATATAGTCCATCTCTCCCGATCGCCTAGATATGAATCATAACCCTCCCCGACTCTACACTGTCGATATTACAGCGCCATTTTGCGTTATTTCGAAGCCCAAATATTCCCCGAGATTGCATTATTAAAACTACATTAGCAGGAATGACCGAGCTAAGCTCGGTCAAAATTAGCTTTGTGTTTATCGCGATATATTATTCCCACTGAATCATTCTTGCTGTTTTAGATGCATTTAGCTTGACCCTGAGCCATAAGTGACCCAAAATGACCTACTAATCGAATTTTTTCGAACATGCGAACTAACACAATGCTCTTCTTGAGCCTGAAAGCGATGAAATACAAAATTTAGTGAAAATCGTTAGTCGTTTTCTAGATAAAATAAGCTTGACCCACGTTGATTCAAAAATGACACACTAACCAAAATTTATCGAACATGTGACCTATTCCAATGGTTTTTTTGTACTGTGAAACGGTATGATAAAAAAAAAATTGTGAAAATCTTTTGAACCTTTTTTGAGTTACAGTTAGCTTGACCCCAACACATTATCACCGAAATGACCCACTAATAGAATTTTCTTGAGCATGTGCCCCAGTCCAATAGATTTATCTTGTCCAGAAAACGTATAATATAAAGTTTCGTCGAAATCGTTTGAGCCGTTTTTTAAATACAGTTAGCTTGACCCTGACCCACTGTGACCCAAAATGAACCACTAATTGAATTTTCTCGAGCATGCGACCCAGCCCAATAGTTTTATCTTGTCCAGAAACGGTGTAATACAAAGTTTTGTCAAAAACGTTTGAGCCGTTTTTTTTTAGATACTGTTAGTTTGATTCTGATCCATTAGGACCCAAAATGACCCACTCATTAAATTTTCTTGAACATGCGACCCTGCACAATGGTCTTAGCATGTCCTGAAACGGTTTTATACAAAATTTTTCAAAATGTTTTGTACAGCTTTTTAAATACAGTTAGCTCTACCCAGACCCATTTTTACCCAAAATGACCCACTAATCGAATTTTCTTGAATATGAGACCTAGCCCAATGGTCTTCTCAAGCTCAAAAACAAAGGAATACAAAATTTAGCCAAGATAGTTTAAGCCGTTTTTTAGATACAATTAGCTTGACTTAACCCATTGTGACCCAAAATGACCCACTAATCGAATTTTCTCGAACATGTGACTAAGCCCAATTCTCTTCTCATGACCAGAAACGGTATAATATAAAATTTGTTCGAAATGTTTTGAGCATTTTTTTAGATTCAATTAGTTTGACCCTGACCCATTGTGACCCAAAATGACACACTAATTGAATTTTCTCGAACATGTGACTTAGCCCAATGGTCATCTAGTGTCCAGAAACGGAATATTACAAAATTCTGTGAAAATGTCTTGAGTCTTTTTTTTACATTCAATTAGCTTGACCCTGACCCATTCCGAGCCAAAATGACCCACTAATGGAATTTTCTCAAACATGTGGCTTAGCCCAATGTTCATCGCATGCCCAAAAACGGTATATTACAAAATTTTGTGAAAATATCTTGAGCCGATTTTTAGAAATAATTAGCTTGACCCTGACCCATTATGACCCATAATGACCCACTAATCGAATTTTCTCGAACATGTGACCCATCCCAATGGTCTATTCGTGCCCGAAAATGATAGATTATAAAATTTCGTCAAAATCGTTAGAGCCGTTATCTAGATAAACTTAGCTTGACGCACGGTGACCCAAAAATGACCCACTAAACGAATTTTCTCGAAAATGTGACTTAACCCAATGGTCTTCTCGTAATCCAAAACTGTAGAACATAGAGTTTAGTGAAAATCGTTAGAGCCGTTTTTTAGATAAAAATTGCTTGACTCACAGTGACCCGAAAATGAACCATAAATCGAAATTTCTCTAACATGTGACCTAGCCCAATAGTCTTCTAGTACCCGAAAACGGTTGGATACAAAATTTAGTCCAAAATCGATTGAACCGTTCTTTAGATATAATTACCTTGACCCCGACCCATAATGACCCAAAATGACCCACTAATTGAATTTTCTCGAACATGTGACTTAGCCCAATGGTCATCTAATGTCCAGAAACGGAATATTACAAAATTCTGTGAAAATGTTTTGAGTCGTTGTTTTTACATTCAATTAGCTTGACCCTGACCCATTCTGACCCAAAATGACCCACTAATCGAATTTTCTCAAACATGTGGCTTAGCCCAATATTCATCGCATGCCCAAAAACGGTATATTACAAAATTTTGTGAAAATATCTTGAGCCGATTTTTAGAAATAATTAGCTTAACCCTGACCCATTATGACCCATAATGACCCACTAATCGAATTTTCTCGAACATGTGACCCATCCCAATGGTCTTTTCGTGCCCGAAAATGATAGATTATAAAATTTCGTCAAAATCGTTAGAGCCGTTATCTAGATAAACTTAGCTTGACCCACGGTGACCCAAAATGACCCACTAAACGAATTTTCTCGAAAATGTGACCTAACCCAATGGTCTTCTCGTAATCCAAAACTGTAGAACATAGAGTTTAGTGAAAATCGTTAGAGCCGTTTTTTAGATAAAAATAGCTTGACCCACAGTGACCCAAAAATGAACCATAAATCGAAATTTCTCGAACATGTGACCTAGCCCAATAGTCTTAGTACCCGAAAACGGTTGGATACAAAATTTAGTCCAAAATCGATTGAGCCGTTCTTTAGATATAATTACCTTGACCCCGACCCATAATGACCCAAAATGACCCACTAATCGAATTTTCTCGAACACGTGACCCATCCCAATGGTCTTTTTGTAACCGAAAACGGTAGGGTGCAAAATTTAATCAAAATCGTTAGAGCCGTTTTCAAGATAAAATTTACATACACACACACATATACACACACAATTTTTGCTCGCATTATAGTATAAGATAGATCACATATAAACAGAAACCTTTAAATGCATGACAATAACCACATGAAAAAATAATTGAACAAAACCAAAAGCAATAATGATTATTAGCTGGGAAAATATTATGTTTTTAAGAAGCAAAAAGTTGCGTGTTATATAAAGTATCCTTAAGCATCTGTCTGAAACAGTTGCACGATCTACCGAGCTATTATTTACCAGGCATCTTTTGGACGCCGCATTAACGAAATATTTGACTGGTACTTAACTTATGTATATTTTCTGTTTTGCAACTAAAAAATAGTAAAAAAAAAAAAAAAAAAACTGTATTACAAATTCCGTTTTTGAAATTCGGAATAATCTCTTTGTTCACGAAGCTAAAGTAATACTGCAAAGGTTCATTCATTGGTTTTTAACAAACAAAATGAGATCATAGATGACAGAAAGACGAACTTTTCTGAAATTGATACTTTAGGGAACTAGAAATTTAGGCTGAAAAATAGGGATCTAAAATTATACATCTCCTTAAAATATCAGTTTCATTGTCATTGATCTAAATTCACACAATCACAAATTTAAGCCCTTTAAACAAGTGAATGATATACGAATCTTGAATATATTTTATTCAAAAGGCTTTAAGATAAACAATAATGAAAATTTCTCAATTTCTTGACCACACTGTCTTGAAGCCATGTCTTGAAGCCAAATTAGCATACGTCTGTCATTAATTTGTTTGCTTTTAAAGCAAAAAACATTCAGGTGTTAAGAAATGAAGTCAAAATGTAAAAAAAAAAAAAGTTTGTTTTATGAGGAAAAGAATAGTGGTCCACATATGTGGAAACAAGTAGCGAAGAGGTTATACATCTAACCCGAGTGTAGTGGCGTCTTTTTCAGAATGTTATTAGTCGCGTTCGGTCATTTTCTCGCCGGCCCCCCGCATATAGAAAATGTAAAAAAAGGTTTTACTTAATTTATTTAATTAATTTTTTACTTAATATTCGAGTATTACATTTCAATGAAGTTATGAATTTGAAGATTACTTAAATTATACATTTTCTTCTTGAGATTTGGAATAATGGGAAAAGGTAAAAATGAACTGACATTAGTAATCGTTGCGTAGACTTTTCCACCAATTTCATCTTTGCTTGTAAAAATGTACCTGAAAGAAAAACAGAGATGTCTTGTTACTTAACTGTGGTGGTGTAGAAACATTTAAAGTGAGCTACATGGTAGTTCTCCAGTGTATTTATAAGGAGATATGAATTAGGAGAAGATAATTTATATGGGTGGCAAAAAACCGACAAGCGGCTACTGCGGGGTTAATAATTTCTTTTTCATACTAGCCATTACCTATGAGCTAAAAATTCAGCAAATGCGTATTTACTGCTTCCAAACCTGAAGAAAAGCGGAAAATAGTATTTTCTAAAAGGACTTTAAAATCTTGAAAAAAATCGATTTTTGGTTTTTTAATTTATTGGACAGCTAATGTTTTTCTGAACAATTTGCCACAAACCGCATCAAATTATTTGTACAATGGCCCTCGTTATAGTAAAAAATTAAAATGTACGTTGGTCTGTTTGAAGAGGTACATTTATGCTTAAATTGATTTTACCGAAAATCGATGTTTTTTTAGTTGCCGCATGATAACTTCAAACGTATTAAAGACAATGATTCGAAACTTTATATATATCTTTACTAGTAGCCCAGTGGTAGAGGAGGGAAAAAAGGCCAAATTTGGAATTAATTAGGCGATAGCTGGAAACTTTTTTAATTCATTTAGTTTAGGTCTAGAATGAATACGCTAAGTTTTCCCCCTCGTAGTAGGTGAGCGTTAGAAAATATGTATAGATTTATAGTAAAAAAACACGTTTTTTTAGATACCATAACAGTATCTCAAACCAGCTAACTCTGTCATAAACATTATCAATACAAATGTTGCAGAGGTTAAAATTCTGAGTAAAATGAGTATCTACACTTAATATTTTTGTTGAACATTAAGGTCACAATTCTACTTTAAAATTTTAGAGCCGTGGTTAGGTGGTTGAACTCAGAATTAATTAGGAGAAAACTGGAAGTTGTTTTAATCCCTTAAGTTTAGGTCTAAAATGAACGTACTATGTTTTGTTCCTCGTATTTGAGTGAATTTTAGAAAATATGTACATATTTATTTTTGAAAAACACGTTTTTTTAATTACCTTAATATATAAAACAGCTAACTCTATAAAAAACATTCTCAATACAAATGTTGTAGAGCTTAAAATTCTGAATAAAATGAGCACCATCATTAATATTTTTGTTCAACGTTACGGTCGGAATTCTATTTCAATTTTTTTTAATCAAGAGCTTGAAGCCAGGAGAGACCAAGTTAACTTAAAAATATCACAAAATTGCGGCCTTAATATTGAACAAACATTTTTAGTGTAGGTACTCATTTTACTCAGAATTTTAGACTCTACATATTTTGTATTGACAATCTTTTTGATAGAGTTAGTGTGTTTTGAGATATTGTTAAATTAACTTGGTCTCTCCCGGCTTCAAGTTCTTGATTAGCGATTAAAGGAAAATTTTGAAACAGAATTGCGACCTTAATGTTGACAAAAATATTAATGATGGTACTCATTTTATTCAGAATTTTAAGCTCTACAACATTTGTATTGACAATGTTTTTTATAGAGTTAGCTGTTTTGAGATATTGTTAAGGTAATTAAAAAAAAAAAAAAACGCGTTTTTCGAAATTAAATATGTGCATATTTTCTAACATTCACCCAAGTTCGAAGAAGCAAACATAGTACGTTCATTTTAGACCTAAACTGAAGGGATTAAAATAATTTCCAGTTTTCTCCTAATTAATTCTGAGTTAAACCCCCTGACTACGGGTCTATAACTTTAAAGTAGAATTGTGACCTTAATGTTCAACAAAAATATTAAGTGTAGGTATTCATTTTACTCAGAAGTTTAAGCTCTACATCATTTATATTGACAATGTTTTTGACAGAGTTAGCTGTTTTCAGATACTGCTATGGTATGTAAAAAAACGTGTTTTTTTACTATAAATCTATACATATTTCCTGACGCTCACCTAATAAGAAGGAGAAAAACATAACATATTCATTCTAGACCTAAACTGAAGGGATTAAAACAATTTCCAGCTTTCCCCTAATTAATTCCGAATTCAACCCCCTAACCGCTGGGCTATACATTATTTTCTTCAAATTGAAATGAAATCTGAGAAATTTGACCAGCAGTATTGAACGTATGGGTATTCGAGAGACAGAAATTATCAAATTTTAATATTTCTATTTTGAAAAAAAAAAAAAAAATAGATTTTCGTTGTTTATTCATTAGATTTTAGTTAATTTTATTTTATAATATTCCTAAACTTATATTAACTGTTTCAAAGTCCTATTGAGTATAGATCTTTTAAAGCAAACTTTTATTGCTAATTTTCTGCTTGGTGTCGAATTAACACCAGCGAACGTTCCAGGCGAATTTAGTTATAACTTAAGAAAAAAAAAAAAAAAAAAAAAATAGAATCATACAATAAAAATTTCAACAGTTAGTTTCTTAAAAGTCACTAAATTTAAAGTATATAGGTGAAAAAATGGGATAAAGAAACTTGGTGACCAAATGACACCAACGGACGTTCTACTATTAAAAAACTAACTTACCTTATTTTTCTAAAATATAATGTCAGCATCCAAAATACTTTTTTCTTTAAGTGTATAATTGCAATATTATTTTTTTACTGCATTAATTCATAAATAATTTATCAATTTTCTACCTATACTAACAACATTAAATGTTCTGCATAGGTTTCTTTAACAATTCGTTCAAATATAAAATAAATGGTTACTGTTGTGTAGGATTTTTTTAGTATCATCCCGTTTATTGCATGTGAAGAATGTATTAAAATGCATTTAGAACTTAACAGATGTAAGTAAATGTCCAAAATAAAAATTGCTCTAAGGCTGTTTTTGTTTTATGTATTTACAAGTAAACAGCTCAGTATTAATGACATAAAGAAAAACAATAGAATATACTACACTCATTGCAGGGTTTCTTTCATTTAGAAAACGTATGTTAAAATTATTTTCTAGGAATTCGCCTATAAAGGTTTTTTTCATAATTTGCGTAATTAGTAATTTTGTCACAGTTATTATTTTTTGTTGTTGTTTATTTGTCGAAATTGCGAATTGGGTCACATTGACCCCATCTTATGCAAACAGGGAATATATGAAAGCTTTCTATCATTCATCGCGTTTCAAGAGAAAAAAAAGAAACTTTTAGGCATCTTGCCAAATGTAGTTCACTAGATGGCGCTGTGGATTTAAATGCAAAGGAGTGCACGAGGTGCCTCCATCATTTTGTTGTTTCTTGTTCTTGAGTTCAGTTGTGTGTAAATTTCGCTATTTAACGAAATTAATCGTCTCGGTTTGTCTATAGAAGAGGCATACGCCTTGTTATTTGATGAAAGTTTTGGTCAAAATACCACATCTTAGGTATTTGCATAATATTTTGATCTTAGTACTGCGACTGTTAATTCCAGTTACATTTCAACGCTGAAATACCACATTACATTAGACATCCAGAACGTCGAAAATGCTGCTATTTTTAACAGTCATGTTTTAGTAATTAGCGGTTATTGGTTAAATTTTTAACCCGGGAGAACTCGCTGCGTGAGTTTTTCTCTCACCATTATACTTTTTTTTCCAGGCTTGCTGGTTGCATAAGAGCGAGGCTGATCTCTCCTGAAACTGCGTGTTATAAAGACATTGTGTGATCTAGTGAGTTTTGGAGATTTTGATTGCAAGTGCTGTTAAAATGGTAATATTTGTGCATTGAATGAGCTACCTATTCTGCCATCTCTTTAAATTTCGCAAAGTATGTCTAAATCTCCATGAATATTACTGTCAGAATATTTTGTGTATAAGATATGATTAATACGTATTTGTGTTTGTCTAGTTGCTCTACATACTGCTGTTAGATTCGACGGATTTAGAAGCACCTCGCCTTTAGTGATAAATTAATCTAGATGTGATAACCGTCGAGTTCTCCATATTAACCTTAAGATGAGTTGCACTAGTAGCTGTTTTGAGCAGAACTCTGCAGCCTTGAGTTCGCCAGCGTGGTAAGAAGTTCGCTTTCGTGTTTTCAATAAAAGTCTGTTGAAATAATGAGGTTCCTTAATATAGTGATTCTTTAGAGCTAATACAGTATGTTATATTGGCATTTCACATAGTGAAATTACAATGATTCAAGTGACACTTTATAGTGAGTTAAGGAGATGTGTCTTTGGTTGCTGAAAAACTGTTAGCGTGGCCATTTTGTTTGGAGTTACATACTTGAATTTAATGAGTATTTTGTTAAAACATTCCATAACTCAGTCTCTGTTGATCTGAATTTGTTTTGCTATTTTCTTTAATTTAATATACCTGCTTCACTGCCTAATTCTATACTATGGTTTTAAATAAACTTATGTTACTTGATAAATTTGTGCTATGGCTGCTTTTCAAGTAGACTGTTCTCAAGGTTATGTCACAAATGTTATTCTGTTACATGGCCATTTAGCAAAGAAGTAATCAGTGCCTAATACCACCCTATTTTTTTTATTTATTTTTTATTCAAATCTCTTACTCATTTCTTGTTATATGATTGCCAGTAATATTATTGGTGGTTAGAAAGCAAACTCATAATTTTCACTTTTCATATGTTGATATTTTAAACCCTTTATACCCTGACTGTACTTTAATGCAATATTAAAATAACTTGTTATGAAATTCATTTAATACATCGATTACTAGTGATACAGTTTAGAATGAGTTATAGATATTTTACTTTATCTTCTTCCAAAAGCAATTCTGGTTACATAAAACATAACTATTTTTTAAAGGATCATTTCTTTTGCCTTTGCATCTTTTTAACTTTCTTGATGTTCAAAGACTGAGGAAGGGGTGTCAGTTCGGAAATATTTATATATTTCTACTGTACATTTTTCTATTTGTACATTTCCTAATACTACAAAATACTAAAAGAAATATTTTAAAGAAAACGTTTGAGTGGAGTTATAAATATTGTACGAGATCCTTATACATTCAAATTTACTTAATTAATTTTAATTGGCAAAATCCTTCTAAAATTATTAAATGATTGTGTAAACTTTCTTATTGTTTTAAAATTTCGCGAAAAATGCTTCCTAAGAGGAAATTTTCATAAATTCATAGTTTGGTATATAAAGGGTTAATTTTCATTCATAAACATATTATAATATATTCTTATAAATTATTTTTTCTCATTACAGTTTAACTGTTTGATGATATTTTTTACATGTATGCAAAGCAATAATCTCTAAGAAATTCGATTTGTACAAGGATTAAAACAAAATTCTCATAAAAGTGTTAAAACATTTCAGCTGAAATACAATTATCAAACATTTTCCGAACTTTAATCATTGAATAAATAATAACTTAGGAAGTTTGATATCCTTTAAGCATATGTTTCATTGAACATTCTTATATAACCATATATTCGTATGAATTTTACTTTTGATGGTTTTAAAGCTTAAATAATTCTGAACATTTAAACAATTTCAAAGTATGCTTGTTTATACAAATTTTCGTTAACTTCATCTATGTAGTATAGGTTAGAATAAAAGTTTATGTCAAATTCAAAATAGAAAAAGTAGTGTATAAAGATATATCATGAAGAGAGTTTCCCACCTAAAATTTAAAGTATTTGTAATATGATCGGGAAAAATAAATATCTTTCACCTGTATCTAAGTTTTTAAAATTTTCTTTATTTCTTTTAGTACAATATTTTCAAAAGGATCATTCATATTACCTGAGTTAAATGCATTTCATTATTTTGGCAATTCTAAAATTCGCGAATGCAATTCTGTTGTGCAAAAATTAGAATGTGTAGAAAATTTTATACATCAAGAAGATTGAAATCATTTATTTGAAAACAGTATTCTTTATTAAATAAATAGTCGAAACCCATCGAATTCGACGAATGAAAATGTTTAAAAGAACTTAACTGAATTTATTAAAAAAATCCCCAAAATAGTTACAGTAAATACTCAATCTGTTATTGGGTGCTATAACTCTTAAAACAAATATTATTTTGAACTAAAGTTTAATTTCAACTTTTCAAATTATTGAAAAATTAAAATTTTATATCTATAGAAAATCAGCTACACGCAGTTATGATAAGAAATTATGAAGTTATTACTTAAGGCTTTAACCTTTGGTATTACGTAATGAAATATCAACGAAAATTGCACCACTCTGACACAATCATTTTGTTTTTCAAGGAAATTTAAAAATAGCGTCGTTTGCAAAGTTTTAAAATTTACTTACATACTTTTCATATTCACATTCACCCTTTTTAAAATATTTTAACGTGCAATATATTACTAATTAATATATTACTAATAAATATATTCCCAAACATCATGGTACGTTTCCCAGTTACAGTTTTGCATGCGAAAATTCAAACTCTTGACTTGAGTTTCTATATTGAGTGCCGGAATCCAGATATTTATTCCTTCTAACGCATTTGTAATAAAATGTTTAGTTTTATCAAAGAAAGCACTCATTTCATTTTTACTATGACGTCATTTCCCCCCTTTCCCCCCACGGAGGCCCTCTGTGATTATCATCTTAATCTCACTATCAGCGGAATGAAAAAAATATTGAAACGTAACAGCTTTATGAGCAAAAATTGCGTTTTTTTCTCATCGTGACGTCGTTTTCAGTTTTTTTTAAAGTTGATTTTAATTGTAATACGAACATAGCATCAATAATGATGTGGCAATTCCCATTGTTTCCCTTCTATCTTCAACAACGGAAATAACTCGACTGCCACCAATGTAAAAAAACTTCATAAAGGATAAACGTAAATAAGTGCGAGTAGTAAGTCAAAATTACGTCCTATACTAACTATACCACAATATTAAAATATTTATTTGCTTAAAAGACGTTATAAAAACACATTAAAAGTAAATTAAAAATCTATATTTACATGTTTCAACTATTTTACTGAGTCGTCATCAGAATGTATAACAGAAAATTACAAATACAATGCATATGAAAAATGGAAAAAAAAAATCATCCAATATAAACAAGTAATTATATAACGCGCCCTATATTTTCGCGATTCCTCGTGGTCCCTCTATGTCGCGACGCTCTATATTTTCGCGATTCCTCGTGTGCTCTCTATGTCGCGGCGCCGTAAGTTTTTCATTTTTCATATGTATTTGTAATTTTCTATTATACATTCTGATGACGACTCAGTAAAAGAGTTAAAACATGTAAATATAGATTTTTAATTTACTTTTAATGTGTTTTATAACGTCTTTTAAGCAAATAACTATTTTAATATTGTGATATTCATAAAGGACATTTAAAATTAAAATTAAAGCATACAAATGGTATTATTTTAAAACATAGCGAGTGCGGACATATCCACGAAAAAAGAGCTTTTATTAAAAAATATTTATCAAATTGGTTCAGTAGGAATCTCAGACCAGATGACTATAAAAACAGCCTTGTCATTTCAATATATAGATTTAATCACGTTTTTTTTTTTTTTTTTTTTTTTTTTTTTACGTGGTTCGTTTATAACAGTGCGTTAAGGTTTTATATAAACAAATTCAAATATCCTTAATGCACGCAGAAAGATAAATTAAGTTTAATATTTACTGATTTTTTATAAAGAAGTAGCTCAGGACTGTTTGAAAAAATAAAGGCTTTCTATATAATTGCCGAATTTAAGTTCAATATTGCGATTAATTTTGTACAATACGCAATACATTTTTTTTATAAATATTATAAATAAAAAATATTTTTTAAATTAAATAATAAGTTTTAGAAATTATTTATGTGATATTCTTCATCTGGAATTCATTTAACATACATTTTTATTATTAAACTCAATTAAACTCAACTCAGTAAAACTCATTGTCCGTTAAATCTGTTCAAAATTTATATGTTTATTTTTTATATCTCCATCGCATACCAGTAGGAAAGATGGGTAATTAGTAAAGGCTGAGTATATTTCAGCAATAACGAATAGCTAATTTTAGACAAATAATTACTTTTTTACTATCCAAAAGTCTTTTCCTATAAGCAAGAAATTCCTGAAGAAGGCCACGGAGGTGCGCTGAAACCGTAGAATAGTTATTTTAGTGATTTTAATGTTTTAATATATATTAAATGTGTATACGCCATTTTAGCAATTTATTTGTAGTTTATTTACATTTCACTTATTTATATTTGAAGTCTTTTCCTTGTAAAACATATGATATAATCTTTTATAATTGCTAGGAAAATAGCAGCGTTTTATCATTTCAAAAATTTTCATTGTTATTTATTATTAAAATAATGAAACTTTAAAATTTATCGTTTCAATTTTTTGCTTATTTCCGTCATTAACAGCGGATTATTAATTCTGAAAATATTTGAACTTAAAATGATTTTTTTTAAATTTATCTTTCGTGGAATTTTACTAAAAGAATTTTCATAATTGGAAATTTGTTTACATATTTGGCGAACAACATTTTTAGAAACCATACTTTTTTTCCATGAAACTTCATTTAATTGTATATAAATCTTCGCTACTTAATATTTTATAGTACCTAAAAGTTACGTTTTTTTTGTATGCGATTGAGATTTACAAAAATATATAAATCAAATATATTTTCTGCAATATTTTTATTGATCCCATAAAGCAATATTATGTATTCAAGAATTAATGTAGCTTAAAATCAATGGTTAAGACTTTAAACAATCCTTTAAAATCTGCATTGACTAAATTCTTCTGTGCTGTTTCACTACAGAGTATTAATTTAAAAATTATTAGAGATTCTTATAAATAACCCTTATCATCACTACATATTACTGTTGTAAAATTATAACTTTGCATAGCTGATTGTATGAGATTAGAATCGATTTTACAAAATTAGTTATATTGGTAAAATAATTTTTATTTTTGTGTTACATTAAGTCGTATATGTAAAGGTAGGTCAGAGAAAGTAATATATATTAAAATATATAATGTTAGTGAATGAATCAATTATCGTGAGTTGTAAATCTAATAGTGTACTCTTCTCGATGTACTCTACTATAAACTACTTTTTGTAAAGCTACAGTTATCTGTACGCTTTAATAAAATTTTATCGGTAACTCGAGATAATTACATGGGTTGCCGTTACAAAAACAGTTCTAGACAGCTCAGTTTCCTAGAAAATTTCTAGTAACATTAAAGATTTTTTTTTTATTACAGTATAAACGTGAATCTGTTACATGATTTATTTTTGTTTAAGCTACACAAAAAGTTCTAGGCATCCCAGGTTCCTAGAAAATTCTTAGTAACCTCATAGATGTTTTTTAAAGTGTAGTAAAGTGTGTTTTTTAAAGTTGATAAATGAAGTTTTGCAATACCTCTTTTACTCTTTCTGTATAATTATTTATTTTATAATTCTGAAGGAAATTTTTTCTTCAGTAATAAAAACAATTCATGATGCTTTAGGTGGTGGAGTTTCAGGCATGATTATAGAATTCTTTAAACTTTATGTCTTTTTATGAGCATTAAAATGTTCTATACTTTAATCTATTTAAGTTAGTCTCTTTGCTAAACAGTCCTTTAGAAAACTATTGTATTTTTTTACGTCTTGCCACAGAATTATAATATCCTTGTAAACACCGACCGTCTTTGACTATATGAGAACTATTTATATCTAAGAATACAAATTATTAGTGCCATAACCAAATTTTAATTATATGTCTTGTTTTCCTCTAATTTCCCGTAAACAACTAAAGCAGGAATTATTAGGACTATGCTGACAAAAAATAAAATACCTACCATTAATAAAATGTATTATGCTTGTTTTGATCAATCTGGTGGAACTGCATCTTAATATTTTCACATTTTGTTTCACATGGAAGTGAGAGGGGTCCAAGATTCAACTGTAAAGTTAAGTGGGTGACATAATTGTGGGTGAAAAAGGCATGGCGCACACAAAGTTCAAGGTTCCCCGCAGGAATTCCAGGGTAGCAGAGCCTTAAATGGAATGTAGAAACAGGGGAATAACTGAATGGGGAAAAGGCACTCAAAAATAAAATTGTATTAAAGGGAGCAATTTATTAACAATCGGTGGCAAAAAATCTTCATAGGAACCTGTACCGGATCCCAGGTACCAGGGTCATAATTGGAAACTAGAAACGACGGAATAACTAACTGGAGAAATGGCTAAAAACAGAAGGAGTTTGGATAAAAAGAAAGGCAAGTTTTTAACAATTTAGTGCAAAAAACTCAAAGGGGCCTCACTAAACCCAGTTCTTAAACAATTAAAAATATGAGCCTCGGGTGCATCAGGACCTTTCTTACACTATCCTCTTCCAACTTTTCAGACTACGAACGGTAGATCTTGCTAGCCATCGCAGACACACACACACACTGAGCGAAAATTTCTTTTATTAGTATAGATTTTGCGAAAAAAAATATGTTGATAACATACTTGTTAATAAAATTTATTCACTTTTTCCTATTTTATCAAACATAAAGGATAGTTCGTTTTGCAGGGTTAAAATCATTACCCTCTTTTTCATAAAGCAGCCAAAGTAATAATTTAACATTTAAATTTAAATTCCAAAGTAATAATTTAAAATTATATTTGAATCCCCTATGTTTAATTTCCTAATTTTTCAGTTTATCAATAACAGCCGTAAAACTATTACCCTGAGTAAAACAGCAGTTATATAAAGGATAAAACATTCTTTTACTTACTTATTACCTTTATTATGCATAACGTATTCTGAAACGCGAGGCCATTAAATTTCTGTTCAGATTTATTTTTATAATTAATCCAAATAAACAATATTTGCTCATAATTATTATATTTAGTATAAGAATAAACATCTGAATTTAAAGAAAATATTCTTATAATTACGATGAGCTTCAAAAATCTATAATATAAAGCTGAAACTCTCTAAAGCTGAAAGCCCGCTAGTTTAGAAGAAAGGTATATCCATTGAAGTCACCTTAATTCCATTTTAAAATCCATTAATGAAAGCTTTATGATAAATCGTAAAATAAAACAATTACCCAAAAGGAAGTTATTTTAACAGCCTTCTAAAAACGCTGAAGCTAATTATATTTTAAAAGTTCATAGTTACAATTATTTAAAAAGGTCAAAGGACGGATTTATTTTTGAAAACCTCACGTTACTTAATGAAAAGAAAAATTAAATTTAAAAAATCAAAAAACCCGACTGCTTAAAAAGCGAACTAATTAATTATTTCTCATCAATGTGAAACTATTTTTTATATTACTTACCTATTCTTTTTAATTTACTTGTATTGATGACTTTTAACTTGTGTTTAATTGTTAGTTACTATCTATAAACACGGTTTTGATGAGGAAGATAGATGTCTATGATGGTTTGAGTTCCAGTAAAGCTAAAGATCCTACCTACACAACACCCAGGTTGTGTAATATTTAAACGGAGCTTCTGACTGTAAAATAGTCAATGAAACATCGTCTTTATTTTGAAAGACCTATCCAATGATATGTCACACAATAGGGTGCGTAATTTTTTTTCGTGTCTACCGCCATTTTGTATTTTATGGCCGCCATTTTGAATTTGTAAAAACAAAACATAGCCTATAACATTCGGACAATTAAGACGAAGCGATAGCGACCACATTCATTAAAATCCATCCAGCCGTTGGGATGTTTCGAGGGTATAAAGAAATCCACTTACCCAGATACGCATGAAACACATAACCCTTCTTGGCAGTGGGGTAAAAAAGGAAACCATGTATATAAAAAATACAAATAAAAATCAACAAATGTATTTTAATAATTTTACACAAATGATCACACTTAAACTATAATGTATTCAATTACATTATTATTCACTAAAATTTATAATTTTTAAAAACCCGCGGAACTTACAAGGAAAAATCACATCATTTGATTTTTAATGTAGTTGAAGTTAAAGGTCACGCTCTTGCTCATGAGGGAATTTTTAGTGGTGTACTAATATTTTCTGAACAACACAACAAGAAATTTTATAAATATTATTCAGAATGAAATCATTGACATCAACGAAGTACTCCATTTTTCATAGAAACAAATCAATTTCTATGGATGGATGTGTGTTTTTCACTGTTTTGTCCCTTAACACATTCGCTGCCAAAGCTGAGATGGTGCATCTGTTCATACAAGCCAGGAGCATATCTGCAATTTAGTACTTTTAAATTATTTTCTCTTAGGTAGCTTTCATTATAAAAAGCTACCTATTGCAGCCGTTCGGAGGAAAGGTATTTCAAAAAATGTTGGTATGTTTTCATCGATCATGACCCCCAGACCCCAAAACCACCCTGCGTTCAAAAGGTTATATATATATATATATACATATATATATATATATATATATATATATATATATATATATATATATATATATATATACAGTGTGTCCACGTATAAACTGACCGACCTTTATTTTCTCAACCGTTGGTCCTAGATGCATACGTCCAATTACAAAAATGGTTTAAATAATATAAAGAATTATTTTTAAAGCGATTTGAGTCAATAAAAACATTTAACGAAAAATTAAAAAATTTAAATTTTTATACGGTCCCCCGGTCCTATAAGAGATATTTAGTAAAAAATTACTATGACACTAACAAGTAAGACAAAAAAAGTCCCATTCTCTAACATTAAAATTGACCGAGTTATGAATCTTTGAAATTCAGGACTTATACCACTTTTTTGCATATCAAAACAATTGATTTCAGCCATGCTTTCAGTGGTCGTATATAAAGTACTTAAACTTATTTCAAGGTATCTGCGCGTTGAAAGAAATCGTAAAACTATTACGATTGAGTTAACTTAAATTTCAGATTAGTTAAAATAATTGTATTTTAACATGCGTTTTATTTTGTAAGGATTCGACACTATGATTTCTTTTAACAAAAATTATGTTATTTTCATAAGGTTTTATTTAACTTGCAAAGATCATCTTTCCAGTTTCAAATTTGTACTTGAACTTTAACTCACGTTCAAATGTCCGATCGAAGTTAAATTTTGCATACTGACGTAAACCCGATGACAATGTAATATTATTTTGCTTTTCGACGCTTACCATCTTATACATACTTATATTAGAGGATAACAGAAAAAAATTCGGATAGATTACCGTCAACAAGTTTAAGATAGAGTTTTAGATTAGATAACATAAACCTGCGATGGTTGTGTTTTTTAACTTTTATAATTGCGTTTTATGTATTTGTTAACGATGAATAAAAAAATTTATTCAATTTAAAATTTAATTCAATAATTCATTCAATTGTTTGGCTTATACTGGGTTTCTTACAGCTAAGCAGGTCAGGGTTCCGATGATGCTGGGAGGGGGGGGGGGATTAATTATAACTTTGAGCTTTTTAACTTTGAAATTTGCGATTTGAGAAAAATCCTGACGTGATGGTTTAAAATGAAGGTCATTTTCGGATTCAGCGATAAAAAGTACATAAAATCAATTTTCAAAAGCTAAAAAACATTGCACAGCCCAAAATTTGAAAGACAGTGTAAACTAACAGCATTTAAAAATATGCATATTTTGTAAAGAATTGAGGCTGTTGTTTTTCACCCTTTTATTTAATAAAAATTCTGTTATTTTTATCCTCTTACATGTTCAGAAGAAATTGTATATTTTGCAGTTATATGTCAGAATGATTAAAGATTTCAAATTTATATTTCAATGCTAATTTTACTCTCAACCATTTCTTCAATTTATGACGAAATTGTATATCTTGTAAATTTATGAATGACCCCTAATTTGCAGCAAAAAATATGCTCTAACTTTAAACAGCTATTACTCGGTCAATTTTAATCATAGAATAACGGGGCTTTTTTACTCTTACTTGTCAATGTAACAGGAAAATTTTACTAAATATAACTTATAGGACCGGGGGACCGTATAAAAATTTGGGTTCTGTAATTCTTTACTAAATTGTTTATTCGCTTCTAACTTTTTTTTATCTTAACTGTGCACCTAATTTTGACCACTTTTGTAATTGGAAGTATGCGTCTAGGACCAACGGTTGCGAAAATAAAGGTTGGTCGGGTTATACGTAGACACACTGTATATGTATATATATTAGTGTGGTCACAAGCAACATGGGAAATTTTTTTTAACGTTTTCTTCGGGGGGACCCTCCTAAAAGTTGCCAATTAGTTAGAAAATGAGATTGACAAAGTTTCATCTCAAATGAATAACATTAACCCGTGCCTCATTGAGGTTGAATTCTTGAAAATTTGCTGTTTTTGGCAAAAAATTGTCGTTTTTCTTTCTTTAAGTGGAAACTATTTGTTTTAGAAACCTGTTTCTTGTTTTATTTCATAGAAACTGTTGTTGCCTTGGCCTTTTACTCTCATCAAAACTTATATTTAATGAACATTTCGTATTTTTCAGGTCAGCTCGTGAACCATACCCTCAAACTCTGAATTTTTTAAACATAAGTGAAAAATGACAAATTAAAATTTTATTACTTTTGATAAATTTTTTGTATTACTTTCATTAATAGGCAAAAATAAGTGAATAATTTTTGTAACTTTAAAAATATTTCACGAATTATAATTGATTATTAGTTATATAGTTATGTGTCTAGTAAGAAAGAGCTTCTCGGTTTGTATTGCAGTTGAACCTCTGAATTTCTCTTTTTACTACAAGACTATTTTTGTTACCTGTTATCGTTATCTATTTTTTGAATTGACGAAACATTCCGTAAAATTCCCTCACCCTTTTGATATGATGACAGAAATGTAAGATTTTTTAAATTGACCGCATGTAGCATCAACATTTCTCATCGACAGTAAGCTGTCAAGTAATTGTCAACATTTATGTAGTTTATTTTATAATATTCGCAAAATGAAATTGAATGCCAAAGAAGCCGCTAGACTTAGAGTACATCCACCAGTTTACCACAGACTTTAATTTTAAGTAGAAGTGCAATCGACTCCGCAAATAACTATTTCGTAAACAAAGAACTGAGCTCATCAAAATCAGATTTTAAAATTCCGGTTCAGAGAGAACTGTTGTTCACTGGGGTGGAAATCTGCTTCACCATTTTTTGAATAAAGAAAATGTAGTGGAAAGAAGTTTTAATCAGTTGTGGGGATGAAGAACAATTACTATGAGTGCCACAAATTGACAATAGTATCGAAATAATTCAGGCGAAAGCTGTATTTACAGCAGTGGAAGAGTGGGAGGAACTTGGTAAAATCCAGACAATATGTTTTGATACAACTTCAGTAAACACCGGTCGCCTCAGAGGAACCTGCATTTTTCTATAACAATTGCTAAGGGAAAAGTCTTCTGTATATACCATGTCGCCACCATAATTTAGAAATTATCCTAAAAGCTGTTTTTGATGGTGAAATGGGCATAATCACTGCCCCTCAGCCCGATATTAAAAAAAATTAGTTGTGACTGCGTGGTCAAAATTAAACCAGAATAAATATAAAAATGCTATTGAGGATGAAATACTAGATATAAATAGTTAATTCAGATGAAATTTCAAGTTTTCTTACAGGACCTTTTAAAAATTAACATCTCATGGATGATTATAAAGAGTTTATCCAACTTTGCTTAATTTTTATAGGCCTCCTTCCTGCAAAAGCCTTTTTCAGAGCACCTGGCGTTTTTAATCATGTTAAATGGATGGCACAGACCATTTATTCTTTCAAAATATATTGTTTCAGGGATAATATCTGAGTAGCAAATTTAGAAAAAGATTGTATTAGAGACATTTGCTTATTTCTAATCAATATTTATTTAAAAGCATGTTACAATATTCCCACTCCCCCTTTGGATTCCAATCCAAGACCTGCAGAAAATCACTTGTTCACTGCAGAAAAATTCATAAATAGGTTGCAGACAAAGTAAATACTAAAATGATAAACCGCCTTTGGTATCTTAAGTCGGATCAAGTTGCATTTTCATTTTTAGTTGATACTTTGGAAAAAAAAAGTCAACACAAGCATGGCTGTAAAATTAATGTCATTTGAAGAAGAAATGATGATGGTGATAGGAATTTAAGAACGACTAAAGGTTTCAACGAAGTGGAAAATTTATTCAACAAAAAAGTCAATGTTTTTGTTTCATCTCAAACTGTAAATTTTTTAAAGAGATTTTATATTAATAAGCATTTTTTATTTTAAATACTGATTCCAATGTATGGTGTGAAAATAAACCTTACTTGAAAGCAAGAAAATAGTGAATGATTTTAAAATTGTCAATGACACAGCTGAAAGGGGAAGGAAATTAACCCAAGATTTCAATTCCTGTTTAGCAAAAGACGTAAAACAAAAACATGACAAAAGTTGTATCTGAATGTAGAAAAACTTTTCAAGATTCTTCAAAAGTCACCTTATCTAAGCCATTACCACCTTAATCCTTTCCTGCGCAGTATTCCCATATCGGGACTACCTAATTTTAATACCAAACGGCACCAAGAAAATTATATTAAAATTTTCATTTTAAAATGAAAGGTTAAAGTAATGTGTTTTTAATTTCTATAAAAGTAGTTTGTAAATTTCGGTGTAGTCAATCATTCCATTATATTATGAACAGAATTTTTCTGTACTGGAAAGGGTTAACGTGACAATTGTAAGGAATAATAATTTCTTTTCTTTATTATGCTTCCTTTCTTGTAACACAACTTTAATAATAAAATGCATTTGAGCATTATTTGTTCTCATTTTTATACTACTTTCTTTGTCTCCCCCCCCCCCTTTTTTAATTCTTTCCGTTTAAAATATGATTTTTTTTTTTTTTTTTTTACTTTCTTTGAATTTTTTTTTTATTAAACCCTTTATTATGTACAAAAGGAAAAACAAAAGAAAAACAAAAGGTGGGAAGCAAATGAAATAGAATGTTACAAATTTTTTTCCCTTTTTCATAAAAAGTAAATTTTTAGGATTCGGGTGAAGTCTGGTTCTCAAAAATGCGCATATGTTTAAATCTATACATTTTTTTTAAAAAAATGGTGTGTGGTTCTTCAAAGCAAAACTATTTTTTTATAAAATGAGACCTGAATTATGTTTCTAGGTTCAATTGTATTTATTTCATGAAGGGAAAACAGCATTTTTTTTGCCAAAAATCACGTTTTTTTCAAACTTAATCCTCAATGAAGCACGGGTTAATATTATCCAAATGAGCTGGAACTTTGCCAACTTCATTTTCTAGTCTATTGGCAACTTTTTGGGGGGTCCCCATAAAAAATTCGAAAATTGATTTCTTGTGACCACCCTAATATAATAAATATTATACCACCCCAATAATCCAAATAAATGACCACCAATGACCAATTAAATGGATAATTGACCACCCCAATAATCCAAATCGGTTCATAAATACGAGAGTTACAGTATGACAAAAATCAGATATATATATATATATACATATATATATATCTGATTTTTGTCACACTGTAACTCTCGTATTTATGAACCGATTTGGATGAAACTTCGTGTATACATAGTACATACCAATGTCTCGACCGAGTTCGTAGGCCAGCTTCATCCGCCATCTTGTTTCAAAATGGCGGCCATTTAAATTTTTTTAATATAAAATTTGAAATGTGGTACCAAAAAATTTAAAATTAAAAAATATTTTTTTTCTAATGTGTTTGACCTTGATACAAAGATTCCGGAGCAATTTTCGTTACGTTTATATATTAAAAAATGGCTGAGTTTGAATTTCTAGTGTGGCTGACATTTTGAAACGACCTGATATTTGTCACGCGATAACAGGCGTATTTATGAACCGATTTGGATATACCTTGGAGTATTCATAGTACATACCAATGTCTCGACAGACTTCGTTGTCCAGCTTCATCCGCAGTCTTGTTTCAAAATGGCGGACGTTTAATTTTTTTAAATTAAAATTTTAAATGTGGTACCAAATATTAAAAAAAAAATAAAATATTTCTTTCTTATATGTTTGACCTTGATACAAAGATTCCGGGGCAGTTTTTGTTTCGTTTATATCTTAAAAAATGACTTAGTTATAGCACTTTGAATTTCTAGCATGGCTGACATTTTGAAACGACCTGATTTTTGTCACGCGATAACAGGCGTATTTATGAACCGATTTGGAAGTACCTTGGTGTATAGATAGTACATACCAATGTCTCGACTGAGTTCGTTCGCCAGCTTCATCTGCTATCTTGTTTCAAAATGGCGGCCATTTAAAAAAATTAAAAAATTTAAAATTTAAAATGAGGTACCAAGAAATTGGAAAATAAAAAAGATTTTGTTGTATGCGTTTGACCTTAATACAAAGATTCCGAAACAGTTTTTCTTTCGTCTATATCAAAAAATGGCTGAGTTATAGCATTTTGAATTTCTATTGTGGCTGACATTTTGAAACGACCTGATTTTTCTCACGCAATAACAGGCGTATTTATGAACCGATTTGGATGTAACTTGGTGTGTACATAGTACATACCAATGTCTAGACCGAGTTCGTTGGCCAGCTTCATTCGCCATCTTGTTTCAAAAATGCTGCCATTTAAGAAAAAAATAATTTAAAATTTAAAATGAGGTATCAAAAAATTGGAAAATGAAAAAGATTTTTTTTATGTGTTTGACCTTGATACAAAGATTCCGGAGCAATTTTTGTTTCGTCTATATCTTAAAAAATGGTTGAATTATAGCACTTTGAATTTCTAGCATGGCTGACATTTTGAAAGACCTGATATTTGTCACGCGATAAGACCTGTATTTATTAACCTATTTCGATGTTAGAAGGCATGTGGATAGTATATAGCAATGTTTTGCCCAGGTTTGCTGGCCAGCTTTATCAGCCATCTTGTTTCAATATGGCGGCCAGTAAATAAAAAATATATACATTTAAAGTAAGGTGCAAAAAAATTAGAAATTGAAAAAGGTTTCTTTTTTGGTTGACATTTTGAAAAATCTGATTTTTTGCCTGCGACAGCACTCGTATATGTCAACCTATTCCGATGTGAGTGAGTATGCCCACTGGAATTACTAAGGTCTAGACCAAGATCACTGGTTAGCCTCATCCACCATGTTGTCTTAAAATGGCAATCACATTAAGATATCGCCGAATTTGACAACCAAATTTAAGTTACTTTAAGTAAAAACAGCTTGGATAAAGCTGGGTAATTTCGCGAAATTCTCATTCATAATGATTAAGTATTAATAAAAATTAGTATTGAATCTCCTATAATCGGTTTCCACTATATTGAGCTTTGTGTGTTTGAATAATATAAGCTGGCTTTTTAAAAATAAGGAATATGAAAGCTACCTCTTCCTCTCGGCACTGGCCGGAAAGACTTTTTTATTATTTATGTACAATATATATGACGAATTACATTTAGCAACAAATAAATTCACACGAGTATGCTCGTTGTTGGCATATGAAACATTGCATGCATTTTCTATGGCAGTCCTCGTAATCGGTGATTTAGATAAGAAGATCAATAACAAGTTATCTCGTAGCTGACAACTACGAGTATTCTTGTAGTTGGTAGCGAACGTGTTAAATTGTTTTCTTGTTTTACAACATGGAAAACACAATTGGGTGTTAAACGGAAATAAATTGCACTTGAAAATTGATGCAATATTCTTTTTGAAGACTCTCAGAAAAAAGGACAGTATTTCTCGATAATTTCTGTATTAAATATATTGGAAATAGATTCTAGATTATTAGTTCACAGAATTTTATATATTTTGATGCATTGCGAAGATTTAAGTTCTGTAGAAAAAACTATTTAATACATTGAGTACCAAGAAATGACTATTCCTGCAATTCTGATGACAGCATTACAATGGCATAAGAATCAACTTGAACCATTTTTTTTTACCACTAATACTTAAGGGAAATGTTTAGCTTATTTAGTTATTAAAAATCGTTACATTTCTGCAGTAGAATCAGACAAAATGTACTGTAAAATTTTAGTAGAAAGAACACTGCAAATAGATGCGTCTTAAATTCAGCTAAAAGTGTATCTGAATAAGTAATTAAGACACTTAAGTGTCTGTTTGTGAAACTTCAGACATAATAGATGTGTTAATATAAATGCCATACTATGATGATGATATAAACGGACTGAGAAAAAAAATCTTTTAAATAATAATGTATCTAAAATTAAGACATTTTGATATTTACGGTACAGCCAAAAGAGGGCGCAAGCTTAAATTGCACATGCATTTTAGACGTTTTTGCTTTGTTTGCATTTTTAATCAAAGGAACCCCCCCCCCTTTGAGGTTTAGAAAAACTTCGCCAGTCGCTAGCATGCGTAGAAGAGGCATCAGGTTCAAATCCCGGTGACGCCGTTGCACACACTTTGTAGAGTTCTGGATGTATCTTCAGGTGTTGTGTACTTCCATGTATCCATCTCGCCCTTAATATTGACGGTTCCTTATAAGCTTGCATTTAAGGCCCTACTTCAGTCACGCGAAAAGATCCGTTCGCTAATGCTATTCCTATGGAAGAAATTTATAAAGATATCTCGGTCGCAAATCAATATTTTTAGATGATTTTTTTGCAGTGGCTAGCTGAGGTCGATCTGTATGCAGGACGTTTTCTACTTTTTCAATTTCGTTTACAAGTATTTTTAATCGGACACTTTCATTTTCAGAACCGGTTCCTAAAATGAAAACATCCTCTTAAAAAAAATCACCGATGAAAATCGAAAAATTAAAAAACGTCCTGCATACAGATCGACCTCAGCTAGCCACTGCAAAAAAAAATCATCTAAAAATATTGAAATGCGACCGAGATATCTTTATAAATTTCTTCCATAGGAATAGCATTAGCGAACGGGTCTTTTCGCCTGACTGAAGTTGGCCGTTAATGTCAAGCACACAAGACGGGTGTGTGCGGATGTATTTGTTGAATAAACAAACAAACAAACCCTTTGAGGTGTTATTTATTTGAATTAATTATGAATTAACAAGGGGACCACCAAACATGGTGCTTATTGATTTTGATATATTTAATGTATATTGTAGAGTTCTTATCCCTAATTACTTTGGTGAAAGGATTTCTTGAAATGGGATTTAGATTTTTAGAAATTTGAGGTCAAAGTTCAGCATACGTTTCAAATACTCATTAATTTACCTTGCGCGACGAGTATTGCATGGTGGGACGACAGAGTTCTCTGCCGCTAGCCGGAGGGCACGAGTTCGATACTGGCTCCGGACTTTTTATTTATTTTTAATTAATTTCATACTTTTGACACTTATATTTTAAATACGAGTCTGAAATAATGCATAGTATTTTACTAGGAAAAAATTAACAAAACAAATATCTTTTTAATATTTGGTTTGTTTTAAATATATTAAAATATGTTAAATGATAAAATATAAACATTTTTAATATTAATGATATTTATATACTAGTTTAGTAAATATACAATTAATCGGGTGACATGTATCGTGAAAATATTCAAAACGGAATATTCATACGGAAAATTTTCCTATATAGAGAGAAAATATTTCTTACCTAGTACTTGTCTTCAAAAAAAAGATAAAATATATCAATTAAAAAATTGATTTATTTCGATTTTATTATGAAAGTCTAGCTGACGATTACTTAAAATATGTGTTTCATAAGTTATATCTTATGTAGGATCCGCAGACGATGTTTCATTTCCAGTTGACAATTTTTGCTTTATTATCATTATTGGTTAGAATGAAAAATATTTTGAAATATAATTTGTCCATTTTTATTCATCTAAAGTAGGGGTGCACAACCTTTTTAAGAGAAGGGCCACTTTCAAAAATGTCTGGGTTATCGAGGGCCACATCAGTCACATGAAGAGAATTCTATTTCGGGGAGGTGGGGGGGAGTTACCCCTCTAGGTTCCCCTACCCAGACAACATATCCAAATCAGTTGGCAAGGATACATCAACAGTTTACGTTTGTATATATACAAAGATTAATTTGAAAGAGTGATAATATTCCTGTACTTTATTCGGGGGAATAAATTTTGTATTATTAAAAGGGCTAAAAAACAAACATAGGCATGAAAATGGCTGGTGCCCAAAAAAAATGCGAACTTTACGAACGAAGGGGGCAGGAAGATTTAACATCAACAAGATTTGAGATTTTTATGCGCCTGATCAACGAAATTTGTGATTTTTCCGTCCCCGATCAACCAAATTTGAGATTTTCCCCGCGCTTGATCGATAAAATGCGCAATTTTTTGTTGCCCGACCAACGAAATTCGCGATTTTTCGGATCTCGATCGACAAAAACTCGCGATTTTTTTTCGTGCAAGAACGACGAAATTTACGATTTTTCCACCTCTGACCGACGAGATTCGCGATTTTTTCGCAAACGATCAACGAAATTTGGGATTCTTAACTGACTTTGACGAAGTTTGCGATTTTTTTCAAACGGTAAATTGACGAAATTTGTGATTTGTTCTCGCGATAATCTAACGGAAGTCGCGATTTTCCCGCAGCCAATCAATGAAATTTTCCATTTTTCCGCGCATCATCGAGAAAAGTCGCGTTTTTTCTGTGCCTGACAACGAAATTTGCGATTTTTCCGAGCCAGATCGACACATTCGCGATTTTATCATGCCAAACCAATGGAATTTGCGATTTTTCCGAGCCCGATTGACAAAACTCGAGATTTTTCCGTGTCCGTTCGACGAAGCTTTCGATTTTTCCGAGCCCGATCAACGAAATTCGCGATTCTTAACTGACTGACGAAATTCGAAATTCTTAACTGACTGACGAAATTTGCAATTATTTCCCCCGGCAAATTGACGAAATTCGCGATTTTGTTCGCGCGACTTGCGAAACTCAATATTTTTCCGCAATCGACCAAGAAAATTCGCAATTTTTTCGCGCATCATCAACAAAATTGACGATTTTTTCGGGCCCGATCAACGAAATTTGCGATTTTTCCGCGCTTGATCGACAAAATTCGGTATTCTTCCGTGCCCGATCAATGAAATTCGCGATTTTTCCTAGCCCGACTTTTCCGTGCCCGATCGACGAAATTTGCAATTTTTTCCACGCTTTAACTACAAAATTCGCTATTTTTCCGCGACCAATCAATGAAATTCGCGATTTTTCCGAGCCCGATCAACGAAATTCGAGATTCGTCCTGACTGACGAAATTCGCGATTCTTCACTGACTGACGAAATTTGCAATTTTTTCCACGGCAAATTGACGAAATTCCCGATAAACAGACGAAACACACGATTTTTCTGCACATAATAGACAAAAGTCGCGCTTTTTCCAGACCCGATAGACGAAATTTACGATTCCTAACTGACTGACGAAATTTGCAATTATTTCCCTCGGCAAGTTGACGAAATTCGCGATTTTGTTCGTGCGACTTGTGACACTCAATATTTTTCCGCAGTCGACCAAGAAAATTCGCAATTTTTCCGTGCCCGATCAATGAAATTCGCGACTTTTCCGATCCCGTTCGCCAAAACTCGCGATTTTTCCTAGCCCGACTTTTCCGTGCCCGATCGACGAAATTTGCGATTTTTTCCACGCTTTAACTATAAAATTCGCGATTTTTCCGTGACCGATCAATGAAATTCGTGATTTTTCCAAGCCTTATCGACAAAATTCGCTATTCTTCCGCACCCGATCAATGAAATTTGAGATTTTTCCGCGCCCGATCTACGAAATTAACAAATCTTAACTCGCTGATGAAATTGACAATTTTTTCCCGCGGCAAATTGACGAAATTCGAGATATTTTCGCGCAACTGACAAAACTCACGATTTTTCCGCAGTCGATCAAGAAAATTTGCAATTTTTCTTAGCATCATCAACAAAATTTATGATTTTTTCGTCCCCGATCAACGAAATTTGTGATTTTCCCGCGCCTGATCGACAAAATTCGTGATTTTCTTCGTGCCCGACAAACGAAATTCGTGATTTTTCCGTGACCTACAAATGAAATTCGCGATTTTTTTCGCCCGATCAGTGAAATTTGTGGTGTTTTCCGTGCTTCATCGACAAAATTCGCTATTTTCCTGCACCCGAGCAGAGAAATGCGCCATTTTTCCACGCCCGATCAACGAAATTCGTGATTCTTATTTGACCAACAAAATTTTTAAATTTTTTCGAAGCTAATTGACGAAATTCACGATTTTTTCCTGCGACTTTTGGACAAAAATTGCAATTTTTACAGTTATAAATTGACCAAGTTCTCGGGCCACACGTCACCCTATCGCGGGCCACTTTTGGCCCGCGGGCCACAGGTTGTGCATCCCTAATCTAAAGGTAAACGCATTTGGACATTTGACATCAAAATTATTATTTATAATTTACACGAAATAATAAATTTTCACTTAAAATTCCATAAAGTAAATAAATATATATAATGAATTATTTCTAAACTTTCCATAAAATATAAAAATATATAAAGCTAAATAATAATTTTAAAAAATCTAGACATAAAGTTGTTTGGATTTTCGTCAGTAGGGATAAATATATATAAAATAAAATAATTCATGAAAAAAAAAACATAAGCGTAATTGTGTATTTTTTAGGAAAATATAAAAAAAAAATCAATGTTGCACCAATTTATAATCATACTTAGAAGTTGTAAAGAGTAAAAATATAAATTGATTAAAAAGAGCCAAGAGGTAGCATCGAATCCGGGCCGTTCGGTTGGCAAGCGATCACTCTGGGTCAACACCACGGACGACTCATTGAAACGTTCAAACTAACTGGTATTTGAAACATATGTTGATCTTTGAACTCTAACTTCTCAAAACCTAAGGCCCATTTGCAGAAATCCCTTCACAGGAATAATTAGGGATAAGGACTCTAGAACATACCTTAAATTCATCAAAATCGGTGTGCACCATATTTGGTGGTCCCCTTGTAAGAATGATTATTTAACCCCATGATTTGTGAAACATACCAACACCTCCTAGGAAAGGGAGAAAGCTTTGACACACGCCACGAAAACGTCACACAAAGCAGGTAAAAGAAAGAAGAAATTACAACAACTTGCATGTTTCATTTTCATTGGTTCGTTACATTATTAATTATTATTAGAAAATAAGAAGTTGTAATTCCACTGGTCAAAGAAATCGAAACATGCAAGTTGTTTGAATTCCTTTCTTTGTTTTGCCTGCTTTGTGTGACATTTTCTTGACGCGTGTCAAGCCTTTCACCTTTATCTAGGTGGCGTTGAATAAACACGATTCTCACGTCATACACCTAATTGATTCACAAGACAATGATTACTCAATGCTCGCAGCGTTCCTATCTATTTCTACATTTGCTAAAACTATTTCAAATCAAAACTCTTCGTAGTAAATTTCTTTAACATCTACAATAAAAGTCCAAAATATAAATTATCGGAACACTTCGAGCACTAGTTTACATTACATGAGTTACATTCGTAATTAATGCACAAAGGGTTAAATATATTATCAATACGTTAAACGAAACACTGTAAACTCAACAAGTTGGAAATTGCTCGTCAAACGTGGCAAATGAGGTGCGTTCGTACTATAACTAGTTTTAAAATTATTTTTTGCACCCCATATATTACTGAATGTATAATTTTTTGCACTTCATAACGTGCATAGTCTGATACATCATTAAAATGCACTTCCAATAATTTTTTCGGAACACTTTTGACTGTCCCTGTAATTAAACTATACATCCGATTTTCCTAAAATTTGAAATAGCTTAACAAAATTTTGCAACAATTATATCTTTAAAATTTCAGATCATTCGGAAGGCTCTAATATCATTAAAATCCACTTGCAATAATTTTTCCCATTGGCCGTAATGTAAAGAAAAATTTTGGCTGTCCCTGTAATTAAACTATACATCCGATTTTCCTAAAATTTGAAATGGCTTGACAAAATTTCGCAACAATTATATCTTTAAAATTTCAGATCATTCGGAAGGCTCTAATATCATTAAAATCCACTTGCAATAATTTTTACCATTGGCCGTAATGTAAAGAAAAACTTTTGACTGTCCCTGTAATTAAACTATACATCCGATTTTCATAAAATTTGAAATGGCTCGACAAAATTTTGCAACAATCACATATTTGAAATTTCAGACTATTCGGTTGGGTAGTTTTTGCTCTGTTACATGCGGACAGACGGACAGACGGACGGACAGACGGACGGACTGAACGACGACTATAGGTGCTACGTATTTATATTATTACGAACGCACCTAAAAAGAAACACCAACTTTCAGATATTCCAACCAATTGAGTGATCAAGAAAAAAACCGTCAAGTGCGAGTATTACTCGCGCACAAAGGGTTCCGTCCCGTAAAGCATGGTGACGTCAAGTGACGTCGATGTGACGTCATAGTGACTAGAATGCGAGGTCGTATTGGCCGTTTTAGAGGTCGTTTGTGACGTCACATTGTGACCACTCTGTGAAATCATGGTGTGACAAATTTGTGAAAAGTGTGTCATTTGTGACTATTTTGGAAAAAACTTTGTGACGAACTTGTGACGACAGCGACAATGCTTTGACGTCACACTGTGACTAATTTGTGAAATATGTGTAATTTGTGACGAACTTGTCATAAACAATGTGATGATTTCAAATGAAAATCAAATTTCAAATTAATTGCTTAAAAGGGCAAAGGCCAACATAGAGAAAAAGATTCCAAGCCGGGACTCGAATCCGGGCATCAGTGTAGCGCATTGACATTCTACCGACTAAACCACATGGAACGAGACCCAACCTGGAAAATTTCTTACTAGTACATGTTGGCAAGGCTACAAACGCAGCACAAGATGGAATATTTATCGTGAGACGCCAACATCGGGTAAACACGAAACTTAATTAAATCCAGCATCGATTCAAACTATATAAATACGTGGAAATTTTTCCATAGAGAACCATTCGCCTTGCATACAATATTTCAAATGAAAATCAAATTTCAAATTAATTGCTTAAAATGCAATTTTAATTTGAAATTTGATTTTCATTTGAAATATTGTATGCAAGGCGAATGTTTCTCTCTGGAAAAATTTCCAAGTATTCATATAGTTTGAATCGCTGCTGGATTTAATTCAGTTTCGCGTTTGCGCCATGTCGGTGGCTCATGATAAGTATTCCATCTTGTGCTGCGTTTGTAGCCTTGCCAACATGTAATAGTAAGACATTTTCCAGACTGGGTCTCGTTCCATGTGGTTTAGTCGGTAGAATGTCGGTGCGCTATACTGATGGCCCGGATTCAAGTACCGTTATGGAATTTTTTCACTATGTTGGCTTTTGCGCCTTTTAAGCAATCAATTTGAAATTTCATTTCCATTTGAAATATTGTTTGCAAGGCGAATGTTTCTCTCTGGAAAAATTTCCAAGCATTAAACTGTGATGATTCTTGTTATAAACACTGTGATGAATTTTAAAATAAAGTTTTGTTTGAAATATACAATATTATCTTTTTACCGTACTTTTTAGCAAAGTATCGCTATTTTGGAGTCCTATTCTTCTAAAATACTTTTATTTTTTACACTGAAAAAAAAACAATGCTTATCAACTGGCATCCTTTTTTATTAAGTTCTATGCTTGATCTTGAGTTCAAGCTTTATATTAAGAATGTGTAAGTTATTATGTGTTGTGATTTGTTATTATTTTATTAAATACGAACATGGAGTCTAACGGATATTAATACATTTCCTATTTAAAGAAGAATAAGATAAGCCATATTTATTTAAATTTTTTATTCCCGTGTATATTGTATTTTGTTAATATGAGCTAAATAGATTTGGTATGATTTATAGGAAATGACTTATCTGGGAAATCAAAAAAACAAGTAAGAAAAACCATGCGTTAAGCATAGATTATAAAGCACTTTCCAACGTTTCCTGAATGCTTTAACTAGACATCGTAATTTAAGGAAATAACGTAAATAAGATAACTAAGTAAATATTTTAGAAAACGCATAAAACTGTTGTATTTTCTGACTCAAATTCCAAACTCTTTGGTGCGAAGTAAAAAAGACAAGCTGTGTGAACTAAAGTGACCCATTTTTTGTTTACGATTTAATTTTTATGTCATTTGTTGTTCCATGAATTTACTGCAGACGAGATGTACGAATTTAAAAATTGAAAATGTTTAAAGATAGTATATGTACCGTTTTTAGTGTTAGTTTTTGTCTATTAAATGCTTTGTTTCGTACAACAGTGTTTATATTCTTCGAAGTAAATACCTTAACGAGATCAGCCACAATAAAGGTGTAGAATTCACGACTCAGGTGAGAAAGTTCTAGATTTATAAGATACTTTTATATTTTTTAGTAAACATTTTGGCGCCCATACGTCGCGCTTTTATTTGGTTGAAATATTATTTGATAAGTATTTATTTCCTTTGAGAATATTTAAAATGGAAAATTTAGATGCACTGAAGTCGAAACGTAAAGTTATTAAATCTAGCGCAACGAAGCTCATGAATAATATCAATGATATGTTTGAAAAATCCGATAGTACAATTGATATGTTTTGTTTAGAAGAATCGTTTGCACAAATTAATGATAAAGAAAATCAATTTCTTGAATTATGTAAGAATATTGAGGGAGAAATAAAAGATTTAAAAAGCTTGGAGTCAGATTTTGAATCCAACCAAGAGTATAGGGAAAAGTTTATTTCCGTTAAAACTAAATTAAATCGTAAAATGAAGGATTTACAGAAAGAAGAAAATATCGCTTCAAATTCGGCAGTTGCCCCTAGTGATATGAACGCCTATTTGCCTTTTATATTGAGAAATTTGATGGTAATTTAGAGAACTGGCAAGAATTTTACAGTCAGTTTAAATCAGCTATTCATGATAATGATGAAATAAGCAAAATAGATAAATTTACATATTTGAAAAGTCTCCTAAAATCAGAGGCGCAAACTGCCATTCAAGGATTATTAGTTTCCGAAGAAAATTATGATATGGCTGTGAATATTTTAGAGAGTCGCTACGGGAAAAAAGAAATGTTAATCAGGTCTCACATTAATAAGTTATTAAATTTGCCACCCGTCCGTAACTCTTCTAATTTGAATGAATTGCGTAATTTGTACGATACTTGCGAAATACATATACGCAGTTTGAAATCATTAGGAATCGAGTTAGAAAGTTATGGAAGTTTATTATTCCCTATAATAACAAAGTTAATACCGAATAGTTTAATGTTGAATTATAACAGAGAAAATAAAGATGAAGCAGAATCGTGGAATGTTTCGAAGCTATTAGATTATTTGAGAGCGGAAATCGAAACAAGAAATCGCACATTTTCGTTTGGCAAGAAAGAATCAGATGACGATACAAGATTTGGGAACAAAGTAGTTGCAAAAAAAGAATTTTCAGATAGGGATTTTGTTAATAGTAAATCATTTAAGCACAAAATGCCTACGGCAGCTACTTTGAATACGAATGTTGAAAATAAATGCGTTTTCTGTTCAGAAAGCCATGATATAGAAACTTGTTCTAAAACAATAGAAGAGAAGAAAAATGCTATAAAGAGTCAAGCAAGATGTTTTTTATGTTTGAAGCGATTTCACCTAGTTAAAAATTGTAAGTCTAAAAATAGATGTAAATTTTGTTTTCGGAGGCATAATTCAGTGATTTGTGAAGAAAGCGAGAATAAAGGGGAAATAACAGATACATTAGTTTCATCAATTCAAAATGGGGACGTAACACGAGATATTTATTTGCAAACCGCTACTACATTAGCTATCGGAAAAGAACATAAATCGAAATTACGTCTATTATATGACTTAGGGTCGCAGAGATCATTTATATTGAGTAACGTTGCAGAAAAATTAGGTTTACAAGTAGTGGGAGAAGAAGATGTTACAATTCACGCTTTTGGCTCTAAAGCCGCGATAAATCAGAAACGTAAGCGATACAGAATTCTTTTGAAAAATCCCGAAATGCTGAATAAAAGTATTACGATTGAAGTGTTAGAGACACCTGAAATTAGTGAAGCTTTACTTGCCGTACCCGAGAAGAGAATACGAGATTTTGTATATAGAAATAAATTGCAATTAGCTGATAGAACCTATGGAGATTCAAAATATTTTCGATTATCTATTTTGATAGGAAGTGATTATTATTGGAAAATGGTTACAGGGAAGCTTCGTAGACTTTCAGATGATCTCGTACTTTCTGAAACAATTTTAGGATGGACTGTTAATGGTTCTATTGCGTCTAAAGATGCTAATATTTTACAAACTTCAATTAGTGTCATGAAAGCTGTTTCGGAGCATGTTGAGTTGGATAGGAATACCGATGTAAATAATACTTTAAAGGCTTTCTGGGAGTTAGAAACTATGGGTATAAAACCAGAAAAGGAACAATCTGATATAGAGAATGCAGTTTTTGAAAATTATAATAAAACTGTTAAATTTAAGAATAATAAGTATGAAGTGCAGTTGCCCTGGAATGAAAGAGTTGTTGAATTAACGGATAATTATGAGTTAGCGAGAAAAAGGCTATATAGTTTAAATAAGAAATTTGAAAAATGTCCAGAATTTTATGAAAAATATGCCAATGTTATAGATAATTATTTAGAGAAAGGAATGGCAGAAGTTGTTAATTCGGAGCCAAACTCAGTATCTTACTATATGCCTCACCAAGCAGTTATACGTGAAGACAAAGCAACTACCAAACTTAGAGTCGTTTTCGATGCGTCCTCTCATTCTTCCGAATCTATTTCGTTGAATCACTGTTTACATGCGGGTCCAAATTTAAATCCAGATATACTCGATGTTTTACTTCGATTTCGATTACATAAAATTGCAATCACTGGGGATATTGAACAGGCATATTTGCAAATTAGTTTAGATCCTGCAGATAGAGATGCTGTTAGATTTTTATGGATTGAAAATTCTCCTAATCCAGGGTCAAATTTGAAGTTGAAAACATTACGAATGGCCAGAGTTTTATTCGGAGCGAAGCCTAGTTCATTTCTGTTATCTGCAACTATAAAACATCATATCAAGAAATACAAATCCACATTTCCAGATACGGTTGATCTGCTCAATGATTGTCTGTACGTTGATGATTTACTCGCTGGTGTAAATGAAGAATCACAAGGTTTGAGGGTATATGCTGAGGTTAAGACCATTTTGAAAGAGGCTAATTTCAATATGCGCAAGTGGACTACAAATTCCGAAAGTCTTCAATCGCAATTTGACTTAAAAGAAGAAACTAGCCATGAAAAATCTACTCATACAAAGGTTCTAGGTTATAAATGGAATACCCAAGAAGATTATTTCAAAGTCGAATTACAGAATCTTTTGAAATTTGACGATAAGAATAACGGTGTAACCAAAAGAGAAGTTTTAAAGATGATAGGAAGAATATATGATCCCATAGGAATTTTGAACCCTTTTACGGTAACTGCAAGAATTCTTATGCAAGAAATTTGGAAAGAAGGTCTAAATTGGGAAGATAAATTGAATGAAGATATGCACAATAAATGGATTAAGTGGTGCAAGCAACTAAGTTCTGTTAAAGCTGCAAAGATTGCAAGATATTATTTTGGTGACTATTCAAAAGATGCGATTCAAGATCTACAATTGCACTGTTTTAACGACGCAAGTTCCAAAGCTTATGGATCTGTTGTTTATCTGAGATATCGTGTTAACGAACAAATATTTACTAGTTTTGTCATTTTAAAAGTCAGAGTTGCTCCAGTCAAGAAATTATCTCTGCCAAGATTGGAACTAATGAGCGCACTAGTGGGGACTAGACTAACAGCCTATGTTAATCAACGTCTTTTCAAAGAAATGAAAATCAGTCTACATTTCTGGACAGATTCAATGATTGTTCTGCATTGGATCAGAGGCAATGTTGAAGAATGGAAGCCATTTGTTCAGAATAGGATTCGAGAAATACAGCAAAAAACAAATCCAAACTTGTGGTCGCATTGCCCTGGCTCAGAAAATCCAACCGACCTGTTAACCAGAGGTGAAAAAGCAGAATCATTTTTGAAAAATGAAGCATGGTTTAACGGTCCCAAGTGGCTGAAAGAAAATGAAACATTTTGGCCTCAAGAAACGAAAGAAATTGATATTAAAGGTGTCGAAGTAGAGAAAAGATCATCAATGAAAACAAAAATTCTCCAAGCTAGCTGTGTGACTCGAGAAGAAAATACAATTTTTAAAATTGAAAATTACAGTATATTGACTAGAGTACTTCGCATCACCTGATGGATATTCAGATTTGCGAACAATACAAAGATACGTTTAAGTAAACTTTCAGGACCTTTGAGTGCTGAAGAAATGTTGAAAGCCGAGAAATATTGGATAAAACAGACGCAAGAGAAATGCTTTCCAGAAGAAAGAGAAGCATTGTTTAAGAAGAAATTAATCCCAAGAAAATCAAAAATTCTAAATTTAAATCCGTTCTTAGATGAAAATGGAATCATGCGATTAAAAGGGAGACTCCAGAATTCAAATTTAAGTTATTCAGAAGCACATCCAATTATCCTTCCTAGCAAAAGTCATTTTACAGATCTTCAAATCAGAAGAGCTCATGAAGAAGTTGCTCATGCTGGAGTTGCCGAAACACTCGCCCAATTAAGAGAAAGTTTATGGATTATAAAGGGTAGGCAACAAGTAAAACGTATACTAAGGCGATGTATCATCTGTAAAAAATTCAGCACTAAACCTTACTGCCAAGACATTGCACCCCTTCCTCCAGATAGAATTAAAGAAGCATCACCGTTCGAAGTGACAGGAGCAGATTTCCTAGGTCCTTTATACCTCAAAAATAGTACCGAGATTTACGTTGTTTTATTTACATGCGCAGTAGTAAGAGCAGTGCATCTAGAAATTGTTATGAATTTAACAACGACCGAATTTTTAATGGCCTTTCGAAGATTCATCTCACGTCGTGGTATTTGCAAGATTATTTACACCGATAATGCTAAAACCTTCAAGAAAGCGGACAGGGATTTACAGCAGATATGGAATTTGATAAAGAATCCTGAGGTGCAAAATTATTTTAGTGAAAAAAGAATTGAATGGAAATTCATCGTAGAGAGAGCAGCGTGGTGGGGAGGATTCTACGAAAGATTGGTACGTTCAACGAAGATATGCCTTAAGAAAATCCTTGGAAGATCTTCATTAGACTACAAAGAATTTGAAACCACTTTACAGGAAGTGGGAGCTGTTTTGAATTCCCGCCCATTAACCTTTGTATCGAGTGATGTAAATGAGCCAACCCCCTTGTGTCCAGCACATTTTCTGGTAGGGAAAAGACTGACAGCTTTGCCACCGGAAAAGATAAGGATCATTCCTTCTACCAAAAGTGAAGTAACTCGCAGATATAAATACAGATTAAACTTAGTAGAAAAATTTTGGTTGAAGTGGAAACAATTTTACCTAATGGATTTAAAATCGGTCCATTATACAGATCGCTCCAAAGGCATACAAGTAAAAAAAGGAGCCGTTGTTCAAATTAAAGAAGACAATCAGCCAAGGCTTTTATGGAAATTAGGCATTGTCACAGATATTCATCCTGGTAGAGACGGAAAGGTTCGTGCATGCACTTTAAGACTGGCAACGGGCAATTTCATTCGGCGAGCAGTCCAACACCTATATCCATTGGAACTTGACTATGATAAAGAATAACTTATCTTTCTGGGCCGGAGGATGTTGTATTTTCTGACTCAAATTCCAAACTCTTTGGTGCGAAGTAAAAAAAACAAGCTGTGTGAACTAAAGTGACCCATTTTTTGTTTACGATTTAATTTTTATGTCATTTGTTGTTCCATGAATTTACTGCAGACGAGATGTACGAATTTAAAAATTGAAGATGTTTAAAGATAGTATATGTACCGTTTTTAGTGTTAGTTTTTGTCTATTAAATGTTTTGTTTCGTACAACAGTGTTTATATTCTTCGAAGTAAATACCTTAACGAGATCAGCCACAATAAAGGTGTAGAATTCACGACTCAGGTCAGAAAGTTCTAGATTTATAAGATACTTTTATATTTTTTAGTAAACAAAAACATTTGAAAAACTGATTTCAGCAGTTACCGTCCATAGCCAAATATGTTTTCCAATTCTTTTGAATAGCCCTGTATTTAATCTGTAGGTTGATATATACTAGTATATAATGTGAAAATTTAGTTTAGCCAGAAAACGCATAACAGGTTGACATTCTCATTCAGCAATTTATACTAATGTATGAAAACATACTTGAATACTTTTTTACAACCCTGTAGTTTACCTAGAATCTTTATTACACGCACTATTTAGTTAAAATTTAATTCAAATTAAAACACTCTTAAAACTGCTGCAATCACATTTCCAGAAATTATAATTTATAGACGGCCATATATGCATTTCCTTGCATGACCCTGTGTATCATTTTATCCATATTCTACAAACATTTCTTAGTAAATTAAATGCAGTTCAACATAAAAACCCATAACTCATCTAAAAAACACCTTTAAGCAATTTGCGCCCTTAACTCTTACGTATACTTTTGTGTAGCCCTGTATATGAATTATAGCTTTTATATACACCATATAATATGCATAAATATAGTGAATCATAAAAGCGCATATTATAATTAAAAATGCATTTCCAGCAATTGTCGCTAATGAACAGTACAATATCAACTTTTATAAATATCATAAATTATAAATATTTTTTTATAAATATTATAAATATCAAATTTTAAAAAGTATAGTAAAGCATTTTAATCTATAAACTTGTTATCAGGCATGAAAAACACTTTATTTCAATGCTTAATTGTCACATTTTATTTTTTAATGCGAAGTATCGAACGTGTATTGAAAACGTAGAAAATGAGTTTACAATCGAAGAAAATTTAATAACTGATTCTGAATGTCTACAATTAAATGTTTGATTAAAATCACTAACAGCAAAAACGTGCTTGCATACAATTTAAAAAAATAAATATACCAATTTGAAAAACACTAAATAATTAGTATTTATAATTATACTATTAAACAACAACAAAGTACAATAGATGAATTAAATGTATTATTAGATTTAACAATTTCTCAAATCTCTCCATATGTTACGAGGAATTCCTATTATTTTATAATTTTGGCAAATGTTAAATCTGAAAACATTGATATGAAGATTTAGGATTTTAAATAGTAATTTAAAATATTATTAGCAATGAAAAAAAGTCTTTCAAAAGTTTCACTACTATAGTATGTAAAACGACATTTCCCATTCAGTATAATGTTAATTTCTAATCTGAAAAACAATTCCAGATCAGTCTCTTTATATAGGTATAATATAAAACTATTTAACTCATCTCACCAAATATACAAATCAGGAATAAACAATTTAAATTAAATAAGACTTACTTTTTGAGCTCCATAAATTAATTATTAATATCCGTGTGTATCCGAAAATGGCGACGTCTTTTTCTTCCATTAAAAAAAGCACACGCAAAAGCTTACATTTTAGACTAGTAACTTACCCCATCTGTTAGAACAAACAGTTCTCTGTTTACCCTGCGGTATCGTGGCAGACGATTTGGGGCAGGTGTTAGTTTATTTGCTTTTATATAAACATATTTGGAACTTACATGTGCAATCATTTTATGAGACTGTCTGTATTTAAATTTTTGTATTTGAAGAATTTTCCAATGTATTTTACTTTTCTTTTTATCAGTTTTAACCCCCCTCCTCCTTTTTTCTAAGTAAAGATTGTTTCACACATAATAAATACAAAATATCTTCCTAAAAAATAAAAAGATATAAATAAATATCGAGGATAAAAAAAAATTTCTTTGTCAATCGTCATTCTTTTCATGTTAATTTCCTGTAGAATAAAACAATTCGTAAAATAACTTTTTTTTAGAGTAATATCTCTAAAACACAAATTTGAAATAGGAATAATAAATTATATCATGGGTTTTGCATAAATTTTGTATATTTTTTTTAATTCGGAAAATGCTCATTTTATTTTAAAAGTCTGAAAGAAGTAGAATTTTTAAAAAAAATAGTTACTTAAAATAGGTACACTAACAGGAAAAAATATGACTTGAATGCAAATTATAAAGCAAGAAATATATGTATGATTAAACTCTGGAGACTCTTTCTACGTGCTCATTAAAAGCTGCAGACATAACTATAATGGAATTTTTTTAGTTTGAAGCCACAAAAGTGTTTCGAATACCAGTGGTCGGTAAAAATAAATTAAAAATTTTCCTTCCTGCAAACTAAATATGTAAAGTGTATATATTTAATATTCCTAATTCTAAATATGTTATCCAAATTGCTCCAGCACGTACCATTTTTCCGAGAAACACTTTTATAATAATAAGAATAAGAGAAGGATTATTATATTAAATTGCAATACTAGATAAATTGAAATCAGGAAAAAAGTATACTTCCACACTCTTAGATATCAAATTGATAAAATATAGCATGAAAATCTAGTTTGTTGATACTTGTACCGTGCATTTTCCTTTATATGTCCCCCCCACCCACCATCTTTTCGTGTCTGAATTTACTATTTGCTACCCACTAATATATTTTCATTCCTTATGCCGCTGTAACTCGGGCCTTTTTAAAACATTTCTCTTCATTTTCAAAGATTTTTGAAGTTCATATTTTTCTCACACTGTGACTTACAATATGGGGTGATTTGTTTTGTGAGTGTGACGTGCCTACGTTACATGCAGTGACATAACAATTCTTTTTTATTGCCAGAAAAATAAAATTTAACAGTAACATGTTTTGAAGATTTTTTGTAATTTTTTGAAGTTTTCTAAGAAGTTCACATCTCATTCACAATGTGACATCACTGAGTGGTGGCATTTCGGTCACAGATGTGACGTGACCACAGTGACTCACAGTGACGTCACAACGACGTCACTATGACCATGCATGCTATGAGGGGTAGAATAAATATATTAATTATTAATTGTATTATTAAAAAAAACATCGCTAAAAGAATACTAAAACTGAAAAAACTATATAACGTAGTGTTGGGTATAACTGTATATACTAGAAAAATGTAAATAGGTATAGCCTGAAACTTCAAAGAGATGTAGAACCTAAATAATATCGAATATAGCTATTCAGTATAACTAATTTGTTTAATATTATCCTATTCTGTTTGTGATGAACTTAATTCTGTACTTACAATAAAAGCAGTGTATATTTAAATTTCATTTGGCATTTCATAAAACTAATTTCAGCATAGTAATAATCTGTCTTTCTACAGAACAGAAACAGAAATCACCCACTCGTGGACAGCCAACCTTGCGGTATAGGAGCTAAATGTCCACGAGGGGGAAAACCCATATCCACCTTCCCACGAAACCCCCAGACACCAGACGGGCCCGGAGGCCTCAGCAGGTAGGAAGACCCCCCCCCCCCCCATTGAAATTTCAATTAAAATTGTACAATCATATCACAAGAGCTACCCAATGTTGCTTAAGCTGGGCGATCCCAAATAAAACAATATTTTGGTTTTTTAAGATATTACAGATATTACAGATCATCAATCAGTTATTAAAATTGGAATACTTGAAAGTAGCCAATTTAAAATTTTAATGAAAAATTATAGTAGTATTGTTAATGTTAACTAAATTTAATTAAATTAGCTAAAAGATTTCTTAAAAATTTATACTAATCCATATTAGGGCCTAATAGGACTTAATAAAACAAAGTTAGTTGAGACAAAATTGATTGAAATCCGAAAAATAAGTAAATCTGAGCGAAACTTTGAATGATATTTTAATGGAATAATAGTCTTGTGAAATTTAATTATGATTCTGAGTGATGACCTGTTAAGCAAGTTTGGGATATTAATTATAATTAATTTTAAAGTTCTAGATAGCTTAATATGTTGAATAGTCTATGTATTTCACAGTTCAGTAAAGTATATGTCACATTTTTGAGTCATTATATTTCATAGTTCATAGTATGATTTTTACAGTTCTAAACAATGTAGATTTTAGTTTGAAGATAAAATTCACAGTTTGGAGATTTAGTCCAAAGTTCAGGAATATCAACTTTTACAAATCAAGGTATTATTTAATTAGGCGATGCTTAATACTTTTATGAATGATCTTGATAGTTAATGGGTGACACTGTTTATAGAATCTTTTTTATGAAGGAGTAGTGTTTATTAAGAATATTGTAATTTTCATTTAGCTCTGAAAAGTTTGCTGGATCCAGTACAATCTTCTGAAAGTTTTTCCTAAGGTTTTGTTTTTATTAAATTTGAAATGATTAGGTAGGAGAGAGTAGTTCACAAAAATTTAGTGTTGTACTGTTCCTCGGCCTTTAGTGCAGGAGCATATGTCCGAATTTAATTTGCCTATTTTGTAGAGAAATGCAGGAAAACTGCCATGGCCACTAATGTAATAAACTGATGATCTTGAAGTACAGATAAATTCTTTGTTAACTTGGTTAAGAATTTTATATGTATCTCGTCCTTTTACTGAATGTTTCCAGATATCCTGCCAGTATTGGATAATTTTTTACCGTATATAATTTTTAATTACTGAATCCGGGAATGGTATATGTTGAATTTCATCATAGTGGTCGTGTTCAATTGCATTTTTTGCCAAGGTGTCTGCGCGCTCATTCCCAACTGTTCCTATGTGCCTTTGTCCATGCTATATTTATAGATTTCTGCGGGATTTTTTGTAGTTCTGTATAAATCTGTCTTATTATTTTGTTTCTTGTGAAGATAATTTTGAGGGTATCTAGTGAGGATCTGCTGTCTGTTAGGATTTAAACTGATGTAAATCTAGAGGTCGAAAACCATTCTATTGAATTTTGTATTGCTTTAAGTTCTGCCTGATAGATTGAATCGAGAGGGTTTAAGCGCGCAGCACTGTCGTGAATAAAAGTATCTTCTAACATGACTGTAAAGGCGCATGAAGTTCCCTGTTTCATTAAAGAGCCATCAGTATATATCTTTAATTTATTGCTGCGAATTTCTGTTTCCGTTATTTCTTCTAGTATATTCAGGTTATTAAATTTGTAATAGTCTGAAAAATCAAACGTACTTTCCTTCAGCATTAAATTATCTTTATTTATTTTCGTTGATTGAATTATTAAATTTCTTTTTCCCACTTTGTCTGATATGCCATGAATTCGTTCTGGATTTTTGTGATGATTGGTGGTGCTCCTGTTAAAACATTTAGTGCTTCGTGTGAGATGCTTCTGTAAGTTTTGATAACATTCATTAAACTCATTGTTTGTATTGTTTTCAGAGATCTGATTCCACGACTGTTTAAATTAGGGAACTATATTTCATGTGCATACAAGATTTGTCTTTCAACAACCGTTGTGTACCACATCTTTTTTATTTTTGGATTTATTCCTTTTTGGTAATTTCCCAGGAATTTGAAACTAGTAACAAACTGAGATATTCTTGCTTTTAAATTTTTAGATGAATTTGAAATTTTAATTTTTGATCAAAGATTATTCCTAAGTATGGTAATGATTTCTCTAGTTTGATTGTTTTATTTTTTTATTTAAAAATTGGATGTCTGTTATTTAAGGGGTTTCTTCCAAAGAGCATTGCTTTTGTTTTCTCTTGTGAAATGTTCAGATTTAATCTGTTACATATTTCTTCAAATCTACGGATTTTTTCATTAGCATCCTTTTCTAAGTCGGTTCTTGAATTTCCTTTTATTAATACCAGAAAGTCATCTGCATAAACCACTAGTTCTGGGAACTTTTTAAGTAGTTCCTTAATGATGAAGTCTGCTACTATTAACCATAATAACGGGCCTAAACATGAACCCTGTGGGCATCCCTTGAAACTACGAAGCCATTGAATTAAACTAAAGTTGTTTGCTCCGATGAATCTATCACATATATAGTTAATAAGTAAATTTTTTAGGTACCTAGGTAGTTCTGATTCTTCGATTAGTCCCGAGATCATATTCCAGTCTGTTGAATCAAAAGCCCCTTGTATGTCAAAAGATATTAATCCTACGTATTCATTGTTCTGGAGACGTTCCATTATTAGGTCTTTTACAGATTTCAGTGCCGTTAGTGTGCTTGTCTTCTCTCTGAAGCCATGTTGTGGGTTTGCTAAGAGATTTCTATTTTCTAAATATGTTTGTGTACGTATTTTTATTATTCTCTCTAACACCTTACCCATCATTGGGAATAAGGTTATTGGTCTGTAGGAATTTGGGTTTCTTGGGTCTTTATTTTTCTTCCTGAAAAATATCACTACTCCTTTCTTCCACGCCATTGGAAAATGGCCTATTTGAAGACATTTATTATAAAGGAGTAGCATCAATTTTGGATATCTTTTAGTTAGATTTTTTATGATTTTAATGTCGATTCTATCATATCCTGGAGCATTTTTAGGATTTTGCTGACTGATGACATATTTAAGTTCCCTCATGTTGATTTTAATTTTGACAAATTCTTCATTTGGAATTAGATCCCGAATAATTCTCGAGTGCATTTGCTCTGTATCTGGGTTTCCAAAATGATGATAGATTAGATTTTGTTGAATGTCAATAAATGAGTCCCCAATTGCTGAAGTTTCTAGTATGGTATGTATTAAATCCGTATTTTTTAGATATTTACCTTTCATTATTTTAAAGGCGTGCCATATACACTTGTGGTTTGTTGGCAGAATGAATACCATGAGTCCTGTTTAGCTTTTTTGATGTTTAATTTGTATTCGGCTAGTGCCTTTTTATATTCCTTCCTGTATTGCTGATTGTCTGTGTCTCTTCGAAATCTTCTGTGTAGTGCATTTAGTGTACTTCGTTCAATTTTGAGTTTGTCCGTGTACCAGTTGATATTTAGGTCGTTTTTTGATTTTTCTTTTTTAATGTTGAGTTCATTATACTAGCCATATGTTTCTGGAAATTATTGACCCATGTATCTAGATCTTCTGGAGATGATGTATCTTGAAGTGTTGTCCTTAATACTTCTTCCTTTTTATCAAATTCTTTGTTAAATTTTTTAAAAGTTTCATATTTGGTTTTAAATCTGTAAAGGTTTCGTAGGAGAGGTTCCAACTGCAATGTGAAGTTTATATATCTGTGATCACTGAGTGATGGAAAATTCCCTTCTACTAACCTAGAATCAAGAAGGTCCTTTATACTTAATTCACATAATGTTAGGTCCGGATTACCTTTTTTCTTACCTAAGATGAAGGTGTTTTCTGCTTGTGGGTCGTTGACTATTGTTAAATCTCGATTTGCAAGATAATCTAGTAGGATTTCACCTCTTGCGTTGTTTCTGCTATAGCCCCATGCTCTCAGGTTGGCGTTAAAATCGCCTCCCAATACTAAGTTAGTACAATTATGAATGGTTCTTGACCAGTCGTCGAAATATTTAGCTAGATCTCCCTTTGGCTTGGAGTATTGCGAGGCAAATTTAAAATTTTCTAACTTCGTTGTTAAATTTATAAATACACTGTTATCTGTTTGTAGGATTTTGTTATGTACAAATAAAGGGTTGGTGATAATTATTCCCGCTGTATTTAATGTTGATTGATATAAAGCCCAAGAAATCGGGAGACCCGTAAAAGAATTTTTGCTTCTGTGGTAATCCTGGATTAGTGCTATGTCGATACCGTTCTGGTTCATGTATTTAATTAGTTGAAAGTTTGCTGCACGGCAATTATTTAAGTTTATTTGAGTTACTTTTATGTTTTGTTGATGTAAAGGTGCACCACCAAAGAAGTAAGTTGATTGCATTGAAGGAGTTTGATTGTGGGTGCCTGTAGCTATTTTAATCTGTGTGCTTGAATCAATCTTTTCGCCTCTATCGGCGGTGGGGAGGCCGTGCCTCCCTTTTTCTGAATGATGAGTTGATATAAACATCTCTATATTTGACTGTTCTTTTATCTGTTGTTTTGTAGTCCTTACTATACTCTCTTCTTCCGGTATTTTCCTCTACTTGTCTACTTCTTTCATTATCCCTTTCCCTTGGGTCTTCAGTTGATGGTCTTTGATATCTGTTTTCAATAAAGTACTTACGACTATTTTTTGAAAGAAAATTTTGGGTTTGTGGTTTAGACATATAATAGTCTTGTAGGCGTCTCCTTTTTCCTATTGAAAAATTGGGCATTTGGGGTGAGTACGACGGGTGATTAAAGTCTTCCTTGTTATATCTTAAGCAATTTATGCATTTCTTTATATTTTCTTCACACTCGCTTGTTGGATGTTTTCCTGAGCAAATCGCACACCGTGATCTGAATTCACATTGTGATTTTGTGTGGTTGCTTAATTCTTGGCAGTTTGTGCATCTCAGCACTCGTATGTGGAATTCAGCCTTGATTAGGGTAAAATCACCAGTGATGGCCCGGTTAAGGACGAATGTTTCGACTTTTAGCTGATAATTACTATGCCGTGCGAATTTTTTTCATGGCGATGATCGAAATATGAGAAGAAAGGATGGAAGAAGACTTTCGTGTCAAAAAAATCAATAAAATATAAATTTATTCGTATACATGATTTTTTTTACTAAAAGGTACAAAAACATCAGTAATGGCTCGCTTTGCATCCGTAATGGACCATCACTGCATTAGTGATGGCCCACCGAAGTCGATTCATCTTTTTCCAATTATTTCTGCAGGATTTTGCCCTGATATTTTGGTGACTTCTTTGTTGGTTATCTCAACTCTTTTGCTAGCCATCTCAGCTTCTTTTTTTCGTTTTACAGCTCTTTCTATCTGTTTTACTTCTTTTTGTCGCAATTCTTCTTGTTTCTTCCCTACCTTGTCTTTTTGCAGCACGTTTCATCTTTGCGATGTCAGGTTGAAAGGCGTTCTCTCCGATCTCCTCTTCCCTTTCCTTTCTGGACTGTGCAGCCATTCAAGGATTTCTTTTAACCATTTAGAACGGTATTCAGCTGTGGAAGTAGTATTATCTTTATTTTCCGGCTCTGAAAAACTGTCTTCGTCGAAACAATTCGGCTCCTGCTGTACATTTCTGAGATTCATAGGAATTTTTTCGAAAGTGTTGCTGTTACTGAAGCTCGTACTTGGATTGGTTACCATGAAGTCCACTTTGTCTGAGTAATCTTCTTCAGCTGGAACCGTTGTCGTTTCTGTAAGCCACGTTTGAATGTTTGGTTTTTCTCCAGATTATTATACAAATGGTTGTTGAGTATTTTCGACTTTCTTCATTACATTCTCGCCCACGACTTGATGTCACTCAATCGATATATTTAATCAGTGTAGTGATTGGAGCCTCATTACAAGCGGTTTCCGTTGAAACATCACCCACCTTCATCACACCATTGTTCATATCATTGATGTGACCCTTGCACTTTGAATAGTATACAGCGCCCGCACTGAATGAATAAAGTCCTTTTGCCTTGAAACAAATTTTTATTGCCATCGTCATATCGTTTTCTAGAGCGATTTTCAGGATTGGAGCGTTGTGCACTTTAGTCACAGCTTTATGTGGATTATTTTTGCACCAGCCAAAAATGGCGTTGTTCCACTGAGCTTTTAGCGGACGAAAAGAAGCTACGTCGCAAGTCTGAAGAATATGGGTTGCATTTGGGTATAACGCTATCAAAATTATCTGAAGAGATTTGCAAAGTTCAATGGTTTCACGCGTAAGATGCATTTTGTGCTCATCCAAAAATAAAATTACCGGCAGTTTAACATCATTCTTTGCTTGAAAAAGGACGAAGACATTTCCCATCCATTCATAATACGTAATAATGGCTTCATTCATATTAATAGCTATTTTAACGTGTGAAAAATTCAGAAACTAAAAATATAAACAGAAATTATTAAACTCTTACCTGTTGTAAAACTTGCTTTTACTTTGGGTCGTTTCTGTAAAAATTCCTTGACTCTCTCTATAACACCTCACTTGCGTCTGGGGAATCCTACCTTTCCACAGTGAATAATCCAAGTCTTTAGGAGAATTTCTTCTTCGGTTTTCAAAATTGAGGGTGGTCTTCCTCTTTGTGGAAATCTATGCTTCAATGTAGACATTGTTATTTTAAACCAAGATGCTGCAGTTCTTACAAACATTCCATGTTTAACAGCATCAACTGCCTTCTCAACTCGGTCTTCCTTTTCTTTACTCAATTTCTTTGGATCCATTATCTCTATTTTAAAATAAAAAAGAGATAGCTGCATTAACACAGCAGAATCGCAGAATTACAGTTTCATTGTTTGCTTTGCTTAATGGCAAAATAAAAAATAATGGAACTGTATCATCCGGCCAGGAATTAGTTATTAGATATACATACACACTAGCGTGTACATAGTAAAAGTAACATGCAAATCAAAATTTCAATTTCTCTAAACAATTCCAAGTAATTCGTAATTTAGAGTTTTTTCAAAATTGAGGCTCAAATTGAATTTAAAAAGCTCATTTGAGCTTTTTAAATTTCGATATGTTTTAGAAACCGTTCTTAATGAGCATTTATATCTTATAAATAAGCACCATGAGAATTTTTAGTTTCTAGCCCCAACAATATCAAAGAAATTAAAACTTTAGAACGTTTTTTTCTCCTGAACCCTTTTAAATTACGATTTTTTAAACACAGTTTTGTGCGAGAATTTGTTTTAAATGTAACAGCCACGTCAAATGTCAAATTTATATTCAAAACAAGACCATGGAAATCTTAATTTAGAATGTTTGCTGCTCATTTGACCCTTTTAAATGAAAAACTTTTTAACTTTTAGAAAACATTCATGACAAGCATTTGCATTTTAACCACCGTAACAAATGTCAAGTTTCTAGCTCCTTCAGTATCACAAAAATCGGAATTTCAGAACTATTTCAAAACACATTTGCATTTGAAAAAAACTATTTTGTGCGTACATTTGCGATTTAAAAATAGCAGACATGTAAAGTTTAAATTATACATCCTTAAGAATTCTATAGAAATCGCAATTCTGTAGAAAACGTTTTTCTGCGCATTTAAATCCTTTTTGAATTTTGAATGTTTTAGAAACTGCCTTTAGAGAGTATTTATATCTTGCAAGTTACCATCATGTCAAATTTCTAATTTTTATACCCTTCATAATCACAAAAATATGCATTTTAGAAAGATTTTGCTCCTGCATTCCGTTGGGACTATAATACCAACATAAAATATACCCTATAGTGAAGTACAAATTGTCACCATCATTTTGCCAACATTAATTTTGAAATGTGTTATTGGTGCTATAGATTAACCCCTACAAACAAACGTTTATTCATTATAATATTAGTAAAAACGTAACATTTAAAAATATTTAAAGTCAAAAGTGTTTAGAATTATTTTTATAACTTAATTAAACATGTTGAAAAATAAAAATTTTCTTCTTTTCAAGATTTTTATTCACTAGATACGAAGCCCGGCCTAGATATGAATGCCTCTTGAGCAAACGTCTTACCACTGAACAACCTTGAACTCTAGAAAGCTTAAAACTAAATTTTAAATATTCATTGCTGGCTATAAACACTAGTTGTGATACCAAAGTTAAGCATTTAGGGTGTAGATTTTAGCCTAAAAGAGTAGCCAATTATGCCATTTTCAAGGGAATGTCGAGAGTACAAAAAGTATAGAATAATGTGGGCATAAATAAGAAGAATATGCTAACATAAATTTGTTATCAAACACTTTGCTTTAAATGTTTGAAAGAAATAGATGTATACAAAAACTTTAATTAATGACAACACATGGCTATAAATTATAAAAAGTAATGGTGGGTCATCACTACTACGATCATGAAAAAATAGCATCAGTAGTGGCCCACCCCAATACCTGGCATAATAAGCTTATTTAATAACACCAATACGTTTACATATTCCTTAAACTTTATATGAGTTATTAAAACTTGCTTTTTTCGTTTATCCTTCTTGACAATTTCGTACACAGCACGAAATCCAACTTTGCTCACTAAACATCTTGCTAAGACACCACAGCTGAAACTGGAAAAAGAAGAAGCTTCGGTAGGAGCAACCACTGTTCCCGTGACGTGCGTTGATTTGTCAAAACAAAGGCATAATACACTGTAAAAAAAAATCTGTAGTTCTACAGATGTAAAGTTACATGCTTACTAAACTTTCACCTGTAACTGTACGAAAAAAGCTGCAAATCTACAAAACTAGTTTTTGTAAAGCTACAAAAATCTGTAACTTTACAAATGAATCTGCTAAAATTTCAGTAATCTTACTAAACTTTTATTTGTAACCCTGGCTGCAGTTACATGAAAAGTTCTCGGAATCCCAGTTTCCAAAAAAATTCTTAGTAACCTTACAGATTTTTTGATTTTCGGCGCAAAAGTGTGTCTGTTACATGAAATTTTGTTGTTGCCGTTACATGAAAAGTTCTAGGAATCCAAGTTTACTAGAAAAACTTTAGTAACTTCACAGATTTTTTTTTACAGTGTATGGCAATCAAAAGACCGTTTTATTTTTTCTGATTGACGCTAAGTTCAAATGTTGAGGCGTTTCACGTCTAGCTTCGTAGGAATATTAAAGACGTCATTAATGGTATGTGGGCCATGATAGGTGATTTTACCCTAGTTCATAAAATAATTTTATTTTTCCTGTTTTGACAATTTTCCTGCATTCACCCGCCGGTGCATCTATTATTCAGTTATTGAATGTTGAATTGGGGATTTCTAAAGATTTAAAGATTGTGAATGAATTTAAGTACTTCCTTTTAGATAGTTCTTCTTCCTGTTCCTCCTTTGTGAATTCTTTGTTTATTCTCAGTAGAATTATTTTCATCTTCCGTTCCTCTGGGTTGATTATTTCAAAGTCTTTTCAATTGTTCTTAAGTAACTCTGAAATCGTTTCTACTTCTTTTTCTGAGGTTTTTAGTTCTATATTGTTGTTTTTTTGTACGTCTTATATTTTAAATTTCCAGTTGCTTGTCTTTCTTTTTGGCTTCTTCTCTGATTATGTTTGTGACTTGTGATACCTCGATAGATTTATTCGGAACTATAATTAATTTTTTAGGTTTTTGTACTACTGGCTTGACTTCTTGAGTTGTCTTTATTTTTTGGATGCATAATTTCTTCAACATTTCGTTGAGTTTTTGGTTCTGTTCTTGAAATTGTTTGTTTAAATTTCCTATTAACTGTTTTCTGAGTAGGCCTATATGATTTTCTTGTATTTCATAATTAAATGCTTGTATTTGATCTATTTGTGATTCACAGTAGTGTTGTAATATTTTCAGTTTACCGTGCATTTCTGTTTGATATTGTTCTTGATATGTTTGGAATGTTGTGTATTTACTTTTTGAGTTTCTAACTGTTTCTAGTTCATTTGTAATTTTGTTATGATAAGTTGTCAAGGTTTCAGTTAAGTCTTGCGTAATTCCACATATTGTCTTTATTGTTGCTGTTATTTCGGTCGTTAATTTTTGTGTATCTATTTGTGTAGAGGGTTGTATCTTGGCAGAAGAATTATTTTGTTTTTTGAAGAGTCTTAAGAAATTTATAACCTCTTTATCAGACCAGGTTTTCCACCCTTGTCTGATGAAATCCTGTTCTAAGAGCTTCAGACCTCTTGTTGGAGATGTCTCTTCTTTTGATTCTAATTCTTCTTCATCGTCCCCACTATCTGTAGAGAGTAACGAATATTCTTCCATGTCTTCCGTCTGTGTGAATTCATTTTTTGTTTTCATTCTGCTTTCTTGTTCTTTAATTCTTTCAAATATTCTTCTATTTGATCTTTTTTAAGAGATAATTCTTGTTCTTTGGTTTCTAGTTCTTCCCTTTTTTCTTTCAGCTGCTGGTCTAACTCTTCTAATTTACGATTTTTGGTTTTTAAATCTTTTTCCATTTTTTTATATTTTTCTTCCAGTCGGCTCATTTTCTTTTTTGCGGAATAGCTTCCTGTTCTTAAAGTATGGATAATATTTGGAGTATATTCAATTATTATATCTTCCTTTTCTACCAATGAGTTAGATGTATTCCTCTCTAAATCAAGATTACTTGGTTGAGCCAGTTTTGCCTTTTCTATTTCTCTGCTTAATAGTTCATATTCGTGTGTTATGAATCTGTTTCTAAGTTCTTTTTGAAATTCGTTCTTTAGTTTCTGAAAAGCTTCTTTTGTATCCGTCTGACGTTTCTTGTAATGGTCAACAATTTGAGAAAGGCACAGGAGCAGCGGGTCCTCTTCCGTTGATTGGTCGTCTTGTTCTAATTGATCTTCATCTTTTTCGTCTATTATTAGCTTGTCTTGTTGACATGACAATGATTTTATTTTTTGCTCCATGGCACTTTAGTAGTTCTTTGCTTCGTCGCACTTCCACTTGCCTTTCTGAGGTAGAACCTATGCATTAAATCGTAAAGTTGGAAGATGCTGACTTCGTATTTCTGCACTTCCTCATATTTGTATAGAGACTTCCCTCTTGATGGTGGGAGGGGGCGTCCGTAATTTTTTCCCGACATTTTTAACTTTTACCTACTTTTTCTCAGCGGGTAACTTTGATGCTATTAAACTTTTTATCAAAAAGTATTAATTCTTAGAATTTGTAAGACTTTAAAATAAAAAATGAAAATGAAATAGAAAATGAAAATAACTATTTATATTAGGATGAGGATTCACCAGCCGTCCACCTTTTATCATTGAAAGAAAGGTAGTAAGGAAAGAAAAAGCAAAAACCAATGGTCTAGACCATTGAAAATGACTAAGAAAAATCAATTTGGAATAATGGACAAATTGGAATATAAAAATAAATTAAATGAAAACAAATAAATGATAGGAAAAAAAATATGCCAATGAAAAATAAAATGAAAAATAATATGGGGGAGATGTCGCCACGACTTCCCATGCTCACTGTTACTACTCAGCCCAGAAGCTGGCTAATTAAGATGACTTAAGGTACTAATGAATTTAAAGAGTGAAATTTTTATGAATTAGTACATAATAATAATAAATTGTTGTTAATAAAAGTAATGATAATATATAGAATATGCAATATATATAAATTATATACAAGGAATAGTGATTAATACTGTGAGTTAATATTATTATTTACAATATACAATTTATTTCTTAACGTGCCACAATTAGCACCTTACTAAAATGTATTTAGTTCTCAACAAACTTCAGGAAGATCACAATTTTATGCTCACTAGTTGTAGTGAATTAGACCCCTATATCATAGAGTTATAAATATACTGGTTCAATAAATAAATAATTATATAATAATTATATATATTAACCCATAGCGTTAGAGAAGGTAAGAAGTCGGTGGTCGAGTACTGTTTATGCAAAACTGTGAAATGTCCAGTTTGAAATTCAGAATTCTAGTAAAATATGATATAAATTACTTATCTCTTTAAACGTGAGAAGTCCATGCTGCACTTGTTGAAGATCTGCATTGTAGCCATTCACATGGTCTTTTTATTGAAATGAGCTTGTATCCTGGTTTCCCAATGAAAAATCTTCTAATTTTTTAGAAATTTGGAGAAATTACACGCTATTTAAGAAAATTGAAGGGAGGAGGGGTGGGAAATAGAGGGGAGGGAGGAAGGGGGGGGGGACAAATCAGACTCATGAAATCCTTCAATTTGATGGGTCACATGGTAGGTCTATGTGGATTAGTTGGAAAAAAGCCAATGTTAACCCTTATAGGGACCACACCCGACTATGTCAAAAATGGGATGTACTCACTTAAAACGATGATAAAAGTTGATTCCCGTCTAAGAAAAGATAAAAAAAAAGGATAAATACTAGCTGATCCCCTAAATGCCCCCTTATCTTGACCCCCCATGGGTTTAGCAAAAAACCAGTTGCATGTCTAGAAACCTCGCGAAAAATCTCCATAGAAGGAAACTTTTCTAAGCCTCGACCTCATATTTATAATGCTACAAATTACCGAGTTATTGAGCTTTTAATGTTAATTTTGGGTAAAAAGGGCTATAACTTCTCGGACATGCCCCGTAGGGCTAGATAAGCATAGAATTCAGTCCGCTTTCTTTCTACAGTGTATCTAAAACAAAATCTTCGTTTAAAGTTTAAATTTGGCATTGTGCGAAGCGTGTTTCAAAATGAGGTCGCAAAGTCACAACGCCGCCTAAGTCCATGTCACGTTTTTCCTAATACGTTTTTAATTAACTTTTAAAGATACGGTAGGCGTATTGAGAGATCCACTCAATGCAAACTAGTCGCGAATCCCATAGTATTTATTTGATTCATTCTAATTAAAATAGTCTGTTTTTAACAATTTGACGTTCATTGCTTTTATGCTGCTACTTGGAATTGCGTTACACATATATAGCCTTAAAAGTTGTTAACTAGGCTTTAAAAACTGATGGTACATGGCGTGCGCCGACGCTGTCATTATGCATCTCCAAACCGACAGTATCATTAATGGTTAATATCTCGACTAATTATAGGCGATTTTTTTTTTCGAAAATCATTATCAGCAATGTTTTTATACTTTTGATATGATAGGTACTTCCAGCTCCCTTCAGCACTTTTGCTGAATGCCCGTAAATGGAAATTTGTGTGCAATGGAAAAATGCGATTTTCTCAAAAACTATGTGACCTAGGATAAACGCAATAATTTTCTTGCAAGGTTTAAATTAGCGTCTAGAACCGCTATTTTTTTCATAATTTTAATTTTAGTAGATTCGGAATTAGATAGGGGGTAACTTACTTTTGCGCTACATTTTCGGCCATATCTTTGAAAATACAATACCTAAATTTAAAAGAAATGTATTTTTGAGTTCAGCATTTCGAAAGCTTTCACACGATACCTCCCACGACATACAAAGAAAAGAGTTTTTAATTTTTTAAAATATCTTAATTAGCCCCTCCACATTTTTACTAAATATATTTATGAATGTTTACTAATCTGAAAATATGTGGGTCAATAGTCTTTATTACTTTCTTCAATTTGATCTTTCCACGTCCCATAGTTTACGAGTAAAATGGCTGTGACGGACAGAAAGACAGGCACAGGAGTGATCTTATAATGGTTCCGTTTTTACTTTTTTAAGAATGGTACACTAAAAAGGATTAAACTAATTATCGCGAAATTTTAAAAGACAACGTAATCTGCTACTACATACAGCCGCTTGGCAATCTTGGATAAAGTCATAAATGAATGAGATTCTTTGAAAAACAAAGTTTAAATTGGTAGAGAGGTAAAAAAAAAAAAAAAAAAAAATGTGGAAGTTGACATCCTAAGCGGAGTAACTATAAATAACTATTATCTATTTAATCGGCGAGATTCATTGTTCCCCACTGACCATTTAATTATTTTTATATCTATTTAAAAATAAAAACACGTGCATGAGTAACGCTGACATCATACTGAGGATAACAAAATCTGACCAATAAAATTCGCTTTTAACAGTAATTTGTTTAACTTATAATCACAGCACAATTTCAATTTTTACATGGTTGAATACAGGACAAATGTTTCTCAAATACAATTGTTTGAGAACTTTATATTAATTCACATACTTTTTATCATTTTTTTTTTTTTACATGAAGCATTATTTGTATTTAAAATATATTGCGTGCAACCCGATTACTAAAGATTAACCTGTTTAAACTAAAAAACGTTTCTCAAATACAATTGTTTGAGATCTTTATATCAATTCACAGATCTTTTTTTTTTTTTAAACATGAACCATTATTTATATTTAATATCTATCTCTATTATGTGCAACACGATCACTAAATTTTAACCTGTTTAAACAACAAAAAAATGTAAATAAACCTATATTTGTTGCCAGCTAATTTTCCACAACGAAATGTACTCTTCAGCAATAATAAATAAAAAAAACACACCAATAATAAATAAAATCACGTAAATAAAACCCAAATTTCATACACATAGGGGAGAACGGGATATAGGTTTAAGTTGCATTCATTCAAAACTAATAATTATGCATAGTTTTTAATACATTTTATTTTAAATAGAATGTTACAAAGCGGACCACTGTAACCCAAGTACGGGGGACAATAGTTTCCAGCATGGAGTTGTATGGAAAACAGATAAATTTAGCAAAATACATTGCATTGCAAAATGCAGTGCATTCTTTAATAGCAAAAAATATACAATGCATAATATTTGTTTATTTACGGCCCCAGTTCATATATATATAATCTAAGATAAATTAATATTAAAGTTAGCAAATACAAAAATATTTTCTGTCTGTTTTTTTTTTCTGTATAGTGTTAGGCAGATTCATTGCAATTTCTTGTGCATTTGCAATAAATTCATGATCAATATAAATAAAACATGAGCACATTTTATTAGGTTTCCCCGCATGAATCTTAAAAATATTTTTTTTAAATCTTATTACCAAACCATCTACAAAAACATTGTATTTTTTGTCATAAGTTTGATAAAAATATACCAACTGTTAGCATTTAACAAAATTTGCATTACGCTATGAAATAATTTCCTGCTTACTCAGTTTTGAATTACTATAAACATATAGTTATTGGAACTTTCTGATACATATTTTTGCTTTTTTTTTTACCTTGAACATCTTGAGCTTTCAGTTTTATCATCTTTCTCTGTAACAGAAACTGACAGTGTTTAAAATTGCTTTAAACTCATTAAAGATATAACTAAAACGGCTTTTTTTTTCTTCCTTGCGTTTATCTTGTTCAATAATCTTTTTCACTGCTGTATCAGTCAGAATTGCTAAAACACTTTTCTTTCATTTATTGTAGCCATATGCAAACAAGCTTTTTGGCACGCTATCGAAATCTGAAAGTAATATGATTTTAGATGATTTTTTTCAACTATTGATAGCTGATCAGTCATATATGATGAGAGAAATTCAGCATTTGTCAAAAAATTTTTCAATTTTTACCATGAATCCAACAGCCATATGGCCATTCTATTTACTGTCATTGAATGGGCATATCTCTGTTACTCTAGGATTTCTTTGTCTTGTTTGTTGGCAATAGCTAAAATAAATATGGGAAGATTAAATATATTATTTTTATGTAATAAGGAAAAATAAAGTTAAATATATGTTTTGTTATAACAGAATTATGCTAAATGAATAGGTTACTAATAATATAAAAATTGAAAAAATTTGAACTTTACATGTCTAATTTACATTGTCTGTGAAAATGTTTTCATGTAATAATATTACATATTTTTAAAAATTAATTTTACCTCACTTAACACTTATCATTTATCTATAATGTAAATAGATAAAAACTATAGGGTAGATGAATCATATAGGTACATGATTTTTTAATGTACTAGGGGGCTCTGCCCCCTACGAGCTACGCTCGCCAACCCCAGTTCAGGGACACCAAAATCCAAAAAGCAACGGGTTTCCATTCGTTTTTCTTGGATTGGGGATTTTTAAGACCATATCTGCTGCTGTTAAACGATACAATGTCTGTTTTCGTATTTAATTAAAAAAATTAGTTAAACATTCGAAAATAAGCTAATGTAAAATGAATTAAGTAAGCAGTGTCATTGTCTCCCGGTATTTTTTAACAGCGCTATAAGATACTTCTTTTAAATAATTCATTTTAAATGTATCGTTTTAAATCTGACGTAATTTACACCAAAGTTTTATTTCTCTTATTAATATTCACGTGAAAATACTTTTGTTGTTAGAAGGAAATATTATTTGCGCTGTCTTCGAATTCACGATAATAGTTGAAAATATTATCTCAAAATATCAAATGTCTCGCGCAGATATATTTTTTAATTTAAATTGTTTTGCCATATATTTTGGCCATTTTAAATATGACGTAATTTCCTCCATTTACAGATTTTAACGCATAGTAATGATTTTTTTATTTTAACATTTTGTTTCTCTTTTAAAATTCCAGTGTAAATAAGGTTCTTATGACGCAATTTTCACGCTTTTAACGTGTAATCATTTAATTCTAATTTTTTAAAAAAAATTACTGTTTTCAATAGTCCCGTGTAAATAAATTTTTAATTTGAAGTAAACATTATTGTTTGCGCTGTTTATAAAGTTGGCAACAGTTTAAATTAATAACATTTTTTAAATTTGTAAAAAATATCTCTCGAAATACTGAAAATTTGAATTTAAAATAGAAATAAAACCTCAAAAAATAGTCAAATAAAAAAAAATAAATGCAATCTGCACACCGGGGACTTATAACCTATAAAATGATCTAAAAATGATTAAATTCTCATGTATAGTTTTTGCTCCAATAAAACTTTTTTAATGGAACGATTTTGTCCAAATTTAGCATTAAATATCTTTGAAAGTAATTCTTCAATTTGAAAACTGTCTGCATCAGCGTGTTTATCAAATATTTCTTTATAATACCACCGATTTCCATATTTTTGTATACGACAGTTTTTTTAATATTAACGAAGAAAGACCATGCTCAAGGCATACTTAGATACTACTACAGGCAGACTGAGTTGCGTTTAATGTATGAAGTCGCTCGCCAGAGGACTCTGATACCCTGCCCAAAATTGAAATTTGACTCTGACCGTAACTGAAACAACCTGGGAAGGGTAGATATGTAAACAAACACCAAAATTACGTCATGTCGCCATGGTTACGTTTACAATTCTGCTGATATTCCAATCAAGCTTAGAAATGACAGCTAATTCGAATACAGCTGTTAAGGGTTATTATAAACTGTCCATATCAATGTAAATGTAAAGTTCTATTTATTTAAGTGACTAATATAATGTGTTTCTCTTTAAAACTGTTAAACCAACACACATAAAAATATATAAATAAAAAAACACATGCTTAATCTAAAACATCAATGTCACAAATTTATTTGGTACCACTTAGTTATCCCGTCGACCAATTTCGCCAAATTATATAAATCGCTAAAACACTCGCCAAATTATACAAATTGACATAATTTTTATTATAAATAACGAAAGAACAAATAAATTAGTATAACATTAATAAATATACAAATAAAACGTCGAAATAAAAATCACGTGTAACTTGCTTACAGTCAAGTGAATGTGACATTTACGATCAAGCATTATTGGCATTTAATCTTATAGTTTGGCGATAGATTTTTGGTCGACGGGATAACTAAGTACCATTTATTTACTATTTTCACTGCTGAAACAATAAAACTGATGGAATTTTTTTTAAATATATTAAAATACTCATAAAATTCCTTGTAATAATTAATAAATGTAATTTACTAAGTTACAAATACCCTTACATGATTTAATCAAAATTTCTTGGATAACATAGAATATTGCAAAGATATTTAAATCCGTGATCACCATTTCTTTCTCTGATTAAAAATAAGAATATTTAATGTTTAAGGAAGATCGGTTTTTTTTTAATTTTTCTTATTCGTTCGGGCGATATTAAAAACAAATATTTTAACGGTAACAGTAAATTCATCAAAAATAGCTGCTTCAAGTCAGTTATGAGAACTGTAGTTTGATAAAAATCAAATTTTAATTTTACAACGTGTATATGAAACCAAACTATTTTTATATAAATACAGGACATTAAAAAAGAATAACAGAACCGGCATTTTTCATGAATGAAGCAAACGATCAAGGTAAACAATAAATAATTTAACAAATCTTAAAAGTGTGTGTAACACTAAAATGCTACAATTTGTGTAAAATAGCCTTTTAAATCGAAGGAAATTGAAGAATATAAATATTTAATTTATTACATGAAAATACGATCAATGATTCTGAAACCTCGACGATGAGAAACAAGCTTCTATCTGGGCAGGGTATAAATGTAAACAAAGAGCACGTTGTGAAGTTTTGGTTCAGGGTTTGAAGTTGGATGACGACTTCACTTTTTCGGCGAAATGCGCGGGCCGTTATATATCATAGTAGGCTATGGCCATGCTTAAGCCAAGACTCCCTTATCATAAAACAGACTTGACAATCCGGAGAAAGTCCATGGGTGAAAATGTCCCCGATAATTGCCAACTTATTAGCTGACTTTGTCCCGTAAGTTACGCCACCTGGTGTATACAACTGGTAATAATCCATAAACAAATGCATACTAAAAAATTGAAAATGTTGTGTTATTGGCAAAATTGTATTAAAATATTTTTCGAATTCCAGTAAAATAAAGGCGTAAAAAAAATATTTCGCACAATTATGTTCTGGCTTTAAAAAATGAAACATATCAAAAATGAAGATTTAAATATAAGATTTATTAATATTTTTTCAGGGTACTTGTTAGTTATCCCGTCGAACAATTTCGCCAAATTATATAAATCGCCAAACTACTCGCCAAGTTCTACAAATTGACACAATGTTTTATTTTAAAAAACGAAAAAACAAATAAATTAGTATAATAAAAATACAAATAAAACGTGGAAATATTTGTTTTATTGGCCATTATTGGCATTTAATCTTAAAATTAATTACTTTATGGCAAACCATTATTGGCATTTAATCTTACAATTTGGCGACAGTAATTTGGTCGACGGGATAACTAACAAGTACCATTTTCAGTATATAGGACGTTGCGGATTATTTTTTGTTTTAAATCTTGGCACAATTTGGGCTTCGGAAAGAGCGATTTGTTGCCGATTGATATAAACAGTTATGAAAACAAAACTTATGAACTGTCAACTTGTTTTATAAGAATTTACGGTACACATGTCATATACGCCCCATATTGGCGCGATTTTTTTCCGACGCCAATTTTGCGAAAACCTCGTTACCATATCATCTATATCCGGATAACCATATCAAGCAAAATAATGACACTTTGGTGCCAGTTAAGTATCCGGTGCGTATATGACATTGGCGCCAGAAAAAAATCGCGCCAATATGACATCTGTGCCGAATTTACATGTATAAATTTAGTTTCTAGATATTATTATTGTTTTTTATGTACGATTTGTTTATATTTGTATATAAAATAGATAAATGCCTTTTTTATATTAAATAAATTGTACAAATATTGGAAAATATTGCTTCTTTATGTGAAACAGTGAATATGCTTCCAGAAATTACGTTGCCAAATTTTCTTCTCTCGCCAAGGCCTCTATACTTGAAAAATACCGATTTATTATTATATAATGTAGTATTAGCTAATGTTCTCTAATCTGTTCCACAGTCAAAGTTGACTGCAAAAACGCGATGCTTGAATAATGTGGTATCAAGTATACGGTTTAAAAATAAAATTAATTTTGCGCCAAACTACACTTACGCCAATTGGCTATAGGTCTGATTAAGGAAGAATACTCAAATTCAGATTTACAAACACCAAAATCGTAGCATGACAAGAATACGGTATTTGAGGAAAGTTGAGGGACATGTATAAATTTAAGTGATTATTAAACTTTATTTTTCCAATTTTTTAAGTGTTTATGACTTCAGTCTGTTTTTTTGTGTATCTATGCATGTTTTAACTTTCCTAAAATACTTTGATACATTTTAGTAAAACTTACATAACATATGCGATTTAAAACAAGGAAATTAATTACGCACCAAACTATGCCCGCCAAGATATGCCAATTGGCTGTGGAGCCAATTATGAAACATTCCATAGAATAATACATACAAACTTCATATGAAAACACAGCGAAGCTTTCATCTAAAGTATGTTAAACTGAAATGATCCCCCATACCTTCAAAAATAAAACACATGATAGGCCAATAAATAAATAAATGAGACTGTGCATTGAAACAAATTGAAGGAGCAATGTTAAATTAATACTGTAAGATGAAATTAATTGTGAAATGAAAAGAAATAGCAGAAATAAAATAAGTCACATATTTGAAAATATAAAAGAGAAAATGAAATATTTTACATTTTCCCTATCTAGATGTATCCATTTATTTCAATAACTAATATCGCTGGGAAATTCATGGTAAAATAATTTCCTTTCCTGATTATTATTATTATTATTATCATCATTTATTTACATAACGGAATACAGCAGTAAACATTTTTATTTAACAGTAAAATAAGTTCATTTTTTAAATAAAATGTCTAGAACATATGAAATTTTTAAGATTAACAACTATCATTTGCAAACTACAAAGCACATCGTAAAGAAAATGGTAAAAGAGAAATGAAAAACAAATTAAAAAATATTTCTGTTTCTCACGCTAGATGGCGCTTGTCACGGGAAACCATGTGATTTCTAACCACGTGTACAGCGGACAAAGGAAACTTAGCGATTGCAAGGCCTGTTATTTCGATAAGGAGGCCTTGGCTTAAGCATTTAAATTGGATGAGTTCTACCCGGAATATCTACGCAGATGTTCATTGGTCCATTTCTAAATCAAAACTTTTTTTTATATATAGAAGGACTAGATAAATATAATTATGTGTTTGTAAAAGTGTAGAAATTTAATATTAACTAAATGTTTATAAAAAAGTAAATATGAAGAAATCATAAATAAATAAATGAATACATAAAATCTTTATTTACTATTATTTGGTCTGTAATTTCAGTTAATTTTTTAATTTTACCCTGTAATGTGTGAGATATAGCACTACAAAAATGTAGACTATGCCAATTATTGATTTATTTACTCACTAAAAATAAAACAATTAATTATTTTTTATTTCACTAGGGGGCTCTACCCCTACGAGCTACGCTCGCCAACCCCCGTTCAGGCACACCAAAATCCAAAAAGCACGCTAATTTAATCGGCTTTAAAAATATTGAATTACAATTTTTAAAAAAAACAGTAGCGTCCTCTCTGTAAACGGGTTTCCATTCGTTTTCCTTGGATTGGGGATTTTTAAGGCCAAATCTGCTGCTGCTAAGAGATACAATGGCTTTTTTCGTATTTAATAAAAAAAAATAGTTAAACTGGTACTTCTTAGTTATCCCGTTGACCGATTTCGCCAATTTATATAAATCGTTAACCACTCGCCAAATTATACACATTGACATAATTTTTATTTTAAATAACGAAAGAACAAATAAATTAGCAAAACATTAATAAAAATACAAATAAAACGTCGAATTAATGGTTTTATTGACCATTATTGGCATTTAATCTTGCAATTAATTAATTAATGGCAACCATTATTGGCATTTAATCTTACAATTTGGCGACAGTAATTTGGTTGACGGGATAACTAAGAAGTACAGTTAAACATTTGAAATAAGCTAATGTAAAATGAATTAAGTAAACAGTGTCATTGTCTCCCGGTATTTTTTAACAGCGCTATAAGTTAGTTCTTTTAAGTAATTCATTTTAAATGTATCGTTTCAAATCTGACGTAATTTACACAAAAGTTTTATTTCTCTTATTAGTATTCACGTGAAAATACTTTTGTTGTTAGAAGGAAATATTATTTGCGCTGTCTTCGAATTCAAGATAATGGTTGAAAAGATTATCTCAAAATATCTCGCGAAAATATATTTTTCAATTTAAATTGTTTTGCTATATTTTTTGCCATTTTAAATATGACGTAATTTCCTCAAATTACAAGTTTTAACGCATAATAATGATTTTTTTTTTAATTTTAAGATTTCGTTTCTCTTTTTAAATTCAAGTGTAAATGTGGTTCGGCACAGATGTCATTGGCGCAATTTTTTTCTGACGCCAATTTCATGTACGCAACGGTTACTTAACTGATTTTGCTTGAATATGGTAACCCGGATGTTGTTGTTTATGCTATTGATGTTTTCGCCAAATTGGCGTCGGAAAAAATTTGCGTCAAATTGGTATATGACACCTGTGCCTATGGTTCTTATGACGAAATTTTCCTGCTTTTAACATGTAATCATTTTATTCTAATTTTAAAGTTTTTTCTGTTTGTAATAGTCACGTGTAAATAAATTTTTAATTTGAAGTAAACATTATTGTTTGCGCTGTTTATACAACTGGCAACAGTTTAAATTAATAACATTTTCTAAAATTTGTAAAAAATATCTCTCGAAATCCTGAAAATTTTAATTTACAATTGAAATAAAACCTCAAAAAATGAGTCAAATAAGAAAAATAAATACAATCTGCACACTGGGAACTTATAACATATAAAATGATCTAAAAATGATTAAATTCTCATGTATAGTTTTTGCTCCAATAAAACTTTTTTAAGGGAACGATTTTGTCCAACTTTAGCATTAAATATCTCTTAAAATAATTCTTCGATTTGAAAACTGTCTGCATCAGCGTGTTTAACAAACATTTCTCTATAATACCACCGATTTTCATATTTTTGTATGCAACAGTTTTTTAAATATTAACGATGAAAGGCCATGCTTAAGCATTCAAATTGGATGTGGATCTACCCGGAATATCTACGCAGATGTTCATTGGTCCATTTCCAAATCAAAACTTTTTTTTATATATAGAAGGATATTTAACTCCCAACATACAAGATATAGAATCGTGGTACAATGGACCATGGTCCATTGTACTCGAGTTTTGTGTGGCCCATCGCAGGGCTGTCCAACGCGGCGCCCTCGCTCGTCATGTCGCCCTTTGTAGGATTTCTTGGAGTTCTTTCGAATGTTTTCTGTCTCTAACTTTTCTTTATATGTTTTTGAGTTGACCTTTTCGGGAAATATAATTCTAAATTTACTATATTTATAAATTTCCTGCAATTTTTACATGGGCATGACTACCCCTATGAGATGTACATGCATTGCATAAAGACGTGTGTGTGCCTTTTGTATTTTTCATGCTACTAGCTTTATTTAAAACTAAAAATCCCTTAAAAATGCTTTATTTTGAACTTTTAAATGTTTTTCTATAGCATGTTACATTAAGGTTTTGATCCCTTATCCTACTAAAGTCTTGGAGATAATCTCATCTCAAATGTATTTTTGATTCACCACCTTTGCGTACATATGAGCCGAAATGTGAAACATTAAAAAACATAATAATATGTATAATAAGGTGTGGTCCATTCCACCCATAAGTCCAATGTACCCACTCCCCCTATAATGAAGCTACGTGCTAAAACCACTGGAATTATCAGAATAAAAAAGGCTGCTGTATGTATCGAAATATTTGAATATTTCCTCGAGTATTAACTCCCGACATACTGCTAACACGAGAGTACCACGTTTATTAAATCTCAAAATTTTATTTGTTTACATTGTTGATATTTTTCATATCTAAATGTGTTTTCATGCTTTTAGGGAGCAATCTGAAAATATTTTAAATGCAAGAAATCTATTAAAGTTTTAAATTAAAAAAAATAATTTAACTTATGTTTTGTAACCCGTAAAGCCCACTTTAGAAACACTTAGCATTTTTAATACGGTGAGTTTTCATATATAACAGCTGCATCAATATATAAATAAGAAGAGAATAAATAAATTATTACTATATTTACTATGTATTTCTACATTTAATTTATCATTATTAAACTAACTATACTCAGCATATGTAATATAAAGTACTGAATTTGTTATTTTGTTTACAAGTAATATAAATTAAGTCGTATATATGTAACACGTTAAACTGTATTAGTTATGCGAAATACAAATAAATTATTGTACTGTTCTTTTTGTTCGCAAACGTATAATAAACATAAACTTTCTAATAAGGTTATAAGGCAAATAAATTTAATAATTTATAACGGCTGCATTATATATATATATATAATGAGCAAATTTGTTTTCATAAAAACTGTTAAAAACATTTTGACAGTGTTTCCAAATGATCAAGATTGTTAAAAAGCAGAAAGCCAACGTTTAAAAATGCACAAATGATATGTGAAAAGCAGCAAACAGCTGTTTCGAATCTACTGGCGAGATTCTTCTTCAGTGCAAGGTAGAGCACGACACAGCGTGCTAAAAAAAAGCAAGGCTGAACAAAATGACAGAGACTTATATACCCGATACGGGTAGCGAATGCGCAAGAACAACCAATGAGACATAATCAGATGAAACGACTGAGTGGATATGTAGCGACATCTACCGGGGAACGAGAGAAAAAGAAATAAAAAAAGGTGAAATTAAATTAATGCTTTCCAAATACTTGGAAAATTAGGAGTACTAGATAAGTCATTGACTAAAGAGTGAGAATTTTTAATGATGTGGTAAGCTTCTCAAAAATCAAGATCAAGGTTAGAAGAACATTTCTGGATAATGATGGCTGGGGAAAAATTGAACCTATGCCCTTGTGCATTTGTGCATTTTTAAACGTTGGCTTTCTGCTTTCTAATATTCCTGCACAAAGGCTTTAATTGCTATTTTAGTGATCAAGATTGTGTTTGTGTACTCTACATATCATACATGCATACGGTGTGCCCGTAAGTCATGGTGCACGTTTGACCTATCACAAGAAATCAACAAAACAAGGTGGAAATGTGAAATCTTCACCAAATAAAAGAAAATCTCTCCAAGTTTCATACCTTTTCAGTGCAGTTCGATGTGGAAATCCATTTGTTGACCTACACATATCTAAATTATATTCAAATTCTTAAGCATGTCTTCTGGTGTAACAGAGCGAATAACGTCTGAGATTTTCTGTTTCAAATGGAGGCCACATCGAACTGCGCTGAATAGAATTTTTCTTTTATTTGGTAAAGATTTCACATTTGGATTTTATTTTGTTGATTTCCTGTGACCGGTCAAACGTGTACCATGACTTTACGAACACACTGTATATACAATTTTGGTTTCTGCATCAAAAAGCAAGGTAATATTATTAGCTTTCTCTAAATTGAATTTTAATCTGTATTCTAAATTTGTATACAAGTTCGTATACAAGTTTGTATACAAATTCTAAATTTGTATACAAGTTGAGATAAATGTAATAAATATATATATTGTTCGCAGACTATAGAAAGAAATAAAGTTAAAAATGTATAATTGCCTATTAATTTTATTCCAAGGTTTTCATTAATTTGTGTATTTGTAAATAAAACACGGTTATAAAATAATAATAAAATAGGTGCGAAAAAAACTTTGAAAATGCTTTTTTTTTTTTTTTTTTTTTTTTAGCTTTTTAGTTTTTGCAGTTAAAGCAATTTCAACAGTGTAATATGTTAATGTAAAGATATGTCATTCTTTTTATTGCTTTCTTTTTTAGTTTTATTAAAAGCCCAGTGAATATTTTTTCGACAATAATTAAAAGTACATTAAAAAGATTTATTAAAATAACAGCATTTACACTTAATCTCTTTTTTTGAACACCAGAAGTATTTCGCAACTTAAAGTATCAAGATATTTTCTTTTTACCCTTTTCTTTTTTAAATTGTCTCAAGATAATTAAATGAGGATTTATTTCGCTGCATAGATGATGTGTCGCTTGATATTTCCATAATGAATGCAAGAAGTAAGAATTATAATTCGCAATGCGATTTGGTTTGAAATGATCAAAATGCATACAAAAAGTGTGTTAGTGAAGTCCGTTTAAACTGAATAATTTAAAGATTGGGGGTACTAAAACTATTCAAATGGTATAAAGGTATGTTAAAGTGACTACACTCGATCTAATGCAACCTGAACCAGCAGCCCAAGTGGCGAAATTGGGAAATTTTCGACCATATCTCGAAGCCATTAATTTCTAACCAAAAAATGTCAAATTGTACAGTGTCCTTTATTTCGCATAAAATCGTGTCTAACATGTAAAAATAACTTTATTCGAAGCTCTGAAATTTAAATTTTATCATTTTGAATCAGCGACTTTTAATACATAACTACGAGTAATTACTGCAGTATAAGGAAGAAACACATTTCCTAATAAAAATAAAGCATGAAAGAAAGATAAATTTTTATTTAAATTAAATAAGTTGAGTATGGTCAAAGTGTCCTCTGCCGGCAGCAATGCACGTACACTTTCATTCATACACATGTATTGAGGCAGATGGTGGTCGAATCTACCATATTTAACTTGATTATTCGCATTAAAATAATTGCATCTTACATTCATGCGTTAGTACTATTTTTGAATGCGCAAGTGCATCTGCCTCATAATGCTACGCCATTAGTGATGTTTTTAGGTCGCTAATTGGATATTATAAAATTTATATTTTAGAGCTCTTAACCCATTAACCGCTGGTGTTGCGTTCACGCAACAGTCAAAATAAATGCCTATCAAAAATTAGCTATCAAATGAATTTTATATTAATAGTAATTTTTGAGTAGGGTATATTATGGTTACTAATTCAATAGAAAAATATTTTCTTTCAACATTTTTTTTTTCTATTTAATAACAAGTTCGAAACTTGAAGCATTTTTAAACGAAAACTTTCACGTTGTCTTTTTCGCAGAAGAAATATAGTTAGATAAGTGTAAGTTTTAGAGTAAATCTATTTTTAGACAAGGTAAAAGTACATCAGAACATTCAACGAATCAGTTGCTTTCGTTTTAATGAAGGAGGAAGAGACAATATGTGTTGCGTTTACGCAACGTCAGCGGAAAAGAGGTAGTTCCAGTATTGTTCACTCGTATCGTTCGACTCTGTGGATTTTTTTCTTATTCTCTGCTCACAGAAATGCTTCAAATACATATCTTGCGTTCTTCGAACGTCTTCAAAGACTTTTTAATAAAGATTCATATAATTATGACGGGAACGAAACAAATATTATCGTTATTTCATCAGAAATAGCAGAAATTATTGATGAAGAAGGAAATAATAATATATCAAAAAGTGATAATGATATTTTACCTTTCGATACAGCTGGCGAAATTGAAATGTGCGTGAAAAAGAAGTTTGTACCCTCTAAAAGTAGTGCAAATCACAAATACAAATAATAATAATAATAAAAACGGAGATTTGGAGAGGATAAAGGTAGAAAAATTGTTTATGACTCAGCCATAAAATGAAGAAAAAAAAAACCTTGACCAATGCGAGAAGGTATAAAGATTATGTTCGAAAATAAATACTGTCACTTAGATTTCAGACATGAAGTTGCATTGTACCTTTTGCAAACACCCTTTGAAAGTAAAGAGTTAGCCATAAACAAATCAGCCAAAAGAAGGCATAGTAAGTTCTCCATGTAAAAGCCATTACAGACAGAACGCGGAAATTTAACACTTTCCGGGGCAATGCAATTAAATTTCTAAAATGTTGAAGTGAATGATTGACACCGGTATTTACGTACAATTACATAATAAAGGACAATTTCTTTACCACAATTCTGGTGCCATTGTGGCATTTGGGAAATAAAATTAATTGGCTTCATAAACATACTACTGCCCCTGAAAGGGTTAATTGTCAAGTCCGATGACAGCGGAAGACTGCATTGTAAACAATGCCATAGCCAGAATATTTATCGCTTTAGTACATTTGTGATGTTGATTTACATCATAAGTGTACCGAATATTTTGATACTTGAAACTGTTTTCTGATATGATCCGTAATTTAAAAAAATTTAAAAAATTAATTTTAATAATAAATTAATTACATCAAAGTGATTGCTTGCTGTCTAAATTGTAACAAAGGTAAAAAAAAATCTTACAGTGCCCATATATGCAAGAAAATCCTGCTGATGCTCAATTGAGCTCAATAAACATCAGTACTCTTATTCCGCTGACGTTGTGTGAACGCAACACTCCATTTTTCGTAAGCTAACACAAATTTTGTTATTTCCACTATAAATTAATGTTATATATGTTCAAATGAATAACCAATATCATTTGTATAAAAATTTTTTAACCCCTTATACTTTTGGCGGTTAATGGGTTAATATAGTTTTACATGAAATGCTACATCAGGATAATCTATACATCCTTATTGCCTTTTTTGTTACATCTCAAAATGTTTGGGAAATAGAGACGATAACTTCATATTTAGAAACTAAGGCGCATTTAATGGTTTTATTAAAACGGACGTAATAACAATACTATATCGTTTACAAGTTCGAATATACTATGTTGATCTCTGAGATATCGAGTGCTTTCCAGATGAAAGATACTTTCCTATACAACTTGTACAAATATTGGACTGGAGGTAATATTAATATGTGTTTTTTAACTAATGAAATATGAAATAAAAATCTTTTACTAAATAAATTTTATTTCCACCTACGTCGAAGCCAAAGAAGGGTAGTGGGTTATGATAAGTAAAGGTCATGTTTATAAGGCATGCTGTAAAACTATTTTGGTGGTAGGGTCCGGCCTATTTTGATAACATGACAGCCATTGTGACTTTAATTAACATGAACTATTTTTTCGTTCACTGTGAGCAAAATTATTTTTATTTTACAAACAGCTGCTACCATATTTCTAGATAAAATATAGTTACACGTCTGAAAACATTTGATGCCACACAATGCAGCGGTTTGGAAAGACTAGCCTTCAACAGACTGTACCATTCGTTTGGAATGCCTTTTTTTTATATTACATACTATACATTTTAAGCATCTTGCAAAGAAAAATAGCGTAATACATTTTATAATATTAGAATGCATCTCAGAGATAGTTAAATAAAATATTAAAGTATATAAATCAGTAATAGGATAAATTAAGTATCAAAAAAATGTACTCAACATAAAGAAAAAAAACTTAACTGTATGAGTCTTATTCACGTACATTTTCCTATTGCTTTATATTTTTGTAAAAATAATTTGGAAACAGTTTAGCAGCCTGACATAATTAGCTGTTAAACAATACATTTCAAAATTAGAATATAAATAATTTAATGGCCATAAAAATGCATAATATAACTTAGTAAGATAATATTTCTAATAATAAATAAACAGTTTTTACAAAATATATTTTTTAAGTTACATATTAATTTTTCTCCATTTAAAAATTTCATAGAATTAATTAACTGTTTTCAAATCGAAACTCAAGACAACTTTGTCGAAAACTAAACTAAATAAAATTATAAGCAAATAGGGCATTTACATGCAAACGGAGACATTTTGCGGAATGGCACTTCTGGCTGTGAGTACTTAAAAATCGTCTAAATAATCATACTTTGACGTCGTATAGTTTTCATGAAAAATGTAACAAAGTATGGCGTCATATAGTCTTCAGCGGTTGTGCATGTGCACGTGCAGTGTATTCGCATTACAGGGACCAAAGATGAAGTACATATCGCTATATTCACAAAGGAATACATAATAACTATGTTACGATCGCAGATAGTTTCAGGCTGCCTTCTTTTAAACCGAGCCGACTGTCGCATCGCTTTTTTATCTCGTAGCGACAGCTGTCACCTTTCCGGAGTTGTGTGGTAAAATTTTTAGCTTTAACTAATCTTTCATTTTTATACATTGTCTGTTTTATATCCGTTTTGCAGCTTCGCGGGGTTCAATAAAGTTTATTTTCGGTGCTCTGAGTGTGGCGTCATACTTTTTTTTTCTTTCGCATTTTCTCTAAATCGATGCATTTTACAAACATGGTACTTTTGACACTTTGCATATAAGATTTCTGAATGAAGCATGAGTGTAAAAAATTCTGTTACACTCTGCATGAGCGTAAAATCTTACCCGTCATCATAAATTGACTATCCACGATGGTGTATGAAATCATGCTTAAAATTAGAACAGTTACAGTAAGAACGTGTTTTTTATACAAGGATAAAGTATCTGGTTATCTTTATTCAACGAGGAAAAGGCAAAGTACCTTTCCGTTATATTAGTTCTGTAACATAGGCAAGCATTCAATTTTAGTTGTGTTATCCACTGCAAAAGTATCTGGTAGCAATTTGGAAGTATGATGTAAATAATTAATTAGTTATAAATAAAGAAGACAATATTAGTGAAAACGAAAAATGGAGATAAATATGTAATGATAAATTAATATCTAATAAGGGAGTCTATTTAGGGAGTAAAAATATCGCCATGTATGTAAAATATTGTTTAATAAGTGACTGTGTTTAATGCTTAAAACTCAATATATTTTTTGTATGTTTTAAACTCAACACTCGATAATGGTGTTTCGATTTTATACGTATGTTTTAATTTATATAGATAAATATATATAAATTTATCAAATTATTAAATTATCAATTAATTTAGGAAACAAATCGATTTAATAAAATTCTTCCCCCACCAAAAAAAAAAATAGAAAACAGAAACAATTAAATTTAAAAAATCAAAAATCCGACTGCGTAAAAAGCGAACTAATTAATTATTTCTCATCAATGTGAAACAATTTTCTTTTTCAATTCCTACTATTAGCTCACACTCTAGCTATATATATCTTGTTCAATTTTTCAATCGTTAATAAAACTAGGGGACCGCCCGGGCTTCCCGGGTTAAAGAATATAGGTAAAAGGATTTTTTATAATTGAAAACTAATATGTTTTTTATATGCAATAATTTTTTTAGATTGCCCACTTACATTAAAAGAGCATTTTTCGTATGGAAAATGCGAATTATACAATCAAATAAATTTTTGAAATTTATCAAAAGCGATATTTCCTTATTAAGCGCATGCTAAGAGTTATTTGACATAGATTTTGCTACTTACGGCATTCTTTTATATTCTGATAATTTCAGAGCTTATACATGTCTGTTAAATTTATGTTTTATTTATATTATTTTATTTATTTATGCATAGGGAATTTTTTTTAAATGGATGTTAGCCGTAAGAAAATGATGAACTCTTTATTTTGTTTTAAGGGCAAACGGATTAATCTTTCGCAATCGAGCTCCGCGCGATATGGATGAATTAAAAAATATTTCATGCTTTAAAATTGTTTTTAAAACCATACACAATCAGTAAACTGAGATGAACTTTGCAAACAAATTCCATTTGAGAAAAAAAAATCCTACTTTGTGATCTAAAAATTTAAATTGTACGATTACAAATATGTTAGATTTGTGTTTTTCAATACTATTCTTTTATTTGTTTATAAAAGAAGTATTAATTTCGTTAATTTATCTTTGACAAATATGTTAGTTTGGTGGTTATTTTTAATATTATTCTTTTATTTGTTTTTAAAGGAAGTATTAATTTCGTTATCCAAAAATAATCAGAAACAAATGCTGAAAAATGCGTGTTGCTTTATGTGAAAAATGTTTATTATTATTTTGTATTGAAACCGGCACGTGATAAGATAAACTTAAAAAATTTCATGCTTAAAAATTATTTTGGAAAATATTACATCAGTCAGTTAAGATACAGTTTTCAAACAAATTGCATTTGAAAATAAATTTTTTCCCTATGCGACGAAAATTGAAAATTTACGATGGTCAGAAGATTTAAAAATTGCAGTAGCGAAAATTTCAAGACCGAAATTCATTCGTGAAGTGTTGCCATTCGCAAAATGACGTCAGCGTTACACAAAGATACGTTTGTTCTTTATAATATAGATACTTAATCAGTAAAATATAATAAAGATCAGTTATTAGGATGTGGTTATCAATTGAGAAGGAAAAACAATATAGAAAATGTATGAGGAAAAATGTGTGTTTTCTCAAAAGCAGTATGTTATTTTCCGTTATTATGCCCGTAATATAATATTCTGCTCCTAATGGAATTTTGCGCCACTAAACCCTATACAACAATTTTTATCAAAAGTTTTGAATTTTTCTCAGAAAATAGCATGAATAAAGATAAAAATACCTCATTATTTCTCTCTTGTCTGCAATAATGAAAGCTATCTAATTTTCACAATTTTGAAGACATTTCATAAAATGCTTTTAAAATTAAAATATAAAAATTGGGATATTAAAAAAAAAAACAGATAGTGCTATCACATCTGCAAATAAAAAGCTTTCAGTTAAATATATATATATATATATTAACAAAATTGGTTCAGCAGAAAGGTCAGGGCAGATGACTAAAAAACACACTTGTATTTTAAATATATAGATTATATAAAATTAGGAAAAATTAAATTAAGCAACTTATGTAATTTTGATAAAATTATAGCAGACTGTCCTAAACCATAGCATTAAAATTTTATTATTCGAGAGAATTTTGGACAAAAATTTCAGGAACATGATATTATTTTGTTTGCTTGCCTAACTCATCGAAGCAAATCCATACAGGCGAGAATCATCAATTTCTGTAATATAAATCGCTATTATTTGCATGCCACCTCTCTTTTATAAAGACCCTCTAAATTTATGCAAAACATTGCGTTTTATCAGTGTGTGATTTCGATTACATTATTTTCAAAAGTGAAGCAGTTTCACCTGTGAAGAATTTCGAAGCAGCTGGGCTGTGAAAACGACGCACTTCTACAAAACATAATTCAGGTTTAAGAATTAAAATACACACTTTTTTATAAAATGACGTCATTTGCATACGCTAAATTAATCCACTTTGGCAATCCAGTCATAAATTTCGTCTGTAGAAAAGTAGGCAAATGATGTCATTATCACGCAATAACTGACAATATTCTTGACATAGCCCATATTTTAATTTCAACATTTTTTTTCAGGTTTTATGAGAAAATGGCAACAGAAAGATACAGTATCTCCTATTTTTGACTATTTACCGTTTACTTTCAATAGAAATGGGGTACTTTTGTTACCACGATCAGAAAAATGGTATTAAAAACTACAAAAAAATCAATATCTCAAAAATAAATTGAGGTACAGCTTTCAAACAAATTGCATTTAAAAAAGTCCTTCCGGCCAGTGCCGGGAGGAAGAGATAGCTTTCATATTCCTTATTTTTAAAAAGCCAACTTATATTATTGAAACACACGAAGCTCAATTTAGTGGAAACCGAATATAGGAGATTCAATACTAATTTTTATCAATACTAAATCATTATGAATGAGAATTTCGCGAAAATAGTCAAATTTATCCAAGCTGCTTTTATTTAAAGTAACTTATATTTGGCTGCCAAATTCGGCGATTTCATAAAGTGCCTACCATTTTAAGACAACATGGTGGATGAGGCTAACCAGTGAACTTGATCCAGACCATAGTAATTGCTGTGCACATGCTCACTCACATCGGAATCGATTGATATATAAGAGTGCTGTCGCAGGCAAAAAATCAGATTTTTCAAAATGTCACCCATATTATATATTGAAATTGCTATATCTGAGCCATTTTTTAAGATAAAGACAAACAAAAAATGCTCCTGAATCCTTATATCAAGGTCAAATACTTAAGAAAGAAACCTTTTTCAATTTCTAATTTTTTTGCACCTCCCTTTAAATATAATTTTTTTTTATTTAATGGCCGCCATTTTGAAACAAGATGGCTGATGAAGCTGGCCAGCGAACTTGGTCGAGATATTGATGTATACTATCCACATGCTTACTTACATCGAAATAGGCGAATACGTGTTTTATCGCGTGACAAATACAATATCGTTTCAAAATGTTAGCCATGCTAGAAATTCAAAGAGCGATAATTCAACCATTTTTTAAGACATAAGCAAAAGAACAAATTTTCAGAAACACAAACTGCTCCGGAACCTTTGTATCAAGGCCAAACACATAAAAAAAATCTTTTTCATTTTCTGATTTTTTAATACCTCATTTTAAGTTTAATTTTTTTTTAATGGCAACCCTTTTGAAACAAGATGGCGAATGAAGCTGGCCAACGAACTCGGTCGAGACATTGGTATGTACTATGTACAGACCATGTTACATCCAAATTGGGTCATAAATACGCCTGTTATCGCGTGACAAAAATCAGGTCGTTTTAAAAAGTCAGCCACTATAGAAATTCAAAATGCTATAACTCAGCCATTTTTTTTAGATATAGACGAAACAAAAACTGTTCCGGAATCTTTGTATGAAGGTCAAACACATAAAAAAAAATCTTTTTCATTTTCTAATTTTTTGTATCTCATTTTAAATTTAATTTTTTTTTAAATTTTTTAAATGGCCGCCATTTTGAAACAAGATGGCGGATGAAGCTGGACAACGAACTCGGTCGAGATATTTGTATGTACTATGTACACACCAAGGTACATCCAAATCGGTTCATAAATACGCCCGTTATCACGTGACAAAAATCAGGACGTTTCAAAATGTCAGCCATGCTAGAAATTCAAAATGCTATAACTCAGCCATTTTTTAAGATATAGGCGAAACATAAACTGCTCCCGAATCTTCCTATCAAGGTCAAACACATAAGAAAAAAATATGTTTTCAATTTTCAATTTTTTGGTACCACATTTCAAATTTAAAATTTTCTTAAAAATTTAAATGTCCGCCATTTTTAAACAAAATGGCGGATGAAGTTGGCCAACGAACTCGGTCGAGACATTGGTATGTACTATGTATAAACGAAGTTACATCCAAATCGGTTCATAAATACGCCTTTTATCGCGTGACAAAATTCAGGACGTTTCAAAATGTCAGCCACGCTAGAAATTCAAAATGCTATAACTCAGCCATTTTTTAAGATATAGACGAAACAAAAACTGCTCCGGAATCTTTGTATAAAGATCAAATACATAAGAAAAAAATGTTTTTCCCTTTTGAATTTTTTGGTACCACATTTTAAATTTTAAATTTTTAAAAAACATTTAAATGGCCGCCATTTTGAAACAAAATGGCGGATGAAGCTGGCCAACGAACTCGGTCGAGACATTGGTATGTACTATGTACACATCGAATTACATCCAAATCGGTTCATAAATACGAGAGTTACAGTGTGACATAGGCCATATATATATATATATATATATATATATATATATGTCAATTTTGAACGAAGGGTGGTTTCGGGGTCTGGTGTTCATGATCAATGAAAATATACCAAAATTTTTTGAAATCGCTTTCCTCCGAACGGCTGCAATAGGTAGCTTTTTCTAATGAAAGCTACCTAACAGCATTTTTTTCCTTATACGACAGTGTAAAAATTTAAAATGTGCGATATTTAGAAGTTTAAAAATTTGCAGTAGATAAAATTGCAAAACCAAAATTTCTTTTCAAATTTCAAAGTGTTGTCATTCGCAAAATGACGTATGCGTTACGCACAGATATGTTTGTCCTTTATAATATAGATATTATTCATCCAATCAAGCTCAAATAATTTTTTAAAACTTGTAGTGGATGAAACCTGATGTTAATCCAGTTATTTTGAAATATTAATTCATTAACTAAATTAAATTAGTTAATTTTCAATAATCGAGAGAGCCCTCTTCTTGATCAAGGCATTTTTTAGCGCCACTCAAGAGAAAAGAAGAATGGGAGAAAAAAAAATTCTCTTATTGACATGAGTAGGTATTGACGTAAAATATTTTTGTTATATTACTTTTTTATATTAGTTACCTATTTTCTTTTATTTACTTGTATTGATGACTTTTAAGTTTTGTTTAATTCTTAGTTTGTATCTATAAACACTGTTTTGATGAGGTCTTTAGATGTCTATGATGATTAGAGTTGCAGTAAAGCTAGAGATCCTACCTACACATCTTCCAGGTTGTGTAATATTTTAACGGAGCTTCTGACTGTAAAATAGTCAATGAAACATTGTCTTCATTTTGAAAGACCTATCAAATGATATGCCACTCAATAGGGTGCGTAATTTCTTTTCGCCTTTACCGCCATTTTGTATTTTACAGACGCCATTTTGAATTTATAAAAACAAAATCTAGCCTATAACCATCGAACGGTTAAGACAAATCGATAGAGGCCTCATTCATTGAAATCCATCCAGCCGTTGGGATGTTTCGAGGGTATAAATAAATCCTCTTACACAGATACGCGTGAAAAACATAACCCTTCTTTTCAGTCAGGTAATAATAGAAGGAGAAAATAGAAGAAGGGTTAGAGAAGGACTTAAAACTGTAGTAAAATAATGAACAATTATTTTTAAAAACTATTTTGGGTTTTATTCATTTAACACAGCAATATAACATACAATATCTTGCAATGTGACTCTTGATGCATGGCTACATGATTAGCATCTGAAATTAATACTTATTTAATATATGTTTATCAAATATTAATTTATCTAACTTACATATTGATCTCTATTTTTTTCTACTTACTTAATATTATCTTCTATTTATTTATTGTCAGTCTATGTCATTATCTAAATTTATCATTCCATATTTAAAATTATATACAGGGGGCACTAGGGAGGGTTGACCATAGGGGAGGATTGACCCACCTATCAGTTTTCATATTTAAATTAATTTCACAGTTTTATCAATAGGTGTCAACCAAAGCTACTGGAATGCTCAAACAATAGTCTTTTTTAAATACAGATAATCGAAATAGGTGTGGAAAAAATCAATTGTGAGGCGTTTTCAACCTAAAAATGGTGTTTTTTAGAAATACTTTGTAAGCTTTTTTCAGATAAAATATAAGACATAAATTTAAGAAAGTAGGTTTTATGTTGTGCAGAAATATCGAGCTTTCATTCCAGGCATAAACGTTGTACAGTAAGTTAGGCTTAACATAACAATGTGCTATTCTTTAGAAAAGGGCTATTTGGGGAGGCTTCACCCATTCAATGTGAAGGAGGTTTGACCAGAAACTCAAGGCTCCCTTAATTAAGTAGTTTTGGAAATCTTTTTATTACACACTGGTGCCTAATGAAAGGTTAATGGTTATATATAAAAAATAATGTAAATTTGTTCTGTAAAGCCACAGTAAAATGGCGTGATGGAAAAGAAAATGTTTAAAAATGATTAAAGAAAGATGTGAAAAATTGCTATAGTATACAATGCAAGAAAAAAATTTAATAAAATATAAATGAGAAAATTGATAAGAACTTTTTTCCATTTAACTATTACTTATAATAGGTAAATAGAAACGGTGGATATGACTAGACAGGACTAGAAAGTATGAAAGTAGAATTCTTAAACCTTTCAGAGGCAGGGGTATGTTTATAAAACCCCTTAATTTTAATTCCCAAAAGTCACAATGGCATCAGAATTTCACTAAATTCTATTTCATTTAATATGTATTTGAAATATAGCCTTTTTCTTATTTCCAAATAAATTTGTTCGTAAATTCCGGTGCAAGTCATTTATTCAACCTTTTAGAACTGAAAATAATTTGCCCCTGAAAAGGTTAAAAAATGTTAATGATAAGATAAGTGCTCATGCGGCTGCAAAAGAACAGCATTGATCGAAAAACTTTAGGAATGTATGTAGGCAACTTCATCCAGGATGAACACAGTGAGATGAAGCCAAAATTCGTGACAGCTAGAGTTCTCAGGTCGAGCATCACAAAAAGTAGGACAAGGAGACAAAACAATCAGGACTGTGGCTCCTAAATCCGGACATTATAATACATAAAACCCAATGAAAACGGAAACTGTCTCTAACAGAATATTGTCTTAAATGTTAAAATTTCATTTTTTCTGTTGTACAATTATACTTGCTCACACAAAATCCTGTTTAAAACAAAAATTTTCTCATCGGACTTGCGATTGCGTCTGTTTGCTTAATCATTATATTTTCAAAAGTATTTTTTATAACTAGCAAAAGCCATGCTTTGTTTGGATTCGCGAAGCATTATTCAATAAGATAAATATTTTAAAGTAACAATATTTTATATAATTTTTGCATCTTTATTAAGCAAAAATTTTGTTTTGGCGCATTTAAATTTTTAAATTTTGGAAATGTAAATTCAGACAAATAACAAAGAATTTTCTCGGATTTTTTTATGTATAATATATAGAATTTAGCAATTAATTTTATTTGTTTATAATTCTTTTGTTGCCGCTTTACAAAAAAAATCATAATATAATTTAAGAGTCCCTTATCATATATCGAACTTGACAATCCGGAGAAAGTCTATGGGTGAGAATGCCCCCGATAACTGCCAACATTTTAACTGACATTGTCCCGAAAGTTACGCCACCTGGCGCATTATACTGATACTACTCCGCAAACAAATGTATAGTGAAAAATGAAAAAAATTGTGTTATCGACATTAATTGTAAAAAAATATTTTTTCGAATTTCACTAAAATAAGTACGCAAAAAAATAAATTACACTGCTCAAAACAATTAAAGGATATTTGAAGTTTTATATAAAATAAAGATATAACGAAATTTTTTTTGCCGAAAATAGAAGAAGAGAATCACAAATGCAAATTTTTCTGGTTTTCAAACTGTGGAGTATGCAAATTTTGAGTTCGACGTCAAAAACGTCGCTTCAGCGGCAGCGAATGAAATTTGACTTTCAACTGGTTAAAAGAGAATGAAGACAAGGATGATCGGCATTCAGTGATTGCTTTGTTTCGATGAGTACGATGTCTCAGCGAAGTCATTTGACAGATTCAGAAGCTTTGAGAATTGTTGGTAGGTTAGAAGGGGGCCAAACTCAAGCCGAAGTAGCGCAAGCCATTGGAGTGTCACAAAGTGTCATTTCCAGGATCTGGAACCGTTTTTTGGAGAGTGGATGTGCAGGCCGAAGACCAGGGCAAGGTCGTAGACGGGCAACAACGCCCAATGAAGATCGGTATTTAGCGTTAACAGCTCGGAGACACCGAACCATGAACGCTACTCTTCTCCAACAATACCTTCGCTCGGTTACAGGCACCACGATTTCAACTCAGACTGTCCGAAACCGGCTCCATGCTGTAGGTCTGTATGCTCGCCGACCGATGGTATGTGTTAGATTAACATCAAGGCATCGTCGCGACCGCAGGGAGTGGGCAACCGAGCATGTCAACTGGATGAGAAATGAATGGAGCAATATTCTGTTTTCTGACGAGTCCCGTTTTTCTGTGCATCCGGATAATAGGCGTATTTTCATCTGGAGGGACCGTGGCAGTAGGAACAATCCTACGTTCGTGCACGAAAGTGTCAGATTTGGCGGTGGAGGAGTGTTGGTGTATGGTGGCATCTCCATTGACGGGCGCACTGACCTCTACATCATTCGAGATGGAGCTCTGACTGGTCGCCGATTTAGGGATGAGATCCTCAGATCTATTGTCGTCCCTTACGCTGCAGCAATCGGAGATAACTTCATTTTAATGGACGATAACTGCAGGCCACATCGTGAAAACCTGGTGGATGATTTCCTTTTCGAGGAAGGAATCGTTCGAATGGAATGGCCAGCGTGTTCTCCAGACATGAATCCAATCGAGCACGTTTGGGACGCTCTAGGAAGACGAGTTTCTGGCCGCCAACTACCCCCACAAACTCTCCAAGAACTGAAAAGAGCTCTTCTGGAAGAGTGGGGCAGAATACCCCAACTCGTTATTAATAGCTTATTGAGTCCATGCCTCAAAGGTGTTCAACGTTGCTGGCCGCCCGTGGAAACCATACCCCCTACTAAAAATGATTTTCTTTGAAGAAAACACATTTTGTTATTCTTTTTTTCTCATATGCACAAATTGTGTTTTTTTCCTTTAGTACACAAATGCGCAATAAAATGCATTTTTTTCTGCCAAACATGTGTAATTTATTCTCATATAACCTACTATGTCTGTCGACCATGTATCAATCAGCTAAACAGTTTACCAGATACAAAATCCACCTAAAACTGCAATATCCTTTAATTGTTTTGAGCAGTGTATTTCGCGCAGTTATTTTCTGGCTTTCAAAAATGTGAAAACTTTTGAAAATGAAGATTTAAATGTTAAGATTTATTGGTACTTTTTCAGTAAAGAGGCCTTCACGGTTTTTTTTTTTTTTTTTTTTTTTTTTTTTTTAAACCATTTTTCTAAAGGGTTATTGTCCTCTGTCAGGGTAGGAAATCAAAAATATATCTGAATCATTTTATTGGTTGAATCCGCATTTTTTCGTTTTCTGATTTGACTATACAGTAATCTTTATTTTCCCTTTACTTTCAACAGAGATGGATACTTCTGTTGCCACTATGACAAAAAAGTAATAAAAACTACAAAAAAAATCAATAACTCATAAACAAATTGAGATACAGCTTTCAAACAAATTACATTTAAAATTTCATTTTTTCTCTATACGACGGCGACGGCGCAAAAAGTAATATTGTGGTATGTTTAGAAATTTAAGAATGAAATTTCATTTAAAATTGGTCCAGGAATATTAATGTTTAATCCATGGCGTAAGTAATGTATGACCAGCTCCGAAGAAGTTTAAAAATTTACAGTATAACATACATAGTTAAAGGATTTAAATTTAGATAAATTTTAGTACATTATGAAGTATATTGAACTTCTATATATCATATACAGACATACATAAAGTCTCATATACACACTAAACCACATAACCCATGTTAGTTACAAAAAATATATTAACTATGCGCCAAACCATGTGCGCCAAGGTATGCCAGTTTGCTGTGGACCCGATTAAGAAACTTTTCATGGATTAATACATACAAACTTTACATGAAAAAAAAAGTTAAGTTTGCGCCTAAAGTATGTTAAGCTGTAATGATCCCCCATTGCTTCAAAAATAAAACAAATCATAAACAAATAAATAAATAAATGAAAGTGTGCATTTAAAAAGGAACGATGTTAAATTAATACTGTAACATGAAATTAACTGTGAAAAGAAGCAAAACACCAGCAATAAAGTAAATCACATATTTGAAAATATAAAAGAGAAAATATATTAAAATATTTAACTTTTTCGGGATCTAGATGCTATCCATTTATTTCAAAAGCTAATGTAATATCACTGACGAATTTGTGGAAAAATATTTTTCTTTCTTGATTATTGTTATTTACATAACGGAATTCAGCAATAAACTTTTTTTTGTTTAACAGTAAAATAAGTCCACGTTATTAGAAAAAATATCCAAAACCTATGAAAATTTTTAAATTAACAACTATCATTTGTAAACTACAAATATTCAGCATATCTTAAAGAAAATGGGAAAACAGATATGAAAAACAAATTTAAAAATATTTCAATTTCCCATGTTTAATGGCGCTAGCAATAGGACAACCATTTGGTTTCTGACCACATGTACAGCGGACAAAATAAACTTAGCAATTGTCAAGTCTGATATCTGATAAGGGAGTCTTGATATAATTCTTTTAAAATGCCTAAGTATCATCTGCGTAAATTATTTCAAATAAAAAGAATAAATTTGTATTGCAATTCCTAACACTGTACTTTTAAAATTTAATGTAAATAATAGAATTTTCACAAATTTTAATTCATTAAAAATATGTTATAATTTCCATAAAAAAGGGTATTTTAAAAATTTCATAAATGAAATCGTGAAACTATTTAATTAATCATTATTCTATCTATGACTAACTCCATGATTTATTTTTTCTTCTGAAAATATATTTGATTCATTTTTTATTTGCAAAAAAGCGTCCTAATGGAAAAACATGTAAAATAAATAAAATAAAATAATACATTTTTGAAGGTTATTTTGTAAAAAAAATAATATTGTGCAAATCTACAGGTCATAATTTATTTTTAGTTTTAATTTCAAGTCAAAATACTGGATAGTTTTTTTGTAAAGTGTACGACAAAATGTAATTTGAGTAGACTAGTAGAGGATTTGCCTCGCTCATCCTAATAATTAAAGCATGTAGTGTAAAGTTATATTGCTTTTTTAAACAGATTTAATTTCTCTTCACAAATATTTCAATGTAAAAGAAAGTGGGTCAAACCTGTCATATAGCGGGTCAACCATCCCATAAGTGTGAGCCTTGACCCATTATTTCTCACAATTAAAATCAATCATTTTTCTAGTTTCTTATATATTACACTTATGTAGCAATTTTATTTTCATAACTGGGGGGCATAAAGAATTAAATGACATATAAAACTTTATTCTACGTTCACTATTTAAAAAATAAAAAATCATTCTATAAAAAGGGGTTCTACCCTCCCAAATCTCCCCTACACAACTTACTTTCTTATATTATATATTGTTTATTATTAGATTACCTTTCTTTAATCTCAATATATATTTATTTTTATATTCACAATAATAAGATCATTGTCTGTAATTTACTTTTGTCTGATTGCTCTTCCTTTTAATGCTAGATGGTAGCTGTAACATTCTTTTTTCTTTTTTAAAAGATAGATGTCAGCACTTGCCGCCCTTTTTATTTTCCTTCTTATCCGGCTGCCTAGGTTTAGAATTACCCTGATATCATGGCGCATGTTGCACAATTTATTACCTTGCTGCATTCTTTCAAACTTTATTTTTTGGTAGAGATTTATAATAAATATTTTTTGTATTTTTTTTTCAATTTTTTTTGGTATTTGCAATATTTTATAAAGGATTATATTGTCCTTTTAGACATAATACCTGCAATATTTCACGAAATAACATACCTTCAGTATGAATTACGCTTATAAAATTCCTTTGATGAATCCATAAGATATTCAAACTTTCTTATTTTTGAATTTTCAATCTCCTGTGTTATCGTTTCCATTTATCTTTATATATGATTTCTAACTATACAGAAACATACGTACATATACAGTGTGATTCAAAACTTTTCGTTCAAATTTCATGGGGAAGTAGGTAATACGCAAGGAAACCAATTTCACATAGGAAAGTATGTCCGCAAACGTCATCTAAATAAAGGTTTAAAGAATCGGAAAGAGCAAAATTAAACGAGATGTTTCCAGGCATCACATAATGAAGACGTTGAGAAAAGGTCATTAACGAAGATTTTTGGAGTTTTTAAAGATATGAAAGGCTTTCGTGAAAATCCAAATAAGAAGTGGAAATAGGAGAAGTAATAATAATAGCTTTAGGAAACTCAAAACAATGATTGGAACGCAATGGAAGGTTGGATACACACAGTGCCCTCTACATACGCATTCGTATATGTGCGGACCTACTTTTCTATTCAAAATTGGTTTCCTGACGTATTCCCTACCTTCCCACGAAATTTGAATGATAAGTTTTGAATCACCTTGTATATATATATGTGTGTGTGTGTGTGTGTGTGTGTGTGTGTGTGTGTGTGTGTGTGTGTGTGTTTGTAACAATTGAAAAAATTAGTGATAATTATGATAAAAGTTTTTATATTACATTAAATTTTAAGAGACCTTTTTGTAGCACATGGAATTTCAACAAATTAATATCTTAAGCTATAAACTTCTTCATAAAATATACGTTTCAGGTTGTTTCTTTTCATGGTACTAATGAAAAATCTCACAGTAAATTGTTTTTTCGCAAGTGATTAAAAGTGCATTAAGAAAATTAATTAAAAGAGTAACCTTTTCCGCATGACATCCATTTTCAGCATCATATATCTGTCGGAACTAAGAGTGTTTTTTTCTTTTAGTTATTCTTTACTTTGAAAACAGTCTCTTGGAAATTAAGCGCGGATTAATTTCACTGTTCAGGTGATTTTTATAGTATTGTTTGTTTTTCTATATAGGAAATAATACAGTGTAAAAATACCTAAGATGCCCAATAGATCACGATTTTTTGATAATTATTTTTTAGCAACTTTAGATATATAAATAAAAAATCGGTTTAAACGTATATATTGTATATATATATATATTATTTTTTTAATTAAAAAATGAAATCGCGGCTTATGAGCTGTGACAAAAAGGCAATGCCAAGAATGTTGCCCATTCTGTTTTGCAGTGATGTTAACCGGATGTTCTTGAAAAACATTTTTTTTTCTTCAGTTAATCTGCATAAAATTTGCAAGAGACACGGGGTCATTAAAAAATATTAATATTTGTTACAAACATGCAAAATATGGATATGATGTTTTGATAAAAAGTTGATTTAGTACGTTGTTTTGAAAAGGATGTATTGTACTTTAGATACATAACAACTTTAGATATATAAATAAAAAATCGGTTTAAACGTATATATTGTGTATATATATATATATATTATTTTTTTAATTAAAAAATGAAATCGCGGCTTATGAGCTGTGTCAAAAAGGCAATGCCAAGAATGTTGCCCATTCTGTTTTGCAGTGATGTTAACCGGATGTTCATGAAAAACATTTTTTTTTCTTCAGTTAATCTGCATAAAATTTGCAAGAGACACGGGGTCATTAAAAAATATTAATATTTGTTACAAACATGCAAAATATGGATATGATGTTTTGATAAAAAGTTGATTTAGTACGTTGTTTTGAAAAGGATATATTGTAAAAATATATGAAAATCACTTAAAAACATCAAAACTATACTAAAACGTGTTAAAAGTGATAAAAAATACAATATAACAGGCATATAAGTACCTTTATCCCGATCTACATATTTTATTGATCTGACTTCGATATTTTCATGATCTAGCATGATACAAATTGCGGCATAATTCTCTAGAAAAAAGGTGGTCAGTATATGTGTTTAAAATCCCAATGTAATCTGACGAAAAGTGTCAAAGTTAAACCGCAAAACATCTTAAAACATACGTTTCAAATCGCTTGAAAACTGCTTCATAAAATCGGCTCTAAAAAAGACGTATGTTATTGCTGTTTCAGAGGAATATAATAAATAAATTCAAACAAAAGTTTATTCCGTTATATATAGTTTATACCACACCTATTATAAAAAATTGATGCATTGTAAGTAATGTTACCCCATAATTCGCTATTTATTTCGATTTGAAAAGGTCCAAATGTATGTTCATAATTACAAAGTGGGTCAAACGGTTACGTCTAAACGGCACGTGTGGGTGTGTCATGTCATAAGGAGCAAGAATTACAAAGGAACCAGGGGTAAGAAACGCTATCCTTACGGTGCAATTGCATTGTGACCGTGACGCAAACAAAATATAACAAACGGTGTAAAAAGACTTTTATCATACAAAAAACTTAATCGAAGTACAAACTACATATGGAAAATGTTACAACTTATAACAAGTGCTCAAAATATGCCCCATTAGCCGGGATGCATGGTTCACATTGGTGCCGCATGGACTCGCGAATATGTTCCAATCGGCCCTGTACCGTGGCAAGCGCGATCCCCGAATCTCAACACCCCTGACTTTCTACCTCTGAGGATATCTCAAATCTCTGGTGTACAAGATACCTGTTCCATCGGCCATGGACTTCATGGCATGGATCGCTGAAGCGTCAGCACGTTTCCCGTATATTCCTGGTCAATATGAATATGTTCGCGTATTCGGATGTGAAGCATGCATCACGTCTAATGGGCACATTTTGACACTTGCTATGGTTTGTAACATTTTTCATTTGTATCTTGTACTTCGATTAAGTTTTTTGGAAATTGAAGATATTTTTACACCTTTTGTTATCTTTTCTTTGCGTCACCATCACAATGCAACTGAACCGTCACAATCGTGTTTCGGACCCCTCGTTCCTTTGTAATTCTTGCTCCCCATGACCTAACACACCCACACGAGGTGTTTGGGAATGACCTGTTGAACCACCTTGTAGAACGATACAATAGTGTAGTACAGATTATTTTAACTAAAGAAATGAGAGTTTTACTTTGGAACTAAATCAATTTGTCTACCAAAGTATTTTAATTTTATCAATAATTTAATGTTATGTTTCAAGCAACATCATAGTTCTTTGTTTTCTTGAAATTCTTGATGTCATATAATAAACAAATATCAAAGACGAGCAGGAAACTGGCTGCTCCTCTTGCCCGTTTAGAATGTGATTTATTTTATTATACTCTACAGAGTATTTTTAATAAATTTATCAACTAAAGTATTTTTATTTTATCGAAAATTTAATGTTATGTTTCAGGCAACATAATAGTTCTTTGTTTTCTTGAAATTTTTGATGTCACATAATAAAAAAATTTCAAAGACAAACATGAAACTGGCTGTATAATCTGTTCAGAATGTAATCTATATGATTATACCCTACATAGTATCTTTAATATATCCTTAGAACTTTCTAATACCTGTAATTGCATAAACATACGTTTCATTTTCAGAATATTTGCAGTATGTATCCGAATTAAAAGTTATAATTCGATTTGTTTAATTTGCATAAATTATGCTAATGCTATTAATTTTCGAAACATTTTTTGTAAACAGTTTACTAAAATAAAAGAATCAACAGATACATGTTACACTTCCAATTCCTAAAATAATTAAATTTACCACCATAATTTGCATAAAATAACTTAGGATAATATTTCTATATAATAAAGATTAAAGACTTTACAGGCTTTACATAAGATTTTTTTTTAGGTTCTGTTTCAATTTATCTCAGTAAAAAGAGCAAGTTAAAATTATTGACGTAATTTAAGACTTAAAACACACTTTTCATAACACATAGATAAATTAAATTATAAGAATTAATGCATGTATACAAACACACACATATAGGTACATATACAATGAAATCTCCCCTTGACAGTAAGTCAATTAAGCAACCTCCTCCTTCAACGAATATTTTTTTATGGAATGAAATTTTCTCCAAAGTTTAAATGCTAATTTTGCCTGTAGTCAGATATGATCTTCAATGCAACTCTCACCTTAAGCGGCCAATTTGTTTAAAGGGTCTCAGTACTCTTAAAATTGGGAAAAAAATACCATTTTCAACATTTAATATCTTAAAATGTATATGATTTAAAAACACAATTTTTATTGCTAGGAAAGATATAAATATGTTCTTTCAGTTCACGTATTTAAAAAAATTGCTAGACGCAGAATTAGCATTTACAGTGGGTTCCAAACTGTCAGAAATTTGACGAGCATAAAATTGATATAACAGTTTAATAGCAGGATTTCAAAATAAATAGTGCAACTAGAATAAAAATTTTAGTGACTACTTATACTTCAGATTTCAGTAATTACCCTAAACCTAAATAAGTTTGTATTTAAAGCACGTTTGTATTTTTAACACAAAATTGTATGAAACTAGTACAGACTATTGAAACTTCCAACAGTATAATCACCTTAAAAAAAATATTTTTTTGAACAATAAGAAGGAAATTTTAGGTTCAGTTTATAAAGACTAACATGAAACATGTGTTTTGAAAATTTCATGAAAAAATATTCAGAAGTTTTTGAGATATCCTGCGCGTTATGCCCAAAAACGTAGTATGGAGAAAATTTTCGGAAACGCCGCTTCAGCTAATCACAGGTGTAAATCTAAAAGCCTTAACTTCTGTTCTAATGGGAATTTTAAGGAAACAATTATAAAAAATGTTCAGAAATGATGGGAGGTTAGCATCTAAAAAAATGAATATTTCGAAAATTTTGAAGCATTAAGTGTCCCAAAACTTCTTAAAGCAACGTAAAGAAATTATGTTTTCACCGGGTCAATTGCGCATTCAGCTTGACCGATGTGTGCATGTGTCCCCACCTGGAATGGGAGGTGAAACATACATATTTGCTAGCATCCTTGATGAACCACAGAGAGATGAGTATTTTATAACTTTGTTGCTATAGGGAGTTCATATACCCTCCTATGTTATTAACAGCACGAAGACGTGTTAAAAAATTTCTTTGAGAGCTTGGCCGATCTGTTACAGTACTTCCGCCGATCTGTTACAGTAGTTTTTTACCACTGAGAGCTAAAAGAGTTATTTGAAACATAGAAGAGCGTATACACGTAATAAATGAACATAAAAATGGAAAAAGTGGCAAAAAAGTGGCTCATATTTTTCAATTTGGAAAATTGTATATACATAAAAACATTGAAGAATAAAGAGGTCTTAAAAAAATACTAGACATTAAATACCGTGCAAGGAAACGAAAATTCTAGGAAAAATGTAGTGACATAAATGAAGTTTTGATGCAAAGTATTTTATCAAAAATATCCCACTTAGTAAAACTCCAATAAAAAGGAAAACATTCAAATATCCAACAATTTGTATTTCTAGGTTTTTCCTCAATTAATGATTGCTACAAAAATTATTTTATCGATCGGAAAGTCGTGTCGTGTTGGTAAATTCAATTCCATAAAATTCTATCATTTAATTATTAGACATTGATTCTGATATATAACGTCTAATAATTACTGGGAAGTAGTTTCCGGTACGAATTGATTTTCCCAACACGACAAGACTTTCCAATTGATATTTGGATAACGCTACTTGTCATGACAACTAAAAAAATTATGCAGCTTAAAACTTCAGTTTTTACCTCCAAAGAAAATGGCCCGACTCCAACGTTTAGATCATGGCATTTTTCAAAGTTTCAATTAGGAATACCACTGTTTTATCTTACAGGTACTTGTAAATAAAATAGGTACTTTAAGGGTGCTTCAGAGTTGGCAAAAACCATTACGGTATGTGATGGAATATTATGGATAACGTGGCCTTAAAAAAGTCATATCAATCATGAAAGGATTTAAAGCTGGAGGATTGTCAATTGTGTCAATAGTAAACTATTTTAAACTCAGCAGACATTGATTCTGTAGCAGAAAAAGCTGTAAAATTATGTACAGTAGCTGAAATAGAAAACGATCAAAAAACCTAGTTCTTAGTAGCACTCGAAAGTTACGACGATTTGTAGGGAAATTTAAATGAGCACATTATTAATCGAAATACTAAATCTTTTTGACATTCTTTTATTGCGGTAACCTTTACGTGTTTACACTCCTTTTTTGCCTTTTACATACAATGAATCCAATTTCGAGGACGATTCAGGAGTGCCGGACAATAAATTCCTTGAAACTCTCGAGAAACAAACAGAATAATGCAAGATTCCTTATCTGTTCAAGACAGGAAATATATGTATCTATTCACCGAAATTAGAAAGAAATTAGAAATAAAAGTTGTAAAGGATATAATTCTAAAATCATAACAAACATCACTTTATACATTTTTTAAACCATTTTATTAATTCACATTTGAATTTAAATTAAGATTTTCTTTTCTTTTATATTTTTTCATTAATTTCATAATATGAGAGATAATTTTTCATAATACAACATGTTTCCTTTCTTAGACAATCAAAAACAAGATTGAAAAGTAATCTCATTAAGAGACCACCACCGTACGTAACGAACAATTGTTGGAACGCGATCGCTTTAAGTAGTTGTAATTGGTTTCATTATACATACACTGCAAATAGAGGCTTCTTAAATTTAGACACATGTGTGACTGAAAAGGAATTTCAGACACTAATGTGTCTTAATCTGAAAATGCAGACACAATAGATGTCTTTATTTAAGGCACAAATGTGCCTTGCTATGATCATGGTATAAACGAACTGATAATAATGTCTGAAAAATCTCTTAATGTCTTATTTTAAGATACTTTGTTGCTTTCGTTACGCATTAGCCCATTAGTCACCAGGAGGCACTCTCAGTTGCGCATGTGTTTTAGTTCTCTTTATTCGAACTTGATATTTGTTTGTTAATCAAACTGAACGTTCGGATTTTATGTACGCCTATTTTTTAATTAATAGTTTATTTTGTCTTGATTCATCTTTTTGGAATGCGAAGCTCTGTGATTAAATTGGTATCGACTTAGTGTTAATTCGAATTAACTTATATCAATAATATAGTACTATTCGTCTTCGTTTCATCAAACATTATAAACAGAAATGTTTGTCTGGCGGATTATGATTTGACGATGAGAAATTCATTCTTTTAATATAGTTAGCCGGATATATAATGAGATTTTCATTTAAAAAGGTGCAAGTCTCCCTCATTTACTATTGACCTAGACTTCAATTGAAATTGTGTCCCCTGGGGGGGTATACTTTTGATAAGTTCTTTTTCCAGATAAGTGGGACCTTAACCTTTTGACGCAAACCACCGTGATGTTTTCTCTTTAAATGGAACTCTCATGCAAGTCTAGCTTTATTAGTTCCTGAGTTATGCCTAAATTTGTTTAAAGCATTTTGTCTGTTGGATTTCCATGTTAAAATTTTATCTTGCTAATAATTACATTTGTACTCTTCAAAACAACTGCAATTATATTTCTGTATTATTTTCTAACAAATGTTATCCTTAAAATCAGTTTTAGTGAGTCTACAGGATATTTTAGCGATTATTGAATTTATTTACTTACACAATCCTAAGCCTTCTTTCTCTATATACGCCATTACGCCGCAAGTATCTGTTATCAAAAACAAAACTTTAGTTTTTTCATATGATCGCAGGACGAATCATCTGACGTCCCTTAGGCGTAGACTGGGAAGGAGAAAAAGGAATACTATAATGTCAACAAATCTCTAAGTATTTCGATTTTGAGTACGTTTTACCTTTTAGCCTCTTTATTAGACTTTGATGATTAAGTGTTGATTTAAGATAAATGAAGTTTTTAAATAAGGAGTTATGTTTCCTTTATGTTATTAAAAAATATAATTATTTGTTTATTTATTGATAATTAAATAGCGCCTGTGATTATCATCTGATCTACATTTTTAAAAAATTGTCCATGTGGCAATATAAATAAAAACAAAAATTAAATGATATGTTGCTGTTTTTTTTTGGGGGGGGGGGGGGTGGGGGGGTATGGCGATTAGAGGATTTGTCATGGAATTTTTGTAAAGCAATTTTTCTGTGTGCAATATGCGTATTTTTTAAAAAAATCTGTTTTCACATTGCATTGATTATAACAAATATTTTGAACTTTCTGAGAGGGGCAGGATTTATTACAAAAAATATATTTCTCGAAATACTGTAAAACCTCTCAACAGCGGACTCTTGGAGAACTGCAGAATTTCTTCCATAATCGAAGGTGTCCGCTTTTGTGAGTAAAAATAAATCCACTAAAAAACAACTTTTCAAAAGTTAAAAAAGAGAGAGAGAGAGAGAGAGAGATTAAAGTTGTAGCTAAAAAAATGGTATGATATCAAATTTTCAAGCTTAAATTATTGTACTTATTTAACATTTTCATTAAAAATTTAACATATGTAAGTAGAGTGTCTACGTATACATTGATAGAAAGTCTTTTCTCCTTTACGAAATACATAATAACGTGTTTCTGAAAATTACATTAAAAAAATATATGCATGAAGAGCTTTGCGGCCATCTTTCTATATTTTACACTAATTTCTAAGCACGCAAATTAGTAGTTAGAATCTAAAGTTCAAAATTGCTACTCAAGCAAACATTTTATTTTTTTTCCTTTCTGGAGGTGTGTTCCTAGAAATTTGTGTCTTAAGATAATGGTGATGTATCTTCAGGATTCACCTTGTGATTATTTTTTGGAGATAATTAATTATTAAAAAGCAGTGAAAATCAATTTATTTTCTCAAAATAAAAGCCTTTCTTAATTGATCTGTCAGTAGTTAAAAGAAGAAGTTCGAAATTGTTAATAATGCCAGCACATTGCTTTTTTCCAATATCAATTTGTGCTTTTAGAATAAAATATGGAAAGATGGCCGCCAAGCTCTTCATGTATATATTTTTTTTTAATGGGAATTTTCAGAAGCACGATATGATGAATTTAGTAAAGGAGAAAAGGCTTTCTATCAACGTATACGTAAACACTCCACTTACATATGTTAAATTTTTAATGGAAAGTGTTAAATAAGTACAATAATTTAAGCTTGGAAATTTGATATCACACCACTTTTTAGCCACAAATTTAATATATCTCTCTTTGTTTTTAGCTTAACTTGTTTTTACGTTTAAAAAGTTGTTTTTTAGTGGATATCATTTCTTTTTTTAAAACAGATAATATAAAATTAAAATATTTCTACTCACTGAAATTAAATTGAGTCCTCTTATAGCCGTTGTAAACAGTGAGCAAACGTATCATTCCTTTTTAAGAGTTATTAATAATTTAAAAGCAAGGAAAATCAAATTATTTTCTCAAAGTATCAATCTTTCTCAATTTATATGTGCTTGAAAATTTTTATGAAGGATGAAATTTTAGTAAAAAAACAATAGAGTCGAAATAAAATGTAGATTTATAGTTAGTCTGTCAGTTAGTTGTTTGTTCTATAATAACTAATTTTTTAAAATATTTTGCAATAAACTTATTTTTCAAAATTATTTTATCTCTATGAATAATTACGGCTAAGCGGAGAATAAGCACAGCAGGCATCTAGAGAATCAAGATCAGTTTAAAGATTTATTTCCTTTTATCAATTCTATCCATAATTCAACAAAAATGTATTGGATAAAAGAATATAAAAATTTAAAGAAATAAACTGTGCATAAAATTCCATCTTTGTTTTTATAATGTTGTAGAGATGAAGAAATACACATGTAATTTTACGCCACTCTGTTTATCCATAACTGTTTACATAAATGTGATAATATTATTTTCATATAACATTTCACTCAAATTGATTCTTTTTAATAGTCTGTTGTTAAAGATGCATATACATTACAATTGAATTTTTTTTTCCGGTAAAAATTTGCCTCATTGCTGGAGTCTTATTATTCGTCAGAATTTTCTTTTAAATATACACAGTTTCTATCTCTAAAATATGAAGAACGAACATAGACATAATAAAGTTAAGAAAATAGTTATATCTTTCTATCGGATTTCTTTTTTGTGGGAGGTAGGTAGGAAGGGCGCTTTAAGCACCTCTTTTAGTTCTGAGATTTCTGAATTAGTCGTTTAAACAGTTTACCTGTATAAGTCTTGTTGCGGAATTTTCATAAGCTAAGAGTTGCATCAACTTACACATTATGTGAACCTATTAAATATTTTTTTTAAATACTAGATGGGTGCCATTAATATTTCCAGACTATTTGCCTACGTTTTAAATTTGAGTCCTTTACAAATATTCATTAGTTTTCTATACGAATTAAAGATTTGTAATAATCAGATAACGTATCTAAATTTTCATGAAATATTCCAAATTAAATTTTATACTTTTGATTGTTTGTATCAAAAGTAAAAACTTGAGTTTTTTCTTTTTTCATATTATAATAAGTATCTTTACTATTCCTAGATAATTACTTAATTATTGTTCTAGAATTCATTTTAGTACCGTTTATATCATTTCGCATCGCTTTCATTGAAAACAACTGTCTGCCTTGTCGCATATATATATATATATATATATTTACATATATGGATACTTATAATTTAAACTATTACACATATACACACAGTCTGTGGAGAAAGCATCTCAAAAAAATTCAAACGCACTTGAATTTTTACCTGTTGGAAATACGAAGAAGATATGATAGAAGGTAAGATATTTTGTTATGAAGTTATAATTCAAACCGTGCAAGAGGTGTACGCTGAAAATATTTAAGGAAACCTTTTACTTTGAAACTGTATTAGGTTAAAAAAATATGTATTTTTTGCTTTATTTATATTTAATAAAATCTAATGCCAATTCAAAATTTCTGTGTAAAGATTTTTTCTTATTCAACACCCGTCGCGTCGTGTTTAAGCTTCAGTAATTAGATATAGATTTACTTTTAAAAATACAATATTTGAAAAGAAAAAAAAAAATGTGGTAAATAAAATATCTTCTACATTGTAAAAATTATTAACGAAAATCTTAAACTGTCTTGAAATGAGGTAACCTGTATTCTTGACTAAATACACGGGTTACTAGGGTGAATTTTTATAGAAAAAAATGTTTGTCTTGCCGCATATTGTCTTTTTTTATTTTGTTCGTTATAAGTCTCTGAGATTTCTTCAACACCTAAAATAGATAATTCACACCGGGTGTACGATCACGAAAGCAGCACCCCCTCCCCGCAAACACTAGGTTCATTTGCTCAGAAATTCAACCGATACAGGGATTTTTTTTTATTCGAGTTTAATTACAATTATAAAATCTTTATTAATTCGTTGTTGGTTAAATAAATTTTTAAATGTTTTTCGAGGTTCGTTCGGATAAACAGCTTAGCAGCTTAACAGGCACAGCGCCCTAGCTTAAAAATTTAATAATGCTTTAGTTCGGCTACATATAAAATACTTTCAACAAATTATGTAATAGAATTATTAGATCAAAAACATGAATCAAAAAAAGTACAAAGTGCAAACAAATTCAATGAAATAAATTAAATTTGTAAGTACACTGTACTATTTATTTTACAAATTAAATTTATTTTATTGAATTTGTTTTAATATTCTTTTAATCTTCTTTCCTTTTAAAGCTTTTATTTTTTTCTCTCCAAATAATACTTTTCCAGCCAAAAGTAAACAGAATAATAATTAACTTTGCCAGAAAAGTGCTAACTATTCCATAAATAATCATACAAAGTGCATTCTAGACACACAAATTAATTATTTCATTTATATGCAAATGTCTGAAGTAATGTAAACACCAAAGTAGAATCTTTGTTAATGAGATAATACAATATAATTGGAAAGTTTTTGGCAGTACAATGTAACAATATTAGAAAAAAATTGTTTTCTCATTTAATTAATTTGTTCGGCACCAGATAGTTTTTAAAAAATTGTATTTTTTTAAGAGTGATATTTTTGTTTCACATGTATGTTAATTTTTATTCAAAACGTTCTCTAAATTTATTTACATATTCTATTAAAAGATAATAACAATGTATAAGGAATATTTTTGACGTATTTGTTGATATAAAATATTAAATTAACCTTTTATGCGTAAGAAATGGAACTATTTGTGATGTTCAGAATCAATTTCAATAAAGAAACTGTTTTCTCTCTGTTGGGTTTGAGAAATTATAATCTATCAATGATAATATTATAAATAATTAACTTTTAGTTTTTTTTCGTGAAGGTAACCTTTAGAACTACAGAGCGATTTTTTAAAAAAAATGGTAGCGCAATGCTGCTGACCATCTCTGCTCCAACATATACTATATTTGATGCCAAAAAAAACAGACCACCAAGAGCTGCAAAAAAAGATTGTTATTGTTGAAATTGTATTGTTGATATTGTTGTGTTATTGTTGAAACTAGAAACTTGATATTTTATATGGTGGATGCTTTTAATATGTAAATGCTCCCTAAGAACAGGTTTTAAAAAAATCCGAAATTTAAAAGTGTGAAATGAGATGTAAACGTTCTAAAAGACAATATATTTGAATTATTAAAACTACAAACGTGAAGATTGACATGGATGTTACTCTTAAAACGTAAATGGACACACATTGAACACCCTAAAAAATTCGAAATATAAAATGGTTCAGTAAAACAAATGTTCCGAAATTGCAATTTTTGTTAATCTGCTTTAGCTAAAAAGTTGAAAAATTGAATGGTAGTAACTTTTAAGACGTAAATGCTGTTTAGGATTTTTTTAACTGAAAATTAAATGAGCTGAAAACGTTTTAAAAATGTTTTAAATTATGATTTATTTGGACTTTTTATGGCTAGAACCTTGGAATTTATAATAAAACAGGATTCCCTCGTCCCATAAAAAACAACACCAAAACAACAAAATGAAAACCTCGTGTAATTTAGATGCAACGGAACAGATTGTCACGCAATTATAGACTAAAATTTGTTTGGTTTTACAACATATAATGTCCCAGGCTGAAAATTTGAGCAACAGATGTATGGTGTGATTCTAAATGAAATACAGAGTCCAATATTTTGATCTTAACGTTTTACGGATTGGTTTTATTTTCATTCAGAGAGCTTTCTTTGAACAAATTAAAGTACTTTAAAGTATAAATACATCATAAACCTCCATTATAACATACGATTTCTTGTGTAAATACATGCAGTACAGACACAAAGAAATAAAACCCTGTTAAAGAAATGAGCTGTCGGATCCTTTCTCCCAAACTATAGACCTATTATCATATTTGTATTTGATACAGTTGTTGGATTGTCTCTATAGAAAAGATTTTATCTTTATGTGTTGCAGCATTACCAAGCAAAAGTATTTTCCGTGTTTTCACATTTCATTAAAACTCTCCATTTAAATTGAACGCAATATTCATAATATTTAAAAATATTTTTTTGAAATATGATTTTTCACAGAAATTTAATTATAAAAAGAAATGTATTAATAAAATAAATATGTATAAATTGACATTGGAGAAAAAGTTAGTATGCGACGTAGGAGAAACCATTTACGAAAAGTCCTTCCGGCCAGTGCCGGGAGGAAGAGGTAACATATTCCTTATTTTTAAAAAGCAAGCTTACATTATTCAAACACAAGAAACTCGATTTAGTGTAAACCGATTATAGGAGATTCAATACTAATTTTTATCAATACTAAATCGTTATGAATAAGAATTTTGCGAAATTAGTCAGCTTTATCCAAGCTGCTTTTTTCTAAAGTAACTTATATTTGGTTGCGAAATTCGGCGATATCTTGAAGTTCCTGCCATTTTAAGACAACATTGTGAATGAGGCTAACTCGAATGAACTTGGTCGAGACCTTAGTAATTCCTGTGTACATGCTCACTTACATCGGAATCGGTTGATATATATAAGTGCTGTCGCTGGCAAAAAATCAGACTTTTCGAAGTGTCACCCACATTAGAAATTTAAACTACTATATCTGACCCATTTTTAAGATAAAGACAAAACAAAAATGCTCCGTAATCCTTATATCATGGTCAAATATTTAAGAAAAAAACCATTTTCAATTTCTAACTTTTTTGCACCTCACTTTAAATATAATTTTTTATTTAATTTAATGGCCTCCATTTTGAATCAAGATGGCTGATGAAGCTGGCCAACCAACTTGGTCGAGACATTACGATATACTATCCACATGCCTTCTTACATCGAAATAGGTCAATAAATAAGCGTGTTATCACGTGACAAATATCAGATCATTTCAAAATGTGAGCCATGCTAGAAATTCAAAGTGCTATAATTCAAGCATTTTTTAAGATATATACGAAACAAAAACTGCTAATATTTGTATCAAGGTCAAACTATTAAAAAAAAACTTTTTCATTTTTCAATTTTTTGATAACTTATTTTAAATTTAAAATTTAATTTTTTAAAATGGCAGCCCTTTTGAAACAAGATGGCGAATGAAGCTGGCCAATGAACTCGATCGAGACATTGGTATGTATTATGTACACACCAAGGTACATCCAAATCTGTTCATAAATACGCCTGTTATCGCGTGACAAAAATCAGGTCGTTTCAAAATGTCAGCCACACTAGAAATTCAAAGTTCTATAACTCAGCCATTTTTTAAGCTATAGACGAAACAAAACTGCTCCGGAATCTTTGTATCAAGGTCAAACACATAAGAAAAAAATATTTTTCAATTTTCAATTTTTTGGTACCACATTTCAAATTTTAATTTTTTTTAATGTAAATGGCCGCCATTTTGAAATAAGATGGCGGATGAAGCTCGCCAAGGAACCCGGTCGAGACATTTATCCGTATTATGTATACACAAAGGTACATCCAAATCGATTCAAAAATACGCCTGTTATCGCCTGACAAAAATCAGGCCGTTTCAAAATGTCAGCCAAGCAAGAAATTCAAAGTGCTATAACTCAGCCATTTTTTAAGATATATACGAAACAAAAAATTCTTCGGAATCTTTGTATCAACGTCAAATACATCAGAAAAAAATATTTTTCAATTTTCATATTTTGGTACCACATTTCAAATTTTAATTTCTTTTTAAATTTAAGTGACTGCCATTTTAAAACAAATTGGCGGATGAAGCTGGACAACGAACTCGGTCGATGCATTGGTATGCACTAAGTGTATACGAAGATACATCCAAATCAGTTCATAAATACGAGAGTTACAGTGTGACAAAGATCAGGTATATATATATATATATATATATATATATATATATGTGTGTGTGTGTGTGTATATATATATATCAACTTTTGAACGGAGGGTGGTTTCGGGGGTCTGGGGGTCATGATCGATGAAAATATACCAAAACTTTTTGAAATCGCTTTCCTCCGAACGGCTGCAATAGGCAGCTTTTTGTAATGAAAGCTACCTAAAAGTTACAAAATATAATTAATTGCTAAAGCACATTTGCATATATTACATTAAAAATAAATTTAACTGTACGAAAACAGATGAAAATAGAAAGGAAATTTGTTTACGTAAAAATGAAAAAAAGAATGAATTTTGGCATAGAACCACATTGGAGAAATAAAAATTTACAACCTTTAAAAGAAAAAAAGACTTACTTTACATGCATCAACAAGTAAAAATTAAATTAAAAAATCAAAATACCCGACTGCGCAATAAGCGAACTAATTAATTATTTCTCATCAATGCGAAACTATTTATTATACAGGGTGCAATATGTTATCTATCGCCAACCTTTAATTTCTCAAACATTGGTCGTAGACATATAGTTCCAATTACAAAAACGTTTCAAATGTGGTAAATATTCATGTTGTGGCATCATTTAAAGTAAAAAATAAATTTTAAAAACTTACGAAATGTAACTTTTTATATGGTCCCACAATCCCTCTAGTTATACTTAGTGAAAGTTTACACATATCATAACAGATATAACGCAAAAAGTTTGACATCTGTACTACAAAAATGGGCACAGTTATTAAATTTCAAAGTTTGAGAATTTTGCACGTGATTTTGTCTTTCATTAGGGTTCGACAGTTTAAACATGAATTAAAGTAATTCGAGATCAAAATCAGCGTTCAATACGGCGAAACCACCTTCCGCCGGTATCGCCAAATCGGGGAATCACCAAAGAGAGGTATTTCATCTAAAGACTTTTAGGGGTCGTATACAAAGTGAAAAATGAAATATTGAAATTAAACAGAAAAATAGATATTAATTTATTATAATATCAGTAAACAGCCTACTATAAAAAATGAATACATCAAACGCCAGAATCTACTAGAGATACTGCTAAAAGTGTTCTCCATTGGTGGCAGTGCACAAATGAATGCTTCATTCTTCGCTTTGTATAAGACCCCTAAAAGTCAGCACAAATTTGTACTTTAAATAACCCTCTCCGGTGATACCCCTTGAGATGTCTTCACTCCAATAACAACCACTACAGCTAATATAAATGTTGAATTAATACGCAATTCAATATCTCAACGGAACAATTTTAATAAAACAACACTATTTACATATGTACACGGAAAATAACAATATAGATTTCTCCACTGCATTTTATAAGCCACATTCCAGACTTATTTTTAATCACCACGTTCTTAAAATAATAACATAAACATTCGGCTCACACAGAGCTCCTTAGCTAACGACATCACTTGTCGTTTTCCTCCGCCCTCTCTGACTTCATTTCTCTTCCTTTCCTCTCTCTCCGCCGGCACATGAGACCTCCTACCGGGAATCCGATGAATCTCGTTTTCCCCGTTGACATTCGATGAAAGAAAAAACTGCTACTTCGCCGGACGATGAATTCGATCAACTCGTTTTTTTTCCTCTCGACATTCGATGAAAGAAAGAACTTTTACTTCGCCGGACGCTATTACAGCTCCTTCCCCCTAAAAATTTTTCATACGGTGCATACACCTATGAAAATGTTGAGCTGAAACACGCCACTGAGCCCCTCATTCCCAACACACTAAATCTGAGAGGTCAAAACACCTAAGCACATAAAAATCTAATACATTAATAGCTTTATACACTTTAAAATTTCTATGCAAGAGGTTCATACTACGAACGCGTACTCAGTTTTCAAATACTCATCATCATCCTAGATTTTACTTTTAAATTCTAAATTTAAACAATGACAACTAAATTCACTAAAAAAGATGAGATATTCATCTGAGCTCAACAAATGACATAGAACGATGCTTGAACAAGTGATATAAAGGAAATTCTATACAAGACTGAATGATATAAAATATATACAATTACAAAAAAAAAAAAACCCACAATATACGTAAATGACTGAAACTTAATATTTACAGAACACCACTACTCAGTTCTGCTCAACCCATCGGTATTCCCGGGAAGCTTTCCCGGTCTATGCTTGACCACAAAGTTGTATGCCTGCAAATATAATGCCCACCTAGTTAATATGGAATTTTTCCCATCATTCTTTTAAGATAAGTCAACGGGTTGTGGTATGTTTGTATCACAAATCACTATGGCATTTTCCTCGTCATTGTTTCAATATAAGACAACGGGTTGTGATCTGTTTTTATCACAAACCGCTGCCCATCCAGATAATGATTCAGTTTTTTAAGGCCGTAAACAATCGCCGCTAATTCACGCTCAATAGTACTATAGTTCTGTTCTGCCCGAAAAAACTTCTTGCTTAAATATAAAATGGGATGCTATTCCCCATCTCGAACCTGCGACAGATCTATACCTGCAGCATATAAATTAGCGTCGGTCTGAAAAATAAACTCTTGGCTATAATCAGGGGCATACAAAACCGGACTCTGGGTCAACTTCCCTTTCAGTTCCTGAAAAGCCTTTTCACAATCCTTACTCCACTCTATCTTTTCTTTCTTAACTTTCCCGTTCATGACATTTGTTAGAGGGACCGCAATTGCTGCATATTCCTTTATTTAACGAGAATAGTAACCTGTCATTCCCAGAAATGACCTTATTTGTGTCTTAGTTGAGAGCGTTGGGAATTCCTGAATAGCTTTTACTTTTACGTCACTGGGGGACCTCTTTCTCGAACCTACCTCATGACCTAAAAACTTAACACTGTCTTGTGCAAACTTACATTTTGTAGGTTTCACTGTTAAACCGGCCTCTAATAAGCGCTTCAGAATCTCGTGAATATCCTTCATGTGATTCTCTCATGTAAGCGAAAATACCGCCATATCATCAATATACGGCAAGATGAGGGGTTCATCTTCCGGTCCCGGGCCCTTTTCAGGCCCATATGTCTACGCAAGGAACCACCCGTGAAGCAAGCCCCGCGACGCGTCCCGAAGGTCGCCGCCAGACAAGCTCCAACAGAGCGGAACCCCACGCAAACTCCGGCCAAACCGACACCGCTGCCCAGCGCACACGGTGACGGCTATTCCCAAGAAGAGACGAACGGCCGCTACGACAGTCCTCACCACCCAGCTAGAAAAACCAAGTGGTCCCTAAACTTGGTTACTCGAGCCGGTAGACCCCGCAAGCCATCGCAGGAACCAGACGCCTATAAAGACGCTGGGCCCACGGACTGAACCGAGGCTTCCCGACCCGAATTTAATTTACGGACAGGCCCCCAAGATCAGATACCATTTTCCGGCAGAGACATATTTGTGGGCCAGCCGATAAGAAAGTTAGTGAGGAGCCCCTAGCTTGAAAACCAGGGAGGACGGGGAAAATCCCTCCGGCCGTAAAGCGACCCAGCTCCTGGCTTTTCGCCCAGACCACCCGGCTCAACCGACGGAACCCCTCGCGGATCACGCCGGGAGCCAGTTGGTCCAGACTAGGTGCCGTTAGCGACCCCAGGTGGGCACGGAAAGCTCCACCTAGACGGAATAGACTCCGCCTCGCTAGGGGGTCGGACGGAACGGAGTCCCGCCCGCCCCCGCCGACTCGACTCCATCCTAGGACAGAGAAGCCAGCGGAGGCCGACAGAAGCCCGCCCGCCACTACCTTACCTCACGGCCGTCGAGGGTACCCAGGCCCGAAGGCCCCTGACCCCGTGCAGTGACCGACCGCTACCTTGTTAATGCGTTCGAAAGTTAGGTGGAGACACCTCTAGGTCCTCATCACCAGGCGAGGCAAACTCCGGTACCGCATAGACACGGAGGACCTGGATCGGACCAAGAGTTCACCTGAGGCACGATGAGCCGCCGCGTTACCGGCGAGCCTCCGACCCGTTTCCCTGCGGGAATAGTGTTCGATGGTGGACCTGCCGGCCGACCCCCTCCCATGGGTCACGGCACGACATGGAGCAACCAGAGCCATACTGGCCTCCCCACGCGACCGCTCCTTGGTCAACGGGGGCACCGCCAAACCCTACCACCCTAAGGGTCGGCTCCCAACTGCTCCAGCTGAGGTCCTCGGAGGGATGAGCCACCCAAGTCATAAAGTAACCTGGGCGCTGTCCGTAATCCTCGCCCTTCGGTTGCTCCGGGAGTCCCTGCATGGCGTTCCCGCGAGCCCCGTCGTCACTAGCGAGCACCGAGGACTTTCCTCTACAAACCCCTCACTCACACTTCAGGCTCCCTCTTAGTCAAATGGTGGATGGGGTCCTATCGCCTTAGCTATCCTTTGCCCAGAGTCACCACCCGGCAAACGCCGGCTCTGGGATCAGACTATGGAGCGTCGCTACCCGGCTTGCCTAGAGAACCCGGGTGCCGGAGGTGGTTACGTCAACATCCCAAACCGCTCCCACCTATGCACGACGTCCGCTAACCGTGACCACCGTGCTCAACGCCTGTCGGAGATGAGCCTCTCGAGGAGGTGGCGAATCGCCCCCATCCGGCCCCCTCGCATTCGTACACAACGAAATCTGCCGAGCTTCCGGTCGCCTCCCCCACTCAAGGGGTCAGGTCGGAACCACCCGGAGGGGCGGCCACATCAATATATGGCAAGGCAAACTATTCTAGACCATCCAGAACCATAGAAATTAATTTACAGAAGTAGAAAGGCGCGTTCACGAGACCAAACATCATGACCTTAGGCAAAATACCCCAAATGTGTCACAAATGCAGCGTACCTTTGCGCACTTTTGGTCAGTGGTATTTGGAAATAACCTTTAGTTAAATCCATTACCGTGATAAAAGTCGCTAAACTCACATTTTCTACGACCTCCTCTATATTGGGGAGTGGAAAAAATTCTGTTCGGGTCTTCGAATTTAATCTCCGGTAGTCTACACAAGGACGGGGATCCTTTCCCGTAACCTCTACCAAAATCATGGGGGACGTAAAATCGGACTACCCTACCTCCATCACACCTAAATCTAATAATCTTCTAATCTCCTCCCTCAAAATTTCTGTCTGCCTAGGTGACATTCTATAAGGCTTGGACCTCACCGGCGTCTCATCTACCAAATCTATATCCATTTCTACTAAATGGGTATGTCCTATGTCTGAAGAAAATACTTTCCTATTTCTGTCTATGACTTCCTTAAATTTATTTATCTGACTATCTGTCGCTCTTCTCTCTATTTCGATATTATTCACAATCTCCCAGAAGTCAATTTGTGTGCGGTTTGGCATGGGATAAGGTATCGTGGCATCTTCATCCACCTCTTCCGTATCCATATCAATCACTAGATTAACAAATTCAGGCCGTTTATAATAAGGTTTCAGTAGATTAACATGGTATATTGTCTCCTTATTGCGCTTCTCTGGCAAGTCAAAGGTTTAATTCGTTTCCGAAATCACTCCCATGATGGTTCCTGGCACGATCCAATTTATCCTGGCCATCTTGTGAGACTTACATGTTGCCAGAACTAGCACCTGGTCTCCGACTTTGAATTTTCTAGTTACTTCATTTAGGTCATACCATAGTTTCCTCTTATCCTGGCATTCCTCCATACGCCTGACTGCCAAATCCTGATATCTTTTCAACTTATTTGTCAAATTCAAAATGTAATCTACTACATTTTGATCTGTACTTTCTTGACCCATCCAATTTTCATACACCAAATTGTGCGGCATACCCAAGTTCTTCCTATGAATCAGCTCAGCAGGACTAAACCCCGTTGTTTCATGTGTTACCGTCCTTAGCGCAAACAGTGCCGCAACCCCAAAGGAGGTGCAGGAGAAAAAAAAAGGTCTAAAAATGCGATTTTTGTGTTAGTGAAGGGCCTAGAAATATGAAATTTGGAATATTAATTTCTTATAACATACAAATGATGTCTAAGAAAATTTCTAAACAATTCGAAATTTAAAAGGGGTGAAAATGCACAAAAATGTGCCACTACCCCAAAGGGGGCACAGGAGAAAAAACGTTCTAAATGGTTGTCTCTACACAATCTCAGGAAATACCAAACCGATTTAAAAAATAATGGTTGTAAATTGATGGTGAAAACCCTTGCTCTAACATAGGCTATGTTTTATGTCGGTGCCACTGCCCCAAATGGGATGCAGGAGCAAAAAACATTCTAAAATGCGATTTATGCGTTACTGAAATGCCTAGATACATGAAATTTGAAATATTAGTTATTTATTAAATATAAAGGATATCTAACAGCAGTTCTTAAACAATTAGAAATTTAAAAAAGGGTGAAAATGCGCGAAGAGCGTTCTAAAAAATGTTCTAAGTGGTGGTTCCTACACAATCTCATGTAATACCAAACCGATTTAAAAAATAATAGGGTCAAAATGATGGTGACAATCCTTGCTGTAACATACGCTATATTTTATGTCGGTGTCACTACCCCAACCGGTGTGCAGGAGCAAAAAACATTCTAAAAATTATTTTTGCGTTACTGAATGGCTTAGAAATATAAAAATTTAAAATATTAGTTACTTAATAGATATAATTTTAGTACAGATAAAGGAGAAGAGTTCTTAAACAATTCGAAATTTAAATGGGGTGATAATGCGTGAAGAGTGTTCTAAAAAACATTCTAAATGGCGATTTCGACTCAATTTTGGGAAGTATCAAATCGATTTCAAAAGTAATGAGTGTAAATTGAAGACCTTGCTCTAAAATAGGATCTGTTTTATGTTTGCATCACTACAACCTGGGGGTTGCAGGATAATAAAACGTTCTAAATTGCGGTTTCTGTGTTATGGAAGAACCTAGAATTATGAAATTTGGAATGGTAGTTACTTATAAGATACCAATGATCTCTAAGAACATTTCCTAAAAAAATTTAAAAGGGGTGAAAATAGCCGAAAAGTGTTGTAAAAAACGTTCTAAATTGCGATTTCTATGCAATCTCAGGAAGCACTGAACCGATTTCAAATATAATGGTGTAAAAGTGATGATGACAGATCTTGCTCCAAGATAGGCTATATTTTATGTCTGTTTCCGCTACCCCAGGGAAGATGCAGGAGCAAAAAAATTTCTAAAAATGCGATTTTTGAATTATGGAAGGACCTAGATTCATGGAATTTTGCATGGTATATATTTATTGGGCATAAATTATCTCTAAGAACATTTCTTTAAAAATTTGAAATTTAAAAAGGGGGTGAAAATGCGCGAATAGCGGTCTAAAAACGTTCTAAATTGCGATTTCTACTCAATCTCAGGAAATACCAAACTTATTTCAAAAGTAATGGTTGCAAATTGATGGTGACAGTTCCTGCTCTAACATAGGCTATATTTTATGTTGCTGTTGCTACCATCTGGGAGTTGCAAGAGCAAAACATGTTAAAATTTGAGTTTATTACACAACTGAGCGGTCATACATTTTGAAATATGGCATGGTATTTACTTACAAGATGCAGCTGCTTTCTAAGAACAGTCGAAAGAAAATTCCAAATTTAAAAGAATGAAGTGAGCGAAAAGCGTTCTAAAAACATTCTAAATTCCAATTTTTATACAATATTATCAAATACCAAACCGAGTTAAAAAAATAATGGGAATACATTTTTGGTGATAGAACCTGCTCAAACATAAACTATATTTTATGTCTGTGCCACTAACCCAAAGGGCGTGCTGGAGCAAAAAACATTCTAAAAATGCGATTTTTGCATTACTGAAAAGCCGAGAAACATGAAATTTGAAATATTAGTTACTTATTAGATATAAAGAATTTCTAATAACAGCTCTTAAACAATTTGAAAATAAAAAGGGTGAAAATGCGCGAAAAGCGTTCTAAAAAACGTTCTAAATGGTGGTTTCTACACAATCTCAGGAAATACCAAACCGATTAAAAAAATAACCAGCTTATCAGGATGGGAAGTTTCCGTCACTTCACAAGCCGCCGGTGTATACTAGAACTATGAAAAATCAAGAAAATTACACAAAAAATCTCAGCTATAGTATCTCTTTTCGGCGGAATATTTCTTATTCAAGGAGAACCGAAATATTTGCTTCAATTCTAAGCATAGCTGAATACACTTTTCGATGGTACAATATTGAAAATTGCGCCAAAATAGCTCTTACAGTGTCTATTATAGGCGGAATTTTTCCAAATACAGGGAGAACATTCTTGCTTTGGCCAAAAGCATACAAAAAAATTTGTTTCAAGTCTATGCATTACTCCATACACTTTCCGATGTTATAATAATCAAAATCGCACAAAAATCCCTATTACAGCTCCCCCTGTCGTCGGAATTTTTCCAAATGCAGGGAGAACATTCTTCTCTCGGCCAAAAACATGCACAAAAAAAATTGGTTCAATTCTATGCATAACTTCATACACTTTTCGATGGTACAATATTGAAAATGGCACAAAAATGGCTGTTAGGGAAGTGTGGGGATGAAAGGGACATTTTGTCTTTATAATCTTACAAAATAATGATATTAAAAGATATCACTTTCAAATTTGTGCCTAATTCTCGGCTAAAAACCTTGCTTTGATACTACTAAAACCTCTTATCCTCAGGTACAGTAATTTAAAATATATACGCATTTTTATAAATTGCGAGAAATGTCCCTTTTAACCCTATTGTAGGGGATGAAAGGGACACTGTGCGGGTTGAAAGGGACACACATAAATAAAACACTTTTATGAACATTTTTCTTTCTATTTGCATTTACATTACTCAAAAATAAAAGATAATTATACGCAAATAAAAATAAAATATATTGCAACAGACGATAAAATATAAACAAGAAAAATAACATGTTTAGGCCTACTTGACTAAGAAAGATTTAGCTCTAGATGTCTCACCACCAGCTACGGGTTAATTAACTTCACCACAATATCATTAATATTCACGTCATTCATGTCAATAGTATCGGTAAATGGGGCATTCTCACAATTTTTGACTTTCGGGAATAAAAATCTGGTGAAATTAAACTTGCTAAAATAAAATTTTAATCTGATAGACGAATACCTTAGTGATTCAAAATAAAGAAAAATGGTCAGCAGTGAAATTTTTTTTATTTAGCTGAGGTTTATGTTAAACTTGCGAGTTTAATTTTCCTTCCCCTTTTTACTATTAAAACTTTTTATTTTAAAACTTTTTATAATGAATATCCATACTACCCACAGAACATTGAAATAAGAAATAATAACAATGTAGTGTTTTTAGTACAAAATTTTGGTATAATATTGTGTTAAAAGGGTGTTAAAGAAGGGACGGTAAGGTAAAAAAAAGGGGGACGGTATAGGAAAAGAAGGACGGTATAGGAAAAAAAGGACGAAATGGGATAAAAAGGGACGGTAAGGATGAAACAGTAAGGAAAATTACCACTTAGTTTAGGCAAATCATGTTAAGACTAAGTAGTAGCCACAATGTTCATTAATTTTCAGAAACAGTTATTTACATTAAATTAAATTTAAATAAAAAATTAATTTACCTCGAAAAGGTGCAGGAATAAACCTTGGGGACGGTAAGACTACCAATAAAGACACGATGTTTCAAATTGATATTTAAATGCTGATTTAAATTCTTCAGAAGATTTCCTGACAAAGAATTTTAGACATTCTTTCTCTAGCAAACCTCAGCATGAGAAAAAACTTGAAAAAAATTCTGTGGTTGCATCTAAAGTGATATTCCGTATAATTTTAGAAGAGGGACGGTAAGGAATCTAAATCACAGGGGCAGAGTTTAAAAAATAATAACAACCCAAAAATGCGTGCAGGTTAATTCTTTGCTACATATTTATATAAACCAATAGTTCCAGTTTTGGAGAAAAAAATTACAGTGAATTATTTTTATTGAAACAATTTTATATAAACAGCTCCAAACTTAAAAATCAACACCAGGGACATGGGACTTGGGGCGGTATAGGATTTTCCTGATATTTGGACCCCCAACATCGTCCAAACTTATTTATCTCGTTAATATTGTTATGTAATAATGCAATGGGATGTTCCCCTGTATATGAAATAAAAAAGACACAAGAACATGTACTAAAATAAAAATTATTATTCAGGGACATAAAAGTCAAAAGATGTGAGAATGTTCCAAATACAAAATGATTTTATTCTGTTTTTTTCCCTGAAAAAATGCACTTTGAATTCATTACAAATGTTTTTCTGGAGTTTGTGGTTACAGTGCGACAGGAATATCACCATAATTATTCTATTACCTTTTGCAATATTTATTGTCTTAATATTTATATTGCTTTCATAATTATGGAATAAGAGAAGCGCAGGATCAGTTTTGGAACAACTAGAATATTTAGTTAATTCACAATTGCTTTAAAATACTTCTGCTGTCATTGACCAACTGTGATGAGCAAGTCCAAGTTTTTTGGATGAGGCACCTCCGACCATGAACTCCTTGAAATTCTTTCTTGGGAAAACGAATACTGTTGAACAGAGTTACCTGGCGTAGAAACAAAACACAAGAGTGTGACAAGTTTGCCACGTTCAGATGATGTTACGTGAGGAAATAATTTTTTACTACATTTTGTTACTATATTCGGTGGTTTGTGCTCTGTCATTAAGCCTGTTTTATCAGAGTTATATATTATGTTCTGTGTAAATTTATAGCGATCCATAGCTAACTGAAGATTCAAAAAATATATCAACATTAGCTTTGTTGAAACTTGTACTTCTTATTAAACTAATGGATATAGGTTTCTTAAGATAAAGTAGTGAATTTCATTGAATAAAATCTTGAAACCAAAAAATTCCAGCTTGCTTCGTTGTTTGCAAGATAGAGACGTATTTGGAGAGTTCAAAGCAATCGAATACTCATATGCAGAGTTGTCAAACCATAGTTGATATTAGATGCTTGGAGCAAATATGAAGCTAACTCTTTTTATTGAGCTCCACTAAAGGAAGCTTGATAGGAATAGCCTGAGGGTCAACCTGAGGGGTTGAAAGGAACATGTCCCTTTCAACCCCATACCCACCTAGGGAAATGAAAAATGTATTCAATATTCATGCATGAGAGTATTTTATCTAGCAAAATATACTGATATTTACGTAAAGTGCACATTTTACAGTGCTAAATAACATAAATATTATAATGCTAAACACAATATTACTTTGTTAGAGAAAAAAAGAATAGCAATATCAAAATTTACTTTTTTATATCAAAAACAGGTTTGCTTTCATCACCTACAATCCTGCAATTGCTGATGTTAGTTATAAGGATTATTAAGACAGAACAAGTATCATCATCGATTGAGGTAAAATTGAAACTTTGTACATTTTATTTTCTTCCTGAAATTTTTAGTGTCCCTTTCATCCCCAGTCTCCCCCTACAGCGGCCTCTTTTGGCGGAATTTTACCAAATGCAGAGAGCACCTACTTGCCTTAATCAAAAGCATACACAAAAATTTGGTTCAATCCGATGCATAACTTCATACGCTTTTCGATGGTACAATATTGAAAATGGCACAAAGATCGCTATTACAGCATCTCCTTTGGGCGGAATTTTACCAAATGCAGAGAGGACCTTCTTGCCTTAACCAAAAATATACACAAAAAATTTGGTTCAATTCTATGCATAACTTCCTACACTTTTCGATGGTAGAATATTCAAAATCGCACAAAACTCGCTATTACAGCGCCCCCTTCCGGCGCATTTTTTTCTAAATTAAGAAAAGACCTGCATGCCATAGCCAAAACATTGAAAAAAATTTGGTTCAATTCTAAGCATAACTTCATGCACTTTTTGATAGTACAATGGCGACAGACTTACGGACAGACGGACACACGGACAGACAAACATTTTCTATAAACATTTTTTTTTATCTCTGACCCCTAAAACGTGTAAATCCGTCGAGAACTGGAAGTCGAAAAAAATTCGATTACAATACTACTTTCCTCTAATGAACATAGAAGAAAGCAAAAATGAAGAAGAAAATGAGGCCTGAATGTTTTGCAATAAACATTACTCCAATTCTAGATCAAAAGAAACCTGGATACAATGTTTCAAATGACATGGGCTGGTACACGATGCATGTAGTATGAAAAATAATATGTTAATAAATTTTTTTTGTGATTTTTGCAGTTAAAATAACTCTAAGACTTATAACGTAAAATAAGTAGGCGTATACAATGTAGAAAATTTGCTACAGCTTTATTTTTGGCACATGGAAGAACACATGTGCAATTTCATTTTGTTAAATATAACTAAAATGTATTTTTTTACTATATCAAACAAGAATTGTTTTGTAGAAAATGTAGGAGTTTTAAATGGATACCCCGTTTTACCCAACCAGTGGGGTAAAACCGTATTTTTGCATATGTCCGAAAAAAGATATTTTTTATATAATCAGTTACTTTTTTTTATCGAAAAAAGTACATTATAATATAGCCAAAGATTCGTTTAATATTAAAAACGTGTTCCGAATTTGTTTTCCCATTTGATTGCGTTTGAGAACAACAAACATTTATGGTACCCGATTTTGCCCCACCTTCCACTACTAATGGGCTTCAATTTGCAAGAGTTCAAGATCTAAAGCTGAAAATTGAATGAAGTAGCTTTTCTTTCAAGCCAGAATTTCTTCAATTTCTTGTTTTGAGTATGCCTGATCGAGTTTTTGAAGTGATTAGAAAAAAAAAATCTTAAAAAGTAGAATGTTAAAAAAAACTGAGTTGTAAATAAACTTTTATGACCGTAAAATTTTTAATTTTTCTCACAAAGTCTGTGATTGTGTATTATTATTTTTGTATAATATTATTATTGGCGTGATATTATTTATAATTTTAAATTGTGTTATAATTAAAGCAGAGTTATAAATACGCAGGTTTTAAGGTCATTTGGTGTGGCGTTAAAATATAAATCACGGTCGACGAAACAGTTCATTTCAAAATAACAGTTCATTTATTAAATTCAACTTGAATTTTAAAAACTTAAATAATAAAGATATATACATGCACCTCCAGCTTTCGCTGGGAATCATATTGACATGCTATAGCAAGGAGTAAATTTAAACTCCAACTCAATCGTCTTTCCATTCCATTACCTCCATCACTACACTTCATACTCCATGGAGTTTCACACTAAATATACTTACTGAGTACATCAAAACTGGAATAAAAATATGCATACAGTTACAGTTAAAAGAGAGTGCCTTTACGACCGAAATGGAAAAATGAAAACTGGTTCGGAACGATATAACTTCCGAACAAACCAAACGACAGATTTTGGGGGACAAGACTTTGTCCAGATTTCCAACATGCGGCCCCATCGGTCGTAAATACCTCCTCTTTCTTTTTATAATCAAAAATATTACAAATAGCTCTTTGAAACTTTACATACAGAAGAGGTTTTGTCAGAAAGTCTGCCTTATTATCTTTAGAACTTACATGTTTTAACTCAAAAACATTTTCATTAATTAACTGACGAATAAATTGACATCTTATGTCAATGTGTTTCGTTTTAAAATTCTCTTGGCTATTTTTAGAAAAATAAATGGCAGATTCATTATCACAGTACTGAATTGGTTTTATTCTATCGTATAAATTAAGTTCATTTAAAACTCTTGAATACCAAGTTAGTTCCTTTACACTTTCCGTTAATGAGATAAACTCAGATTCCATAGAACTTAGTGCAATACATTTCTGCTTCGATGATTTCCAAGCAAACGGAACGTTACTGAAGTAAATTATGTAACCACTACTTGAATGTCTTTTAGTAAGTTGACATCCCCAATTAGCATCAGAATATGCACACAAACTTAGTGATTTTACATTAGACAGATTTATTTTAAAACTTTTAGTAGCAAAAACATAATTCATAATATCTACTACTATTAACCAGTGTTTATATGTATACCCATTACAAAACTGTGACATTACATTTACAGAAAAACTAATATCGGGTCTTGATCTATTTGACAAAAATGACAGACACCCGATTAAAGATCGGTATGGAAATTTTTTCATTAATTCATTTTCGATAATTTCATTTTCGTTAACTTTATCTGGTAAAACAGAGCCAATTTTAAAAGGTAATTTAACATAACTTTTAGGTAAATCTTTATATTTTAATTCTAATCTCTCAATATAAGTTCTTTGATGAACGAATAATGAATCTTTAATCTGTTCAAAGTTAACACCTAGCAAATACTTTGTTAATCCTATTTCAGTAATTTCCAAGCTATTTTTTAACATATTAGTTACAGATTGCAATACATTTTCATCTTTAGCAAACAAAACTAAATCATCTACATAGACAACTAAAATTGCGTTACTATTCAGTTTATACACACAGTTACACCATTTTAATTTACAAAATCCAAGATTATGTAATATATTATCTAATTCAGAATTCCATTCGCGGCCACTTTGCCTTAATCCATAAATTGATTTATTTAACAAACAAACTTTATTTTCAGCACCCTTCATTTCAAATCCCGGAGGTTGTTTCATAAACACAGTTTCTTTTAAAGAACCATATAAATATGCTGATTTTACATCCAATTGAATATGATACCAATTTAACATAGAAACTAATAAAATAAACATTAGTTTTATAATTGAAAAATTTACAACAGGTGAAAATATATCATTAAAATCAATACCTGGTTTCTGTTTAAATCCTTGAGCTACGAGACGTGCCCTGTACTTTTTACCATTTTTTTCCGTGTTTTTTATATTATAAACCCATTTACTTCCTACTATTGTGGAATTTTTCGGTGGATCAACCAACCGCCAAACTTTTCTCTTACTCATCATCTCAAGTTCTTCCCTCATCGCGGCATTCCATTTCCCCCTTTCTGGATTTATTTGTGCATCCTCAAATGATTTAGGGATTTCGGTATTGTAAAATTCATGTTGAAATAATTCAGTTAAATATGGATCGTCCGAATCACTAGTTGAGGGTTCACTTAAAGTTTCAGTATTAGGATGAGTAGTTTTAGGTTTAAAGTCAAACTTATCTGGCTCAAACTGGATTTTATTTTCCTTACAATATTTTTTAACATCATTTAAAGATCTCAGTCTCGTATTTGTTATTGGGGTATAATAATATACGTCAATTCTCTTACATTTCGTTCTCGGTCTTTCAATCCTTTTCCACTCCGAAATATTTATAGAACTTACAGTTACCTTACCCCCCTTTTTCTCTTCATCTTCGTTTAAGCTATCTCCTGGTAGTTCATGATTAAGATCTAAAGTTGCATTACTTAAACCGTTTGTTTTAATTTGAGATTCATTAAAATTCAATATCAAATCCTTATATTTGTTTTCTCCCCCAAATAATGTTTCTACACCCTTTTTGGATTCATCTATACGCACGTGAATAGTTTCTACAATTCGCCTTTCTTTTGGAATGTAAATTCTATATCCTTTGGTTTTCATGGCATAACCAACTAAGATACCTAGTAAAGCTTTGGTTTGAAGTTTATTTCGCTTAACTTTAGGAACATGAACAAATGCTAAAGAACCAAAAATTCTTAAATGTCTTACCGAAGGTTTGAATCCCGTCCATAATTCTTGCGGTGTAAGACCTTGGGTTAAACTGTGTTCAGTCCTATTTTTTGTATGAACAAACGCCAAAAGAGCTTCCCCCCAGAATGACGGTTTTAACCCGCTATCGTGTAACATTGCTCTAACTGCATTCATTGCTACTTTATTAAAATTTTCAGCAACACCCACCTGCTCTGGAGTATAAATGGAGGATCTTTCGATTCTGATACCTAAATCGGTTAACAATTTCTCAAATAATTTATGGGTAAATTCCAGCCCATTATCAGTTCGTACACATTTTAACTTTTTACCAGTTTGTCTCTCAGCTTTAACTAAAAACTTTTTAAAGCATTCAAACACTTCCGTTTTATCCTTAATTATATAAACCTCAGTCCTTCTAGAATAATCGTCAATTACTGACAAAAAGTATTTCCCCCCTCCTAACGAGTTAACAGGGCTAGGACCCCACAAATCCATATACACTCTATCGAGAATTTGATTAGAAATGCGTTTATACAAATAATTTCTTTTAAATGATTTTCTGTTAGATTTTGCAATTACACAAGTTTCACACATCTTATTTTTGTTTTTACAGTTAATATTTTCAATACCTTTAACACAATTATTTTTACTCATTTTTTCAAGTAAAGGTAAGTTTGTATGACAAAATCTACGGTGTACAATCTCTGAATTTAAACTAGTAGAATAAGCAAAATTTTCACATTTTGAAGCATAACCTTTAACAATATACAATTTATCAACTCGAGGTACAGTAAAACAATATCTATTAAATTTATCATACACAATCATTTTATTATTTCCCCATTTAATTTGGTTTCCTGCAATGTCTATATTAGACCCACCAATTAAATTTCTTCTCATGTTAGGAGCATATAACACATTTTTTAAAGTTATTTCTACATTACCTGTTACATCTAGGATGGTAAAGTCAATATCACCAATACCCAGAATTTCCGACGAACAGTCCTTGTCTCCTATCAGCACTTGTTGAGGGGGGAGGTTCCTATATGTTACAAATAGACTCCTGTCATTCGTAAAATGAGAAGTAGCCGCTGAGTCCAGAAGAAATTCCACGAACTTTCTACCATTTGAAGATATTAGGGCGAATTCGGATTGCTTTGTAGGTTCACTGTAGAAAACTTGCTTTTTCCCTCTAGAGTTCTTTTTGAAACACCTTGTATCTGTGTGACCAGGTCTCTTGCAGTAACTGCATATTAAACTCGGCCCCATACGATTAGCTGGTGAAGTATACGATCGTCTGGTAGTGTCCAGGTCGCTTCCACTACGTGAAACCCATGGCTTTTTACTGCTTCCAAAATTCTCCGCTGGAATGGTTGGTTTAACGGTAGGGTTTTTAAACTTAGTTGCATAAGCATCACCTACAGCGATAACCTCTTTACTTTCATCTTTTCGTTTTAAACAAATTCTGCCATATTCAGTTATTAACTGCTTAGATACATTTTCTAATTTAAATTCTTTATCTTCTAATCTATATAACACTTGAACTAGATTATCATATTCCTCAGGTAATCGACGGATTAGTTGAAAACATACTAACAGTTCTGGCATCTCAAATCCAGCATCTTTAATTTGAACTTTCTTTTCTTCAATTTTTTTACAAAATAAACCTATAGTTTCTTCTTGCGAGTTTAACTTCATCTCGAAAAATTCATCGACTAATCCCGCTAAGCGTGCTCGTGAAGTTGGTTCGAAGTTTAACTTTAAAATATCCCAAGCATCTTTGCCGCTTTCTGTTTGAGCAATTAGTATCTGGAATTTTCGTTCGATGGATTGGTAAATTGTTGTATAAGCTCTTCGTTTACGCCATTCAAAATCGCTTTTCTCACGATCAGAGGCATCCGATTTACATGCGATATCTGGCTTTGTAATAAAATCCCAGCAATTTCGGTCAATCAATACACATTTAACGTTGAGCTTCCAGGAAGGATAGTTATAATCCGATAGTTTCGGGAAGGAATAAGTTAACTCTTGAACTTGTGCCATTATGCAGTATATATTTCATCTAAATCACACCATATTTTATCTATTTGACCTTTAAATAGCATGACATGGCCCCTTAACCATGTTATAATTAAAGCAGAGTTATAAATACGCAGGTTTTAAGGTCATTTGGTGTGGCGTTAAAATATAAATCACGGTCGACGAAACAGTTCATTTCAAAATAACAGTTCATTTATTAAATTCAACTTGAATTTTAAAAACTTAAATAATAAAGATATATACATGCACCTCCAGCTTTCGCTGGGAATCATATTGACATGCTATAGCAAGGAGTAAATTTAAACTCCAACTCAATCGTCTTTCCATTCCATTACCTCCATCACTACACTTCATACTCCATGGAGTTTCACACTAAATATACTTACTGAGTACATCAAAACTGGAATAAAAATATGCATACAGTTACAGTTAAAAGAGAGTGCCTTTACGACCGAAATGGAAAAATGAAAACTGGTTCGGAACGATATAACTTCCGAACAAACCAAACGACAGATTTTGGGGGACAAGACTTTGTCCAGATTTCCAACAAATTGTTTTGAAATTGTTACTCATATTTTCAATTGAAAAATGTCCCATTCACTTGAACTCTCCCTTATCTACATTTTCCTCCACTATTCATATCAATATAATTAAAAAAAAAAAAAAAAAAACACAAAACAAGTTTTCGCTCACTTCAAATTATTAGTGGCTAAGTGACATCAAATAAGCAAATAGGCAAATTTTAGTGACCATTCTGTAATTAAAAGTTTAAACATTTACTTATGCTATTTATATAAAAAAAACCCTGAGGCGCTGCAATTAATTAAGAATCACGGCCTACAGTGCCCAGCTCTGTTTTTTTTTTTTTTTTTTTTTTTTTTTTTTTTTTTACCGTGGATTATGAGCTACAATACAGATATGTCCCGGCCAGGTTGTCAGCCTAACACGGTAAACTCGGTGTTTCGTTCCCAATCAAGTTTTATAGAGATTTCATCGACCCCGAAGGTATGAAAGGTTGAGTGTACAATGCCCCATCCGCTGCCTGGCATCGAACTATGACCATGCAGCGTCGTAGAGTGACACATTGACATCTACGCTACTATACTGGGCTTCTCCGTTTTTGAAGTGCGCTAAAAACAACAATTTAACGGAATACCTGTCTTGATGGGGTCTATACTAGATGGGTATTGTAGCCCTGTTTAACGAATAAATATTTTTATATTATTATTTTGTAGTGTTTAAAACAATATTAGTCAATCTTGAAAATACTTTTCTCAATGTGGATAAGATATTTTAACTAATATTTAGTTTATTTTTCTAAAGAGAGAAATGGAAATTTGCAATTAGGGTAAATGCGACGTTTCAAATAGAATGCAATACAGAATTATAGGGTACTGTGATTATCAAAGTCAATTAAAGCAACACAGAACTATAGAGGTTCGTAATGACATTATCAAAGTTTAGTATTAAAAAAAATGTATGAATGTAGTAAAAAATATATGAAAATTGTTGCTAAAAAAAAAATGAAAATAAAGGAAATGTGTAAAAAAATAATTCATAAAGAGCTTTTGAGTAAAAACCTTACTCTGAACTTTTATAATTAAGTTATATCCTAGGAATGTTTTCTTTCTTTGTTTTATTGCCTACTGTTTCGCCCTACAAATGAAGAAAAATGCTTTTATTTGGTAATTTGGACATTACGTTAATTCGCCACTTGCTAAAAAGTTTTCTTTCAGACGATTAGTGGAATAATTGATTATTTACAGATTTATTTAATACTTCTTTTAGATATTAGTAATTAATAATGTGATAATTAGTAAGTATTTAAAATTATGTCAAATGTAATATATTATAAAAATCTACTATCTACAATATTCAAATTCTTTCCCTTTCTCTTTAATATATTAAAAATCAGTTCCATTAGGAAAGAATTTATTACAGTTTATGTTTTCTATAAAAATTACGTATTTCTCAAATTAGTGTACCTTGTTAAGCTTATTTCTTGTAAACTGTTTATGCTCTTAATGCCAACATATTCAGACACAATTTTCTTTATACGTTATTAAATAAAAATCCCGTATATTTTACTGCAGGAAGTACAATTTATAGCAGATTTTCAGTTTTTGTGACATCAAAATTTGTATTTAAAATTTTGACTCTGTACATTCAATGTAAATTTCTGGGAAAAATTACAATTACTTTCATCGAGTTCAGTAGCATCTATGTGAAACTACATAATATTCAAAACACAGAGTGATTATAAAAGATTCATAAGCCTTTAAGAATATGTAAAAAAAAAAAAAAAAATACACGTTGAAAAATGAATTCTACACGAAAATAAATTTCAAATATCCAAATTTGCTGGTTAGTTTTGAAACTCGAACACCAAAAGAGGTGTCGTATGGTAAGGAATGTTACATTGATAATTTTTCATCATGTATAAACAAAAACTATAAAAATATGTGGCGCCAGGCATATATATTATATAAAAATATATTATACAAGATCAGATATAAAAGATTAGAATCCAGAATATAAAAATATTTTGCGCCAAACTATTTAACATATCTAACATTTTCTGTGGTAAATATTTAACTTATTTTATAAAACATTTCTTTGCGAATCGAGATATATTCATTTGGTACGTGTCAAAACGGTCCTCTCTAACCGTTCTAGTGCAAATGTATATAAAAATATTTTAAATACAGTGTCTAAAACTCAATAAATCTTTTATACTCAACATGTACATTTATGAAAAAAGTTTCGTTATTTATAAGTTTCAAACAAAAATGAATTTTAACTCAAATTTGTAAATCAGATTATAACTCTACTAATTCGATATTCTGATAAATCCCTGTGACCTTTGTTACAGAAAAATGACGTACAATGAAACGTCATTTTCCAACATTAATTTTCAATTAACAGTTTAATTCATAGTTAATTCAACTTTAATTTAATTCATAATTTTGCTGATGCTGAAGCTCAAGCTATCTGGCACAAAACCTAGTTTCTAGATTTATCCTGACGAAAGAATATGAAAGATATCCTAAAATATGCTGAAATTATCTAAATTAAATTAAAAGCAGTAAGGAAATATATCCATGCACTAACCTTTTTAGCAAATGTAATTAGAAATACGTATTTGATTAAAAGGATTTGACATAATAACAAATGTATTTCATTAGAATTTTAGTTAGTAATTTAGTAAATATTAATAGTGGATATGGTCATTATTATAATGTAAATTATTCTTTATTTTGAATTGAAAAATTAAAAATTAAAAACAAAATACATTTAATAATACTACACATAAATGAATGAGTCTATTTACATTTCGTAAAACTAAATGTCAATTTCCGTCTGTAGAAATAATTTCTTGCATCCCTATTCAAATCTATGCTTGACATAAAACAAATTACCATATCTGTTAGAACTTGAACTGATGATTTTGCTCATTTTGACAGATAAATTTACAGCTAAATTGAGTTCGTTTAGACTTCAAGACTTATGCATCATTTACGTCCAAATATATGTAATACGTAAAGGTATGATTTATCTAAGTCCTTCATTTAGCAATTTATAAATGTTAATTGATTCAGATTAAAAATACACAATTCTACATTTTTCATTGTATCATAATATACAATGCATATTTTTCGCTCAAAAGCTTTTTATTTCATCTGAAGTTTTCTTCAAGCGAAATTGTTTTAAAATATTTTTCCTCCGAAGTTTTTTCTCGAATGCTTTGTTTTTCTTTATATTATTTTCTGTTGTGTTCTTTTATAAACTTTCTTTCCATTTTTAACACTTTCCAATAAAGTTGAAAAGTGTATTCGGTTTGACTGTCCGTCTGTCCACGCTCTAACTCACGTAAATATACGCGGATTTTCATGCAATTGATAAAGGTTGTTTGGGGTGAACAAAGCATGTTTGGTATTATATATGAAGTATGTAGGTTTAATAGTTCACTAATAGGGCCATTAAAAATAATTTCATTACATTATGGTATATGGAACAAAATCGCTGAAAGAGCATTTTAATGACATTACGCTATTTCAAATGCATTGAAACTGATATAAATCACTGAATTTCTCTACGATCACGCTAGAACAAGGCATTCATGGCATTTTTATTCATTTACAGGGACACACAAAAGAAATCGGCAACACTACTGTCTTTGAGTAATATTTGCTAAAGTGTACTAGACCGGGTGGCGGCAAAAAAGACAATCCCCTGATCGAGTTCACGGATGAAATTCTAGGATTAGTTAAATCTCGATTCACAGCGCAATCGATCTGCCAAGTCATATCTTAGTGGATAATACCTGAAAATCTGACTTTAGCTGTTGACTCGTAGGTTTACCATTACGTTTTCCTGCTCCAAGTCCTCCATGTTTTCATACCTTTGGGTGCAGGAAAACACAATGCTAAATCTATGAGACAACCGCTAAAATCGGCTTTTCTGGTGTTTTCCTGTAAGATATGTCTTGGAAGACTGATTGCGTTTTAATATGCGAATCGAGATTTACCTAATCCTAGAACTTCATCCGTGAACTTGATGAAAGGATTGCCTGTGCTGCCGCCTTCCAGTCTATACGTTTTGAAATCCTGTATGCGCTTTTAAATTTAGCTACTTTTTTGCATTTTAATTTTTATATATAAAATATATACCTTATATACAGGTCTGTACAAAATAGTCACGTATCATTCTCCTTATTGAAGGCAATTGCAGAAGGGAAATTTTCAACTGAAGTATATGTATTTCTTAAGTGAACTAAATGTTGGTAAGCATGCAGTTAATTGATACAAATCTATATATCCTATACAGGGCAGCTTAAAAAATTCGGATAATTTTCAGATTATAAATGGTAACAGCTGAAATTGGATTTTGAAATGTGTTATGCGTTTCCATATGGTTGAATTACACGTGATATTTTATTTTTTTAAACGGTGCAATTTTGTTATATTATTCTGAATGTGTTGGAAAGTGTTTCATAATCTATGTTTGATGCATGATTTTTTTCTTTCTTGTTTTATTCGAACGAACTTTCTTTATTTTATGAGTGGGTTTCTATACCATAATTATTAAATTAATTCCATACGTAAGCTAATTAATATTGAACAAGTTATTAATAAAAGCGTACTTTTTGTATAACATTACACAATTTTTTCTTATTTAAAAATTGTTTTCTATTTTTAGCTTTTAAAATGTTTCATTTTTTCAGTTTAACAGACATTTGGTGTATTTTGTTGAGCGTTAATTGCAACATAATAAAATATCTTAAACGTAATAAAACTAGGATGCAGTTGTACCAGTTAAACAGGATGTACGGTGATACGGTGACTTATAACACGTGGCGGGCTAACGAAAGAAAATGCCTTAAAATAAAAGCATTAACAAATAATTAAATTATAAAAATATTAAAATTTTATATTGTCATCTAAAACACACCTGTGAACGTATTTTTTATAATTCTAGCATATCAGGAAATGAATGAAAGATGGATTAATAAATCCCATCTTTACAAACAGAGACCGTTAAATAAAAGAAGTGTAAAAATGATTTTGCTTTAACATCATACAAAAATAAATTTACTGTTTCTTAAAGAAAATTTCTGAAGTGAATTTCACAAGAGGTATATTATAAAACAAATTATGTTTCATAAGCAATTTTGCAATTAAATCACTGAGGGGGAAAAGAATACCGCCTTCACCTAGAAAGAATATGTAGTCATTTTCACATTCTCTAAATTAGAAATATACATTTCCGAACTATGCGAATAGGGTAAACAAACAATAGACGAAATGATCTAGAATTTCTAGCGTCTTGTTTTCTAGGTGATGAACCGATAATGAATCTTTTCCAGTAGTGAGAAATTATTACTTGATTTCTGGAATGGTTTCATAAACTAGAATTATAGTTACTATAACTAACCTGTTCGCATCTATTTGCAGAGATTATTAGGGTTTCGTTCATCTAACGAAACCCTATTCATCTCACTCCTCTGTCTGTCACAGAGTCCGTTCTCAGAAACTATATATGATGGAGATGTTTTATTCTTATAGCTGAACACCTCACATCAAACGACAAATCATAAAGTTTTGAAAAAGTCTTATATTCATCCCCTCTCGGCTCTAACATGTGCATTTTAAGGGGGGATTTTTTTTCTAAATGAACCCCTAATTAAGTTGAAGACTTGAAATTTTGGATACTTATAGCTGAACACCTCACATCAAAAGACACACCATAAAATTAAAAAAAAGTCTTACATTATTTACCCCTCTGGACTCTATCTTCTGTATTTTTAGCAATATTTCTAATATCCACACTTTTCACCCGAGGTCCACTTTTCTAACTTTTGCAGACAATCCTTTAACCACTCTCTCATATTAATAGCAAATAAAGCCTTTGTGCAGGAATATTAAAAAAGCAAGATATAATAAATGCACAAATAATACGTGAAAACCAGCAAACAGCTGTTTCAATTCTACTAGCGAGATTCGTCTCCAGTGCAAGATAGAGCAAGACACAGCGTGCTTGTAAAAGCAAGGCTGAGCAAAATGACAGAGACGCGGGCTTATATACCCGATACGGGTAGCGAAAGTGCCAAAACAACCAATGAGACAGAAGCAGATGAAACGATTGAATGGACAAGTAGCGACATCTAACGCAGAACGAGAGAAAAAGAAACCAAAAAAGGGGAAATTATATTAATGCTTTCCAAATACTTGGGATATGTGGAGTACTAGAAAAGTCATTGACTAAAGAGTGAGAACTTTTAATGAAGTGGTAAGCTTCCCAAAAATTGAGATCAAGGTTAGAAGAACATTCCAGGATAATGATGGCTAAGGAAAAATTGAACTTATGTTGAATAGACCAACAACGTTGAGCAATAGAAGAACGTTTAAGATCCTGATTTTTAACATAACCTTCAGGCTCTTTTAAACGAAATCTAAGAGCACGTTTAGTCTAGCCAATATAAGATAGACCACACTGGCAAGAGATTTGGTAACTACCCTAGTTATCTAGGCGATCAATGGGGTGTTTGAAATTTGAAAATGGATTTTATTAACAGAGAAAAATTAACATTAAAATCAAACCTTCTTAAGATTTTAGTAACTTGCTGACTGATTTTAGGGGAAAATGGCAACACAACTGAAGTATTGTAGTTGGAGTTAGAATACTTTTCAGAATGGACGTGTTTCGTCAATTTCTTATAAATAGAATCTGTAATATTAGAGGAATAACCACAATCAACAGCAATTCTATTGATCTCTGCATTCAATTTAACTCTGAAATCGAGACCAATAACTGTCTTTCTTTCCTTGTTATTCGTTATGATAATGGTTTTCAGAGTACCGTCTTTCGTAAACATTTTGCTGTCAGTCTCCCACTTCACAGATATTCTTCTCATCCTCCCAACAAAAAATTCGCTGCTTTCAATACTTTTGTTTTTCGGGCAATCAATATTGGTTCCACTCCTCAGTTACTCAGTGCTGAACTTAATTACCTTAAAGCTATTGCTGTTGACCGTGGTTATTCCTCTAATATTATAGATTCTATTTATATGAAATTGACGAAAACCGTCCATTCTGAAAAACATTCGGAACTCCAACTCCAATACTTCAGTTGTGTTGCCATTTTTTCCTAAAATCAGTCAGCAAGTTGCTAAAATCTTAAGAAGATTTTATTTTAATGTTATTTCTTCTCCTGTTAATAAAATCTCTTTTTCAAATCTCAAACACCCCATTGATCGCCTAGATAACTGGGGTACTTACCAAATGTCTTGCCAGTGTGGTCTATCGTATATTGGCCAGACTAAATGTGCTCTTAGATTTCGTTTAAAAGAACATGAAGGTTATGTTAAAAATCAGGAGCTTAAACGTTCTTCTATTGCTCAACATTGTTGGTCTTTTTAACATAGGTTCAATTTTCCCTTAGCCATCATTATCCAGAAATGTTCTTTAAACTTTGATCTTGAATTTTGGGAAGATTACCTCATTATTAAAAGTTCTCACTCTTTATTCAATGACTTATCTAGTACTCCTGATTTCCCAAGTATTTGGAAAGCATTAATTTAATTTCCCTTTTTTTTATTTCTTTTTCTCTCGTTTTCCTTTAGATGTCGCTAATTGCCCATTCAGTCGTTTCATCTGCTTCTGTCTCATTGGTTGTTTTGGCGCATTCTCTACCTGTATCGGGTATATAAGCCGGCGCGTCTCTGTAATTTTACTCAGCCTTGCTTTTTCTAGCACACTGTGTCTTGCTCTATCTTGCACTGAAGAAAAATCTGGCTAGTAGATTCGAAACAGCTGTTTGCTGCGTTTCTCGTATCATTTGTGCATTTTTAAACGTTTGTTTTATGGTTTTTTAACACTCTTTCATATTATGCACCATACCCGTACATATTTTAATTTCAATTTTTACCGCCAGGGGGCGTATACCTATATCGGTTGCTATGTGTCCGATCCCCTCGACTAATATATCTACGGATAGTTTGTAAAAGGGAGTTTCGTTCGGATATAGGTTTTTTTAGAATAGAGTTCGTCCCCTGTTCGCGAAATGTGGGACTAACAGATTTTGCAAAAGAATAAAGTGTTTTGAAAGGAATAGTAAACGAAACCCTCTGTGCGATCTGTGATCTCACTTAACCACTTGTTAAATAAGTTTGACAATGAGAATATAGGAAAACGCTCTTGAATTCTAGTAGGAGACTCTATCGCACTCCAGGAAAGGGAACGAGAACTTATATGGATGACATGGAACTATTTTTTCTAGAGCCGCATTTAAGATTCTGCATGCCAGAACCATATTTGTTTCTCACTGACGCCTTAAGAAATTAAAATTAATTAACTACCAATGATTTTTATTTTTTTTCACCTAACCAAATTACACATTTAATTTCACTTAAAGATTTTACTCAAGCTAAAAAATATAAGTTGTATTGTTGTCTTATGCATAAATTTATGTAGTTAAGCAAAATTGAGCAACAATTATTTCTCCTAAGATATAAAGGGATTAGGTTCCCTTAGAAAGACCCCCACGGAGGGCACTCCCCCCGGGCCTATATCCCTCGTGTAGATAATTGGCCGTCAAGAGTCAACTCAACTCAACCCTAAGATATAAAGTAAATTTTAGTATATAGACTGACATGAAAAAAAGATTAAACAGCTTCAGTCGTGTCATATTAAAAAATTAAAACACTAGTAAAATTTAAGCATTAATTCCCCTTATACAACGATATTTTGTTATTAACTTCAGTACTTACTAATAAGTTTTAAATTAATTTGAATTCAAAAATAGTTAAGAAATCTTAATTGAGAATCCGACTTGTTCAAAGTAGAACTGGCCGATTATTATTTATATATACGTGAAAAAACAAAAATAATTTAATTTCAAGCTATACACCGCATTTACGTTTGAATAAAAAGAAATGTTACATGATATTATTATTACATCAAATGTAAAAAAAAAACGTTTTCTATTATTATTGTATCTCTTCTTATCATGTGTGATAGAAAATAATATGCTTTATTTTTTTTATTATTATTTCGTTTTTTTTAACATATAGTACAATTTCCATTAACATATACGCATATAAAATAATAGTAATTAAATTAGCATGCAATATGAAAGGAGATGGATACATAAGACCCGTTTCTGTTACACACGCAGGGTCAAACTTTTGCCGACGTTACATTTATTTAATATAATTTATGATGTTTATTTACTGCCTCTTTCATTGCAATTTGTTTGAGGATTATTTAATTTTTCAGTTTCACAATAAATACACCGATTTATTAAACAATCTCTTTATAAGGAAATAAACGCCATTTGAGAGTTTGGTTGTATCCTGTATGGGTAATAAAAATAATAGAGAATAATTTAATTAGGGATCTTCTTAACAAATGCTTTAGATAATTAGGTTTTAATGTTATAAATTAAGAATGATAATCACAAAAAAAGTAAATAACGACAACAGAGTATTATAGCAAAATAATATTTTGATGTAATACGAATAAACAACTTGCAATAATAATTTAAATTATTAGTATAAAATATGTATATATATATATATATATATTTCTCTTGAGTGGCGCTAAAATAGGGCTGAATTTGTGTCTTACCGTTTGGCAACAACCGCAGCAGCACAATTAATTAACTTATTACATTCCACCAATCAGAAGAGTGTTATCACCACTTAAACTCCCGTCATATTTAAAAGAAAAATTTCAATGGTTTTCATAAAATGTAAACATATTAAAACGATTCCGTTTAATTATGCACTAATCGCGTAAGAGCAGAACAGAGATTATTTATAGAGAAATAATATTAAGTAATCTTGTAAATAAAATGACAGTGAATAATATTTCATAGTAAGCAATATGGAAAACGAAATATTTCTGATGAAGATAATGACGTCATTCGGAAAACAAACGATGCATTTTCAAAAATGAATTAAAATAATTTACTATAGCTGTGTCAATGATGACGCGATATTCTTGCACATAAATAGACTGGACTATTGCTATTTATTTAGAGATTCTTGGTATACACAAAATATTTCTGAAAATTACATAATTTCCAATTAAGTAAAATGAATATTTAGTGAAATTCAGGAATTTTAAAAGAATTGCTTAAGTGACGCCCTAATCTCGGAAGCAATGAATGGTTCTGAGGGTGAAAATGATGTCATATTTGAAAGAAAGTTTTCATTCTCATATGGGCACCAAAAGTATCATGGCACATGGTAGAATTATTTCAAACAAACAACAGATTTCTGGGAACGTTTATCATAGTGTGAAGGAGTTACCTCCCGGAAAATAGCGCCGGAAAAGTCACGAAATGCACAGAAACGGTTTGTTAGGAACTCCCAATGACGTTATAAGCTTTAAAGTTTATATAAAACTGAAATACTTTAGTAATATTACGCCATATTCACTGGCCTGTACATCTAATTCAGCAAATTAAAATTCAGAGCAGGAGCTGTTTTTAGACACAGAACGATCTTTTGGCAGTTGTAAGAATAGCAATAGCCATTAGTTCGTTTTACTGTCACGTGATGCATTTAGAAAACCAGCTTTTAGATCAAACGTTTCTTTTAGACACATCATAAAATGTGTTGTTTACTTTTTCTTACATTTCCAAGTGTCTGAAAGATACTGTATTTTTCCCGTCGAATGAACTTTAGATAGTGTTTGTTGATTTATGTTGAATTATCTTGATATCAGGTAGTGTTTTTCCAAGAGCTCTCGAAATAAATTTAAAACTTGCTGTACAATATTATGCAGAAGGAGTTTTAAATTAATTGTGTCACAAGGTAATTTTTTTCAGTTAATTACTATTTAACATTTAAAAAATTAGTAAATTGCCTAATGTTAAAAGGATTTATGCCTACTATTAGTAGCACCAACTGAATGTATTTTTAATTGTGATTTCAACGAACTTTTCCATTACTATTTTTTTACCCCCTTTTTTTTTTTGAAAAATTCAGAAGTTAAAAGGATTTGTGATAGTACTCATTATAGCTAGAGTTTCTGCAAAAGTTGCGAGCAAGGGAAGCCAGCTGGGGACGCATAGCGGTCCTAATATGAATTGTGTCGCAGTTCTCGGGAGTTGGCGAGCGTTAGTGAGCAGGACGCAGAACCCAATAGTAAAAGAAAAATACAGCATTTTAAAATAAATGAATTGTCGCAAAATGGACCACATTTTTATGATTTAGAGATAAGAATTTTAGAAATTTAAAATATATTATTTGTGGCAAATTACAACTACCAATATTTGTTGAAATAAATCGTGAACATAAGTATTTCATTACAGTACAAACAAGCATAAAATTTACGTGTGGGAAATTATTTTAGAAATAATAAAACAACAGACAATATCTTATGGTGAAAGTTCTGCAATAATGTAAAAACACCAAATCAAATTGAACTATGATCAAGAATCAAATCATTTATTTATTAACTTAAATAAATGACCAAGAATTTTCTCACCCATTTTATGTGTACAATCAAGTTGAAGAATAATGAATAATTATTTGCTATTCACTCTAAGAATGTTCATCACGCTTACTATAAGCAATAATTTTTAGCTATCCAGCAGCACAAATTTTGACTAATTATACTTTTGAAGATTCACTTCACTGAACGCTTTTCGTGAAGCTGTAGACACTTTTAAAGTATTTTTTAGTTCCACGTGATGAAAATCACTAATTAAAGCATCGCTTTAATAGTACAAGAATATTATAAAAAATGAATTAGTAATACTATCAGTTATCATAGAAATATCGTGCAGTAGCCAAATTAGACCTTACATTTTAGTATCTTCCAAATCGATGTAAACTGTATTCGCCTGATTCAAGGTAAAGTATGAAAAGGCAAAGTATGAGGCAAAGAAAAATGTAAAAAAAAAAAAAAAAAAAGCTAAAAATCGCATTAAAAAAATTACAACAATTGGGTAAGTGTGATCGCGCATCATTATATTAATATTAATCGGTTCTTTAGTTTTCCTAATTTTAAGAAATTCCCGTCAATTGTCTGTGCGAAAAAACATCTCTTTTATAAGTTTAAAAATCGATTTTTCATAAATCTGGAAGTTATGGTGCGATTTTTTTATTTAAATTTTATGAATCAGCATACGAAATAACATCCAAATGCGAAAGTACTTTGTAAAATCAATAGTTAAAAAATTTGGCACTGCGATTATCAAACCCTAGTATAAAAAATTATCTATTTTCCCGTGCGACATGGCTTACCGTGCAAAAAAGGCAATTCTGAAATTAATTATCTTCGCTTCCTATTGTCGAAAGTAAAACATAAGACATATTCTGGAAGTGAATGAAATTTTACGTCGGATGACGTAAAAATCGTAGCTGAAAAAAACGATATATAAAAAAAATTGGTGCAGTCTAAAATATCTGAGTCCGTTTTTGTTGCATGCCGCACCTGTTTTATATTATTTTGTTACCGCCGAAAATTCAATAGCATCAGACATCTGTCGCCTTCACAAATGAAGGAATATAAAAGATTTTTTCCTCGATTTTTATCGAACATTTGCGTTTTTATGGTACAATCGAAATTATTTTTAGAATTTCTGAAAGCTGATTTTTCTCCCGTTATGTGGTACTAATTTCGAATTTCTGGCATGCATAGGAAAATGTAATCGAGTCTTAAAGAAATCGCCAGTTCTTAGCTGCCCTTAAAATGACACCTGTTTGAAAATCGGTGGGAGAAATCGTTTTTGTAATTTGATAAAAAAATTCATGATTTTGTTGAATTATGAATAACTTTCCGATCTTATAATTGGGGGGTTTTAATTAATATCGCCCGTTAATTACGACTTTTTCAAAATACGACTTTTTACGACAATTTACGACTTTTTCGTTTGATGTGAGGTGTTCAGCTATAAGCAAATTTTCAATTCTCCAACATATATAGTTTCTGTGAAAGGTCTCTGGAACAGGCGGGCAGTCAGTCCGCCTGTTACAGAGTGAAAAGAATAGGGTTTCGTCAGAAGAACTAAACTCTAAAAAATAGCTTTTGAAAAAATCCAAAATTTGGTTTTGAGGTGGATAACTACAGATTGCCTTTCTGCCAAATTTCGTAGCTCAGCGTCCAGCAACCTGTTCTGAACACAGTACACAAATTTCTTTCTTTATTATTATAAATTTGAATTTTTTTTTTTTTCAAATCATTTTTAAAAAATTATCATTACCTAATGAAACAAATAATTTTCATATTGATAAAAAATATAAATTTTGATAATTTTTTTTATTGAAAATGGTCATAACTAAAAATATTTATGAATGATATGAAGCAGAAAAGTATATTGTAGCAAATTATGTTAAACACGAATTCTATCACAATTTAAGGAATTATCTGCAAACAACAAGTATAATACTTTCTACCCAAAGATAATCGGTAAAAATATTTTATTACTGTTACTTAGCATTATTTATTCTATATATTGATTAATCGCATTTTCATTCTGTACCTTGAACTGAAAAAAAAATGTGTATATTAATATCGTCATCTGGCTTTTCTCCTTATCATTATTATAAATATTAAAGCATTTATTAATATTAAACAGTTTCGGAGGTTTATTTTCTCCCTTGAAGCACTCTTTTGACTTTTGTGCTGAATTACGAAGCAGAATAAAGAAGTGTATACCAGTAGTTCAATTATTTAAAGAGACAAGCATTGGAGAGCAGAGGAATTAATGTACGTTTTCCGATTGCTTTTACTGATTGCTTATCAAACAAGCTCTATTATGGATTATACGAATTACAATAGACTCTAACAAGTTCTATATTATGTACTTGTATAACCCGATCAAAAGGAGTTTCCTTCCATATTACACGAATCACGATAGACTTAATGAAAGAAAGTATATAAATACTAAGTTACCCTTGTATAAAATATTAGTGTTTTTTATGTTAGATTTTAATTTTGGTTCTGAAAAACAATTTACAAATTACAAAAACCTTCCAAGTACTTTATGTTTTTATTGAAAGAAAATTTTTAGTTTTATATTAAAGAAAGCATTGCTAAATTCTGTCAATTAAAAAAAAGTATAATATATTTTATACCCAATGGAATCTTCTGCACTCCCGTCAACTTACCATCAACACCAGCTACAACATCAAAATTGTGTTTAAGTATCAATGCGTTACGCGATGAGGTCGCTTACATAGACACCTAGCATTAATCATTGAGAGATACCATTCTTATCTCGTAAATGTCACGCCATACTAAAGAAAAGTCAATTAAAAAGTTTTAGAGCTTCTGGATTATGTATGAAAGATGTCTTACCTGGAAATTTTTTTGAAATGATTCAAAAGTCAATTTTTATATCCTATCACAGGTTTAAATATGACACTAATTGCATGCAGATATTTGGTATTATAGTATATTTTATTATAGTATATTTGCACATTTATTAATAAAACTAACACGTGTAAGTTAGGTTCAATTCAGTTCAATAAAACAAATCAAGTTAAGTTTGACGAGGGTGTCCACCAACAGTTGCTTGTATGGTGTTTGTGACAATAAGTACTATGCTTAAAGGATTTTTCTAGTACCTTTTTGCATATGTTAGATGTATTTTCAAAACATACGTTTGTCTTACGATGCCACATTTCCGCATGGAATTTGTGCTGTAAATAAACTGGTGGTAGGGTATAAAATATAACGTTGCAGGGTTCTTCATAGAGATATTTGTACATGAAAGACGTCATTTCATATTAAATCTATACACGATTGTAACTGACTTTTCCCCAAATCTCGTGTTGTTTTCGAAGAAAGAAAACTAATTCCCCGAGCTTGCCGTCAGCTGGCTATTTAAGAGGTGTAAGGTGTGACCACGTAGCTCATAGCCAGTTCACTGTACATACACACCACGTTTACACTTAAAGCTCTTGTCATTCTGCTTGTAATGAGGGGAGTGGCAGGACATGAGCGCGTACCTTCTATCTATAATAATAAAGATAGATTTTTGCGTGAGTTTGTCTGTCTTTAATATTATGTGATGTTTTCGTAGAGAATGCACCAACTCGAGAATACTAAACTCGAAGCCAGTTTAGGATTTTTTTATCCGATTTTTTTTATTTTACTTATGATGCAATTTTTAATCTTTTTTTTTCTTTTCGTTTCGCGGAGATTTTCCCACATTAGTAAATAGTAAATTGCTATACATTTTTTAGCCCAATGTAGTAAAATCTGTACTCTTTTCCACATTAAAAAAAAATTGTATAGATATTTCTTATTATTTCGTGGATATTCTTAGGCAATTTTTAAAGTTTTTTCAATATCTTCACAGATTTTTCGGCATTCGTGAATGGAATTTTTAGCCATTCATAGTATATTTTATACTCTTCGATTTTATCAGTTTTTTATCTGATTTTTAGAGTTTTTAGGTGCGCTCGTAATTATATAAATACGTAGCACCTATAGTCGTCGTTCGGTCCGTCAGTCCGCCCATCTGTCTGCCTGTCTATCTGTCTCTCCGTCCGCATATAACAGAGCAACCATTCATCCAACCGAATGATATGAAATTTTAAATATATAATTGCTGCAAAAATGTGTCGAATCATTTCAAATTGTATGAAAATCAGATGCATAGTTTAATTACAGGGACAGTCAAAAGTTTACCTTACATTAAAGCCAATGGGAAAAATTATTTCAAGTGCATTTTAATGATGTTGTAACCTATCGAACTAGAATGAAATTGATAGGCACTTATGAAGTGCACTGAAATATACATTTAGTACAATATGCGATGCAAAAAATATTTATAAAACTAGTCATATTACAAACGCAAATCATTTGGCACATTTGACGTGCAATTCTCAGCTTGTTTTTGTTTTTTTTTCGAATTAGTCTTAATTCGTGTTTTCCTGCAATCTTTTGGCGGAATTCACGATCCTTTGTCAAAATGTGCTTTTTAATATAATCGTAATAAATTTTTGTAATCATACGTTTTTGCATAAGACTGCAACAGCTAATTGCACCCAGATCTCGATAGTTATAAATCTAGTTATAGTACTAACGCACCACATTTGCCACGTTTGACGTGCAATTTCCGACTTGTTTTGTGATTAATTGCGATTTTTCAACCTTAGTAAAATAATTCCTGTATATCAAGCCTTTAGTCCAATTAATTTTGTCCTCTGTGAGTTTTAAATTTTCAGCAATATTTGTATGAAAGTTTTTCGTGCTTCGAAACGCATTTTTGACATTTTTAAAGGAATCCGCTTTCAATCTTTTAGCCCAAACATGGTAAGCTTTCACTAGATTAATTTTAGCACAATTATTTAACTTGGTAAATAAATCATATCAGATGTAAATTTCCAACTGGGCGAAAATTGCCCGGACCAGGATTCGAGCCAGGGATCGCTTGGCTGAAGCCGCCAGTGCTCTACCATCTGAGCTATCCCGGACGAATCTGGTGGAACTTTTTCACCCAGCTAACCGTATTGATTATAGCATCTGGTCTGAAAACTGGTTTAGCTCAACATAATAAATCGCAGGTAAAGGAACTCCAGAAATTTTTGGGTACGTAATTACACTAGATTAATATACAATTATTTAAATTGGTAAATAATTCATATCAGATGTAAATTTCAAACTTGGCGAAAAATGTCCGGACCAGGATTCGAATAAGGGAGCTAATTTCAAAGAAAATTTTCATACATTTTAATTATACAATTTTTGCATCTTGCAATATAAAATATTCTCATTTAACTACATTACGTACTAACAGTGAAAATCATCATTTAAAATTTCTCATTATACTCTGACCACGTATGAAAAAAAAATCGTTTTTCCTTACTTTTAATATCTAAATAATTACTCGTATTTTAATTTAAAAAAAAAATAGTTCAGTCTCTTTTTTTACTTTAAATGGTATGCAAATAAAAGGTTCTCTATCTGAAGAAAACAGATGATCTACTTTTTTATAATATAATTTATATAACATCATTATCTGAATAATTTCCAAATTAAGTAATTTTTAAACCAGAAACTTCTAATTCATAATTAACAAAATGCATTTAGAGCAAATAGTTTGTTGCTGTAATAGTCTAAATTTCATATACTATCATAATATAATATAAATTTCACCTATTATAATTTTCAGTTTATTTATCTAAATCAACAAAACAGCAAATATATCTCTTTTTAAATAATTTACAGCAAATATCTCTCCCTTCTTTCAAAGTATAATTTTAAATACGAATGTCTATACGTAATTATATATATATATATATATATAAAGCACTTTAACAAATTACAACGACCATTTGGAAAATTATTATTTCGAACCCCAAAATTTAAGACATAAAAAATCGCACGGAATTGATCCTTCATTACGTACGCCATGAATTAAACATTAATAGTGTTATTACACGTAAAAATTGCAACCAACAAAAATCGCCTGCGACCCGTCAGATTCCTTACAACTTACGTATTATCCACCTGAAACTTACGTATTATCCAAGCATTTCATTGGCTGTTCGGGAAAAGGCTTTTCCATCGTAGAAATCTGACGACTCATTTTAAATGAAATTTTATTCTTAAACTTCTAAACATCCCACAATATTACTTTTCACACCGTCGTATAGAGAAAAAAAATGTACTCTTAAATGCAATTTGTTCGAAAGCTGTATTTCAATTTGTTTCTGAGTTATTAATTTTTTTGTAGTTTTTATTACTATTTTGTCATAGTGGCAACAGAAGTATCCATTTCTGTTGAAAGTAAAGGGAAAATTCAGATTTCTGTATAGACCAATCAGGAAACAAATAAAATGCAGATTAAACGAATAAAAAGCTTCGAATATGCTTTTGATTTCCTACCCTGGCGAGGACAATAACCATTTTTCCATATGATTAACAAGGAATATAAGCAGATAAAAGTTGCCTTTTTTAATAGAGAATAAATTCGTAAAATATTATACTGATCGGTAACATCTTTTACCGCCGCAAAGAGGTCAAAGTTTCAAAAATCGCAAAAATCAGGTTTTTTTTTTTTTTTTTTTTTTTTTTTTTAATTATCGAAACGTACTAATAGAATTTCTATTAGGACGCAATAGCTACATGAAGGTATGCGAAATGTCCCGGTGAATGCTCATTATGATGAAATCATAACTTTTACTGCCGCAAAGGAACCATATTTAAAAATAATTTGGAAAAAATTCTATTTTTATTTTTACTTAATTTTTATCTACCCTATATGTATAAAATCCTAATGAAACGAATTTATGAAACGACTGAAATGAAACGAATTTATGAAACGACTGAAATGAAACGAATTTATGAAACGACTGATTAAACAACTGATTATGTTTCACGGCAATTTCTCCTAAAATATGAAATACTTTGCGATGGAATTAACACCAAAAATCCGTATTGATCTGCAGATCTCAAAACTGGTATTAGAATTTTTAAATTCGAATTAGTTTTCCAATTTTTTTTTTGCCGATTTTAAATACTTTTTTCTAATGACGGAAACTCAAATTTTAATCAAAAGATATATGTTTTCTCATATTTCAGAAAAAGGTTATTATTTTAAACTAATTTGGCGACCAGTTTGGCCTCCCTTAAATCTGTGCTAAAAACAATGCTTTTTTTTTTTTCGTTATCATTTTATATAATACAAAACTTTCATTTAAAACTCAAACATTTAAAATGAATGGCTTTCATTTCTTTCTTTTTTTTAAACAAAACGAGAAGAAAAATATTAGGCGCAGACGTCATATACGCACTAGGGTACCTAATTGACGCCAAAATAGCGTTATTTTGCCTGACATGGTAACACGGCTATTGTTGCTTATTTATTAATAAATGTTTATTTAACTTTCATTTATTTTTATTTAAGAAAAATGTTGTAAATTGTTTTGTTCTATAGTTATTAATTAAACTTTTTTTATTTATTGTTATTTCATTTTTAAAATAATAGAAAATAATTTAAAAATATATATATAACTGGTATGCAAAAACGAGGTTTTCGCCAAACTAATATTAAATAATGCAACAAATCATGATATTTAATTACAACTTTAAAGCAATGATTTAATGGTACTACTTAGTTATCCCGTCGACCAATTTCGCCAAATTATACAAATTAACATATTTCTTATTTTAAATAAGGAAAAAACAAATAAATTAGTATAACATTAATAAAAACACAAATAAAATGTCAAAATAAAAATCACTTGATTGAGTAAAGTCGTGTAACTTCCTTAAAGTCAAGTGAATGTGACATTTACGATCAACCATTATAGTCATTTAATCTTATAGTTTGGCGATAGATTTTTGGTCGACGGGATAACAAAGTAGTACCGTTTTAATCTACCACTCGAAAAAAAAATGCTAACTGGTGAGTTAAAAAAAAAAGTATTGGTGAGATTTGCATCCGGCTAACATAAAAGTACCAAGAATTCTTAGCGATCATAGCAATTTTTATGATGTTTATTCGAAAAAAAAGTTTTGATTCTTTAATCAAAATGGAAACCTTTCATAAGAAAAGCGAAGGTCCGTAATTGTTTATGGTAGCGCAGTTACCTGACTTGGACTATTATAATATAGATGAAATTGTGGCGATAGAATAATATTTGGCGACTTATCACCTGTGGCTAGCTAACATTAAAGTACAAAAATGGCCGTCTGGAATATAAAAAACGAAGGGATCCACCGGGAACAGTTTATGATAGTCACATGATTTAGGCTTTTATTATAGAGATTGTTTTCAATTCTAAAATCAGCGCAAAGAATAATATTTAGTTACGATTAAAAAATTATTTACACGTGACTATAAAAAACAGAAAAAACCCTTTAAAATTACTATTAAATCAGTACGTGTTAAAAGCAGGAAAATATTGAAAATTATATCTTGGAAATTGTATTTACACGTGAATATTAAAACAGAAGGGAAACTTTAAAATAATAAATATATTAATATGCGTTTAAGCATTTCAGGGGCAAGATTCTTCTGTTCGTAAAATTTTGAAATCAGTGAATGGCACCACAATTTACAAACAAATTTATTCCGAAGTACGAAAATGATTTGGTTCACTTACTTTTTTAGGTAGATTTCGTATGAAATATTAGGTAGATTTCGTATGAAATACTACCTATTGGGATCGTTCCTATGTTGGAATTTCTGAAAAATTTTTGCAGATCTACACCGATCATGATCCCTAGAACCCAAAACCACCCTCAGTAAAAAACTTTATATATATATATATATATATATATATATCTATCTATCTATATATATCACTTTCTTCTGGACACGATAACTTTCGTAATTCTGCACCAATCTCTTCCAAACTGATACATAAAATCAATGGGCATAAAATCTCAGTCAAGTTCGTTAATGGGCAAAATCGGACCAAGGGGAGGGAAATAGGGAGGGGTTTTGTGAAAACAGAAAACCCCCCATAACTTCTTAATTTTTGTACATATCAAATCAGTTTAAAGTTTTTATTACTTCTAAAAATAGGGCCAAAAATTTATGTATCACAGATTTTTGATAAAGTTAAAAATGGGCTCAAGGGGCGCAAAAAATAGGGTTTCTGGGAGAAAAAAATTCATAACTTCGTCAATTCTCAAGATATCAAATTCAATTAATTTTATTATAAATCTCCTTAACATTATCTAAAACTTTTATATTCACAAGTTTTTGATAGGAGCAATTCGTACCGCAAAAAAAAATTAAAAACGAAAACAAAAAGGGCGTTTGAAGAAGAAAAAAATCCATAACTTCGTCAATTCTCAAGATATCAAATCCAATTAATTTTATCATGAATTTCCTTAACATTATCTACAACTTTTATATTCACAAGTTTTTGATAGGACCAATTTGTACCGCAAAAAAAATTAAAAACGAAAACAAAAAGGTGGTTTGAAGAAGAAAAAAATCCATAACTCCGTCAATTCAAAAGATATAAAATCCCCATGAATTTATCATATATCTTCTTAATATTGTCTACAACATCTATATAGACAAGTTTTGGATAGGACCAATTCTTAGAGCAAAAACAAATTAAAAATACATACCGGTTGAAATAAAAAATGATCTTAGTAAGGGTGTTTTCAAATCCAAACTGCTTATTTTCTGACTCATTTTACAATTCATTTTTGCTCTCAAAGGCTTCCAATTGGTACGTTTTCTTACTCAGAAACTATATAATGTACCGTAATGATCGATTTTCTGATAGGGGCAGAATATATTTTTTTAAATGCTGTTAAAAAGGGCATTTTGAACCGAATTTACCGAAGCGGATTGTGTTGGAAAAATCATTGTATTAAGGATGCGCTTAAATCCAAACTGCTTATTTTCTGACTGGTTTTTAAATTCATTTTTGCTCTCAAACGCATTTAATTGGTAGATTCGCTTATTCAGAAACTATATAATGTACCGTAATAATCGATTTTTAGATAGAGGCAGAATATATTTCAAAAAATGATGTCAAAGTGGGCATTTTGAACGGAATTTCCCGAAGCGATTGTGTTAGAAACGAAAAATATTGTCCTTCTGAGAAAATAATTGTTTATATATCAAGTTTTAATTAATTGAACAAAAAATAAAAACACAGGTCGCTTATAAATCTCTTCAAAAATCACGTCAGCAAGTTTCTTTTTTTTTTTTATTAAAAATGAATCTGGAATTATGCCAGAAAGTTTCGAGTTGTTGAGCATGGAAAAGTATTTTTTTGAATACCGCCCTAACATGATTCTGATAAAACCAGCTATTATATGAAAATGAAATAAAAACTCTTCAAGAGCGGCCAGATAAAATTGTTAAAGTGGATTTATCTATAATCATGATTTACTTTTTGTTTGTGAAATTAGTATATTTGACTTCGAAATCTACCTCTGCCTGTAGGCCGGGCCGGCAGGGATTTTTTTTTGACACCCAGCCAGAACTCCAACCGTGAGGTTTATGGAACTAATATCCTGGCAGGAAAAAAACTCTCCACAATCCAGCTCCGCGCACTACCAAAGGACCGGGCATACCAAAGGCATATATAATAACAAAATAAATAACAAAAGCATAAAATCTTATACAAAAATAAAACATAGCACTCGCTATGATCAACAATATACAAAAAGCATGTTTAGATATTACCATGCAACTTTTACAAGAGTTTGGGTTTATGGGTAACTCCACAAACAACTGAAGAACAGAAACAATATCAATAACTGAAGATAGTCCAATAAATTAAATAGTCCTTAAAATCAAAAATATTTAAAAACTTAAGTTCATAAAATGCAAGAAAAACTGATAGTCAATGATTAACAACCACTACGCAGCAAGATCAATAATCAGTCCGCCAGTACGTAGGAATCCATGCACAGCACTACAGCTACCAGCAAGGGTTGCGTAATAGATAAAACGTTCAAGCACTCACAACGTGAAGAATAGGCGTGTCCACCAGAACCACTGTATATGAACAAGTTCAATAATATTAGAGAGTCCAGTAAAAATAAAAGTCTGTACATAATGTTCATAAAATCTAAGTCTTTAAAATCGAAAGTATTAAAATACAAGGGAGATTGATAATACTTGTGGAACTTGGTAACTATAATATACATGAAAATTTTCATTAATAGACTGCTTTAGAACCGATATCTTATAAAAGAATACTTTGCATTAAGTGCATAATATATGGCACATAACTTGCTGTAGTTTTTCTTGTCAAATAGGACTTGTCTGAAATTATAACGGATACTTTGTGAATTATCAAAATGAAAGAAAAATGGTACCACAGGGCATCTGCCAAAAAGGTAATGATGTACATTACCCACGCTGCAACAATCACAGAGTGCATTACTTCTTTTTCCAATTTTAAACAAATATTCCGGGAAACTTCCATGAGCAGAAACAAAATATTGAATAACTTGGCTCACACAAATAAAACTGTCATCTACTTTTTTAAGAACTTTGTAGGTGTCACTTTCTTTAAAGCTGTGTCTCCAATCTTCTTGCCAATCACTACGTATATTTTCCAAACAAATCCTCTTCACCCATGAGATAGGAAATTTCACTTCTTCCACTACATCAGCAACCGCTGGATCTATAGCTGCTTTTGCCAATTCGTCGGCCCTCTCATTTCCTGGATTACCAATGTGTGCTCTTTTCCATCATAGGGTAAGCTCCTTTTCTGGATGACTATTAAAATTATCATAGATGTTCTTTACAATGTTATTAATTGGAATGTTTCTCTGAAGAACAAGTGTGGAAGCCTTGTTATCTGTAAACAAGTAAGCCATAGTAAAATGTGAAGACATAAACCAATCAATAGAATATCTATTAGCAGTTAATTCTGCCTGATAAATACTGTTTCTTCCATTCAGAGAGATCTTGAAATCAAAGATAAAATTATTATTATATAGTACTGTGAACGCTGTTCCGACTCCCTACACCGTCTTAGATCCATCTGTATAAATGAATGGGTGTTTCTCGTTTATAAAATAATGATCACTTTTATCAGTTATTAACAGGTTTTTCAGACATATACATTTTTCAGACATCGTATAATCTGGATAATCACAGGTACCAAGGTCATGCATGATATTATCTTTCTTGATTTCTATGTCACCATCATAAATACTCATTTGTTCATTTAGGACCTTATGTTTTATCACACCATGTTTCAGCTTAATATAGATTGGGGCGACGCCTGCCAGAACACGTAATGCCGCTGTGGAGACTGTTCTATACGCCGAGATGATAGAAAGCAGGCCCAATCGTTGACTAGAACTCAGTTTACTCTTGCCATGAATATTAAGATCCTGCAGCCACACTTCATATCCATAACTTATTTGTTTCTCTATAACAGCACAATATCAAATTTTTCTGTAGGTCGCCTGTAATCCCCTATCTCTAACCACAGTCATCTTGATGTTGGATGTCAAGCTTCTAACTTTTTCTCTAACTTTCTCTATATGCGCAATCCAGTTAAACTTGCTGTCAATCGTAACTCCAAGATAATTAATTGTGTCCTTAACTGGAATACTGTTACGATCAATCTTGAATATAGGGCAACTGTCTTCAAGTAAGAATCGGCCAAAAAGCATGCTTACACACTTTTCACCGCTAATCTTCAAAGACAACTTATCACAGATTTCCTTGAACCATGCGATCCGTGCATTCATCTGTATTTCAAGTTCCCGTCTTGTATCAGCTCCTGCAAAAATAGTAAAATCATCGGCATAAGGGATAATTTCTTGATACTTTGTCCTATATTTCTTGATAAGAAAATCCGCCACAATTAGCCATAATAAGGGTCCAAGGCAACTGCCCTGAGGACAGCCCCGATATAGAACAAACCAGATAATGCCATATGTAAACTTAAAGCCAATATTTCTTTTACTGATATAATTCTTTAAGATGCGCTTCAGATATGCTGCTATGGGTAGTGAATCTATCAGATTAGCCAAAATCTCCCACACTACTACATCGAACGCAGCCTGGATATCTATAGATGTCATCGCGTAGTATTTATAATCTTTTAAGTTATTCTTTACCAGATTTCTCAAATGCTCAAGGGCAGAAATTGTACTTCTTTTCTCCCGGAATCCAAATTGGGCATCATCAAGGAAATTTAAAGATTCTAATTTCGGCATTACCCGTATTTGTATTATCCTCTCTAACAACTTGCCAAAGATACAAAGTAAAGTTATAGGCCTGTAAGACCTAGCTGAACGACCGTCTGTGTTGCGTTTCCGGAAGAAAATAACAACACCGTTTTTCCACAGTTCGGGAAAGTGTCCAAACTATAAACAGGCGCTTAGCAATTTTTTAACATAATTTTTACTCTTTCTACAAATGTTTTTCACTATGGATGCATCCAAAGCGTCTTAGCCCGGAGCTTTGTTATTATCTTGCTTTGAAATTACATAATTTAGCTCTCTATTAGTTACATCCTTACAATAAACATTATTAAAAACCTGTGATGTAAAATCATGGATATTTGCAGGTACGTTATCTATTCCAAAATGCTCCACCATCACTGACCTTGCGACCTGTCGTAGGAGTCAAAACACTCAGAATCATCTAATTTAGTAAAAATATAGTCAGTATGCCTTGTAGCTTTCCCAGATACAAATTTATATAGAGTTCCAAAGGAATCGTTAGTTTTGTTACAGAAATTTTCCAAAGAAGTCTTCTTCGCTCTTCTAACATTCTTATTATAAGCTCGTCGTGCATTCTTGTAAGATTCTCTCATATCATTATCATCCAGGTTCTTAACATAATGCTTATACATTGCAGAGACCTTATTCCTCTGTGTTTTCAAATCCTGAGTAAACCACCTAATAGTCGATTTGTGTGATAACACACCTTTTCTAAAGCAGTTCTCAGCAATTCTGGTGACATCAGAGATAAAATCTTTTACATGTACGTCTAATTCCTCTGCGTTCTTTACCTCGATAAGACCCTTTAGCCAGTCATTTTCTGAATCTTTTATATAAGCATTAAATTTTTTGAAACTTTTATTCTTAGTCTTGAAGCGAGTGTTTGCTTTACCAACTGGTGTATAACCCAAAGAATATACTATATACCTGTGATCACTAAAAGAGAAATTTTTGTCATCAACCATCCACTCTTGTATATCACTGCAAACTTCCAGTCCAGCCAATGCAAGATGAGGTCTACCATGCAGAGAGCCTTGAACAAAGGAATAAGGGGCGTCGATGTCATTGACGATAACTAAGTTCTTATCCATAAGATGTTCTAGCAGAATTTCCGTTCTTTCAGATTTGGTTCACTTACTTAATAAAAGGAAAATTTTCCTTCCAATATTCTGGTGCCAATAAGGCATTTAAGAATTAAAATTAAATGGTTAAAAATGAACCACCGCCGTAGAAGGGGTTTAAGCAGTAAATTGTATTATGTCAATCGTTTTATAACGCTGTTAAAAAATACCGGGAGGCAAAGACCCTGTTAATTTATTTTATTTTAGCTTCTTTTCAAATGTTTATCTGATCTTCTTTAATCAAACACGAAAACAACCATTGGATGTCTTAATAGCAACTGATTTGACCTTAAATTTTCGAAAACAAAGGGAATTGAATGGAAACCCGTTTACATGGAAATCACTAGATGTTTTTTTTTTATTATAATTCGATCTTCTCTAATATTTCAAAACCCGATCAGATTAGCGTGCTTTTAGATTCTACTGTATCTGAAGGGGGGTTAGCGAGCGTAGCTTGCATGGGGCAGAGCCGCTACTAAATACTATAATATGTCTAGAAGTAAATAAATTTACTTTGTATTTGTTAATATGTCATAAATTTTGTTAACTATTACTAATAGACTTGATCATTCATTTTTCTTGGCGATCACTTCATCTATTGCTGATATACTGCAGATCAGCAGTCAGTGCACCACAAATCACAAAAATGATATAAAATGAACAAAGTATTTTTGTATTTTATTAATTAAAATGCAAAGATGTTTAACCGAAATGGGTTAAATAAACTTAAAATGAAGAAGTATTTAAAATAAATGAATTTTATAATATGACTTGCTTTCAAATGAAGGTATTATTCCTCGAGAGCCCAAAATTGATCAGATGTGATTTTCCCTCTGTTCTACTTCACAAACTTTATCAGCACTTCAGTGACTAATTTCACGCTTTTTTCTACTAGTTAGTAGGACAAGAAAAGTTATAATAGCTGGTATCTTTAATCGAACGTTCAAAACTCACCAGAGTTGTTAGATTGTCTGTCGATAGAGAAAGCATAACAGGTACATAAATTAGTTTACAGTTTTGCCCGCCGACTAAATCATTACAATTTTAAGCTTCGAAGTTGTAATGGGATGACAAAGTGACGGATGGCACTATTCGAGTACTCAGAACTTTGGACAGAACATGCTTTGGAATTTTTCTTCATTGCTGAGGTCCTGATATTCTCTCCTTCATATGATGTCATTCCAATGAGGCTATTTTCATGACTTGCGAAATAGGCATTTCGGGAAATTACAGGAACTATAATTTTACAGATATGTTCTGACAAGTAACGAGTGTTACGAAATATAGTGCACGCCCCACCAATGGCGGAGAGGTTCTGCTTTTGGAGCTGGTAGACGGGAGGTGCTGGGTTCAATTCCAATCGCGCCCGTCGGAATAATCGTTTGGAGTTTTAATGGTTTTCTTCGAACCTTGGTTTTCCAAGCATAAATACGGGTTAGGTTCCCTTAGAAAGAACCTCACGAGGGCACTCCCCCCTTTGGGCCTATATCCCTCGTGTTGATAATTGGCTGTTATAAACACAACCAACCTAAACATAGTGCACAGATCCTAGTAACCATGATAGATTCATATTAATTGTGAATCGACTGATGCTCTACACATTCAGGATGTATTCAGAAGGTATTAAAAGTTTACAAGAGGGTTTTTCTGTTCCAACGTAGAATCTCAAAATTCGATTAGCAGTAGTGATCCACCTTACGTGAAATATTGGTCCAGCGAGTCGTCGAAAATAGTCAATTGATCAAACGCCTGTTGAACTATCTTGCAATATTTCAGACATATACTTCTGGTCAGTTGACAAATCATCTTAATCATCAGATTAAATTGGCTTAAACTTTGCACTTGGTAATGATTCGCAAATCGCAAGAGATCAACAAATTGGGCTACAATATGACGTAGTACCTATCTTTTCTCATCAAGATGGTCGAAAGGATGTCTCAACTCATTGAAGTGAGGGCAAAGCAGCCACTAAAGTGTTTTTTTAAAACTTGTTCTCAATTAATCGTAAAGCACCACATTTGAAACCTGTGTTAAGGTCAGCTCCACCACATCCGATTGTGAGATATGGTTGTTTGTTCAACAAATCTCGTGCAGCTCGGGGCAGAAACAAAGACAAGTATTGATCAAGAGGCTGCGGGGTCCCTGAGACCCTAAACCACATCCTGCAGCAGTGCCACGCCACATACTTCCGGAGAATCCAGCGACACGACGCTGTGATTAATTACCTCAGCCGGTCATTGTCGCAGAGAGGCTACACAGTGCATAAGGAGCCGGTGCATCGGGTCGAGGCTGGGGTCTTTAAACCCGACCTAGTAGCCTACTCTCCTGAGCAAGTCATCGTCATCGACGCTCAGGTGGTAAATGACTAGTTGCATCTCGACACAGTTCACAGAACAAAGGCTCTCAAATATGAAAGCGCCCTACGTGCCAGTTTGCTGCCCCTCCGACCCCGGGGAGTGCTATTTACATCTTGCACCATAAACGGGCGCGGCGTCTTCTCGGCGGCCTCCGTTAACGACCTGTTGACGTTTGGTGTAATAAATAAAAAGATATCAAGGACGTAAGTTCGAGGCTCTTGCTGGGGGGGGGGTCGCCGCGTGGCGCTTTCATCGGCAAATGACGACGTGTAACCCACGTCCGAGAGAGGGGGTCGGGTAAGGACCATATCAGTCGTCTTTTTCATTACGGAGAGGCCTTGCCGTGAGTGGCTGAATGTTGGGCTCCTCCACTCGGAGGGGCAGGCGGTTTGGAGGGCCCACAAAAAAAGCTCCACCACATCCGATTACAATTATTTTTACAGTTTACATTTAATTTTTCTTTAAAAAATCTATAATGTAATTCCATATAGGAGTTGCCTTGCAAGACGATGGGGTTAAATGACCAATATAATAGAGATCTGGTTCTAGTATCAAACACATATGTTCTTTACTGATTTCGTGAAGATGAAACTTTGCCCCCTCTAGCAGCTAGAAAATAGTTTTACGTGCAAGCAGCTGTGGGTGTTTCTATCATTGCGTAGATTTTTAAAATAGAATTACAGTGATCATGATTAACAATCTGCTTGAAATAAACGAAAAAACGCCTTTTCCAGGCTATTAAAAATGTAAAAAATCTTGAAATATTATGAAAATTTAAAATACGAAAAATTTAAATTTTTACATTTTTTAGAAAATTTTGTCCTGTTGTGACGGTACAAAAAATGTTGTCACCAAAATGAAATTTTACTGTTACATTATTAATATTTTGGCGTGGCTATTGAGTTCTATTAGAAATTGAATTGGTATATTTGGATGATTAAAAAAAATCAAATAATATGTTATTTGCGATTCCTCCGAACTTTCACATCTTGCTACGGTAAAAGATATTAATCCATCGGTGTAATATTTAATGTATTTATTCTTTTTTTACAAAAGGTAACTTTCTGCGCTATTATGATTCGATTATAAATATTTCGGGTTTTTTTCGACACACCCTATTATATATTCAGCAAACTTTTACAATTCATGTCAACTTCCATTGTACTATTTAATATGAATCTCATAAATAGATATTGTTATATATTGTGTGAAAGAAATGCTCATGCGACATTTTGATACATGACAATTGTTCGTTATTTTTAAAATTTAAATTGTTAATAACTAAAAATATATATATATATTATTATAACACCAAATTTTGAATATAACTAATTAAACTTGACATTAACAAGTCTTCCAATTTTCCGATGAATCCATTGAAGATTAAAACATTTGATTTTTAATATCCGTTATTCCTTTAGACATCTATTTAATACTAACTTAATAAATTAAAGGAATTAAATAATTGAAGGAAATAAATAATTAAATTATTGAACGAAGTCAGTAAAAATACTTCTTATAGTTACTTTGTACCATAAATCTATAAATTCATAAGATGCAAATTTCTTTCAAATCCTTGAACTGAAAGAAAATTAACATATTAAACACTTTATCTGATATATCTTATTATTGTGATTAAAGAATTTGTTATTACTAAATAGATTCGAGGGTTTCATTTATCCAATGAAGCACTTCTTTGTCTTTTTATGCTAAGTTAAGAAAGAGAATAAAGAAGTGCATACTGCTAATTCAATTATTGGAAGAGTTGAAGTGCAGAGAAAATATTGTAGGTTTCCCAAATGGGTTTAGTGATTGCTTATCAAACAAGCAGATGAAAATGTGTGGAATACATGGTCTACAATAGATTATAATAAGCACTACGTTATAATGCTATACAACATAATAGAAATGAAATTAGTTCCATATTAAACGCATTTTTATAGAATCTTTAGTGAAACAAATTACCTTTGAAATCATCCATATTTTCTACATTATGTTACCGTCATTTGAAATATTAAATAGAATTCTTTATATAATATTTTTATTTAAGTGATCTTACAAGATGCATTTTCAGAATTATATCATTTACTGAAAGAAAAGTTTCATTTTTACATTAAAGAAAGCACGATACATGAATTTAGATGCATTGCGTTACTGCAATGATGATTCTTGCATAGTACAGGGTGACACATAAATACTGTGACGTGATGAGAATGCCAATATATTTTAATGTTTTTCCCATTTTTGTGATATACTATTGTTTTATTCGTGTTCCTCGTACTTTTTTGTTGTGTAATTGCTATTTCAGTTGATATTAATTCACTGTTTTGAAGGTAAATTTAAACGGTGCAAAGAAGACCAGCCAACGATCGCTCCCCACCAGAAGAGCGGTATGCCAATTCCTGCGATCACCAAATTGCACGGAGAACAAGTTCATCGTGCCGTCAAACGCTTTAAAGACACCGGAGGGATCAAAGGCCGTCAACGAAGTGGAAGACTGCGGACAACAAGGGCCTCAGTGCCCTTAACATGGTCAAGAAGAAGATCCAGCAAAATCCACAAAGAAATTTCCAAAAATTGGCCAAGGAGCAAAACGTCGACCGCAATCCATGCGAAGACATATCAAAAAAGACTTGCAAATCATCCCGTACAAGCTGGCGAAAGAACACATTCTCGCGGACCAAATGAAGGCGTCAAGGATCGAAGAGTGCAAGAAGATGAAATTCTTGTGCCGCGACGATGCCTTGAATCGGATTTTCTTCACCGATGAAAAGATTTTTATGCTCCAACCTTTCAGGAACTCGCACATGCAACGCGAGTTTCTACTTAAAGGGTTTCGGCGCATCGTGAAGAGGGAAAAGGTTCATTTACAGAATTCTGTGTTGGTGTTGGCAGGGATTTCCGAACTGGAAAAGTCAAAACACGTCTTCGTCCCAAAAGACATCAAGAGCAACGCAGGGGTGTATCAGGATCTAACTTCGGAAGGCACCGTGATCCCCTGGGTCGAAAAGAAAGCGAAGAACATAGACTGGAGATTTCAGCGCGATTGGCCGACTACCCACGGAGCTAAGAAGACGCTGGAGGGGTGTGCGAAGCCAGTCTCTCATGATTTTGGACAAAGGGAGTTTGACCTTAAAACTCCCTTGATTTGAACATTGTGAACTTCGCAATTTAGGGGTCCTGGATCAAAAAGTCTGCGCAATCAAGAACAAGTCCCTGGATTACTTGAAACACGCTCTGGAAAAATTCGGGGCCTTAATCACGCCGGAAACAGTCTCGGCCATTTTGAAGAATTTAAAAAAGCATCTAGACGCCTGTATCACCGCCACAGGAAACCATTTCAAATTATCTTGATTGTTTCTCGTACAGAATTTTCACCTCTTTCGAATGGTGAATAAATCTAATTATTTTGTTCGTTCAGTGAAAAGTTATTGTCTTTTATTTGCGTCACAGTATTTATGTGTCACCCTCTATATACGGAATTGTAAATATAACTAATGTGATAATAAACAATAAACAATAAACAATATGTGTCAATGTGATAATAAACAATCGCGTTTGAGGAATCATTATTTAACTAATAAAAATATATAAATTTCTCCTAAGTAACCAATCATCGGAAACGTACAAAAGAAGTAAAAAGTTTTATACATTTTTATTTGAATTTTAGTTTTCAGTGTTTTTTTTATTCAGCTGTTTATAGGGTTTCGTTCATCTAACGAAACCCTATTCGTCTCGCTCCTTTGTCTGTCTGCCCGTCACAGAGCCCGTTCTCAGAAACTATACATGTTAGACAATTGAAATTTTGGGTACTTATAGCTGAACACCTTACATCAAACAACAAATCATAAAATTTTGAAAAAGTTGGTAATTAACTGCATTACGAGCTAATTAACTTCTAAAATTAACCAATCCACCTTTTTAACGTAGGTTCAAACGGATCTTCACCAAATCATCCGTGTTTCTCCTAAGGGTTGCCTGTAAAATCAGCCGATGCATGGTTACCACGGAGGAAATTAAGCCGAAAAATGAAGTGGACATTTGAAAGCGAAATCGCATATCAGAAAACATTGGTCCGAGAAATTTGTAAATGAAATAGACAGGCGCAGAAAAAAAATCTACTTTCATTTGGTATAAAGTTCACATTTCTGCGATGTGTATAAGTTAAAATATCCACTAAAAATCGATCGATAAAAATTTAATTTCTTTAATTGGAAAGACAAGGAAAAAGGATTTCAATTCGGCTAAAAAGTAGGTAGACATGACGACGTTGCGGTTTTTCATAATAGCATATTTTAATACGAAATTTTAACTTTTTAAATATTAAATATTTTTGCATCCCGATGTCAAATTTCTCGCTGATTTCATTGATACCTATTTCTAAGTCCTATCTTAATTACAAGCTGAAATATTAATTGTTATTTAATTAATCGGTTTAACTCGCGGAAGAATTAATGTCGGTAAACGAGTCGGTAACTCCCACATATGTATATTAAACAATTCTTTCTAATTGAGCCCCTGATTATGTTGGAGACAGGAAATTTTGGGTACTTATAGCTGAACACCTCACATCAAACGGTAAATCATAAAACTTTGAAAAAGTCGTACATTTAACCCTTTGGACTCCCACATGTTTATTTTAAACAATTCTTTCTAAGTGAGCCCTAATTATGTTGGAGGCGTGGAATTTTGCATACTTATAGCTGGACACCTCACATCAAACAACAAGTGATAAAATTTTGGAAAAAGTCGTATATTTAACACTTTGGGCTCCCACATGTGTATTTTAAACAATTCTTTCTAAGTGAACTCCTAATTAGTTTGGAGGCGTGAAATTCTGCATACTTATAGCTGAACACAAGACATCATACAACAAATGATAAAATTTTAATAAAGTCGTACATTTAACCCTTTGAGCTCCTGCCTGTGTATTTTAAACAATTATTTCTAAGTGAGCCTCTAATTAAGTTGGAAGCGTGAAATTTTACATTCTTATAGCTGATCACCTCACATCAAAAGACAAATCATAAAATTTTGAAAATGTCGTACGTTTAACCCTTTGGGCTCCCACATGTGTATTTTAAACAATTATTTCTAAGTGAACCCCTATTTAGGTTGGAGGAGTGAAATTTTGCATACTTATAGCTCAACATCAAAGATTACACGCGAAATAATAAATTTTGAAAAAGTTTTATGTTTAACCCTTTCAACTCCAGCTGGTGTATTTTAAGCATTTCTTTCTAACTGAGCCCCTAATTAAATTGGAGATTTTAAATTTTGCATACTTATAGCAGAACACCTGAGGCCAAGCGACAAATAATAAAATCTTGAAAAAGTCGTACGTTTAACCCTTTGAGCTACCACATATGTATTTTAAGCAATTCTTTCTGAGAGAGCCTCTAATTAAGTTGGAGACATGAAATTTTGCATACGTATAGCTAAATACCTCAGACCACACGACAAATCATAAAATCTTCAAAAAGTCTTATATTATTTACCCCTCCGGGCTCTAACTTGTGTATTTTAAGTAATTTTTCTAACCCCCGCCGTTTTAACCAAGGGAGAAAATTTCCAACTTTTGCCGACACCCCTTTGACCCTTTTTTCATATTATGCACCACAGCCTTACATATTTTAGTTGCATTTTTACCGCCAGGTGCGCCTACTGATGCTGGTTTCTATGGGCACAATCCCCTCGACTAATATATCTACGGATCGTATGTAAAACGGGTTTTCGTTCGGATAGATGTTTGTTTAGAATCGAGTGCGCCCCTGGTTTCGAAATATGGAACCAACAGATTTTTCAAAAAGATAACAAAGAAAAAAGATCAAAAATAAAAAAAATATTTACATTATTTTTCTTTCACGCCTTTTAATTCTCTTGGTGGTTTAGAACTTACTGCTGATAGATAAAGATACAAATAAAATATAAATTGCAATTTTTTATCACATAACGATTTCCAAGAATACGTTGCTGTCTTATGTTCCCTTAGAGGTACGTGGCCTGTCTAAAAAGTAACCGAATATTGTCTAAAAATATATATATATATGAAATATAAAGTGCAATTTTTCAGCACATAACGATTTCCAAGTATTAAGAGCTGTCTTATGTTCCCTTAGAGTTACGTGGCCTGTCTCAAAAGTATCCGACCTTTGACGGATACAATATATATATATATATATATATATATATATAATTGTGTATATATATATATATATATATATATATATATATAATTTACTTGACTGGATTGCTACGCTAATCCCCTTAAAGGTACGTCCTTTGCGTTTCTAAACACTTAGCCCACCATTCCTTCCACTGCCAAAAATACTTCCGGAATACTTTTTTTGTAACGGTGTTGAACTCCGCCGTCGCATTTTTCATATCTCATCTCTACTCCCGAAACGGGATTCTTTTAATGGCGCCTTTAATTTTTTGAAACAAACATGTGTCGTAGGGAGCCATGTCTGAAGAGTAGGAAAACTGGCGAACGACTGGAATATATGTTTTACCAAGAAAGACTGAATAAGGTGCTATGAATGAGCTGGATGATTAATGAATCTTACGAAACCTGATAAATCTCAATAATTGTTTCACTTTGGGAAACACCAGTTGACAAAATTTATTGCAGTACCTTTGCTCAACCCGTTCAGTCATCTTCTGAGAAATCAAAATCCAACGAACACGTATGACAGCACCTCATTCGGCGACCAGCAGGCAACGACTGACTCACTGGAATTTGTAGAAAAAATTCAATCATGCGCATTCAGATATCGCCTTCCAATATGGCAGTGGCGCCGCTGTAGAATCGCTATTGCGCGCAGAAAAAAATAAAAGTCGGATACTTATCACACAGACCTCGTAATCACAACTGTTGAACATAATACCACTTTTTTCCATTTTTACAGGATGTTCTACTTCAATGAAAAATGAATTTATCTAGTAGATATAGTGAATAAGATTAAGCAGTGGTTATCGTATGTATAAAAACGTACTGAGACGATTTAAAGATAAACTCGCAATGCAGAAAATCTCGTAATAAAAATAAAAATATTTTAATTCTTTCATAATAAATTTTAAATTTAAATCAAGGAAAATCGCTGCTTCAGAATTAAATGGAGACAGAAGACCCAAAAATGGTTAAAATATAAAAATTTTTTCATTAGCTAAAATTATAGATTTTACTTGTTTTCTTATGTAGTTAAAAGTTACGAAGATGATTGCAGTTCAAGGGTGTTTTTTTCTGAAATTAAATCTATAAATATTTTTCCTCGATATTCATTTGTTCTTCATTTACATGTCTTAAAAAGACTAAGGATTTTTTTTTTTTTTAGATTGATATTTCTAATTTTTTGAGCATATTATTTGTTATGTATATGTAACAAAAGGGTACAGTCGTGAGGAAAAAAGTAAACACTCCCTACTAACTCTTCAAAAATTATTGTAGAAGAAAGTTACTAGTACTAAACATTTATAAATAAAGTTTACTATTAAATGATGTATATAAAATTTGCTTAGGATGTAATCTACATAATAAAACGAACCCAACTTTACTTTTTTTAATAGCAATACCCAAGTTTGACAACATAAATAAGTTCTACCCCCTTCAATTAGCGGAAAACTAAATTGTCGTGAAATTCATACGATTAATTCCAGAGAAATTACATATTTTAAAATGAGCCTATTTTAGGGGATGTATCCAAATCGAAGTTCGGTACTCGATTGTTGAAATGCTACAGAATGACTATGTCTCTTCTTTTAATGTAATTATTTCTTGCCAATATTACCATTTCACTTGCTTAATATGTTTCGATTTTTGCCAGCCCAAATGTTTCAATAAAATGAGTAATTTGGTTTTAAATTATGCTTCTCTGCACATCATAGACTGTGCCTTAAACCATCATTTTGACGTTTAATAATCATAATTCGAAAACTACTAAGGAGAAAAGTTTGAAATTGAGAATTTGCTTAAATCAGGACATAATAAATATAAATTTATAAAAAAATTGTAGGTCGCAATTTATATATTTTTTTCGAAAATAAATGTCATAGTACATATTTAATATTATAAATATTTTTTTATTACAAACTCAATGCATTTATGCTTGGGTTTTTTCAGAATTATAGTCAACAAAAAGAACTATTACATTAGGATTATAATTTCAGGAGATAATAATAAAAATATGAAAATGTACTTTAACATTTCAAGCTCTAAATTTTGAAAGTTTATAACTTTCAAAACAAACAAACGTATGACAAAAACTTATCATTCAAAGAATTCGAAATTTCGTTTCTAGGCATAACTTGAACGAAAATTAAAAATGTACTATCAAAATTGGGTATTGCTATTGAAAAAACAAAGTTTTCTGATTTTGATTTGTAGCTGGCCCTAAACAAATTTTATATACATCATTTAAAAGTAGACTCCAATTGATTGGTAAACGTTTTTTTCCACGGCTGTTCAGTGAATTAGCATTATGGATTTTATCTTTTTTATGCAAACAAAACCGTAGGAAAAAGACTTAGATTTCATATTTTTTTAAACGTATATTACTGTTTATGAAAAGCTGAAAACAAATTTAATTTGTCGATTATATCCCACTCATTTCAGTCAAAATCAAAATTTAAAATATCTAATTTTGACTGGTGAAAATAAAGAGTTATTTCTTTGTAGTGTTATTGTTTAAACTTAAAACAAGAAAGACAAATTTTATTTAAGATATATTATATTGCTAAGGGGTTATTGAAATTTTAGAAATGAATTATGCAAAGTTACATTTAAAATTTTCTACGCAGGATGTTTGCTTTTCGAGAAATACGTTTTTTCATATATGCATGTACAGTCGTGGAAAAAAAAGTAAACACCCCCTACTATCTCCTCAACAAATTATCGTAGACGAAAATTACTGGTACCGAACGATTGGAAATAAAGTCTACTTTTAAATGACATATATAAAATTTGCTTAGGGGGCCATCTACATGTTGAAACGAATCCAAATTTCATTTTTTTTTTTTCAATGGCAATACCAAATATTAACGAGATACTTCAAATCTTTGGTTCAAACTATACCTAGACAACAAAATTTCAAATCATCAGAATGATAAGTTTTTGAATTATAAACATTCAAAATTTAGTTCTTCTCATGTTAAATTACATTTTCATATTTTTATTTATAACTTCTGAAATTATACTTCTAATGTTCTAATATTTTGTGTAGCAATAATACTAATATGCCCAAACATAAATTTGTTGAATTTGCAATTTTTATAATTTTCTTATATGAATAATGAATTATGAAATTAATATAAAAAATTATGAATTGCAACCTACAATTTTTTTGATGGATTCAGATTTATTAAGTCCTGCTTTATGGAAATCCAAAATTTCACATTTTTCTTCCAAGTAGTTTTCGAATTATGCTTAAAAAACGGCAAAATGGTGGTTTAAGAGGCAATCTATGATAGAAGTAACTAAATATTTTGAAATTTCTTATGCTATCCTGTAATCTAACAGGCTTAATTGACTGCTTAAGTTGCCTTGATCAAGAAGGGAGCTCTCTCGGTTAACAATCGAGTACCGCTCTTCAATTTGGATACAGCCCTTAAAATACGCTCGTTTTAAAATAATTAATTTCTCGTAAACTTATGGTACGAATTGCATAAAAATGTGTTTTTAGTCTAATTGAAGGGTGTAGAGTTCATTTATGCTGTCAGAATTGTGTACTGCTATTGAAAAAAAAACAAAGTTATGGTTCGTTTTAATATGTAGATGGCCCTCTAAGCAAATTTTATACATAGTTTAAAAGTAGACTTTATTTCCATTCATTCGGTACCAGTAACATTCTTCTATGATAATTTGTTCAGGAATTAGTAGGGGTTGTTTACTTTTCTTTCCACGACTGTACATAGAAATATAAAATTATGGCCAATGGAATAATGTACAGTTTTTATTTCTAAACAATTTTACATCAGCTAGACATTGCAACAGGAACATTTGTTACAATTGTGAAATTTAAAAATGTTTCTAATAATAAGTGGATTTAAGATTCTGATTCGTAAATGTAAATATTTTAAATGGGATTTATATTAAAAGATAGAAATATCTATTCACTATTGATAAAACATGTCTAGGAATTTAATATTTCTTATGTAATTTCCTAAACGCAGCATATTTTTTTTTCTGACATAAAACAACAACAAAAAAAAAATGTAAATGGTTACTGAGAAATTTAAAAGTGTGTATGTGAATATGGTGTTAGTTCGTTTTGTCTGTGTGATGCACTCGTTAACATTCTTTAGTGAAAATAGAATTAAATTGATTTTTATCGTAATCAGCATTGGAAGCACAAGGATAATCTTTATAGAAAAACATATGAACAATTTCAGCACTGGTTTTACGCACTAAGGCGTTATTAATTACGGATTGTTTGAAATTTTCAATTGATGTAATGAAATTAAATAATGATGTATATCATAATGTTAAACATTCGTAATGAAGCCATGCATTTCCAGATTTCATTTTATCAGAATTTATAAATACCTGTCATATTAAAGTCAAAACTAGGTAAAGGAAATTTCAAAGAAATCGATTGCTCTTATCATACAGATTTTTTTTTAAGAAGTTTCACATGCACTATTAAAAAAAAAAAAAAATTCATTTGTGTATCACGAATAAGATATATGTATACAAACTCCTATCTTTGCATTTCTAAATGTTTTATGCCTTTATATTGTTTTCCAGTTATTTTATACTTTCTCCAGGAAATGAAGCTATTGGAAATTTTCTGCTAGTGTATGCGAAGTGAAAATTTCAGTTCCTCGACAGAAAAGAGTTTTTTTCTTCCAGTTTCACTATAATATATTTTTATTATATTTCTTGAGATTTAGTTCTCTTTTCCGTCATTTTAGGTAGATTTCGTATGAAATACTACCTATTACATTCTTCCCTATGTTGGAATTTCGGAAAATTTTTTGCTGATCTACGCCGATCATGATCCCTAGAACCCAAAACCACCCCTTAGTAAAAAACTTTATCTATCTGTCTATCTATCTATCTAACTATCTATCTAAGTATCTATAAAAAATTCCTTTGTGCATCACCAATAAGATATAAGTATACAAACTCCTATCTTTGCATTTCTAAATGTTTTAAGCCTTTATATTGTTCTCCAGTTATATTATACTTTCTCCAGGAAATGAAGCTATTGGAAATTTTCTCCAAGTGTATGCGAAGTGAAAATTTTAGTTCCGTGGCAGAACAGAGTTTTTTGCTTCCAGTTTCACTATAATATCTTTTTTTATATATTTCTGGAGATTTAGTTCTCTTTTCCGTCATTTTAGGTAGATTTCGTATGAAATACTACCTAATACATTCTTCACTATGTTGGAATTTCGGAAAATTTCTTGCTGATCTACGCCGATCATGATGCCTAAAACCCCAAACCACCTCCAGTAAAAAACTATCTATCTGTATATCTAACTATCTATCTAACTATCTATCTATCTATCTATAAAAAATTCATTTGTGCATCACCAATAAGATATATGTATACAAACTCTTATGTTTGCATTTCTAAATGTTTTATGCCTTTATATTGTTTTCCAGTTATTTTATACTTTCTCCAGGAAATGAAGCTATTGGAAATTTTCTCTAAGTGTATGCGAAGTGAAAATTTCAGTTCCGCGACAGAAAAGAGTTTTTTGCTTCCAGTTTCACTATAATATCTTTTTATTATATTTCTAGAGATTTAGTTCTCTTTTCCGTCATTTTAGGTAGATTTCGTATGAAATACTACCTATTACATTCTTCCCTATGTTGGAATTTCGGAATTTTTTTTGCTGATCTACGCCGATCATGATCCCTAGAACCCAAATCCACCCCAGTTAAAAACTTTATCTATCTGTCTATCTATCTATCTATCTAACTATCTATCTATCTATCTATCTAACTATCTATCTATCTATCTATAAAAAATTCATTTGTGCATCATCAATAAGATATATGTATACAAACTCCTATCTTTGCATTTCTAAATGTTTTAAGCCTTTATATTGTTTTCCAGTTATTTTATACTTTCTCCAGGAAATGAAGCTATTGGAAATTTTCTCCAAGTGTATGCGAAGTGAAAATTTCAGTTCCGCGACAGAACAGAGTTTTTTGCTTCCAGTTTCACTATAATATCTTTTTATTATATTTCTGGAGATTTAGTTCTCTTTTCCGTCAGTTTAGGTAGATTTCGTATGAAATACTACCTAATATATTCTTCACTATGTTGGAATTTCGGAAAATTTCTTGCTAATCTACGCCGATCATGATGCCTAAAACACCAAACCACCTCCAGTAAAAAACTTTATCTATCTGTATATCTAACTATCTATCTAACTATCTACCTATCTATCTATAAAAAATTCATTTGTGCATCACCAATAAGATATATGTATACAAACTCCTATGTTTGCATTTCTAAATGTTTTATGCCTTTATATTGTTTTCCAGTTATTTTATACTTTCTTCAGGAAATGAAGCTATTGGAAATTTTCTCCAAGTGTATGCGAAGTGAAAATTTCAGTTCCGCGACAGAAAAGAGTTTTTTGCTTCCAGTTTCACTATAATATCTTTTTATTATATTTCTAGAGATTTAGTTCTCTTTTCCGTCATTTTAGGTAGATTTCGTATGAAATACTACCTATTACATTCTTCACTAGGTTGGAATTTCGTTAAAATGTTTTGCTGATCTACGCCGATCATGATTTCTAGAACCCAAAACCACCCCCAGTAAAAAAATTTATCTATCTGTCTATCTATCTATATATCTAACTATCTATCTATTTATCTATCTCTACATCATTTTTATGGACACGTTAACTTCCGTAATTCTGCAAACATCTTTTCCAAATTGATACATAAAATCAATGAGCATAAAATCTCGGTCAAGTTCGTTAATGGTCAAAATCGGACCAAACGGCTGGATATAGGGAGGGGTTTTGTTAAAAAGGAAAAATACCCCATAACTTTTTAATTAAATACACATAGATTCAGTTTAAAATTTTAATTACTTCTCAAAAAAGAGCCGGAAATTTATGTACCACAGATTTTTGATAAAATTAAAAATAAGTTCAAAGGGCGAAAAAAAACAGGGTATTGGGGAGAAAAAATTCAGAAATTCGTCAATTCTCATGTTGTCAAATCCAATTAAATTTATTATAAATTATGTTAATATTACCTACAACTTTTGTATAGACAAGTTTTTGATAGGACCAATTCTTACCGCACAAAAAAAATTAAAAACGGAAACAAAAACGGCGGTTGTAGAAGAGAAAATCCATAACTTCGTCAATTCACAAGATATTCAATCCGCTTGAATTTATTATACATCTTATGAATATTATCTGCAACTTTTATATTGACAAGTTTTTGATAGGACCAATTCTTACAGCAAAAATAAATTAAAAATACACAGAGATTGAAGAAAAAAATATCGTATTACTCAAATCCAAACTGCCTTTTTTCTGAGTCATTTATAAATTCATTTTTGTTTATAAAACGCATCCAGTTGGTAGGTTCCCTTATTCAGAAAGTATATAATGTGCCGTAATTGTCGATTTTTTTTATAGCAGGAGAACATTTTTCAAAAAAATATGTCGAAGTGGGCATTTTGAATCGAATTTCTCGAAGCGAATATGTGGTAAACGAAAAATATTGTCCGACTGAGAAAATAACTGTTTATAAATCAAGTTCTAATTAATGGAACGAAATTAAAAACATAACTTACTTACAAATCTCTTCAAAAATGACTGCAGCAAGTTTAATATTTTTCCTTTAAAAAATGAATCTGAAAATCTGTCAGAAAATTTCGAGTTGTTGAGCATGGAAAATATTTTTTTTTAATACTGCCTTAACATGATTCTGATAAAATATTTAAAAATATATATAAAAATGAAATTAAAAACTCGTCAAAAGCGGCCAGATAAAATTCTTAATGTGGGTTTATCTCTAATCATGATTTAGCTTTTGTTGGTGAAATTAGTACTTAACTTCGAAATCTACCTCCGCCTGTTGGCCGAGACGGCAGGGATTTTTTTACTTTCATCATTTTATTCTACATATTCTATTTATAGAGAATGTTTTATTAAATCTGCAAAACTGGTAAGAGAATGATAGATGAGAAGGCCTTGCTTTGTTTTGGATAATTTTTTCAACGATTTTACATTGTAAATTTTTATGACGTTAGTTATTGCAATTCAGTTATGTGCACTTTTCAAACTAAAATTTTAAACTTTATAAAATTAAACTAAATGTTTCAAAAAATTGAGATAATATACTTCTGCATTCCCGTGACACCATTTCCATTTTTTGTGTAAGGTGTCCTGGGGTAATAACTCCAGGGTGTGTAAGAATGTCAAGTGCTAATATTACGCGTAATTATAATTAAATCCGGGAGATGGGACCTATGTCCAACGGTTCTGCGGAGAAGGGCCCTGAGTCATCTGAATCACAAACAACCGCTAAAAGTTAATTCGTTCCATTTCTAGACCTTATCACTGGAGGAGTCACTAAAGAATCAACGCTCGATCTAAAATTTGAGAGTTAATTTCTGTGATCTGAAGACTATATATTTATTAGGAAATATTTTGTTTATTACATAAATTTGTAGTGTAAATCATGTACTTACAAAATGTTGTGGAAGATTTTGGATGTATTCGCAAGGCAGTTTGTATTTTAAAATATACTGTGCAATAAATACACCGGGGTAATAACGCCATCCATTGGCGTAATTACTCCGGTTGATTCTTTTCAGTGCTGTAACTACATCCGAAGAGGATTTATTTTTTATTTTATACACAAGAGAGCATAATTGTACTTGTCGAAAACCAGAAAGTATAAAGAGAAATTCGTATGTCCTAAGTGATGCCAATTGTTTCATGTCAGAAGAATAAAATACCAAATGGTTATTACTGCATCGCCAAATATCTCAATTAATGGTAAGTAAGAGAAATTTGTCAATTTTTAGGACTGTAGTGTTTGTATCTTTAGAATTGGACAATTTACATGCCGTTATTCCATCTTATTTTATAGTTTTGTTTGCATGGCGTTATTACCCACATAGGTGGGAAACAACGCCAAATAGCATTGGTTAAATAATCACTCCATTATATTTTATGAATATATATCTGCTAAAATATTCTTTCTTTTATACATATCCAAAAAAATGCTGCATCAAATCCTATATTTGTTTGAAAAAATCTAAAACTAAGCCGTGAAAATTGGTAGAACATTAACATGGCGTTATTACCCCAAGTCTGTTTAATTAAAAATCCATTATATGATGAACTGATTAAATATCCTTCACAAATATTATCCATTCAATACTGCACTTAAAATTTTCTAAAATATAAAACGTCGAAATTTCTTTGTGAAGAACAACAAAAGTTATTTTTGACACTACACTAGGCGTTCATTGAGGATTTTAATGTTCGTTTAATGTCTTTGATTAAATCCAAGGATTGTTTGGACAGAAATACACGATACTTTCTTTCAATCTGGGGATAAAATAAACGTTACCAGTGACTAAAAGAAGTCTTTAAAAATATTCTTTTCTGGAATAAAAGGATACATCTGAGTATAGTTTACAACAGATACTAGGAAAAACTTATCTCTTATTAGATTGCAGAAAGAAAGATATATTATGTACATCTTTAAGAATTGTAACAGTTTTAGCAATTTTTAGATATAATAGGTAAGTCATATAAGTTTTGTTCAATGTTTGGAATCCAAAAACCACTGACTAACATACGCCAGCTGAGGTGCAATAAGTACATATTAGTGCAGCAATGTAAAAAGCAATTCATTGTAGTTGGTGTTTTGATAAATTTAGCATGTTAATTATAAAAAATTATTATAGAGTAATTCCGAGATTTATGCCGCACATTTTCTTGAATTTGTGGACAAAGTCCCATGGTGGACATAAAATAAAAAAATCATTAAAAACAAATAATTATTATTTTTAATTTTTTTTCTAAAGCTTTACACTGCGGCGCGTCACCTGTACATTCAAGCTGAGACGCCGGACTTGTGCGGTAGTTATGCCGCGATTGTGTTAAGAACAGAATGAAATTATAAATAAAAATATTAAAAAAAATATTCATATCTGGACTATAATTAACTATGTAATAACAAAAAGAAACTAAATGAGTACAATGACGCGTATTAGTAAATTCAAATTAATAACTATTTGCCTACTTTCACTATTAAAATTATCGACTTATTTTTTTACATTAAATTTTAATTGTTATTTCAGCAACAGCGTAACATCAATGTATTAAAGAGGGAAAAGAAAAGTGTAAAATTGTGTTTACACAATTTATTTGTTAACCCTTTCGGGACCGGCGGCTTTTACATAAATTTTATTCGGTTGGCACCACTTTTTGAAAAGAAGTTACTTTTACTTAACCCTTAACCAGAAACATTAAAATCCCGTGCACAAACGGAAACGTGCCGTCTGTGAGACTGCTAAATTAAAGAAATTGCTATAAAATTTTAAAAGGAAAATAACTCATAATAATTTATCGAATAGTGAACTTAAACACTTAATATTTAATAGTAATGTATTAAAAGGACCAATTTTTTATTACGCCAGTATAAAAATAAGTTTTGAATGTCGGAGACAGAAAACATTTTGAAATTATACATTATTGTTCAAAATATAAAATTCTTGTCATAATAATTAAATAAATACTAATATTTTTATATATTTCCGTACGATATGAATTAGAAAAAAATATTACGCAGTAAAACTAACAAAACATTTAATAGTAAATATTTCAGCAACTCTAAATATCTGCATTTTTTATGCATTTTTGACAATGTTGAGTGAATTTCGTCTTCAGAATTTATATATTCATCATCTGAAATACTTTCAATATCACTTATATCACTTACTACTTCATCAAACAATCTCAAAGCAGTTTCTTCAGTCTTTCTTATCACTGTAGCGTACCCGCTTTGACGGCTCCTCCATATCAATACCCCAGAGCAAAAAATTACCTAACGGAAACATGCCGTCCCACAGACTGCGTTGAAAATTAAATAATTTTTCTTTCAATAACTAAAAATGCACAGGTGTTGCAAATGGGTGGGGGAGGCAGAGGACCAGTCGCCTAAGGATTATATTCTGTGATAAGATTGGGGACGCGTTCATTTTTGTGTAAAAGGTAGATATGTAAACGCAATCGTCTCACAGACGGCATGTTTCCGGTTAAGGGTTAAATAATCATGAAAGTGGTCTCAATTAGATATTGTTTTTCTTTTTTACTGGTGGCAAAAACAAATTCTGTGTGCTCTTTTTGTAGGTGCATAAATACACCCATGCTCCCGAATGGATTAATAAACCTGTTTTTTCAACTGCAATCTACACAAAAGTTATCGAAAAAGTACAGTCTTTATGTAACTACACTTGACACGTGATGCAACGAAGCCAATTACACTTCCTCCTTTTCGGAGTAGTTTTCTAAACATTCCTTGCAAAGAACGTCTGCATTACGCGTAATCCAATTTTTCATGATTATCATCCTGACATGCTTCTTTTTTGTTTTTCTTACATTTTATTTTCCATTTTTCTCCTTTGGAGTTAGTAAACTTGATAACATGCCTAACTTGGTTAGACTGTGCAAAAAGAAAAGGAAAACTTAATAACAATTAACCATCCCATACAAAAGAAACTTCGGCATGTATACTGGAATTGCAGTGCGGCATGTATCCCATTTTGCATGGTACAGGCGTCGCACATCACAGTTACTGCAATCGCAAAGAAAGATGGCGTATCCATACACTCAGTACTCTATATAAACGCTACACTTAGTTTTGACTTCGAAATCATGCATGCATTTAGTAATTAGCATATGAAAAGTATTTAAGCATAACGTGTTTAAAAGTTTGGAGAGTGAACTCATGCACTTATGTCCTAACAAGGATTGTATAGCTACAAGTAAACATCGAAATGGGATTCACGCTGTACACGGCTTAAAATAATTTCATTGCGCTATCCCGGATGCGGCGACTCTTCCGGAGTTTCTCTAGTATGAACTCAAGAACTGCGTTTGTAAAATAAATTTGAAATAACAAAAATAGCTTACGCCTTCATTTGAGAAACTTACCAAATCTCTCATTTACAGATGACATGTAATTATATTTTATATAAATTTTTATAGTTCAAAAAAATCTATGGAAAGCGTCTTAATAAATAAAACCTACCTGTAAATCTGAATATATTTAAAATCATAAGAATATTTTTAAAGTTTATCTACCAAACAATAAGTGGATATAAAAGTATATAATCCCAATCAAATATTAGAAATAAAATTTACATAACAAATCAGCAGAGAAATTGTATAGTCATCTTATTTAATGACGGAAAAGTGAAAACCAACACTTGCGTATAAAATCTTCAACCGTTAAGAAATCCCACGTGTAAAAAACAAGACAATATTTCATGCAATAGACATATGGGGGCCATTTTAGGCCTATCATTGCCAGAATAATTCAGTTAATCGAGGTAAAAAATAAAGACACAACTGAAAGAAAATCATTGAATTATAAAATGATATAAAAATACAAGGGAAAATTTAAAAAATCCAATAAGAATAAAAATGTAGTACTCACAGTGTTTTATTTCGTGTGAGATGAATCCAACAGTTTTACTGCAGTTGCAGATAAGAGGCAAATACCAAATGTTTAATTACTACAATTACATTTACGGTATAATACGAAAAGTTAAGTTGTCATTTAACTTAAAATTAATCACAGTTAAATTATTATTAGTTAAAATTAAGTAAAATTTAAAAAGAAAAACTAAATATAATTATTTACATTTAATTTTTTTTACCATTATCCTATTGGAAAATTATTTTTTATTTTCTTTAACCCAATTTATAGAATCCAAGAATTAAAACATGACTTTGAAGACATCTAGTATTCCTGATTTTCAAACTCTTCTATGCTTCCGGCATATTAATTAAATCGTCATCTTAACATAAAGACATGCTTGTGGATTTTTGATGTGGCTGGTACTAGGGGATAAAAGCTTAAATCAAAGTCGTATCTTTCTCATTGAGTGTATTTTGCTTTACTGGTAAAACTACAAATCTTTCACTACTTCAAGAGGGATTTTCCGTAAAAGAAAAACTTAATGTTACTTCAAATTTGATAAATTCTATGGACACTATTCCCCATGATGTACTTTACTGCTCAATACAAATTTACTTATATTATATTCTGCCTTCATCATACACTCAAACGATTGACAAACACCTCCACGTTAAAGAGGTTACGGAAACGCGAAAAAAATTGTGATTATATGTGCGTAATGTTATTTGTTATTTTTTATCTGATGTGATTTTTGTAATCCAACTCGATTTTTTGACAACATTTATTCGAAATCATTTGAAACTTTTAGATTCATTGCAATGTATTTACTGAAAACTTCTTTTAGACCAAAAATATGATATTTTTGTAAGCGATTCCAGTGATATTACTGTCATCCAAACATAAAATATAGATCACTGTATAGAGAGAACAAATAGCTAATTACGAAAAATTAAGAAACCGATAAATATACATGAGAAAAATTTAAATTTTTTTTAAATTATATTCATAATTAAAGGAGTTTTCATGCGTATGACTAAGAAAGATATTTCCCTGGCAAACATGCATTTTTTTTACAAAAAAGAACGAAAAAGATGCGTTGAGAAAACAGTAATAATGTTTCTTTATTCCGGAAGGTCGATTGAAAAATTCATATTCAGAAAATTTTAGATATTTTACGGCCAAAACCCGGTACTATCATACAGAAAAAAGAATAAAACCGTACCTAACTTGTCCCGAGTCAAATGGCAGTAGCTATGGTGTAAGTCGCCCTTATACTTATTGTCGTTTTAACCCATATTGGACCGCTGTCCTATAAATAGGACAGCTAACAAAACATTTTTAAAAATAAAATTGGTAAGAATTTTCTGGATGCATTTTATTATGACGTCTTTAAAATACATAAAAGTATAACATATAAACAAAAAAAACAAAAAAAAAAACAAGTAACCTATTAAATTTAATTGAAAAAAATCTATTTAAAAAATCCTTTAAAAATTGTGATCTTATAACCTAGAACTTTGCCGTTATTATTATCTTTTTATTGGAGAAATCATAGAGTATTTTTGTACAACATAAACGTATTTTTAAAGTAAAATAAAATATTTGCTCATAAAATTAGTTTATGTATACATTTTATATGTCCTTACTATGTGTCCTACTAATATGTCCTCTTTATAGGACAGCTAGTTACTTAAAAAATTAAAAAAAAAATACAAAATTTTACTGATATCTACTTAATTACACCATATTAATGATATAATCGAAGTTTTAAAATTTTTCAAAAATATTTAATCGGTGCGGTCCAATATGGGTTAAACATTATGAGCTCGAACCTTACGAATTCCAGCTAAAATCAAGTCAAAGATTATAGGGATCGCAATTTTGCCGTTTTGTATTGACTTGAAGAGTAAATGGTGACATTACAGTCAAGGATCGCGTTGGAGTGATTGCCGTTTTAATAATGCATGAGTGCGAAATGCAAAGTAGTACAGATTTGAGAGGCCCATCACGGTGACTATTATATTAGTGGTTTATGGGCGCATATTGAACGGATCTCTGTTATAGCGCTTGTAGTTTTAAGTATTTATGGGTCTCAAAGTGCAAAAGTTTCAGTTAAAATAACAGCTCAATTTTTTTAGCCTTTGTGTTTTTTGTTTATTTTACTCATAGTGTCCAGATTGTATGCATCGGAAACTCTCTAATCGTCTGCTAGTTTATAATTATAAATATACTAGCAAACCCCGCGGCTTTGCTCCCGTAATAGTTGAAATATGCCAAGTGATATTTGCAAGACTATTTTTTTATTGGAAGAACACTTTTTGGAATAATTCAAAAATTACAAATTAACCCACAGTTTGACTAAACTTCATTATAATAGCGCAATAGACAGAAATGAGATTTTAATTAATAAGAACTAAAATTAATTCCAAATAAATGATAATTTAGAAAGTATTTTGAGACTTTTATGCTCATTTCAGCATTCATTTGAAGTTTTGAATTTTTTAGAAACCATCTTAACACATTTACATCTTAAAATTAACCATCATGTCAAATTCCAAGCTTCTTGTCTAACAGACTAACACCGGTTTGGTGTTAGTGGCACCAACATAAAATGCCGAAACAGAGTTTAAATAGAATGTCTCGAAAAATGTTGAAACATATATTGTCACCATTAATTTGCCAACATTAACCTTGAAATCGGTTGGTATTTTCTAATATTCTATAGAAAACGGAATTTAGATGTTTTTAAAGACTTTCTTGTTGTTCCTGTCAACCAGGTGGTAGTGACACCGGCAGAAAATATAGCGCGTACAGGATCAGGGACTATCACTCTTGATTCGCAACCAATAACTTATGTTTATTATATAACGAGATTCCATAGAAATCGTAATTTAGGACTCTTTTACAATGCTTTTCGCTCCTTCCCTTCGCTTCACCCCTTTATAATTTCGAATTTATTTTCGACTGTTCTTAGAGGACATTTATATTTTATAATTAACTAACGTACTATATTTAAAGTTTCTAGCATTTTCAGTACCGCAGTAATCGCAATTTAGAAACTTTTTTGCTCTTGCAACCCTCTAGGGGTTATGGCTCCGACATAAAATATAGCTTATGTTTAGCAGATTCTATCACCATCAATTTGCAACTATTATGTTTGAAACTGGTTTCGTATTTCATACGATTGCATAAAAATCGTAACTTAGAACGCTTATAGAGCGCTTTTCGCCCACTTCATCCTTTTAAATTTGGAATTTTCTTTCGACAATTCTTAGAAAATATTTGCACTTTGAAGTTCCAAATTTAAAATGTTAGACCCCCTCTTTAACACAAAAAATGCAATTTAGAACATTTTTTGTTCCTGTAATCCCCAGGTGGTAGTGATAACAACGTAAAATATAGGCTATGTTGGACTGTTACCATCATTTTTTAAACCATTACTGTTGAAATCAGTTTATATTTTCTGAGATTGCGTAGAAATCGCTATTTAGAACGTTTTTCGTTTATTTTCAACCCATTTAAATTTCAAATTTTTAAGGAACTCTTCTCATAGAGCATTTACATATCATAATTACCATGCCAAATTTCAAGTTGCTAGCCCATTCAGTATTACAAAAATCACAATTTAGAAAGCTTTTTAAAATGCAACCGCAAGGTGGTAGTGACGCCGACATGAAGTACATCGTATTTTGAAGCAAGAGCTGTCATCATCAATTTCCAATCATTAATTTTGAAATCGGTTGGGTACATTCTGAGATTGCGTAGAAATCGCCATTTAGAACGTTTTTTAGAGCTCTTTTTGCGCATTTTCACCCCTTTTAAATTTCGAATTTTTTAAGAAATGTTCTTAGAGATCATTTATAAGTAACTACCATTCCAAATTTCATGTTTCTAGGCCCTTCAGTAACACAAAATGGCAATTTCGAACGCTTTTTTGCTCCTGCAACCCTTTTAGGGATAGTGGCACCGACATAAAATGTAGCCTATATTGGAGAAAGGGACAACCATCATTTTGACACCATTATTTTTTAAATCGGTTCAGTACTTCTTGAGATTGCATAAAAATCGCCATTTAGAACATTTTTTAGAACGCCTTTTTGCGCATTTTCACCCATTTTTAATTTCGAATTTTTTAAGAAATGTTCTTAAAGAATATTTATTTCTAATAAGTAACTACCTTGCCAAATTCCATGTATCTGGGCCCTTCAGTGACACAAAAATCTTAATTTCGAACTTTTTTTTTCTCCTGCACCCCCTTTAGAGTAGTGGCACCGACATAAAATGTAGCCTATGTTGGAGCAAGGGTTGTCACTATCATTTTCACACCATTATTTTTTAAATCGGTTTGGTACTTCTTGATATTGACTAAAAACCGTCATTTAGAACGCTTTTTGCGTATTTTAACCCCTTTTAAATTTCGAATTTTTTAAGAAATGTCCTTAGAGATCATTAGTATCTTATAAGTAACTACCATTTTAAATTTTATGTTTCTAGGCCCTTTAGTAACACAAAAATCGCATTTTTAGAACGTTTTTTGCTCCTGCACCCCCTTTTGGCCAGTGGCACGGACATACGATATAGCCTATGTTCTAAGTCGGACTAACACCATTATTTTGATACCATTACTTTGGAATCGGTTCAGTAGTTCCAGAGCTTATCTCCTACAAATAAACAATTTTTACCTCTTTATAATATTAGTATTAGTATATAATTTATATACAGAGTGTTGTCGAATTCAACCGATAAAATTAAATAGGTGATAGTAAGCATCAAGAAGATAAAAATCGCACAGAACATGGTGTCGCAAACCACTTATTTAGTCACAATTTCAAAATATTTCATCCTACTGATTTTGGGTTTACGGTAATAATTTTGATAAAAATAAAAACATCGTAAAGAAAGTGCAACGATAAGTACTATGTTTTTTTTTTTTTTTTTTTATTATTTTATAACGTCACGAAAAACTCTGAAAAAGCAGGGTGCTCAAGCAATCGATGACACCGTATGAACTAATAATCGTATTCCAAAATGTGGAATGTCAAGTGTGTATACTGCTGGCACGTATAATGACAACTTCTACGAATTTTTTTTTCATACAATCACAATTACAATAAATGTGAGGCTATCTATTAAAATTTTTATTATAATATACTTCAGTTTTCTAAAAGTTATTACTGTCAACACAAATTTAGTTAGGATAGAACACACTGCATTTGTGATTAAATATGTCGTTTGCGACACCATGTTCAATGGTAATCTTACATATTCTTGATGCCTAGTATCGCCCCTCTGAACTTGTATTAAAGTGAAAAGTTTATTGCTAATAAAATAGCCATATAAATTCCTTCCAAACTTTACTGTCCAACTTACACTGGAGGTAAACATATAAAAGTTAGAAGCAAGAATGCAGCATAACATTTTACTTTGTATTGTAGTCATAATGTGAATATTTTGAAACATATTAATGCAATGAGCAATAATTGAGCTAAATTGCAATAATATTATTATAGATTATATCAATTAAAAATATTTAAATAATCCAAGCACAGTACAAACAAAAAGAAAAAAAGTGCAATTTATTTAAAAACATTTATAATTTTCAGTGTATTTGCTGCAAAATCATATCAGGATGCTGACATATATTGCAATTGAACAATTTGTATATTTCAGAGATATTTTTTAAGTCGGTGATGCTATATTGTCAGATGCTTTTGTTTCTTTAATGACTAATTTTATATCTATTTCTCTGCAAATTTCAATGGGGTTTACCGTCATTTCAGGTTGATCAGTGATGCGAAATGCGGCAATTGTTTCACTAAAATTAAAGCTTCTTTGAAACTAATTAGGGTATTCTCAGCTTCTAACTCTCAACTTGTTTCGCCATCGCTATTCTTCATGTATTATTTTACAGTCTCACAAAGTATTTTGCGTTCTTACATTTTACTGTATGATTACATTACATCAAGTGCATTTCATTGAAACTGGTACCTCAATGACATGTAATTTATGTAAGAATAGAAAAACAATATTTGTAATCTGAAGTATTACACCATTTCAGCTTTCTGAAATATATTTCTCCCACAATTTTAAAATTTTAAGAAGGTCCAGGACCCATTTTAAAATGACTTTTATTTATTGAGTTAAAATTTTGTATTTTTTGTGATGGTTAACCATATATTATTTGCAAACACAGTCACATGATAAAACTTCTCATTTTTAAAATAAATTCAAATTTCAAATTTATTAAAAAAATCGTTATAACTCGAAATATTATTTGTAGAATTTCGATTTTTCTTTTCATTTTAATAAACAGAAAATATAATTTTTAAATTTGATTCAGCATTAAAAAAATATTAATAAAAAATTAAAAAACATTTAAATTAAAAACTAAAAAAAAAAAAAAAAAAAAAAAAAAAAAAGATTTAACTTTTTAAAAAATTATAATCGCAGAAATATATATATATATATATATATATTTGTAATTTTCAAAATCAAAATTAAAGTAAAACAATTGAGAAAGACAGGTTCCAAGTTCGAACCAGTTGTCTTTAGTGGTTCAATACTTATTACAATTTAAATACGAGAAATGGTGAAAAAACTCATCATGAAGAAAAACTTTTTTCACAAGAAGTCGTTTCCATGACAAACATTGTTTGAAAGCTAGATTTTGAAAAAAAAAAAAAAAAGAACGAAAAAATTAATATTTCATGTTCTAATTAAGAAAGAAATATGGTTTAAACGTCGTTTTAAGCATAAAAAACTAGAGGACTTTTTAATGCGATAAAATTAAATGTAATAAATTTTTTAATGAAGATTTGAAGATTTTCGTGTCGAGGATCCCCCCCCCCCTTAAAAAATAAATTCTAATAAGAGATAGGAGACTTTGTAATATCTTCCATAAATTGGCAAATAATAAAAATAATTTTGAAATATTTGGAATAGGATCAGTAGGATGAGAAAGGGAATCCTCTCCTAGGCTACACAAATTACATACTTTCGTACACTTTACAAAAGAACTATTCAGTATTTTGACTTGAAATTAAAGATGGAAATAAATTACGATCTATAGATTTGCAAAATATTATTTTTTTTCACAGAATAATCTTAAAACATTTGTTATTTTAACTAATTTATTTTACATGTTTTTCCATTACGGATGCATTTTTGCAAATAAAAATGAAAAAACATATATTTTCAGAAGAATAAATAAAGTTTGGAGTTAGTAATTACAGATAGAATCATGATTAATTAAATAAATAAAGGATATTTGCATTATTTAGTTAAATAATGTTTCCATAAAATAACGTTTTTGCTTAATAAAGATGCAAAAATAACATTAAAAAATATTGTTACTTTCAAATATTGGGTCGATCGGAAAGTCGTTTTGGGAAAATCAATTCGTTTCGGAAAATTCTGTCTGGTAATTATTAGACATTAGATTTCGGAATCAATGTCTAATAATTATATGATAGAATTTTCCGGTGCGAATTGATTTTTCCAACACATCACGACTTTCCGATCGACCCAATATTTATCTTATTAAATAATACTTTGCGAGTCCAAACAAAGCAAGGCTTTTGCTAGTGTAAAAAATCTTTATTCTTACGATGTGTAAACTTTCGAAGTTTTCCTCGTTAGTTTTAGTATAATGTTTTCTAAACACAGTAAATTCTGTCTAAGGCGGAATCGATATTGACCGAGAAAATTTTCCGTAATAGACAATATTCTGCCTTACACAAATTTTACTCTGTTTCTATGGATACGAAGGGACTTGAAAATCTTTTCGAGTTAGACAGATTTCCGTCTTACACAGATTCCGCATTACAGAGAGTTTACTGTATAGGTAAATTCCATGTACAAAATATTTGTTGTTAACTCTGACAATGATGTACATTTCTAATATAACCTTGCTACAAAAGAACTTTATTATTATTATTATTATTACACTAATTACATGAGTAAAATGTGTTTTTCTCAATAGAGTATATCTCTGTCCGTACACTTTCTTATTTATATGTCTACCCGATCTTTCAATGTTTACGTGATTTACAAAAATATTTGTTGTATCGTTTTTGTGTGTTCAAAATGCATTCAGGTAAGATGGGATACATATTTTAAATACATCGAGTGTTTAAGATAGATATATGAATTTTAGAGGACGAACAAATAATACGAACGAGAATACCCAATAAAATCCTCCAAGTCACAAAAACATCCCCTAGATATTTGAGAAAACCTTCACACACGCGTCAGGAAAACGTGACACAAAAGAGGCAAAACAATGCAAAACTAGTCAGATGTGCCGATCACAAAACATTCTTCTATCTCATACATGTTAATACTTCCTGAAAAGTGCAGCTTAGCAGCGCCACCGATTAGATGATTCACACCAAAATCTAATCAGCAACAACTTATGTCAACTTCTAACTGAATCTTAAGTTTTGTTAAAATCCGTGCAGTTTTCCGCGTTAATTTTTTGAGTAGAGCTATGGCGAAAATTGCAAAAAAAAAATCTGAAGCGCCACCTGTTGGGCAATATATACCAAAACATAATAAGCAACAACTAAAGTCAACTTGGTAACTGAATTTGAAGTTTCATTAAAATCCGTGCATTACTTCTTGAGCTAAAACTATTGCGGGAATCTTGAATAATGCTGTATACCAGCGCCGCCTGTTGTATGATTTACACCAAACTGTACTAAACACCAACTAATATCACAGAATTAGTGAATCTGAAGTTTCATAAAAATCCGTCCATTAGTTCTTGAGATAGAGACATTACGGAAATCTTAAACAATGCAGCATAGCAGCGCTACGTGTTCAGCGATTTGCACCAAAAACTAATCAGCACCAATTTATATCAAGGACTATCTGAATATACTTTTTTTATTAAATTACGTTCATTAGTTCTTGAAATAGAGCGCCCACAAAATTTCTGCGGCACACAGACACACAGACAGACGGACAGACAGACATTTTGTAAAAACATGCTTTTCGTGATCTCTGACCCCTAAAACGTGGAAATTTGTCGATGTCCGGAATTCGAAAATTTTCACGTATCCAATACTTTCTTCTTGTAAAGATAGAAGAAAGTAAAAACATTCATTGTCTCCTGGAATGTTTTTTTTCTTTGATTTGCCTGATTTGTTTGACGTTTTCATGACGCCCGTGAAGGCTCTCTCAAATATCTAGGGGGCGTTGTTCGCACACGGTGACAAAATGTGATCTATATATTAAGAAATCTTTAAAACTATACATTTTTCATATTTTTAGAAGCATTAATTTGTCAAAATAAGGTTTCTTTTATAGCCAATTAATTTCTGAAAAGATTCAGAGTAGTTTTTATACTTGTTATTTAGTTTTATAAGACTGCGATATCGGTTTTTTAGGCTATCAGTTCTCCAGTAAACATTTTCAATAAAAATGCTTAATTGGGAATTGGTAGTATCCTAAGAATTCATATTCCGGTTTGAGAAAACTTATTAATGCAATATGAAAACAAATCAGAAAATTTTCCGGAAATCCGTTGCAACATAAGGAACATAGCTTAAATAAATTTTCTTTAAATCTCAAAAATATATTGTTTTTCTGAGGTTCTTAAAGATAAACAACACTTTCCAGAATCATGAGTATTGCGGAAGAGGCTATCGTATATTTTACTTTGCAGTTATACAGAATTTTCAAAGATTAATAAATATTTGTCATTTTTACGTGAGTTCGTAATTATATAAATACGTACCACCTATAGTCGTTGTCTGGTCCGTCCATCTGCCTGTCTGTCCGTCTGTCCACATATAACAGCTCAAAAACTAGTCAACCAAATTGTTTGAAATTTAATATATATATAATCGTTACAGAATTTTGTAGAGTCATTTCAAATTTTATGAACATTGAATCAAAACTTATTAATAAAAGTTTTGTTCATTGTATTACATCATATCATACGTAATTAATTCGATGATATATCATGATAGGTAATTATTTTAGGTTGCCATGGGGATTAGGTCCCATTTAAGATGTAGTCCCATTATTTACGTATTACTGAATTTAATATATATTATCAACATTTATTTTGTATTCATGATTTTTTTGCATAAGTGTGCAATACTTATTGCACAAAGATCTGAATATTTATAAAAGTTAATTATAGTACGAAGGTACATCATTTGCCGCATTTGAGGCACAATTCCCGAAACATAGAAAACTTGAAAGTTAGACTGTTTTTTTGTAAATGTAAAATATTGTAAAAACTTTTCAATAATTTTCTTTAGAATAGTTATAAGAAAGTGGATATATTTTTTGGAAAAATACATTTATAGCTTCACACCAAAATAATTATAAATCTGACTAATGTTGAAGAAATTATAGATCTGGGAGGTTAAAAAAAATCACCGAAAGAGTGAATACGTATTCAGCCAATTTTTACTTGAGAAAATTTTACATAACAAAACTAATATATTCAACTTCAGCAAAAGTGTAAAACAATCGCAGTATTAAAACGATTGAAAATTTTTTGTATGATTTTAATTAAAACAATACATCCGCCAAATGTTAAATTAATAATAACTAAAATAACGTTGTAAAATATATAAATCTCAATAAATAACACAATTTTAATGTTTAATGTTGTTATTTATATTTTTGCAAATCATTCTTAATATTTTTATTTTTTAAAACATTTCATTTTTATTTTTGCTAATCTACGATAAAATAGAAATTTAATAAAATAACAGAATCAATTTCCTAACAACAGAAATACCATTTATTTTTTAGTTGTATTTAACTAAAAATTAATATATATATATATATTGACCATCATCAGTTATTAAGAGAAAATTTAACTTTAATCAGAAACTTTTAAATAACGTATTTCAAAGAATTCTGAAATTTCCATTAGTTTTATATTTCTGATTGTGAACTAAAAATATGTTCCGAATAAAATTTTTATTTTAACGTTTTTAGTGCAATTAATATTAGATAAGTTATTAAACATCATTATAGGCCTTAAACAAAAACTAATATTTCGCATTTATTTTTTAAATATAAGTTATAGTTTAAAATGTATTTAAATTTAATCACGTAATTCTACAAATTCTTCAGCAATCATAATAGAACTATTTGTTTTATATCTAAACGGCTTTAAGTTAGCTGCAAAACAATAAAACATTTATTTTATTAAAATAATGTATTAAGAATTAAAATATATATTATCAATGATATTTTATCTTTTGCAATTTTTCAGTAATAATTATAGAACTAGCTATTTTATTTCTAAACTGCATTACGCTGAAGTGCATTCGCATAAAGAATATAACATTTCTGTTATTTACATTAAATATTAATAACATAATTTAAAAATGTATTTAGAATGACTCAAGTTATTTCATTTTTGCAATTTATCAGCAATGACAATAGAACTACTTAACTAAGATGTAAACTACATTACGATAAACCGCATTCGTATAAAGAGTATAACATTTTTTTTTTGTTTAAATAAGATAATAATAATTAAAAATATATATTTAGAATGACAGAAGTTATTTTTCTTTTGCAATTTATCAGCAAAAAGAATAGAACTACTTATCTTACTCTAAACTGAATTACGCTAAAGTGTATTCCTATAAACAGTATAACATTCTTTTTTGTTTACATAAGATAATAATAATTTTTTTAAATATACTTAGAATGACTCAAGATATTTTATTTTTGCAACTTCGCAGCAAAAACAATAGAACTACTTATCTGACATCTAAGCTGCATTACGCTAAAGTGCCTTCTTATAAACAGTATAGTACAATTTATCTTATTTCTAAACTGCATTACGTTGAGCAATATTCTTACAAAGAATAAAACATTTCTATTATTTACATTATTATTTAATTACAACTAATTTTATTTCAAAAGGAGAACGAGTCATTACGTTTTTTATTTAGTTTAAATGTTATAAATTATTGAATAAACATGTTTATTAAGCATAAGTTCAGACTAATGGATTTATAAAATGTACTTTTGTAATTAAGAAACAACTACTTTGTAAATCCAAAATCTTGGAATCCCTGAAGTGTAAAATATATTACTTTATTATCTAAAAGTCAAGTTCAAAGAAACTGACATCTATATAAAGCAATTCATTTTCCATTTAAATCTGTTTGTGAAAAGGAATATATAATTGATGAAAGAGAAGTAATTATCGAAGATTCAATTTCTTTTAAAGCGCGCTACAATATCTGGATTTATTACATTTTTTTTTTATATTCTATAAGGTACTAAATGCAATTATGTAGAAATATCAATGCGATGAATAATTTTGGAGACGTATATTTTAATCTTCACAAAAACACTGATGTTTAAAAGTAAAAACATAAATCAAAAATCAAAAAGCAATAATATGCACTATTGAAATGATTTTATGCGAGTAGTAATCTTCAAACGATTTTCCCTATTATATTGTCAATACCTAAAACACTTGGCGGATTCGGGACGAAAGTCGCTTCAGTTCACATTCAATAAAACTTATTTTGCGTGATATAGGTGTCACATTGGCGATTTTAAGGGAAATGTTGATGGTATGCTAATATTTTCTGTGAAAAAAAAATTAGTTCACATAAAGAAAAAATCAAGTGAAAATCATTGCAATTGAAAAGCCACGTCAGTTTTAAATATTAAACTTTATAATAGAACGCAGATTTAACTTTCTATTTTGTTACATTGAATGTCCATGAGCAGTCCATGTATTGATGGCCATAAAATTTCGGAAAAATAAAGTATGGCAAGCATATAGTTTCTGCCACATGGTAATATGGGGTGATAATTTTAAATCCAATTTTCTTTATAAATATGAGAAATTTGCAATACGTTTTCTTGAATTATAGTTTTTACTCATATATTAGTATAGTTATAATGTTTTAATAACTACAGAATTGATTTAATTTCATCACAAATATTTAATTTTATCTTACATAAAAATAAAATCTCATGCAACCATAAGAAGATACATGAAAATTATTATAAGTATTGCTCGTAAAATGTGAAAAGGTGTAAAAATAGCAAAAGTGATTAAAAGCATGGTGAAGATTTGAAAAATATACCATTTTCATCAAGAAAAGTGCAGATTTCATTAATTTTGTCCATTAAAAGAGCGATGAGATCATGGCAAAAAGAAGATGAGTGAGTTAGTGCTCCGTTATACAGGGTGTCCGGTCTCAACGGTGTCCAATGGCTAATTCCTAAACCGTTAGTCGTAGACATATAGTTCCAATTACAAAAATGTTTTAAACCAGGTAAAGAAATATTTTAAAAGCGATTTGGGTCAATAAAAACATTTCTTAAAAAATTACGAAATTAAAATTTTTATACGATCCGCCGGTCGTATAAGTTATATTTAGTAAAATTTTCCTTTTACACTGACAAGTAATACAAAAAAAAATTCTATTCATATAACACTAAAATTGAGCGAGTTATGAAACTTTAAAAATGCATGACTTATGCCACTTTTCTGCTCTGAAAACAAATGAGTACGGCTTGGCTTTGAGGGATCACATACCAAGTGCTTAAAGTATTCGAAGATCTTATTTCATGTGTATCTGCGCTTTGAAAAAAATCGTACAAATATTACGATTAAGTTAACATTTATTAAGTTTCAGATTGGCTAAAATATCATGTTTATTTTGTTAGGATTTGAGACTGTTTCTTTTATGATTTCTTTCAAAAAAAATTATGTTATTTTTATAAGTTTTTATGTTACTTCAACGATCTTATGTATGTTTTTCCAGTTCAAAATTTTTATTCGAACTTAAACTCAATTTCAAATGTCCTATCGAGATTACATTTTACATACTGGCGCAAATCCGATAACAATCTAATATTATTATGATTTTCGTTGGTTACCATTTGTACTTATTTTACAGGATAACACAAAAAATTTTAGATTACCGCCAAGAAGTTTAAGAAAAAGTTTTAGATTAGATAATGCAAGACTGCGATTGTTGGTTTTTTTTTTTTTTTACTTTTATGCATTTTTTAGCACTGAATCCGAAAATTACCTTTATTTTTAGCCATCCTGTCAGGATATTTCGTAAGTCCTAAGTTGTCAAAGTTAAAGAATAATAAATATCGGATACTATAAAGTAGAGGAGATGGATGTGTTTTTTAACTTTTGATAATTGATTTTTACCTACTTTTTAGCACTGAATCTGAAAATGACCTTCATATTTAACCATCACGTTAGAATATTTTTGCAAATCGTAAATGTGTAAATTAAAATATAGCGAAAATCTCATACTATAAAACATATGTAAACCTTTTTTTATTTTTTTTTTATTTTATTTTAGTCAATAATTTATTCAATGTTTTTGCTTATCCTGGGATTCTTACAGCTAAACAGCTGAGTGGTTCTATGAGATAGGGGAGGAGGTTCAATTTTAACTTTGAAATTTGCAAATTGCAAAAAATCCTGATGTGATCCTTAAAAAAGAAGGCCAATTTCGGATTCAGCGGTACAGAATACATAAGAATCAATTATCAAAAGCTAAAAAACATGACATAAACCAACTTTTGCAGGCTAGTGCAATCTAATAATATTTTAATATACGTATCATTTTGTAAAGAATTCAGGCTGTTAATTTAGCATCACTTTATTTAACAAAAATTCTGTTTTTTTCTTTCTTTTTGAATGTTTATTAAAAATTGTACATTTTGCATTAATATGTCAGAATGATTAAAGATTTCAAATATATATTGCAAAGTTAATTTTACTCTCAACCATTTTTTTAATATATCTGACGAAATTTAAATCTCGACTAAATTTGTAAATGACCCCAATTTGCAGCAAAAAATATGCTCTAACTTTAAACAGGTATTACTCGGTCAATTTTAATCGTAGAATAACGGGACTTTTTTTGTATTACTTGTCAGTGTAAAAGGAAAATTTTACTAAATATAACTTATAGGACCGGAGGACCGTATAAAAATTTTAATTTCGTAATTTTTTAAGAAATGTTTTTATTGACCCGAATCGCTTTTAAAATATTTTTTTACCTGATTTAAAACATTTTTGTAATTGGAACTATATGTTTACGACTAACGGTTTAGGAATTAGCCATGGGACACCGTTGAGACCGGACAACCTGCATAATGGAGCTCAGTAGTTGCAACTATGATTTACGTTTTTCTGCAATTTGATTACCACAAAATGAAGTAGATTTCCCCTAAAAAATATTTACTTATTTATTTTTATGGTATTTTTTTTACATATACTGAGTGGCCAAAAGTTAGAGACACCCTCTAATACTGAGACACCCTCTAGTACCTCTAACACTGATCGATCACATCAGATATTCTTCTCGGCATGGACTCAATAAGTTGTTGATATCGTTGCTGAGAAATGTAGGACCATGCTGATATACTCCACTGGTAGTTGAAAGTTGCGTCAGATTGGATGGTGTCGTTTCCAAGTTTTGAAGTGATTTTCCGATCACGTCCCACAAATGCTCCTAGGATTGAGCTTTGGGGATTGAGCTGTTCACTGAAGCAGGTTAATGTTCCCGGAACCAATTTAGTATCTATATTTTACGATGGCACGGTGCATTTTCCAGCTGAAAGTGACTATCTATATAAGGGAACTTTGTAGCCATAAACAAGCGTGCGATTGGAAAATATGTTGAGGTAAGCTGTGCTGTTCAGAGTTGTATCCATTTATATCAAGGGACCCAATGTATTAAGGAAAACATTCGCCACACCACATTTCCACCGCCACAAGCCTGAAGACATGTGATTTGGCAGGAGTGGCCCATGAATTCGTACTGCTTACGCGATCTTCTGATATTTTCATCTGCCTGATAGAGCAGGAAACGAGATTCATCGGACCAGGCTACTTTTTTCTAGCCCTCAATTGACCCATTTCGTCTTTTTTCAACCATAACAGACGTCTTTTTCTATTTTTCTGTGATACAAAAGACACTCTCGATGGTCTCATTCTCTCAAAGGCCATCCTTTGCAAAGTCCGGGTTGCTCTTCGTTGGAATATGCTTTGCATACCCGCATTGATTTCAGTTGTAGTTTGTCGTGCTGTTGCCCTTCTGATGATGAGAACTATGCGTACTACTCGACTGTCACCACTCTCGTTCACCAGACTTTTTCTCACAAGAATTGTCCTTATCGCTTGAAGTTTTATTCTCAACTGCCACTCTCTAAACACCGAGATACTGTTGGGGGAGAAAATATTCTTAATAGAGCCCTACTTTCAGAGATGCTGGCACCAGCCATTCTTGCACCGACGACCATAACTCGTTCAAAGTCCTTTTAAATCGTTTCATTTAAAAAATAAATTACAGTAATTTCCATGCTAACTATGTAGTACTAAGCTGGGAGTTCCTTATATAAACAACTCTACATTGTTACGTCATTCTACGTCACTGTCGGACTGGTTTACTTTCAAATAAGGCATGTCTCTAATATTTTGGCCACTTAGTGTATAACTGATCCCCAGTTTTATGTTAAACAGAATTAATTGCAATTTAAAAATTCATGCAATTTTTCTGTAGTACATCAGTAAAAATCTAATTTAATATGGATCTTAATGTAAGATATATGATGTAATTTATGATGCCATATGATGTAGTTCAAATATTTCAAATAAAAACTTGTAGATGTATACCTGAATATTTCTTTATATGGTACTGTTTGATAAGTGAGGGCTTTTTTGCGCGCGATTGTGTTGTCCTGAATCGATAATGTTTGTGAGTAAATTAGAACACTATTCTATGTTTTTTTTTAATTTTCCAAAGTACAAGTGGATCGCCAGAATTCGCTATCGGGGATATTTTGCAAAATATGTTAATACTGTTACTATGGCAGTATACTGGCTATATATAGTTAGCAAAAAACAGTATAAATAATATAGCTTCAATTATAAACGTATCTTGGTGGAAAGTTATTTCCGAGATTGATGTACTGAGGTGTTTCCGTGGCACATGGATAGCATTATTTCAAAGCTGAAAGTGTTGGTAAAAATTTCTGTTTCAATCTTCTTAATAAAGCATTAATTGAGTTCAAGAAGCTCAAGAAGTTGAGTTGTTAATGAAATTATGTGAGGATTCTGTTTTTAGATACAAAGATTTTTTTAGCAACATTGTGAGTTTGTTGCTTGTGATATCATCTGTTTAAAGAGACGTAAGTACCTATTAATTGTAGATTAATTATCTGTATTTCTTGAACTGAAGCTATTTAACATTTTAACAGCACAATCTGGGTCATTCCATACAAAATGAGCAAATTAGCTGTACCTGGCATGTCACAGATTTTAGTGAAAATCATCACATAAGTAGACCATATTTATTTATGAGTAAATATAAAATAATACATTAAAGAATTGTTTTACTTATATTAAATGTTGATAAAAAATCTAGGTTTTGTGTGTATGCTTCATATTTCAATATTGATTATTCACCTTAGGAATAAAGACTATAATAAAAATTATTCACAATTAAGATTGAATAGTAAGTGACAGAATGGCGTAATTTAGTAATTGTATTTTTATTCCGTAAGGAGAAAAAAATAAATAATGAAATTTTTACGGAAAAATATAATATTTCTATTACCCGTTTGATCTACAGGGAAAGCTATTAAAAGTTTTAAAATTATTTGACGTTACATATAAACGTATATATTTTATATTTATAAACTTTCATTCTGTTGGGCAGAACTAGGTCCATATAACGGTAACCAGCTTTGAGTACCCAACATACAGATGTGATGAAGGGGGTTATTGGCGGATTATTAATTGTGGGTAACAATTAATATTATTTAAAAGGTGCAGGTACAAAAGTGAGATTAATAATACAAACATAGGAAGAGAGGGGCGACTCAACCCTTATCCAATTCCCAACACCCCAGAGTAATTAAGCTACCACCCCTTAATTACTCAACCTGTACAAGTCCATAGTGCTAATTGAAAAATTCATAATAAAAAAAGTTTATGATCGTTAAACTCAATCCAGGCTAGCTTCCGGGATAATTTATACATAATTATCCCAAAAAGGGGTGGGGACAATATCTCTAAAACAGCCCCCGATTGCGTTGTGTGATTTGTCGAGTAAGAAGAAGCTTTTAGATCACTTAAATAACCAAATTACATCTACAAAATTTACACATCTAATAAACATTAAGAATTCGTATTAAACGTGAAAACAAAACCTAATATTAAAATAAATTACCAGAGTCATGGTGTATGAAAGACATAATCCAAAGATTAATAATTAACAGGATTTTTATTTACAAAAATATTTACAAGTTTAAAAAGTATGTCACAAGATACGCATGTTTTAGTATAAAATAAAACCCATCATATTATAAACACATGTATAATAATCACTTATAACAGATAAAGTTAAAAAATGCTATAAAAAGTGATAGAAAATCTTTATTAAGATTGACGATCGTTTCGTTGCACAAACGGCAAAATTTTCAAAATCATTCAACGATAGAAAATATTTTCACATAATTTAAAAACAATAAACATAGTAAACAATGTCACGCGACATGATGCATAATGAAAAACATTGTAAACATAAAATTAATTTAAAAGATTAGATTAGCTATTGGTGAGCGTGGATTAATTTTCAAAACAATAACATGGTAAACAATGTCACGAGACAACATGTATAATGAAAAGCATTGCAAAATATAAAATAAAAATAAAATTATCTTGTCTATTTGCGAGTGTGGATTAATTTCTACTATTGTTACTAAAATTACATAGCATCTCTTTCCAAATTTTAGGTAATTCTATGGACACTGAATCATTGCAAATTTTCTTGTTGCGCAAAAATATCTCTATTGATTCTCGGATTATGGATGGTAAATAAAATCTTGATGTATATATTAACTTGCTATTTTTAAAATCGATCTGTAAAGGTTCCTCGCTGTATTATCTGGCCAAAGCTGTGGTTCTTCTGTTGTATTTGATGTCTGCTATATGTTCTTTGATTCTAGTTTTAAGTTTTCTAGTTGTCATACCTATATAAAAAATATAATTAATATAATTAAGAGCTTAAAGAATAACAAGAAAAGAAATTTCAATCCACAAAATTCCATGTTGTCAAAAATGTTGACGAAATATAAGAGGACAATAGAATTTATTGAAAGATAATGCAAACCTTGGTGATTATGCAAGAAAAAGAACTGTTGAGCTCTTTTCTTCTTTGAACATTAGCGACTCTTTTCTACAACTTTTTCCTGAAGAACGGAAGGATAATATCAATTATAAAAATAGTAGAAACCATGTAAAAGAACTAAGGGTGGTGAATGATACTACTGAGAGAGATATTCAGCTGATTCAAGTATTTGACAAACTTTTAACAAATAATAAGGGTCATAAGCAGTTTCTTTTGCAAGACCTTGAAGCAAATAGAAGTACCATTCCTACCGAGGACAACAACAACAAAAAAAAAATCAATTCTTAATATTTTTTCAAAAAAGTAAATATAAAAAATCGACAATATTAACTATTTTGATAGCCTTTACTAATATTGTAAATATATAAATAAAAGATATATTTAAATAATTTGGTTTTTACCTCAACCTTTATAAAATTCCTACAAATGCCCAAATAGCTTCAAAAGTCAAATGTTGACAGGCCATTGAGCATAGTCTTTTATTTGGAGTAGGATGTTGATACTTTGCCATAATAATAGTATGGGAAGATGTAAAGAAATGAGGGGGTGTCCTGGTCTGTACAAGAAAGTTTATTTTTTTCCATAGGTTTTTGAACCACCCTAGTGGGCACCCTGTATTTTTATCTTAAGTCATTGTTGTTAAATAACCAAATATCACTGTTTGAGTATTTTATTAGTGATGCATTAAAAAAACAGCAAAATCTGATTGAACTTCAACGACATAAATTTGTCCACCTAGGTTGTCCAAACGCCCCACTGTGAGACGTATGGGGGAAAGGGGAAATCATACCTGCTTAGATAAATAAAACCAGTTATTAATCGGCACACTTAACTAAATAAAGAAAGGCTCTTCTTGATTAAAAAAATACATTGAGACTTTTATATAAAAACAGAACTAAATTACACAAATAACATGTTTATTTGCAATATCCTACAAGAAACTCATAAAAAGAGAAGATTAAGAAAATAAAATAAAAATGTATTAAAATTAAAATAAACATTGATAAATTCTTCGTTGGTACGTACAGAATTTTGCACTATTTCTAAATTATAATGACTAATATCAAAGTACGCTTAATTGTTCATGTGCGAGATGATAAACATTAAGTTCATAGTACAGACAATATTAAAAGAAACCATTAACTCATGAAGAAGATGCTTATCCTAAATACTTGAGATAAACAAATAATAAATAAAGATAAGAAAACAACATATCTTTACGTCCTTCATTCATGTAAGATGCACATCCCCTGTTATGATTCACAGAGAACTCTATGGACACTTAAATTAAGTATATTTGTAAAGGGCGCGTCAGGTTTTCGAGAACATACGTTAACCTCTTTGGGCCCTGGGTCTCCAAACGGGGACCTCTGTTCTTTTCCTTATAAAAACTAAAATGTCCGATTTTCTTTTTACATTTTCACATCACTTCTGAATAGATGAATGATTTTGCGTTCAAAGCAAACGAATAAATGACAGCATCTAAGCTGATTCCCACATAAAATACATGTTATTTTCATCTGAGTTTGCAAAATGCCTAAAAATTCCCAAAAGACAGTCTGACTAAGAGAGAGAGAAATTTTCATAAGTATTTAACTTAAATCTTTTTCAATAAAAAATTGGTACTTTTCGGTTAGCCGGGCGCCAGTGTTGTATATACATATATATGTACATATATACACACATATGTGTTTATATATAAACATATATAGAAGCTATATATATTAGGGTGGAGCGAAATTTTTTTTTTCTTCAAATCAAAATTGGCCGGGGTGGGAAAGGTGCTCTATCAGATCCTCATTCTGAATATAAAATATTTTTGAAAAATATTAATATTAAATACTGCCCCAAGGTCATTGAATATTGAGAAAAAACGTAAAAGTGCTCGCCTGTGGAAAAAAAAATTCTTTTCCTAATCAAAATGGGGCGGTGTGGGAAAGTTGCTCTATCATAACCTCATTCTGAATAAAAAATATCTTTTAAAAATATTAATATTAAATACTGCCCCAAGGTCATTGAATATTGAGAAAAAACGTAAAAATTGTGCATTTTCCCATTTTTTTCCCTCAAATATTCAAATTATTTTATAAACTTAATTTAAAAGGATGATCATCGAATTATTATTAAAATTATTATATATTTATAGTAAAATTATGTAATATTTATATAAAATTCGCTATTATTATACTAATTCAACGACTATACTTTTTTTAAATATATGAAATTTGGGTAATGGTAATTGTTTTACATATTTTATTTAACCTGTGTAAGAAAATATAATTTGAAATTATTCTTAAAGAACTATAGTAATAAGGTAAAAATAATTTATTGTTTAATTTATAAGCAGTGAAGTTACCATTTTATAGTAGTCCATACTGTTTTTTGGTTTCAAAAACTGGCATTTTCTTCCGAGACTCCAGACATTTCAATGAATCCATGGTGTCTCAAAGGACCACAAACAGCAGAAGAAGCCTCCATAACAAGTCTCACACATCTTTCAGTGGCTTGATTGTGTCAAGGGAATAGTTTAATCTTAGGTAAGATGTCTTCATCTATTGCCTTTGGATTTAGGATACACTTTGTAAGAATGTTATGATCTAAGAACTTAGTTAATGGTGGTTATGTCACGGTCACTTCAGCCTAATCTATGAAATCGATATAGTCTTTGGTCTCTCAGGTCACTTGATCGTTTGTTTTCGTGAAACTTTTATTATTCTGCATAGCATTATTATTCTCATTCATACTATATAAGTGTGGCACTGCGCAGAATAATAAAATCTCGAAAGTCAAAAAATTCTTTACATACGTGATCTCAGGTGACTTGAACGTACCTAAAGAATGTCTTCACTTTCAAGATTTTATTATTATGCGTAGTGCCAACACATTTACATACTATGTAAGAGCTTTGGCACTACGCAGAACAATAAAATCTCGAAAGTCAAGAAATTCTTTACATACGGATAAATTTGGAAGCCAAAGTCTATATAGATTCTATAAATTGGGCTGAAGTGACCGTGATGCAACCACCCACTCACAAGTTTACATTCGACCACACATCTCCCCTCCGAACTTTCTCTATAAGGTTTACTTTAAGTTTTTTGGGTGGCTGAATCCAAATTTTTAACTTCCCCCCAAAATTCCCCCCCCCCTAAATAGTTGTTTTTAACTTAAATTCTTACAAATTGTATCCTAAATCCAAAGGCAATAGATGAAGACATCTTACCTAAGATTAAACTATTCCCTTGTCGCAATCAAGCCACTGAAAGATGTGTGAAACTTGTTACGGAGGCTTCTTCTGCTGTTTGTGGTCCTTTGAGACGCGTTGATTTCATTAAAACTTGTCTGGAGTCTCGGAAAAAAAGGCAGTTTTTAAAACCAAAAAACAGTATGGACTACTATAAAATGGTAACTTCGTTGCTTGTAAATTGCAATAGTAAATTATTTTTATCTTATTACTATAGTTCATTAAGAATAATTTCAAATTATATTTTTTTACACAGGTTAAGTAAAAAATATAAAACAATTACAATACCCAAATTTCATATATTAAAAAAAGTATAGTCGTTGAGTAAGCATAATAAAAGCGAATTTGATATAAATATTACATAATTTTACTATAAATTTATAATAAAAATAATGATAATTCGATGATCATCCTTTTAAATTAAATTAATAAAATAGTTCGTATATTTGAGGAAAAAAATGGGAAAATGCACAACTTTTATATTTTTTCTCAATATTCAATGACCTTGGGGCAGTATTTAATATTAATATTTTTCAAAGATATTTTTTATTCAGAATTAGGATGTGATAGAGCAACTTTATCACACCGCCTCATTTTGATTTGAAAAAAAAAAATATTTTCTATAGCCGAGCGCTTTTACGTTTTTTCTCAATATTCAATGACCTTGGGGCAGTATTTAATATTAATATTTTTCAAAGATATTTTATATTCAGAATGAGGATCTGATAGAGCAACTTTCCCACACCAGCCAATTTTGATTTGAAGAATTTTTTTTTCCCCATAGGCGAGCGCTCCACCCTAATATATATACTATATGTACATATATATACTATATATATGTGTGTGTGTACACTGTAAAAAAAAATCTGTAATGTTACTAAAGTTTTTCTAGGAAACTGGGATTCCTAGAACTTTTTATCTAACGGCAACAAGAAAACTCCCTGTAAGAGACGCTGTTACAGGATTTTTTCTTGTTGTCGTTGCATGAAAAGTTCTAGGCATCCCAGTCTCCTAGAAAAACTTTAGTAACTTTACAGATTTTGTTTACAGTGTAGAACATATATAGATATATGTATATGTACATATATATATAACACTGGTGCCCGGCTAATCGAAAAGTACCAAATTATTTTGCGGATTTGTAGATTATTCACTTGTGTAAATCTCTTAAATTTGTGATTGCGTTAACTTAGGTTAAAGGTTATTAAATTTATGTTTTAAAGAGGTTCGTAGTTTTAGATCAATATTTTTAACCTAAATTACTAAGCGCCTGAAGGATTAATTTCAGAAAAGATATTTTTCTGTCATTTACCATGTCATTTTGTTTGAAAAAAAACCAATGAATAAGCATTTGTATTATTATTTTAGCTGCAGAAGTGAAGAGGTTATAGGTGAAACATCACTCTGTATATCATACCGGGTGTCCCAAAAAGGACTGACTGATTTTAAAATTCAATAACTTCCAAACGGTGATAGATATTAAAAAATTCTTGCAGAAGGGTTAGGCATAAAGTCAAAAGTTTTATTACAGTGATTTTCGATTTTAGTTCGAATTACAAACAATAGATGGCGCTGTAAGCAATAGTCTCTAAATACAGGCTCGATTTTTGGTCCTTTCTGTTGTTCCATGCAGAAAAAGGAGATGGAAATGTATTATCCGGGCTACGAAGTACCAAAAATCGAGCCTGAATTTAGCCTCTATTGATAGCAGCGCCATCTATTGTTTGTAATTCGAACTAAAATCGAAAATCACTGTAAAAAAACTTTTGACTTTATGCATAACCCTCCTGCAAGAATTTTTTTTAATATCTGTCACCGTTTGGAAGTTATTGAATTTTAAAATCAGTCAGTCCTTTTTGGGACACCCGGTAGTTACAAATCTTTTTCTGTTGCATTTAAACATGTTAGAACCTAGACTAACTGAAGAAAAAAGAAGCGTGCAGTCATTGGCTCATTGGTTGAAGAACATTTCGATTTAGAGATTGCCACATTCTTGAAACTCGTCATTCGTCTTTAATGTAAGAAACGAACTGAAAGCGGCTAAATTTCATGTGACAAACGTTTCATGCAGGAAATGACCTTGTCAACAATATGAAATCATCAAGTTACCGGAATTGCTCAATCAAATCGATAAAATTCCTACAAAGTCGATGAGGCCACTCGCAAGAGAGATGCAGGTTGATGAGTTTAGACGTTCTCAAACTTTTATGTTTAATTCGTGAGAACCTTCGTTAGAGGTCGTACGTGATGCAAAGAGTACAGTTCATGCCCACAGAACAAAGGATAATAGCCAGACTAGACAAGCGCCTTCTTAACAAGCTGAAATATCAAAAGGAGCCAGGAATGTTCTTGTTTCTTTCCAATGAGAAAATCATTGCTCAGGCAAAGTAAACCGAAAAAAGAGCAGTGAAGGTGTAAAATCCCCGAAAAGTTGCTCACAAACATTCTCAGAACATTTCCGGCCTCATTGATGATTCGGGGGTGGGGAGTCCCGAGAAGCGAAAACGATCGGATGCTTCCACATTTCTTTCTTCAAGGCGCCTGAGTCCACGTCGTTGATTATAACAAAGTGTTAAAGCACTATAATACTTTTGTAGCACGTGGGAGGCTGTACTTTTTTTAACAAGACTCTGCACTATCCCATACGTCCATAAAACCCAAAAAATGGATAGACAAAGCATTAATGACGATGTCATTCTCAAATTATCACTCACAGCTACAAACATATTAACGAAATGGCCTATTGGGTATGTTGTGTAGTTGAGAGGGACTCAAGTAGTCATACACACAACAATGTTGCGGCTCTCATGATAGATGTTTTGTATGAAGTGACAAATGTTCCTAACACTCATCTGATTATTATCTACAGCAATTTTTGACACGCTGTACAGGTGGTTATTTAGGCTGTCAATGGTTTTAATGAATTGTATTATCCAGTGTGTATGTGCTCACCAGTACAGAACGTTAAACCTTTTAAAAAATGCTATATCTCCTGTGTACATTCCTGTTTCAAAGCAGCTGTTGATTTGTTCTCAAATACCTGATGCAGATTTGTATAGTTCATAGAAGATAACTCGATAATACATAACATAACTTTGAAGGGAGAGAACATCTCCAAAAGTTTAATAAGTGATGACGATGGAGTTCTATCGGTAATTGAGCAATACCTGTATTTAAGGGGGCTGGTCACACAGCTTCGGAATTCTCTTCCGTAATGTTAATTCCGTGGAATTTTGATGCATTCGTATATTTAAAATATCTCCTCGGGATATTCATATTTTTAACCTCTTTATTCTGTGTACTCTTCTTAAAGGATGTCTCTTTTTTTCTTAGTTTTAAAAATATTTCTAAAATCTATGCTGAATTTAATATTTTATATGTTAAAAGCGGGAGAACTGTGAGTAAGATTTTAACGCTTCATACAAAATTAAGTCTGGACTTTAGAAAAATTTTGAGAACTAAGAAAAAAAGACACATCTTTTAGGAAGTGTAAAAAAAAAATAGAAGTTAAAAATATTAATTTCTAGTGGAGATACTTTAAATATACGAATGCATCAAATGCCCATAGACATTACATTAGTGAGGGGATATCGGAAGCTGTGTGACCAGCCCCCTTAACTTAAATGATCAGAGTACATTTTTTATACAATATTCGCTGAACTTTACCCGAATCAGAACTAATTTCTACAGCTTCTAAAAACTTATAAGATAATATAAGAATCTAAAATAAACACAATGCTCTTATTCCGAATGTAACAAAATGGTCATACTTCGATCCATACGAAAATAGAAATCAAAATCCTATTTAGACAACGTTCGATACCAGAGTATAAAATCAGAAGTGTTTATAAAATTCACTCCGGAGCGATCGTCCTAGTCATCACTGTAATAGAACTACCAATATTAACTTAAAAGATATATTTAATTATGTACGGTCCAAAAGCGACCAAGTTATGATGATTATATAAGACCCTCTTTGTGATCTAACTTGAATAACTAAATTATTTGAATTAGTTAACGTTCATCAAAAAGAATTCACAGACTTATAAGCTGAACATACAGTGGTGGCCAAAATTGTAGACACTTTTAGGTAGCTTTCATTACAAAAAGTAAATAGCTACCTATTGCACTCGTTCGAATGAAAACACTTCGGGAAATTTTGCTACATTTTCGAAGATCATGACCCGTCCAGATACCAAAACCACCTTCCGTTGAAATACTAATTTATATATATATACATATACATACATATACATACATATATATATATATATATATATATATATATATATATATATATATATATATATATATATGTATATATATATATATATTTGTATCTGAATTTTGTCATGCTGTAACTCTCGAATTTTTTAACAGATTTGGATGAAAATTTTCATTTTTCATCCGCCATCTTGTTTCACAATGGCGGCCATTTCAATTTTGTGGACACTTTTGGAAATTTTCAGGTTTCCTAACTTTCTCTTTAAAATGACCTATGTTGTTAACTTACACTGTGTGACTCTTTAAAATACCTTTTAATGATTCTAACATTCTGTTTAAAATGATACATAAGAGTTTGCATTTTTTGAAACGTAACATTTTATATAAGCATACAATGTTGGATAACATAAAAAAAAATTCAAAATTCAAATGGTCGCCATTTTGAAACAAGATGGCGCATGAAGCTGGCCAACGAACTCGTTCGAGACATTAGTATGTACTATGTATATAAAAAATTTAATCCAAATCGGCTCAAAAATTTTGGAGTTACAGCATGACAAAATTAAGATATAAATATGTAAATACATTTATGGATATATACATATATATATATATATATATATATATAAGTCTGCATTTCAGCGGAGGGTGGTTTTGGTACCTGGTGGTCAAGATCGTCGACAGTATAGCAAAATTACCCGATGTGTTTGCCTTCAAACGGCTGCAATAGGTGGCTTTTTACTTTTTGTAATGAAAGCTACCTAAATGTGTCCACAATTTTGGCCATCACTGTATATTCAAGAAATCAATGTTTTTCAATTCTTTAGAAATCACATGGAACATTTTTAAATAGGAATTTTTATCATGCATTATTTTCTTTAAAGAAAATATTTTACGTAAAAAAATACATATATATATTATTTTAAAACATGCTGTAAAGCAAAATAAATAGTAAATCTAAACATTAAAGACAAAAATAACGGGTAATAAGATTTTTTTTTAGGATCTGCATTACATATTCTTGTTAAAAACGTTCAAGAGAAAAAATTTAACTTTATCAAATCAAAAAGTAATACATCAGTTTATCATAATAAAATCAATAAAACAATAAGAATATATATAATTATATTCAGTGATTCAGAAAGCATAATAAACCATTTTCAAAGTATTCTATTACAACGAATTTATATAAATCTAATATACCTATTATGTCTCATAAGTCTAATGTATATATAAATCTACAAATTCATATATTTGTAAATCTAAAAATTTAACACAATATATATTTTTGGTAATTAGAATGAAATTATTTATAATAGATATTTTATATAAATCATTGTAGAACGTTTAATTTTAAAGTAATTATTTTGTGGCTAGTGGAATTTGAACACTTTAACACTGTAAGCCGTCAACTTCATAATGATAATAGATTCTTTGTTTTACTTTATGGCAACAACTAAAGTTCTGTGAGTGAATAGTTTTACTCAAGTAATTATAAACACATTAGAAAGATTGAGTAGCAAAGCACCTTTTTACACACAATCTCTTTCTTAAGTTTCCGAAAACTTTCTCAACTAAGAGCATGTTGAATGTTCTTTTCCTTTTAATTTTCTTTTTTCTTTGAAACTGTGTGTAAAAAGTTAAGTGAGGATTAATTTCGCTTTTCAGGTCAGTTTTATTAAGATACCTGATTTCACTGCATATAATGCGAAATATTTTATGACTCGATATGTTTCGCTGTGCGGATTTTTAAAAATACATACATAGTTGTTCCGCGTCAAGTACGACGCACAGTGTGACGTTTCGACGATCTAGGTGGACAAAAATATTTTGTTGAAGTTTAATTAGTTTTTGCGGATTTTTCGAATGTATCCCTAATAAAATGCTCAAATAGCGAGAAATATTTGGTTTATTTAACAATAATGTTTCAAAATAAAAATATAATTAATTACAAAGAATGCGTTAAACATACTTATTTTAATATTAAGTAAAAAAACAATTAAATTCACGCACGTAAGTTGACATTCATTTATTATTTTATTTTTGTCTATTCACAATTGCTCTAGAAATTTGTGTAGTCATCCTGAAAAATAAAATTGTTTAAATAAAATCATATTAAAAAAATAATGTTGTGTGTGGCCCTGTAAAACATGTAAATGCTACCTAAATTATTTTCGCTTGAAAAAATGCTGTTGTGGGAATAAATAACCTATATAAATTTCAATCAATTTGAAATAAAATTTATGAATAAAGACTGTAATGTATCCGAATATTTTATGTGTCCCTGTAAAAGAAATACAACTGCTACGCACTTTGTTTTCAATTTAAAAAATACTGTTGTGTATCTCAATAACCTATCGTAATTTTGTTGAAATTTAACTAAAATGTCTTCTTTTTTAGCAACAATCTTTCCGCGATCTTTTGTGAGGTTCTGTAAAAAATCCATAATTTCAACGTTCATCAAATTATAATTTAATAGAGTGGTCATCGGAAAAAACTTATATAGGCAAAGTTTCAGCTCAATCAGATAATTGAAAGTGGTTTAAAAATTGTTTTGCAAGATTTGAACTAATCTTTTATGTGGCCATGTAAAAAAAGCATAACTGCTACGTTCCATAAATTATAATAATATTACATTGTCATTCATACATATCCTGAGGAAAGTTTCAGCTCAATCGGATTATTGAAATTGGTTTAAAATTAACTTGCAAGTTTTAATCTAAATTTTTGTGGAGCCCTGTATATTCTAAACAAATGTCTACGGTCTTGAAATTAAAATAATATTGCATATTGTTTCAAATTACACATGTATTCATGTTTTCGGGTAAATCCGATAATTAAAAGTGGTTTAAATTTGACTTGCAAGATTTGAATTAAACATGCATGCATGCACTGCAAGTTAATATGGTGCTTGTTTATTGATAAAAACTTAATGATTTGTAAACATTTGCAGGAGTTCTTTTAAGTTTCCAATACTTTAGGAATGGCACTTTGATTTTTAAAAAAACGCTTATTACTGAATAATAATATATTAAAAATCAAAATGAAATTTGTAAACAATATCAAGGATCATCCAGAATCGCAACATTAGAAAAAAGCGACTAAGCGGGTTCGGTGTCTCTTATTTCCAAACAAAAATGGGTTAAATCTGACCTTGACAAACCTGCAACATAATGTTCATCGAACTCGTGCTTTCAAATAAAACAGAATAGTCACAACGTTCTTTCAAACTTAGAGGAAGGTGGAACAACTTTTGAAAATCCTTCAAACAACTGCGCAATTATCTTCTTCAGGTCACAATTAATCGATATCTCGGATTTTTACGAGAAAACTCGTACGGATCACGGAAATATAGACATTGAGCTATCAGTATAAGCGGTTTTGTGCAATTCCGTGACAATCAGAAAAATGAATTTTTTCCACCTAGATTATGAAAACATCCCACTGTGCGACGGATCAAAAAATATTTAAAAATAACTAATCCCCCACAACCCTCATATTGCTTACTGATTTTTTTTTTTTTCAAAATATCAAGTATGAGGGGTATCGAAAAGATTTTAATTATAATTTTAAAATATAGAGGCAGTGCAGTACATTATTTTATATTTCAGGCTTCTTTGCATAGTAACCATCTAAAGTAATTAATTTTTGCTCAAGTCTTTAAATTGTTCAGAAATCCATTGTTTTACTACGTGAATGATATTATGTGTGTTATGATATCGCCGGATATGAAGTAGACTTTTTATTCTCAGGTAATAAAAAAAGGTCGCTGGGCGTAATATGTAGAAAATACGGCACCAAACTTTCGTATCAACAAAGATTTTCGTCATCAGCCTCAGATTGTGAGAAACGGACAGATGTATAATCAACTTTTGATAATTAAAAATCTTTAATTTACTTAAAATGAAATCAATAAAGTATCATTTTCAGAGTATTCTATTACAACGAATTTCCGTAGATATACCTATTATGCCTAATAAGTTTAATGTATGTCTAATGTATGTAATATGGTAGGTTAATTATTAATGCGAGGAGTAATTATGTATGCATTAAAATCTCAGAACATGATATAATTGCTTACCATAAAACTTCTTTTATTGAAAACCACACATGTCTAAGCTTTCTTTTTATTGTTTAATATTTCTTTAAATATAAATTCAGATATCTAACAGTTATTACTTCAGTGATGTGTTATTATTTTATACATTAGCCTCTATTGTAAAAAAGTAAATAAACCCATTTTTACTCTTTAATTATAAATAAAATGAAATTTCGCTTAAATATAATTTGTACAATTAGTATAAGTAGTATATGCAATTAGTATTATGTACAATTTATAAACAGCACAATTATGATAAATATTTTTTAGAGAAAAGATATACACATGAGCTTTTATTAATGTATATTTTAATATATTTGTAGTTCATTAATATATTGTAGTAGTAAAAGCTTTAAATTATAAATAATCTAAGTCCACCAAAACACTTCTACGTGGACATTTTGTTATAGATCAGAAAATCACGAATTTAGGTCTATTCTTTTTAATTAAACTTATAAAAATAGCAAAACGAAAAGCTCTAATTAATATATCTCCTTATTAGTAGGAATAAATATAATTATTATAGAAAAGTTACTTATCTTGAATTTCTAAACAGATGCGAACATGCACAAATCCTTTTATAAGCATCTGTTATTTCAATTTGTTAAAATGCTTAATTTTGCTAAAATATTAGCAGAAACAAAATGTAAAAAATACGGAACTTCAGCTTACATTTTTTTGTTATATTTTATGCTTTAAGAACAATACAATTCTGCAATAATAATAATTAAAGAAATTCCTCCTCATCAATGTATTTAAGAAAACATTTTATTTTGTTAAATTATGAATTGTTATTAGCCTCATTATTTTTGTAAATTCTTCAATGAAAAGTTAAAATTTCGCCATTTAAGACAATAAAATTCTGTGAAACGTTTAATTAAAACTTTTTGAAAACTCTAACAAAATGAAATGTGCTGTATTTACATATGAAACATTGACATGGAGATAAAAGATATGTACGAAAAACATGAAAATAATACATAGAGCATCGACTTTGAAAATTTTTATATGAATTAGAAATTAGACTGATTCGTGAATTTTCCATTGTCTGTAAGAAACAATGTATTTGCAAAATCTTATCGAACAAATCCAATAAACCCAATTATGAAGTATTTGTATATTTTCTTCTTCGTCAATTCTTATTCTTATATTAAAATAACAAATACTTTTAGTATTAAAAAATAAAAACTTGGTAAAACGTTTAGACATTGCAATATTTTTAATATATATTTTAAAAAACATAGAAATATAAAAATTGCAACAAATGAACAACTGCACTTTTATTTAACCATATTAATTAAATTATTCCCAGACTGTCAATGTAAGGTAACCCGGGGTGAGATGCCGTGTTGGACAAGATACCTTGTCGCGTGGTTTTCATGTACGCAGACGCTGTTGAGAAACGGTGCTCTGTTGTAAGGAAGAGTGTTCCCTACTCATACTTTAATTTTAGTTTGCGCTCGTTTAAAAAAAAAATAATAATAATAAGTGGTACTATTTTAACGCCATTTCAGCTTAACACTTCTGATAAATGTCCAAAATCTTTTATGTCAATTCTTTATTTGCCTATATAAGTCATAGTTTAATAATCAGAGAAATTGGTGTTTTCAGAGATTACTGTATCTGACCTTCCTTCACAGAATAAATGCTGTAAGACTCTCGCTTCTTCATGTCAGTGGAGGGCTGACGTCTTTTCCAATACTTTGGAGTTAGTCGACAAAAATTTTTTGGAGTATGATGTGTTTATTTTTTGTCGGGGTAAGGTGCGTGTTATTTTCCGTTGCTGTCAAACGCCTGGTTTTTCTTCATTGTTTTAAATTTAATCTTTGTTTTTAACTAATATGTCAAAGATTTCAATAGGATTATTTAAATCAGATATTTAATCGTGATTTTAATCTACTGATTTAAAAAAATCATTTGTTAAAATCATGAATTTTCCGAATGTTTAAAATGATATAAAGAAATATTAATATCTAAGATGAACATAATTTGGAAATTTTCTGTATGTATTTTACATTATAAATATTTCTTTAATAACTATTAATTTTAATCATTGTTAAAAATTTAATGTTAAATACAGTTATAAATAATTTAAATAAATGTAAATATCGGTAGTATTATATCATATAGTTTTAGATAACTAGGGGTCTCTGACTCACTGTCCCCTAGGAGTATTGCTCGCCAATCTCCATCCAGACATTTCAAGCTGTACAGCATGCTATTTTGATCTGCTTCAAGAATAATTCGGAAGATAAAATCGTAATTAAACAACTAGTGGCGATATCTTGCAAAGGAGTTTCTATTCATTTTCCTTTGTCTAAGGGATTGTAAGGCCGAATGAATTGCTGTCGTGACAGCTAACAGCTGTTTTTGTGATTTATTAAACAAGATCAACCAAACAATTACAAATTTGTTTGTATAAATTGCTAAGTAAATAATTTCATAAATACGCTACGGAAATTTAGTTTAACTAGGACATTTTAAATGTGTTGTTTTAAATATGACGTAATTTTCTCGAAAGATTCATTTCTCATTTTAATATTATGCATATAAAAGTAATTTTTTAGGCATATAAAAGCCAAAACAAAGTGGCGTGATGTTAGCAACTGCGAATTTCCTGGAATCTTAAGCATTTAAAAAAGGGAATTAGTTAAGAAAAAGTCAAGGGCTAGAAAGCGACAATCTTCCACAAACGATAATATGGACATTCATTAAAATCCCTACCAAGATGAGGAAGATAAGGATTTTTTAAAAAGTGAATGAGTCTGGGTGTTCAGAGTTTCTAGCAGACGGCAATAAATCCTCGGAAATATATGATTGGATCAAGTGCATTCAGTGAAATTGTTAATTACCTCAAAGTTCTTAAACAAATGTGCAATTTGTGTCAGATTTAAGATATTGCTGGAAGAATAAAGGGATATATGGAAAAAACATTAACAGAAAAGTTTGACTCTAAAGCATTTTACCGTGTTTACCATAAAGACGTTACAGTATTTAAACTTGTTATAGTGTTTTAAATAAAATGCATACTTAAAGCCATAATTCTTTTAAATGTTAAGTTGAACATAACTTTTTTTTTCAAATATTAGTTTTGTTTTAATTAAATAGCCAACGTTTGCTACATACATATATATATTTTTTAATATCCTAATGCTAAGTAAGTTAACAACGTTAGTATGTCTAAAACATTAACGTTACTTTTATTCGTCCTATTAAGTTTTATGCTGCTATGTTTATTATTAAATGACCAACGTTGGCTACATTCATATATTTTTTAATACCTAATGTTAAGTAAGATAGCAACTTTAGTATCCTTATCCTTCTATATATAAAAAAAAGTTTTGATTTGGAAATGGACCAATGAAAATCTGCGTAGATCATCCGGGTATACTCCTACTAGATCGGCATCCATATTTTTTATGACCGGGGGTCTTTCTTCGTTAATATTAAGAAAACTGTTTCATACAAAAATATGAAAATCAGTGGTATTATAGAGACATGTTTGATAAACACGCTGATGCAGACAGTTTTTAAATCGAATAATTATTTTAAGAGATATTAAATGTTAAAGATGGTCAAAATCGTTCCATTAAAAAAGTTTTATAGGAGAAAAACTATACATAGGAATTTAGACATTTTTAGATCATTTTATACATTGGAAGTTCCTGATGTGCAGACTGCAATTATCTTTTTAATTTGACTCATTTTTTGAGGATTTATTTCCATTTTAAATTCAAATTTTCAGCATTTCGAGAGATATTTTTTACACATTTTAGAAAAGGCAATTATTTTAAACTGTTGCCAATTTTAAAAACAGCGTAAAGAATAACATTTCCTTCAAATAAAAAAATTATTTGCACGTGGCTATTATAAACAGAAAAAAACATTCAAATTTGAATTCAGTGATTACGTGTTAAAAATCGAGAAAATATTGAAAATTACATCATACAAACTACAGTTACACGTGAACTTTAAAAGGGAAATAAAATTTTTATATACTAAATTCATTATTATGCGTTAAAAGCCACAAATGAAGGAAATTACGTCATATTTAAAAAGGCCAAATAAATAAAAGTTGGCAAAACACTTTAAATTAAAAAATATATTTGCGCGAGACATTTATTTCCTATTTTGAGATAATCTTTCCAACTATTATCGTGAATTCTAGGACAGTGCAAATAATATTTCCTTTCTCACAACAAAAGTATTTTCATGTGAATATTAAAAAGAGAAAAGAAACTTTTTTGAAAATTACGTCAGATTTAAAACGATACATTTAAAAGAACTTTCTCATAGCGTTGTTAAAAAATACCGAGAGACAAAGACTCTGTGTACTTAATTCATTTTACATTAGCTTACTTTCAAATTTTTAACTAATTTTTAACACTTTCCAACAAAGTTGAAAAGTGTTTTTGATTTCGGTTTGTCTGTTCGAGCTCTAACTCTCGTAAATATACTCAGATCGCACTGAAACTTTTGGTTATTGACGTTTAGCCTAGCACGAACCCTATTTCAACTGAAGTTTGTAGCATGTTTAGTTCATTTACAGGGACAGTGAAAAGTATTCCGTTACATTACGGCCAACGGGAAAAAATAATTTCAAATTAATTTTAAAGATGCTACACACTTTCAAACATAATAAAAAATATATGCATTTACGAAGTGCACTAAAATATGCAGAATATTCTGTAGCGTATGCGGTGCAAAGAATAGTAACTATTCATTTACAGGGCTACAAAAAAGAATTCCATTGCAAATGGTATAGGGGGAAATTGTTTGCGGCGTATTTTAATTATACAAATTCTTATATAATAAAATTGATATACGTCGGTGACGCTTACTTAAGTTATTTCATGCATAATACGAAGTGCATAGCATTTACAAGAACATACAAAACATTTCAGACAAGTATTTTCTATCCGAAGTACTGTATATTATCGGCGATGGCAGGTAATGCATTTTTAATTATGATATGCGCTTTTAAGTTTCACTATATTTATGCATACTATATGGTGTGTGTAAATGTTATAGTTGATATACAGGGCTACGCAAAATAATTCGTAAAGGTTACTGAGTATGACAGTAAATTGCTGAAAGGTGGGCTTAAAATGTGTTATGCTGAACTGCATGTAGTTTTCTATGAAATGTTTGGAGAATATAGGTAAAATGATATACAGGGCCACGCAAAGAATTGGATACATGGCCGCCTATAGATGATAAATTCTGGAAATGCAATTTCAGTAGTTTTAAGAGTGATTTAGTTTGAATTAAAGTTTAGCTAAATAGTGGCGTGTAATAAAGGTACTAGGTAAACAACAGGGCTGAACAAAAGTATTCAAGTATGTTTCCATCTATTAGTATAAATTGCTGAAAGAGAAATTTCAACCCGTTATGTGTTTTCTTGCTAAACTAAATTTTCTATTATATAGGACATATATCAGCCTACAGATCAAATACAGGGCTGTTCGGAAGAATTAGAATAAATATTTGGCTATGGATGGTAACTGCTGAAATCAGTTTTTTAAATGTTTAGTTAATTATCTTATTTACCTTATTTCCCTAAATAACGAAGTTTTGTTAAAGCTTTCAGGGAGTGTTGGAAAGTGTTTCATAATCTATGCCGTACGCATGATTTTTCTTTCTTCTTTTTAATCAAAGACGAAAACAGCCATTGTATCTCTTAGCAGTGGCTGATTTCGTCTTAAAAATCTCCAATCAAAGGAAAATGTATGAAACGCTGTTTACAGGGAGACCGTCACTGTCTCTCTGGGGTGTCTGAACGGGGGTTGGCGAGCGTAGCTCGTAGGGGGCAGAGCCCCCTAGTATATATAAAAAAAGTTTCGATTTGGAAATGGACCAATGAAAATCTGCGTAGATATTCCCGGCATATCATCATCCAATTTCAATGCTTAAGCATGGTTTTTCTTCGTTGATATTATAAAAAACTGCTGCATACGAAAATATGAAAATAGGTAGTATTATAGAGAAATGTTTGATAAACACGCTGATTCAGACAGTTTTCAAATCAAAAAAATATTTTAAGAGATATTTGATGCCAAAGTTGGACAAAATAACCCCATTTAAAAAGTTTTATAGGAGCAAAAACTGTAAATAGGAATTTAATCATTTTATATCATTTTATGCGTCAGAGTTATCCGGTATGCAGACTGCATTTAGTTTTTTAATTTGACTCATTTTTTGAGGTTTTATTTCTTTTTAAATTCAAATTTTCAGCATTTCGAGAGATATTTTTTACATATTTTAGAAAATTTTATTAATTTAAATTGTTGCCAACTGTATAAACAGCGCAAACAATAATGTTTGCTTCAAATTAAAAAAATTATTTTACACGCGACTATTATAAACAGAAAATATAAAAAGCAGGAACTCATTGAATATTACGTCATAAAAACTATATTTACACGTGAATTTTAAAAGAGGAAGAATATTGTAAAATAATAAATTCATTAACATGCGTTAGATGTCTTAAACAGAATTTACGTCACATTTACGTCACATTACACTTATTACGTAAAATGAACAAAAAATAATATTGCAAAACAGTTTAAATTTAAAAATTGCGCGAGACATTTATTTGATATTTTAAGATGACCATAATATTTCATTTCTAACAAAAGTATTTTTACGTGAATCTCTCTATTCTATAAAAAAGTAACTACCGCTGTCGCCGAATTTTTTGTGACCGGAGATCTTTCTTCGTTAATATTAAGAAAAATAATGCATTCAAAAATATGAAAATCGGTAGTATTATATAGAAATGTTTGATAAATACGCTGATGCAGACAGTTTTCAAATCGAAGAATTATTTTAAGAGATATATAATGCTAAATTTGGACAAAATCGTTCCACTAAAACAGTTTTATAGGAGCAAAAACTATTCTTGGGAATTTATTCATTTTTAGATAATTTTATACGTTTGAAGTTCCGGGTGTGCAGACTGCATTTCTTTTTTTTAATTTGACTCATTTTTTGAGGTTTTATTTCTATTTTAAATTCAAATTTTCAGCATTTCTAGAGATATTTTTTACATAATTTAGAAATTAATTAGAGAAATTTATTTAAACTATTGCCAACTGTTTAAACAGCGCAAACAATAATGTGTGCTTCAAATAAAAAAATATATTTATACGTATAAATAACTTAAAAATTTATTTACACTTGACTATTATAAACAGGAAAAAACATTTGGAGTTAGACTTAAATAATCATGTATAAAAAGCAGGATCTTATTAAAAATTACGTCATAAAAACTATATTTTACACGTGAATTTTAAGAGAGAAAGGAAATTGTAAAACAATAAATTCATTAACATGCGTTAGAAGTCTTAAATAGGAGAAATTGCGTCATATTTACGTCACATTGCAGTTATTACATAAAATGAACACAAAATAATATTGGAAAACAGTTTAAATTTAGAAATTGCGCTAGACATTTATTTGATATTTTGAGAGGATACTTTTTAACTATTTTTGTTAGGAAAGCGCAAATAATATTTCATTTCTAACAAAAGTATTTTCACGTGAATATTAAAAAGAGAAAGAATAGTGTGGTCAAAATTACGTCAGATTAAAAACGATTAATTTAAAATGTCTTATTTAAAAGAACTTTCTTTTCGCTTTGTTAAAAAATACCGGGAGACAAAGACTCTGTTTACATAATTCCTTTGATATTAGCTTATTTTGAAATGTTTAACTTATTTTACATAATCAAAGACGAAAACAGCGATTGTATCTTTGGTACTACTTAGTTATCCCGTTGACCAAAAATCTATCATTCGCCAAACTATAAGATTAAATGGCAATAATGTTGATCGTAAATGTCACATTAACTTGACTTTAAGCAAGTTACACGTGTCTACGTCATCAAGTTATTTTTATTTCGACGTTTTATTTATATTTTTATTAATGTTGCACTAATTTATTTGTTCTTTCGTTATTTAAAATAAAAATTATGTCAATTTGTATAATTTGGCGATTTACATAATTTGGCGAAATTGATCGACGGGATAATCAAGTAGTACCGCAACGGATTTGGCCTTAAAATTCCACAATCAAAGAGAAATAAATAGAAATCCGTTTATAGGGAGATCGCCACTGTTTTTTAAATAATAATTCAATCTTCCGAAATCTTTTTAAAGCCGATCAAATTAGTGTACTTTTGGAGTCTTCGGTGTCTGAACGGGGGTTGACGAGCGTAGCTCGTAGGGGGCAGAGCCTCCTAGTATTAAAAAGAGAAAGAAACATTTGATGAAAATTACGTCAGATTATAATCGTCAGATTCATATTATAATTCAATCTTTCGAAATCTTTTTAAAGCCGATCAAATTAGCGTGCTTTTAGAGTCTGTGGTGTCTGAACGTGGGCTGACGAGCGTAGCTCGTAAAATAAATAGAAAATAGCTCGAAAAATAAACAGAAAATAGCTCAAAATAAATGTAAATCCGTTTATAGGGCGATCGCCACTCTTTTTTAAATTATAATTCAATCTTCCGAAATCTTTTTAAAGCCGATCAAATTAGCGTACTTTTAGAGTCTGCGGTGTCTGAACGGAGGTTGACGAGCGTAGCTCGTAGGGAGCAGAACCCCCTAGTATTAAAAAGATAAAGAAAATTTTGATGAAAATTACATCAGATTATAATCGTCAGATTCATATTATAATTCAATCTTCCGAAATCTTTTTAAAGCCGATCAAATTAGCGTGCTTTTAGAGTCTGTGGTGTCTGAACGGGGGTTGACGAGCGTAGCTCGTAAAATAAATAGAAAATAGCTCGTCAAATAAATAGAAAATAACTCGAAATAAATAGAAATCTGTTTATAGGGCGATCGCCACTGTTTTTAAATTATAATTCAATCTTCCGAAATCTTTTTTAAAGCCGATCAAATTAGCATACTTTTAGAGTCTGTGGTGTCTGAACGGTGGACGAGCATAGCTCGTAGGGGGCAGACCCCCATAGTGTATGAAATATTAAAGTTACTTTTATTCAACCCATTAAGTTTTATGCTGCTTCATAAAAATTATTGTTTACATTGGAACTCCAGAAGGCATCTTACCCGTAGATAGTTGGTCATCTTACCGCAAGCTTGGGGTAAGATACTGAAAAGCAAGCGTTTACAAAAACAAAATTTTCAATTCTTTCTATAATATCTGTAAAATGAAACAACAAATAAAAACATCAGGCGATTTTTAAAACAATTATTTCAAAAACTAAGGCATCTTCACCCAATCTACCCTATATAAAACGCTGAGACACGGCACATGCAGGCGAAAAGTGATTATTCATCTTTCCGATGGCAATGAGTGGTTTATTTAGAAAATCAAGCCTTCTAAATCTAACTTTAGTCGGCTTCGTTATTTGTTGCGACATTTCTTGAAAAAAAATGAATTTATTCTGATTATAATATTTTGATATGAGGATTTGTTGATGATGTTACGTTAAATTTTGTTGATGTGACATTTCATTAATTGATCGGAGGTGGGTGACCCATTAAAGCATAAAAATCGCTAACTTTTCGGTAATCTTTTGTTAAATTTTTATTTCGTGAAAATGAGCTTACAGTTTGAGCTTACAGCATGAGTTTGCGTTTTACACAGAAGACCACTGCGGGCCGCTGAAACTGTAGAAGAAATGATGCAGAAGAAATGAAGCTGATAGGCTGAATTAAACGAGCCACAGAGCATTTATGCCAACGGCAAAATAAACTTATCCAGCGAAGGCAAAACTATGTAATTCGTAATTTTATGTGGACATTCTGGACCAAAGCTGCGGAAACATGCTGGGGTGTGAGATCTTTAGCGAAGATCCTCCGCACGAGATCATCTGGTGTTTTAAATAAGTCCATAAGTTACTTCGTTTTATTCCGTTTAGGTATGCAAATTAATAAACAATCAGAGAAATGTTCATATTTCTTAAAGAAAATTCTAAAATATAAATAACTTTGATTTAGTTATGGAAATAATGAAGAATATATTTTGTGTTATAAAAAATACATTTGACAATTTCCATGCAAAGAAAATTCATTTTAAGATTTTAGTTGTGGAATTTTTCATTAGTGCGCTTCCAGAGTAAAACATACTTGCAAAGTGAAACTTTTTATGAAAACATAAAATTGATGTAGCAGAAGGTTATGCAGAAGATTTATTAAAAAAACATAAACTTTCATTTTAAATTTTGTTACCATGTTTCCTGCCAGGGGGAGCTATAACTGTAAAAGAAAATTGCGCTGAATCTGTGCTACCTTTTTTACATTATGTACTATTGATTTTTGTCTAAAAGCCATCACAGAGTAATACATAAAAAACCTTTTTTATTTAAATTTGGTTAACAATGTTCTTGCTAAAGGGCGTTATCAGCATAAAAGAAAGTTTATTTAAATTTGTCTTGGATAATGTTAACTTTTTGTAAGTTTGCTACAAACATAAAGAAATCCTTTTTAAATTTTGGTTTTGGAATTTCTTTCCATGGTCGATACAGGTGTTAAAAAAAAGAAACGTATTATGAGAAACTTTTCATGAAAAGAAATAATTGACGTGTTTGAAGCTTATTCTGCTTATTTAGTAGGGTGGGGCGAAAAAAATTATTTTTTTATAATCAATTATTAATAGTGCGGAAAACTTGCGCATTAGCATTCTAATAACGGGAAAAATAATATAAAAAAATATAAATTGGTTTTGAAATCGCGCAAGAGCCTTAAAGTTTAGGACAAAAAGAAAAAATATGCAAATTTTAAAAACTTATAAAAAAGTTTTAATCGTTTATTTTATTTCTAATGGTATAATAACTACTCTTTGTAATTACCTAAATGTGTGAAAAATACTTATGTACACATTGCCGTTCATTTGAATTCCTGCAAAAAGCATTAAAATACCTTTTTTTTTAGCAAAAGTTGCTTCTTTTCACAAATTCGCAAGCGGACATAAAAATAAAAAAGTACACCATTAAACAACCGTTTTAAAGGTTTTACGAACCTACTGCTGTTACTTTTTCACCTGTTGCCGAGTTAGTTGCAACTCAATTAGTTAATATTTATAAAAAAGCCTCAATTCCAATAGTCACACACACTAGTGTTGTGCACATGATCACCTCCTACTATTATTCTTATATTGCGTTATAAAAAAATCATACAACCGAGATCATGATAAAAAAATTTATAAGGGAAGGTTAGATGAGTTTTTAACCAACGCTAAGAAGAAACTTTTCGATATTGCAGCTTGTAAATGCACTATGATATTTTCTTGTACATGTGGGAATAAACCAATCGACAGTAACCCTGTCCAGTTGTTGTAAAATCCAATTGTGAGAAAGCTAAAAAAAAAAAAAAAAAATCTTTACATTAGATTGGGTTTTATGCACGATCAGCGAACAATCAGGATGCTGTTTATTGGTAATTTATATAGAAAGGAGACAATGTGATTAAAAGAGAAGAAAGAAGAGAGCAACTTTCGATGCAGCAATCTATTACTTCTGACTCTGCCAGCCCTAGCATAAGTAAGAGTAAAGTTAATCAAAACACATCCATAAGAAGAGGTAGTGACATGAGTTTCGTTTTGCTTTCTACATCGCAAATGCGTTCAGAGTTCTCATATACTTCCTTAATAAGCGATAGATACGGCGTTTCTGACAGGACCATAGCAGCAATAGCTTCTGATGTCCTGCATGATCTTGGCATGATTTCTGATTCAGATATGTGACGAATGATTAGCAAAAGTAAGATTTGAAGGGAAAAGATGAAGATTCATAAAGCAATAAAGGAAAAAGAGCACCAGCTGAAAGATGTAAAAGGAATTTACTTCGACGGTAGAAAATATAGTACATTAACACAAGAAAAAATAGAAGTTAAAATGTACCGCAGAGTAAGAAAAGAAGACCATTTTAGCGTAATTATTGAGACTGGTGGCCAATATATTGGCCATGTTACACCAAAATCAGGAACCGCTAATGGTTTTGCTGAAAGTATTTTCGACGACATGAAAAAGAAAGATTTTGACATGAGTGCAGTAGTAACCATCGGATGTGATGGGTTAGTCACAAACACCGGTTGAAAGAGTGGTGTTGCATATAACATTAAAGTTAGGTGTCAGCGACCACTGCAGTGGTTTATTTCTTTGCCACACTTTATTGAACTGCCTTATAAACATTTGTTTGAGCACCTAGGCGGAACAATAACTGGGCCAGCGTCATTCAGTGGTCCAATTGGCAAGCAACTGCCTAGCTGTGAGAAAAATCCTGTTGTTGATTTTGTGCCAAATCAATTGGAATTTGTCACAAAAATAAATAAAACTTGCCTCAGTAAAGATCAGCAGTATCTTCTAGACATTGTTCGTGCAGTCATCATTGGATTCTGTGATCCAGAATTAGCTGTTAAAGATCCCGGACCCCTCAGACATTCCTGATGACAGGTTAACACCTGTGTTAACCGGGTATTAAGACTTTATGTTTCCCAAATTAGTCCGACAACCGAAATGAAGACATTTGTAAATTACACTGTAAGACGTACGCTCCTGTTTGATTTGATATTAAGATGCATTACACTGTGAAAGACGGTCCGAAGCACACACTGAAAGTCATGCAAACAACAAGGACAACATTAAAAAATTCATCGATCCTGTCATTCAGAGAAACTCGTTCTTCTGCAATGCAGGGAATTGTTGGCAATATTGGACGAGAGACTACACATTCGATAATTAGGCTACAGGAGGATACTGAAAGCCAAAAATGTGCCGCCAGTAGTCGGTCACGTTAGAGCCTTCAAGCATTCTTTAATTAATTTTCAAGCCACAGACTATACTGAACTTATTGTTTGGATAAAATGTAAGCTGATACCACCTCAAATGTTGTCAAATATGGCAACAGAACACATTTAAACATTATTGAAAGACAAAGTCCTGCCAGAATTTGAGTGTTTTAAATTTCCATGCCATACCCCTCCGGTAGAGAGAAGTATGAAAATTGTTACAGAAGCCACTGGAAAAGTTTGCGGGCATGAAAGCGGAGAAGGTTTTATTAAGACAAATTTATAATCAAGGTTTTTGATTCCAAAATTTGATGCGAAGTTAGAATTTAAAGGGACTTCAGTGTAAGTAATCACACCCAAAATGGTTGGTTGGGTAGGGTTTGGGTGGGACTCGACTTGCAGCCACTTCCACGTGAAGGTCCTGGGTCATTTAGACATAAAGGAAAAACATGCTGCGAACATGGAAAATCACGGGCGGAGAGCTGCAATATGAGGTTTTTACAAACATAAATGGTATTTTAAGGCTTTCTGCGCGAACTCAAATGAACGGCAATATTTCCAAAAGTAATTTTCACGCATTTTGGTAACTACAAAGAGTAGTTTTTACACTAATAGAAATAAGGTAAACTATTTTTTAAAAAAATCACGGTTTTAAAAATTGCATATATTTTCTTTTTTTCTAAATTTTAGGTCTCTTGCGCGATTTCAAAATCAACTTATATTTTTTATATAATTTTTCCCGTTATTAGGATGCCAATGCGCAAGTTTTCCGCGCTATTAGAAATTGATTATAAAAAAATAACTTTTTTCACCCCACCCTATTATTTAGTACAAATTTAAAAGAAAAATACTTATTCAAATTTAGTTTGCCTAATTTTATTATTAGAATTTTGTGTCCCTTACCACATTAAATGATAAAAATTAAACAATGCCCTTTTTTTAACGTAACACATAAAACTAAAGAGCTTAATATTTTTGCACCCAGCTGTAAAAGCGTACATACAAGCGTAAAACCCATAAGAACACAGACGTAGAAGAGATAGAGAAAAGTGAGTAATTTTCCCCACACACACTATTCGCCCCCTTTTGTGGTGTTACAGTGACACATAGCATAATCTAGTGCTATTCCGGATAACTACAGTTATGAGAAAATTTCCGAACTTAATTTAAAAAAAATATTTTCTGCGGAATTTCTTTAATAATATCAGTACAATACGTAATTTAAAAAAGTAATATTTGTCTAACTGACTGCAGTTAATTTTGTACTTACAAATTAGTTTAAATTTATCCCTATTGCTGCATCTGTATACATGGGCATAACCAGGGTGGTGCCTGTGTGCCCGGGCACCTCTCCGCTTGCGCAGACTCAAGCACAATTATTTTTAAAAATTGAAATCTATAAAAGGAAAAAGAAGAAGTGAAAGCAGAGTTCAATTGTTTTAGCAAATTAGTTTAGTTCAGAAAACTGACAGCATAGTTTTGAAATGTGATAAAAAAAGAAACCACTTTCTTTTTTTCCTTTCTTTTTTTTATTTTAAGAAAATTAGGTTGTTTATCTTTTTAAAACTAGAATGTTTACAAGAATCTGTATTAGTCATAGTAAGTCAAAATGGTGGCTTTATAATCCCCCTTTGACATCTTTTGTTTGTGCGAGATTTTAATGCCGTTCTTTCTATTGCATATTTCTGCAATTTCATGAGAAATTAACGCAAGTTCTTGACGAGGATAGAAACTATTCGTCTTTTTTCTTTCGTAGCTTAAAGACTAGAAATAAGCAAAAAAATATTGAAAGGGAAGGCAGATGTGAAACGATAATTCCAAAATGAGATTAGCCGGGGGAAAGGGGGGGACGCAGACCCTGCCTCGTTTGAAAATTAAAAATAATAGCACAGAAATTTCAAATTAATATGGAGGGTGGTTGGTTGGTTGAATTTCGTGGCTATTTTTTGACATTCGCAAAAGTAATATGGTTCCAGTCTTTCAAGTCAATATAGTAATTTTTTTCCTCTGAAAATTTTTATACGATTTTTAGTTTCTTCTCGTTTCGCGGCGTTCTTTTGAAAGTAGGAAAAGGAACCCGGTTTCAACCTTTTAGCCTAGTGGACTAAATTTTCACAAAATTCGCGATTTTATTCTGCGATCCTTTCATGATATTTACAATTTTTTCCCAAAATCGTTGGACGAAATTCACGTCTTTCTACGCGATTTTTTGCCGAAATCCACACTTTTCACCAGTAACCTTTGACAAAATTCGTGTTTTTTACCGCGATATTTTGACGAAATTCGCATTTTTAATGCGATATTTTGACGAAATTTGAATTTCTTTAGTAAAATCCTTCGATGAAATTCCCGCTTTCTTTCCACGAGCTTTTGATGAAATTCGCTTTTTCTTTCCGCAATCTTTTGACGAAATTCGCGCTTTCATTATCCGATCCTTTGATGAAATTCTCGTTTTTACCGCGATCCTTTGACGAAATTTATTTTCTGTGGCGACCGATTGTCGAAACTGATTTTTTTACAGGGTCGCTGTACAGGTACTGATTTTTTCACATTTGTCGAAATGCGGGATAGTTTTGCTCGACCGATCGGAAAAATTCTCGATATCTTTTCGTAGCAATTAACAAAATTCTCTACTTTTTTTCCGCGACATTTTGACGAAATTCCCAAAATTTTTGCTTCAAACGTTTATCGAAATTCGTAATATTTTTGCGCAATCTTTTGACGAAATTGGCGATTACCTTCTACACTCTTTTATCGAAAATCCCGATATTTTTCCACGATCGTTTGAAGAAATTCTCAAATTCTTCTGGGACCGATGGGAAATACCATAAAAGAAATAAAAATCGGGGATTTCAAAAACATTTTAAAATACTCACTGAAGAATCACAGGTCTGTGAAAGAATTTGGAGGAGGGGAAATACTGCACAGCATTTTTTATTATACGGAACTTTCCTTTTCTGTGCAAAAATCGCGCGATCCCGCACGTTATTTCAAACTTTGCCACTCAAAGAAAAATTCATTACTAGAGGAGTTTCGTTGGTTGTTTTTTTAAACGATCATAGAATTAAACAAATCAAGGATTGGTGGGGCGGGGGGGGGGGACTACCTTCGGAAATGTACTCCCGAGCAAGATACGACCTCTTCTGTCTCGAAACAAGCGAATCTTGAATTATTCCTTTTTTTATTTCGAGCCAAATTAAATTTTCAGATTTCTTATAAGAACTGATTTGACGTTATTCAAATTCAAATTTAATCACGGCAATTGCAAAAATTACCGGAGAGTTTTTTTCTGTTTCAAAAAAGGTAAAAAATCGCCTCAAAGCACGAAATCCCCCGATAAAAATCGCACTAAAAATTGGGAAAATATAAAAAAAAAACACAGGGAACGAAATTAACTAATTGGGTAAAAGATTTAAACAGGATTCCTTTTAGGAATGTCGAAAAAAAAATAACCGCGAAATGCGAAAAATACCCTCTAAAAATAACATTAAAAATTGTTTAAAATTGAAAAATCTCTGTAAGAATCTCGAAAGCCACTTTATTGAAAAGAAACAAAGTTTACTGGATAAAATATTGAAATCGGACTGTGTTTTACTAATTTGAAAAAAATTGCCGCAAAATGCGAAAAAAATCGCATAAAAAATTAATTGAAAAATTCCATAAATGTTCTTCGATATGCATGAGTTCCGGCATACAGGTCCTGTCAAATCTTACGGCTGTGTGGGCTGCATTGTTTTTTCAGAGTTCAGCGCGCGCGCATACACAGAGACAGACAAGCACCTATCTTTATTATTACAGTTACTTCATGATAGTATAATTTTTATCATCTTGATAAAATTTAGTGTATATTATCATGACCTGCTTTATCATTCGACACATTCTGTGGTAAAAACATGAATTACCGTATTTCCGGCATATAATCCGCTAATCAAACAATTATGTTCGGACTCAGAAATCTTGTTTCATAAAACAGAACTTGTTAAATCGCGATAAATATTTAATTTCAGTAATGAAATAATGAAATAAAATTTCTGGATCGAAACAGGATAGTTTGATCCGCGAATTATAGGACGGAAATTATGGAAATTAATGAATATTATAATTATTTATAATATTATAATTATTTATAATATTATAATTATTTATGATATTATAATTATTTATATAGACTTTCCTCCAAAATTTCTTGGGTTCCTCCGGTGATCACTAAGAAGTCATGGAGTCGCATTCTGAAAAACTTTCATGCGTAATGTATTGCATGAATTATCTGAGATTTATCATCCGGCAAAATTTCATTTACAAGACTTTGGCTGAAATAATTTTAGATCTCATGCAGTGTTCCCTTGTGCCTATAGAAGTTTCCAGCATGATTAGAGGCCTTTTTTAATCTTTATAAGAAGTAAGGTTTCTAAAAGTTTTTACACTTGTGACCACACTTAGTCACTGTCTTATGTCACTGCTGCAAGGACATTTACATATATATATATATATTTTTTACCACTAGATCTAGTTTCAGTGTTTTGAAACCCTTCTTATCCCCCCTCCGACGCGAACAAAAATCGCATTTGAACCTTTTTAAAAGAAATACCACACAATTATACCTTCTATGATGAAAACCTGTCTAAAACGGAAAGTTCGACCGGTTTCGTGGGGTTTTAGAAGGTTTTACTATATAAGATATTGTTTGTATCCAACATGTACAGGTTAAAAAGTTGGGCACCCCCCCCCCCCCCGTTCAAAAGGCTGGTTACGCCTATGTGTATATGTGATATAATTGAAGTATACATAAAACTTTAATCAGTATGCATAGATGTACTTAGTTTTGCGTTAAAACTTTTTCGAATATTAATCTTCGCCCTATTTATTCGCGTAATTCTGCGTTTAAATAAAGCATACTTAAAAATTCGTATGTAGTGATACTCAAAATTATGCAGCTCTACTTACCTGATGTTTCACAGACATTTGTAAATAACGAGCGTATATTATTTTCAAGAATAGAAAGTGAACTCGAGGAGAAACTTGGTGACATATTTCATGTATCGTTGAATTTATGGCAAACTTTTTTAACAAACTCTTAGTTGAAAATTTTCAGGTAATAAGCCTTTACATACCATAGTAGGAAAATTAACAAGAATGTTTCATTTTAACTGTTATATTCATGGCTAAATATGATCTAGGCATAGGAAACATGCAATTACATGTTTATGTAAACTTTTATTTTCATCGTACCAAGATGAAAAATTTGGGTTGATAATGTATCATATAACGAGGTTTGAAAGGGATTTATTTATGAACTATGTAGGTCGAATTCTATTATTTATTGTTTCTTTTACATTTTATTTGTTTTAAATATATTTATGCATTTATATAAAAATATATATTTAATCTTTCTTGTATGCAGAAATGTATAATTCTTATTCTATTGGAAATCATTTAAGGGAAAACAGAAAAATTAAAAAGATAAAATTATGTTCTGTATTAAAAATTAATTGAAAAATGATATGCAATATCGACAAATCAAATAAAAGAGGAAAATATTTACAATATCTGTTGATTTTTTTAAAATCAAATCTCCCATGATAGATATTGATGTATTCGGTAAAGCAACAGAAGATAAAGGGAATTAAACATACGAATGATGAATTTATATTGTTGTGTGTGTGTGACAAATCCCTCTGAAGCAAAATGAGTGTATGATATTTTTTTGCAACTATACAGAGCGAAAAGTTATTATTCAAATGCTATTGCAGCTTTAAAATACTCAATGTTTCAATCCAGTCTTCGTCTAAGAAATTAAAAAAATATATATAATTATTTAACTTAAACAAAACGACAATGTATGTAATGAATATGGAAGAATATTTTCTAGATTTATAGGTTACCTATTCTAGAGCTTTTAGCTGCACTTCTATGTTTCGTGTATGACTGTGAATCAAAAGCCAAGATTTGAGTTCAAGCCCTAATTTACGATAAAATCTACCTTGAGATGCATGTTCAAATCAGAGTGAGGTTTCTTTTTTATAAGTGAAAGTGGTTATCCATCATTATCTTGAGAGATTATAAATATTTAGTTTGGAAGGGAATTTGTGTAATCATATTGTTTAGTTTGTTCCGTTAAAATGGGCAGGTCAAGACCCCACGTGCAAAACTTTAATCCAATTCGTGTCTATTGCTAGATCTTGACCTATTTTATATCGATTGTAATTCGTTTAATGTATTTAGATTTTTCTCCATAACGAACAAATAAGCTCTACTGTCCAATGAGGTGAAAAAATGAAATTTGTCTGATCAACTGATAACGGCATTTTTAAATTACCACCAATAAAATTGATCAAAAGATGGTCTTGTGTTTGTTATTTGTAGTAAAATAGAATGTAATTACCGCGGAACCTCATTATTTACGTTTTACCTTATACAGCGCCAAGCTGGTGGTCATTTAAGAATGAACCGCTATAGGCGTGCACTGACTTATTATTTTTTATTATTTCATTATTTTAAATTTACCAGAAATGTTCATATAACACTGTATGCTTTCATCTCTTAGCTGTCAGCAAGAAGAAATTATTTTTTATCTCACAAGTTTAAAGTACACGTCTATGGTGGCGAAACAATACCGCAGACCAGACGCTATGGGAGCTCGAAGTACAGTTCCCATAAAAGATTGTTAGCCCAGCAAAAAGTCAAGGATGAACCCAGAAATACAGGACGGAGGACGGGAGATGCCTGTCTGAGTTGGCTAGAGAAAGATGTTCTCTGCCGACCGCTCTCTGATAGGGCGTTGTCCCTTTATTTTATTTAACGGGATCTGAGTAGATCCGAGTTTAAACCTTTCATTAATGTCTAAATATTGTATCCCTGTATAATTCATATAGCCCAGAACCAGTATTTGTATTATTAGTATAATCAAGAAGTCTAAAATTAAATGTTTGTGAATTTGAACAGTGGCAGTTCTTTTTTTCATTTGCTGACTGCTTTTAATCCTACTTAATCCTATAAATTTTTGGGGGCTCGGAGCCCGGATTTGAACTTTGAGGGAGTCTACTGCCTGGACATCCGAAGGATTTTTTTAAGCTGCTCCGACAGAATACTGCTGTGTTGCTTTGAAAAAGATAAAGAGAAACCTGAAAAGAACTTTTTCATCAACCTTCGGTTCTTCTGTAGAGGAAAAAAGAATAGTTTGCCTCTGGTCTGTAAAGAATGCCCGTAGTGTTCTTTTATTTCACGGGACGAAATATCGCTTGCGTTGATAACGGCTCACTGTTTTTTTTTTTTTTGTTTTTTTTTTTTTTTTAATCTTAATTTTCTCGCGAGGGTGATTGAGATATTTTCTTCAGCTCAATGATTTATTTTTTGTGGGCTGTTTTCTGTTTTGCTTTTTTCCTTACGCGTGTGCTTCGGAAAAAAAAATATACATATCATTTTTAAAGAGTGCATCAAATGTACCGGTGGTGGTACAATTCCGCATTATTTATTTTTTATTATAGTGATGGTGATTTCATGTTTTGAACAAAGGATTTTTCCCATAAAAGTAAGTGAAGGTTTATTTTTTTTTCAATAAATAATTGATATTAGATTGGAAATAAATGTAATGCGCATTTAGTACGTGCCAAAATGATACATCTACTAGCGGTTGTACGGGAATTAGGTTTAGAAGCACCTGAAAGCTATACTAAGCCCCAACTTTCCGAAATTATTACAAGATCGGACGATTATAATGAGGATTTTGTGAAAAATCTTTTAGCTGGGATTGTTATTGAAAGAGAGGAATTTGAAAAAAAAATGCAACTAGAGGAAACGAGTAAACGGGAATATGAGCATAAAAAACTGAAACTAGAAATAGCTGCGAAAAATAAAACAGAAATCCCAACATTAAGTAGCAGGATTAAAAGCCCCGATGTTTTGAAATTAATTACCAAATACAATAACCAGGAAGAAATAAACATTTAGCTCACGTTATTTGACCGCCAAATAAAGCGTCAGTGTGTAGAAAAGGAAAATTGGGTAACTAATTTGCTAGGTCTGTTACTGCTGGAAATAGTCAACATAATAAGTCGCGAAAAGGAGGAACTTTCTAATGATTATGATAAAAGATTCAAGCTTAGTGCGGAACAATTTCGTCAAAAATTCTTTTTCCATAGAAAGGAAAATTCGGCCTCGTGGCGAGATTTTTCATTTGAACTCTAATTTTTTGGAACAATGGTTGACAGGTCTCAACATTTCGTCCTATTACGATTAAAAGAATATTTTGGTTATTGACCAAATAAGGAAAATATTGCCATTTGAGATAAGGGAGCATTTTATTGGTGACTTGCCAAAGTTCACTAAGGTCTCCAATTTTATAAGTAAACTTGATGATTACGAGGCAGCTCGCAATATTATCAGAAAGACTTCCGAACCGAGAAATACGAAAAACGATGTTAAAAAGCGTTTTACTCAAAACGTTGAAAACAAAGGTTTTAACAGAAATAACATTCCGCAAAATAGCAAATATGAAAAAAAAATATCTTAACACAAGAAATAACGCTTCAAAATTAAATGCTTTTATTGTAATTAATACGCCTGCCATATATCAAATCAGTGTCCCCGCAGTAAAGAAGGGCCAACTTATTTCAGAGGCAAAGAAACCGAACATAGGGCTGACCAAAGTAACTTCAATTATAATAAATCAGTAAACACTACGAATAACAATTCCTGCCAATCCGATAAAATCCTCAAAATTATTGAAATTATGCGGGGGAAGTCAATTCTGTGGTAGATTCTGGATCCGATGTGACAATGATTAACGATAACATCTATAAGGTTTTAGGATGCCCTAAATTAAATGAAAATTGTAAAGTTGACAGGAATTAGCGGAAAAGGAGCGAGTCCGAAGGGTTTTTTCAATACCGACATTTCAATTGATAATGTTAGTATGAATTGTGATATTTACGTTTTAAATGATTTACAGTATGAAATGATCCTAGGAAATAATTTTTTCAGTAAATTAAATTTTGAAATATCTGGTAATGGCCTCAAAGTTATGAGTAAGCGAAATAAGGAGAAAAATTACATTGATAATATGGTAAATTCGGTTCCTTTAAAAATTCCGAAGTTAGACACTCCTTCAGATGTTGTAAACATTCCCATGGCCAAATCAGTCTTGCGATCGGATGTTATAAACATTCCCATGACCATCCCAGGCTTGCGGTGAAATTCCACGGACACTACCATGATTGAAGAATGCTTAGCCGACACTCCTAAATATGAATCTGTTTACTTAGCAGAAATGGCAAATTCGGTTATTATAAACGAAATCGATCTTACTCACATAACTGGCTGCGGTTTAAAAGAAGAATTAATTAACTTAGTTGAGAATTATAAACCTGAGAAAACAAAAACTGCTAATTTGAAAGTTAAAATAATATTGAGCGATGAAATACCAATCACGCACTGACCAGGCGTTTAGCATTTGCAGAACAAGCGTTTGTTGATAAACAAATCCAGGAATGGCTTGATAAAGGGATTATACGAGAAAGTTGTTCGAGTTACGCCGCACCTATTGTTTTAGCCAAAAAGAAAAATGGCGATTTCAGATTATGCGTCGATTACAGAAAGATTAACAAAAAAAATAATTAGGGATAATTACGCCCTTCCAGTAATTGATGATATTTTAGACGATATCGGGCAAAGTCAAGTTTTTAGCACATTAGACTTGAAGAACGGTTTTTTCCACATAGAAGTCGATGAGGACAGTAAACAATTTACTTCGTTTGTTACAAATAATTCCCAATTCGAGTATAATTTCATGCCTTTCGGCTCAAGCTGAACTCCTCAGCTGTTCCAACGCTACATATATGAATGCCTCAAAGAGCTAATAAGAGATGAAACGATCTCCGTGTACTTAGACGATATAATCGTCCCGAACAGACTGAAGAAGAGGCGCTTTCTAAATTGAAACGTGTGTTTCAAGTAGCATCAGAGTATGGTCTCGAATTTAATTTTTCTAAATGCCAGTTTTTGAAAAGAAGGATAGAATTTTTAGGATACATAGTGGAAAACGGAACAATTCGCCCTTCAGAAACACAAACATTGGCCGTCGAGAATTTCCCTGAGCCACAAAATAAGAAACAACTCCAGAGTTTCCTAGGGTTAACTGTATATTTTAGAAAATATATATTAAAAATATTATGCTAGAATCGCTAAACCCTTAAGTGATCTCCTGAAAACGGAGAACGAATTTAATTTTGGAGCATGTCAAGATGAAACTTTCCAAATATTGAAAAATAAATTGTCTGATAAACCGGCGTTGCACATATTTAGACAAGGGGCAAAGACAGAATTACACACGGATGCTAGCAGCTTAGGTTTTGGAGAAGTCTTGTTACAAAAAGACGATTATGGAAGCATACACACCGTTCATTTCATGAGTAAGAAAACAACACCCGCTCAAGCCAAATATAGTAGTTCCGAGCTCGAAGCGCTTGCTGTTATTGAAGCATTAAAGAAATTTCGGACATACCTGTTAGGGAATAAATTTAAAATAGTAACTGGCTGGTCCACCTTTCAAAAAACATTAGAGAAGAAAGATCTTACCCCAAAAGTAGCAAGGTGGGCATTATTTCTACAAGAATTCGATTATCGATTTGTCCACAGACCCGGAAATCAAATGAAACATGTTGATGCGTTGAGTCGTAACACCGTATTAGTCACAACACGTTCGCATGATGAAATTACAACAAAATTAACCAAAGCACAAAACGAAGACGATTACATTAAAACTATCAAAACACTAGTTGAGAAAAATGAAAGCAAACATTATTTTGTTAGAAAAATATTGTGTATAAATATGAAGATGGTAGAGAATTAATTATGGTACCGGAAATCATGCAAAAAGAAATGATTCGCGAAATTCATAATAAAGGACATTACTCTGTAGCCAAGACCGAAGTGATAATAAAACAGGATTATTATTCCCTAATGTTCGAAAACAAATTGAAAGTGTTATAGGAAATTGTATAGAATGCATCATATTCAACAGAAAACGAAGGAAAGGTGAAGGATTGTTAAATCCCATCCCTAAACAGGATCCCCCCTCCAAACTTATCACGTCGACCACTTAGGCCCAATGCTTTCGACCAACAAGAACTGTAATTTTATATTCCCTGTAGTGGACGCTTTTACAAAATTTGTATGGTTTTATGCAGTTAAGACGACATCTGCAAAGGAATCAATCTCTAAATTAAAAATTCAGCAAGCTACATTCGAAAATCCAGAGCGAATAGTTAGCGACCGAGGCCTCACCTCTGCCGCCTAGACCTCTAGCGAGTTTAAAAAGTACCTCGAAGATGAAAGTATTGAACATGTTCTAATTACAATGGGAATACCCAGAGGAAACGGACAGGTAGAACGACAACAGGAGACTCTCATATCAATCCTTTCTAAATTAAATATCGATGATCCGTCGAAGTGGTATAAATATGTACCGACTGTTAAGCGAATAATGAATAGTACGTTTTCCCGAAGCACTCAATACACACCCTTTGAGCTTTGAGCTTTTAACGGGAGTAAAAATTAGAAATAAAGAGGATTTAAGAGTAAAACAAATTCTTGATGAGGAACATGAAAACGCATTTGTCGAGGAAAGACAGAACAGCAGAAATATCGCGAAATAACATATATTAAAAATTCAAGAGGAAAATCGCAAAACTTTCAACCGTAAACGCAAGAAAGCGAAATGTTATGGAATTGGTGATTTAGTTGCGATCCAAAGAACCCAATTTGGGGGTCGGTACGAAGCTACGACCAAAATTCTTTGGTCCATATAAAATGATTAAAGTGAGGAACAATAATCGATACGATGTCGAAAAAGTGGGCTTCCAAAAGGGTCTATGAGTGACCTCTACTGCAGCTGATCACATGAAGCCATGGGCTTCTTTAACCTAAAAAAATAGTGCTAGTTCAAGTTGATGTTTTTCTGTGTTTTTTACGTAGTGTCATTTTTTTTACTGTGTTTTACAAGTATGACTGTGCGTGTACTTTCTAACATTCAAAAATTTTTATGAGTATTTTATACAAGAAAAAAATCTCTATTTAAAAACTGTTCACAGGACTGTATCCAAGTGATAGACTAACCTGCACATTATTTTTGTCACTATATTAAACACCAAGAACTGGAACGGTGTTCAATGTTTTATTTTTATATAGAAAGACTGTGTTCTTCTGTATTTAGTGATTTGATATTGCAACTATTTGTCATGTTGTTTGTTTTTGTGTGTTTTCTGTATTTTTCAGGTTCCATGAAAGTCGGACGATACCAGTCCAGCCTATATGATGGGTGACCTCTGTGCGGACACAGAATAGTCAAGACGGCCAAAGTATGGTGGTGAAACAATACCGCAGACCAGATGCTATGGGAGCTCGAAGTCCAGTTCCCATGAAAGATTGTTAGCCCAGCAAAAAGTCATGGATGAACCCAGAAATCCAGGACGGAGGACGGGAGATGCATGTCAGAGTTGGCTAGAGAACGATGTTCTCTGCCGGCCGCTCTCTGATAGGGCGTTGTCCCTTTTATTTTATTTGACGGGACCTGAGTAGATCCGAGTTTAAACCTTTCATTAATGTCTAAATATTATATCCCCGTATAATTCATATAGCCCAGAACCAGTATTTTTATTTTTAGTTGTCTGAGCGAAGCGAAGGCTAATACTCAGCGAAATATTACTGTCCGGACACTTTACTACTACGATGGATATTAACGCCATGTCCTACTAAAAAAAAAGCCTAATAAAAACCTTTCGTCAAGCATAACTCAAAAAATATTTGTCGGATTTCGTTTCTGATTGCACCAGAAGGTACCTATGAGGGTCGCCTACTGAATGCACCTACTATGAAAAATAAGTTCCAAACCGTTTAAAAATTATATAGAAAAAACTCTTTAAAAAAGCACAATTTGTCTGCATACGTCACAGAAATTTGGTGTGCGTCACTTTCACCGGTTGATGTTTTCGTAGACAACTGGTTTGAACACATGGAGAAAATAAAAAAAAATACGCACGCAGTAATATTGAATAGATCAGTTTCAACCACGTGATCACAAACCTTGCAACAACCCGTGGTAACCAGTTTTGGTGGGCAAACAAATAATAATACAGTATTCCGTACCACGGTGACCGTTTTTAGCCTGTTGTATAAAATCTGGCATGTTGTATGACATACAATTGTGGATGATTAAAACAAAAGACATGAGTGTTTATTGATCCGGGAGGTTATCTTTCTCTGGATGTCTGTCTGTCTATCATACAGCATGCAATTTTCTTGTAAAGAATGATATTATTATGCAGTAAAACCTCCATAACGGACACACCCGATTAGTGGACACCTCTATTTAGCGGGCATTTTTTCGATTACCAACACTTAAATAACTGTAAATTTTTTACTCTCAGTAGCGGACACCTCCAAATAGAGAACAAATTCTGCCCTCCCGAGGTGTTCGCTATTCAGAAGTTTTACTGGTAAAACCTCCATAGCGGACACACCCGATTAGCGGATACCTCTATTTAGCGGACATTTTTTCGATTACCAACTCTTAAATAACTGTACATGTTTTACTCTCAGTAGCGGTCACCTCTAAATAGAGGACAAATTCTGCATTCTCGGGGTGTCCGCTATTCAGAGGTTTTACTGTATATAATATTGATAATTATTTTACAGGGCCGCACAAAAGAATAAGAATATATGAAACGAATATAAACTAAATTCGGGATTGGTAGATCGCTGATGGTAATGTAATTTTAGGATGTTGTTACAGTCAACCGCAGCATGTTTTTAGAGTTTCGTTCATCTAACGAAACACTACCTGTCTCACTCCTTTGTCTGTCTGTTTGTCCGTCTGTCACATGGCCCGTTCTCAGAAACTACATATGTTGGAGACTTGAAAATTTGCATACTTATAGCTGAACACCCCACATCAAACGGCAAATAATAAAATTTTGAATAAGTCTAATATTTAACCGTCTGGTCTCTAACTTGTGTATTTTAAGCAATTTTTCTAACTCAGCCCCTAATTTAATTAAGTTGGAGACATGAAATTCTGCATACTTATAGCTGAACACCTCACATCAAACAGCAAATAATAAAATTTTGAAAAAGCTAATATTTAACCCTCTGGGCTCTAACTTGTGTATTTAAAGCAATTTTTCTAACCCAGCCCCTAATTAGGTTGGAAACATAAAAATTTGCATACTTATAGCTGAACACCACACATCAAACGGCAAATAATAAAATTTTGAAAAAGTCTAATATTTAACCGTCTGTTCTCTAACTTGTGTATTTTAAGCAATTTTTCTAACTCAGCCCCTAATTTAATTAAGTTGGAGACATGAAATTTTGCATACTTATAGCTGAACACCTCACATCAAACAGCAAATAATAAAATTTTGAAAAGTCTAATATTTAACCCTCTGGGCTCTAACTTGTGTATTTAAAGCAATTTTTCTAACCCAGCCCCTAATTATGTTGGAAACATAAAAATTTGCATACTTATAGCTGAACACTTCACATCAAACGACAAATAATACAATTTTGAAAAAATCTAATATTTAACCTCTAATATTTTGTCTCGCGCAATTTTTAAATTTAAACTGTTTTGCAATACTATTTTTTGTTCATTTTGCATAATAAGTGTAATGTGACGTAATTTGTTCTATTTCAGATTTCTAACGCATGTTAATGAATTTATTTTACAATATCCTTTCTCTTTTAAAATTCACATGTAAATATAGTTTTTATGGCGTAATTTCCAATAAATGCCTGCTTTTTATACCTAATTATTTAATTCTAATTTGAAGGGTTTTTTTCTGTTTATAATAGTAACGTATAAATATTTTTTTTTAATTTGAAGCAAACATTATTGTTTGCGATGTTTATACAGTTGGCAACACTTTAAATGAATACCATTTTCTAAAATATGTAAAAAATATCTGCCAAAATGCTGAATATTTGAATTTAAAATAGAAATAAAACCTCTAAAAAAATGAGTCAAATTAAAAAAATTAATGAAAACTGCAGACCGGGATCTTCTATTGAATAAAATGATTAAATCCCCATGTATAGCTTTTGCTCTTATAATTTTTTTTTTTTAATGGAATGATTTTGTCCAAATTTAGCATTAAATATCTCTTAAAATAATTCTTCGATTTGAAAACTGTATACATTAGTGTGTTGATCAAACATTTTGCTATAATACCACCGATTTTCATTTATTTGTATGCAATAGTTTTCTTAATATTAACGAAGAAAGACCTCCGGTCACAAAAAATTCAAAACCGGCGGTGGCGGCGGCGGTGACAGCGTAAGTTACTTTTTATAGAATAGAGAGATATATAAAAATTAAAACTTGTCTATCTGTCTGTTTGTAATTCTATAAAAAATCCACAATTTGGAAGCCAAAATTGTGAAGAGATACGTACAGTCGTGTAAAAAAAAAAAGTAAACACCCCCTACTAACTTCTCAACAAATTATCGTAGAAGAAAGTTACTGGTACCGAACGATTGGAAATAAAGTCTACTTTTAATTCATGTATATAAAATTTGTTTAAGGGGCCATCTACATATTAAAACGAACCATAACTTGTTTTTTTGAATAGCAGTACACAATTCTGACAGCATAAATTAACTCTACACCTTCAGCCTATAAACAAATTTTTATGCAATTTGTTCTATAAGTTTCCGAGAAATTAATTATTTTAAAACGAGCGTATTTTAAGGGCTGTATCCAAATTGAAGTTCCGAACTCGATTGTTAACCGAGAGAGCCGCCTTCTTGATCAAGACACGTTTAAGCGTCAATGAAACCTGTTTGATTACAGGATAGCATAATAAATTTCAAAAATTTACTTACTTATATCATAGACGGCCCCTTAAACCATCATTTTGCTGTTTTTAAGCATAATTTGAAAACTACTTGGAAGAAAAATGTGAAATTTGGGATTTCCATAAAGCAGGACTTAATAAATCTAAATCCATCAAAAAAATTGTAGGTTGCAATTCATAATTTTTTCGAATATTAATTTCATAATTCATAATTCATATCATAAAATTATAAAAATTGCAAATTCAGCGTATTTATGTTTGGGTATATTAGTATTATTGCTACACAAAAAATTATCTCATTAGGAACATAATTTCAGGAGATATAAATAAAAATATGAAAATGTAATTTAACATTAGAAGTACTAAATTTTGAATGTCTATAATTCAAAAACTTATCATTCGAATGACTTGAAATTTGGTTTCTAGGCATATTTTGAACCGAAGATTTGAAATATCTCGTTAAATTTGGGTACTGCCATTGAAAAAAACGAAGTTTGAATTCGTTTTAATATGTAGATGGCCCCCTAAGCAAATTTTATACACACTATTTAAAAGTAGACTTTATTTCCAATTGTCCGGTACCAGTAACTTTCGTCTACGATAATTTGTTGCGGAGTTAGTAGGGGGTGTTTACTTTTTTTTTCCACGACTGTACATGTGTATTAAAACATGGCCGAGACAACTAAAGTAATCCGGAATCGAAATAACTTATAGTTAATTTTTAATTAATAAAAAACTACCAATTTAACAGCAATTTCTTATCAAATTTAAACATTTTTTGTTATAGCAGTTGCCAACAATTAAAAAACACAATAAAATTATTACTACAACAATTAATTTTCTACTGCAAGATTTCCACGTGAAAAATGAAAATGAAAAAAATAGTTTGCCGAATTTAAAAAAAAAAGGTGAATATTGCGTCATAACTTTTCTATTGCAAGATATTCACGTGAAATATGAAAATGAAATAAATGGTTTGACGAATTTAAATGAAAGGGAATATAACTTCATAACTTTTCTATTTCAAGGTTTCCACGTGAAAGAGGAAAATATTACGCCATATTGGAAATATAAAGGGCATGGTGGATATAGTATAACGTCATATGAGTGTGAAAAATGTATTGAAGCATGATAAAAACCCGATTAGGGAAATATTGGCGTATTTTAACATTATTGCTCCAATTATAAATTGAAATAAGTTCATTTATAGTTGTATTCTTTTGCGTCTGTTATATACATTTATACATTTTTATGTAGCGTTTTCATATGATTCATTCAACAACATTTCGACTGCTTTTTTTAATGTTTGTTTTGTGTTGTATGTTAAATTTTGAAATTGATTTTTAAGAACAAACATCCTTCAAATTCTGGGCAACGCCGGCACTTTAGTTTGTAAGAGATAAATGGCTTTTGTATCTGTACATCTAATGCTAATATTATAAAGCGTTATAATATTATAAAGTATATAATATTATTAATGCCTGTACGTTTGTGAGGTGTTATCTCTGAAACTACATAGACAACTTAAAAAAAATGTTGGTGACCATCTCTGCTCCGAAAAAAAGACTATTTTATGTCAGTGCAGGAACCTACATCGCTGCAGGAGCAAAAAAGTTCTAAAATTGTGATTTCTGCGATATTGATTGGGTTAAAAACTTTAAATTTGGTGCGGCAGTTACTTTTAAGATGTAAATACTCGTAATGAACGCTCTCTAAAAGGTTCAATTTGACGGATAAACGTAAAAATTCCTAGAAAGGTTCTTAATTATGATTTATTTGGAATACTGAAATTTTTGTGATACTGTTGGGGTTAGAAACTAGAACTTTGCAATGGTAGTAATTAATAAGATGTAAATGCTCGTTGTAGAACGAATTCTAAAAAATAGAAAGACTAAACAAAGCGGAAAAAGATCTAAAGATGATCTAAGTAACGAAGAACATGGAACTGTTAGGAATATAAACATGAAAATTGACATGGCTGTATTTATCATGACGTAAATTCTCGCAATAGAACAATTTCTAAAAATGTTGCTATATAAAACAGTGCAGAAACAAAAAACTTTCAAAAATTTTCTATTTCTCTGTTACTGCTGAGCCCAAAATCTTGAAATTTTGCTTCGGGTTAGTTTTAAAATATACAATTGTCTCTATGAATGGTTTCTAAAAAATTTTAAATTTAAAAAGATGAAATTAACGGAAAGCGATCTCAATTACCATTAATTTGGAATTATTAGGTACAGCAACTTTAAATATTTCATAATGCTGCATTTCCTCCGCAAAACATGCGATTTAAATGCATCAAAACTGATAGATACCCACCTAGCATTAAATAAATTGTGTAACTATTGAATAAAGACCTGTATGAAACAGTGAGTAGGCTGCCCGAAAGTACTTGTTAAAGTGTTCCTTCTCTAGGCTTTTCTCTCTCTCGCCAAGGCCACTAACAGAGGGAAGTGCCGTTTTAAATGAGATATGAATTTTTTATCCGATTCATTTTTCTAGACATTTTATCATAAGGTCATATTCTCAATTAGCATTAGTAGATTTTTTATGCATTAACTTATTCTGGTGAAATTTTGTAATCGGGTTCATATTGGCGTATGTTAGCTTGCATGATTTGCTGAATAAATATGTATGGATTTTTAAATTACTTCAAATGATACTTTGACAGCTCAAAAGTTATGCAGACGATATATTCAGATCTTGTATCATACTTTATGTTGTAATCATTGCTGATTTATTTTATTTAATACATGCTAAATACAGCTCAACTTGTGCAGGATATGTTTGAAAACAAAACAATACAGCGTATGTAGTGGCCAGCATACACTCATCATTTAAATCCGATCGAGCATATCTAAAACACACTCTAACGAAGCATTGCTTGCCACTTTTGATGTATTCGGTACTATGATACTATATTAGATTTTGAGAAGAGAATTCCTTAAATGTTGTCGACAACCTCATTGCATCCGTGGAAAACAGATATTGTACAATATTAACTATTCCGGGGAGCACACATCATATAAAGTATAGTCCATTCTTTTTAAACGTCATTTATTTGTCATTTAAAGTTACTCAAATTGGTGCGGAGCGTCTGATTATGCTCTTGACATCATTTTATACAGTTAAAATTCCGATATAAGTAAATTAGTGTTTCATTTTCTATTTTACTTTTAATATATTGCGTACTTTCAATTTTATATACATGCATGGCTGTCTTGAATGGTTTGATTTCCCATTTTTTTTAAACAGTGTATACGAATTTATATATAAGATTTTGTAATTCTACAATTCGTTTATTTTCATCATTTCAATTTTTCGCAGTATATGGACAATTAAAGATAACATCTCATTTTCTTTGCTTCCACATGTTATTATTAAAACTATGTTCTCAGTAATATCGCTCAGACTAATCCCTCTGAGGGAAGTCCTAGTATAATCAAGAAGTCTAAAATTAAATGTGTGCGAATTTGAACAGAGATAGTTCTTTTTACATTTGCTGACTGATTTTAATCCTACTTAATCCTACATGTCTATGGTTTGCGCATATGCTTGGGTTTATGACTTATGCCTAGAATCTAAAATAGAATTCTAAGATTAGAGTACTGCAAAAGAATTGTACGATCTTGCTAATTAATATTTTAACTATAAAAAAACAGATTGCGCATACTATTGGCAAAATCCTTTAACATTTAAGCATTTCTCCCCTATGTATAAATATGAAAAAAATTAATTGAATTCCTCTATCACGAAGAACGTATTTTTTTTTTTTTCACAAGTTCCATATCTTAATAGAACAATCAACTTTTTTTCCACAGCACTACTAAGATTTTTCAAAAGATTGCTTTGCTTTATAATGGATGTTACTTTTTAATATTTAATTAAATGAGATAAAAATTAAACTTTATTTTAAAATACTGTATCCATTTTTATAAAAAAGGAAGGAACCTAAATTAATCATCTTGTAGCAACACCTGGATTTTAAACGGAACTGTTTGCGCAAAGATTAATTTCAGCTTGACATAAACAATAATAAATCACGAAAACCATCCATTTTCCTAAAATGTCATGACAGAAAATGCAATAAATGATAAAAATAAAAAATAAAATAAAAAATAAATATATAAATATATAAATATATAAATCAAACGAAAGCATTAGAAATTTAGAAAAAAGACATTTTCGTATTTTTGTTCATATGTTGCACATACATTCGACGAATTTCTGACAAATGTTCATGCATACGGCAACAATGTAATTATTGTAAATATATTTCTCTCTTTCTTTTTTATACGTGAAGCACAAATTATGCTTAAAACGAAATATCAAAATTAAAATGAATCATTATTAACTTTTAGATTAATTTAGTTGTGTAATGCCTTCTTCAGCTTTATATGCATAGAAGAATAATTTTTAGGGTTCTGTACTTAAAAAGTGAAACGGAACCATTATAAGATCCTTCCTGTGTCTGCCTGTCTGTCTGTCACAGCCATTGTACTCGTAAACTATGGAACGTGGAAAGTTCAAATTGGGGGAAGTAATAAAGACTATTGACCCATATATTTTCAGATTATTAAACATTTGCAAATATAATTAGGAAAAATGCAGATTGACTAATTAAGTTACTGGAAAAAATATTTTCTTTGTATATCATATGGGGTATCATGTGAAAGATTTTGTAATGCTGAATTCAAAAATGCATTTCTTTTAATTTTAGGTGATCACATTAAAATTTTCACATTATTAATAAATTCTCAATTTTGACTTTATATAGAAAGTTTTAAATCTAAATAATAAGTATATTTTTTAATAAACATTATTAAAAATTTATAGTATTAATAAATATATTTGAAAAAATATATATTTATACATAAATTGATTATAAATTACTTATTCAATTATTATATAAATATGAAAAGACACGTGTGTTCTTTTCTGACCAATTTTGTTAAGTTATCATTAAATAGTCGACATCTCCGAAGAACCAATGTTTTAGATTTTTTTTTAAATTCTCTTTTCGGTTACTTTAACTATGCTAAAAATTCAAACTAAATGTAACGCAACAAGCAATATATTTAAATTTTACTGATAAGAATCATTATTCTCGTTAGCAAGTTTCTAACTTTATCTTCATAATGCGTTTTGCAATGTTTGGTCTCCGAACACATATTATATCATACTATTGTGTTTCTTTAAGATAAAGCAATGAATTTTGTATTTAGAGTTAAGACATGAAAAATCGCATGAAATAAATAAATGTGGGTGTTTATATTGAAATTTTTTTTCGTGTAATAAAAAAGTATATTGTAAATAAGGTGCATTACAAATTCGTAATAATCTATCACCAGAATTTCAGATTGCAAATTTTTTATGTAATATTTAAATCGAAAAATTTGTTATCATATTTTTTAGTCACAGAATTTGTAATATTTTTATGTAATAAAATGAGACGAAAAAATCTATGAAAAAGAATGTAATAGAACAATACACACCCTGTGTATTCTAAAAGAACTTAATTCTAACAAAAACATAGAAAAATGCAAGCAAATAAACTTTACGAAAAGCAATTTTATTTTGAGACTTTTAAAATTGGAGTTATGGTTACTGTTCGGATTTTTCTTTTTCCCTTGCACCTCTTTGATGCTACTAAATAGTACAAGAAACACCTCTTTTAATTTGGATGTCACATAATTTCTGTACGCATATAAAAAAATAAACTTATTGAAGTTTAGTAGAGGGTTTTAATATTTATGTTCAGTTATTTAACTCCCTATTTTTTAAATGGATTTCCTTTGAGGCATTAAATATCACTAACGTAAAATATGTGATTGTTGAATACAATTATCTTCAAAAAAAAAATCTTAAAATATATGACACAATTACCAAATTGAGTTTCTCATTTTCTAGTTATGTTGTAAATAACTTTCAATAGAAATGAAAATGGTTTGAACGATAATTAGATATTTTCTGTCATTAGCACTCATAATTTACATCAAATTGTTCTATTTCTTTATTCGCTGTTTAGATAGTCGTAATATACCTATTTTTTTCTTGTACAGATAACAGAGATCGTTCAAATTAAATCAATAGATAACATAGTTTGTTCTTATTAAATTAATAGATAACATAGATAATTACTATTAATAGATAGAGATAACATGGGTTGTTCATATTATCATCATTCACAAATTTTTCATATCATATTCTTCTTCTTTTAAATCAGCCCTTTGAATTTAATTTAGTAGAGAAAATTAAATTAAAATTTTTCCAATCCCGCATCTTGTAAAATAAAATATATTATTCAATAAAAATTCATGAAAAATCATTTCCTATACAAAGATTTCATTTAAAAATAGCTTTCTTCTGCAATTTTGAATCTTGGTATATTTAAGTTTGCTATTAGAATAATAAGTCATGTGGGTTACGTTATACACTACGTATAAGCAATAGGGTGGAGTGAAAATGACCAAAAAGATATTTTTTAAATTTTTTTTTCGGTTAGGTCTAAAAAATTGCCTTTTGGCGCACTTAATGTAAGGTTAAATTTTCATTTCATTTGAAATTCATCTTTAGGGCCCTACCAGCTCTTAAAGATTATTAATTATTTATTATTATTATTATTCGTGAAAAACAAAGATTTCACTATGTAGTATAAATTATTCAAATAGATTTTCTGATTTCAATAAAATAGCCCATAAAAATGACTAATTAAAGTATTATTACTTGCGAACACTCGAAGTGTCGTCGTTTTGTAGCTCATTAAATGGTAAAAATAACCTTAAAATATAAATTGAATTGTCGCAAACAAAATAAAGAAAAAGCACAATAATTAGACATACATAATGAAGGGAACGAATATTTTTTCCAACTGGATTATATCATATTCAAAGCTGGAGTAGCACAGTTGAAGTTTATTCCAACAGAGCGAAAAATGTTCAGACCAGGGATCGAACCTGGATACTTGGCGTGCCGTGCCAATGCCTTACCTGTTAGGCTATCCGGACCGATACCTGGCTGACACAATTAATAAGACTAGAAGAAGTCCAACTAATAAGAGTGAATTGTGTCAGCCAGGTATCGGTCCGGATAGCCTAACAGGTAAGGCATTGGCACGGCACGCCAAGTATCCAGGTTCGATCCCTGGTCTGGACATTTTTCGCTCTGTTGGAATAAACTTCAACTGTGCTACTCCAGCTTTGAATATGATTAGACATACAGTTCCCTTTTTTTAATATACATAACAAATAGATCTCTAAATATATAGGAAAGACAGTTTTCTGAAGAATATATACGATTTACAACAAAATGATCTTTCATTTCACTCTAACTCATATATATTGGCCTTTGGTATCAAAACTAGGCATTATGTTTCGTGATTTCATTTTTGCTCGCATATGTCCGCCCTTTGCTTCTACTCCTACAGGCATTAATGATGTTTCAGTAACTAATTTCACGCATCTTTCAACTGCTTAATTAGGACATTAAGCAGTTGATTTAGGACTGAAAAGGTGGGACTTCCGATCCTTTTATTAGAACTTTCAGCCCCTCTCTTGATACTCTATTAAGAATGCGGGGTGATGTGATTTCATATTCTTTGCAGTCAATAACGTTAAGATAGTCTATGGCACTGAAGTTCAATATTGGAATATGAAACTGTCTTATTGCTGAACTCTCCATCTCCCCTGACTTTAATATTCTTCGGAATGCAAGTTCTCGAACACGGTTTCTTTCATCAGTTATCCTCCCTATTATTTTTTTTTCTCAATGACAGATGTATGCGTTTCGTTGAATAACGGGATCGACAATTTTCTTTAAATCTTCCCTGACATAACGGGACAACTTAATTACTTTAAAAAGCATCCTGAGCTCCTTTTTTGCAAGAAGAATATGTCTTAATGTGAAACAAGATTGGTGAATACTTTTTTATCACAAATTCAGCCATAATCTTAAGATTTTGGGAAGGATTCTGACTTCCAATGTACAATCTAAGTAGTCGATTGGCAGTTGTCAAACATCTAGAATGAGATATTTTGCCTGGATTGCAATTTACCAGATTTAAGGAGCATTGGCCAGATTAAAATGCTTGACACATGTCGTAAAATTAATTTTGGTCTGTATTTAACTCTCCACAGTTCATTTCTGAGAAACACGAAAAGATTGTTTTTTATTCCACAACTGTCTATTTTTCACACTGATTCAACGATTTTCCAATAGGAACAGAAAAGGCTCATGGGGCTGTAGTTGATCAATCAAGTTCAGAAAATAAATGACGCAATGACACTTCGTTTGCGTGAAGCTGGCATATTAACCACTTCAAGGGAGAATTCATCTTTGTTTGATAAAATCTAATATAGCACCATTCTTTCTCCTAGTGTTTACAGTTGTTCCGTCACAACCTATAGCTATAAGTTCATAGAGTTTTAAGTTGTTTTCAGTGTAATATTTAAAAATGCTTTCTGCATTATTATTTTCTAATCCGGAAGATGATGTAATGTGTTCCAGATACAGCGAATTTGACTCTTCCAGCAGAGATACGTGTTCTTCACTTATAGTACTTCGATGTAATCTATTTGAAATTTTCCATGTTTTTTTTTTAATTTGGAGTATTGAATAAACTTCTGATATTCTAAAAAATTAATGCCTGTCATTTGATCAATACGCCTCTAGGAAGCTACAATTATTTATGCTTTTTTCCAAATTTCTTCGACCTTTCCTCTTAGGTTTTTAATTACCTCTGACTTTGATGGATCTTTACTATTCCTGTTGTGTTTTAATTATTGTCTTCTATAAAAACAATATTTTGTAACATCTGCCATTGTTGGCAAAACAGCTTTATTCAATTTTGAACAGCACCAAATAAGGGATGTGCCACTGCACTTCTAGTAATGATAAACTTCGATTTGTTTCCACACGCACTCATTTAAAAATTACTGTAAAAATGAAAGCAAACAGATTTAAAACTTAATAAAACGTTTCGAATATTTAAAAATAAAAGACTTAAAGTTTAAAAATAATAAACGAAATTACACTAAACATTTTAAATACAAAAATGTCAATCGAGATTAACAAAAACCCCTTTAAATTTGAAATTTATGGTAACAACCCATTGTGTGAAACAATAAAAATATAAAGGTCCTGGTAGAGCCCTGCAGGAGTTTTTCAAAATTCATGAAATTTTGCACATATACTAGAGGTATTAAAAGGCAACTTTTTGCTGCTATCCAAAATCAAAATTCCAACTTTCGTTTTTTCACTCTAATACTCAACTATGATATACAATTACAAACAAGGTGCAATATTGTGTGTTTTAAAGTTCTTACGAGTCAGATCCCGTCGAATTCGATGGATGAAAATTAAAAAAAAAACTGTTAGATTTAATTTGTTCAAAATTTGCAATAAATAATGAATCTTTCAATGGCTGGCTTGACTCTCAAAACAAAGATTTTTTTATTTAAAATGTAACTTTATTTTTTTTTTATTTTATTTATTTTACTTTATTTATTATTTTTATATTAAGAAAATTTATTACTGAAAGTAATGAATAATAATTATTCAGGTTTAGAAATTATGACAATTGAGGCTTTGTTCTTACGTAATCGAAAACAAACAAAAAAATGCTCCACCGTGAAACAATAATTTTTTTTTCGAAGGAAAACTAAAAATGACGCCATTTTCACCGACACAAAATTTGCATGCGTACTTTTCTTTCACATTCGGTATTTTAAAAACTAGTTAACTTGCGATAAATTACCAACAAATATATTTCCAAACTTTATGTCGCGTTTGCCAGGTACTATATTGCATATTAACATTTGCACTTTTGACTTGAGGTTATAATCTCAGCACTGGCAAAATCCAGAAGTATTTTTCATTCAGATAGCTTTTTTAGATTTGTTTTTTATAGTAAAACATTCGTAGTAAAATGTTTAATTTTATATAAAAGAAAATATTCGTTTCCTTTTAACTCTGATATCATGTTCACTCGCTGAAGCTCTTTGAGATTAGTTCCTTAATCTCAGTTTCAGCGGAATGAAAGAAATATTGAAATGTGACAGTTTTGTGAGAGAAAAATGCTTTCTTTTATAAAGTGACGTCATTTTCTGATCAATTTTTTTTAAGTTATTTTTAATTACAATTAGAAAAGGCGATTATAGATTATTGATTAATTTCCATTGTTTATCTTTTCTCTGTAACAATGGAAGTAAACCAATTGCCACCATTGTAACAAAAATAATTCTCAAAATTTGTTCTATAAAATGCTCAAGACAGATGACTAAAAAAAAGTCATGTGTTTTAAATATACAGAAAATTCTATACAAATGCATCTAAAATCTTATTAAGAAATTTCAAATGAAAGTGGCCCTTTTTGTACAAATTACTAATGTTTGTGTATTTACATAAAGTATCTATATTATAAAGGACAAACATATCTGTGCGTAACGCATACGTCATTCTGCGAATGGCAACACTTTGAAATTTGAAATGAAATTTCGGTTTTGCAATTTTCGCTACTGCAAATTTTTAAACTTCTAAACATCCCACGTTTTAAATGTCGTATGCATAAAAAAATGCACTTTTAAATGCAATTTGTTTGAAAGCTGTATCTCAATTTATTTTCGAGATATTAATTTTTTTTACGGTGTTTAATACTAATTTTCTAATCGTGGCAACTAAAGTACTTCATTTCTATTAAAAGTGGTTTAGTTATCTTTATTGATTATATTCTTACTGATGCCATTTTCACATTACAATTAAAAATATTTTTTTTTTTTTTAAATTTTGAACAGAGAATGACGTTACGCTTTAAAAAAGACACAATTTCCCTGATGATGCTGTTATATTTCACTATTTTTTCATTTCGCTGATATTGAGTTTGAGACAATAGGCAAAATATTTCAGCGACTGAAAATGACGTCATATTTCAAAGAAAACGACAATTTTATTTGATAAAATGAGATATTTCCCCATGAATACGTCTAAAAGTTATAAATTTCTGGAATTTTTACGCGCAGGTACAGAGATTATACTAAGACCTCAAATCACGAGCGGGAATTTTAATATGGGACGTTGTAATAGTTGGCAAACGTGGCTTCAAGCTAGAAAATATATTTATTAATAACCTATTGCGCTTTAAAATGTTTTTAAATGCTTAATATTGATGTGAAACGTTGAAAATGATTTGTTTAGATTTAAAGGGGGGGGGGGGGGATTCTATGATTATGTCAATGTGAAATCATTTTTGCTGATTTTTTCATTCCGTAATACCAAGCATCAATTGATAACTTAACCAAAATTACTTTTCTTGATTATATGTTACTGATTACGTATATGAATAAAGTTTAATTTTTCGATAATTTTAACAGTTGAAGTTTATGAAAAAAGTATTTTGTTAATCTTAGATTAAAATATGTCTTTGGAGAGTTAAATTAACAAGTGTAAGATGGATTTTTTATTGTAATTATTGTTGTCGATGTATTATAAATTTGATGCAACAGTTCCTTTGTAAACATTTTCTTTCGTCGAAATTCGACGGGTTCCACCTCGTTATAATAAATTCTTGTGAGTTACGTATAATATAAATTTTATAAAGAACAATAAAACAGAATTTTTTCGGTATTAATCTCGAATTCTAAATTTAATTCATACATTTTTGTTTGACGAAATTATCTCATCTAGAACCTAATTAGCTGTATTGCGTAAATGAGCTCCAATATGATATAAATTCACGATATCTTTCTTACTGAGGATTATTGTCTTATTAAGTTAAGCAAAATGTTAAGAATGTCCATTCATAATTTTTCTTAGCTGAAGAATAAGAATTCCATATTTCGTAAAAAAAACTTCATTTGCTATTATAACAAAATATTTAATTAGTGATGTAGCATAGAATATAAATAGCGATTCTTACAAATTATAATGCAAATTATACATTATTTTTGATTGGAAAAGAAAATGTTTAATTATAATGCATTGTAATAAAGATATTTAATTTCCTTGTGGATAAAAATTGGAAATTTCGTCTCCATCAATTCCTGCAACTGTCTCATAACCAAATATTTCCATGAGAATAATTTAAATAAATACATTTGCCAAAGGTTTACGTGATGATTGTGAAAATTTTAACAGATAAATTTTAATCTAAAACGAGTTTTGTTTAGAAGTGTCAAGATAAATGCATCATTTAGGTAAAGTTGTGTGTATGTAGATATATTTATCTTTTTCTTAGCCCTTATTTTAGAAATGTATAAAAAATAGTGGTTTTACTTTTAAAATTCATAATATAAAATGTTACAATTTAGAGTACTATTAAGTTTATGTAAAGGAGTTTCATAAAGTCGTCCATAACTTTAAAATTAAATAAATCCTTAACTATAATAAACACAAAAATTGTAATAAGTAAAATGTTTATTAAATAGCTCATAATGTTTGTATTCATTAATTTAAAAATTAATTTAATATTTTGAAAATGGATGACACTGCGATGTGTCAATGTGTAAGCAAAATTGTCAAAGTAACGTATAAAACCACTAAAAAACTATCGCAGTGTTTCCTTTTTGTTCAGTGATCATTTACTCTCATATTTGTACACAGTGTATAATATTCATATTAATAATGAATAAATAAACGAATAAAACTGCTAAAAAACTATCGCAGTGTTTCCTTTTTGTTCAGTGATCATTTACTCTCATATTTTTATTCAGTGTTTATAATTCATATTAATAAAGAATAAATAAAATAATTAATATAATAAATATTAATAAAATTTAGTTTCTCCTGAAAGAATACGAAAAATGCAGTTTTTTGATATGTCTAAGTATAGGTGCCCAAAATGATTCAGAGTTTACGTAAAACAACAAGTAAACTTCTTCTATGAAGTTACTATGTCTGAATATTAATAATGAAGTCGGGAATTTCTTTTCAAAACTCCTTTTTTTAGTTCCAAACATCCCTGTTAGGCATCGCTGTGCTCTCTTTATAAGTATGCGAACATTTAAATTAATACATAAAGTTAATCAAAATTCACTTACCTCTTAATCTTTATTCATTTTAGCTAATTAAGTTCGAAAAAATCTGTTTGAATTTTGAAATTTTGAAGTTATTTTCGCCATTATCAGCCACCAAGAAGAAGACACTCCCAAAACTAATGTTAAACGTATGGGAGCATTTTTATGTAATTTCTCGTTTGAATTTCAATATAATTGATTTTTATTTTCTTTTTGCATTGAATATCTGAGGCATAACCTAGAGAACCAGTTTCGAGTTGCAAGGGTCACAAGGAAAAAATACTGCTACCAAAATCGAAAATTATAAAAATATTTTTATAGGAATATTTTTAGACTTCAGATATCATATTGCTCACCTGCAAGTAAAGTGACGCATCTCGGCAAAAGTAAATTTCACAGGAGAGGCGAAAGAAAATTTGCATGATTTTACTGTAACATGAAATTATAGCTATTAACTTTGCATGTAGGAATGAAAACGCGCATAAAAGTATAAAACCCTTAAGAATGAAGAAATAGGATGAGGTTTGGCGGGCTGGGTAATTTTACCTCCCCTCACAATCCATCCCTCTTCTTTTATCGCATATGGACATATCGCGGGATAAAAGGACTTTCGGTCTAGCTACACTTATGAAATTGTTTGTGTAGCAAGTTGCACCTATTACAGAACTATTGGTGGAATAAAATTCAAAATGAATTTTTGTGAGATGTGTCACTTTTCGTGCGGGTGAGCGATGCGTAAAAAAATAAATCGTTTATGCGAACGAGACATTTTTATAAGAATGCTCCCGTTGTTTTGACATAACTCTTATTTCTGCATATAGCAGACAAATGTTTCCTAATCTAGGAACAATCAATTTATCCACAGACGGAAATATACAACAACATCTTCCGAGATATCCATGATTCCAAAACCCGTTCTTTTACTCTCAGAAACTGTAGAAAGAAAAGTATTTTCCAGGTTTAAAGAAGCATAGATAAAAACGAAGATTATTTCACTGCCTCTGATTTTTGGAAAAGTTTCCGACTGTTTTTATTGTATATTGATCAGTTTTCTGAATATACGACGTAGGTTTTCTTAATGCTACAACTTCTCAAAAAACATTTAGCTGTTCAGTAACCATGTATTATAGACAAACATGATAATTTAACAAGTTTAAGGGGACAAGGGACCTTTAAAACCTTAAAAATCAATTTTTTTATTTTTTGTAAATTTCGCTTTAAATATTATTCAAGGGTACATTATATGCATTATGGCAAGCATGTATCACAAAAAAAAATGAAAAAAAATTTTTTTTGAGAAAAAAATGGAATTTTACGAGTTGTCTTAGAAATCTTCGAAATGCCCCCTTCGCGTTCCATATCAATGAAAATACCCAATATTTTTTATAAAAGTTTGGTTTATATATATAAATAAAACTATGCATCGAATTTTGTATATTTGAATATAAAGGTTTAAAAAAAATCAACATTTTTCAAAATTTAATTTTTTTTTAAATTTAATTTTTTTTTTTTTTTTTTTTTTTGTAAATTTCACTTTAATTATTACTTAAGGGTTCATTATATGCATTATGGCATCTATTTATCAAAAAAAATTGTTTTTGAGAAAAAAATGGAATTTTACGTGTTGTCTTAGAAATCTCCGAAATGCGGCTTGCGCGTTCCATATCAATGAAAATCCCCAATATTTTTTTATAAAAGTTTTGTTTATATATATAAATAAAACTGTGCATTGAATTTTATATTATTTGAATATAAAAATTAAAAAAATAATTTTTTTTTAAAAAATTTGAAATTTTTTCGAAAAAATTTCAAAAAATTTTGATTTTTTTTTAACTTTTATATTCAATTATATAAAATCCGATGCACAGTTTTATTTATGTATATAAACCAGACTTTTATAAAAAATATTGGGGATTTTCATTGATATGGATCGCGCAAGCCGTATTTCGAAGATTTCTAAGATGACGCGTAAAATTCCAATTTTTTCTCAAAAATAATTTTTTTTAAATTTTTTTTGTGATAAATGCTTACCATAATGCATATAATGTAAACTTGAATAATATTTAAAGTGAAATTTACAAAAAATAAAAAATTGATTTTAAAGATTTTAAAGGTCCCTTGTCCCCTTAACACTAACTTTAAAATATATATTATTTTATTACTGGTGCACAATTAAATTAAATTGACATAAATTAATTAAAATTGACTTAAATTGATTCACTTTAATTGACTTAAATTCACTCACACAGCTTAAAATGTTTAATTTAGAATTGATGGTATCTGTAAAACTATATTCTGTTTCTAAAAATTCATTAATAGATAAAGACTAACCAATGCTACTCGGAAACATTTACAATAATCGGTGGAAGCAACAGAAATACTATTTTAGGTAGATTTCGTATGAAATACTACCTATTCGGATCGTTCCTATGTTGGAATTTCTGAAACGTTTTTACAGATCTACACCGATCATGACCCCTAGAACCCAAAACCACCGTCAGTAAAAAATTTTATCTATCTATCTATCTATCTATCTATCTATCTCTATATATATATCACTTTCTCCTGGACACGATAACTTTCGTAATTCTGCACCAATCTCTTCCAAACTGATACATAAAATCAATGGGCATAAAATCTCGGTCACGTTTGTTAATGGGGCAAATCGGACCAAGCGGATGGAAATAGGGCGGGTTTTGTGAAAACTGAAAACCCCCCATAACGTCTTAATTTTTGTACATATCAAACCAGTTTAAATTTTTATTACTTCTAAAAATAGTGCCAAAAATTTATGCATCACAGATTTTTGATAAAGTTAAAAATGGGCTCAAGGGGTGCAAAAATAGGGTTTTTGGGAGAAAAAAATCATAACTTCGTCAATTCTCAAGATATCAAATCTAATTAATTTTATAATAAATCTCCTTAATATTATCTACAACTTTTACACTCACAAGTTTTTAATAGGACCAATTCGAACCGCAAAAAAGAGGGGGGGGGGGTGTTGAAGAAGAAAAATCCTTAACTCCGTCAATTCACAGGATATGAAATCCCCATGAATTTATCATATATCTTCTTAATATTGTCTACAAGAGCTATGTAGACAAGTTTTGGATAGGACCAATTCTTACAGCAAAAAACAAATTAAAATAGCGGCTAAAAAAAAAATCATCTTAGTAAGGGTGTATTCAAATCCAAACTGCTTATTTTCTTACTCATTTTACAATTCATTTTTGCTCTAAAAGGCTTTCAATTGGTACGTTTTCTTACTCAGAAACTATATAATGTACCGTAATGGTCGATTTTCTGATAGAGGTAGAATATATTTTTTAAAATGCTGTTAAAGTGGGCATTTTGAACCGAATTTACCGAAGCGGACTGTGTTGGATAAATCATTGTATTGAGGATGCACTCAAATCCAAACTGCTTATTTTCTGACTCATTTTTAAATTCATTTTTGCTCTCAAATGCATTTAATTGGTAGATTCGCTTATTCAGAAACTATATGATGTACCGTAATGATCGATTTTTTGATAGAGGCAGAATATATTTCAAAAAGTGATGTCAAAGTGGGCATTTTGGACGGAATTTCCCGAAACGATTGTGTTAGAAACGAAAAATATTGCCCTTCTGAGAAAATAATTGTTTATATATAAAGTTTAAATTAATTGAACGAAAAATAAATACACAGGTCGCTCTTCAAAAATTACTTCAGAAAGTTTCATTTTTTTTTAATTTTATTTTTATTTTTATTTTTATTTTTATTTATTTTTTTTTTTTTAATTAAAAATGAATCTAGAGTTATGGCAGAAAATTTCGAGTTGTTAAGCACGGAAATGTATATTTTTTTAATACCGCCCTAACATGATTCTGATAAAACCAGCTATTATATAAAAATGAAATAAGAACTCGTCAAAAGCGGCCAGATAAAATTGTTAAAGTGGGTTTATCTCTAATTATGATTTAGTTTTATTTTGTGAAATTAGTATACTTGTCTTCGAAATCTACCTCCGCCTGTAGGCCGGGACGGCAGGGATTTTTTATAAACGATTCCTTAAATTGGAAAAATAAAATATATTTGTTGGTTTCTGGGGTTTCTCTTGATAAAAAAAAAATTTCTAAACGGTGGATAAATCAGAAGAACTTTTTGCATATTTTCGTTATGGTTTTATTAAATTTTAGTAAATTAGGAAACATTTTTTTTTTTTTTTTTTTTTTTTTTTTTTTACATTGTAGCTTATGAGTGTCTTCGAGTTACTATCGTAGTCTCGTAAACTGATAAAAAAAGAGAACGTATATTTTGTATATGATAAGAAAGCGTGTGACCCCGGACAATTCACAACACTACCGGAAGGGTGCAAATAAAGGTACTGTTGCAAATGATATGGCACAGTTTTGGATGAAAATGCTTACTTGTTGTTCTGACTTTGATAATATAGAAAATATGCATATCAAGAGCCTCAACATCATATCTACAATTCATTATTTTTTTAATCTCACTTTGCATAAAATTGAATATCCTATAATCCGCTATTATTTATTTATTTTTTTTTTACGTTGCATCTAGTATATGGGTCATTCTCTGAAAAAGTGGCTGCTTAAAAAAAAAAAAAAAAAAAAAAAAAAAAAAAAAAAAAAAAAAAAAAAAAAAAAAAAACGGCCAAATAAAATTGTGTCAAAAATCTCAAAATTTAGCCTACAAGTACATTATTGCTATAGGGGAGACCGGGGCTAGTTGGCTACAGGGTTAAGTAGGCGCGGTCCCGATAAATCGTCTGTTTGTGGATAAATTGTGCAACCAGTCACAGAGTACACTTCTTCTTGGGTTTTACAATCTTCATTGTAGTTTTGCAGCGTTACCTACTTGCTGTGGGCATTTATTACGATTTTTCTGTTTTTTGCGTTCATAAGTAATTTTTTGTTGCTTCATTCTTTTTCTAATTTCTAATACTTATCTTAATAATTGCGATTTAACTTGTGCAATTTTTCTTAGTGCATGATTAACTGTACCTACACCATATGTGATTTACTTGTATTATTTATACTTAGATGGTTACGTGTCCCTTTTGTGAAGAAATTTATTATGGGGCTAGTAGGCGCATTGAACACGGGGCAAGTTGGCTCGATGTCTGGTGTATGCTGGTAGCTTGAAAAACAGCAGACACCGAAACAAGTGGTTGCGATGCAAGATTTTGGGCACACGGATCTTGCCCAAACGGACACACTCGATTTTTTATTTGTGACAACTGTAACTCTGATGATGTTATCGAGTAGGATAGAAGTTATCCAATGTTAATGTTTTATTCATTATTTTTATGTCTGTATAATTTAGAATTTACATTGTACGGCGATAACGCCTTTGATTAAGCCTACTGGTAGTAAGAAAATTGATTTCTCTTAACTGCGTGTCTTATTTAAATTTTTATAAAGCGTGTGCCAACTAACCCCATAGGTATAGGCAATTTTCCCCGTGACGGGGTAAGTTGGCTCACAATTTTCCTTTTACTTTAGGCTTCCGCTAAACATGAACTACAAAAGCTACAAACTCAAAACTACGGGTATTTATAGCCCAATGCCTGTTCTTTAAAAGTACAGTTAAAGTTTCATAAAAAAAACTTAAACAAAAAATTAATAAAAATCAAGAACTAAAAACTGCTCCTACTAGCCCCGGTCTCACATATTTATCAAAAAATAATATGAACCAAACTATACCTGATAGATCTTCTGAGATTTTAATATCAAAGCACTTCCATTGCTAAAGTGTTCAAATAAATGATTTGCACCGGAATTTAAGAACAAATTTATTTGTAAATACGAAAATTCTGTATTTCACATACATGTTAAATAGAAAAGTTTATAAAACGTCTGGTGCCAATGTGGCGCTTGAGAATTAAAGTTAAGTGGTTACGTAAACATGCCACCACCCTTGAAAGGGTTAAAAAAGAAAATAAATTATAATTAGAAGTCATACTGTCGATAAATAATATTTTTTTATTATTTGCGTATTTTATTGCATTAGATTTTTTTATTTAGTGTTTAGTGGTTTTGTACATATATAAATGGATTTAGATCATTCCCCCATATATTAAAATAATGAGGGAATGATTGTGAGGGAATAATGGAATACTTCTGAAAACCATTTTATAAAAAAAAATAATTAGTCTAATGTATATTTTCAGTTATTAAATCTCTTCTGAAACACATTTCTAATAATATAACATCGTAAAAAAGACATTTCATTAGTTTTTATTAAATTTTTAATAGATGAGGGAATGATGGATAATAAAAATTTACTTACTTTGATCTAGTACTTGAAAGTCATGTGCTAGCTAATCAGGAATGTTCTTTAGGAAACAGCAAGATAGCTGCTTCACTTTACTCATGCACAAACACTCCTAGACATATATAAGGCATGTGCTGCTTTCTACTATGTAAATAGGGGCAAATTTATAGTTATGTGAGGGAATGATGACAATGGAAGAGTCATCATTAAACAGTGTCCTAATTCTTTCATTATATAAAGCATAAATATAATTAAATGGCTAAATATTTATTTAAGTATGTTTAATGGATTGAGAAAACAATAATTATAAACATACGTGCTGCAATGGCAGAGAAAGCATTTTCTTACCTACATGTAAGAATGGAGACATAGTGAGGGAATGATATTTTCATTAAAAAATACACTTAATTTATCATATTTCAATTTCGATAAGCAAATAATAGCAGTTTATATGTATAACGGATTAATATTGATAATTTAAATTACTTTTTCTTTTTGTAATTTTAAAAATATGTCTTCAAGAGCCCTGGAACATAAAATTGCCACTTTTCAGAGAATGACTCATATATATACAGGGTCATCGAAAAATAATGCCTATATTTAAAAAAATCATACATCGAAACCTTTTATGTTAAATGAGTAATTCTTTCACTACACGATAACTGGTGAACGCAAGTTATGTTTTAGTTCACCATAATTCGTTTGCGTGTCTGTATTATGCGCGGATTAGTTGCGCATTCGGTCAGCCGACGTGCCAGACTACAGTTGCTCAGTACGATGCTGACCGTGCAACAAAAAACACAGTGCGTGATTTGGTATCTGGATTCAAAGTCAATAGTCAGTGTACAGCGTTTTTTTTCGGAGAACTTATCCAAGCCAAACTGCTCCTGATAATAAAGCATCGGCTGACCTTGACGACTGCGCAACTAATCCGCGTATAACACAGACACGAAAACGAATTCTGGTGAACTAAAACAAAACTTGCGTTCACCAGTTATCGTGCAGTGAAATAATTACTCATTTAATATAAAATATTTCAATGATATGATTTTTTTAAATCTAGGCATTATTTTTCGATGGCCCTGTATATTTATAAGGTCATAAGTTTCTGAGAATTTTTTATTGGGAGAATGGTATTCTGATGAAGTGTTTATTCTTGTGTTCGTTAATTTTATAGAAAAGTACATTTTTAAGGGTTGGGGGCTCTACCCTGCTGAACTCCTTGCAGTCATCTTACGTTATTATAACGTAATATAATTTTACGTTATCTTAATATCCAACCAGCAATACGTGCTTACCTACCATTCACAAATCTGCATCTGATGGAGAAATTGAAAAAATATGTAATGTATATATAGACATGAATAATGACGAAATGTATATATAGACATGAAAACTAAATTCCATTTACTTATATCTAATTTAGAAATAAAAAAAAATATTTACCATTTTTGTTTCGAAAAAAAGTTTTGGTGGTATTTCCATAATATTTAGGTATAAGATAAGAGTTAAATACATCCTAATCTTCGCGATAATAATAGAACACTAAAATATTTAAAAAACAGGAAATTTTGGAGATTTTAAAATCTATTGGGTAATCATCCATAACGGTTTCCACTGCAAATTAACTGTTTTAGGAAACGTGAATTGGCTCATTTTTATAGGCTGTGAAATACAGCTGCTGGGGAACTAATGTAAGAATAAGCGAAAAAAATGAAATATCTACCTTATCAAATATATAAAAAGATAGACTTTTTTTTTCTTAACAGCTGTATAAAATTCTTTAAAATTTGAACACCTAATTAAAAAAAAAAAAATTGACACCTGTCCTAAAAAAATCCAACTTAATCGGAATAACTTAAGACGCTCAAAAGGAAACTTTAACATCCATAATTTAATGTTTAAATAAGATATTGAAATATGTTATTTTCCTCCTTATGAACGTTAACATCTGAAAATGGTCTAAATCACCATTGAAATGCATTATAACATAACAGAATTTATTGCAATATTTTCGGAACGAATTAAACAAAGTTTGACAAAAACTATACAGCTAAGTCAAGGTACCTCACCAACATACCTACCAAATATCACGCTAATCGGTTTCTTTTTGTTCAGTGAGCGTCCACTGAAATTTCGGCAACTAATAAATTTAGTCTTAAGATGAAAAATAATTGCGGAACAATGATAAAATATGCAGAAATTTTTAGATTTCAGTATAATCTGATTGTAATTAGTGTGCATCTCTATGTATTGATGTATGCATAAATAACTGCAGATGTGTGATCTGAATATGATATCAAAAAAATAAAGACACACAATATGAATTTTATTTAGTTAAACTATCTCTATTTCAGTTGTTAAAAACATTAGCCTTTAAATTAATAATGTTAATTTTTATATTTATAGGTACTTCATAATTTTAAATCGAAAATATTATAATATAATTAATTTCAAATCTTTCTTAAATTTTTCTATGTGAGATATTTAAGTAATTTAATGAGTTTTAAGAGCTTATTTATTCTATTGTTTTATGCATTTTCTTTAGTTGATTATATTATACCAACATTATTTTCTCTTAAGATAAAAATTATATTGCATTATTTCGACTTAAGTGAAAAAAACCCATAAATTTAAACAACTTCTGCTATTCTAGCGTAGGAATTTAAAAATCTAATAAAAGTTGCAAGTAATTTAAAAGCTTTTTTTACACATATATTTTCTTAAATACTTACAGTAGTTATTAAAAATAATGCAATATTGAAATTAAAAATAATGGGAAAAGTATTTAATGAACTTTTTAATCATTTGATGTAGAATTTTTTTTTATTATTTTCAAATACAAAAAAAGTACTTGATTTTAAATTATGCACTTCATACATCTTTAGAAGGAAAGAATCGAGGATTTTTACTTTCTTCTATCTTTACAAGAAGAAGTATTGGATTCGTGAAAATTTTCGACTTTCGCTTTTCGACGGATTTACACGTTTTAGGGGTCAGAGATTCCAAAAAACATGTTTTTACAAAATGTTTGTCTGTGAGTCTGTGAGTCTGTCTGTCTGTATGTGACACAAATTTTGTGAGCGCTCTATCTCAAACACTAGTGCACGGAATTTAATAAAAATTTATATTCAGTTAGTCCCTGATATACATTGGTCCTGATTAGTATATGGTGTAACTCGCTCAACAGGCGGCGCTGCTATGCAACATTTTCCACGATTTCCACAATAGCTCAATCTCCAGAACTAATACAAGGATTTTCATCAAACTTCTGATTCAGTTAGTCCTGACATGAATTGATGTTTTAAACATTTTGATGTAAATCTCTCAACAGGTTTCGCTGCTATGCTGCATTTTTTGTAATTTCTGAAATAGCTCTATCTCACGAACTAATGCTTGGATTTTCAACAAACTTCAGATTCAGGTATACCTGGATATGATTTAGTGCTGTTTAGTTTTTGGTGTAAATCGCTCAACAGCTGGCACTGATATGCAGCATTTTTTAGAATTTCCACCATAGCTCTATCTCCAGAACTAATAAACGAATTTTCATGAAACTTCAGATTCAGGTATACCTTGATATGAATTGACGTTTTATAGATTTTGGTGTAAATCGCTCAACAAATGGCACTCCAATACTGCATTTTTTTTTAATTACCGCAATAGCTCTATCTCAAGAACTAATGCTTGGATTTTCAACAAACTTCAGATTCAGATAGGAAGTTGTGCTGTTTAACGTGAAATATGTTTATGTGAAATATGTTTATGTGAATTAGTGCTGTTTATGTTTTGGTGCAATTCGCTCAACAGGGGGCGCAGCTATGTTGCATATTTCAGAATTTCCACCATAGGTCTATCTCAATAACTGCACGAATTTTCATCAAACTCCAGATTCAGGTATACCTTGATGTCAATTAGTGTTATTTATGTTTTGGTGTAATTCGCTCAACAGGTAGCGCTGTTAGCTACATTTTTCCGTATTTCCGCTGTAGCTCTATCTCTAGAACTAATGCACGAATTTTCATCAAACTTCAAATTCAGATATAATTTGATATGACTTGATGCTAAATTGATGTAATTTCTTGCACTATTTAAATGATTTAATTGACGTGATTTATATAGAAGAAAGTTTTGTGATGGCCACAACATACTAGTTTTTTATGAAGTTGAGATAAATTAAAAAAAATTCTATATTTATTTGAATTTTTTTACACTGTCTTTTTAATGTTGATTTGTATATATATATATATATATATATATATATATCATGAATTGTGCAGATAATTATTTTTTTAATTAGTAATTTAGGATTAAAAAGTACACATGAAAAATAATAAGAATTAAATACCCAAATTTAAAATTGAAGAATTTAATGATCTGAATTTGTAAATTACAAAGTTTTTCATGACTTTAAAAATATGAAAAAAATTACAGGTTTTTTTAAATCAAATAAAGTCGCATTAATGTTAGTGCATTCATCTTTTTTAAGAAATATCATACATAAATGAACCAGAACAAAGGGAAATTATTTCACAATCGAAATCAACAATGGAAGTTTAATTATTTTTAAAGATAAATAAATAAATATAAACCGGTGCCTTATCTATAATGTTTTTGCTATACAAATGCTCATATTTGACTAGAAATATTACTATACATGATACCCAGTAACGCTAACTGAAAACATGCAAAGGCAAATGATATAATCCTTTTGAAAATATTTTTGTTTTGTGTAACCAATAATGCTTTTGGAACAAAATAAAACTAAGCATCTATAACTCATTCAAAACTGTATTACTACTAATCGAAGTATTAAATGAATTTTATAACAAATTATTTTAATGGTACTTATAAGTACCGTCAGCAGATAAAGGGTTAATAAGCAACTTTTTTAAATCTAGAAAATAAATTGTTTTGTAAAGTATAAGGATATTAAGCTCTTTTCGGAATCATGAGAACCTCGAAGGAGATTATTGTAACATTTTTACTTTCTTGTATCTGTACAAGAAGAAGGTATTGGATTTATGAAATTTTTCGACTTCGGTTTTCGACGTATTTACACGTTTTAGGGGTCAGAGATTCCGAAAAACATGTTTTTACAAAATGTCTGTCTGTGAGTCTGTGAATTTGTTAGTCTGTGAATCTGTTTGTCTGTGAGTCTGTCTGTCTGTATGTGACACAAATTTTGTGGGCGCTCTATATCAAGAACTAATGCACGGAAATTAATAAAAATTTATATTCAGTTAGTCCCTGATACAGAATGGTGCTGATTAGTTTTTGGTGTAAATCGCTCAATAGGTGGCGATGCTACGCAGCATTTTTCACGATTTCTGCAATAGCTCAATCTAAAGAACTAATGCACGGATTTTCATCAAACTTCAGATTCAGTTAGTCCATGATATGACGTGGTTCTTATTACGTGTTGTTTAGTTAGTCCTTGATATGAATTGATGATGATTACATTTTGATGTAAATCGCCAAGATGTGGCGCTGTTATGATTAATTTTGTAGGATTTACACGATTTCAGCAATAGCTCTATCTCAAGAAATAATGCACGGATTTTCATCAAACTTCAGATTCAGTTAGTCCTTGATATAATTTGGTTCTTATTACGTGTTGATGTAAATTGCCCATCAGGCGGCGCTTCTGTGCTGCCTTTTTGATGATTCCCGCAATAGCACTATCTATAGAACTAATGGACGAACATTCACCTAACTTCCGATTTAGTTAGACGTTGACAAAAGTTGTTGCTAAGTAGGTTTTTGTGTTAATCGCCCAATAGGTGGTGCTGCTATGCTGGAATTTTTACGATTTTTGCAATAGCTCTATCTCAAAAACTAATGCACGGATTTTCTCCAAACTTCAGATTGAGTGAGACGTCGACATAAGTTGCTGCTGATTAGGATTTGGTATAAATCACCAAATAGGTGGAGCTATTAGGCTGCATTTTGCTGGATTTAGAGGATTTCAGCGATAGTCCTATCTCAAGAACTAATGCACGGAATTTCATATCTTTAGAATCCTCATGAGAGGCATAGATTGCCATTTAATTTTGGCAGTGTGATAGCGAATTTTGAAGTATTAACATGTATGAGATAGAAGAAAATTTTGGGATTGGTACATACGACTAGTTTGTCTTTATAGCATATTTACCTAGATTAAGATTCATTTGTCTTTTTTACAAAGCAGAATAAGCATTCAAAGTTTCAAAATACATTCCTTGAAAAAAAAACAAAAATTATTACCTTCCTCTATATCTTAGAAGTAGCCTAAATAAAATTTTAATTGTAAATAATTACTTGAAACATTCTATGATGAAGGATCATATATTGTTCTTTTATTCTAACGAGGTAGAACCCGTCGAACTTCGACGAAGGAAAATTTTTAAGAAGGAACTGTTTCATTGATTTATAATAAATCTACAAAATTAGTTACAATAGAAAATCATCTTAAACTGGTTAGACTAACTCTCAAACAAATATTATTTTAACCTAAAAGTAACAAAATACCACTTTTATAAAACTCAGTTGTCCAGGGGCTGCATTCTACAGGGAAAATTTTATTGTTCTTACCAATATTTTGAAATTAATATAGTTTCTTTCTACAGCATATTTTAAATATTTAAAAATATGAAGATTATTGATTAATAGTTCTGATAGGAACAAAATATAATAAAAGTAAAATATAATAAAAATCAGTTATTATGATGATGTTGTATACTAAGTCTCTTATGCTGCGTTTTCCCGAATCAAAAAGATAAAATTTATTCTAGTCTGATACAATCAGATTTTTTCCCGGTAAAATCTAAACCAGACATCATTTGCACCTTCTCATAATTCTCATATGTACTTCTCACATCCGTATTCACTATGTTTAAAAAAATGGTATTTTTAATTTGATAATTTTAAATTTATTTTTTAACTCAAAACTTAATGTAACGATTGTCAACAACATATTTACATGTGAACAGTAGCACTCTTTACTTCAGATACTCAAGTATGGTCAATCTTTTTCTGTAATGCCGATCTGTAAAAAAGCATTTTTTATGTCGGCAATTACCCCTATTTTTCCTAATCTAAATCTATTTAAAATAGAAGAATCAGTTCAACAAGGTTAGTCCCCTTTTTAATACAATGATTTATCGATGGTGAGTCTTTTTGCCGAGCTGAACCATCAAAAACTGGCTGCACCTTTGTAGTGGAGTTTTCTTTAAACACCGCTCTATGAGGAAGAAAACGCTCACTACCTACTGCTTTTCTCTGATCAACTTTTTCTATTATTTTTTGATCTAACCATTCCTCAAATACTTAATTATAATCGCCTAATTTTCCTACCCTTTTCCGTGAATCGACACAGGTTTTTAATCTACGTCGAGCAGTATTTTCGTAACTGGGCAAACGAGGGTGGCCCTGTATCCATGGAAGACTAACTTCATATCTACCCTCGTCATCTACTCTTATATTACTGAAAAGAATGTTCTTTTGTGGCCTATTCTGTCTCTTCTCTTCTTTTTTTCTCCCCAGGATCCCGAATTCCTAAAGTGTAAAGGTGCCATAACTCGGTAATTTTTGCCTCTTTGACATGCAGCGAAAAAATGATATTATTTATATTTTTATTTTCATAAAGCTCAGTTTTTTCCGAGAATTGTTCGTCCTAAACGAGTTCCCATGCAAACTAATCCGCCCTGTAATTGTTTTAAATGCCCGGTAAATAATTTGACGGCGACACCCGCACCAATTAATACGTGAATTTCATCAGGGGAAAATTCGTATAATAAATAATTAACTGTAGTGACACTGTCGGTTAATAAAATTCCATACCTTTTTATTTCATTAACAAAAGGTCCTTCTGGTATAGGAGCAATTTCAGAGCAAATCTGTTGTTGGTCTAATACTTCAAATTTACATTGGAAACTATTATCCATATTTCCCAAATTAATTAAATAACTATCGTGTAGTTCTTAACATTGTCGCTCCCCAAATAAACTATGCACTACTCTTTTCTGCCTTATACTATTATAGCCTAGCATTTTGGGAGCAAATTTCGATATATATGAACGTTGTGAACCTGTATCATATAAAATTCTGACATTCCGTACTATATTCCCGTTGTATATACGTACGGCCAATGTTTGAAGTAAAACCTTTTTTCTAGAAGTTGTATTCGTAAGCATAACCATAGAATCCTCTTTAGAATTATCGCCCAATATAATTTCATTCTTTTCTATGCACAGAAACTGGTGGGGATTTTTTGAACAATTAGTGCAGTTAATTTTGAATTTACAAAATTGTCCTACACGATTGACATTAAAACAACGAAAACATGCCCCTTTCTTGATAAAGCATATTTTGTCGCAGCGAGTGTCATTTTCCAGACCGCTCTACAATTTTGACTACGGCGTTTATTTTCGCAAAAGACACACTGTTCTTCCGATTTTCCATCAACCGCATTATCTTATTCGGCCGCCGCACAGTGGAGTATTTGACCCAAAAACCTGGCCAAAAATGCAAAAATTTAAATTTCGTCAACAATTCTAAAAATCATATTTTTTAAAGCTAACTAGTTGGGTCGTTGATCTATGTCTATTTTAGGAACCTGAGTTATATCCGGCTCCCGTCCTCAGTTGAAGAGGAAGTTTCTTTTTCAGAAGACGTGGTTTTTTGTTGCTTTTTGGCATTGTTGTTATGGTTAAATGTAATTTTTTTTGTGGCTCAGTGAATTGTTAAATTGAAACTAAACAATGCTTACGTGTTTAACAAAGGTCAGAGCTTAGTGTTAAACTATGTGTTAATTTAAAAAGTTTAGTTTTTAATGTAATAAAAAAATAGATGTGTAAAGAGTTATTTTTAAAGCGTTTTTGGCTCTAATTTAAGCATATCGAAAGCTTTTTAAATATGTGCCGGTCTTTGCCTAAGCATGTTTGAATTATAATCGTTTTAGTTATAGTCTTGAGTGCTAATTTCTGCAAAAGAATCTTCCGCATATTGTTGCCATTTTTTGTATAATTTTTTTTTCGGGGGGACTACTTAAATCCCATTTTTTGCGGCAACCGAATTGAAGAGATAAAAGCTCTATTTTTACTCTCGTATTGAAGGTTTTTAGCTTACAGGATATTGCCTGAGAGCTTTTGCCCCTACAGATTCTGTATCTATGCATGTACGCACGTATGTAAGCACGTACATACGTACACAACTCTATACATCTGGACAGAAATATCAGATCGGCTTCAAATTATAAATACTTATTTACTGAAAAGAGTTCCTCCATTTAGTTTCGGGGGCTCATAGGTAGAAAATAAAAGGAGAAAGGAGAGAATTAAAGAAGTACGGGGTAGACGCAGAAATGATTAAAAGGTTGTAAGTAATATTGGAAATCATAAAATGTGGGCATCGCATTGACGAAAAAAAGTTCCAAACACCTGCTGATGAAACAGCAAACTCTATGTGAACCTTTACAATTGGTGCCCCATGATTACAACAATGCACAAGGTTTTGATTCATGGTGACACTCTAATTAAGAAAGAAGTCGTACCCATTGGCCTGTAAGCATTTTGGCGAACTTTCATTTAAAATAAACAGTGAAAGAATATAGATTATATATTATACTTGTTTAAACAATTAAAGTTCATGCTTACTTTTCTCAGTAGCGCAGGTCTGCTTGTAGAAAAATAAAGACGAATGACCACCAAATAAATAATGCAGCAACACCTTTCACATATTATATATACATTTATAAAGACAAAACGGCAGACATCACTGTTACAAAGCACACTCAACACTCAACTACAAAGAACATCATAGAACATCTTAGAATGTCTATATATTATCAAAGCCAATTTCCATGAAAACACGATAAGCCTTCTAGCGGCAGAAAAGAAAAGAGATATACGAATCGTTAGATTACGTAAATAAAATAAAAGGAGTATTTTACAACATCCCCCTTAATCTAGCGATTCGGAAAAGAAATTAAATTTAGTTTTTCCCTTAGTTTTAAAAATTAGGGTCTGGGAAGAGGCTTTGTTAATATATCTGCAATCATTTCCTTTGAACTACAGTAATCAACAAGCACAATATTTTGTTCTTGTAAATGTCTAATATAATGATATTTGACATCAATGTTCTTGGTTCTAGCACTATGTTTCCCAGTTTGTGTCAGTACTATACAAGATCTGTTATCTTCATATAGCATAATTGGTAAAAATTGTTTGAGACCTAAGTCTTCTAGTAGAGTCAGCAACCACTGTATTTCTTGTGCAGCATTTGCAGCAGCTATATATTCTGATTCTGCAGTGGACAGAGCAATATAATTCTGGCGTTTTGAGAACCATGATATTGGATTGTCTCCTAAAAGAAAGATGTTACCGCTTGTAGACTTTCTGGTTGCTTTATCTCCAGCCCAGTCTGCATCAGAGTAGCAAGTGAGAATTGGGTCAACTTGGCTGCTTATAACAAGATTCAGGTTCTTTGTTGTGTTTAGACACATGATAATCTTTTGAACTGATTTCCAGTCTTTTTTTGATGGTTTTTCAATTTTTCGGCTAAGTATATTAACTGCTAGGGCAATGTCCGGCGTGACACTGTTGCTATGTAAAGAAGAGCTCCAATGGCTTGCCTGTATTCATTATTATCGTCAAGAAAATTACTGTCATCTTCATTTTTTGGGTATGAAGTTTCCATTGGTATGTATGTGGGCTTCTTCTCTTCTATGTTAAATTTCTTAAGTAATTCTTCAATTTTATTTTTCTGATTCAATTCAAAGCTTACATCAATATTTCTTTGAATGTTTATTCCAAGATAATATTTCACTTCACCTAAATTTTTAACTTCGAAGTTTTCTTTCAGAATATTAATCACTTTGTTGATTTTTGTTTCATCTTTACAAGAAATGAGAAGATCATCTACGTACAGAATAATTAGTATATTTTCATTTTCATCTGTTTTTCTAAATAAACATGCATCTGCCATACTTTGCTTGAAATTGTTTTTCAGCAAAACTTCTGCTAGCTTTTGATTCCACGCATATGCAGCTTGTTTAAGCCCATATATAGATTTTCTTAATTTGAAAACTTTCTTCTTATGATTAACTTCAGGTTCAACATATCCCTCTGGCTTTACCATATAGATATCTTCCTCGAGGTCTCCATGCAAGAATGCTGTTGTGATATCAACATGTTTGACATGCATATTCTTCTGCGCTGCAGCTGTTAAAAATGCTGTTATGGTTGTGTGCTTGACTACTGGGGCAAAAGTTTGATCGTAATCTGTTCCGAACTTTTGGTTGAAACCTTTTGCTACGAGTCTTGCTTTATATCTTTCAACTGTGCCATTTTCGTTCAACTTGGCTTTAAACGTCCATTTACAGCCTATTGCCTTTTTATCTTTGGGTAGCTTTACAAGATCCCACGTACGATTCTTTTTGAGAGATTGCATCTCTTCTTCGATTGCTTCGAACCATTTCTTCTTTTCATCAGGATTAAGAGAATTCAGTTCTTTGAAACTAGCAGGTTCTTTTACTGCTTCTCCTGTAAAATAAGTTAACCCTTCTGGCGGTTTTCCTTTATTAATTCTATGGGATATTCTTGGTTCCATTGGTGTCGGAGATTGTTTCTTCATAATATTCGAATCTTCTTGAGATGTTTCTTCGTTCACTTCTTCTTCTTCATTTTCTGTTTGTTTTGGTGCAACTACTGTAATTTCTTTGTCGGAGGTTGCGTCTTCAATGAATATGACTGTTCTACTTATAATTACATTATGGTCAGATATTAAAATCCGATATCCTTTACTTCTGTAATCATAGCCAATCATAATTCCTTCTACATCCTTCTCGTCTAGTTTTCCTCATTTACTTTTAAATGTGCGTGAATGCTTTAGATCCAAAAACTCTGATAAATCTGGTTTCCGACCATTCCATAACTCATACGGTGTTTTAATTTTGGCTTTAGTGGGCAATCTATTCTGCAAATAGTTTGCTGTCATTATGGATCTCCCCAATATTTGTGTGGCAGGTTGGCTTCAGATAGGAGGCATCTTGTCATCTCCATTAAGCTTCTATTCTTCCTTTCCGCAATTCCATTCTGTTGTGGTGAATGTGGCACTGTGAACTGGTGTTCAATTCCATGATTTCTCATGAATTCTTCCATTTCATTGCTTATATATTCCCCTCCATTGTCGTTTCTAAGCGTTTTTAGCTTCTTATTGAATTTATTCGTAGTCACAGCGACGTATTCTTTTAGTTTAGAGTAAACTTCATTTTTGTTTGCTATTAGATAAATCATAGTGAAACGTGAAAAATCGTCAACGAAAGTAAGGATGTAATGCTTCCCGCTGACGCTGGTTGTTTTCAGGGCGCCGCATAGGTCACTATGCACAAGCTCAAGCGGACTCTTTGCTTTGATCTTTGATTCGTTCGGATAGGGAAATTCTGAAAGTTTATTTTTAATACAATTTTCACAATTATAAACTTTTTCGCAGTTATCAACTTCGATGCCATCAGCGAGATTTTCTCTCACAAGTTGCTTAATAGCATCTGAATTTCGGTGCCCAAGGCGTTTGTGCCATAAATTAATGCAGTTTACATTTCTGCATTTAAAAGCGAACGTTTGGTTTTTGCTGTTCCCTGTATATTCATTTTGTGTTACCTTATAAAGACTATTATTACTTGAAACTGCTTCTAAGTACGTAATTTCATTCTTTGTAACGAAGCATTTGCTTTCGTTAAATGTAACTGTAAATCCTTTTTCAGTAACTCTTTTTACCGATATTAAATTACATTCTAATTGAGGCAAGAAATATACATTCATTAGAATGACATCATGACTAGTTCCGTCAGACAATTTTGTTGAAATATGAACGTTACCGAAACCTTGCGAAAATAAACTTTTCCCATCTGCAATAATAATTTTCACAGGTTCCGCGTTCGAATTAAAATCTATAAACATATTTATGTCATTGGCTAAGTGTTGCGTTGCACCGTTATCTATATAGAAATCTCCTTTAAAATTTTGCGTTAAATTACCGTTAGTGTATTCTTCAGTATTTTTATTTTTATTATTCAAGACAGAATAGCTTCCCGATTCATTTGATTATTTTTATTTAATGGATTTTCATCGTGAGCTGTATCCGGAGTTTTTATTACTAGATCGTCTGCAATCTTGGTTAGAATTGGAATTTTGTGCAATGCTTTGCATACATACTTTATTCTGATTCATATTTTTATCGTTCGTTGTCATGGAGATAAAATTGGATCTTCTGAGATCAACGTTTTGTTTCTTATTATTTTTACTTTGTAATGGATAATAAGATTTATTCCAATTGCGATTTTGAAAAGGTTTGTTGTTCAAATGATAACATTCGTTTCGGCAATGATTTGTTTTCTTGAAATGCGAAGAGAATTTGTCAATTTTAGGCATACTTTGATTAAAAACATTCGTTTTAAAGACTTGTGAAACTCCACGATCATTATTCATTTCCATTCTACGATTGTACTCGTCTGTCAGTTTATTTCTTATTAATTGGGAATTTATTTCAATTTCAGGTCACGCGTCCATGGCAACAATTAAGTTATCGTAAGATTTAGGAACTGAGACTAAAAGCAATGCCGCTATATGATCATCTTTTATTTCCTCACCAACAGCTTTTAACCTATCCACTAATTCGAACATTTGAGCGAGCAATATGCTCATTCATGTTAACATCTTCTGGCATTTTTGTAGCGTATAATTTTCGTAATAAAAAAAGTTTACTAGATAGGTTTGATCGTTCGTGAATAGCTTTAAGCTTATTCCAAGTGGCTTTTGCTGTGGTTTCATATTTGACACGAATAATTTGAGAATCTTCGATGCATAAATTAATTCACGCTCTTGCTTGTCTGTCGCGTTTTAAATATTTATCATCCGGATTTTCTAGAGATTCATCCTCAATTACATCAAATAAATCCTTTTTTATAAGAATCATTTGCATTTTGAATTTCCAAATGGGAAAATTGTCATTACTTAACTTTGTAATATAATTCAATTTCAAGGAAGCCATTTTGCTTATGTTTAGTAATTTGTCACGCGTTTTTGTTTTACTATAGCTAATTAATGTTATTTAAAGTTTTATTTTATTTTAAACAATTCAAATCAGTATTAATAATATATTAGAGCTTCAGTCTCGTGATCTGTAAGCATTTTGGCGAACTTTCATTTAAAATAAACAGTGACAGAATATAGATTATATATTATACTTGTTTAAACAAATAAAGTTCATGCTTACTTTTCTCAGTAGCGCAAGTCTGCTTGTAGAAAAATAAAGACGAATGACCACAAAATAAATAATGCAGCAACACCTTTCACATATTATATATACATTTTAAAAGACAAAACGACAGACATCACTGTTACAAAGCACACTCAACACTCAACTACAAAGAACATCATAGAACATCTTAGAATGTCTATATATTATCAAAGCCTATTCCATGGAAACACGATAAGCCTTCTAGCGCCAGAAAAGAAAAGAGATATACGAATCGTTAGATTACGTAAATAAAATAAAAGGAGTATTTTACAACATGGCCAACGGTCAGAAGAAGCTGTCGAGGCCAGAAACAAACACTTTAAACAGTACCGTACAAAGTACTCAAGAATGTGCAATAGAGAAGTTTGAAATAGAGATGTTCCAAATTGGCTCCTTTTAAGCAGTGATACATTTATAAACTGCTCTAGACAAAAACCAAGGGAAAAATGCAAGACATACAGTAGCGAAACCCTACAACTTCTTCTTACAGCTAGGTCTGATGGTAGTCTTGATAAAAGCCAAGAATAGAGTGATGAAGATGATGAAAAACAGAATTCTGCAGAATCAGATTGAAAATGGTAATCTATTAAATACACTGAAAAACCAGCATCTCTATACTGTAAAGAGTCCACTTAATTAAATGTAACTTTATCAAATGTAAATAATCTTTTTTAAATGTAAATTAAATGTAAATAATAAATTTTATAGATAGTACAATTCAATACACGTAATGAAACATTACTTGTAAATAAAAAAATCCATCAACCATTACTTTTCTCATTTATTTAAGGCTGCTAGTCACTGAGCTTCCAAACTCCCTTCGGTAATGTTAAGTCTATGGTCATGGGATGTATTCCTATTTTTTAAATAACTACTTAGTAAATTAATATTTTAACTTCTTTTTTCTGTGTGCTCTTCTTAAATGATCACTTTTTCTTCTTAGTTGTCAAAATATTTATAAAATGTATACTTATTATTATGGGAAATTTTAAATTCTTACTTACACTTCGTCAGCTTTTAAGATATAAAATATTAAACTAAGCTATGGATTTGTATGTATACTACATAGTATGCTAAAAGTTAGTTCAGCGAAACGCATACCACAGTTAAATATTTCCAGTCAGCCATTTCAGTGAATAAATGGAAATGTACTTGAGAACTTTTCTGCAGCCCTGTATATGATCTATGGAATGTATCCACACCAAGTAATATTTAAAAAAAATAGTTCAATTTAAAAACGCATATCACAACTACAAACGCACTTCCAGCAATTATTGGTCATAGACTTCAATAATTAAATTTATTCGTCAACCAAATTCTTTTGCGTGTACCTGTACATGAACGATATATTCTATACGCACCATATTCTACAATAAGTGCCTTAGTACACCTATGTGATGTATATAAATTTCAGTACGTTCTAAATAGTGTGTTAGCATTAAAATGCTGAGCAAACGATTTTTTCCCATAGACCATAAAGTAAGAGGATTCTTTCGCGTATCTCTGTAAATGAACCGTAAATACTATAGACTTCATTTACAATACCAAACATGCAATAGGGATACCCAATAACATCCTACAATTTCAAGGGAATCGGACTATATTTTCATAGAAAAATATTTTTGGCCAGGATTTCGGGTCAAATACTCTACTGTGCGCCGTAGGAAGGGGGGATTTTTTCCCCTTTCGTTCGATCCTAATTTCTCTATTTATTGAGACCTCTTTATCTAAGGAAAAGCCACTCTTAGCTATTTTCACCTTTTGTTCCATTTCTACTTCAATTTGTAAAAGATTCATTAATATATCCAATTTATTAATTTCACTCTCTTTCTCCTCATTAACTGTTAAAGTGCCAAGATGCCTTTCCCATAATTTAGAAATATCCAAAGGTAAAGCTGATTCGACCAATGGCCACAAAATGGATGGATAATTTTCACTTGACACTTCTAACATTTTTAATGATCTCAGGTACTTATCAATTTTGTCATATAATTTGACAAGTGAAAGTCGCTGCCTTTGTCCCAAAGAATTATTTATTACGAGGCCCAGGACTTCGAGTATATATACCTCAATCAAAACATCCTTTCTTCCAAAACGGGCCTTCAGAGATTTAATCGCTT